>CM029783.1:21899904-23296904 GCA_017562165.1 Ectropis grisescens
TGACAAAAATTCTCTGCATTTCCTGTGTTCACCGATATTAAATGAGTAGTTGCCACCTTTTGTCAAGCATAATATTCAAAATTTCACAAGAAGCTCCGATAGAATACTCAAAATAAACACACACATGACTTTTACTATTATTCGGCGTTGTCTTTATATTCCGAATTTTCTGTACGAATATTCAAAGTTTTAGTTGCATGCAAAATCAAAATTCTTAACTTCATAGCATGGAAATAGTAATAACAAGAAATCCTTGCATAATATATAATCGGTGTAATAATAAATTATTTTAACATTATAATACATGCGTTTTATTATACGCGAAGATTTCCGAAGCTAAGACAACAATAGTGGGTTTTTTTTTCTTAAGACTAGGAACATTACACGCACACCAACGTGAGTAATTTGACAACGTCGGTGAGAGCTGTCACGCATACATAATAATTACTGGCCTCACAGTGTCGTTCACGAAGGTTTCATCTGTTTAGAAATGTGTGGTTGCAAAATCTAAATTCATTGTAATCCATATTAAAACAGCTACAGAAACTAAAATCAACAAACTTACCTTCCAAGACTGAGAGTAAAGTAGGGGTTCCCAAACATATTTTGTCTGCTGACCACTATGCGAATAAACTATTTTTTTAGCGTCCCCATTTTTTCACATACTTAACAAGAACAAAATTAAAAATTTTGATTAACCCCCGACTACCTTAGATTTGTTATCTGTACAACATTCTACTAGTCAAGCCCTTTCATTTGATACCCATATTAAGGAAGTTGTGAAAAAAAGAAATGTAATTCGCCATTTTGTGGTAGCGGCCATCTTGGATTTGAAATTTGTCATAGTGCAAAGTATTCTGCTAGTCAGGCCCTTTCATTTGATACCCATATTGAGGTAGGTTGTGAAGAAATATTTTGTCCGCCATTTTGTGGAGGCGGCCATTTTGAATCGATATTAACCAAACATAGCTAAGAACACCCGCACGGATATTAACTTTCAAATAAAAAAAACCGCATTGAAATCGGCCCAACCGTTTGAGCTCTACGGTGCCACAGACAGACACACACACAGACAGACAGACAGACAGACAGATAGACAGACAGACATCGACGTCAAACTTATAACACCCCTTTTTTTGGTCGGGGGTTGAAAACAAAGATGGTTGAACTCAAGATTAGCCCTGAACATCTTGACATTGATAATAAACTGCGTCTGTGACATCTGTCTCTATCTAAGCCCTCTCTGTCTCTGTCTAAGACATCTATCTCGCTCGCGCTAGTTATAATTGGTATTATTCTCTCTCTGTCACACGGTGATATGTGAACGGTGACGGTGATGGTAGCCATTTTAAAAAATTTATTAACCGACTTCCAAAAAAAGGAGGAGGTTATCAATTCGACCCCTATGTTTTTTTATGTACCTAATTAGAAAATATTTCAAATATTTTTTAATGCAGTACTTACGCATGAAATGTAATTCCATTACATTTATTTGAGTTTCTAGAATTACTAGAACACTTTTTGAACGCACAGCAAGACATAATCTTCTATATTTATGTTCAAAATGATCAAAATCAGTGATAGGTAAAAACGACCGGCGTCCCCCGCTTCCTACAACCGACTAGAACAGAAAGAGTGAGCTCACTCTTCCCAACGTTAACATGATTCCGTGCGCCCTGAAGTTTGGGAGGGCTAATCTTGAGTTGTACGATCTATGCTTAAAAACTACAATAAGTTCAAATTAAATTAAATGACATTCATTCTAAACGAGACTTTTACTATAACCCGCAAGAGTTAACTTGAGACCTGAGCTCAGTATGTATTTTTGTAGTACACAATGGACTCCAAGCCTCTACACAACGCCCCCATGTTTTTTTCTGGATCTCTTACCACCCCGCTTTAGGCCTGCAACGTCCACGAGGGGGCGTTATCACCCACTTTGGACAAGGCTGGTATGGAGTATCCATAAACTGCCCACTAAATGTTCCCACTGCTGACTTGGGGCCTTCTCTCGCAAGGAGAGAGTCGCAATGCTCTTTACAGTCTACCTGGGAAGTACCACACCTATGCCAGTGATCCTAACGCCAATCAGACCTATGCAAACATCACATATGATCCGGTCTGAAGGGCAATGTATATATTATGTCGGTGAAACTTTCATTATTTTCCCATCGACATCAGGAAGGCCATATCAAGGCATATAAGATCCTTCTTGTGGGCGTCTATTGGTCAGTGCTAGCATAAATGAAAATCATTAAAGTCTTCACAATTTTATATTGTCACAATTAAATATTACAGTAAGTAGTAAGTATAGTTAGTATGAGAGCAGCGTTTTCGATGATTAACATCATTGGATCCTATCAACTGTACTAGCACACTCTTGTCTACACAATTCTCGTACCTACATATCCAGAAAACCTATCATATCGCTGCTCTGTCCACATTACGAATCCATAATAGACTACAGGCCCGTGAACAAAATTTATGGGTCAAATGAACCACCAGGAGACCTATATAGGATGATAGAAGGGTATAAACCACGGATATGTTTAAACTAATAATAATAAGATTCAGCATAATAATAAGATAGAAGATGAGGAAGAAGAAGACTTTAATCAGCTGACTATTATTTAATTATTTTTTATTTATAAATTACTAACAAATTGTCTTGCCAGACATATTGCATGCCTCTCGCAGAGGCCAGTTTGTATGGGGCAACTTTTAAAATGTTTTGTATCATCTTATCTCACCTACAAACAGCAATAAAGATTTTTGTATTTGTATTTGTATAGCACTATGCCGTCACTTGTAAGCTGTTCAACTAAGTGCAATTGAAGAGGGGGGTTCTAAACCTCGATCATTTCTCCTTGTCGCATGATTTTACGACATTGCGATATAATGATTTAGAAGAGGTATTGAAATTGTATGGAACCAAAGCCGAACATAATCAAATGACCCTGTATTTTACATTTTACTCTGTAAATCGTCGGAAAATCATGTTTTTTTCACAAAATAATAGTTTAAAAAAAAAAAATTATTATTTTTATACTTTCAAGACCTCTTCTAATCTATTATTTCGCAACGCCGTACAAAAATCATGCGACAAGGAGAAATGATCGAGGTTTAGAACCCCCCCTCATCAACTGCACTCAGTTGGACAGCTTACAAGTGACGGCATAGTGCTGAATCTTATTACTTTATACCCTTCTATCATCCTACATGGGTCTCCTGGTGTATCATATGACCCATAAATGTTCAAGGGCCTGCAGTCTATAATGATGTAACCACGTCTACGCTCCGACAATGACATTGTCCTGTTCGATATTTAAATAAATTGATTTGAATGAAAGCTTAATGCTAAAGGAGGATTATATACGCGTAACATGAAGGTCCATTATATGCGTAAATTTCCTCGTAGACTCTCCCTCATATAATAAAAATACAACAAGCGAAATAAATTACAATGAAAATATCACGTAAAACCTCAAAACCTTTGTAAACCATAAGCCGAAGTTTAGAAATTTCCATTCAGTTAAGACCTACTAGAGAAGGCAGTCAGCCGTAGCCACAAAGCCTCGCTGTAAGCCACCCGTACATACCTTTGAGAGTTTAGGCACAAGTCTAAACGTCGACGTACTAACTATAATTAAATCTGTGCTGGTGTGTAGAATCCAAGCAGTCAAGCGTTGGCTGGTAATGCGTATCCCAATATATCGGTTACCGAGACGTATTATGAATGACTGGAATTGCTACCTTTATTAATATTTTTTTAAATAATAAGTGACGAGACGATCAGGACATGTGCCTGATGGTAAGTAACATGCCTCCCACATAACAGCATAGTGACACGCAGCTATTGGGACATTAAGAGTCCTAATCATTACCTAGCACTGCACTGCGCTCATCACCCAGAGATCTAAGATGTTATATCTCTAGTCCTGTAATTTCTCTGGAAACATTGCCCTTCAAACCGGAACACAGTAATGTTTTCACATTACTGTTTGGCGGTAGAATAACTGGCAAAGCTGTGGTACTTCCCCAGGCGGACTCTGCTAGAGTCCTACCACTACTCTATTAAATAGGTGGAGCGACGATCTGCGAAAGGATGACAGTCGATGCGCAATGTAGGAGACCGCACCTTAGGGCGTTCATTAGGAGAGGCCTACGTTCAACAGTCCTCGAATGCTAAATACGCTGATGATTATGATGGGGGGTGTCACAGGGAACATGACCCCCCCAAAATCGTAAACGTTAAACTAAAAATCTAAGAAATAAAAATATCTAATAGTACATAGACTATTTTTAACGCGGGAAAACAATTAGAACGGGAACTACGGGGGTAAAATCTTGGGGCGCTACTAGTAAAGTATTTTTTACTCGATTTATTGTATTTCTACTGGTGACCCCCCCAAAATCTGAGGCGGCGTACTGGTGACCCCCTCCAAAATTCGAGGCTGGGACCGCGCCTGTATGGATCGTTACCGATATTCGTGATAACAGGTTTGGCGACGTATTGTGCAATTTTAGTACTGTTTAACTTTAAAATTCTAAATTATCTATAATAAAATTTCTATTCACAGTCCCTATGACTACCATTTTAACCCCGATCAAAAGAGAGGTGCTATAAGTTTGACTTCGATCTCTGTCTGTCTGTGGCACCGTAGAGCTCAATCGGATCGACCGAATTGAATGCGGTTTTTTATTTGAAAGCTAATTCAAATAGGGTATGAGATGAAAGGGCTTTACTAGTAGAATACTTATACACTGTGGCAAATTTCAAATCCAAGATTGCCACCACCACAAAATCGATAATTATATTTTTTTTCACTACTCCCGATTAGTATGCCTTAGGGAGGCAGGCAGAAGAATATGAGTTTCAAATGAAAGCGACAGGACTAGTAGAATGGTGTAAAATTCCAAATCCGACGTTAGTAGTCGGAGGAAAACAACTGTTTTTATTTTGTTCTTGATACATTGTATTTCTACCGACTTTAAATAGATGACTGGGTAGGACTTACAACAATTATATTAATTTATTTTTCATCCCACCAGCTCGGAAAGAGTACTTTTGCTCCTCGATATCAGGGCGCAAAAGTCGTTTTTACCCTCTAGAGGTTAAAGTAAATTTGAATTTAGAACATCGTGTGTACTGAGGTTTTGAATTCAAAATATAATTCAACCTATTTATTTCTACCTCCTTGGTGCCGAATGCATCATACGTTTTTTTTAATATGTTAAAAACTCAGACTTGGTGTACTTACTTTTTTTAATTTGCTTAGCGCGAAAACATTAAAAAATTTGCATTTAGTCATTTCCTCGCTGAGGTGGAATGAAAAGTTACGTGTTGCACTCGATTGCAAAGATTTTTCACTTAGATTTAGAAATAGACTAAATCTCGTGGCAAGTCATGTCGCTAAATGGTTCCGGGGAAACGAGCTGATGCTGAACGCAAATGAAACGTAGTTCATCCATTTTAATTTGGCCGGCCGGCACTACAGAGCGATTACAGTTGAGATTGAGAATGTTAAGATAGCACAAGTCCATTCTGCGTCTTTTCTTGGTTTCCAGCTACACAGTGCTCTAACTTGGGAAGACCATATCGATAGACTATGCGGCAAAATAGGCTGTGCTTGCTTTGCTCTGGGGCGCGTATCAGCCATATTGCTGTACTCCATGGTCCGGCAATGCTATTTTGCATCCGTGCACTCGCTGCTCCAATAAGTTATACTCCTTGTACTCGATTACTAGACCCAAACCATAAACGCTCTGTGCTTATTGTCCTAATGAATAGACCGCAAACATTTCACGCACCGCGATTGTAAGCCGTATTGTAAGGTGACAAGGTTTGCGGTTGTGCAACACGACAAGTTAACCGTGAATGGACTCGCGAAATGTTCGCATTAGAGATTATAGTATAGATCTTCGAAGCCAGCGAGCTGTGAACGCATCAATCAGATTTAGCTTCGTATTAGTTTTGGAGTTGTTTAGTTTACAAAGCGTTGAGCTGCTTCTGAGCGGCGGTAAGGCGGAGTTTACATGGAGATTAATCATAGTAACGACCTGTGTTCGATATCAATTTAATATCCACTTTACTATAATAATCGAGGCTAGAATACAAGCATAGGTTTAGTTTGTAAGGTTAGTTTAGTTGGACCGTGTGTCTTCTGCGCTATCCCAAAGTTTGGGACGCAAGCTTGGCCATTCGATGCCATAGAAATATTGAAATAAAACCGGCCAAGTGCAAGTGGGGGTCGCGCACGAAGGGTTCCGTACCATTAGCAAATAAACGGCGAAAACCTCTTTTATTGTATGGGAAACGCAATTGAAGGTTTATGTAGTTTGCATACGACTTTAACAAATGTTTGATATTTGACTCCATCTACATATGTATCTATGTATGTAGGTATGTGTATACTATATACACATACGTAGGTGGTTTTATCGTAGTCAGGAAAGCGAGCTGTGAGGAAAGTGGCACTTTCTAAGAAATACGAAGAAATCGAAAGAATTTCGAGGACAGGCGTCATACATCAACTTGCACTTGGACTGCATGGGAGTTGGACTTAATTTTCTTCTTGTGAGAGAGTCAGATGCCACACAAACATAGTTCAGAGTCCTAGTAGTGGGAACCTCCATGTCACTTTCTGGGGAGGGAATATTCCTTGGGATAGCCCTAAGCTTCCGACTCCTGTGACCCTCCAAGGAGTGAGAATATTATTCTATTTTTGCGCCTCCACCTCATAGATACGATCTCTCACTATCCAGTATCTTGGCTAAGATGGTGGTAGTGAGAGGACCGGCTCCAACTCCGATACTTATATACACTTGATCGCTATCTCGGCGCGATGATGTAGCGCGACAATGCAATCTAAGATAACACGCTACGCTTACCTAGAAAAAAAATACATTGGTGGACAATTCACACAAACACCATCTGACCCTAAAATTTGCAAGCTTGTACTATGGAAGCCAGATAGCTGAGATAATACTTATATAGTTTTAAATACATACTTATTATACATAGAACACACCCAGACTTAGTACAAATATTTGAATTCATCACACAAATATTTGTACTGGGTGGGAATCGAACCCACGACCCCCGGCTTCGCAGGGAGAGTTACCACCCACAAAGTCACAAGGCCACAAGAAGAAACCGATTCGTTTTCGTTTTGAAGACATTCGAATTATTTCAGTTGGCAAAACAGAGATCAGCATTTTCCAAAGTTAGGCAAGGCTAAGCTGCTAGCTCTACGTACTCATAACGAAAGCAGTATCAAACTGCTTCGTTCTAGTTGTCGAAACATCAACCATAAACCGATGTCGCTTTTTATTTGTATCAACCCAAACAAACCCAAATCTCCTACAAATAACCCTAAAAGAAAGAATTCTATTCAACTTTCCACTTCCAATCCCCTAACTGAATCCTGGTAATAATAACAATGATAAACAATTCCAAAGTTTTGTCTTCCGGGACATTCGCAACTCTTATCTGGGACTGTAAACTGGGACTCGAATAAATCAAACCGGGACAGGGGGAGGTATCTTAATAATCCGGTACATAAATCATAAGTTTGTTTGGAGACATATCGGTTGGTGCCAGTGTTAGGGAGTGCTTTGTTGAACTGTGACGTCGTGTTATGGGATATATGGGTCTGGGATCGAGAAAATGGGACAAAATTTGCGTTATTTTCAATTATTATTGAATGCGAAAGGTTTTTGTGAAACTTTTGTGCTGTGTGATATTAATCTTTTTTTCTGTTGGTTGTTGGTTCTGTCGGTTAGGAAAGCTTGAAAGGTTCAATATTAGTGCGCATTTAAATTGAAATGGATATTTTGCGATTTCTGGGCGAAAAGTTGAAATGAAATTTTATAACACACATGAAAAGTTCATGAGACTCAGGGTCTTCTTTAATAAATAAAGAGTCCAGACTACTAAGTTGGTCTAGAGCGGGTTGGCGTATGACAAATATCCTCGAAAAGATTATTATTTTACTTGTAGCATTTTTCTCATGATGTTTGCCTTTACCGTTGGTGCCAGTGGTGACTACAAACTTGCGCATGTTGATGGCTGGAAGAGACAATTCTTAGCAATAAGGTCACCAGTTGCTGTTATACTTGTTATTTCGGTTGCCCTGTTTATTTCCTAGTTGTTTTATAGTTATGTGAAGTAGTAAGTTAGTAGGTATTAAATAGTAGTTTATCCACCTATTAAAATCTCCAAAACCAAATTACTTATTTTAAATTAAACTTGACAAAGTAGTTTTAGGAAAATGTTGTATGTACACTATAAATTACAAATATTACGAAATATGAAATGTTGAAAACCTGTTAGCCGGTCAAAAATGGCACGGTGTGCAGTGAAGCGGCAACACCGGTTCACTCGCTCTATGGATCGTAACTCTGAGGTGAAAATAGAAAATGACTTTTAAAATAGACGCACCTTTTCTACCCTTGTTGATCGCTTCATTAAAACGATGATTAACGCGCTACGGATCTGATAATTATAGACAACAAAGCACGGGTAAACTTTCTCCAGAGCTGGACTTAGGTTGGGGTGAAGTTACTCGTAAGAAAGAAGAAAATGAAAAAATGCCCACTTAAATACCTTCATTTTTAATCCCTGACCAAAAAAAGGGGTGTTATAAGTTTGACGTCGATGCCTGTCTGTCTGTCTGTCTGTCTGTCTGTCTGTCTGTGGCGCCGTAGAGCTCAAACGGATGGGCCGATTTCGATGCGGTTTTTTTTTATTTGAAGGTCTATATCCGTGCGGATGTTCTTAGCTATGTTTGGTTAATATCGATTCAAGATGGGCGCCTCCACAAAATGGCGGACAAAATATATCTTCACAACCTACTTTAATATGGGTATCAAATGAAAGGGCTTGACTATTAGAATACTATAAAATATAACAAATTTCAAATCCAAGATGGCCGCCACCACAAAATGGCGAATCACATTATTTATTTCCTTATTGCCTCAATGTGGGTATCAAACGAAAGGGCTTAACTAGTAGAATACTTTGCACTATGACAAATTTCAAATCCAAGATGGCCGCCACCACAAAATGGCGAATTACATTTTTTTTTTCACAACTCCCTTAATATGGGTATCAAATGAAAGGGCTTGACTAGTAGAATGTTGTACAGATAACAAATCTGAGGTAGTCGGGGTTGAATCAAAAATTTTAATTTTGTTCTTGTATTATTATGTGCCTGTCTTGTCCCAATGTTGGGGGAAAGCCTCTCTATCCTCCTTCCACTTTCCCCATCTACGGCTAATACAGTCCAGATTTTTCGATATTCGTCGAGCTCCTCTTGCTATCGTTTCTTAAATACCTTTATTTAAAAAGGTATTTTTTTCGCATTAAACGCTCCCATAACTGAGACTCAAGGCCTTTTCTCTTAAAGAGATAATCAAGGCCATAATCCACCACGCTTGCGCAGTGCGGGTTGGTATAGACTGCAGGCCCGTGAACAAAAATTATGGGTCATATGATACAGCAGGAGAACTATGTAGGATGATAGAAGGGTATAAAGTAATAAGATTGAGCACTACGCCGTCACTTGTAAGCTGTCCAACTGAGTGCAGTTGAAGAGGGGGGGTTCTAAGCCTCGATAATTTCTCCTTGTCGCATAATTTTTGTACGGCATTGCGAAATAATGTATTAGAAGAGGTATTGAAACTGTATGGAACCAAAGCCGAACATAATCAAATGACCAAACTTACTCTGTAAATCGTCGCAAAATCATGAATTTTTTTCACAAACTAACAATAGGAATTTTAAAATTTATAATTTTTATAGTTTCAATACCTCTTCTAATCTATTATTCTACAACGCCGTACAAAAATCATGCGACAAGGAGAAATGATCGAGGTTTAGAACCCCCCCTCTTCAACAGCACTCAGTTGGACAGCTTACAAGTGACGGCATAGTGGTCAATCTTATTACTTTATACCCTTCTATCATCCTACATAGAGGTCTCCTGATGTATCAGATGACCCATAAATTTTGTTCACGGGCCTGCAGTCTATAGATAGCACATTGACATCTGAAAGATTGTAGGAATATGGTGGCTTCCTCACGATATTTTTTTACAGTTAAAGTAGTGGTGACGACAAAATATTTATGTTACCTTATTCTCTGATGGGCTGATTGTCTTAATGTCAAAAGTAAACAGGTTCTTCTATGTAGTGTCTAGGTAATTATGGATAAAAATAGTTTATTTGGTCTTTCAGATTTTCCACTGTTGATAGTAAGTAGTCTTAGTTTTTTGACAACGTTCTTCATTTCGGAAAGAACCTATGATATTTTAAGCCCCAAATTGAACACCTTAGTGCACTCCCTGACCGACTAGGGCTAGAAGGTTTATTATAGAACAAAAGGCGTGACGTGCTAACGATCCATCATTTAAAAGATTTAATTTAATCCCTTTCAGCAGTAAGCTTTTGTAATCGTTTTTGTTTTAGCAAAAGGAGTCTTAGCGGGCTTTGAGGAAACTGTGACGTCACGTTCTTAATCAGTCTACTGAACTTCTGTATACCTGGTACCTACGTTATTAATAATTCCATTGAAATGGGACAAAATTTTAAAAAAATGTTGTAAATTAATGTACCTTTTTATAAATGATTGGTTCGCTTCCACTGCTTGACTGACCGACACCTTTTTTTTAACTTTTATAGGTTTACACTTGACCGTCATCTCATCTGATGTTAAGCGACGATACTGTCTACGATGGAGCGTGTTTACCTAGAAGAAACCGATTCACTCTCGATTTGAAGACACAAAAAACGGAGAAAACCCACTCAAGCAACGCATTCTACAGCCTAGATGTTCTTATCATAAAAGTAGAGTTTGTGCCACTATTCTTACTTAGTCTACTGTGCAACATTTTAATAAATGCGTGCGTATTTTGGCAAAGACGGAACAACGGCGCCCCATAAACTCAATAAAACTTTAATAAACCCGTCTAGATGCAAATTAAAACATTTTGTCACATGATTTATAACTGGAGAGCTGGATTTAAGAACCTATAAGAGTTTAATTTGTACAAAAAGTCTTAAATGAGCAAAATGTTACATGTTGAGTTACTACCTATTACTGCACTACATTTATCAACGAGAGATATAAGATGTTTACTGTAGTATATATGCCCTGTAATTTATAAAAAAAATATCTAGGTATTATAAATATAATAATATTATAAACCAGCTCCACCCCTCTGCGTCAACCACGGCTTAAAAAAAGCCTTACTTAGGTACTATGAGTTTAATTTCATTCCAATTCGTTCAGCCGTTATTGAGACAAACATATGCAGCCAAACATTTACACTTACAACTCACAATTTTTCACCTTTCACATATTAGTGTGACGTAGATTTGAAAAGGTGAGGAACACAGACTAAGTAGAGAGATACCTACACTGTGAGGAATATTTAGCACTCTAATTTCAAACAACATTTCAACAACTCATGAATTTGGCTTCGAATTAGATGAACACTATGTTTATTTAACGTACGACTTATAGTAAAGTTATAATTAAGTGCATTGTACATGTACAGGTAGGTATTTACGCCTTCTGAATACGAGTAGGTACAACATAATATTTACAGCGTTCGTAATAGTTATTATGGAAAAAAAAACCGTGGGTGAAGTGATTTAATTTTTGTAACCTATGCCACGCCAAATCAAATCCGTAAATATTAGTAGTAAAATATTTTTATTCTACTTGACTTGGTTATTAGTGCATTTGCATTGTATATGTATTAACGCCTTACAAATAAAACATATTCGCAGCGTTCGTAGAATTGCGGAAACTTTTTTTTCAGGCGTAGTGATTTCATTAATACAACCACGCCACGCTACCACACAAAGACAATATACCCATTCGAATGATTTGTTTTATAAGCATAATTACACTATACATGTTGCGAGTTCGGTCAGTCAGACTTTTGATTTCGACCGAAAGAATGCTGGCAAAAAAACCGTATGAATACAAAATGGGGGTTTCTGCTCAGTCAAATGGTCCGGAAAGAGCAGCACGAGACAAATAGCAGTCGCTGTTCTCACATCTAGACCAGCCATGATTTTTCTTTCATATTCACTCAATACTTGAAGACCAACTAACTATAATGAGAACATTGTGTTCATCTGGAAAAACCAACTTAGACCACGCATTCCATAGTTTAGATGTTCGTATTACGAAAGTGGAATTAAGCATCTTCATTCCAATCATAGATATTAAGTTCATCTGCTTAGCTAAGTTAAAAACCTTGCACTTCGTACAGCATCCCTACTAAATACAAGCTCTATATCAGTAAGTACAACGTTTTGACTGCCCATAAAAAAAAATACAGTTAATAACAATCACAAACATGATCCGTTAAATTCAGATATTGTGATAAAGATACCTCTCCTCTGTTTCTACAGTTTTCTACGCTAAAATAATTACAGGAAATGAGAAAGCCCGTCAGTGTCTATCCTTTATGATTTAGCCGTAATTAATGCTCTATAGTATTAGTATGTTATCAAGATAAGCTGTGATAGTGTCTAGACGCTAATATTAAATTATCCTACATCCGTCCCTACCCACATAATTAACGACATATTGAATAGTAGGATATATTGATTGTTGTTATTATTTTCAGACAAAATAAGCAGCTTCTGTGGTACAATACTAGCGATATTCAAAAGGCATATAAAACAGTCAATTTTGGCGATAAAAAATCTCCATACCCCGTAATCCCTCCATTTCGAAAAGGCCGCCATTTCTGATTTCAGTGTCTTTTTCAGACAAAAAGTTTTTTTTTTATGGATGCAAGGTGCTCCTTAATGGGGCATTACTCGCGGCGCCATGACAGAGTACTTGAAGTCATACGTGAAGCCATGAGCCTTTCAGTAGCTAGAGCCCAAAAGGGATTGACGACAAACAAAAGACAAATTAACTTTGTAAAAGAAGGCTCGACTTCAAACTCCAGGCACAAGCCTTACTCAATCCTGGGTACAGCACCTGATTGGACTATTTTAATGGACACGTATGAAAGGCACTACAAGATCCCAGAGGATGTGGTGTTTCGTCATCCAGACCGGACATTTTCCTTTTTTCTAGAGCTACGAAACGCATAGTCCTTGTAGAACTTACCGTACCGTGGGAAACTAATATACCTAAAGACCACGCGATGAAACAAAATAAGTATTACGACCTCCTAAACGAATTAACAAAAAACGGCTATGTAGTTAGTTTATACGCTGTAGAAGTGGGAGCGAGAGGTATACCAGCAAAATCTCTCTATAACCTGCTGAAAGACCTTGGCTTATCCAGAAGTGCAGTAAGTTCTATACTAGAACGAGTATCTAAAGCTGCACTAGTAGGCGCATATCAGATTTGGCTGGGCAGGGAGAGAAAAACGAGTAGTGAAGGTGAGTGTTGATGTTCGTCAGAAAGGGGCCTCTTAAACCTACGCCCGAGTCACAAGTCTCGGGATCTACTCGGGTTTTCTCTCTCTGCCACACGATGGACCCGGCACCCGCACGGTGAATCCATGGAATGCTAAGAAAATCGTCTCTGATACTCTACAAACTCTACATACATCAAAAATATATTATCCCAAACAGACTGTTAGCAACGCACACTGTTACTACACCAGTAACTTAAACGTGATGAAAAGTAGCATCACATTTTTATCAAGATGTTTTACTTCACTTTTAAATTCAGCGGTGACGATAAACTCGCACATCTTGAAAAAATACCCAAATTCATTTTTTACGATTGTGAAATTTATAAGATCTTGCCACTGTGTCATCACGGATTTTATCATCATCATCAGCCGCAAGACGTCCACTGCTGAACATAGGCCTCCCCCCTAGATTTCCACAACGAACGGTCCTGCGCAACCTGCAATCAGCGGTTTCCATCGACCTTTGTGAGGTCATCTGTCCATCTAGTGGGAGGCCGTCCAACACTGCGTCTTCCAGTTCGTGGTCGCCACTCGAGAACCTTTCTTCCCCATCGGTTGTCAGTTCTGCGAGCGATGTGGCCTGCCTATTGCCACTTCAGCTTGCTTACTCTTTGAGCTATGTCGGCCACTTTCGTTCTTTTGCGAATATCCTCATTACGGATTCTGTCGCGCAAAGAGACTCCGAGCATAGCTCTCTCCATAGCTCGCTGTGTGACTTTGAGCTTCGTTATGAGGCCCACAGTGAAGGACCACGTCTCTGTTGTGTGATGTCTTATGGAACAGCGAGATTAAAGCGAGACGATCTTCTTAGAATAAAAGTTTGATTCAAAAACCGGTTGATTTTTCCCCTCTAAACGGTCTCTACCAGGCTACCTAGCGGACAATAATAACAACTCCTTATCAATGTCAGTGAGGTGTGGCCTCCATCTATTTAATCACTTTTGTATAATGCTGGAAATATGATTACCTAATTTGGTTGACATTGCAGTCATTCGACTGATAACATTAACTTATTTCTACGGGCATGAAATAGCGATAATTAAATAATGGATTTAACGGTGCGTTTACACCATATAAGTCTTTGCGTCTTTGCTGTTAGTAGAATAGGTAAAGGTGTCGTGGGAATATACCAAATGTTTCTAGACTTTTTTTTGAGCTATTGCATAGCTTATATCGCGGGCCTGGGGACCGAATTTTAGGAATCGTGCATCTCTTTCTTATGTTCACAAGAAAGGGATGGAAGACTGTAACGCCGTCCTCCCCACTCGGTCATTCGACTTTGAATCTTATTTATATTAGCTTTACAGACTAAATGCTCTTAGCTGTCGAAGACTGACTAGATTGTATACTTCTCTGCATTTTTTTTATGGTAAACAAATGTCACTCTTCAAAATAAAAGCAATTCCGAAAAATTGTTAACATCCTATTGCTTATGTTGATAAAAATGCATGCAACATAATAGCTTTACCGCGGCAGTCCCCGAGTGCCACACTTCTTTTTTTTTTTTTGCATAGGGTGACGAGACGAGCCCGACATGTACCTGATGGTAAGCATCACGCTTGCCACATAACAGCACAGTGACACGAAGCTATTACAACATGAACAGTTTGAATCATTACCTAGAATTCCACTGCGTTCGTCACCCATAGATCTAAGATATTATATCTCTAAGCCCTGTAATTTCTCTGGAAACATTACCCTTCAAACCGGATCGCAGTAATGTTTGCTAATTACTGCTAGGTGGTAGAATAACTTTTAGTATTTAATGGTACATTATTTATATAAGTACTTAATAACGAAATTTTAGAGAACTCTATCGTTCTAAGTACGATTGATTGACCTTCACTCATCTGCTTACCGAACGAAAAATATTATGTTTGTCAAAAAATATCAATTGGGTTTGGTTAATAATTTGGTTAAGAATATCTTAGGTTAGTAGGTCTAATAACATAAAATAGGTAATGACATTGACACTCTTGTGCTTAAAATACTTCAAAGTCTTGATCATCGCCGCAAAATCGCTAGCTTATAAGTTTTTATCGGATACACTTCGGAGAGTGTGCAACTTATCTGCATGATCTAATACCAACTTGCCCTTTCTTCTATGGCACTTCTCGTTCCACAAAAGGACGAACGAAGAGATTTGACTCCACGTTTGTGATAAGAACGTCTAGGTTGTGGAATGCGTTGCCTGAGTGGGTTTACGTAGCTTAGGTATGTGCTAATAACGCATCATATAATAATATGGCGGCCGGATAGCTGATATAATACTTATTATATTAAACCCCCCAGGCGTTATTAGTAATTAATGAAAAACAAGTTTCTTTTTTTTAAATCCAAGGATTGCTTACTATGCAAATAAAACCTAGGCCGCATATCTTTTCTGGCTTTACTAGGCTGCAGTATAAAACATGTTGAAAGACATAACTAGATAGGTTAGTCAGTGCATTCACCTGCTTTCTGCTGTTATTTTATGTACAAAATAAGAAAATATCATTTCAAATTCAGTAATACAGGGCTACCTGGGTTGAAATTTTGAAAATCGGGATGTAGATATACGAGTACAATAAAGCCTTTTCAACGAAACAAAAAACATGCACATAGGTACTTAAGTTCAGGCGTTTTTTAATAATAAGATCAATAAATATTCGTAAAATATATTGACGAATTGAGAACATATCGTTCTTAACATTTATTTACTCATATTTTTACATCAATAAATGTATTTTTCTTAAATGTTAATGTGGTATACATACAACAGTCAATGAATGAACCACGCCCACTATCTGATAGCTAATAAACTCGATGACTAGCATTGTATAAACACTCCATTAGATAAGAAACGTCACACGTGGCCAACACTCGTCGAACCGAAAACAAAACTCGTCAGTTCAGTTGCGCCGGCGCCGGAACGCACGCGTTTTAAATAAAGAATCCAAGATGGCCGCGCGTAATATACTCAACCACCAAACAATGTTCCACATCGCCAGGAGGGCTTACAGCTCCGGTACTGACAAAAATGTAGCCTTCCTCGGCCTTGGCAACATGGGGGGATTCATGGCTGCCAACCTTGTCAAAAAGGTAAGGGTCAAGACCAAATTATTGTTTCAAAGACTCAAAGTACTAGGTAATTTATTTATAGTAATGCATTCGAGCAATTCTTGATTTGAATTAATTTACATGTTTATCGAAATGGAAATGTTGAATCGAGATTTCTGTTACATATTTGATTTGATATAACTTTTTAATTTGGCTTGTAATATTCATTATTTATTTTGCGATGATTAGGTACGTAGGTATCCACTTATGCTTGTTTAAAGTATAAAGTAACTATTGATTGAGGCTTTTGGTATGATATAAGTGTAATTTTAGTGTAAATAGCGTTTCGAAATCATTACTTGGTGTCTTCAAATCGAGAGTGAATCGGTTTCTTCTAGGTAAGCACGCTCCATCGTAGATCTCATCAGCCTCTGTAGCAGTATTTTACATTATTTTATCAAATATAGATGTACAAGTTCATCATTAGTACCAGCTTTAACGGCGAAGAAGAGCCCTCTCTTCTGGATCGAGAAATCTTATACGAATTGTCCACATAGCCGCATGTTATACGCACGCTTTCGTCACGAAGCGGCAGCCACTCGTCATACGTCGTTGACGAGCGGCTAACGCGACGTTGCCGCTTCGTGGACACAGATTTCATTGATTGTACGCAAGATGCAAGCATTCGTCATACATTCGTCGTGCAACCGTCTTGCAAGCGTGCGTATAACGTGCGGCTACGTGGACAGTTGGCCTTAGTCAAGTTGGAATCGCCCGAGAGATTTAATTACCTTATTTTCATCCTTAAGCACAAACATAAGTTTGTGTCTACACAAACTTGTTTAGAATTCGCGTTGAGCTCAATCTTTCACGATCTGCTCACTACTATCTTTGAACTTTTTTTTTGTAACCCTCCCCTGAACCCGAGTAAATACATAAATTAGTTACTCCGCCAGTAATTACCCGCCAAACCCGCTTTTCTCATCAAAAAGTTTCGAAAGAAGGCCGCCTAATCACCTGTCATTCTACAAGCGTACTAAACTTACCTCCATTCCGGTAAATGGCAACACTTAACGTTTTATGGTAGAAACGCTACAACGTACGTAAACGTTTTCCACTAATCCTACCATAAAACCTGGAAAATTCAAAACCTAAAAGGGCTTTCAGTTTACCCATTTCACTGAGCAACAGTGCCCGTTGGAGTTCACTTGACCCAAAATGTACTTAAACGTTTGAAAAACCTTTAAATGTTAGCAAAAAACTCCATCTGCATAATTTAACATAATCTTTGAATGAATTGAATGGATTTTAACTTTAAATTAGTGTAAAAGTAGCATTATAGGGATCCTCGGTTCGGATTTTTTTTCATAAATAATTCTAAGCGCCGTAATGAGGTTCAAATCCAATTCTGTGTAAGAATTTTGAAATTTATTTCTTTTCGTAGATCTGTTACTTATCCCCTTTATTTTTTTAAGTGAAAACTTCTTTTCGCGGGCGACAGACAGATTTTTTGTGGGATTTGAATTTAATTCTAGCATCACGTTCGGGAATGATAACAAATCTTCGGGTAAGCTCGGGAGAATTACTAAATAAGTACAGACTAAAAAAAAATTGGCACCCATAGGAACTGCCAATAGAAGTGAAAACTTATAACTCGGAATTTGATAGCTTACTTTGTAAACTACACGGGCGAAATCGAAGGGCGTGGCCATGAGCATGGCTATCTAGAAATACGTCAGCATGTCCCATTGGCCACTTAGAAATGCTGATGCTTGTACTTATTTAGTATAAAACGCTTCCATAGCCGAGATTGAGAACCTTCACTAGAAGATTAACACATTAAAATTATTAATAGTATTATCAAACAAGGCTATTTCGGTTACCTTAGTTCTCCGTCGGATATCCTTGTTTGAGGTATCCGACGGAGAACTAAGACTAACTCTTCAGGTCGTCGGCCTGAGCTCGGTGGACCGACGACTTGAAAAGAGTGGCGGGCAGCGGATGGAGCGGAGAACCGAGGACCGGATTTGGTGGCGCAACATTGGAAAGGCTTATGTCCAACGGTGGACGACAGCGGGACGATGATGATGATGATGATGATTATTATCAAACAAACGTAATAATTTACAGATTCCTAAAAAGTATGAATAAATAATACAGATATGTTTGAATAAAATATGTTTTTTTCCGTTTACGCCCTTACAAGAATTTATATCGTAATTGAACAGCACCGAGTCAGAATACCTTATTATACTAAATATTACGAGTATCTTTGTATAACAAGCAAAAATATGACAACAATACTTAGGCAGTAAAATATTATGGCAACAGCGGACATAAACCATTTAAAAAAAGATGGCACTATTGAAATCAGACTACTGCTTTTTCTTTGCAGATATTTTTACGTCAAGCAGTATTATGGAAACATCACGGTGTTCCGGGTTGAAGGGCAATGTTTCCAGTGAAATTACAGGGCTTAAAGATAAATTATAACTCTGGGTGACGAGCGCAATGCAGTGCTCGGTAACCATTTGGGCTCTTGTTATTCTAATAGCTGCGTGTCACTTTGCTGTTACGGGCAGGGATGTTGCGTACCATCAGGATCATGTCTTGCTCTTTACTTTATGCTGTACAAAAAAAACTTGTCCTGTTCTCCAGGGGTTCACAGTCCGTGGATATGATCCGTCCAAAGAAGCAGTCAATGCTGCAGCCAAGAACGGTATCACCAGTGCCAGCTCTATCGCAGCAGCTGTGGACGGCGTCGACGTGGTGGTCTCCATCCTGCCCAGCAACAAGGTCGTGCTGGATGCTTACATCGGCAAAGACGGAGTGGTCCAACATGTGAGTTCCGTTTTAATGTTATTTTATTCAATAACCCATTTGAAGAAAGACAAGATACAAAAGAAAAATACATGTGCTTGACGTGCCATGGAAGTTGGGTCGGGCTCTAGCGTGGGAAACTTGCGTTTATACGTTGGCATCATCGCATCTTCCAGAGACACAAAGTAGGACTGCTACTGTGGCTAATTTAACGGAGCGTCACAAACAGCAATCATATGCAAACCTCTTAAGTGGTACTTGACTGTTTGGTGCTCATATATGGGCCAGTGGAAGCCGGGAGCTAATTTCAAATACTATGTTAAAAAAAAAATTGCTTTTATTTTGA
The DNA here is from genome assembly GCA_017562165.1 of Ectropis grisescens. NCBI lineage: Eukaryota > Metazoa > Arthropoda > Insecta > Lepidoptera > Geometridae > Ectropis > Ectropis grisescens. The sequence goes on from CM029783.1 coordinate 21,919,567, forward strand.
AGATTGACGCTTGTTTACCGTAAAAAATTGATTTAAAAATATTAGATGAGTAAAATATACAACAGTAAAGTAATTTTGAATTTTCTCGCTAAAACATTAATGACAGACATGATGTCACTAACCGCAAAACATTGCGCGCGATTAAATGGCTGTATGTCCAGTTTATGCGTTTTCTTTTTTTATTTGAATACAAAAACCAATCAAAATCGTCGTCGCTAAGATCGCAATATAATAAAAAAAATGCTAAGAAATAAACATTCTAGTCAGTCTTCGACAGCTTGTTTTGCGAGTAGTGACGTAATAAGTCATATTAGTGTTTGCCAACACACGTGACAACATATTAAAAATGTAGCATTTAAATCATTTTGTAATAATTTTACTAAGTAAATATTAAATTACAAAAATATGATTTTCGATATTATAAACTACGATTAATATAAACTATCATAATATTAACACTAAACATTTATTTGTGATTGGTGTTAACATCCCTATTCAAAAACCTTTCCGACCGTATGGTCGATGCGAGCGTGACCAAAATTCTGGCGTTTAATTGGCCAAACATTCAGTGTTAATGCCGCCAAAATGCTAGGCACGCTTCCAGTTGGTAGTGGGATTGATATTGATTATTTTTACACTTTCATCGCTCTATGGATAACTCACAATTTAGTTCCTTAGGTAGAATGAGAATGTCGAAATGATAAGGTAGAATGAGGTGATGGTAGAACTCCTAAATCTATCAAGATCAGATCTCCGTCTGATGACTGGTTTAATCACAGGTCACTGTGAGTTAAACTACCATCTTCACAAAATAGGTTCCACTGATAGCCCCCTTTGCAGGGGCTGTTTGCGGGAGAATGAAACTATGGAGCACGTGTTGCTACGCTGTGAGGCCACAAAAAGTAAAAGATTAGGATCAGGACTCTTTGAAGGAACTCCAAATCAAGTATGCAGAGAAACAACATCTGACGAAATAGGAGTGGAACTAGTATGCCGGCGACCCAAGGCCGTGCTCCGCTATTTCAAGGAGCTTGGCTGGTTTGGGTAGGCTGGCCGGGGGAAATGCACAATACACCCCTAGCGGGACGTCAGTGCAGGTCAATCACCCCCACCCAGAATTAGAATTAGAATTAGATGGTAGAACAAAACTAGCTCTCATGCTAATTTAGTTTAGTTAACATATTGGTGAATTAATATAGACTGTATGATTAATACTCCCAAAAGAAGATATGCTTCGACGTGCGTGCGATAAAGACATGATATGATATATGTAGGTACATCCCATTATTATTAATGATAATGGTCTAAGTATGATGCCCAATCTTGTTACATAACTCGTCTTCTTATAAATGGAATTGTTTTCTTTGCTTCAATGGCAATAAGATCTTTTGTGGAACTTTTCAAACTAATATTTACACTGCCCACTTTTAACATCAGGCGAGGGTTCGCCAGATGTGAAGCGACGATGCGGTCTACAATTAAATATACATAATTTATTATGTTTTTGGTTTTTGGGTCTCATTGCCGAGATATGACAGTTTGTGTGAAAGACAAATTTCGCAAAAAGGTGCAATAAATACTCGTAAATAATGTTAGTTGTTCAACTCTGGACAAAGTCGATGCGGGTTGCTAGTACATGGATAAACTGTACCAAATATGATCGTAAAAATATTGCTATGGGTATTATATAGCTTATTTTTCAGGCTTAAAATTGTCTGTAATCGTCCCAGCAGTAGGAACATTTAGTGAGATGCTTATGCTTATCCTATAGATTAGACTAATCAATTGTCTATTAAACCCTCTACACACGAGCCCTAAAATCAGACGAAATTACGTAAAACTAGTGGGGAGGATCCTACATCGCACCATAAATCACCAATCATATAGTGCGATGTAGGCTCCTCCTCACTACTTTTACGTCACTTTCTCTGATTTTAGGACACGTGTGTAGAGCGTTTTATACAGCAGCAGAATTACAAACTATTATATTCTATTACAATTATTATATTTATAACAATTATTACACAAGTTATTAGACAGCAGCTGTCTAATAACCAAATCAGCGGTGTATTAAGCAGTATATTTCCCAAAAATGTTCCAAAAATCTGGTATTTAATCTTGTGGGACGGTGGTGTACCCTTGTTTTTTTAAAACTATATGTAGGTATTACAGTTGACCGCTATCTCGTCTGGTGTTTATTTTTATTTGAATTTGGGAACAGTTTCATTCTAATTCTAGGGTTCTTTAATTTTTTAAATCGCCTCCCCCCGGCGTCCTCCGCGACTGCATTTCTATTCCTGATGGCCATCTGCAAATTGAACGCTCGGATGATCTCCGGTGTTGCAGCCAACTCTCGCCGTACGAACCGACCGATGCCGTCGACGGTTATCGTCTCGTCTGATGTTAAGCGACGATGCGATGAAAAAATCCGGAATTCACAATTTGGAACATCCTGTTCAAGGTGATATTTAGTCATGTTCACTATTCATAGTAGCGGGAAAGTAATCGAATATAGATAGACAGTGACAGAAGCTCGTACCGTGCTTGAACTGTAAAGATAACTAACAAAACCCTTTTGATAATTATTTAATCAATTAATGAATATAGTGTAGAATTTATTTTTAAAGATTTCACACGAACAAACTTACATGCATATATATTTCCAAAATTAAATGAAAGCTTTTAAAACATGTTGGCTGCAGCCGCGAATGAGCATTATTTATTGTCAGTTATTGTTTGCACGAGATATGCACTGCCTTTGGGTATGCCGACTAATTGAAACTGTTAAAGGTTGCTATTGCTCACTTTTTATATTCCAGCGAAAATACAGAGATAGCAATATAATATTGTAGCGAGACCAAACCATTTTAGTTAGATAAAATAAAATAACTATTGGTGGACAATTCACACACAACACCATCTAACCCAAACTAAGCAAAGCTTGTACTATGGCGGCCAAATAGCTGATATAATACATGTATAGTTTTAATTTTAAATAGAAACACCCAGACACAGTGCAAACATTTAAATTCATCACACAAATATTTGCACTGAGTGAAATCGAACCCACAACCCTCGGCTTCGCAGGCAAAGCCACTACCCACTAAGCCACGAGGGCAATCAATAGATGATAAAGCAGATGGCTGACATTACTTCCATTTTGTCTGTAGCTTTCAACAACTAACTGATACGTAGGTACGTTTATTTCACTGAGAAAAAAAATTTTCACTTACGTACCTACCTATATCAATAAACGCTAAAATATCTTCTTTCATCTTTCAGGCCAGGAAAGGAGCCCTTCTCATCGATTCCAGCACAGTGGACCCCAACGTGCCCAAAGAGATCCAGCCAGTTGCCCTTGAAAAGGGTCTTGGCTTCATTGACGCTCCAGTTTCCGGAGGTAAAATTGATTGTAACCACCGTGTTAATGACCTGACTTTCAATGTAATCTTTTTGACTCTACTACAACACACCGAAACATCGAAAGCTCAGAAAATCGATGCTAAAAATTTGACATGGTTTTGTCTCACGGATATCTTGAGTAGGACAGCTTGAGTATGTTTGGAATAGGGTTGATACGTTATCAGATTGTTTACGGATTTCGTTAATTTGATACCAGAATTCACAGTGACAATAAACTGGCCAAACGTAACCGTTAGCGCTACTGTGATCCCGGCTAATAAAAGCGGCTCACCGTCACTACCATGGTATTTCTCTTCACAGTGTCTTTGATTCTGTGGACGGCAATATTGTTTTAAATCTTTTCAAGGCAAAAATGAATAGGTTTCTCTTAGGCAAGCACATATGTACGTCATACTGCATGACGCTAGACCATATTCTTGCTGAACATCTGATGCTACCAACGATACAACGTTTATTTAAAACATTCGGATACACTCTCGCAAATTCTTGAAGTCAGCATTATCTACTTTATCCGTATACTAGATGTCCGCATCAGCTTCGCCCATGGTACATTATATAGCACTCATTGGGGTCCCGTACATATCTAACAAAAAAAAAAGTGAAAGAAGGACTGAAATCGGTTCAGTCATTGCTGAGAATATCGCTTCCAAACAAAAAACCTCTTCAGCTACCTGCTACGCCACCTGTTGGAAATTAGTCGTACCAACTCAGTTTATTATTAAGTATATTCAATGACGCAATCTTAGACAGATGCTGTCATGTACAAAGCACGGCACGAAAACTCTCAAATATGAATATTTTCCCCCGTTTTTGTTACATTCTTGATTCATGCTCCGCTTCTATTGATAGTAGCGTTATGTTTTATAGCCTATAGCCTCCGTCGATAAATGGACTATCCAATAGAAAAAGAATCTTTCAATTCGGGCCAGTACTACCCGAGATCCTAGCGTTCAAACAAACAAACAAACTCTTCAGCTTTACAAAATTAGTATAGATGGTTAAGTGTAAGCTAACTCGGACAATGTTAAAACCAAGTCAATATTACCAAATCAAAAGAGAGATCAATCTTAAAAACTTACAACCGAGTTGTATAACTGAAGCTAAATTGGCAGCGATCAATACTGACGTAATAATTGTAACTCCTGCTTCTATTTGGCGTCGTTATCAGCTGTTTGCCGCTTTACTCGCTGATAACCTAATGGACGTGACTTGTTCGGCAGTTGTTGTATAATCGTCTGTATGACATTGGGCGGACATTATGAACCATGTTAGTGGGCCTGTTTAATTAATGAATGTACTACAAAACAATAACGCAAACAATCTCAATGTATTTCATTACTTTTTTTTATTACTGCATTCAGTTAGGGTCTATCACTGAAATTCGACTCCAGCCCCAACTAAATCAGCTATGGCTTTGCTATTCCTGTCCCTATCATTTCAAGCGGAAAAAAGACAGAGCAATTCAAAGCTAAGACAGTTTTAGTGAAGCGGTAGACCCTCCGGTGGGCTCTCTCACCAGAAGCTCTGCGGTCAGCCCCGAGTGTCGCTTCTCCATACTCGGCCTGCGCTCCACTCAGTACCTCCCTTGAACTTCTGGCTAGAAGTTAGGCTAGAGTTAGACATTATGAATAGTACCCGTGCATCATTAATAATACTCGTATTAATCACATTGTTCTTAACATATATATCTACACAAACACCCCAAACTGTAAAGCGCAGTTTTTTTTTTGCGCCAGGGCTTAAAAACACTCAAGAGGAGCAGTAACGATTCAAACCTCAAAATTATAATTCACACGTTTTACCCACTACGCCACCACGTTTCCAATGTCATAAAACCCGATAAATTCTCTTAATTTACCTCTCATATTAAAATAACATATTTTCGTGACTGATTTATATAAAAGCATCATTCCTTATCAGGCCCCCACAGTCCGGCCTCTAGAAACGTACAAAAAGATTCGTAAAGATAAACATTAATTCAGTGACAAACATAAAGAGATAACATTAACGAGCTGGCAACAAAATAATCTCATAATTACTCGTTGAAAACATCTTATCAATGATATCAGAAGTAAATCAAATATTAACAGGGCGCAATCAAAGGCGCAATCGTAAAACGAAGATATTTCGCAGCGAAAATAACGTTATTTACGCTATTTACTGAAACTCAAAAGAAGATCTCGTTTCATGGCTGACGTTCTAAAACGAAAATAATGTTTTGTCTACCTCTGTACTACCTCACGTAATAAGAACATCTCAACTATGGAATATGATGTCTGAGTGCGTAGTCCCTGATGGGATATATCATTTTAACAGTTTAAAAAAAATATAATAATGTGAGAATATGAAAATTTAAAGCTTATAAAAATACCTAACATAGGTACGAGCTATGAGTATAATAAAATGTTAATTACCAATGGACATACACTACTACATGTAGTTTTATTTTGTATTCTTAGGATAGTTGATAGAACGAAGCTCTTAGGAGCCAAAAGGCTCAATTCGTGAGAAGTTAAGGAATTCGTGTAAATTAAGGAGCTTTGGCTTAACAAACGTTATTTTATATAAAATACTATTGAGTGATTACAAAAATAATTAAATATAAGTAACTAACCCTGACTTCGGCGGCGTAAAAGTTAGAGAAATTGGAGTTCTTTAGAAAATCGAATTATGAACTAAACGGGCCAATAACGTATGATATGGTCGGTACAATTCGAGTCATGTCCGTTTGGCATTGAAAGACATCACGCACGTGCATCGTGCATTCTCCGTGACAAGAACAAACATAAAAAATTTGATTAACCCCCGACTACCTCAGATTTGTTATCTGTGCAACATTCTACAAGTCTCTTTCATTTGATACCCATATTAAGGGAGTTGTGAAAAAGAAATGTATTTCACCATTTTGTGGAAGCGGCCATCTTGGATTTGAAATTTGTCATAGTGCAAAGTATTCTACTAATTAAGCCCTTATTTACTATATTCTACTAGTCAAGCCTTTTCGTTTGATGCCCATATTGAGGTAGTAGTGAAAAAAATAATATTATTCCCCATTTTGTGATGGCGGCCATCTTGGATTTAATTTTTTCTATAATGTATAGTATTCTACTAGTCAAGCCCTTTCATTTGATGACCATATTGAGGTAGGTTGTGAAGAAATATTTTGTCCGCCATTTTGTGGCGGCGGCCATCTTGAATCGATATTAACCAAACATAGCTAAGAACTAAGAACATCCGCACGGATATTAACTTTCAAACAACAAAAAAAAAACGCATCGAAATCGGCCCATCCGTTTGAGCTCTACGATGCAACAGACAGACACACACTCAGACAGACAGACAGACATCGACGCCAAACTTATAACACCCCCTTTTTTAATCGGGGGTTAAAAAATGCGACCGAAACTTGAGTTAGATTGTACCGGACATATCATACGTGAGTTACACAGTTACTTAATTAAATATATTATGTAACAACCACGTTAAATTTCATAATCAAAATCAAAATCAGTCCTTGGTAAAGCAAACCAATCAATATCCATTCAAACCAAAAGGCAAATTAGACAAGTCTGTGTATTGACGTCAAACCTTACCAAATTTTAAGAATCAAGTCAAAGCCATTTTTACGTATTTTGCCATGTAATTCAGAAGCTTGTAACTTAGTACAGATACAGATTGTCACCTTGCTGTTTCCAGGCGTGATGGGTGCCCAGAACGCCACACTGGCGTTCATGGCAGGCGGCCGTAAGGAAGACTTCGATCGCTCCATCCCCCACCTCGCGGCTATGGGAGCCAAGCAGTTCCACTGCGGAGATATCGGTGCTGGACAGGTCGCCAAGCTGAGCAACAATATGCTCATGGGAATCACTGGCATGGCTACTGCGGAGTGCATGCATATGGGTATCAAGTGAGTTCACCCATCAATAAACTGTTGAAGCATTAAATCAATGTAAAAATCAGGGTGCTGGCTAAGCTTCTAACTGACAATGAGCTTGGGCAATTGAAATATCTCCAGATCTTAAGTGAAATAGGAATGATCCAGTTGATCTTTGTAAATTTAACCCAACTACCAGAAGAGAATGATCTACAGCGGTCTACATGGCTCTCATTAAACTTCTAACGTAATAAGGCTGCTGGCGGAACAACCACTTCTGGTAAAGTAAATTACTTGGACCCCAAAAGAGCTAAATGTGAACGTGGAGAACCAGCGTAAAACATGGAAAACCTGCTAACGTATCCTCAATGTCCGGTTACTTGCAACTCGTTATATTTAAATTATATCGCACTTGAGAAATCGCATCAATATACAAAACAAAAATTTGTAACATCTTGTCGGATCAAAATTGCAGTCTATGCAGCACCTGTGTTTTTCTTTGGAAGATATTTTACTAACACTTGTCAGTTTTTCCTATGTTTTATTTACTGGAATTCATATTTAACATCGAAACCACGCCTCTTCTTAATACATGATTTTTGATGGGAGTTGGCAAATAATAAAGAAGATTGATTCGATAACGTTGGATTTATTAAGTTTGGTTTCACACAGTACAATACAACATTGACATTTGCAAGAAGAGATAATGATACAACAGAATAAAAATGACTACATATATCAACGCATAGACAGTAGCGCCACACAGTGAGTTATTTAGGTAAATCATAGACTATTTCATCATCATTATCAACAGCCCACTAAATGTTCCCCCTGCTGGGACTCGGAGCCTTCTCTCGCACGGAGAGAGTTAAGGCCATAATCCACCACGCTGGCCCAGTGCGGGTTCGTGGATGACACATGACTTGGAAAGATTCTAGGTACATGTCGGTTTCCTCACGATATTTTCCTTCACCGTTTTAAGTTAGCTACGTTAGTTACGCACACTTAGACTATTTACATTGTTTGATTTATACCAGTTCTAGCACCTGGCCTTAAACTAAACAATCTGTAATCCAAGATTCTTTCCACAGTTAGAATGTTTATCTTTACTTAAACAACAGATGTTTAAACATTTAATTAATATAATTTATATTAAATAATTTAATTAAAAACATCTGGTGGCATATTTTCAGTAGAAAAGTAATTCTGACATTACAATTTTATCTTTTATAATTTGTCTTACAAAATGATCTTAGAAATGATATATCTATGTGTTTACGACGGCTACTATTAACATAATTGTTGCAAATGTTTTGCGCTGATTGACTATTATATGTATATATCCTGACATTCCTGGGTATAGCCCTTTGCTACAAGACGTGCTTTATACCGAAGTCACTGGCTTTCTTGTCCTAGCTTCTTCTTGACTATCCACTTAAAGCGCACAGCTTTCTTCCCTTCAGGTAGTAATGTCAAACTCCAAGCCTTATTCTTTTCAAATGATTTATATTCATCTTTAATAGCTTTCCTCCACTGTTCCTTTTCAGCTCCTGATAGTGCTTCCTCAATTGTCTGTGGTTCTCCATCATTACTTGTTGCATTCATTGCAATTACAGCATTCATCAATCGCTTTCATCAATATCTTCGTAATAACTAGATACTTGATCTTGAGTCATGTTTGGATTCCATGTGACATCATTAGGGTCGTCCACAGAGCTGGAGTCACTAAAAGTTGAATTGGGTGAGATTGAGTCAGATAACTCTATAGTAGGCAAGGGATTAACATTGGATTTATTAAGTTTGGTTTCACACAGTACAATACAACAGTTGACATTTGCAAGAAGAGACAATGATACGACAGAATAAAAATGACTAAATCAACGCATAGACAGTAGCGCCACACAGAGTGTTATTTAGGCAACTTAGACTATTTACATTGTTTGGTTTATACCAGTTTTAACAATTTTTACCAGCGAATTTGTTTCTTTTCTCCCCAGAGCCGGTCTAGACCCCAAAGTGCTTCTAGATGTGCTGAACAACTCCTCGGCGCGGTCATGGTCCACCGAGGTGTACTGCCCGGTGCCCGGTCTGGTGCCCACGGCACCTTCCAGCCGAGATTATGAAAACGGATTCAAGAACGAACTCATGGTTAAGGTAAGGATCCAGTAATTTATAAGACTAAAATGTCAAATAGATTTTTTTGAAGTTAAAACTTCTTTTTGCGTGCACAGACAGATATTTCGTGGACTATGAATTGAATTCTATGTATATTGATCATTAATTGTAGTGGTAGGACTCTTGGCATAGTCCGCTGGGGAAGTACCACACCTTTGCCAGTTATTCTACCACCAAGCAGTAATGTGCAAACATTACTGTGTTCCGGTTTGAAGGGCAATGTTTCCAGAGAAATTACAGGGCTTAGAGATATAAGATCTTAGATCTCTGGGTGACGAGCGCAGTGCAGTGCTAGGTAATGATTTGGACTCTTCATGTTCGAATAGCTGCGTGTCACTGTGCTGTTATGTGTCAGGCATGTTGCTTACCATCAGGCACATGTCAGGATCGTCTCGTAACCATTTATTTAAAAAAAAAAAATCTTGCTTCGCACTCCTGAATCACAAGAAATCTTCGGGTAAACTTGGGACCATGGTCATTGTCTATCTAGAAATGAGTACCTAAGTATTTCCCTTTGGCCATGCTCATAGCCACGCCCTCCGGTTTCACCCGCGTAGTTTCCAAAGTAAGTTACAAACTCTGAGTTATAAGTTTTCACCTCTATCGGCAGTTCCTATGACTGCCAATTTTTTTTGTTTTATCTTGTAATGCATACTTGAATAATCATATTAATGACTACCAACGCCTCACGGTCCACGTAGTTTGTGTCTCGTTATTTTCCAGTTACAATAAATGTTACTACTGTGGAGTGCTACTCCAGACTATAATTTAGTGGTGTTCCAAATTTCAACTCGATACATTCAGACGATCCAAAGTGATCGAGCAACATACATCATAACTTTATTAGTAGGATTGATTGATACCAAGCAGCGCCTCTTATGTGTATTCTAGACCAGGAACCATCTGTGTTCCAAATTTCAATACCCTGTTCTACCGTTGCGATGTGATTGAGCTACAAACATCCGCACTTTCTAAATTACAATATTCGTAGTCGTACTAGAGAGGTACGTAGCAGAGTATAGTTAGTTTATTTACAAAATGTGTTTTTGCGTTGTTAAACGGGATTTTTGTTCTCAGGATTTGGAATTGGCCAGCGGTTTGGCGCTCAACGTCCGGTCACCCATCCCACTGGGAGCGGTCGCGACGCAACTGTACCGCATCGTGCAATCTCGGGGCTACGGCCAGAAGGACTTCTCCTATGTATTCCAACTGCTGAAGGAAGACGCGGAAAAAAAGAAGTAGAATAAACTTTTAAATTAAGAATTGGTTGTTTTTAATCTTTTAATGTTTAGCCTATTTTTAAGCCACTGACGCAAAAATGATGAAGTTATAAGTTCATCAGATCAAGATACGGCTTTTGTTACACTTGGCTAAATATAGTCGACTAAATTTAGTAGCTACTGAATTCATTGAAGTGTCTGAAGTATCAGTATTAAGCTAGCATACTAAAGTTTCCTTCAAAACTTGAATTTCTTAATTCAGTCGACTAAACTTGCTTCTAAAATTGCTTCTGAATAAAGTCACTAAATTTAGCCAAGTGTAATAAGTTTGACGTGCTTCTATCTCTCTCTTTATGTGTGTCTGTAGCATCGTAGCTCCAGAACGGATGCATTGATTTTCATTATATATTTTTGTTTGCAAATGTAAGCGAGTATTCGGAGCTTTCGTTTCGTATGAAATATTTTCAGGAACAAATGTCAGGAACGTGAACTACGCCGGCAAACTCACGGGATCTGGTAGTTCCTGAATAAGTATGTTTGACTGTTTTTGTTGTATTGTTTCTTTCATCGAACTTTCAGATCTTAACTATACCAAAGAAGTTTACTTACTTCGAAAAATCTTTAAGCTGCATCCAATTTTATGTTATGTTTATGGCCATATTTTATAATGAAATCCATACCATATTATATAGTATGGAAACAAAGTCCATACTTTATGTTATCAGTGACATTCAGCGAAACGTACAGGACTTTCTTTCTACGAAAAACATAATTTCGAAATAAACTCACGACTTTTCTACACCGGTTCCAATTACGTTTTTCGTAGAAAGCAAGTAGACGTCGAGATTTGTTGAGTTTTACTAATAAAAACTGCCGATACAATACGAGACGAGACAAAAAGTTTACTCAGTAAAACCTTCATAAAATAATACTCGGGTGTATTATTTTATTGGCATAAAACTCTTTACATAAATGCTAGGTCGCTGGCAGATTTCAGTCGGCTGCCAGATGACGCGCTGTGCCGCGGTCGGACCAAAAAAAGAATAAAACGTCATTTTATTCAAATTTAGAACGAACGCCAATTTCAATTTCGTCGCCAGCCAGTGCGATCCGTTTAAGCGAACCTGGCTAAAATATTACACTAATATCGGCATGATTGGAAACGATATGAAATTTTTAACTCGTTCGAAGATTTAACGAGATTTCCCTGAATTATTGGATTCGGAGTTTTGGAGTTTTAATCACAAGTTCTTTAATAGCAGATATTATAAAGTAAGTATACTGGCTTAGTGTAAATGAAATATATCCGTATTAAATCAGCCATCTGACTCCCATAGTAGAAGCTTTGCTTAGTTTGGAGCTGGATAGTGCTGTGTGTGAAATATCGAAATAAATAAAACATTGGCAGTATTAGGGACTGCTGTGCTAGAAGTTAAAACTTATAACTCAGGATTTGATAACACACTTTGGACAGTAAAAGACGTTTTGTGCGTAAAAGACTTCAAAGTCTTGATCATCGCCGAAAAATCGCTACCTTATCGGGTTTTTTCGGATACACTTCGGAGAGTGTGCAACTGATCTGCATGGTCTAATACTATCTTGCCCTTCCTTCTATCGGACTTCTCGTTCCACAAAAGGGCGACATCGTTTCATGGTTGATGTTCCAAAACCGCGAACGAAGAGATTTGACTCCAAGTTTGTGATAAGAACGTCTAGGTTGTGGAATGCGTTGCCTGAGTGGGTTTTCCCTGATGGTTACAATCATGGTGTCTTCAAATCGAGAGTGAATCGGTTTCTTCTAGGTAGGCACGCTCCACCGTAGATCTCATCATCGCTTAACATCAGACGAGATGGTGGTCAAGTGCGAACCTAGTTAATGTAGTTAAAAAAAAAAAAACTACGCTGGCGAAACCGGAGGGCACTGCCAGTCTAGATGGCCATGGTTAGATGTGTAAATGTATAATGGTAACCATGGTAACATGCCGTGACCATCTAGATATGCTATAGCTATGATGGTCCCGAGTTCACCCGAAGATTTCTTTCATTCACGAGCGTGACGCTTGAGCTCAATTCACAGCTCACTGAAAATCTATACCTATACTAGTGGCCAGTTCCGGCTTCGCTCGGATATCTATACTAATATTATAAAGCTGAAGAGTTTGTTTGTTTGTTTGTTTGTTTGTTTGCTTGAACGCTAGGATCTCGGGAAGTACTGGTCCGAATTGAAAGATTCTTTTTCTATTGGATAGTCCATTTATCGAGGAAGGCTTTAGGCTATAGAAAATAACTCGACTATTAATTGAAGCGGAGCATGACACAAGAATGTAACAAAATCGGGAAAAAATATTCCCCTTTTGAGAGTTTTCGTACGTTTCGTGCTTTGACATGACACATGACAGCATGTGTCAAAGATTGCGTCATTGAATTTCAGTAATCTGTGCCTCGAATATAAACCTTTGCTATTTTTTTTTTCTAAATCTGAGTTGGTACGACCAATTTCCGACAGGTGGCGTAGCAGGTTGCTGAAGAGGTTTTTTGTTTGAAATCGATATTCTCAGGAATGAGTGAACCGATTTCAGTCATTCTTTCACCGTTGGATATGTACGGGATCCCGATGAGTTCTATACTAATATTATAAAGCTGAAGAGTTTGTTTGTTTGTTTATTTGTTTGTTTGTTTGCTTGAACGCTAGGATCTCGGGAAGTACTGGGCCGAATTGAAAGATTATTTTTCTATTGGATAGTCCATTTATCCAGGATGGCTTTAGGCTATAGAAAATAACTCTACTATTAATTGAAGCGGAGCATGAAACAAGAATGTAACAAAATCGGGAAAAAATATTCCCCTTTTGAGAGTTTTCGCACGTTTCGTGCTTTGACATGACACATGACAGCATGTGTCAAAAATTGCGTCATTGAATTTTAGTAATCTGTGCCTCGAATACAAACCTTTGCTAATTTTTTTTTCTAAATCTGAGTTGGTACGACCAATTTCCGACAGGTGGCGTAGCAGGTTGCTGAAGAGGTTTTTTGTTTGAAATCGATATTCTCAGGAATGAGTGAACCGATTTCAGTCATTCTTTCACCGTTGGATATGTACGGGATCCCGATGAGTGCTATATAATATACCACGGGCGAAGCCGGGGCGGGCATCTAGTCGTCATATAAGGACTATTAATCAAAATAAAAACTATCCTATCCTTCAAGTTGGCTCAAACTGCACACGGTGTGCAAATTTGATTGAAATTGGTTAAGCAGTTTAGGAGTCCATCGCGGACAAACATCGTGACAGGAGATTTATATATATATTAAAGATAAGATAAGATTAAGATAAGATAGTGCGCCTAAATAAGTTTTCACTTGAAAAATCAAGTAACATATCAATTTCTGAAATTTATTTCATAATATTCAGAAGCTAAATACTTACTATATTTTATTTCGTAAAATACTCGGTTGGTAATCTTGGTTTACATAGGGTTCTACAATAATTCATCAATCAAAATATATCTTGTTTTTAAAACTTACTCCTTTTACCAAAATACCGAAGACTTTCTTCCTTCTTTGTGAGGCAAAAACTTTGCAAAGCCATTCCTTATATGCCGGTGACTTTCATTTATTACCGCTCGCATTAACGTAAGAACTCTTTTGTGCTGAGAAAAATATGATTATGACAGGGTCCAGCCTTCCCATTGTCCTTTATTCGATTTTTTCCCTCCAAAAGCACAATATGGCCGACCTTTTTGCTGTCCTAAGCCCAGTCACGAAATTAAAAAAAATAGAAAAAGTTACGAGATGGCACACGTCAAGTTGTTTTTTTTTCGAGGAACGCGTTTTGTCACGTTGTCCTTTGGCCAGTTTGGCCAGAATTTTGCGAGTCATATTTTTTCATGAGCTTGGTTTATCCTTTGCACTTCAGTTAAGTGAGTGAAGGTGTGAAATTTTTGGAACGAAGTTCCTCTTGGCAGGCTTGGAGAAAATAGGGATTTCGCTGCGGGACCGAATTGAAAAATGGGAGTAAAACCGTAAGAAAAAAAATTGTCATAGTCATAGGAACTGCCGATAGAAGTGAAAACTGATAACTCAGAATTTGATGACTCGGTTTGGAAACTACGCGGGTGAAACCGGAGGGCATAGTCATGAACATGGCCATCTATAAATGCGTCAGCCAATGGAAAAAGTGACACATATCTAGATGGCCAATGGCCGTGGTCCCGAGTTTACCCGAAGAATTCTAATCATTCCCGACCGTGACGCTAGAATTCAATTCACAGCCCACGAAAAATCTGTCTGTGACGCGTCAAAAGAAGTTTTCACTTATATAACGGACGTGAGTCGTAAAAACTGCCCGTGACCAAAGCTACCTACTTCATTTGTCAAATGATCGTACCACAAATAGTTTTTTTTTTGCAAAATGTGTTGTTTCTCCATATATCTGAAAGAACTTTGTTCTTACCTAGTCATCTACCGCCTTACTAAATCTGCTATGGCCTTGCTATTGCTGTATCTATCACTTCAAGCGAAAAGAAAAGAGAAAACAACGTCAAAGCTAAGACAGTTTTAGTCACGCGGTAGACCCCCTGGTGCCCCATGACACTGCACCTATTTATTTGTCTTGATATTGCTATGAAGAAAAAAAATTTATGTGTAGTACTAGTTCTAATTTGAGAGCACATACCTGCATACCTGCATACCTATTGAAATCAGTAAGGTTCCTATTTGACTGGCCTCGTGGCTTAGTGGGTAGTAACTCTGCCTGCGAAGCCGAGGGCCGTGGGTACGATCCCCATACAAATATTTGTGTGATGAATTCAAATATTTGTACAGTGTCTGGGTATTTCTATGTATAATTAGTATGTATTTACAACTATATAAGTATTATATCAACTATCTGGCCACCGTCTTACAAGATTTGCTTAGTTTGGGGTCAGAAGGTGTTGTGTGTGATTTGTCCACCAATATTTATTTATTTGATCTAATACTCATTGAGTATCTTTATCTTATTAACTCTGCGGCATATAGTAATAAAGAACTGAATTCCCTTCCTTCCACTCGACACCATCAAAACGACACCATCCGTGGTGTCGTACGGAATCTCTAGTCCATACGACACCACCCTAGTGATGTGCTCTTCCGTCATTAGTTTTTATGTATTTTATGTCGTTAGTATTAGTATCCATCACAGAGAAAATAATCACTACGTGTATCCATGTCCATTGTGAAAAATTAAAATATTCGGACGGAAAGACAATATGCATATTAATATGCAAATTGCAATGAACAATGTCAATATGACCATTTGAGTGACAGATAAATATAAACTTTATCAAATGACATACCTTATTAATGAAACTGCTTGAACTTAATTGGAGTTTTCATATCAACAACTTTGTATGTAGGTAACCTCACTATTAGTCGGTGGTGTCGTATGGACTAGTGATTCCATACGACACCACCGATGGTGTCGTTTTGGTGGTGTCGAGTGGAAGGAAGGCTGAATTCGATGTATTATTTCTTCCAAATCTAAAGTAGTCTAACCCCTTAATTTTCCTGTGTAAAAACGCAAAAAGAGAAGAAAGAAAGTTATTCCCTGATTATTAATTTTAAAGTGCATCTTGTATTTGCATTGTAATAGTAATTTAAATATTTTGCGGTCTAAAATAAGTATTTAGGTAGGTAAGAGTACTGTTGGTACTAAACTTGAATTATCATCTACTTTAACTACGGTTACCTATTAAAAGTTATAGGTTCATAAGCGTGCTCATTTTAAAGAGAAATAAACCGCATAATTTTAATGATTTGCATTCCCACATCTTCACTCTTTATTAGTGAAACAAAAGGTAATAAAATGGAGGTGTATGTATTTTTTTTATTTTATTTATTTATTTATTAAGAAACACAGTACATATATTAAAAATTACAAAAAAACATTAGGCACATAAAAATAGAGTTCTGATATATATTTCAAAGTGTTGAGTGTTTATATAGGTTTATTACATTCTGTGGAAACAAAAAAGAAGTACTTATGCTTAACACCACACGGTTGATGTGAATGAAAAGTTTTTAAAGTTACGAGTAAGTAATATAGCAGTGACGAACAGCTGACTGTATGTTTCTCACTCGGGTACATTTGGCGGTCCCGAGTTCACCCGAACTAGCCTTTCACCAAAGATAGTGGTGGATCAACTTCACTTACAGTGTACGAAAAAATCAGTATGCTGTGAATCTCAAAAATTTCACTCAAAAATTTCGATTTTATCGAAATAAAAAAATACACAAAAAAAATTACAATGATAATTTGATACACGCCAAATAAAAAAAATGCACAGTGGACAGTGGAAGCTGAATTTCAAAAGCAAAAACAAACAAGGTAAATCTGCTTCTGCTTTCCGCATTACCCCGAACAAAACCTTTGCAAGCGAAACGCAAACTTGCCTGTAGGTCTTTGTATGCAAACAGCTCGAATTGCGGTTAATTTCGACCGAAATTAAACAAACGTCTATGCAAAATCCAAAATCCTCGGTTTACCTTAGACAAACACCTCTATATTTCGATCACGTAGACTTCTCCACAAAAGAAAATTAAGGGTGGCCACGCTAAATTTTTCGGCGGCCTACACCTACATTGGGGAATAGACGATGCACAGAAATACAGAGTCAAAAACAAAAATGTCAGATTCACAAATGTATATAGTGGTTGTAAGTTTTAACACCTTTTTCTGACTAGGCCATTTGGGTACCTAATTACACCTATTTAATTTTTAGTAAGCATAATTAAATTTCAACAACAAATTGTTTCATGACTTTGTTGTGTTCATATAGGAATACCTACCTACCTTTAGCCTACCTTTAATGACAGAATAAAAAACATCAAAGGTACACCAAGACAAACTCATTAGTTTTTTTAAATAAAAAACGACGTGACGAGCAGCCATAGTAAGCAACATACCTGCCACATAACAGCGCAGTGACACGCAGCTATTGGAATATGAAGAATTCAAATCATTGTCTTCAAGCACTTCACTGCGCTCCTCACCCAGATATCTAGGATGTTGTGTCTCTAAGCCCTGTAATTTCTCTAAAAAAATTACCCTTCAAACCGGAACACAATTTTAGGAATGATATCTATCAAAATATACCTAAGTATATTTACCTACCCATTTTTCATGGCTAAAAACTTTAGATTTGGATAGAAATAAGTCAAATCATGTTACGTCATTCGCTCATATTATTTTCTAAATTATTGTGAATTAATTTATTATCCAATCTGAAAATAACTTCAAATATTGATAGTACCTATTATTTCTGACGAACAAAGACATTCCTTTATTGTTCACTGGAAAATTATTTTAGCTGCCAAGTTTTAGGTTCCAAGACATATTTTTCTCAAGGTTATGTTCTCGTTGGCCACCTCTATATAAATTCAGTATATCGCCCAAATTCAAATGGCATTCTCGTCACGATCAACCATTACTTGCCGACAGTGACTTCCAATTTCTGAGCTGGCAACTCTACAAGCTTACGCGACTTCCAAAATTCAATCGAAACTTACTCTTATTTTGTAACCCACAAAGTTCACATTAAAACAATTATGTATGTGTTACAACGTTTTAGTATTAGATGCTGTAACGTCGTAACGTGAAAATTTTAAATTTCGTGTTTAAGTGAAATTTTATTGGGTTCCCCATCTTTATTGATGCAGTCCAGAGAAAGCCATGTCTAGTTATGGTAACTGCGCTACTGAAAAATTTACTCATGAAGTTAAAGTAGTTTGACTCCAATGTACATTAATTTATTTGCATTATTTGCATAAAAATTTGATTTTAATTTAACTTTATTTCCTTTTTCGTTTATGATTGCGTTAATTTGATGTTAACAGAGCAAGAAGAGCGCCTGCACTTTTCGTCGTAGATAACAACGACTTAAAAAGGTTTTGTGTACAAAGGCGCATTAGGCTAGTAATTTAGCCTAGTGGCGAGTAATTTAGCAACTAAACGTGTATGAACAGTGAAAATGTAGTCGAGTAGTTTAGGAAGTGATTTAGTCGAGTCAATCCATTTGTTCTATTTTCAACGGGCGAGTAGCACCCCCCACCACGCGTTCGTTGCGAGCGGTGCGCTCATTGGCTCGCCGATTAAAACAGGTTCGAACTTGTCGAATTAGTCTGGAGAGAAAAATAGCTTCAAACAATTTTCCAAATACGAAATTGTCTGTGGAATAACTTATTTTATTAATCACACCCTCATTCACCTCTTCTAAAATAGTCATTACGATTCGATAAGATTAGCTTATTCATTCATTTATTTTATTGCGTTGTAGGATCTTCATGTTGCGAAACGCTACTCACTTGTGAACTGTACTAAAGCACGGTGCGAACGATTTTTGAATAGTAGCGAGTATTTTAGCTACTAAATTACTCTCTACTAGACTAATTTGCTAGCCTAATGCGAACAAGCCTTAAGTATCAGTAACCACTCTTAAGGCTTGTTCGCACTAGGCTAGTAATTTAGCCTAGTGGCGAGTAATTTAGCAACTAAACGTGTATGAACAGTGAAAATTTAGTCGAGTAATTTAGGAAGTGATTTAGTCGAGTCAATCCATTTTGTTCTATTTTCAACGGGCGAGTAGCACCCGTTCATTCGTTCCACGCGTTCGTTGCGAACGGTGCGCTCATTGGCTCGCCGATTAAACAGGTTCGAACTTGTCGAATTAGTCTGGAGAGAAAAATAACTTCAAACAAATACGTTGTAGGATCTTCATGTTGCGAAACGCTACTCACTTGTGAACTGTACTAAAGCACGGTGCGAACGATTTTTGAATAGTAGCGAGTATTTTAGCTACTAAATTACTCTCTACTAGACTAATTTGCTAGCCTAATGCGAACAAGAATTTACGGAGCATAGGCATCCATTTTTAAAATTTTCACAAATTATTGTTTTTTTTATTTTTCGCGTATTGGGCACGCTTTATAAAAATAATAATTATTTATTTTTTAAATTATCTTTAGTTTTAGCTTAGAAAGCCATGATGTTAACAACGTATTTACATAAGTTAACCATAATAAACTTTATTTCGGATAACTGTGATCCACACCTACACAAAAAGAATAGAAAATTAAAATCACAGTCCAAAAAATATAGAACTCATACGTCATAGCGTCCGTAAAAATATAATTGCTATCTTTATACCTTGTCTGAAGGCAAATATAAAAGACACGCATTTTAATTGTAAAATAATTACACAGACGTAACATTTCAATTTGTTTTAAAAGTAAGTATTTAATTACAAAGCTGTTTTGAAATTTACAATAATCCTAACTCTTATAAGCCTGCGAGACAAAAAGTTTTGTAGCAGAAAATACGAGTTTCGAACAAAGTTATAGACACTTGAAAGTTCTGAATTCCTGTCAAACGTATCCTATCATGCGAGTCGTAAATAAAGGTGTGGACAGACTTGGTCTGTACTACCACGTAAGGATGGTTTTATTGAGCAAGTGTTTATTATTTTACATTAGTTAATTAGTCTAATCGAGACAACGGCGACTACTGATCCGGAAGCCCCGAGTTCAAATCTCACGCGCACCACTGTCTTTTCAAAGTCATGTGCGCAATGCCGCTAACTTAAAAGATTGAAGGAAAACATTGTCAGGAAACCGGCATGTACCTTGAATCTTTCGAGGTCATGTGTCATCCCAGCTTGGTGCATTATGGTTTTGACTCTCTTTGCGAGAGAAAGTCCCGAGACCCAGCAGTGGGAACATTTAGTGGGATGTTAGGCTCGTTGGTAGGGCGTGTGTCGCAACATTGTTAGTAATGAGCATGTTCATTTTGAGCGTGGCAAACAAAACAATATAAGTTTGATTTTCGAGTATGCTACTTGCGGTGCGGGCATGCTTTTGAAGGCATGCCTGAGCATGCTTGTTAGCACGTCTATCTGTACCTTTAACAGCATTCGGAACACACTCTAGAATTTCGTCTGAGCTGGATAATCCCGGCTAAGTTTCGCGCTGAGTCGGTACAACTTCAAATTTTGATTAACTTTTAATAAGGCGCCACGGCAGATAAAACTTTCTTGTGGGCTGTACAAGAACTTGAGGAAATTAATTACATGTTGCTTCAATTGGGACTACATAGGGGATAAACAAGGATAATAGGATTAACATTATATCATACGTATATTAAAACTGTGTTTACATTTCCTTGTGTTATGTAAATAAATAATCTTTTATCTTTACATTGTTTTTGTGCACTCGATTATTATTCAAAGTTATTATAATCCCGGCGCAAAAACGGTGTTGTAAGTTCGTATTTAGTGTGAAGTGTATTTTTATGTCACCGTATAATAGTATATAATAACCGTCAGTTTAGTTCTCTCATATTTGTATAACAGGGATAACGACAGGGTCAAAAAAACACCATTCTAATTAGTCCGTCGCCGAGATATCGAAATATATTTATGGAACATTTTTTTTTGTTTTAACACGTAACTAGAACAAAATTAAAAATTTTGAATAACCCCCGACTACCTCAGATTTGTTATCTGTACAAGATTCTACTAGCCAAGCCCTTTAATTTGATACCTACCCATATTAAGAGAGTTGTGAAAAAAGAAATGTATTTCGCCATTTTATGGAAGCGGCCATCTTGGATTTGAAATTTGTCATGGTGCAATGTATTCTACTAGTCAAGCCCTTTTGTTTGATACCCATATTGAGGTAGTAGTGCAAAAAATAATATAATTCGCCATTTTGTGGTGGCGACCATCTTGGTTTTTAATTTTTTATAGTGTATAGTATTTTACTAGTCAAACCCTTACATTTGATACCCATATTGAGGTAGGTTGTGAAGAAATATTTTGTCCTCCAGTTGTGGCGGCGGCCATCTTGAATCGATATTAACAAATACAAAAATCTTTATTGCTGTTTGTAGGTAAGATAAGATGATACAAAACATTTTAAAAGTTGCCCCATACAAACTGGCCTCTGCGAGAGGCATGCAAAATGTCTGGCAAGACAATTTGTTAGTCTTAATTTATAAATAAAAAAATTAAATAATAGTCAGCTGATTAAAGTCTTCTTCTTACTCATCTTCTATTAATTTCTGGTTTTTATTTATGTCATCTGATTCTTCATCTTAGATTAATTTCTGGCTTCTATTTGGTTGTGATATATATTTGTGTGAGATAAATGTTTGGTGAGCACAATTTCGCCAACGTCTTGTGTTTCATCAGGATATTGTCTTGTGTTTTTGAGTTTGATCAATATGTCCATCCAGGGTCTAAGGTCTTGCATTAGTAGATCTTGCAGTTCATCCATGTGAGGAATGTCAAAGAATATATAAAGTGTGATAAATGTATATAATCAAAAATGTCGTTAATTATAATATTCATGTTTAACCAAACATAGCTAAGAACATCCCAACGAATATTAACTTTCAGATAAAAAACCGCATCAAAATCGGCTCATCCGTTTGACCTCTACGGTGCCACAGACAGACATACACACAGACAGACAGACAGACATCGACGTCAAACTTATAACACCCCTTTTTTTGGTCGGGGGTTAAAAATAGACAAAAATATAGATCGAATTTCTACAGTGGGGTGTTATGACGTCACTTGTACGTAAAAATCGTACGATCAAGTGACGTCACTTAAAACTTTTTAAGCACTGTATTTTTGCAATTTTTTGTTGTTAACACAAAAGACAATATAATACGGATACAATTTATTTGCAATACATTTAAATTATTAATAATTAGTAATAATTTTTAGTAGTCATCTTGCCTATTGCTATGATTTAGAATAATTTTCGGTTTTCTAAAAAAAAATTGCCCTTCAAACCGGAACATAGTCTGCAAACTATAAAATAGAAAGAGAGTGGGTGCCTTCGTTGGAAAAAAAAATTGCCCTTTAAACCGGAACATAGTCTGCAAACTATAAAATAGCAAGAGAGTGGGTGCCTTCATTTGAAAAAAAAAAAGCCCTTTAAACCGGAAAATAGTCTACAAACTAAGAAAATGCAAGTTGGCGTCTCACAAAGTATTTAACATTTAGAATAATACCTACGCTAAACTTTTGTATACGTTTAAATATTTTTAGATTTTAGCCTTATCGCTTTTCTCAAAAAATAAAAATTGCCCTTAAAACCGGAATATAGTCTACAAACTGAAAAGTAGGAAGGGGGTGCATGTAATTTCCAAAAAAAAAAATTGCCCTTCAAGCCGGAAAATAGTCTACAAACTAAAAAGTTATAAGCTGGCGTCTTACAAAGTATTTAACATTTTGAATAATACCTACGCTAAAGTTTTCTATTCGCTTAAATATTAAAGTTTGTACCCGTATTATGCAGTCGCATTGCAGCACGCTGAGTAGCCTCGGGACTTAATTGAATTAATAGTTCAGTGTAAATATAATGAGAGGCGCCATTTTGTGCACAAGTACGCTGTTACCCGTGTTATATGAGAGTTATCTTGTTAATTTAAACGTTTGCGTATTATTATAACAATGTTTCTTTATGTAAAAAAAATTGGTTGCCTGTAAAGTCGGTATACGGGCGAAAGTTTTACGTGACAACGACTTTGAGTGGTAAAATAATTTTACGGAAGGGACGCGTGCCTTTCACTTTTTATGTCTGTCTCTCTCGCTCTTAGGCGGGCTAACCATGCCCGAGTGGAAGGGACGCGTGCCTCTCACTCGCTCTCGTTGTGAGCGCATAACGCGAGCGGAGCGTAACGCAGTTTCTTGAAGTGTCACCCGGCAAACCAATTTATAAGACGTTGTCACGTCAAAACACCCCGGTTCTACCCGCGTAGTCCCGTACCCGCTATTTTCTAGAGATAAAAAGTAGTACGGTAAGTATGTGTTCTTTTAGATTATACACTAATGCCATGAAATTAAAATAAAAAACCCGATCCGTTGATACCTGATGACGTGATTAAGCTACAAACATCCAAACCAAAAAAAAAATCATTTTGTGTGTTTACATAGTGTAAGTGCTGTGATAAAATACTAAAACATTATAACCAACATTCTTTTGGAATGGATGTGAAATGCAAATTTCATATTTCGTGACAGGTTCCGTCAATGTGGTAAGTACACTTAGAAGTTTGTGTCGCGTTAAAAAACATAAACATAAAAACACAGAAACGCAACAGCGAAGCGCAGTTGACTTCACTATATTTCCTTTCTCGCTCTAGCTCTAGAAATGTGTCAGCATTTCTAGATGGGAAATGCTGGCGCATTTCTAGATAGCCAATGGCCATGGTCCTGAGTTTACCCAAAGATTTCTCATCATAACCGATCGTGACGATAGAATTCAATTCACAGCCCACGAATTTGACATCACACTTACATTAAAAAGAAATGTGTAACCAACCAGATAAGTTTTCATAGCAACACAATTATACTATTATCAGAAAACAGTTTAATTAACTAAGGATATCACTTATTAGCGCGAGCTAAAGCGTCCACTAAACATTTGAAAAAACACTCGTACAAATTGTTTTGTTAACTATTTCTGGTTTGGCGTAGCTTTACATCTCCCATGTCTAGACTAAACAATTCAATGTTTCCAGTTTTTAATTCCAACGCTTGTATTGTTACGAGGATTTGCAGTGGAGGGGTTTACGTTGCAGCAGGGTTTTCAAAAATGAAGGAATGGAAACGGCGAAAATGTTTATTGTTAGGGCTCCTTTTGTGCGATACATTCCTTGTTCTCATGTTCAAGCAATTACAATGCATTTAAAAACTTTAATACCTAATACAATTGTAATTTCATTTATAACATACTGCGCCCCGCGGATTTACCCACACAGTAATAGTTCTCGTAATTTCCAGAGATAAAGTAGCCTGTGTGTTGTTTATAACCTATAATCTAACCGTAAGTATTCTAAATTTTAACCAAATATGTTCAGCCGTTTCAACGTGATTGAACGGGAGATGTGCTGGTGAAGTAGCGGGACGCAGCAAGTAAATAATATTAACAGGTTAGTAAGATGAAGGTGATAGTGACAAGATATGCATCTGATGGTATGTAACATATCCTACATCTGAGTATCACTCAGTGATATAAACACGTTGATTTATTCCAGTAGCTAAAAAATCTCTGAAAACATTGCGCTTTGAACCAGAACGCAGAACGAGTAAATATAAATATAAATGTGTTAAAATGCTTCATGTATTTTTAATAATAATTTAGTAGAGTCACTAGCGTTGCGACCCGGCTTCGCCCGTGATAAATAATTTATATCTAATAGCATTTAGAGATGACGAACATATCGAACGATGAAAGTTTTTTTTAAATCGATCCAGTAGTTAGTGAGCTTAGCGAGTTCAAACGAAAAACAGCTTTATTATAATATTAGTATAGATTAAAATTTTATACAAGTAACATTATATGGTATTATCATGAGTGCGATCAGACCTATTATTAAAAAAAAAAAACTTAAATCATCTGATTGTTCTCTCCAAGTTCATAAGTCACTACCATCGGCGTTTAAACTGAACTGTCAAACCCCTGCACTGAACCTGACAGTTCATATTCCCGGAGCATCCCGCGACTCAATAAGGCTACCAGTACTGGGACTGGCAGAGACCTGGCTTCTACTGATCTTTACAGTACCCGAAGTTTCTAACACTTTTATCATAATACTAGATGTCCGCCCCGGCTTTGCCCGTGGTACATACATAGCCTATACGTATACATATGTATAGTACTCTGAAATCCCGCGTTCAAATAAAAAACCTCTTCAGCTACCTGCTACATCATCTGTCGAAAATTGGTCGAACTCAGATTTAGAAAAAATATTATTAATAATGCCGCAATTTTCATAAACACATCCTATCACGTCAACACACGGTAAGAAAGCTCTCAAAAGGAATATTTTTCCCGTTTTTGTTACATTCTTGATTCATGCTCCGCTTCTATTGATAGGTAGCATTATATTATATAGCTTGTCTAAATGTTACGGCTGGTCTAGTCGGGAGAACGGCAACTGCCGATCCGGGACTCTTAGCACACCCCGGACACTCCACTAAAACTCCATACAACCGCCGCTGTGGAGTTGCCTACTCTTCACACAACTACGCAGATGTCGTTCGTTCACACGCGTGAATGTATGCGTTAGCGCTAGGGCTACTGAATTGTTTTCTTGAATAGTTGTGCCCCTTGAGTTCACCTGGTGACGTAGTCTATACACTTGCTGTAATGTTGAGTTACATAAATAGAATGGAGCCAAATTATACTATTCTAATTAAAAGGGAAATCTGTGCAAACAGCACAGATTTCTAAATTGTTTCAGAAATCTGTGGGTGTTTGTATTGCAGCGTAAAATTAAACGAAACCGATGATAGATTAGATCAGGTACCTAGATATCTATTTCTGTTAGTAGGTACACATTCGCATTTTATTTTACACTTACCCATGAAGGAAACTTTATTCTGTCACTACAATTATTCCTCCAGGCATTATCAATCCGTGCTTAGGCACATAAGTTACTGGCTGTGTGAGTTACGAACTTTGAGTTAAAAACGACATCGTTATTATAAATAAATAAATAATGGTAGACAATTCACACACAACACCATCTGACCCCAAACTAAGCAAAGCTCGTAATATTATAAAGCAACGTTATTGAAAAGTTTCTAATCTTACGTTATTTTATCATTAGGAAATTAAATAAAGCTCTTAATCTTGTCCCGTTTAGTTGACGGACAGCCGTAAACAGCACAACAACCCACCATGATGATATTTCGTTAGGAATTAGATGTTCGATACCAGCCCTTCGTTGAGTGCTCCTAGCGTATCCGAAACGGCCTGAGGGGTGAGGAAGCTTGAAATTGGCGGGGGGGTAGGGAGTGTCCGTTCTATCTATATTATCTATTCTATGCTCTTAGCTCAAATCTTACGCACACCACCGTCTTTTCGAAGTCATGTGCTTAACACCGCTTAAACTTAACATTTAAATACTTCGTGAGGAACCTTTCATTGTCATGCGTCGTCCCAACGTCCATTGGTGGATTAGGGCCTTGCGAGCAAAGATGGTTGAACTCAAGATTAGCCCTGAACATTTTGACATTGATAATAAACTGCGTCTGTGACATCAGTCTATCTAAGAGGTCTCTGTCTCTGTCTAAGACATCTATCTCGCTCGCGCTAGTTAGAATTGGTATTATTCTCTCTCTGTGTCACACGGTGATGTGTGACCGGTGACGGTGATGGTAGCCATTTAAAAATTTTAATTTATTTAATTAGAAAATATTTAAAATAATTTTAAATGCAGTACTTGTTTACGCATGAAATGTATTTCATTAGGTTGAGTTTCTAAAATTATTAGAACACTTTTTGAACGCACAGCAAGACATAATCTTTTATATTTATGTTCAAAATTATCAAAATCAGTCATAGGTAAAAACGACCGGTGTCCCCCGCTTTCTACAACCGACTACAGAAAACAGAAAGAGTGAGCTCACTCTTCCCAACGTTAACATGATTCCGTGCGTCCTGAAGTTTGGGAGGGCTAATCTTGAGTTGTACGATTTATGTTTGCGAGAGAAAGCCCCGAATCCCAGCAGTGAGAATATTTAGTAGCTTGTTTATGTTAATGTATCTTAGTGATTCTTCTTTCATTCAGTGGTGCTCGAGGGATTCGAACTAGGAGCTCCGGATCAACAGTTGTCGTTCTTCCAACCAGACCACCCGTAACCTGACTACTTGCCTCGTGGCTTAGTTGGTATCTAGTCTGTCTGTTTCTACTTATTTTCATTCTCCAGGAAATTTCTAGAGAATTTAAGTTCTGCTGTGCACAGCGGCTCAGTTATTTCAGTCACGGATTTACTGCTCCGTAGTAAGACAAACGGCTCGT
Organism: Ectropis grisescens; assembly: GCA_017562165.1. Taxonomy (NCBI): domain Eukaryota; kingdom Metazoa; phylum Arthropoda; class Insecta; order Lepidoptera; family Geometridae; genus Ectropis; species Ectropis grisescens. The sequence continues at coordinate 21,947,116 of CM029783.1, forward strand.
CGCGTGTTCGCAAGCAAATTTTGAGGGTAAAAAGAAAAAATCATACAACGTCACCGCGTTCTGAATTCTAAGCGGCCTAACCTGCGACGGTGGCAGAAACGTTGGCGGGAATTTCTGTTGACACGATTTTGAATTCAGAATGTTTTGTTGTCTTTAATTTGTGGCTTGATTTCTTTTAGCCTGTGCTTTGTTTTAATTTAGAACTCTTTTTACATACGTATATACACAGTAATACCTCGGACTCATCTCTTTACTTAGTCTGTGCTCGGACTTACACGATAGGTGGGATCACAGACTACGTAGAGATGGGTGGCACTATAGATCATAGAACTCAAGATTAGCCCTGCTAAACTTAAGGGCGCATGGAATCATGTTAACGTTGGGAAAACTGAGCACACTCTTTCCGTTCTCGTCGGTGTAACGCCGGTCGTTTTTACCTATCAATAATTTTGATTATTTTGAATATAAGTATAAGAGATCATGCCTTCCTGTGCGTTCAAAAAGTGTTTTAATAATTCTAGAAACTCAAGTAAATCTAAAGCCTATGTTAGTAACTGGTTGAACATTAATAACTTAAAAATTAATTTAAATAAAACCAATTTAATGCAATTTACACAAACAAAAAATTACTTAAATAACATAAACATAAATTATCAAGGTAACAAAATTGCAGAAGTAACTACAACAAAATTTTTGGGCCTGACAATAGACACGAAATTGAATTGGAAGGCACATATTGAAATTCTCTGCAAGAAGCTTGGTAGCTCGGCATATGCTCTGCATAGGCTTGCTCCAGTGGTAAAAAAAGAGACTCTTCTTACATCTTACCATGGATTAGTGGCATCGGTCTTGAGATATGGGATAATTTTTTGGGGTAACTCAACCGATACAGGCTTAGCTTTCAAAGCACAAAAACGATGCATTCGTGCTATGTTCGGGATGCAAGTTACAGATAGCTGCAGACAGGTATTCATAGACAACCAAATCTTGACCCTTCCAAGCCTGTATGTTTTTGAAGTTATGTGTTTTGTAAGGAATAACCCCCATTATTTTCCTCTCTTGAGTGACAAAGTGGAACGGAACCGACGTGATAAGTGTAGGCTGCTCATAGGCAAACGCAAGAAAAAGATTATGAGTGACAGCATTTTTGTATGGCTCCTCTTCTATATAATAAGCTGCCAAATGCAATTAAAAACTTAACTTATCCATGTTCAAAAGTAGATTAAAAAGATACTGGTATGCAAATGTTATTACACTGTGAAAGAATTTTTAAATGATAGGGAAATTAATTGGAATACTGATGTATAGATTTTGTTTAACATGACATTTTGCATTCCATTAACTCCCACATGAAGTTCCATTAGCCACATTAGTGTCCACTGTCTATATTTTATGAAACTTTACATTTAACTAATGTTAGATCAGATAATATATTGTAACTGACAGGTTGAATTAGATTACTCTATATATATTGTGAGAGTTCTTTGAGTAGGTATACAAATATTACATTTTATACATGTTGACATTCTTTTATACACATTGACATTGTTTTATTATATAAGTATTGTTTTTTGATTTTCTATACATAATGACATTCTTTGACATTGCTCACACGGCTGAACTGCAAGAGCTACTACTGCAAGACCTTGGATTCTACATGAAACCACACACTTGTCAAAGCCCGTAACAGCATCCTGCTGAAGCACAAGACGTTGGCGTAATTGTGCTCACCAATCATATCACACTAACATAGCACAACGGGATAGAAGCCAGAAATTAATAGACGATGAATCAGATGACATATAATATACAACCGATTAAAATTTAAAAATGAAAAAAGAAGAAGAAGACTTTATCAGCTGACTATTACTATTATTATCATTGTATAAATTCAGACCAATGGAAACTGCGTTGCCAGACATATTGCATGCCTCTAGAAGAAGAGGCCAGTTTGTATGGGTCAATTATTTAAATGTTTTGTATCATCTTATCTTACCTGCAAACAGCAATAAAGATTTTTGTATTTGTATTTGTATTTGTATTTGTAAATGTAATAAAACTACATTCCATGCGTCAGTACCGCATTTAAAATTATTTAAAATATTTTCTAATTATATGCCATATTAAAATTTTAAAATGGCTATCATCAGTGTGACAGAGAGAGAATACTACCCATTATAACTAGCGCGAGCGAGATAGATGCCTTAGATAGAGACAGATATATCTTATATAGAAATAGATGTCACAGACGCAGTTGGTTACCAATGTCAAGATGTTCAGGGCTAATCTTAAGTTCTACAATCTTTGGCGTCAGCATATATTTATGTAGCATAAAGATGTTTCCCGTTATTGGGGAACCTCTCACACAAAGAGAGTCCAGGGGCCGAAATCCACTAAGCTGGCCATGTTGTCGGATGACGCATGTCCTGAATGGTGGATGAATGCTATATGTTTTGAACATGCCGTTTTCTTCACAATGTTTTCCGTCACCGTTTAAGTCATAACAAACCGTTAAGGTGACAACAGATCTGCACAAAGTCTTTTGTGGTAAGGCTCTTTGCAGAGTTTGCCTAGGGAAGTGCCACTCCTTTGTCAGTTATACTGCCGCCAAGCAGTAGTGTGCAAACATTACTCGGTTTGAAGGACAATGTTTCCTTTCAAAGAGAAATTACCGCGCTAAGAGATTAAACATCTATATCTCCGGATGACGAGCGCAGTGCGGTGTTAGGTAATGATTTGGTCTCTGCATGTTCCAATAGCTGCGTGTCGCTGCTGTTATGGGCGGGCATGTTGCGAACTATCAAGCACATGTCCTGTTCGTTATATCATGCTATGAAAAAAAATCAGTAGTGCTGTGGTGAGACCCAAACCTACGACTTCCGGATTGCGGAATCTGAATCTCCATTTGATCGCCCTATTTTGGCAACCATGGCTTCTACGTACCTACAGTATAATAGTTAGTATATTTTCACAATTTTTAATGGTTGTTTGCAAAAGCGATAATTACAAATGGGTTGGTAAAGCCTTAATTTTCATTCCAATGCACCATTTTAAATAAAACTCGTTAAAACCTTGTTCAGTAAAAATGTTTCAGGGACCCTCGAATATTAATATTTTGTTTCGCTGAATGCGAATGCAATGGACCGTTAATGAGAATCGAAATTATATTTTATTTATTTTGAAGCTGGTTACGTTAAACGAGCGTTGTGCTTTAAAAATGGTAGTATATGGACTGCCGATAGAAGTGAAAACTTATTACATAGAACAGTATGAAACAGCAATAATTTTGCACACTATGTTACACTCCGCGAGGCATAAGCTGAGCTTTGCATTTGTGTGAGTGTACATGGATAGTGTAGGTGTGACAACCGGCCTTAGGCGCGGCGCCATTCTGTCTCACCGCGCTCCTGCCTGATTGGTGATCACTCACACTAATGCAAAGCTCAGCCAATACCACGCGGACAAAATTTCAAGCTCCTGCCTGATTGGTGATCACTCACACTAATGCAAAGCTCAGCTTATACCTCGCGGAGTGTACTTGTATAGATATACATGCATGTATAATAAGTATGTATTTACAACTATATATGTATTATATCAGCTATCTGGCTGCCATCACACAAGCTTTGCTTAGTTTGAGGTCAGATGGCGTTGTGTGTGAATTGTCCACCACCAATATTTATATATTATAAAGCCCATTGAAATGGAGTCTAATGCGACTTATACGACTCCACTTCCCACTCGACAAATTAAATACAAGCGTATACGAAAGAACCGATTTTTCGTATACGCGGTCGGGAACGTAAGACCGAGGAGCGGGTTTTTTAACCCCCGACCAAAAAAAGGGGTGTTATAAGTTTGACGTCAATGTCTGTCTGTCTGTCTGCCTGTCTGTCTGTCTGTCTGTCTGTGTGTGTGTGTCTGTATCTGTGGCACCGTAGAGCTCAAACGGATGGGCCGATTTCAATGCGGTTTTTTTATTTGAATGTTAATTACCGTGCGGATATTCTTGGTTATGTTTGGTAAATATCGATTCAAGATGGCCGCCTCCACAAAATGGCGGACAATATATTTCTTCACAACCTACCTCAATATGGGTATCAAATAAAAGGGCTTGATTAGTAAAGTAATATACAATATGACACATTTCAAATCAAAGATGGCCGCCACCACAAAATGGCGAATTACATTATTTTTTTGCACTACTATCACAATATGGGTATCAAATGAAAGGGCTTGACTAGTAAAATACTATGCACTATGACACATTTCAAATCCAAGATGGCCGCTACCACAAAATGGCGAAATATTTTTTTTCACAACTCCGTCAATATGGTTGTCAAATGAAAGGGCTCGACTAGTAGAATGTTATACAAATAACAAATCCGAGGTAATCGAGGGTTAATCAAAATTTTTTATTTTGTTCTTGTTTAACTTTTATAGGTTCACACTTGACCGCCATCTCGCCTGATGCTAAACGACGATGCGGTCTACGATAGAACGTGTTTACCAAGAAGTAACCGATTCACTCTCGATGAAGATGAAGACACAAAGATTGTAACCATCGGGGAAAACCCACTCAGACAACGTATTCCATAGCCTTGACGTTCTTATCACAAAAGTAGAGTCAAATCTTTTTGTTCGTGCCTTTGGAACATCAACCATGAAACGATGTCGCATTTTCGAGCTACGAGTATTCCGATATTTCATAGGAAGCTGTGACGTCGTCATCGAGCACACGAATTTCGAAAAAAAAATGTATAAGACTTCTGAATATAATACAATACTTAAACCACTAGTAGAACTCCTGGCAGAGTGCGCCTGGGGAAGTACCACACCTTTGCCAGTTATTCTACCGCCAAACAGTAATGTGAAAATACTACTGTGTTCCGGTTTGAAGGGCAATGTTTCAAGAGAAATTACAGGGCTTAGAGATATAACATCTTAGATATCTGGGTGACAAGCACAGTGAAGTGCTAGGTAATGATTTGGACTCTTCATGTTCCAATAGCTGTGTGTCACTGTGCTGTTATGTGGCAGGCATGTTGCTTACCATCAGGTGCATGTAATGCTCGTCTCGTCACTTCTTATTTAAAAAAAAGACTTTTGAAGTATTTTGTACAAAACAAAACTTATTTCGTACAAAAAATTTAACCGACTTAAAAACCACAAATAGGCACACAAAAGCGAATAATAATTTAATATCATTTTTACAAGAGCTACTCACTCGTTTATTTGAAGTCGGTGCTAGTCAAGTCTAACAGAGGATATGCTTATATATTTGCCAGTCAAGTAGTAAGTAGTAGTAGTCAAGTGTAGGTACGTGGTAGGTAGGCATATCCACTATCTGTTAGACTTGGCTGGCACCGACTTCAAATAGATGAGTGAGTAGCTCTTGTAATAATGATTAGTTTATTTTTTGCTTTTGAGTGTCTATTTGTGGTTTTGAAGTCGGTTTAATTTTTCGTACGAAAATAGTTTTTTATTAATGCATTTACACAATTTCTTAGTGACAGGTTCGATTTTCATAAGTTTCGTGAAATCTACAATTACGTCGTCCAGAAAATTGTATGCAAATTTTAGTTTTATAATTAAAGTATCTAAAGTAAGAAGCTACTACTTATTCAAAGTTTTTTATGGTTTTTGGTTCATATTTCAAAAACCACTAGACCGATTTCTATAAGATTTTTATGGGACCATTCGGAAAGTATACCCATGCGAACACAAAAAGACATTTTAAAACCGGCACGGGGGTTCTCGAGAAATCAGGTAACATACATAAAAAAAAACAGAGGGGTCGAATTGATAACCTCCTTCTTTTTGGAAGTCGGTTAATAAAAATACTCATCATATTCGATTCACAGTTACAGGAGCTCTTGTGTACCATAGATCACATAGGTACTAAAAACACACAACCGAAGTAAGAAACTGTTTTTTGAAGTTTAAAGTTTTTAGTATAAAAAAAATATGCCAGTAAGAAGCTTGCCGGGACAGATTTTTAAATAAAAAGGTAAATATTTTTTATGTTTGAGCGTGCCACTTCAGTCCCAGAAATAGAGATCGGTCACACTATCTGGTCATGACACGGCTTGCAATCTAAAAGTATTAAATCGTGCTGCCAGTATCACGAAATCCCGTCCAGATATCTACTTTAGCTATTCTTAGGGCAGACACCATTTGCATTGTTCCTGTAGCTATTACAGATGCGATTTTAAACCGCACCTTCGAGTAAGACGGTAAGTTCGCTGACTGCCATTTCTAAGTAGTGTTCTATGGATAGCCAGTGATGGTAGGACTCTTTGCAGTCCGCTAGGGGAAATATTCGATCTTTGTCAGTTATTCTACTAGCAGACAGTAATGTGTAAGCATCACTGTAATCTGGTTTTGAAGGGCTATGTTTCCAGGGAAATTACAGGACAGAGAGTTAAATTATCGTATTTATCTCGTTATAAATATCGTGGGTGACGAACGCAGATCAGTACTAAGTAATGATCCAGACTCTTCATGTTCGAATAGATGTGTGACAATGTGCTGTTATGGGCAATGTGTTGCTTACTACTAATATATCCAAACAAGAAAAAATGTGTCGATGACATTAAATAATTTGATTTGATTTAAAACAAGCCAGAGTCACTGGAACGATCACTAGATCAAACCGAACCCTGCCCGAAGCGAAGGGAGAAATTGAAAATAAATTGATCTGGATCAAGTGGCGCGTGAAGCGAGCGCAATCGTTCAGAAACGACCTGATTACGACGTGCGTGGAGACGCGCACTTACCTACCCTGATCGCGGAGAAAGTAGAGATGTGCACTTATTCTTGAAGATAAATTTTCTAAAGTAGTTGAACATCAACAGTAAAACGATATCAATTATTTGAGCTACGAAGTCTGAAAGGAAAAAATGGCAGCCATAGAGACTGTCGACAGAATTGAAAACTTATAACTCAGAATTTGGTAGGACACATTGGATACTACGCGGTTGAAACCGGTAGGTGCTGCTAGTCTGGAATATAGCTTCAAAGAAATGTCGTCTAAATAAGTCTTCTAAGCGTGGCCATCTACACTATACACGGTAAGATGTGTAAATATGTAATGGTAGCCATGGTAACACGCATTTCTAGATGGGCATGGTCCCGAGTTCATTCGAAGATTTCTGCATTAAATTGTGCAGATTAAGTAACTACATACTTTTTTCTTTTTTTCTTAGTATTCGCTAATCACCTTTTAAACACACGATTTATCTGCGCACATAATGTTTAATTATTGCCATTACGACTGTAATGTGCCGCGAGTGTTTTCTATGGCCTCTCTTATTTATGTTTTCTAATAAACGATGCTCGTGACTGTACATTTAATATTAACTTTGCTTAATGTTGGGGTTTTTCTTTTTTTGTAGAAATTGCAAGAAACACGTTTTTTTTTAATTTATCACGTTTGTTCGCTGTGAGTTTAACTAACTATAGTATTCTTCTTCCTCCCCCTAGGGGGGAAGTCAGGATCCGGCCTCGAGGTTGGTCCTCATTACCGGGGTAGGACTCGGAGGTACACAGACCTCCGGGAGTTGGCGGCCCGCCTCGCGCGGGGCAGGCTCTTCGGCCCTTTCGCGCGCGTACGCGCGTCAGGGCTGTAGGTTGCTGTGTGGGTCCGCTATCCGTACAGTTGTTGTAGGACAGCGGACATTGCTCTCGCCGCCGCGAGCTCCGGGTGTACGCCGGCCGCGACAGCTTCGCAGGCGCCTATCAGGGACTCCCAGATTATGAAGCTGGGCGTCCCGAGTAGGCCGGCTGCGGTTGATCCCGCCGGAGGGCGGGGGAAGCGGGGGGTAAAGATGGGCCCTTCGGTGGTAGGGCCGAACCCCGGTGGCGGTGTAAGCGGAGGCGGGGTCGCCGTCCGCAGCTCCGAGCGCGCCGCGTGTGGTTCGCGCGCAGGCGCCGGCTCGGTTGTCGGTGGTGGAGGGGCCCCCCCGCGACTCGTGTCCCAGTTCGAGTCGAACTCTGGGTGTCGAGCGCGGTCGGGGGCCCATGGTAGGTGTAGGTGAGGCTCAGGAGGGTGGGGGCGGGTGCGCGCAAACCTGCGGCGCGCCTCCTCTCTAAAGACGCGGCACCGACGACTGTTGGCAGCGTGGGGCCCCGGGGGGCTGCGGGGGCTGGGGCGGGGGACGGCGTCGCTCTCCTCGGGGCGGGGAGGACACCATCTCTGCGTACGACGGCGATTCCGACGGGGTTGGCGACGGCGGAGGCGAGGTGTCTTCGTCTTCGTCGCTGCTCGCCGGTTCAGCGTCGGACGCCGTCCGTAGTGATGTAGTCGTGGGCCACACTGGCCCATCGTTGTAGCCCGCCAACACGGCGGGGGACTGCTGCTGGGTGTGGGAGTCCGTCCTGGCGAACGACGTCGCCGGCGCTCCGCATGTGGATGCATGTGTGGGCCATGATGGCCCAGTGGATGACTCGGCGGGTTCCAAATCATCCTCGGGCGTCGCCGGCCTGACTGGGGTTGGCGGCCTGGCGGTGGATGAATCAATCATCGCTGCCGATGTCTCCTCCTCCGCGTCCATGATGGGCTGGGGTTGGGGATGTGACTGCTGATGATGTTGGTTTACGTCAGGGTTTTGTTGAGGCTGTATTTCGGGTTGCGGCGGTGGTGCCTCGCCGCTGTCCGAGACGGAGTCAGTCGCGTCGACGTTGACGTCGGACGTCGTTGTTGACTCTTCTTGTTCGCGTGTAATTTTCTCCAGCCCCAGGTACTCTCTCCATTCGGGAGCTATTAGGTAACCTGGGTGGAATGGCCATGGTAGAGAGTGTGCTCCAGTCGGGGTTACTATCTTCACGGTTATGGAGTTTTCACCTTTCATGAAGGATATTTCCCGGTAAGCCGGGTCTTCGGGGTCAATCGGCCATGTGGGATGGCATCCGTAGTCAGCTGTCAGAAGATTTGTAATTTCCGACGGCGACATCGGGAACATCCTCACTTTGGTTAAACGCGGCATTTTTCCAACGAGTTGGTGTTTGTCGTAGTAGCGAGCGGCTGCCAACGGGTCTCTCGACCAATCGCAGCCCGCTCGTGTTGTCTCGCTCGCACCTCGCTGTGGTTGGCATCGCGTCCGGGCAAGCTACTACGCGCGCGGCGGAGCTCCCGGTACGGTCGATGCGCAGGATAACGTCGGCTGTGGCGCGCGCGCTCTGTGGCGGGGAGTCAACTCCCGCGGGGGGAGGACTCGACCCAGGCCGGCAGAGGTACGAGGGACAGGCGACTGTAAACCTCGAACGTGTGGTACTAGCGTGTCGAGCACACGGAGCACACACACGGAGGTTCCGCTGTGAGTTTGTTCACTGGTAATTAACAGAGGTAAACTTCGCGGAAATTTATTCATTGATGGGTAATAATGGGCTTATACTACATCGCCATTTTTCTGAGGTAAAGCGACGAGGTACTCTACAATAGCCAAGTGTAGAAATAGATTTACTCTGGATGTGAAGGCACACACACCGTATATCCGGTATATCCGTTAGGAAACTTAATGTAACTTATTTCTCAGTTCCAATATTCTTATCAACAATGTGGAATCAAACATTTTTTCGAGTCTTGGAACTTCAACCATGAAACGATGTCACTTTTAAGAACTAGGGGCAGTTCGATAAACAAAATGCAGATTGGACATTTACAATTTTTAATTGATGTAAGGTGTGTTTTACACTACGCTAAGGTAAACGTTTATTTACCAGAACATTTTTCTTGTTTTACATGATTTTTTGTGAATTTTATGATGTATGACGTGTAACATTGGTTATAAATAAAATGATTATGATTATGCCTCTCCTAAAAATGAAGGACACACTTCGGAAACAATTTCATGGACAACATCTTTGCTAAAGATCATTACATGATCAAATGCATAGTTTACGGTTTTATAAAGGACATACGAGGGTCAAACTGAAAGTTCTTAGAAAATCAAAAACTGATTACATTAGCCAGTTATTAGTTATATTATATCTTTTCAAAATATTGTCCATTCACGTCAATACACCGCTGCATGCGATGAAACCACTGGGAAAAGCACTTTGCCCACTCGTCCTTAGGGGTCTCTTCAATGGCATCGCGATACGCAGCCAACGCTTCTTCAGCATTCATAAACCGCTTTCCTTTAAGTTTTTCTTTAATTTTTGAAAATAAATAAAAATCACAAGGCGCGAGGTCGGGGCTATACGGCGGGTGACCCAGTAATTCAACGTTTGATGTCGCCAAATAGTCGATCGTTCGCTTGGCGGTGTGCGATGAGGCGTTGTCGTGGTGAAGGAGGATCCTACTGCGAGGTCGTTTCTCTCGAACTTTTTCAATACAAGTGGCAAACAATTGGTAGTGTACCATTCTGCAGAAACTGTTTTTGATCCTCTAACACAATTGTTGCGAAATGACCTATCCTTCCAAAGAACGAGGCCACCATTTTTTCCCCGCACTTCGATCTCTCTTCACTTTAGTTGGCAACTCCTCGAAAGGAAACACCCACTGAGCAGATTGTCTTTTGGTTTCAGGATCATAACAGTAAATCCAGCTTTCGTCACCTGTTAGTATGTCGAACACAGCATTTGAGTCACCTCCGTTAAATCTTTCAATCATTTTACGGCACCAATCCACACGATGGAGTTTTGAGCCTCAGTCAAATTATGAGGTATCCACCGGGCGCAAAGCTTCCTGACCGCTAAATGTTCGTGTAGGATTTTGTGCACTTGACTCATACCGATGCCTAAGCTTGTCCGAATCTGCTGATAGGTCACTCTTTTGTCAGTCTCTATCATACGCCGCATACGCCGCCGTCGTCGCCGTAGAAGGCCGTCCCTCACGTAAATCATCAGTGAGATTAGTGCGACCACGTTTAAACTCATTAAACCAGTTGTAAACAGTCGCACGAGATGGGGCTTCATCGTGAAAGGCCAACCGTAGTCTATCATAACTTTCTTGTTGACTTAAATGACATCGAAAGTCATAAAAAATCATTGCACGAAAATTATCTCGTGTTAAATTCATGTTGACGTGACACAGACAATTTTCAATTTGCCGCCAAATCGAAAAATAAATGACAAATGAATGAAGTATATACTCAGTAATATTGGCAGAGAGTTCTATTTTCAAATTATAGAATTATTTTTTTATTATATTGTTTATAAGTGGCCAGTTCTAAGAACTTTCAGTTTGACCCTCGTACAGACAAACATTAATTTTTGTATACAGGGTTACTGGTAATCAGCCTGCATCTGTTCAAGAGCATGTTCTGTACATTTAAACAAACAGCTTTTGTTTACAACTTTAGTTAAAACTCAATAAATATTCCAAAAAAAAAAATTGCTTGTTGCCCTTTCTAGTACTGTTTAGCGACTTTTTAGTGTTTATTCACTTTACAGCGTTACAGCGCAAGAGCATGAATGCTCTTATTACGAAGAGTTCGCTGCTTTCAGACCGAGCTTTTAGACTTTTTTAATAATTTATTACTAAAATTAGGTAAGTAGATGTATTCTGTGAACCGCATTAAGACTTTCATACAAGAAATAGGAAAAAAAAACATTTTGGGGGTGTCCGATACTTAGAACTGAAACTCAAATTTTTCCCATCATAACTATACATGTGAGCTATCTATGGATAAGTCTTCAAAACTGATATTGAGATTTTTAACATATTTTTTTCCTCAACTGAATAGTTTGCGCGAGAGACTCTTCCAAAGTGGTAAAATGTGCCCCCCCTGTAACTTCTAAAATAAGAGAATGACAAAAATAAATAAAAATGTATGATGTGCATTACCATGTAAACTATCAACGAAAATTGGTTTGAATGAGATCTAGTAAGTATTTTATTTTAATACGTCATATATTCACTATTGTTAAAACACTGATTAAACGAACAACAAACTACAAAAACTTTTACATTATGTTACTTGCTGCTACGGCCGTCTTCATGGGCGAGTCGACTCGCACTTGACCACTTTTTTTTAATATACCTACTTAACATCCCCCTGTAAGGATGCAGGCTGACCAATAACCCTGTATACAGATAAAATATCTCAGTCACAACGAGTTCACTGTCTCATTATAAGAATCGTCACACATCACAAGTTCTTCAAGCGTAGTGATGTTCAGTTTTTTCTTTATATCCATAGTAAGCTCCGCCCCAGTTCCCGAACTTGGCAAAAAAAGTTTTAACAACTCAAGTTTGTACTTCCCTTGTTTGAGTTGGCAACGACTAACGATTCAAGTTGCCTCTATAACATCTGTAAACTTCACCGAGGTCGCCGCAACCGAATTTCTTCAACAAAAAATATAGATTGTCTTAAATGTTGTCAATTTGATTATTTGCTCAAGTTGTTAGATTAAGTTGGTTCTTCGATACATAACTCCCGATACTTGCTTGTTTGTTTTTGTACCTTTTGAAGTTTTCGTCACTCACTTTTCGCGGGTAGTTTGTGTTTCACCCCTGTCTTTGTAGGAAAACTTGTAACTTTATTATGAAACAGGAAAAAGTTATTAGTTATGTAACAGATAATGACAGACAAAAGAAAAAATAATAAGTCAATTACTGATGTAATTCTATATTATTTTAGAAAAAAACATGTTTTGATTTGTTGGGAGACTTTTTTTTGAAGTGAACTTGTCTATGTCGCGCCAAAAGAAATTTTCACTTCAAAAAATAGAATACTTGTGTCCGTTTATACTTCATTATATTATTCAAAGACTCCTTTTCTTTTGACCATAACTCAATTAATAAGTTGTTTTTTTTTCTATGTATTCAGAATATCATAAAACTTCGCCAACAAACTAACAATAAAAACAAACCATTCTAGAGACCCCGCTGTCGACCACCCCCATCCAAACGCTGCATTTCCCCGTTGTTTATTTATGTTTATATTTATTAAACTACATTTTCCTTGTGAAACAGGTCAGAGTGGCAACAAAGAAATTATATGCATTTATTTGTAAATTTATTGTGCTTTGTGTGTGCAAATAGCCAAACTTTGAAAATTTCGAACTTATGCGTTAGAAAAACATCACGTTTGAGTTTTGTCACTTGTATCACAAGTTTGTGGCAGTTTTGAACTGTGAATACAGAGGTAACCATAATTGCAGTATAATTTACAACTCTACAAGCGCTATTCATGGAACTAGAGTGCAGTCAGCGAGCAATTCGCTCATTGCGCAGGACCGTAGTTAGGTTATGATAGCGTTGCGAAAGGGGGGAAAGTAAAACTTAATTACAGCTAAAAACAAATCCTACTGGTCCTAAAATTTCAGACCAAATCCTACTGGTGTTGCATTTTTAGACGTAAAAGTTGTAGATTGTGGGTTCGATTCCCATATAGGACAATTATTTGTGTGATGAATTTACTTATAGATATTTGTTCTGTGTCTGGCTGAATACTACATATAAACTTATGTATCATAAGAATGCGTTCACGATTATTTATGTAGGTATTATATTTAGCAGCTATCTGGTTACCATACTCAAAGTTTTACAGAGGCAGAGTCCTCAGATCTTCGTTATTTTACGAGTAACAAAGCTGAAAATTTATCAGTGCATGCTTGCAATATAGATAAGAACGATACCTCATTATGAATTTTTAGTTATCCTGGCTTTGGTAGATAAACGGTAGGTCATTGGTACGACGCTGGATGATTATTCCTTGAAGATGATCGCAGGCTGCGGATCTTCCCTAGTCTGGGATGGTATGTGTAATTGTATATGATAAATTTGATTCTTGCCATTCCCCAAAAAGGTGGCAAGAATCATCTGACAGAAAGCAACCGCAAGTGCGAAGATGGCTGCCAAAAGCAAATATTTGACATGTTTAATCAATTACGTTTTACGAGTGCAAGTGTTTTTATGTGAAGAAATTAAGTACTACTTTGCCCCAAACTATTTTCGGTAGTCTTAACAACGACCCTGTCATAGTGTACCGTCTCAGAGCAAGGAAGTTTTAATTTAATTTATGCATTTAGTTGCGTCGCGCTAATTCAGCACTGTGACACTATGACTGAGGTTTACGAGGGGAGTTTAACGCTGGTATATACAAAATAATAATGTACTAGAATGTAAATTTACTAGAATTCTCGTGTATAGTTGTGTGTTAAGATGCTTTGTTTGAAATATTACGAACTATCTTAGATTGTCTGTGTGCGCAGTCTGATGGCTTGATTTAAGATTTATATGGTTGATATTTCCGACCCAATCGTTGCCGCTAGTCTTCCAATGTTACTCAAATAGCAACGACAAACCAACAGTCAATTACGGATCATTTCGATATCTTGGGTATCTTAGATCAACTTCGACTCTTTTGAAAGTTGGAAGCCATTGCGATTAAACCAGTTATCCTCTCAAAAGTGCTAAAATACTTCATATCTGAAGAGGCACAGATTCACTTTTGTATGGAGTACTGTTCGCACCTTTGGCGACGGTTGCTCTGCTTACTGTTATGTAGAATTGTGCTATATAATACTGCTGTAGTAGGATTATTCTCAACGCTATGGCATCGTCAGGGCGCAATGGTTATCGATAAAGACGTTTCAACCATGTGATCAAGCGGGATAACATGTGTTATTACCACAAACGTTAATGGAGTAATAACACTGGGGATTGAACAGCGAGTAGAACAATTTGTTTTGAAAAAGCCAACTCAATTTTTTTATATCACTTCATTTGTCCCACTGCTAGGAAAAAGTTTCCTCCAGATCCCTCCATTGAATCGATTATCTGTCTAGATTATATTTCTACTAGGCACTTAACAATTTGAAAATGAATAAACTTACTTATACGATTTAATAACTCACCTATATAGCTACGGGCTACAGATATACTGGTATTACGTATGTTGGTGATGCATACTCACAAAATTTCACCCATCCAAAAAGCCTCTAGAGTCTGACTAACGAAAGTAGATACTGGATTTTTTTGCAAAGTTATGCAAAGCATGTCAACAGTTAAGTGTTCCTACCAATGGGTATTAACCCTACAAACTGGGATATTTTAAACAGAAAGTGCTTAGGGACACTTGACTTCAAAAAGGCATTTTTAAAACAAACTGATTTACACATTATAAATAAGTTTTAAAAATTTGTATGTGTTCGAAAATTGTATTCAGAAAAAATTTGTCCGACGTAAGTACGTGTTGGCGATTATATGAAGAGCAAAACTAAGCCTTAAGCTGGCCTTGTAAATAGATTCATTAATTACGCTATTTATTAGAGAAAAGCTTATGCAATTTTATTTTTTAAGAAATAAATTTTCGGCGATTTTCCGAAAGATTTGGTTCAAAATCAGTGTATTTCTAACGCAACAAAATGGCGTGTTTTTGATGTTTTGTAAAGACTGGCTTGTCAGTTTAGGGATGCCATGCTGATATATTTTAAATTTGCCGCGCTTTGTCACTTTACTGCTCCAGTATTTGAAAATAAATTTATTGGAGTTTGGTACGGGCTACGATAAAGGTTGGTAAATACCACTAGTGCTAGCTCACTAATGTAATTAATGTAAAAATTGGGTATTTGCATGTTTGTTTCTCAATCACGTCGGAACGACTAAAAAGAATGATGGCGTTCAACTTTAGCGAACACAGTTAGATTTTAAGACTGGAATAGCGTGGCTGACATCGCATTTCATTGCAGGAAAAATTATGGGAACGTGAACTACGCGAGTGAAACCGAGGGGCGCTGTTGAAAAGACATAAAATAAAATTGGTCGTAGCTTTTGTTCGTGCTCGCAAACTTTAAACACAAAAGGCCGGTTATTAAAAATACACTTTGCAATAGTTTTATTGTATTCTGCAATGACATCAACATGGTTGTGAACAAAAGCTGGTTTTAACCTTTTAATCGCCACGCCGTAGTCACAAACGCCCGAGGTATTTCGGTGCCAATAATGTCTACAGAAGACAGAAAAAAAATTATTACCCGAAAAGATGAATGTCATTTATATTGAAATGATGGTAGTTTATGGGCTTGGGAAAGCGTTTTAATAATATAAATTAAGTGCGTAGTAAGTCTATTAACTAGATTGACACACATACTACATTTTAATTCTTTTATAATGAGTAGTTGTTTAAGATAATGGTTGTCAAAGCGCAGATTATAAGAGAGATAGCTAATAATTAATCAACACCATGTATTTCTAATTATAAATGCGTCATTTCACAAAACACAATAAATAGTCTATCACAGCGTAAATATTTTACTAAGATCTATCTACCACATTGCTAAATTTGAGCAAAATTCATTTAGTTAATAAATATTAAAAACAATTGATTTTTCCATTAGTACATCAATCACTTTTTGTATGAAAGCTAATAAATTCAAGAAAAATAGTTTTATAAGATAAACATCCGAACCAAATATTAATAAGGATTAGGAAAAACCATAACGAAAAGTCATACCTAAAACGAGTTTTTATGGTTTAATTTTTACTGTCGCTTCATAGCAAATAGGGCACGAAACCATTTTGTCGTAACGGTTGAAAGGTTAATAAAACATGAGAGCTATCAAAGGTATTGCTAGTACATTTTTGGCATCAGTTCTACATTCTAGAACAATGGTAGAGCGTTGTAGTCGGAAGGGGCAGCCAGAGTCATTTTTAGGATTCCGTTCGTAAAAACGGAACTATTTTAACAAGAGACTTGTAATTTTGAAACGACTTACAAAACGTGCGTGCACTCTTCTTGAAAAAGTCCGCTGAATGCGGCTGAAACTTAGATCGGGCTTGACTCACTATGATATACGTGATTTACCCGTGTTTTATTTTAAAATATGTAATGACCACATTAGTTTTCATACTAAAATAGACCTTAAGGACTAAATATCTGTTTCTTTGCCTGTCGATTTGTTTGCTCTGTTTATTTTGGTATGGTTTGTTTGGTAGGTTGGTATGTATCGAATTTAAGGTGGTATTAAACATTCACACACCAAGCTATAATTAATTTATTCGTATTTCGTGGAAAGTAATTCTTGAAAATAAGTAAAATTTGTCTAACATGGTAAAATGATTGAATTAACTTCGATTATAAAACAGGAAAAAAGCTACTAATAAGAAACTAGCCAAGTGGAAATCTTCTGCACGTTATTCATTTTAAAACAAATAAAGAGGACTTCTAATATCGTGCAGGGTATATCTCTATTATTGTTTGCTGATGGTACGGGACCCGCTGTGTGGGACACCAACTAGCATTTGGCTGGTTTATTGTGTTGTAGTTTTCGTCGGCCAGACTCGCCTTAGGAAACGTTCGAAGATGCTTCGAATACTTGACAAGTTACTGTTACACCGAACTGTGACTAACTGCGGCTAAAGTGAAACTTTTTAACAACATATTTATAAATAGTATTTTTACATTTGTTTGTCATTTCAGTCCCATTATTTGAAGTATTCAAGTAATTATAGTTCAAGTGAAACTTTTATTACATCGCCTCAAACTACTACACAGGATTTTACGCTAGCTCCTTTGCCAACTAGGCAGTAAGGCTAAGAGATAAATTATCTTGTATCTCTGGGTTTCGAACGCAGTGCAGTGCTAGTTATTGTCTTGGACTCTTCATGTTCCAATAGCTGTGGGGCACTTCACTGTGATAGACAGATTCGTTACTCTCAAGCGCATGTCTCGCTCGTTTCATCACTATTATAGAGATAAATAGTCCAAACAAGTTCGCGCTGTGAACGCGACACGAGACCGCAACAGGAGACCGCGACCAGAGACCGCGACAGGCACTTGACACTATAGAATTTCATGGGCGCCAGTTCGCGCCGAGACTGCGACACATGTCTCGCGACACGTGTCTCGGTCTCGTGATACGGTCGCGGTGCGATCTGGCGCCCATACAATTCCATAATGTCAAGTGCCTGTTGCGGTCTCGTGTCGCGGTCTCCGCGCGAACCGCTACCTTACGAACCGCGAACAAGAAAGTGTCAACTGTTGTGTGAGAAATTTAAGATCAATTGTTTGCAATTCATCAAGTTACATTGCTATATAAATGCGTCCATCCCGGCTCAGCTTTCCAATGCGAAGTATTGTAGCAATGGCGGAATGGAACGGAACAGAACGGAATGGAATTGTTGAGAGTTCGTCTGGCCGTCACTATTCATATTTTTCAATTTCTCAATTCGCACTTTATACTGCGTTGTTGCGAATTTTATTATTTCCGTGCAAATATTGAAATGGTATTGATACTCGTATCGGCGGAGGTGCGAATGGAAAACGAGAGAAATACGAAGCGTATAGATAAGTCGTATTGCAAATCGAAGGGATCAAAGTTTTGCGTCAAAATTATATGTTTTGAGAGATTCTGTTTTTTTTCTCGTAGTGTTAAAATGAAAAGGCGGTTTATTATTAAGTTTTATATCTTGAAAATATACTTTAAGATGAAAAAAAATTAGATCACAAGGGTTGCACCATTAGCGGCGTTTTACGGTTTTATTTACCTAGTTACTGTAATTTTTCATAATTTTATTTTAGTATTAATAAACGTAAATAAATATGGCCATTAATTACGAAAGACTTAAAGATAATGACAACGGAAATTTCCGGTTATATTTGGTTTGTGGCCAGTGTTACAGACAGAATAGCAAGTCGATAGATACTAATGAAGTAAACTAACTCTACCAGACTTCAGGCAGTCACAATGCACCAAACTTAGACAGATCTTGGACGGTCTATTCTTGAACACTAACTTATACTTACCAAAATGTCGTTAGGTTTGTTATAGTACAAGAGACAGGGCGTTGTTTTGTTGAAAATTATATTTTGAGTTTTTCCTTCGTTTTATCGGATTCATTGTGAGTGAGTGTGAATCTGGTCCTAATATCACGAAGCCTTTTTTTTATTTAACACCCTAAAACTCGAATAAACGAGGTAGTTGTCAAGCGTAAGTTCATCTTTGACTTAAAAACAATACAGAGCTACGCAGTTATTTGACTTCAAAGACACCGACCTATTTATTCCTGCACAACGCTCAGAGATATTAAACGATTTATTTCTCTGCTCTGTAATTTATCTAGGTACTTACACGTTACGAAATTTACTAGAAAATCAAATGTAATTGAACAAAAAAAAAGGCTAAGCGCCCTAAAAAACACATCATATATTATACCCATGAAGGTGTAGGCGAATGCAATGATTATTTTTATGTGTAAAAATATGTTATTATTTTGAAATTTTCTATAAGTTTTTTATATAAGAAACCCATTAGTTACCATCATTAGAAGCTGGTTCTAAATGTAACAAAGCCTAAATCCGTAACCTACAGCCTGAGACAAGTGATGAAGTAATATTGCAATTATCTAAGTAAAGTTTAAAAGCTTAAGGTTTAAGATCGGAAACCACATCAATGAAACATCACGTAAGCTCTCCAACTAATATCTCAAAACATGAAAGTGCGACGGTTCTGGCAGCTGTATTATGCACATGCCGTGTTGAACCACCCCTGTTTCACCCCCTAACCCTTCGTTCACCCGTCCACCCCTTCCATTACTGACAAGTTTCGATTCGGAATTGGTTTTGTTACAACTGTAGGCTGTTTGAGACTTGTTAATATATGTATAATATAGTTTCTTAGGCTACATCATCGTATCTGCCTTTGTTTGCGTAACAAGTTATTGTTACTCTTACTTTGGGCTCTTATTGGGCTCTTACGGCCTAATCACAAAAGATATGGTATCCCAAAATCACCCCTTTCTCTTAAATCATCTATCATACTTGGTTAATGTTCTCACAGCCACGGGACAAAGAGCTCTTGGAGAGTGACAAGGCTAAAATATACCAAGCTGACCAAGTGCTGGTTGGGGGATTCAAATGATTCTGCATTTTGTTGTAAAGCAAGCGTTTAGCACGACATATGTATAGGTCTGGATACAATGACACCTTGCTTAAAACAAGATATAAAATAAGAAGAATGGCTATTTATTCTAACGACGTGAATAAGATATTATTTATGTCCTCGCTTACGAGTTTATCGGACCATGTCGGTTTCTTCACAATATTTTCTTTCATTATTCTACGGATCTACGATTAGGTTCTCACGATGATGAAATCAATCTGATGTTTTCACTATATAGATCACCATGGCCTCGATATAATGAATTATGTGTGTCAGCAACAATCTATTTGAAGTCTTTACTAACCTTAATTACAATTTCCAGCATTAAACGGTGAACGCGGTGGGCCTGGAGGTGTATATATCGGTATTGCAGTGAGATATTCTTCCATGTCTTCTGCAGCCGGAAATTGGTATTCGGCGGGACCACAAATCTGATCTGTCACGGGGGACCAATGGTGTCCAGACGTGGGCGTCTGGTTCTCACTTACTGGTAGGAGTTGGTCACTGCGTATCTTGGGTTCAAACGCACCAATGACGGGGGTGTACCCCAAAACCGAGACGGATAAACCGTGGCGGGTTCACGAAATGCTCCCGGATTCCCACTGTAAGCAGTAAATGTGGAACGTAGTGTAGCTTTTGGTTGATAAGGGTACAACATGTCTCTTTGTGGTGTAGAGTCCGAAATGACTCGACGGTCTCCTCCAGAAGGAAGTGTATGCATAAATGCATTCACACCACAAAAAAAAAAGAAAATGTGTACCTACTATAAATCGTGCAGGCTTGAGAGAGGTAGAAAGTAGATGGCACCTCTCAGTGACGGCGCGTGCGGGACTCATGAATTGTGTCTCAACAATCCATAAAAAGTAACCTTTATTTTATTTTTGCCTTCAAACAAAAACACAATTAATACACGTAACTGCTCGCGTTTTAGGGTTCCGTAAGCCAAATAGCAAAATACGGTACCCTTATAGATTCGTCATATTTGTCTGTCTGTTCGTCCGTATGTCGCAACCGCTTTTCTCCGAAACTATAACAACTATACTATTGAAACTTGGTAAGTTGATGTATTCTGTGAACCGCATTTAGATTTTTATACATAAAAAGAAAAGAAAAAACAATACATTTTGGGGATGTTCCATACTTAGAACATAAACTCAAAAAAAAAAACACCAAAACCATACGTGTGGGTTATCTGTGGATAGTATGTCTTCAAAAATGGTATTGAGGTTTCTAACATATTTCATAAATTCACTATTGTTAAAACAGTGATTAAAATATCAACTACAATTGTTATTTGCTGCTACAGAAGCCTTCATGGGCGAGTGCGACTCGCACTTGACCACTTTTATAGTACATATAAATCTGTACGCAGCTGTAATATGAATCTGAAAGTTAATATTATTATACTGTTTCCATAATAATATGGTTTACGTTATCTCTCAGTGTGTTGATATAGAGCCGAGTTTCGCGAAGCTAGATAATAATATCAAGGTCTACAATATTCCCATCTTCGCAGTATATTACGGGACGTCTCAAGAACATAAATAAAATTCGTCTGTGTGTTTGAGTTGTTTATAATTTTGCCTTTTTTAATAGTAAAAAATTACGTGACGAGTAGGACATGTGCCTGATGGTAAGCAATACGCCTGCCCATATGATATTTTTTTGTTACAAAGATTATATTCCAAGGGTGGTACCATGATAAAGAAACCAGGATCTGATGATGCCATCCTAGAGAAGTCGAGGAAAACTGTTTTTTACTTTATAAGTTTCTGTTGAAAGTCGGTTCTTTTTTCTTAAAATTATTGGTATTGCGAGTTCGAACGCGGTCATTTTACTTTGGGAGATGAACAAACGAGTGGTCCTCCAACGACGGCTGTCACCGAAGAAAGTGTGCTGGCAGTAAAAAAAATAAAGTCAAGAAATTAAGACGCATTACGTACGAAGAGATTCAGCATACTATGCAGCTTGGGTCAGGAACTGTTAACAAGATTTTGCACGAGTACCTTCGCGTAAGGAGGATAGTTTCCCGCTGGGTGCCGCACAACCTCACCCAACTTATTACTACTTGATAACTTCGTCGTTTATGAACCGATTTTGATGATTATTTTTTTGTTGTAAAGAAGATATTCCAAGGGTGGTACCATGATAAGGAAACCAGGATCTGATGATGACATCCTAGAGAAATCAAGGAAAACTTTTTTACTTTATAAGTTTTCCGTTGAAAGTCGGTTCTTTTTTGTTAAAATTATTATGTTCCCTAAAATTAATAATCTGCTCAAAGGGATACAGTTGTCATCGTCGGAAGACGCGCTAGCAGCGTTTGAGCAAGCCGTCGAAGAGGTTCAGACGCATGAAAGTTTGTATAGAGGATGGTGGTGAGTTCTTTGAAAAGATTAAAAAAAATATATTCATAGATGTTAGTTTTTTAGTTTCTCAAAACTTTCTGAGTGTCTATAAGATTTTTTTTAAACTTTTATAGGTGTACACTTGACCGCCATCTCGCCTGATGTTAAACGACAATGCGGTCTACGATGGAGCGTGTTTATCTAGAAATAAGATGATATATGTATCTCTACTCCCAGTAACGTAATTATATGGAAATATTGCCCTACAAGCCTACAGCCTAATGGTTGCATATTAATACTTGCGTTAGAATAACTGGAAAAGATGTGGTACTTCCCCAGGTGGACACAGCAAAGAGTCCTACCACTACAGACCTTAACATTACTTCATTATTCATGTTTATTGTGAGAGACGTCTGGAAAATCAGTTTTCTCCCTAAATGTTAGTATAGATAGGATAGTATATACATTGTGTGGAGTTCCACCAGGTAAACCTACATCATACAAAAGCTTTATACACTACTAAAAGTTTCAACGGGCAAAACCACGACACATTATATGTTTACACACCAGCGCATTTTCCATCAAACATCTGAAGTGGATCGTTCGAGGAGCATAGACATATTTTACGCAGAAGTGGTATCTTCACCCGATGTTCGTTTTTAAATAATAATAATATATATATATATATAGTCTATCAATGCGTGCACAATTTAGGATAATAATTTTGTAAATAGAGCTACAATAATTAAGTAAAGAAGTTACAACAAGATGAGCGATTGAACACTTCAATTACTATGACAACATTTCTAAAAATAATTGTACCTAATTTAATAAATTAGCTTGCCTTAATGATATTAGAAACGATTGACAAAACTTACGTAGTTTCATGAGTTTCACACAACTTAGTAAAAGCTTAACTTTAATTTAATCTAGTTTTAGAAAATAAATACACAACATTGTTGTTTTAATTCATCAAAACACACTAAATCACCTGGTAAGTAGCAATAATCAAGCCACGTCGAGCGTACCACTTGAATCACCTTGCGGTGAAAGTGAATTGCAGCTTATTGATAAAAGTTACAGCTAGTCTAGTCAAATCCCACGTACTTTCAAGTTTTTTCATAGTCAACGCAACGCTAAATTAAGAATGGTGAAGGAAAACATCGTGAGAAAACCGGCATGTTCCAAAAATCTTTTTAAATCACGCGTCATTTATTTACTCGCTCGGGGCTATAGTGGTGGACCTTGACTATCTCCTTGCGAGAGAAGACTCTGACTCCCAGCAGTGGAAGCATTTAGTGGTCTGCTTGTGCTCTATGGCATAACCCATGTAGCTCTGCATTACCTCCTCTGTAAATTATCGCTCCACGTCCACAGCCGTGTTTCTACGCTATTCTGGAATTTCATGAGATGTGTTCCTAGAAAATGCTATTGGAAAATACCACTTAGGTTGTTCTGTAAACAATGTTGCCCGCATAATGGTGCTTTAAAATGTAATGGAGGGACATGACGAGCAAAATATGTGTGTAGAAATTTCCCGGTTTTAGAAAACAAACATGTAACTGGCAATACCTAGTTCTATTTTGTGCTATTTTATGTGTTACAACTGAAACAAGTTTAACGTAAATAAATCAATAAATACATTACAAGCCAAAATCGCTTTATTGTACAACAAAAACAGTACAGAAAAACAGCAAACCAAATATAAACTTATTAACATTTTTGGTACAAAATGCGATTTTATCGCTATTTCTTCCAATTATCTGTTTGGTTCAAGAATTTCGTTTTTTTTACATCTTTGGTTTGATAAATAAGACAATGTATGGGAGTAAGTGCAATGGTGTAGTATCATTGATACGAGTAGGCATGTGTAAGTGTTGCATAAACCGAAATAACAAACACCTACCATATGTAACATAATATAGAGGTATTTAAGACTAATTTCGGAAGGCAGCAGGCAAGAGACGGAAACGTTAAAAAAAAAAAGATTTAATGTAATGAAAATATTGATCGAACTTATTCACACAACACCCTCTCAAAGCAAAGCGTGTATGGGAGCGAGATAGTTGAAATAATACATTTAACATTTTAGTAGTAATAGGACTTTTTGCAGAGTGCACCTGGAGAAACACTTCACTTTTTCCAGTTATTCTACCGCAGAGCAGTAATATACAGCGATCACTGTGTTTAGGTATGAAGGTCAATGTTTATTTTCTGCAGAAATTACAGGGCATAGAGCGCAGTGCACTGCTAAAACATGATTTGGACTCTTCATGTACCTATAGCTGCGAGATGATGTGCTGCAATGGTCAGGTGTGTTGGTTACGATCAAACACATGTCATGCTCGTCTTGCCGCTTTAAATTATAAAAAGAACAAAATTAAATTTTTTTATTAACCCCCGACTACCTTAGATTTGTTATCTGTACAACATTCTACTAGTCAAGCGCTTTCATTTGATGCCCATATTAAGGGAGTTGTGAAAAAAAGAAATGTAATTCGCCATTTTGTGGTAGCGGCCATCTTGGATTTGAAATTTGTCATAGTATAAAGTATTCTACTAGTCAAGCCCTTTCGTTTGATACCCATATTGCGGCAGTAGTGAAAAAAATTATATGATTCGCCATTTTGTGGAGGCGGCCATTTTGAATCGATATTAACCAAACATAGCTAAGAACACCCGCACGGATATTAACTTTCAAATAAAAAAACCGAATCGAAATCGGTCCATCCGTTTGAGCTTTACGGTACCACAGACAGACACACACACAGACAGACAGACATCGACGTCAAACTTATAACATCCCTTTTTTTGGTCGGGGTTAAAAACAAAACACTCAGACATGAAATCTCACAATACAAACTTATTTTCAATGAAATCTCAACACAAAGCTACGATAAGGTATCTCTTTCCCAGTTACTTTTAGCGACAAAAGTCCTGCATTAGAGACGTGCACCCCAAATTGTCTGCTTAGCCTCAGGCGCGGCTTTGGTTTGGTTCACACATTTTCCTTGAAAGCAGTTCCATCTTTTTTTACTGCCTTTTGTCAGCTTTTAAATTACGCGTTGTTTCTGTTCTGTGTGAACAAGAGAATTCGCTTGAATTTTTTCATGCAGAATTTGCATATTTGATACTGAGACATATCATTATTTGATACCAGCATGAAAGTTGATTTGATTCAGTAAATCGGTAACCCACGTATATATGGTCGGTCTAATGTGACTCAAGTTTCGGCGGCGTCCGTTGACCTTTTTCAAGGAGAGTGCGCGCACGTTATGGATGCCCGTTTGGCACTGACCATAATCATCACACGTGAGTTATGCTACGTTTATTCAATTATATATGTGATACAAGCATCTCGACGAATAAACTATTTGGGTTTGATTGGTGTCGACAATGTTAGTGTTTTCAAATCAAAAGTGAACTGGTTTATTCTAGGTGAGCATGTTCCATCGTAGACCGCATCGTCGCTTAACATCAGAAGAGTAGGCGATCAAATGTAATCCTATAATAGTTAAAAAAGGAGGATAAAATACGCACTGTTTATTTGGCTGACTTAGTGGCTCAGTTGACAGTAAAACCCTCCACACACGAGCCCTAAAATCAGAGGAAATTACGCAAAAGTAGTGGGGAGGAGCCTAATCGCACCATATGATTGGTGATTTATGGTGCAATGTAGGCTCCTCCCCCCTACTTTTACGTAATTTCCTCTGATTGTAGGGCTCGTGTGTAGAGTGTGTATGTCTGCCTGTGAAACCATAGGTCGTGGATTGGGAGTCACACTGGACAAATGCTTGTGTGAAAAACACAAATGTTTATTTTGTTGTGAGCCTTTATATTTCCTTTATTCCTTTATTGAAAGAAATCTTTCTTGGACGGTTTCGGATGTTTTTCTTCATCGTAGGAGCCAATGGTGATGACGCACTAGTACATTTGCTCTTGGAAAGATACTCAGAGTTGTAGGTGGGATTCGAACCTACCCTCGGGCTTTATGGCTGTGATGAATCATTATAATACAAATTGTTATGTAGTGAACGTACCCAACATTGGCGTCAGTCAGGGTTTCAAATTAAAGCCCACAAGTAAAGAAACAGCACTTGTCAAATCCTATATAGTCAAAAATCCCAGGCAATAACACATTTTATGACTTTATTCGCTAAAAATACTTTAAATTTTTTTGTTATATATATTTTTCATTATGAGCAGATGGGTGAAGGTCGATTTTATTTGGAATCCAAGCTAATCTACTAACAGGCAGTAAAATCTTTTAAAAATATAATTCCTAGTAAAAATAACTCGTACTCATCGTGACTGATGCAATTCACTCGCGTTCTGAATTGCGTTCAGCAAAATCGGCAAAATGCCAAGCAGGTTCGCTAATGTGTCGCTACAGAATATTCTCACCATTAGACCACCAGGGTTTCAGTAAAAAGTCATTTCACTTCCTTACAGGAAAGATTTGAGTTTCTGCGAGGTATTTTTTATTAGTATTTTTTAATTTTTTTTTATTATTGTCCGATAAAATAATGCAGTATTTATTGACATATACTAGACTAGACACGCTTGACATATCATGTCAAGCCAAATTCGATTCGAAGATAATTGAAAACATACATTATACATTTTTAGTGACATCTCGTCGTTTGATTTTTTTTTTAAATATTTTTCTATTTTTTGTATTAAAATATAAACACGGTTCACAGAATACATCTACTTTTTCGTATCAAATTTCAATAGTATTATAGTTCTTATAGTTTCAGAGAAAAGTGGCTGAAATACGGACGTACAGATAGACAGACATGACCAAAAGGGTCCCGTTAAAAAAAAATATGGGTCCATTTTGCTCCGCTTCTCACCAGCCAGGTCTGTATCTCCGTGTTGTATTACCTAGCACCTCTTGGAATACACACGGTAGTGTGGCAAGCCAAGTTGATTTATATCTTATCTTATACCTTTAAACGACCAATTCTTGTAGGTATATAGTAGGTATTCCTGTAGGTATATTAATATATAGAATCTGAATCTCGGAAATGGCTCGAACGATTTTAATGAAATGATGTATACAGGTGGTTTCGGGGACGATAAATCGATCTAGCTAGGTTTTATTTTTTTAAACATCATTTTATGCGCGTTTTAAGACAATGAAAAACTCCTATAATGTCATTAGAATACGATAACTTATTTCGCCCCTGTTCTTTAAGTCTAAATGGCTCAGACGGAACATGCTCGCCCTCGGAGTCAACAGGCCCCGATTCGAATCCTGATGGTTACACTCGGGTCTTTTCTTTTTGTTCTTTTTTTTCTGAGTTTTTTCTTGGAGCTTTTTATAAACGCATTTAAACCGAGCAGAGCTCGGTCAACCAGGTACTATTTACTAAAGCTGTATACATTCTATTAAACTGTGCAAGTTACGGCTGGTCTAGTCGGGAGAATGGCGACTGCCGATCCGGAGCCTCCGGGTTCGAATCCCACCACGCGCACCACTGTCTTTTCGAAGTCATGTGCGTAATGCCGCTAACTTAAAAACGGCGAAGGAAAACATCGTGAGGAAACCGATATGTACCTAGAATTTTTCGAGGTCATGTGTCATCCACGAACCCGCTTTTGGCCAGCGTGGTGGATAATGGCCTTAACTCTCTCCTTGCGAGAAAAGACCCTGGGTCCCAACAGTGGGAGCATTTAGTGCTTATGCTGTATAAATTCCGTTCAGTGAAAATATATAATGTACTCGTAATTTATGTCAATGTTTCCTATGTTAACCAATACGGAAGCCAAAAATTGGGTCGATGTAGTGTGTCTGACAGATGGATTGGCGTCCCTGTAATATCATCAATTTGTTCTCAATTAAGTTAAATCATATTCTGAGGTAAAACGTACTCCTATTCACTGATTTTTTTTTCGAGTTTAGATACGTAGTATGTAATAATTTATTATTGAGTAATGGTAGGATTTTTGCGGAGTCCATCTGGGGAAAGAACATGTCTATGACAGTTTTTCTAGCGCTAAGAACTAACGTGCAAACCAGTGCAAACAGAACTGTGCTCCGGTTTGGAGGGCAATGTTTCCAGATAAATTACAGGCATAGAGATAAATCATCTTATATATCTGACTGACGAGCGTGGTGCAGAGCTAAAGTACTCGTAGGAAAACACTGGTGGAAAACTTGAAATAAAAACCATACCTATAATTTGAGCCCATATTTGTATGAAGGCTTGTCTCCTTTATGCTACCCTACCCGCCTGCCAGGGATTACTGCCAGCAATAAGACCATCTCTAGTTCATAAGTGCTTTATTTTACATTAATGTACCTATTTCTACTATACTAGTTTGTGTCTCAAAAGTAGTATTTTTTCTCCGACGTCTTCACTTTGAAAACTAAACTTTTGTTGATATCACAAAAACTGCTCCAGCATTTTCGACGAAATTTATTTTAATACCTCATTAGGAAAAAAACAAAATACGTTTACGCAGTAGAAAATTCTGAGGTAAAACACATGAAAAGAACAGTAGAATTAAAATCCTTATTATTTTTCGACGTCTATTAAAAAGTTTAAGTATACTTATATTTGTCTAAATTTTCAAAATATGTAACACGAATAAACATTGGCTAACCGACATTTTTATAAATAATTGACACGAATTCCCACGGAATAATCCGGACTAATCCTCAAAATGTATTTCGATTCATCAGCTAGACATCATGATATCAAAGTTAGCTAAAGGCTATTTCACCGCGTATTTACAAAATAATAATTTATGCGGACCCTAATTTATGAGCATACACAAAGCTGGCTCTGGGCAGCTGCACTTAATTAGGGATAGTTTATTGTAACAACATTATTAAAGTGATAACTTTCGATATTTAAATTTATTATGTTTTTTATGTAGGTAATTACACGCCCAAAATTAGCAAACTGTATTTTCTTACACCTTCATACAAACATGGTGCCCTAGTGGCTAGAGAGATCCATGACCCATCATTTTTTCTTTCTTAAACAATTGAATTATTATATGTTTTTATTTGAATTAGTATATTTTTTAGGGTTCCGTAGCCAAATGGCAAAATACCCTAATAGATTCGTCATGTCTGTCGTCTGTCTGTCCATCCGTATGCCACAGCCACTTTTTTTCGAAATTACAAAAACTTCTACTGAAACTTGGTAAGTATAAGTAGGTGCTTTCTGTGAACAGCATAAAGATTTTCATACAAAAAAAGGAAAAATACAATAAATTTTGAGGGTGTCTCATACTTAGAACGAAAAAAAAACATCAAAACCATAAGTGTGGGTTATGTATGGATAGGTCTTCAAAAATGATATTGAGGTTTCTAACTTTTTGTATATTTTTTCTAAATTGAATAGTTTGCGCGAGGGACTCTTCCAAAGTAGTAAAATGTGCCTCCCTCCCCTGTTATTTCTAAAATAAGAGAAACACAAAACTAAAAAAACGTTATGATGTACCTACATTACCATGTCAATTTTCAATCCAAATTAGTTTGAATGAGATCTAGAAAGTTTTATTTTAATACATCATAAATTCAGTATTGTTAAAACACTGATTAAAGTAACAACCAACTACAAGCCTTCATGGGCGAATCCGACTCGCACTTTACCACTTTTATTTTATTGCTAAATTGTAGAAGATCAATACCCATTATACCTAGAACATAGTTATGAAGGGATAAATATTTAAAGTTTCATCCATTAGATACCCATTACACCGTTCCATAAGTAGAACAAACTTTTACTAATATACATTGAAGTTGTATCTGGTGTTTGCTTCCTTACTTACAGTACTTAGTAATTATAATGAAAGCTTTTGAGGGCAAGGAATCACCGTATTACATTTTTTGTAGCTTACCCGAGCCATGGAAGCTATATAAGCTATATAGGTATAATAGTGCAAGCCACCGAGGGTAAAAATTACGGATATCGCATAACTTTGGAACAATTTTGAAATATGCTGGTGTTTGACAAATAAAGTCAGAGATGATGACAAACTCAAAGTCAAATTTCTTTATTGATAAATGTACAATTTACACGTCAATTTTAGAAAAACAAAATAAGAGCATACATTTTTATTGTTTAAATTGGACATTCTATTGTACGATAATAAGTATCGTCCAAATAAGTGTAAAAATTAAAATACAGATAGATAGAAACTCTTTATTGCGACACAAACAAATTAAAATATTACAAATAAACACTCATTAACTAGTGCCTAGTTAATAAGGAAAATAGTCCACATATACTCGTAGGCGGGGGAAGCGACATTAATTTAATAATACTACTACATATCTATATAACTATTTAAAACAATAAATATTAACCCATAAACATGAGACAAAAATTTAACTGATAAATACTAAAATTAAAAAACAATTACCAACAAAAGTGCTGACATGACATGTAACAATGTCAATTTTTTTACAATATAAAACATAATACTCATAAAGGCAGGCGGAATCCGAACCTACATACAAAACATACCACCACAGAAAAGCGTATGCTATGTAAGCTTACAAATCAGACGCTAAAACAAATTCTACAAAGCGTTACCTATATTGATTTAGGTTTTGACGGAGGGTTGATTTCAACAGTCATTATTGAGACCATTATGATCCTTCATCAAAATCTAAATTCGCGTATCGTCAGGAATGGCTTTTCGAACATCGAGCCGTCAATTACCGCGCCGTATAATAAATATAAAACCCACAACGGCCTACCAATTGTGCGCAATAAAATACTATGGGAACACGAGAACGCTTTTATGGTGCGCATTTATATGGGCTAGGGAGGGGTATGCGCTTTGGCTAAATCTTGCATTATTCTTAGGCGGATGTGAAAGTGGTTGTAGAAACAAGAAAAATTAAAAATTTTGACTAACCCCCGACTACCTCAGATTTGTAATCTGTTCAACATCTAATAGTAAAGCCCTTTCATTTGATACCCATATTAAGGGAGTTATGAAAAAAGAAATGTATATCGATTTTTTTTGGTAGCGGCCATCTTGGATTTTAAATTTGTCATAGTGCAAAGTATTCTACTAGTCAAGCCCTTTCCTTTGATACCCATATTGAGGCAATAAGGAAATAAATAATGTGATTCGCCATTTTGTGGTGGCGGCCATCTTGGATTTGAAATTTGTCATAGTGTATAGTATTCTACTAGTCAAGCCTATTCATTTGATACCCATATTGAGGTAAGTTGTGAAGAAATATTTTGTCCGCCATTTTGTGGCGGCGGCCATCTGGAATCGATATTAACCACACCGTAGCTAAGAACACTCGCACGGATATTAACTTTCAAATAATAAAAACCGCTTTGAAATCGGCCCAACCGTTTGAGCTCTACAGTGCCACAGACAGACACACACACACAGACAGACAGACAGACAGACATCGACGTCAAACTTATAACACCCCTTTTTTGGTCGGGGGTTAAAAATAGTAGTTTATGGTTTATTAAAACTATCAATAGTACAAAATATTTATTTTAAATCAAATACGTATGTATATTATATTCAAAGACTCATAGTACACTTAAATTAATATTTAAAAAAAAAATTCCTTCTAGTAATGAGGCGTTTTCCAGACGCAAAAAACTTGTCAAAGATAGTTCTAAATGTTGCCAAGTGTGGCACCACTGTTGGTTTTTGTGAAATTTCTCTAACAAAATAAAACATTGGCGCCACCTACGCTGAAATTGGGAACTGTCATTGACAGGTCTTTTTGCATCTTGAATACGGCCTATTAAAATTAAGGAGAGGCTAATTTCGACAGGTTGATTCCTGTCGCATATCATTCATTTCACAAGTGACGTTTGCACGCCCCCCGCCCGTGTTCCCACCGCGCAAGCTTTGATTCTTGTTCATTTGCCGGGCGCAGCCGACTGCTGATTCGTCACGAGCTTGCGTATGATTAGTAAATAAACCTCCGTTATGACTCCGCATAAAATACACGGATGCGGAGGCGGAGGCGGCGGTACAATTGCTTGCGGAACTTCCGCAGTAACGGAGGCGGAGGCGAAGTTCCGTTACAACCCTAGCTTACATTTGACCACCATCTCGCCTGAAGCAACGATGCGGTCTACAATGGAACGTGTTTGCCTAGAAAAAACCAATGCACTCCCGATTTGAAGACACAAAGATTTTACAATCTTCGGGAAAAACCCACCCAGGCAACGCATTCCATAGCATAGACGATATTATTACAAAAGTAGTAAAATCTCTTCGTTTATGTCTTTGGAACATCAACCATGAAACGTTGTCGCGTTTTCGAGCGACGACAATTCTGATAGAAAAAGGATATTAATATGGTAGTACATAGTATGAGGTTATGTAAATCAGTGGCACACTCTCTGAAGTGTATTCGAAAAAAAACCGATAGGCTAGCAATTTTTAGGCGATATTCAAGGCTGAAGTCTTCGTACTAGAGTGTCGTTGCCTATGAGCTTTTTGGCACGTCTCTTGATCGATTTCTGAGCCTCCAGCTAATACTTAGTCCATCCATCCCAAAGGTGCGAACAGTACTCCATACAAGAGCGAATCTGTGCTTGATATAACATGAGCAACTGTTAAGATTTGAAGTACTTTCGCATGTCAATGTTCTAAGTCACTATTTCGTTTTTTTTATCGCGTAAAGATCCGCATTTAACCACCAACTCGCCTGATGGTAAGCGACGGTGTGGTCGAAGATGACGCACGTTGACCTAGAAGGTACCTATTCACTCTGATTATATTCATATTATACGGGTATCTTTAAGAAAAACGTAAAAAAATAAGTGTACTTTTACACACTATCCACTGTCACTTCCAAGACCAGTACTTATTATAAATGGCCAATTTCAAGGGACTATTCCGAATAATTTGTGACTTTCCCATCCCTTACCATGAGTTAGCGTTGCTTCGGATCGGTTGAATTACCATAATATTGATGTTTGGTTTCCATACCGTATAAGTAGCCATAACTGATGGCTTTGTCCTTCGTACTCACGACTTTGTCAGGAATTATGGCGCTCTTAGTCACAGATAAGAGTCACAACCACATTTTGTTTTTCCCTCGGTCATAGAGAATGTCGATTCCTATCGAATTTCTCATAAAAAATAAGTTTTTATATCGTTGTGATTGAGCTCTGTCTGTACAGAGTCCAACTGGGAAAGCGATGTCTTTGCCAGTAATACTACCGGCAACTTTACCTGTTGTGCACCGGCTTGAAAGTCCATTATTTAAAAAAAAATACAAGGAGAGAGTTAAGGTCAAAATCCACCACGCTGACCCAGTGCGGGTTGGTGGATGACACATGAATTCGAAGGATTCTAGGTACATGTCGGTTTCCTCACGATGTTTTCCTTCACCGTCTTATGTTAACGGCATTACGCACATGAGTTCAAAAAGATAATGGTGTGTGTGGGGTTTGAACCCGGGGTCTCCGGATCGGCATGCGCCGTTCTCCCGACTAGACCAGCCAGAACAATGCTTAGGTGCAATTCACAATTGTGAAGTTGTAGGTTCGAAACCCACTTATGACCATTATTTGACGTGCGGTGCTTAAAAAATGTAAGTTTGTCATCATTTGTCGTTAACGGTTAAGGAAAACATCGTGAATAAAAGTCCCAAGAAGATTTGCAGGTCATCCCGCCAACCCACACTGGCTCTGCGTGGTGAATTATGGTCTTAACTTTTTCATAGCGAGAGGTCCCCAGTTTCATCAGTGGAGACATTTGGTAGACTGACAATGCTTTATTTTATTTATATTTCGTACTGACGATAAAAAATAAATTAAATACTTAAATGAATAAAAAAATGTGTGTCTGTAATTGTGTACACACGCAAGAAGTTAATTTTCTTTTACTTTTATGGATTACTACCAACATTAGCGTTGGTAATCATTCTTAGCGCAACGAACACTCCATATTCGCTAGTTTAAAGTACCTAGGCAGCAGATGCCACTCGAGGTCAACTGTCATAGGTCTTTTAAAACAACGCGTAACCAACTTAATTTTGTTTAATTTGGGTGTCAAGCGCACCTGCCGTATAAAAATCAGTGCAAAGAGACAGCTGTGAGCTAATGCTTGAGCTACACAAGGCTAGTTTTTCAAGCTAGAATAGCAACCTACTTTTAGCTTCGTTTAGACAAAACTAGCTTTGCGTAGCGTTGTCTACACGCGGGCAGAAGTACAAGCTTGCTTATTAACACTAGCTTGAAAAACTATCATCGTGTAGCTCAGGCATTACTTCGTCATGTTGTGTTTTGGCTGTAGGCATAGAAGATATACTATTAGACTATAGGCCAATAGAGCTCGCGCATAATTAAAAATACTCTATAACTTCTTTCCAAGCGCTCTACAAGAAGTATAACTTCAGAAACTAATATTAAAAGTTTAGCTTTCTGTCAGTTTTTAGTACGAACCTCTCATTCTAAATTGAAACCATTATTGTGTTAAAATTTCCTTTCAACACCTTGTCCGTACATTCCAATAAGTTGGACAATAGGCAATTAATGCCGGCTTCCGAGAAATTTAAAGAAAGACAAATCCCAGCAGTTTCCTTGTATTGTTCTCCACAATCCTGTCGTTCAACAGTTTGCCTCGAGTTCCCGATTTGTAATTATTAAGGTCTGCGGATGGAAGGCAAAGAAAGGCGAACAGTTCTTTACAAATCTTTGATTGTACATCGGAATGTTTTTGAATGGTCTTAAGAAAACCCATTGAGCTAAAATCTGTTGAGTGCTATAGCAAATTCTACAGCACGAAATGAGAAAAAGAAGAACATAGTAATAATAAGCTATTGGTCGCATCAGCACTAAATGTTCCCACTTTCGCTCGCAAGGAGAGAATCAAGGCTGAAACAGTGCAATAGGGATGTTAACACTACTGACAAATTGAAGTTTAATGTTAATTTTATGATAGTTTGTAAAAATAGAATATCGAAAATCACATTGTAATAATTTAATATTACGTAGTAAATTTATTATAAATGATTTTAAATGTTATGTTTTTAATCTGTTGTCACGTGACTGGAAACACCAATATGACTTGTTGACACTAGTCGCAAAACAAGCTGTCGAAAACTGATTAAACTGCTTACTTTTTGACGTGACAACGTCTTATAAATTGGTTTGCCGGGTGACACTTCAAGAAACTGCGTTACGCTCCGCTCACGTTATGCGCTCACAACGAGAGCGAGTGAGAGGCACGCGTCCCTTCCACTCGGGCATGGTTAGCCCGCCTAAGTGCGAGAGAGACAGACATAAAAAGTGAAAGGCACGCGTCCCTTCCGTAAAATTATTTTACCACTCAAAGTCGTTGTCACTTAAAACTTTCGCCCGTATACCGACTTTACAGGCAACCAATTTTTATTTTGCATTTTTATTATAGTTTGCGATCTTAGCGACGACGATATTGATTTTTTGTATTCAAGTAATGATAAGAAAACACATAAACTGGACTCTTTGGAAGTAACCGCTACACTCTTGATTTGAAGACACCACGATTGTAACCATCGGGAAAACCCCACTCAGCTAACGGATTCCACAGCCTAGACGTTCTTTTCACAAAAGTATAGTCAGATATCTTTGTTCGAGTCTTACGTTAAGTAGATTATTTGTACTAGTTTTCCGCGGCTGTCTATTCAGTTTGTCAAAAATATTTCAACTATAATATATTATAATATAATAATATAGTATTTACTCTACAGTTCTGCGTAAATTATGATCAGCCCGCTTCGAGCTAAGTCTGTAACTTCAGTACTTAGATGAATAACTTAGTTCAAGCTAAATGCTCTAGAGAAATGCCGCGAATTCCTATTTACATAGTTGGTTAACTTATAATTAAATAACTCCTATAATGGAATGTTACAACTGTCTTTAGCGATTGTGTAACTATTGTTTTGACGTCATGATTTAGAGCCTACATTTCAGGCCTTCAACAGCCGTATCCCAAACGTGCTCAAAGCGTAGGTAGCCTAAAAGTCCTTTCTGACAATCAAATAGGCACACACATTATTGACGTAACATGAAATGAACTCAAAATACTAAATTTTACTTTTTTTTCTAGAATTGAGAAATTCATAATTTACCGATATCTCGCCTGAAGTTAAGTGCCGATGTACTACGATAGAGCATGCTTACCTAAAAGAAAACGATTCGCTTTCGACTTAAAGACAAGAAGATTTTAATCATCCGGACAACCGACTCAGGCATCACATTTCATAGCCTAGACGTTCACTTTTTAGGGTTCCGTAGCCAAATGGCAAAATATGGGGCCTTTATAGATTCGTCATGCCTTTCTGTTTGTCTGTCTGTTTGTCCGTCCGCACGGGTAACTCGCGTTTGACATAGTCAGTCCAGTCCGACTTAAGTTTCGATCGCGTCTGGGGATCTTTTTCAAGGAGAGTGCGCGTGTGTATTCGCATCTCGTTTAGCACTGAGTTACCCGTTTTTTTACTGTTAGAGGTTTACACTTGACCGCCATCTCGCCTGATGTTAAACGATGATGCGGTCTAAGATGGAGCGTGTTTACCTAGAAGAAACCGATTCACTCTCGATTTGAAGATACAAAGATTGTAACTATGGGGAAAAACCCTCTCAGGCAACGTTACAGCCTTGACGTTCTTATCACAGAAGAAGAGTCCAATCGCTTCGTTCGTGTCTTTGCAACATCAACCATGAAACGATGTCGCGATGACCTACGAGCATTCCGATAGATCCCGATAGAACATTCCGTTTATTTATTTAAAATGTGTAACAACCACGTTAGTTTTCATAGACACTTATTACGAAATTAGACCAAAATCAAGTTTTGTGACTCTGCAATCACTCTACAAGGATAAGAATAACTAGCGTCTATAAGATAAAGTGACAAAATGAACTAGTCAGGTGCTCGATGACAAGAAATACGTTTCAAAGTACATCAGACCATTCTTGGATCGACTTGAAACCCGACCCGCAAAATTAAGTTTGTTGCTTTTGAATTAATGAATTAGTGAATTCTATAAAAACTAATTATTTATGTTTTTTTTTTACTTTTATAAGTTTATACTTGACCGCCATCTCGCCTGATGTTAAGCGACGATGCGGTCTACGATGGAGCGTGTTTACCTAGAAGTGTTAGTAAATTCGGTACTAAACAATCGCGGTTGTTAACTACATTACAATCGGTTTATTTAGCAAACCAGTATTGAAAATTTTGACTGGTTCTGAGTTATCTTTGGAGGCAGTTGCTTCAGTACGTCATCTTTCACAGGACACTTACGTAAGTAGGCTCGGAGTTCCAGTAGTGGGAACATTCAGTGGGCTACTTGTGTTGCTACATACTTATTTGTATTTTGTCTTTAAAGGATAACGAAAATGTCACGTAACCCTGTAGAGGCGAAAACGTTCAAGGAAAAGTCTCAATGAATCAGATGACCTTAATTAAAAACACAAATTCGGTGAACCGTTATCTCGAGTATACTTTATTTGGGTACTTAACTTTGCAAATTTTCGCTAAAAGACCCACTCTATCTAATGCTAAGTGCGTCACAACTTTTCTTTTATAACTTTCAGCGAAGTTTTGTCAAAAAAGTCCTTATGAATATGTCGTAGCCGACCTTCAGACTTTTATACGAAACGAGACGATAATTATATCGACATTTTTTTATATTAAATAAGAACTGTGTCAATTTGATGTTAAGTTTTATTATGCCACCTTTTTTAGCTAAGTCTGAGAAATTATTTCTGAAGAAAAAAAATCAGTGCATATCTTACTTACTTCTTCCTACCCTATGTGCCTTCAAATTCTTTTAAAAATATACTAAATAATTAGAATACCACTGTATTAGACAAATAAGTCGAGGCTTACGAGTACACGATCCAATAACTTGGCCAATTTTTAAGCAAAGTCAGATCGGTATTAAGTCAAAATTTAGTTCGAGACAAGTTTTGCAAAACTGTAGTAAAATGTGTCTACGTTCTGATAGTTGATTTTAAATGAGAGATTCTCTATCCCGCCATATTTTTCTTCCACATACCGAGTGCGCCATTCGCGCTGGCTGCTCTCCTTTTCGTACCAATCTCACTTTTATTTAACTATCAAAGTAAAACGACCAAATAAAATGTTCTAGTCATCATACGTCGAATTGGTACAATAAAAATTAAATATTTTTGTTAGATATTTGACAGTAAATACTAAAGAAACACAAAACACGCTTTGCCTATAAATTTGAACACCTCCATATGTGGTTTTAATTCGCCTACTAGAATAAAATAAGCGTTGAATGCACTGGTTGGAATATTTTGATAAGTTTAACAAACCTCGATGTGATTGAGTAATATAATGAGTAAAGTTTACTTATATTTATTTGTGTATAGCTCGGTTGGTAGCTAAAAAACACTGTATGTAGAAGATCAAGAGCGTCTAGGAACTGTCCAATGGTTTCGAGCTTTCTTGGTTTCAATGCTTCATTTGATTATTGAGAGTATTTGTTATTAAACTACCCGTTAAGAAATGTAACAGCTTACAATAAATATTGATCTACACTATTTCAACTAGCACCCTCTAGTCTCCAAAGTGCTGGAGAAACTAATACTAATAAGCAAATAAAATACATGTTTAACTTTAAGTACAGTCATATAAACATCAAAACATAGAACAAACATCCATATTCATCAAACAAATGCTAGGCCTGTGTGAGGATCGACACAATATCGACGATCATCATGATGAAATACTTAATGTCGAAAGAAAATAAAAATTTTTGACACTAAAATACATTTATAATTATTTTTTTACTTGACTGTTAAAGTGCCAACAGTTTATTTTTACTCACCAGTCGTATCGTAACTTATAAATTAAATTTGATAACAGTGAAGTACCGAGTACATAAAACAATAGAGACTAACTCGTCGTCCCTCGGGCGCAAAGTTTTTATGTTGTTAGAGTAACGCGATCATTTTTACTTTATTTTTGGGTTTCTTTTGGGACTACTTTTATGCGGCTTTCTGTGTTTCTATTTTTATCCATTATTTTCCGAGTTTTTAGCGTTTAAATTGTGTAATTTTATCACTGCTGAGCGCCCACATGAATTTCTATGGTTTGACAAATGTAAAACGTTAAATATGTCAAAATTAACTCTATTTTGAAAATAATGTAAGAAATTATGAGTCAAAATTGAAGAGTTGCTACAAATACGTCATGGCAAGTATACGAATTGAGGAAACTTTTTTATTTTCCTGGAACATTGCCGGACATTGAACCGAACCAGAACCTAACCTGTGTTCCGGTTTGAAGACAATGTTCAACGTTGCTTTGCATGTTCAATGTTTTCAGAGAAATTACAGGGCTTAGAGATACCATCTTAGACCTCTGGGTGACGAGCGAAGTGCAGTGACTGTGCTAGGTAATGATTTGGACTCTGCGTGTTCCAATAGCTGCATGTCACTTTGCTGTTATGTGGTAGGCATGTTGCTTACCATCAGGCACATGTCGACACGCCTCGTAACTCTTTATTAAAAAAAAATTGCGTTATACCTTTTGCTACAAAGTATGCAAGTTTGATGTGTATTAAATGTAATCTTAACTTATTTATTTATAAAAATAAATATAGGAAAAAGCTTGCAGCAATATAATAACACTAGATGCCCGCCCCGGCTTCGCCCGTGGTATATTATATAGCACTCATCGGGATCCCGTACAAATCCAACGGTGAAAGAATGACTGAAATCGGTTCACTCATTCCTGAGAATATCGATTTCAAACAAAAAACCTCTTCAACAACCTGCTACGCCACGTGTCGGAAATTGGTCGTACCAACTCAGATTAAAAAAAAAATTAGCAAAGGTTTATATTCAATGCACAGATTACTGAAATTCAATGACGCAATCTTTGACACATGCTGTCATGTGTCATGTCAAAGCACGAAACGTACGAAAACTCTCAAAAGGGGAATATTTTTTCCCGATTTTGTTACATTCTTGTTTCATGCTCCGCTTCAATTAATAGTAGAGTTATTTTCTATAGCCTAAAGCCTTCCTCGATAAATGGACTATCCAATAGAAAAAGAATCTTTCAATTCGGACCAGTACTTCCCGAGATCCTAGCGTTCAAACAAACAAACTCTTCAGCTTTATAATATTAGTATAGATACTCGTAGGTACGCATCAACGTGGCAATTTAAATTCAAATAAAAACCAAGTCTGCAGGAAGTGCACAAGCTATCCGGATATAGTTTCACACGTACTGATATAATTATTTTAAATCCGGACAATCGATGCAGTATTCCGGATACCGAATCCGAATACAATCCAGTTTCGGCCGGAATTGAATTACGATAATTAATTTCGCACTGCGTACGAATAATTAAGAGTTCTGAGTTTCAGTTGTTTTAATTTTCATTTATTGATAATTTTTTGGTAATTTGTGTACGTTATATTTTTTTTTATTGACCAAAGTTTTGTTATGTTTAACATTAAATACATTTTTTTTTACTAAAGAGTCTAGACACGAGCAGGATATGTGCCTGATGGTAAGCAACATGCCTGCCACATAACAACACTGTGGCATGCAGTTATTGGAACATGCGCTCGTCACCCAGAGATCTAAGATGTTATATCTCTAAGCCCTGTAATTTCTCTGGAAACATTGCCCTTCAAACCAGAACACAGTAATGTTGCAAACATGACTGCTTGGCGGTAATATTTATCTAAACAATAACGTATTTATTTATTATTATTTATTACAAGGAGATGGTCAAGAGCAAGACAGGGGGGAGAAAAGCCAGTTATTCCCCGAGGTAGTCACGGCGTATCTTGAGTTCTGGTGCGCCGGAGACGCGGTTGTCACCAATAGAAGGGCTTCTCGTTCCATAAAAGGGCGACATCGTTTCATGGTTGATGTTCCAAAAACGAGAACGAAGAGATTTGACTCCACGTTTGTGATAAGAACGTCTAGGATGTGGAATGCGTTGCCTGAGTGAGTTTTCCCTGATGGTTACAATCTTGGTGTCTTTAAATCGAGAGTGAATCGGTTTTTTCTAGGTAAGCACGCTCCATCGTAGATCTCATCATCGCTTAACATCAGGCGAGATGGAGGTCAAGTGCGAACCTATTATAGTTAAAAAAAACCGAAGACGTTCAACTCACGACGGGTTTATGGAAGAATGCAA
The DNA here is from genome assembly GCA_017562165.1 of Ectropis grisescens. NCBI lineage: Eukaryota > Metazoa > Arthropoda > Insecta > Lepidoptera > Geometridae > Ectropis > Ectropis grisescens. Next base: position 21,988,438 of record CM029783.1, read on the forward strand.
GAGTGTCCCACGTTCTCGCTGTAAGGGTCAATGGTCGAACCTCGTAGATGTTTTGGTCGGTAGAAGCACTATATGCGTCTGTGAAGTCGAGTCCAAGATAACCCGACCGTTATCTCCGTGGCGGAAGACACATTTCCGCCACGATAAAAGGCGGTCAAGAACGCATTCAATCAAATCAAATAAGATCTTTAATTGTTAATTTAAAATTTATTATTGGTAGTAAGTCTGCCTGCGAAGCCGTGGGTTCGATCCCCACCCAGTGCAAATGTTTGTGTGATGAATTCAAATATTTGTACTGTGCCTGGGTGTTTTCTATGTATAATAAGTATGTATTTAAAATATATAATTACTTATTATATCAGCTATCTGGCTTCCACATTACAAGCTTTGCTTAGCTAGTTTGGGGTCAGATGGCGTTGTGTGTGAAATGTCCACCACCAATATTAAATATTAAAAAAAAATATAACATGTACTTTGAAATGCCAATAACTAAGCTTAGATAAGCAGGGGCCTAGGCTTTGAGTTTTATCCAGTACTAGTCCTTAGTTAGTCGGTCGGCCTTATATCATAGAAATAGAATAGATAATATACGGGTTATACGGTGTCTACTGCCATGGGTATCTCAAAAATGAAAAAAAAAGTAGCACTATTTTACAGGCCAACATTTTTTTTCAATTTTTCAGCTACTTATAACAAGTACCTAACTATATGAAAATTAGCACAAAATTATTAGTTTATAGCTAAACACGAATTAATAATATACGAATTAAAAATTATACGAGTACATTTTGCCAACACAACCCGTTGTACATACGAACGCTTATTGATTCTAAAATTGAAATTTGAATTCCGTTGATTAGAGTAGGAACGTGCGGCAGCACGGCACGACTCGAATCCGTAATCGATTCAACGAATGATTTAATCGAGATATTCAATTCGGATACATATTATGGCTATGTTGAGGCCACGAAATAGCTGATAATACATACAAGAGCTAGATCTTAGTACTTGTAAACGACATATTAATAATTATTATGGTTTTGGAATTATCGTGAAACAATCTACACTACACAACACCACATTGGTAGATAACTACTTACCTACGCACATCGAAATTATTTATCTTAAATAGAGGTCCACCCTGGCTTCGCCCGTGGTACATAATATACAGCTTATATCACTCGGGAATTGCGCACATATCCAATGAAAATAATGTTTTTTATAAAGCGATCCAGTAGCTCCTTGGATTTGTGCTTTCAAACAAAATACTTACCTCTATAACTGTATAATATTAGTATAGATTATTTTAGGTTTAATATAATGGCCTACATTGCGGGCCACAATAGTAGGGGAGCCCAAGAGGGGATTTCGGGATTTACTCCAGCGTGGCAGATTAATGTACAGTTGGAAACCTTGTACCCGGTGAAGTAACTCAACCGAATGAGGCTCGTATATAAGGCCGATTAGGAAAAAAAGTTTTTGATCATCAGTTATTCTCGAGCACGTCAGATTAAGATAGGGTAAGTTAATTACATGCTAAGAAGTGTATTTTCCACTAATCTGACAATTAGAGAGTGACACAAAGAAAGGGGAGGGCTACAAAGTTATCAAAAAATATTTTTACATTCTCGAGCGTGGTTATTTTATTTTAAAAGAAATAATTCAAGGATAACGAGAAATATAATATCCAAGGATTCCACAAGCCGAAGTAACAAAAATTCATCGCTATTAGCGCATATATCTGATTTTTCATATTTGAAATTCTATAGCCGCGCTTCCCCAATAAGGAAAAGGTAACATTATTCAACATTTTTTCTTCTTATTACCTAAGCATTGCAATCGCATAGGTCTCTATGACGCTCGAGTAACTCCCCGTTTAGCACCGTGGGCTCCCCTACCATAATGTGGAGGCTTCAAGGAACACTAAGATTTGAATGTAATCAACAGCAATACGACCAAGAACACTGCCATTACAACCGTGGCCGTATTTGGTACATTTACGTAAATTAAATTCACGTCCTAATACGACCAGGGTCGTAATTACTGGTAGACGATTCCATAGTAATGTGCAAAAAACCTCACTGTGCTCCTTTTTGAAGTGCAATGTTTCCAGATAAATTGAAGGGCTTAGAGGTAAAACATCTTAAATAAGTGAGTGACGAGCGCAGTGCAATGATAGGTTATGACTTGGACTCTTTATGTTTCAATAGCTAAAAAATAAATAAAATTAATAAATATAAGTGGACAATTCACACAACACCATCTGACCCCAAACTAAGCAAAGCTTGTACTATGGCGGCCAGATAGCTGATAGGCCAGATATAATACTGTTATAGTTTTAAATACATACTTATTATAAATAGAAACACCTAGACACAGTGCAAACATTTGAATTCATCACACAAATATTTACACTGGGTGGGAATCGAACCCACGACCCTCGGCTTCGCAGGCAGAGTTACTACCCACTAAGCCACGAGGGCAGTCACTGTGTGACTGTGTCACGAGGCTGTGTGTCACTGTGATGTTATGTGGCAGGCATGTTGCTTCTTACCAGGCACATTTCCTGCCCGTCTCATTACTACTTATATACATATATACTATTAATAAGTAGCTACTTTACAAAGCAAAGTTTTTATTAAATTACTGGCGCCACAACCTGGTCAGAAATGAAATTCTATTCAATTTACGATCCCGTGATAATCGATTATAATTAATTTAATTTCGAACAGCTAAACTGTGCAAAGGTATTGCTTGAGTGTGTTGTTTGTCCCCAATGAATAAACAACATCGTGGAATCTTAGCTAAAAATAGCTGTGACAGCAGCTGTGGGCAGGTAGGTAGGTATGTTGCTTACCATCTCCCGAGTAGACCAGCCGTAACTTTAACTAACTAAGTATACAACTACGTCCGTATTGTTCTATCGGTAGATTCGGGTACGTCAAATAATTTCACGTCCTAATTTATTTTACTTACCTTATTCAATGATTTGCAGAAAATAATTATCCATGTCTGAACAAATAAACAATATTTGTTTACGAATTCCAGGAAACAAATATTTGTGCAAGCAACCTTTTGTGCGATAACTACTCATTTATAAACGTATATTAATATTGAATCTCGCCATTGAATAACACCCATTCATTTGAGATCAATGTGCGGTTGCACGAATTTACTGGAGCAGGTAGCAAGTGGAGCCACTAACGCAGGTTCTGAATAAGTTTGTTGTTTCTTTTAGTATTAAACATTAAGTTAGTTTTTAATGAAATCATTTACGTTAAAAAATAATGATAATGAAAAAATTTTGTGTAACGCCATGCTTAAGAATTTAAGTATATTTACAGGAATTTTCCAGAGAAGTCACTTATAGAACTGTTTACATCTTTAAAATGATTGGTTAATTACCAGCTGGAGGCGTTGAATTCAAACGCGATCGTCGAAAAGGCTAATAGGAAAGGATTCCTTTGTTCGTAAAAGATATTGAAATCTTGAACATTGCTTCCAAGTTGCAAGCTAATTGGTTTTTTCTTATCGGCTAGATTCTGGAGAGAGTCTAATCAAGTGTCGATTGGAGAATATCATATGTCCTGAAACGCCTGAGTCTTCACTCTATTATGCTTTCTATATCGTAAAATCCAGTTATGATACTAAACTTATCCGGAGAAGAGAACACTAACGACTTCAATAATAGCATGTAAGACAAGTTGTATAATTTTTTGCCGCAATAAAAGTACTTATTATATATTAATATTTTATTTTGTTTAGTTTTGAGACGAACTTAAAACGTCAAAATTGAGTTTAACTCAAGTTTTATAATACGAGTATAATACGCGTTTTATAAATTAGTTTCTTGATTTCACTAACTGTAAACTTAAGTTGGTTTGGTCGTCGCTCGCACTTAATGAATTAAATGGAAAAACAAACGACCTGATTATGGATTTTATTTGATTAATTGAGTCCTCGCGAGTTTAATAATGAGACTGAGTAAAAATAGCGCTGTATTACAAACATTTATTTTGTTTTCGAAGAGAAAACTTCTTTTGGCGTGCCACATACCTATATATTTACATTTTCCGTAGGCTGTAAATCGTGTTCAAGCGTCAAGTTCGTAAATGAATGAAATCTTCAGATAAACTCGGATGATCTAGATGGCCATGGTCATAACCACGCCCTCCGATTTCACCCGCGTAGTTTCCAAGGTGAGCTGATGGTAAGCCACAGGCCTGCCTATAACAGTATCTCTATGCTCTGTAATATCACTGGAAACATTTCCCTTCAAACCAGTGATGTTTTTGTTTTTACATTACTGTGACGGTAACTGGAAAGTGTCTGGTACTTCTCCAGGCAGACACTGCAATGAGTCCTACCACTTCAATGTATATATACAATGTGTATGTATGATACATAGCAAATGTTTATCTAATATATAAAATTCTCGTGTCACAGTTTTCGTTGCCATACTCCTCCGAAACGGCTTGACCGATTTTGATGAAAATTTTTGTGCTTATCCGATATCTATGAGAATCGGCCAACATCTATTTTTCATCCCCTTAAATGTTAGGGGTAGTCCACCCCTAAATTTTTATTTTTATTTTTTAGTCAAAATTTTTAATTTCTATTTTTTTATGATACAACATCCAAAAATACATACAATCCTCAATTTTCACCCTTCTACGATCAACCCTTATTTTTTAATAGCCATTTTAGTAATTTAATCGAAAACTGATCAATCGTCATTTAATTAGTTATCCCCCCTCGCCAGATCTCTACAGGTGTCAATTCTGACCCAGTAAACATCACGATAATTTGGGGATCAAAAGTAGCCTATAGCATATATTATATAGTTTGAACACGCTAATCTCGGGAACTACTGGACCGATTTAAAAAAATCGTTCACCGTTCTTTCATATGTTCGTAATCCTTGAACGCTGTAGGTTATATATATATACCACGGGCGAAGCCGGGGCGGGCCGCTAGTCTAATCTAATATATAAAATTCTCGTGTCACAGTTTTCGTTGCCATACTCCTCCGAAACGGCTTGACCGATTTTGATGAAAATTTTTGTGCTTATCCGGTATCTATGAGAATCGGCCAACATCTATTTTTCATCCCCTTAAATGTTAGGGGTAGTCCACCCCTAAATTTTTATTTTATTTTTAGTCAAAATTTTAATTTCTATTTTTTATGATACAACATCCAAAAATACATACAATCCTCAATTTTCACCCTTCTACGATCAACCCTTATTTTTTAATAGCCATTTTAGTAATTTAATCGAAAACTGATCAATCGTCATTTAATTAGTTATCCCCCCTCGCCAGATCTCTACAGGTGTCAATTCTGACCCAGTAAACAGCACGATAATTTGGGGATCAAAAGTAGCCTATAGCATATATTATATAGTTTGAACACGCTAATCTCGGGAACTACTGGACCGATTTAAAAAAATCGTTCACCGTTCTTTCATATGTTCGTAATCCTTGAACGCTGTAGGTTATATATATATATACCACGGGCGAAGCCGGGGCGGGCCGCTAGTTTTAATATAAAATCGTTTACTCTTAGACGACATGTACAGGTTCATTCGGATACATAGCCACGAAACTTATGGTCGTTAGATGATCGTCTTTGTTCGACCATGAATTTTAAAAAGTAAATGATAATAATAATTACAAGAAAAGAGACTTACACTTCAGGAGTATTGTATAGCGGGAATAAATTAAGCTCCACCTGCTAATTGTACCTACTTACGAGTATATCTCTGGCAAATTGCTATACCACGTTCTGACGACTCCATTTTTGGAGACACACGGGACTGCTTATTTTCGTGTAGCATTAGCGACCCACTAAATGTTTCCACTACTAGTACTCGGGCCCTTTTATCACAAGGGGGGAGTCAAAGCCACCATGGCCCAGTGTGGGTTGGTGGATGACAAATAACTGTAAAAGTCTCGCTAAATGGTGTTAGGATTGAGCAGGTACAGAACACCGCATTTTTGGGGTTCGAGATTGATCGCAGCATGACGTGGGAACATCATATCGACAAGATGTGTGCTAAAGTTAGCAGTGCGTGCTTTGCGCTAAGACGAGTATCCCGAGTGGTGTCTACGGAAGTGTCATGTGCATGTTACTTCGCCACAGTGCCTTCACGGTTACAATACGGCGCCGAGCTTTACGCGCGCGCTGCCGACTGGAAGCGTGCGTTCCGCGCCCAAAAGCGTGCCGTACGTGCCATTGTTGGCGTATCGCAATGTACATCCGTCAGACCATATTTTAAGGAGCTTGGTATACTTACTTTACCTGCTATCTTGATCTATCAAGTGGCTGTGTATGTCAAAAATAATCTAGAATCGTACTACACGCGAGGAAAGAGACATTCTCGCAACATACGCAACGCCGACAAGCTGGATGTTATACCACACTCTCTCACGAGGTCACAGAAGTTAACTCACATTATGGGACCGGAAGTTTATAACGCTCTTCACAAAATAGTTATATCGGCCCCAAGTTTCGGCAGCTTCAAAAACAGATTAAAGTGCTGGCTTATCGATCAAACTTTTTATAGTTACAGCGAATTTTTAGAGAGTGATGGCAAAGTTCCCGTAAAAATGTAAATAAATAAATTTGACATAGGTTAGTACAATTGCAATAAAGACATTATACTCGTATAATGCTTGACAGTTTTCTGTACAATAATTATTGTAATACAGTAAAATAGTAGTTTCAAACTTTGAAAATGTATACAATTTGTATGCTCTTTCTTTTGTTTTTATTTTTTATTAATTGACGTGTAAATTGTACATTTATGAATAAAGTACTTTGACTTTGACTGCGAAACATTTAAGGAACATGACTGTTTCTTCACGACGCTTTCATTCACCGTTTTCAAGTTAGCGGCATTACGTACATGACTTCGAAAAGATAGTAGTGCGGGATTCGAATCGGGGGCTTAGGAATTAGGATAGTCAGTTTACATTCTCCTGACTAGACCAGCCGTAACTTAATTAGTACTTATTTTCTATTGATGTGATAAAAAATAACTAAACGATGACCAATCACCAGGCCACGCATAAAGTTCTGCGAAAAAAAGTTTTTATGTACAAGGTAAGTTTTTATGTCAGGTAGTATAAGGCACTAGCCACTTGTAATTATTTTTAATTGACTTCCAAAAAGGAGGAGGTTATAAATTCGACCCCTATGTTTTTTTCATTTTAATGTATGTTACCTGATTTCTCGAGAGCCCCCCCATCGATTTTAAAATGTCTTATTGTGTTTGAATCGGTATGCTTCCCGAATGGTCCCATATAATCTTATCGAAATCGGTCGGGTGGTTTTTGAAATATTAACCATAAACTAACATTTGCGTACAATTTTCTCGATGACGTAGTTGTAGATTTCACAAAAGTTATAAAACTTGATCCTGTCAATACATGTCACATGTACATGTCATGTCCTGTAAATGGATAAATAAAAACTTGTTTTGCACTAAAAAGGTTAAAATAAACTATTTTCGTTCAAAAAATTAAACCGACTTCAAAACCACAGCACTCAAAAGCTAAAATCATTATCACAAGTGCTCATCTATTTGAAGTCGGTGCTGGCCAAGTCTAGCAGGCAGCGGATACGCTTACATACCACGTGCTTACATAATAGTATTTTTGGCCTGACTGGCACCGACTTCACATAGATGAGTGAGTTGCACTTGTTATAATGATTTTAGCTTTTGAGTGCTTATTTGTGGTTTGTAGTCGGTTTAATTTTTTGTACGAAAATATATGAAAACTTCGATTATTTCAAAGTAAAAATATCTCTATTTGATTTTCAAATTTCCCTCTGCTTTTTTTGAGAGCCAATTTAAATTTTCTTTTTTCATTCAAAAATTGTTCTGCGTCGAAAACATTTTCGTGCTATGATTTTTTATGATTGCAAGTGTGGCATAAAACCTGATGAGACATTTTATCGACTTCGAATTGCTTTTATGGATGAAGCCTTCAAAAGCAACCAGCTACCGCTGGTACAGCGAGATCAACGCAGTCGTTTTACTTTGGAGTATGAACAAAGGAGTGGTCGTCCTACGACGGCTGTCACCAAAGAAGGTGTGCTGGCAGTAAAAACTTTAATTCCAGAAAACAGACGCATTACGTACGAAGAGTTTCAGCATACTCTGCAGATTGGTTCAGGAAGTGTTCACAAGTTCACCAAGCAGTAATGAGTTAGCGTCGTCCTAGCTTGTTAGTATAGACGGATAGTTAAGCGAAAACGACCACATTTGGGAGGCAGAATAAAACAATGCAGGCTTTATAATACAGCGGTTTGTATTAAGATCTGTGAGTATCACGAGTTCAAGAAACTGTCACGTACCTAGCACCTACGCGTCAGAAGTTGAGACGTTTCTCAGAAGGAGCTCGGAATAGCAACGCAATTGTTACAATATGAACAGGAAACACTAGTACAGGTGCTAATTATACTGAATAGGTGCTCGTAATTATGGACTGAACTACCTGTCGTAATTGGTTTGATATAGGACGGAAAGTGTGTGGTTTCACTGGATCCTTAGGCTCAAAGAGTTGCAATTTTTTGAGACCATGAAAAGGTACACTCCCATAATGGGAAGTTGAAACGGTCATACCGTTTGGTTCTCCCATTTTTCTATCGCAAACTTTAACATTTTGAAGCAGCTTTAAAGACAAGCCTATCCAATAAGGTAAAACAAAGAATATTTTAAGAACGGTATTGTAAAGCAACTGTGCCACCAATTACGCAAATAAACTGTGGTGGTACACTTTGCGGAGATCGCCAAGTATCTAACAAAATTGAAAATTTCGATATAACTTATAACTCTTTTGTTGCGTTAGCTTTAAGTATTTTGAACTTTTACAACTATTTTAACTACTCGTATTATACTATTTTAAACTTTGAAAACGTATACAAATTGTATGATCTTTCTTTTGTTATTATTTTTTATTAATTTACGTGTAAATTGTACATTAATTACAAATAAAGAACTTTGATTTTGACTTCACTTAAGTTATTCTTTTTTATTTGAGTTCATTTCGGGTCACAAATATAGAAAACTAGCTACTCCCCGGTCTGTAATCCGCGGGTCACTTATAAGCAAGCAGGCGCTTAATCCACTTAAGATATTATTTTTACAAATCTTGAGTGGAAGTATAATATACATAATCAAATGCCTAATAAAATAGTTCAAAGCTTTGAAAATTACGCAACTCATAAGAATTGAGTCGAGAATGAAAGTTTGTACTTTATAGTATACAATTTAATTCTCGTTTTCAATCTCTTAAAAAATCTTTTTTCGTATTTGGCCTATGTCCTTTTTCGGTATCTGAGAACCAAATTTAATTTAAATTGATTATGTATTTTAGGAGTGAAACAGCGTGCGTGGAGCAACGTATGAAATGTAACGAAACCGTACTTTTTCTTTTATAATTTTAAGTGGGATTTTTTATTGGATTTGACCTATGAAATGTTTGTTTTCACTAAGTATAATAAATTACCTCTAGGGTTCAAGTAATACTGGCAAAAACACATATCATAGTGGTCACATGCGCGGTACGAAGGAGGGGTCACAGGGGGGTCACAAGGGACATGACCCCCCTCCCAAAATCGTTAAACTAAAAATCTAAGAAAATTACAAATATCTTATAGTATATTGACTATTTTTTAACGCGAAAAAACCACTGGAACGGGAACTACGCGAGTAAAACCATGGGGCGCTACCAGTGAAGTATTTTTTTACTCGATTTATTGTATTATTGCTGGTGACCTCCAAAAATTTGAGGCTGCGTACTGGTGACCCCCTCCAAAACTCGAGGCTGGGACCGCGCCTGAGTGGTCATCGCTGACTATGATTCCGAGAGCTGAACAAAGTCTGGGTAGGTATTTGAAGCAAGCATAGAACTTGTCACATAGCTCTACTATTATATACCTCAACACGTAAGTGCAGACCTGGTTGGTGAGCGCCATTATCCAGCCTCAAGCCTCAAATACCTACCCAAAATTTGCTACCAGCTTACGGAATATAGTAAATGATATACCGGTCATTGTGGATGCAACCGCTCCTACATCAATTCACCGCATAAAATAATAACTGTCTATTTTGAAAGTAGAACAAATACGAGAATATTTCCGTTGTCAATTTGAATGATAGATTGGTTGCGTACGTCGCCGCTGCATTTACGTTTTGCTGACGTAGCAACCGCGCTGCATCAGCGTAAACAGTGACGTAATACGTACTGAAATAGCTAAACCCACGTAAATAGGTACATAATCTATTGTATGGCCACGTATAGACATGTCAGCGTTTGTTGTTAGTACTTTGATGGGCACGTTTTTTTGGACGGGTGGGTTTTAGACAGTGGCTCTAGACTTGCTAATTTTTAATTGTTAGTTTATCTATATTAATAATTTCGTTAAAGGGTACGTTAGACTTGATCGAAACCTTATATGAATAACAAAACATAAAAAAATATTGATTTTGAGTCGACAACATATGTCCACAAAATTCGGATTATGGAGAATTTCGTTAAATTCTGATGGCACTGACAAACAAACCGCTGTCGCCATCTTTGGTGTGAAGCACGTTTCGTTCCATCAATCAACACATTGCGTGCGTTCGTCGCGCCAAAAGTATCCATCACAAAAAAACTGTGCATTAAGTGACTACGTAAAACGAAACGTCTTGCCGCCGGACCGGAATTTTATTAGTAGGTACTTATATTTAGTATCAGCATTGCACCCGTGAAAAGCCGGGGCGGGTTGCTAGTAAGTAGTATTTTTAAATTATGACTATTATTTGAAAAGCAAATAAACTAAATAAATGTGAATTAAAATGTAGTCAACAAAATATTCATACAATGTCGTCCTAGGTATGTCTGTAGGCATAACCTATTTGTAACAGAGAGTATACCTAGCATAAAACACGTGATAAATCCCATAGCGCTATATGTCGATTGCTGGCCCTAATCTCCTCGTTTGATGGTCTTACAGCAATTCGGTCAAAACAAGTCAATAAAGAGAACCCATTGATATTTTTCTGGTAAAAAAATATCAACGCAATCAAAAAGTATTTATTTAAAAAAAATAAAGCTCCGTTTAGAATGAGGATAGTTGGGTTTAACGTCGTTATTGCATTTACATTATGCTGACGCAGTAACTACGTTTTACCAGCGTAAATACGGACTTAGAATCCGTGCCACTATGAATATTTTTTGGCGTAATTGATGTACTACGTTACTTTCATACAATAAGCTTTCGTTAACATAAACATATACGACAGTGGCACAAATTTTCAACAACATCCATTAGTGTTGTGACCCGGGGTATAATACGCGTTGAAATGGACTAAAGCTGCGTATAGATATGTTGACAGCCAGATGTATTGGCATGGTGATTTTCGGACAACAATTTTTATGAAAAAGGTTATATTATGTAAGATCTTAAAGAATTCTTACTGCGAAAACTCCCAGCAAAATTGAATAAAATATAAGCTAGCCTTGAAAACGTTGTGCACCATATAAATTATTATCAACTAAATAATTATATCATTTCTTTGAAAACAAAAGAACTAGCTTCCATTAAAATATAAACTCATTTCTATGATTAATTGATTTGATATTAAAAAAAAATACACGGGTAACTCACGTTTAATATAGTCAGTCCAAAGTCCAGAGTGCTAAACGAGCTGTGAAACCGCGCGCGCACTCTGCTTGAAAAAGATCGCCGGACGCGATCGAAACTTGAATCGGACTGGACTGACTATCTTAAACGTGAGTTACTCGTGTATTTATTTAAAATGTGTAATAACCACGTTAGTTTTCATCATAAAATTGAATTGATAGTTTATACGGAACCACATCAAAAGTATGATCTAGGTATGAAACAAAAGAAAAGAAAAGATTAAAATCGATTCACGATCGATAAAGTTCAATTAGCAGCGCTATCGTGTGAAACATACATACAAAAAAATATATTGCAGAATTGAAAATCTTTTACTCCACCTTATTTGAAGTCGGTTAATAAAATCCGTAATGAGGATATTCGAAAAAGAACGAAAGTTGCCGACTTAGCTCAAAGAATAAACAAGCTGAAGTGGCAATGGGCAAGCCACATCGCTCGCAGAACTGACAACCGATGGGGAAGAAAGGTTCTCGAGTGGCGACCATGAACTGGAAGACGCAGTGTTGGACGGCCTCCCACTAGATGGACAGGTGACCTCATAAAGGTCGCTGAAAACCGCTGGTTGCAGGTTGCGCAGGACCATTCGTTGTGGAAATCTAGGGGGGAGGCCTATGTTCAGCGGTGGACGTCTTGCGGCTGATGATGATGATCATGAATAAAATGCGTTTACGTAAATAACTTGAGATCAATGCTTCAGCCGACTAAACGGCTAAAATCACTTCACCCGTTTAGACGACTCACAAATTTTCGCCTTGTAATTGTCTACTTAAATTTACACACACAAAATGTAAAAATTAATCATTTCAAAATAACAAGCCCCTCTTTTTTCAACAACGATATCAAAATTGTATTGTATGTATGTTTATGTGATATAAAAATGCTAATGCGTTCCAATCGAGATCTCGGTGTCCTCCTTTGGGTACAGATGTAGACCATCCAAAAGGTGTTAAAAGATATTATTGTATTGAATATTTGTGACATTATAAATTACTTGTGCTATGTGAACAAGGCTTTACACGCACTGGAATGCCTTAATATGTATTGTGCTGTGTACACCCGCGCTACAATGTTGCTGTATAGGTTGATTCATGGAATACCAGTAACTGGCTTTGGACATGCTAATTGAAATCTGAGTACCTCAAAGTAGGAGCAATAATTCTTAGTACAGAAAGATGACTTAGTTGATCGACACTAGAAAAAATGTTGATGAATGTTAAGTGACGATGAGATCTACGATAGAGCGTGCTTATCTAAAAAACCGATTCACTCTTGACTTGAAGATACAAAAATAGTGACCATAGGATAAACCCCACTCAGATCACGCATTCCAAAGAATTTGAAAGCATTTATCCCCATGCTCGTATAATATACGAGTAAGTACCTCGAAAACCATTCGCCCCGCTAACTTTACAAACTTGACAGCACCAAGATTGTTAACACCGAGAAACATTCTACAGAATTCTAAATGCGAGTACCACAAAAGTGGAGTCAAACTTCTGCAAACATCCAATACATGCAGCTAGCAGACTCCTAGCAGAGCCCGCCTGGGGAAGTACCACACCTTTGCCAGTTATTCTACCGCCAAGCAGTAATGAGCAAACATTACTGTGTTCCGGTTTGAAGGGTTTTGTTTCTAGAGAAATTACAGGGCTTAGAGATATAACATCTTAGATATCTAGGTGACGAGCGCAGTGCAGTGCTAGGTAACGATTTGGACTCTTCCTATTTCAATAGCTACGTGTTACTGTTTTGTTATGTGGCAAGGATGTTGCTTACCATCAGACACATGAGTCTCGTCACTCTTTATTTAAAAAAAAACTAATCCTACTAATATTCATAAATATATACGAAAATTTGTATGTATAGATATTTGTTGCTCGATCACTTCGGAACGTCTGAATGGATCGTAATGAAATTGGAAACACATTTATGTTATAGACTGCAATAGCACATAAACCCTCCACAAACGAGCCCTAATATCAGAGGAAATTACGTAAAACTAATAACATAAATAAAATAACATAAATCACCAATCATATGGTGCGATGTAGGCTCCTCCCCACTACTTTTACGTCATTTCCTATGATTTTAGGACTCGTGTGTGGAGCGTTTTAGGCTACTTTTTATATCTGAAAAATAAAAAAAATAGAACTACGCGGGTAAAACCACTTGGCGATGCGGATACAGTATAAGTACCTAGGTAGCAACTTGCCCCGCTAACTGTACATCGTTAAGGGGTGCAACACAAAAGCTAAGGGGGAGATATGGCTCGCGACGCTAGGAAACGGTACCCATTGTTGTATAAAATGTCTCTTCAATGTAGCGTGTATTTTGATACGACGGAATGAGGGGAAAACGGTTTTTGGAGGTGACGCTGCGAAATTTTCGTGTCGGTATTTTTGTAATAACGATGACAAACAATGTTTTGCGTCTGTATCGAATTCGAGGATGCGAAGAATTGTAGCGAAATGATAGTGTATCACTATTTATTTATTTGTGGTACACAAAACAGGAAATTTAAAAAATAATACAAAGAGAGAAAGCATAATAGCTCTGAGCAGGTAAATATCCCTAAGCATGAGAACACAGCGAAGTTACACACTGTTACAAATAATGAGAAAAGAAAAATAATAATCGAGATACAAATGTTGTTAAGCATTTTCATAAATTATCTAATACACAAAACAACCGACAAAAGCAAAATATCAAGTTAAATAATACTACAATTATATAGTACTTACCTAATTTTTGATTGTTTGTTGTATTCAATCATGTAAAAATGGATGAAAGGACATTTAGAACAATAATCTGTTATTGTTTGAATAGCTTACATGCTAGTTTATACCGCGAGAATTGTGCAACTTGCATGCTAAATTAATAGAACTCGGATTATTCTATCCATTACTAATACCTAAAAACTCTGTAAACTAGGGATATAGGCATATGAATAAACGAAAATTACGACAACGGAAACTACGCAGGCAAAACTGGGGGGTGCTGCTAGTCTATAATAATATTATATTTGTAGTGGTAGGACTCTTGGCAGAGTCCGCCTGGGGAAGTACCACACCTTTGCCAGTTATTCTACCGCCAAGCAGTAATGAGCAAACATTACTGTATTCCGGTTTGAAGGGTTTTGTTTCTAGAGAAATTACAGGGCTTAGAGATATCACATCTTAGATATCTAGGTGACGAGCGCAGTGCAGTGCTAGGTAATGATTTGGACTCTTCCTGTTTCAATAGCTACGTGGTACTGTTTTGTTATGTGGAAAGGATGTTGCTTACCATCAGACACATGAGTCTCGTCACTCTTTATTTAAAAAAAAAAAAAAAAAGCTGAAAAGCTTATTTGTTTGAACGCGCTAATCACGGGAACTACAGGACTGATTTCAAAACTTCTAGATCCTGAGTACTATAGGCTATGGCTATATACGTACAACGAGAGAAATCGGGACGGAGGGCTAGAGGCTAGAGACTAGAGGCTAGTAGGAAATAGAACAATACTGGGCCAGTTTTAATGATACCTCTCATGAAGTCAAATCTCCCGGCTAAATCCGTGTTAAGCAGAAATGAAATACACTTTCCATCTATTCCTGAATTAGCTACGAATCAATGAATAAAGAGCTAAAAAGAAAATCAGGTCTGAGTCTGA
This sequence comes from Ectropis grisescens, assembly GCA_017562165.1. Classification (NCBI taxonomy): domain Eukaryota; kingdom Metazoa; phylum Arthropoda; class Insecta; order Lepidoptera; family Geometridae; genus Ectropis; species Ectropis grisescens. Next base: position 22,003,788 of record CM029783.1, read on the forward strand.
AAAAACTCAGACAGTGTAGGATATTCAATTAATGCTCCGGTAATGAGTGAACTGGCTGGTTGCCAGCTCTGTAAGGGTGTGTTGCCACTGCAAGAAGAGGAAAGTAGCAGGACGATAGCTAGTTGCGAGAAGTAGCAAGCTGTATAAAAGTGGTATGATTCTTAAAACTCAGGTAAGTGGTCTCAGATACCACTGCGCTCTTTTCTCTACATGCGCAAATTATTTATGTTTTAAGAATCATATCACTTTTTCACAGCTTGCTACTTTTCGCAACTAGCTATCGTAATAAAAATAGTAAACTAGGTCTACATAATGGATATAAGATTGCAAATGGTAGATTCTCGCAGCTATCACCGTAGGACACCTCCTTCTGGGATGCCAAGACGTTCCTTGAACTTCCCTACCGACAGCCCAAACCGAGATCATACTGTCTGAGGTACCCGTACGCTAGCCGTCGTGTTGAGTTAGTACTTGTTGAGTACGGTAAAATTAGGTTCATTGTTATTATATTGTTGTATAATACTTTACTTAGTTGTTTTTTTTTAAATTTAAGTTTGCTGTTTGTTTTTTTTTCTAATCGGAACGTAATTAATTTATACATTTGACACTGACATATGAATATTATTTAACTTCATTTAACTTTAGAATGTAATAAGTGTAATTGGCTTTTGTCATTCTTATTGGTAAAAATAAAAAAAATTGTTCAATTGTACGTATACAACATATTTAAAATACTTGTATATACCCTGCATTAAGGTGTTACAAACAGTAGCTTCGCTTAAATCTAGGTAGTTTAACAAAATTACAGTTATAAGAAAATTAACAATTAAGGTCTTTAAATATTTGATTTGCATTGATTATTAATACAAGAATCAAAATTAAGCATTCGACTCATTTACAGGTTAGCATGGCCTTGTGTCAACTGCGTTAGCTCAAAGTTCAGTAGGCAGCAGATATCAGTGTAAAAAGATGAAGGGACCTTTGGGAAATGTCCTTAACAACTCCCAAAGGTCCCTTCATAAAATAAAGTATGATCAAGCCCTTCTTCGGAATAAGTGTGGATATTACCGAAGGTCGATTAGGTTAGTGTTCATTTGTTTTATTTCTATGACTTTTTTTTCAAATACTGATTTACAACTATGTAGCTATGCAGTTCCCTGAAAGACATCGCTTTTAGTGATAAGGTCGCCAAATATAAGCTTTAGGCTGAGACTCCACCAAAGCGGAGACTAGATGATCTTTTTACCAACTAAAAGAATTTCATTATTCACACTAGAGCTGAGCGGAGACATCTTGTCTCCAGTGGAGACCACTAACCGGATCTGTATTATATTTGTAAGGCGCGATGAAAGCGGAGATGTGAGCTGTGTTTAGCCAAAGCGGAGATGAGAAATGTGCGGAGGCGATGACGCGCGGCGTGCAGTACCTAAGCGGTCGCACGTCACGACACGTCTCCGCGGCAGCACGCATCTCCGCACAGCATCGGTGGAGTCACCAAGGGTCCCTTGGCTTTGCAGGCACAGCTACTACCCACTAAGCTACGAGACACTCCAGATGTCTGAAGCGGAGACGAGACGAGACGAGACGTTTTTCAGCTCGGGTTCGATTTCCACCCAGTGCAAATATTTGTGTAATTAATTCAAATATTTAAACTGCGTCTGGGTGTTTCTATGTATAATAAGTTTGTATTTACAACTACATAAGTATTAAATCAGCTGTCTGGCCGCCATAGTACAAGCTTTGCTTAGCTTGGGCAATATTTATTTATTCATTTATTTATCTCCGCTTTGGTGGAGTTTCAGCCTTAAGCAGGCTGGAGCGAGTAGACTAGCTAGGTAGTTATATCGCGAAGTAACCGTGAGAAACAAAACGTGTATGCTAATCTCCAGCCAGCCTCGAAGTCTGGAGTGATTCTATTGTTACAACGTTCATTTTTTCAATTTAAAATCGCAGGTCTGCGTCATACCTCCAACTAGCCTTATTCTAAGGGAAAGTTTGGTCAAAGATTATGATAGTGTGAGCTAATTTAGCATCTTAGCGCATAAGCCCGATTGCTTTGAACGTACTTCTAGCGATGTGTATGTACTCTATTTGCTCTAAATAGTAAACTATCAGAGAAAACTTTTAATTTTTTTTTGCAAAGATTTAAAGCTTTAATTCAAGAATTAACGAATAAGAAAAATAGCTGTCAAAGTTACTAAAAATCGATTGGAAAAGTTCACTTCCTGTTTACAATACGTAAAAAAAATCAAATTTCGAATTGGACAAAAAAAAAACAATTAAAAAGTGCAACTTCTTAACTATAAAAAATGTTTTTTAATTTTTTTTTAAATAATTAATTGATACAAATGGGAAGCATACGAAAATTCATAATTTCGTTTTAAGTAAATTTTAAAAGCTTAATAACTCGTTAAAGCATCACACGAAAAAAAAATTGTGTACACACCTACGTCTACTATAAGTATAACTGACCAGAGTATGAACAACCATTTCCTTTTTATTTTTTATATTCAACGACCTCATATTTTTTTGCTTGTCCACTTGGCGTGAAATGCTCCGCAATCAGAATGGGTGCTAGTTTTACTAATACAGTTAAACTATTACTACTTACTCGCCACTTTGTTTACATAGAATATGATAATTGTCTAAGAATATATATCTCACTAGCTGACCCGGCAAACGTTGTTTTGCCATATAAATAATTTCCTAATAAAATAAGGGTTGATCGTAGAAGGGTAAAAATTGAGGATTGTATGTATTTTTGTATGTTGTATCAAAAAAAAAAAAATAGAAATTAAAAATTTTGTCTAAAAAATAAAATAAAAAAATGTAGGGGTGGACTAACCCTAACATTTAGGGGGTTGAAAAATAGATGTTAGCCGATTCTCTTAGATACCGGATAAGCACAAAAAAATTCATAAAAATCGGTCAAGCCGTTTCGGAGGAGTATGGCAACGAAAACTGTGACACGAGAATTTTATATATTAAAAGATTTTGAGGCAAAATAACCTATGTGCTCTTCTAGATTCGAATCTGAGTTCCAAATTACAACGTGATCTGCGCAGTTATTGCGATGTGAATGAGGAGCAAACATGAAGCACTTTGTTTTTATACATAGTTATAGTTATTAACTAGCAAGACCCCGTGGGTTTACCCGTAGTTTTCGTTCCATTATTCTCGCGGGATAAAAATGTATGTTTGTATATATGTACATATGTATAATAATTATGTATGTATAATTTCGGACTATAATTTATGTCCCAAATTTAATTCCCCGATCTGTTCAGCCGTTTTAACGTGATTTAGCAACAAATATTCAAAAATATTCAAATCCTATCATATTCATATAAATGTCAATGTTTGAATGTTTGCTGCTCAATCACATCGTAATCGGACTGAAATTTGGAACACAGATAATTTATATTGTGGAAGAAAACAAAGGCTACTTTTTATTCTGCGAAAATATCGGACATAGGAACTACGCAGTTAAAACCACGCAGCTGCTAGTGTATATATATAAATATGCTAGTGTATAGTTTAGACATTATTGTAAATAGTATATTGTATTATTAAGTTTAACAAATAATGCTATTAGAAACTAAGAAAATAATTTAACATTGTTTATATCACAAAAATACTTAAAATATATTTCCAGCAGAGGCGTAATCACAACAAAGTGGTAATATTGCCCAAGGGAAAACTCGCACATTTCAAAACTTCAAACTTTTGCATTTGAAGCAACAAGATTTTTTTAAGGTTTCTCGTTTTGTTCTTTGCAAACTTTATTCCCGAGAGGCAACCCGCGTCTCGTCTCGTTGCTAGGTCTCTAAATTTAACCCCAGTTTTACGTATATTAACTCCGTCCCATGGGTTTACCTGTCAACGTCAAATAGACTATAATCTTTCCTGTCTACATTGATCTTTCCTGTGAATGGTACTGTAGGATACAAACGATTAATTAAAAAAAAAAGTACTGTATTGAAACATACAAATTTAACAAGATCAATTGGAACCCATCAGTTCCGAAATAGATGTAATACTGTGTTTCGGAACCGATGGCATCTCCCTTAACACTTATAACACTAGAATAAACAAACATAAATTAATATTAACAACTATTACTATGACAAAAAATATTTTACGTATTTAGGTTTTAAGTAAAGAAATAATAAAAGTACATTCCATTTGATTGATTTGAATAATTGAAAACGGACAGTGACTTTTGAGTTTATCAGGTGAAAATAAAATTGTTTTAACCGACTTCCTTAAAAAAGGAGGAGGTTCTCAGTGCGGTTGTAATTTTTTTGTATGTATATTTCCGTCATAGCTCCGCCAATTGTGAATAAATTTTGATGGTGATTTTTTCGTTGACAGATTATTGTTCAGACTTGGTGGAGGTTCTCTTCATCATCACAGGCTAACTTAGTTCACTGCTCGACATAGGCTTTTCCCATGGCTCGTCACTCAGCCCCATCCTCGGCTATACGTCTCCATCCACTGGAGGTTCTAATTTTATCGTAATTGGTGTGACGATTTCTGAAGTATGAATAAAATACGTACTAAAGTTTTCTTTCATTTATCGAGATGACTCAGTGGAAGATTCTTATAAAATTTGGTCTTCATTCAATTTCAAATTCAAGTCTGTGTTTGTTTTTGCGGGGAAAATAATTAATTTTTTTATTTTCTTTTACCCTATTAGAGGCCATGTTACCTCTAAACAAGACTTTACTTTCATTTATTTATAGTTCAACCATGAGTCTTAGGTGGAAAATGATTTCTACAATACGTTTCTGAATGAAATTGTTGATCAAGATTGACATGAATGAATGATCAGGATCAGGTAATATTTATGTAGTTTCGAATTTCGAATACCACATTCACTACTTTATATATTTTAAAAACCATCGATATAAACCAATTGATGTGCACTGAGCACGATGACATAATTCCAAGCGGCTGAAGTTTGGGATGGCACATCTGATGGTTTGTATCGATGGAAATAGTAAAGAAAAAGTAGCAGAAATGAAAACTACGCGGATAAAACCGCCAGACACTGCTAGTAATAGATAAACCAGTAAGTTTCATAGCTATTTCATGTGACGCTATTTGTAGGAGACTAAGTAATTATTTTTGCGCGACCGTGACCTTTTGCGCCTAGGTTTTAGATTCAAACGGGCATCCAGGGGCACTAAAACATAATTAGGTATAATAAATGTGAGACAGGATAATTTATTACTCAGCGGCATATACTGGGTTACTCACAAATGTAGATAGATAGACATACTCTTGATTGCATTTATAAAACAATTAATTAAACGACCACTTTAATTTAGATAAAATTTATCAAGATCCTATGGTCTACAAAAAAAAAACCATCAGAATCGACTCACAATAGACGAGACGACAGGTCCTGCCATTATATTAAATTATTTGATATAATGACTATCGAATAATAGTATTTAAATAGAATAAAATATGTACCAATTCTAATTTTGATATTTCTTGTTTAACTTATTTTATGATCATTCAAAGCTTAAGGCAAGACAAATTTTAAAAGTACGAAATTATTAAAAAATGTATTTACCATTGGATAACCCATTCAATTACAAGTTACTTTTGTTATGAAACCAGTTTCCTAAACGCAATATTGAATATAGCTGCCATACAAATTTTACGTGCGACGCATAGAAAATACGACAGTGTGACGTCACGCTTCTGTATTGCTTTGTATGAAGCGTTTTTGGGAGAGTTCAAAATTGTGGTTTTAAAATCGTGATATCTCGGAAAGTTTTTCAGATAAAGTAATTCTTTCACCTATGTTTCAGTTATTGAGTAGCCTTTTAAACACACATTAAATCAAAAATGAGTCGTCATGCCTATTGATGGAGCTATCGCTTACCATACATACAAAAGAATTGCCAGATTGAAACCTCCTCGGTTTAAAATATACTAAAGAGCTGATATGGGCAGTCGTTTACTATTAGACACATGCCATGCTCACCCCGTCACTCAGTACAATAAAAAAGATAACATCTGAAGATATAGTAGCAAACAGCGAGCTTATCGTCAAAAGGGATCTCTTCCAGGCAACCGGAGAACGGAAAAAGAGTTGTACTACAAGAAGACGTAAAAAAGTGCAAATACTTCGTCTTGTAACTCTGTATTATAGAAAAAAATAGGCAGTCACAGGGACAGCCGTAAGACTAAAAAAAATATGTAATATTCAACAAAATTAATGTTGCATTATACGGCACCTGTATCTACTAATATACTTGCTATAAATATACTGCTTTTACGCGTGTCGATTACGCGAAGCTTAAAGAATTCACTAATCCAATAATCTTCTAAAGATCTGCACCGATTTATACGACTCGGCTACCACCCGACTAATGACATACACTCAAATACGGACTTTGCGTCATGCACGTTAAGATGCAGATTACTCTGGCAATACAAATTAGCAGACTGCGCGCTGACAGCCGTCTGCTAATTTATGTTACCAATGTAATCTATATCTTAACAGGCATGAAATAAAGCCTATATTTGTGTATATTTTAATTGTCGGGTGCAAGCGTGATCGTATAATTTTGCATTGTAAAGTATAATCACACTTACCTGAAATTTTGAATCCAACACAGACGTATTTTGAATTGTGGCACTTTTTCACACAACCGACATGCGTTTGCGTTGAATCTCCGGGCGCAATTAACAAAATGGCGGTTTTGCACTGACATTACCTGTCAAAATGAGCTAATGCAAAAAGGGCGGTAAGTTAGTGCAGCCATAATATAAGCAAAAATGATGGGAGTTTCTTTTTCACTATAAAATATAGTCGGTGCAGGTGTCATTTTTGCAATAAAACGATTTTCACTTTTTTTTATTGTGGCCCTTTTGTATTCAAAGAGCGATGTATAAACTTACACGCACGGCTTGGCAAAAAGATTTGAAAATAATGACACCACGATTACATTACATAGTATATGCTGCGAAACAATATATTCGCAGACTAGTTTCATTTTAAGACTTTTTGCCCAGCTGCCATAGCATGTGTTTTTTTTTTATTCTTATTGTTGTTTATTTTGCGTATGTTTATATTTAAATTTAGATGTTATATAAATTTTCGTTTTGGGAGAAGCCATTAGGTACCGAGATACAGTACTATGTACTAGTTCGGACCTGATGGGTTCATTAACTATGTGTTCATGTTATTATGACAAATAAATATTCTTATTCTTATTCTTATTCTTATAATAAGGTGCAGCTCACATATCTCACTTCGTTGCTCCACCGACGCTTCGACGCCACGCCGCTATATTGTAAGTCAGGTACTATAAGATGTTCCTACTAAAAAGTGTTCAAATTGGCTGTAGAAGTTTTATTTAAAAAATAACATAAATATATATGTTCGTGTTTGTGTGTAACTCGGTATGTTTAGTGAGATGAAAATCCTTTTTCTAGTTATTTTTATTTCCCAGAGCTAGTATTTAGAAGAAACTAGAAGAAACTGGCAAAGAAAAGCAATATAACGCCTGAGGAGTATTGAAGGTTTTTACATACTATGCTACCTCAATTAGGCATATTTTATATTGAACATAAATATCAAAAAATATATGTATGTAAAATTCTCTAGTCTCATCTATTTTACAAAAATTATAAACACGAAAGGATGTTTGTTGCTCAGTTACGTTGGAACGTCTTTGGAACAAAATATATAGTCTGGAATAGCACATAGGTTTATAATTTATCTCTGGAAAATAAAGGGCGTAGGGGTATTAGGTATCGTTCCCATAACCAAAGTGGCAACTTATGTATCTGGCTCGTTCAGCGTTTTGAGCACTTTTCCACCGGGGAAAATAGGCGTGACGACAGGTCCTGCAATTACATTAAATTATTTGATGTAATGATAGTATTAAAATAGAATAAAATATGTACCAATTTTAATTTTGATATTTTTTTAGTTTAACTTACATTATTATCATTCAAAGCTGAATGAGCAAGTCCATTTTAAAATTACGAAATTATTAGAAGACGCATTTACCATTGGATAATCCATTTAACTTCAAGTTACTTTCGTTATGAAACCAGTTTCCTAAACGCAATATTTAATATAGCTACTATGCAAACTTTACGCTACGCATAGAAAATACGACAGTGTGACGTCATGTTCTGTAGTTATTTGTATGAAGTGGTTTTGGGAGAGTCTAAAATTGTGATTTTAAAATCGTGATATCACGGGAAGTTTTTAAGATTACAAAGTAATTCTTTTACCTATGTTTCAGTTATTGAGTTAGTCTTTTGATGGCATATTCAATCAAAAATGATTCAATATGCATATTCAGGATGGGTTATTTTAGTTAACGACTTTGTAGACTTGTATTTTAATAATATTTTGATTTGACATATAATTGTATTCTTTTGATTTGGAAATAAAATGTATTAGTTTGTGAATAAATCTTAGTGTTTTTTATTTTAAGATTATCCGAAAGATTTGGTAGAATCAGAATCAGTGTATGGTATCCCCTATCTCTGACGCAACAAAATGGCGTATTTTTGAGGTTTTGTTGTACCTGGCATGTGTTTATTTTTGGCGAGATTTTCAGTTTAGGGATGACATGCTGATATATTTTAAACTAGCTGAACCCGCTACTTCGTTCGCGTAAGCAGATGTTACTGACTTATACATTAATAGGAAGTATCGTACGTCAAATATTTGGATAAGTAGTCATTGAAAAACCTTTGAGTTTGAGTGAATTTGTTTTTCCACACAAAAAATTATTTAATTTTATCATCTTTATTTTTCTTTTTGTAAACAAAATCAAACATACTTTAGTAAGGTTTCGTAGTATCGGGCTATGTTCGATACTACGAAAGTGTTAAGTTTGTAGGATTTTTATAGGATACATTATGAAAGTCTGAAGCTAATGTGCATGATCTGATACCTATTTACCTATTTCTTTTTATCCACAAGCTGTTTTCTAGCTGTTACCCGCGACTTCGCCAGCGTAAAATTTTGAACGAAGCCTGTGTGGAATCAAAATAATTAAAATTTTGAGTGTTAATGATATTCAAGCAAGTTGAACCCGTAAATCTAAGCCAAGTCCTAGTGAAATGTTAATGTATGAATTTAATTGTAGGTAACACACAAAAAAATCAAGAACGAAAGAATCCAAATTTGGCATCATAATCCTTTTAGCAGCAAAAACTTATTAGTACAATTTAGAATACCAGTAACGCCACCTAGTGATGAAAGAAAAAATACATACCACAATAGCAAAACATCAATTTAAAGGGCCTTTAGTGCTTTTAGATTTAAACTGGCATTAGCGCCGTCTAATGAGAATATTATGTTGCTTGTTATTTTGATTGTGAACGCAAATCACCTACATTATCTACGCCAAAACGGGTGCATATTTTTTCATTTTTGGCTTTTACCTTACCATCACATCAAGTTCCTGACGAAAATATATGCTTATATTAATATGGAGTTAAATGAAAATGTACACTTATTAGCCCATTAGAAATTTTAGACTCTAAACTATATGTGTTTCGTATGTCAACCCATATCGTTGTGCCGTTTTGACGTGATAGTTAATATTTGTTACCTATCAACCTGAAAAGAAGCATGGGCCCTACCCCATGCTTCTTTTCAGGTTGATAGGTAATAAATACATAAATGTGGTATTTCAGACCATGAGTTATTTCTGTTTCAATTTTCTACCAAATTTGCTTAGTCTTTCCTACGTCACAGTAACGTGTGTTTCGAATTCCATCCAAATATGTTCAGACGTTCCAACGTTGTCTTGTAAATCTTATGAATGTCACTGTTTGGATGTTTGTTACGTAATACATAGAGTACTTATACATAGGCAATGTTTAGCCTATGTGTTCTTCCAGACTGTAATCTAATTCTATTTCAAATTTCAACCCGATCACTTGATACGTTCCGCCATGATTAAAGCGGCAATAGAAATACATCATCTGCGAAAATTTCAACTGTCTAGCTATCACCGTTCTTGAGATACAGCATGGTGACAGACGGACGGATAGCGAAGTCTCAGTAATAGGGTCCCGTTTTTACCCTTTGTGTACGGAACCCTATCAACAGTCTGCTTCGGTCACCGAAGCTTGTTGAACACTACCTTTAAATTTTAAACAGTATTTGGATTGAAATAATACGTTTTCTAATAAGTTACGGCTGGTCTAGTAAGTTACAGCTGACCTAGTCGGGAGAACGGCGACTGTCGATCTGGAGACCCAGGGTTCAAAACCACGCGCACCACTATCTTTTCAGAGTCATGTTCGTAATGCCGGTAATTAAAACGGTGAAGGAAAACACCGTGAAGAAACCGAAATCTACCTATAATCTAAGTTCGAAGTCATATGTCATCCACCAACCGACACTGGGCCAGCGTGGTGGATTATAGCCTTGTCTCCTTGCGAGAGAAGGCTCCGACGCCCAGCAGTGGGAACATTTAATGGGTTGTTTATGCTACTACTTATTATGCTGATATGTTTTCTCCAAAATACAAAAATCTACTTCAATGACAGGTAATTTAATTCTGTCATTTGACTAAATTTTATAAGAAGGTTATTAAACTAAATTTTATCTATGTCGTACAGATAAATCTTAGCTGATTTTAGTTTTTTGTTGATAGTTAAAACTACCGCTCTGTTTTCGATATCTAAGATCACCTCTAAAGTATTTTCTACCAAACAAAAAAGGAATTATCAAAATCAACTAACAATTAGCAGAGTTATCGCGTAAAATAAAACCAAATAAAAAAACATGCAACCCGATTGAGAATATCCTCCTTGTTTGAAGTCGATTATGAAGTCCGAATGATGTTTGTTTTTCCACACAAAAATATATTTTAGACAATTATTTTGTCATCCAAGACGACGCGACGCGATCACGTGGGCACTTTCTAGTATCTAGAATCTAGATATTCTGTGGATCGTCTGTGATACACAGAATACTTAGAAGTTAGTATGTACCGAACGCGCCGCGCGTGGCGTTATTATTTAATGTTTGTGTAATTTCCGAACCAACAGACCGATATTGTTCAAATTTTGACGGGACAATTTAAAAAATGTGTTCTTTCTAACAAAAAAAGAATTAATGAAATTAAGTAACGCAAACATGAGTTACAGCCAAATACACATTCTTACTTTCACCCCCTCCCGCACAAAAACCGATCAGAATTTGGGGCTCAAAAGTAGCCTACAGCAATGTCCTTAGTATAAACTAAAATCATGGCAAGTTTCAGTTGAATTGAATCAGTAGTTTCGGCGTGATGCGTGAACCCTATACAGAAAGACAGACAGACAGACAGACAGACATGAAAGAAAAAAAATGCAGTTTCGCCATCAGTATCGAATATAGAGTGCCCCAAAAAAAATTTTTTCAAAATATCTTCAATGTACAGAATTCGACCCGTTACAGTTTTATTATAAGTATAGATTTGCCGCGCTTTGTCAGTATCAACTTTCGTTAGCCAGGCTCTAAGATGTTTGTCAGAAAGTATCATAGTGTGAAAAAGCTTCAAGGTGTACAAAAGTTCGCAGCGTTATTTTCCAACCCGCAAACCTTCTTTCAACTCGGCTCTACGTTGGCTCTACAATGTATTCGTAGCTTTGTCTACGAAGCTCTACGGTGCCGTGTAGCTCCATGCTCGGGAGGTTTTAGAAGAAAATACTGATTTGAAGAGTCACTTCTACTAATGATGTGGTGATGTAAAACGATGTGAATGAATGTGGTGTTGTGTGTGAAATGGACACCAATATTTATTTATTATGAAGCTTTGTTTTGACGCACCGTATAGGTACAGATTTTCCTTGTGAATTCCGTAAAAATAAAAGACATCTTTGGGTTAACTCCACAGATTAAATACCCTGTTGATCGGCATCTTGCTTAAATTCACAAGTCACAAGGTGCAGGACGAGGTAAAAAACCGCACTGTGATATGCCGAGTATCCGTGTGACGTGCTCCAATTTCCACCAATGATCAGCCAAAATGAGAGAGCAAACTTCTAAGGACAGAGCAAGGTGCAAAGAAAGGCATCATCGGGATCCTATTACGTTTTTTTTAATGTGCGTTTTAATTTTGTAGATTGATGATGTTATTATTTTTCTAATTATTGCATTAAATTACTTACTTGTGAAATGATATACCGTCCTTTGTAAAGCTGGATGTTTTTTCCGCACCATTTCACTGAGCATTAGCAGCCCACTAAATGTTCCCACTGCTGGAACTCGGGGTCTTCTCTCGCAAGGAGAGAGTTTAAGGCCATAATCCACCACGCTGGCCAAGTGCGGGATGACACATGACCTCGAAAGATTTTAGGCACATGTCGGTTTCCTCACGATGTTTTCCTTCACCGTTTTTAAGTTAGCGGCATTACGCACAAAACTCGAAAAGACAGTGGTGCGCGTGGTGGGACTCGAACCCAGAGGCTCCGGATCGGCAGTCGCCGTTCTCCCGACTAGACCAGCCGAAACTTATTTTTTTTATTTATAACTTAACCATAGCTTAGCCGTAACTTATTATTTCACTAAGCAGTAGCCCTTATTTAATATTTTGTACAGTTTTTTGCCAGTATTCTTTCGGTCGAAATCAGAGCCGACCGAGGTCGCAACAGGTATAGTGCAATAATAATGCTAATAAAACACTTAGAAGGAGGAGTCGCACGATCAGTCAAATGGGTATATTGTCTTTGGTTAACTCGATGACCATAGTCATAGCCACGCCTTCCGGTTTCACCCGCGTAGTTTCCAAAGCGAGCTATCAAATCCTGAGTTATTAGTTTTCACTTCTATCGGGAGTCTACATGACTGCCAATTTTTTTATTATTTATTATATGTGTATTCTTGAGATCTTGTCGCTACCAACCAGGCTATAATGCCTTTTTGAAATCAGGACTTATTTCAATTTGCAATTATTTAACCAGGGCTAGGAAAATCCAGTCCTATGCCAAAGAGTCAAGGTTTAATGTTTGTCGCATCAATATTATACTTATTCATTTTAAATAAATACACGGGTAACTCACATTTGATATAGTGCGTCCAGTCCGACCCAAGTTTCGATCGCGTCTGGCGATCTTTTTCAAAGAGAGTGCGCGCGCGTGTTCGCAGGTTGTTTAGCACGGCATTTGAGTGCTAAATAATAATTCTACCAAATGTTGTGCAAAAATTTGACAATCATTAGTTGTCAAAGTGAAAAATAGGCGAACCGTTGGTTGACAAGTGATAATCGGCCAATAAATTTTCGGCGAAAAGGCAAGATCCCCAAGGTCTAATTATTTCTTAAATATATTTGTATAGCTGTTTTATACCCATATACGCAAATATCGACACACAGGCCGCGAGCCTAGTTCGACGGTAGTTAACTTATTATACTTACCAAATTCTAGCAACTTTTATTTGTAATATTTTTTTATGTATTTTTAATGAATAAATGATTTATTATTATTTATTTTTTTAGCTTTTAGCCACTCCACCTTTTACCTTTGTCATTTGGGTTATTGTGTAACATTTTCTTGAATGAAGAGAAGAAAAAAAAAATAGAGGGAAGTAGGAAACATTTTAGACATAATTTTAGGTTAGATTACGATTTAACTTTAACCATTAAGTACAGCAAATCCTTAATAAAATTGCGATACTTTTATAAGACAGGGAAAGTTCTTGATAGTGACGGCAGTGAAGTCGCCGTGTAGTTCGGATTAGCTCGGCAGATTTACATACAGAGTGCATTCTCTGCTTCGTTATTTCTATTACTGCTCTTGTATCTTGGAAGCTACTCGCTGTAGCTACGGAGTTGGAAACAATACAGATAAACAAAGATAAAGTATTGGTATATATTTTACCGTATTCAAAAAAAGAGACGCTCAATCAGGACGTATATTTTTTTAAGTGAAAACTTCTTATAGCGCCACAGACAGATTTTTTGTGGGCTATGAATTTAATTGTAGTGTCATGCTCGGGAATGGCAAGAAGTTTTCAACCATTATGTCGCTTAGAAAAGTAGCCTATATATGTTTATATCCTATTTTAGGCTCTGGACTATCTTTATATCAAATTTTGTTTGAATTATTTCCGTAGTTTTGACGTTAAATCGTTACAAACAGGCTTTCGCATTTATAATTTTAACACTCATAAAAACGGCTTTATACATGCCTATTAAGGGATGGATTTAAGGGAGGGCATCCGAGTCAAAAGCCCCGAGCCTACCATCAATGGGGGGCCGTGGAGGGCCTCTACAATAGAAACTTCGGGAAAAATCTTTTAAATTCCGACTACTAAACACGAGTAAACAATTTTTCCTTTGATACTTTTTTCTCGTTGTTTAACCTTTCATTTCGTTCATCATACTTACGTGATTTGTCATTTTAAATAGGTATTAACAATAAATTATTTATTGGAAACTCAACCGTTTTTTTTTTCAATTTATTTGGATTATTTTTTTCTCATTTTATTCTGAAAATTATTTGGGGCCAGGGACCCGTCCACTTCTTTGTTGCCCCGAGGCTCTTCATACCTCTTAATCTGACCCTGTACCTGTCACACGGAATATATGAGTCCATTACGCCGTCAAAACAAACTCGAGCCCAAAATCTAATTCAGCATGTTTCTACGAAAAAGTACCAGTATAAAGGATCGTTAATGCGACATCCTCGTTAGTTAACAAAACATCTAACTCTAACAAAAAAACAAAACTCAAACCCAAAATCTGGTTCGCAAGATTTCCGTGAAAAGAATCCAGCTTCGATATCATTCGTAACAAACAAGCTGGCAAACAATATCTGCAGGAAGGTAGCAGAGAGACAAATATGGCTCAACTAACGAACTGACTCTGATGCTTGGGGCCATAAAAACAAAGACCAGCCGTTCGCTTAAATATGGCTATAAAGTAAGTCACAAGGTTCCATTCTCACCTAAGATAAAACAGATTTGTAAAATGAATATGTACTTTTGTTCTCTGTGTAAGCGATTTTACGTGCGTAAGTATTGTAGGAGGAAAAAAGTGGCTCCATATGATTCGTGTAATATACACATGGTGCGGTTCGCCAGTTTGTTTACTTGAACTTGGCTTGCTACACTGTCGTGTGTCTATCTAGACACACGCGCAAGCCAGTATAAAACTTGCTTAGTTAGAAAAATTAAGAAATAAATATTATGTGTTGATCAATAATTTGAATATTACTCTTAAAATTTCAAGCTATAACTATTGCGTAATACATGAGATTTATGAATTTCTACATCTCTATTTTTAACTATGTTAAGTTGGTAAAATATGTAAGACATAATAAAAGTGTCTTAAAGTAACATCAGAAAATTTTATTTTAAAATAATTGTTTTATTTTATTCGGACACCACCATTTTGCTGTCTTCTGCACACGTCAAAGACCGTAAGAAGTCTTATGTACTGTAGCCGTATATAGATTAAATAAAATTACAAATACATACAGTAGAATTTAAATTATTAAAGTTTATAAGTTGCAAAGAAACGAGAGTATAATATATTGTGCTATTCCTGAAACTTGAATAATTTTCCATGTTGCTTGTTGCGTGGGCAGCTTCCAAAGAAAAGTTTGCCGTGATTTTTCAGTGCAGTGCATGCAATTTAAATTTTTCTAATTTTCATATTAATTTTTCTAACTCAAACTTTCGATCAAACTCTTTACATATATAAACTTAACTAAACATAACATAACCTTCAAAATTGAAATACCCTACAAACAACAATAATGTTGCCACCGCTAATTTTGTGGCCCCATCATTCTCTGTTTCCGGTCATTGTCCCGTATCAATTACCCACGCCTCTGCAAATAAGGCCCAATCCTGATTGTCACGGCTTTGTCCACTTTCATTTTATTTTATTTATTTTTTCCTTGTTTTTTATTTATTTTTCACGTCGTTTTTATTTTCATTTACTCCGGTGTGCGTAGTAATTCGATTCTGTTAATGAAACCTTGTTGTCGCCATTTTCCTGGAAGCTCTTTTTCAGTTTAATCTTTTAATCTATTTAGACAGGCGGGACAATGGATTTTGGGGGGATAATCGGAATGAAGTGGTTAAAGCGACGGCACACGTAGATGCTTGGTATAATGCAAATTCAAATTCAGAATGGCCTTTATAGTGCAAGCTGTGTGGTAAGGGGATGTGTAGGGAAATCTGTGAAAGTCATCAAATCTATGCGAGAATAAGTCTACTGAGGTAGCGAGTAACGTTTTTATCGGAGGGTAGATGCGTACCACACAATTTTGCACACACTTCGTTCACTTGTTTCAAAAGGTTTAGGGCAAAGAGTTTACATAAATATACTATGTTTAGAGTTAAAACAACCACCTTAGACCGAAAGCACGGGTCTGATCGCGCTTGTCTAGTCGCTCTTAGGGATGTGTCATACTTTTGTCGTGGCACAGCACTCTGTTGTTAGGTATTGCTAATATGCACGTCATCTGCTCACGATTGGTACAAAGGAACTGTGTGAAAAAAACTGATCTATGTAAATAGATCAGGTTTTCCGCACAGTTCCTGTGTAATAGATAGTTATTCTCTATCTAAGGTTCAGGTTTTTATTTAAATTTTGTGCAAGTGCTAGTGAAGTACTTATTAATATGGCATTGTAACTCTGAATAAGTTACTGAATATATATATTTAGTTTTGTGCAAGTGCTAGTGAAGTATTTATAAATATGGCATTGTAACTCTGAATAAGTTACTGAATATATATATTTCGTTTTGTGCAAGTGCTAGTGAAGTACTTATAAATATGGCATTGTAACTCTGAATAAGTTACTGAATATATATATTTAGTTTTGTGCAAGTGTTAGTGAAGTATTTATAAATATGGCATTGGAACTCTGAATAAGTTACTGAATATATATATTTCGTTTTGTGCAAGTGCTAGTGAAGTACTTATAAATATGGCATTGGAACTCTGAATAAGTTACTGAATATATATATTTAGTTTTTGTTTGATTGAATAAATTGAAATTGATAATGATAAATTGAATAAATAAATAATGGAATAAATAAATAAATTAATGATAAATAATGAAGAGACGGTTTTCTTAGCATTCCATGGATTCACCGTGCGGGTGCCGGGTCCATCGTGAGGCAGAGAGAGAAAACCCGAGTAGTTCCCGAGACTTGTGACTCGGGCGTAGGTTTAAGGGGCCTCTTTCTGACGTACATCAACACTCACCTTCACTACTCGTTTTTCTCTCCCTGCCCAGCCAAATCTGATATGAGCCTACTAGTGCAGCTTTAGATACTCGTTCTAGTATAGAACTTACTGCACTTCTGCCATAAGCCAAGGTCTTTCAGCAGGTTATAGAGAGATTTTGCTGGTATACCTCTCGCTCCCACTTCTACAGCGTATAAACTAACTACATACCCGTTTTTTGTTAATTCGTTTAGGAGGTCGTAACACTTATTTTGTTTCATCGCGTGGTCTTTAGGTATATTAGTTTCCCACGGTACGGTAAGTTCTACAAGGACTATGCGTTTCGTAGCTCTAGAAAAAAGGAAAATGTCCGGTCTGGATGACGAAACACCCACATCCTCTGGGATCTTGTAGTGCCTTTCATACGTGTCCATTAAAATAGTCCAATCAGGTGCTGTACCCAGGATTGAGTAAGGCTTGTGCCTGGAGTTTGAAGTCGAGCCTTCTTTTACAAAGTTAATTTGTCTTTTGTTTGTCGTCAATCCCTTTTGGGCACTAGCTACTGAAAGGCTCATGGCTTCACGTATGATTTCAAGTACTCTGTCATGGCGCCGCGAGTAATGACCCCCATTAAGGAGCACCTTGCATCCCACCAATATGTGCCTTGCTGTACATATCGCCTCTCCACAAGTATAGCAACATTTTTCAGAGGCTTTTCCCCACCTTACCAAGTTACTCTGGTCAGGGAGGGTCATTTGGAATGCATTTAGATAAAATTTTAATAAGGCAGGAGACCAGTCATAGATCAAGGTGCGCCACTTTAGAGCTAATGGAATACAGAACTCACCTATGGTTAACCACTCACTTTGCATTTCTAAATTCATAGCGTGCACTTTGTAACCGTCATTTTCGTTTACTCCCACCTGTTCTGTTGAGTAGTTCTGTTGACAAAACTACTGGGATTTTTTCCCCCATTAGTTCTGTCCACAAAACAAATGGGAATACAAATTCTCACTTGTTCTGTTGAGTCTCTTAGTTCTGTTATGATTCAAACTATTTCAATCAATTATCAAGTACCTACTGGCACTTCAGTTAATTTAATTTATATTTCTGATTCCTGATGACAACGTCACGATTACAAATTTTTATTTCAAGCTTTTCAAGAGTGCCTTGAAGAGGGTTGTTGTTATTTAAATGAGTGAATTTAAAATAATAAGACGCGGTCGCGGTCGCGTGTTACTCGAAAATGGATTCGAATATTACCAGCTCTCTAAATATAAAAATTTTCAAACATTATGGAGATGTGCCATGTACAAGAAAACCAAATGCAGTGGAACTGTTACCACTTCTGAGGTAGGTACCTAATTACTTTGTTCAACAAGTCATGGTATGAACCTAAATTCACACAACGGGTTTTTATTATTACCTACTATATTTTTTATTTTGTATTTTAGGGTGAAAAGGAAATCATTAAACATGTTGACCATGACTCTACCTGCATTCCTGATACAAATAAAGAAGTCATGTCCATTATAATTAATAATAGTGTTAGTGAAATGATGCTAAGTAATGAAACCGTACCGGCAGTGTATAAGAAAACAGTGACTGCTTTAAAAGACACGGGTATAGATCTCATTAAAGAGTTACCTAGCTTCAATCAAATCAAGTCGTCGATTTACAGGAGGAGAAATAAATTAAATAATGTTAAGAAAATGAGTTACCTGAATGAGACTGTAAATGCAGTAGAAATACCTGCACCATTTTCAAAATTCATGTTGGCAGATTACAACGACGAGGCCGAGGGCGTCCGTATTTTGATTTTTGCAGTAAAGAAGCCAGAGCTCTTTTACGCGAAAAGAAAATCTTCTTTTCAGACGGCACTTTCAAAATTTGCCCAGTACCATTCACAGAGGTTTATACTATTCATGCGGATCTCGGTAGCTCTGAAGATACTTTAAATGTAATCCCCCTAATTTATGCACTTCTTAGTCACAAAAGAAAACAACATATACCACACTATTCAGTCTAATAAAATCACAGATTCCTGATTGGAATCCTTCCATTTTCATTACCGATTTCGAGGAAGCCGCTATACAAGCCATTGCAGATGTTTTCCCGAATGCCGAGCATCAGGGCTGTTACTATCATTTCTCAAACAAACTGTGGAGAAAATCAAAGCAATTGGGCATTAAAAACAAACGCAAGAAAAGAATCGTAAGTTTGTGCAGCGTTCTTCCACTATTGCCCGCAGAACATATTACGGATGGATGGGAGTATGTAAAATCCCAAGTGCTGGATTTTAGCGAAAGGTGCGACTTGGACAAATTTATAAAGTATATGAGTTTCTGGATGAACCCCAAGCGCATCAAGTCATGGACTGCCTTTGGTCGGCGCCATCGAACAACTAATGTTGTTGAAGGCTGGCATTGTGCCATTAACGGCACATTCAAAACCAGGCCAGCAACTATTTTCCAGTTCCTAAAAAATATAGAAGAAGATGCAGCGTTTTCTTCTGTTAAAGCCTGCCAATTGAAATCAGTTAAACGAAGGGCAAATAAACAGATTGAAAACGATGCTATGATCAGAGTGTACCAAATGCAATTGATTAACGGTAACATAGACATACCTTTGTTTTTAGAGAAACTAAGGTAAAGTGTACAGTGGGTTTTTTCAGTTAAAAGAAGATGTATTTTGTTGTTGAATGAATTATTATCAGTAGTTCTGTCCACAGAACTACTCAGCAAAACAAGTGGGAATAGTAGAGATAAAAGTCAGGTGTAAAGCATAGTCTTTTAAGTCACAGAACTAATGGGAGAAAAAATCCCAGTAGTTTTGTCAACAGAACTACTCAACAGAACAGGTGGGAGTAAACGGTCATTTTCGTCTTGTTGTAGAAAGGTTTTTACCATGTCTCGGTCTTCCCTTTTCTTTCTCGCACCCAACCCAGCAGTATTTACTTGTGCACCTGCCATAAATTGTTTATGGAATTAAGTCTAGATTCCAGGTCTGAAGCAGTTCTGTCTTTTGGGAAAGATGTAATTAATTCGTCTTGCGACTTTCCCAAAACATGCGTTTTTGTAACTCTTAGGTGTTTGTAAAGTTCAGACGGTTTCTTTAGTTTCAGCCCATAACTATTGTGATCCCTAAAAAGAGTAGAGGGATCAGCCGGATGTGCCAATCCGAACCATGACTTCAATATCTTTATGACATTGGCATCTCGCTTTGCCAGGAGAGTTTTACCGATGTCATATACTAGGAAAGGCCAAGTGAGACGTGATGTGAGGTTGTTGTCATATATCCATGCTTTTTTGATATTGCTGATAGGCTGCTGGTCTACCTTATTGAGGTTGTTCATGAAATTTTCAACAACCAGCTCTAATGATGGTGTACGTCCTTTGTGAAATTAATAAAAAAAAAATTAATTTTACGCCATTAGGTACAAAATCATAAAAGTACCCATTAAATTGTCCATAGGAGTTAACCGTTCTGATTAGGTCCTGTCACAGAGTTTTGACCTAACCTGTCCTATTAGCATAATTAACATTACGCCATCTGAAGGGCCATACACTCTTACCTTACCTTACCTAGCAATTTGCGCCAAGATTATCCTCTTTAGTTTTTTGGTTGAATTTCTGAAAGCATTAACATCATGTCAATTCAGTATACATTTGATATTTTTGTTGTAATATTTTCCTAATAAATGTCTCTAATGATGTTTATTTAATAAACTACCAAACAAATTCTTTCTTTAATCGATGTTGGTCCCTGTGTATTTTTATGCTTATAATTATATCTCGATTGTAAGTTATCGTGTGCCGTCAGTACGAACCTCATGTGAAACTAAAGTTAAAACTACCCACAGGACAAGCCTAGCTTAATGTGGGTGTTTTTGAAATGATGGGCATTTTGTACTGAACTAATAGACAAGATATATAACAAATAAGCATAAGAAGTACAGAGATCTCTGTACTTCTTATGCTTATTTGTTATTTTAGTTGAAATAAATTTGATTTGATTTATAAAATTTCATAATATTATCAAATTGATCCAATCCGTAACAGCTTCAAAAAAGAGGTGGTTGTGGGGGTAAATATTTTTTTAACTTGCCGGTATCTTCACGATGTTTTCGTTTACATAAGCACAAACTCAAAACACCCTACTTTGTTAAAACAACAATTGTTTCAAAACAACTCTTAGCTAAATTTAATAGGCACTGCAATATCAAACTATAAATCAGTTTTCCGACTTCGCCCGTTAATCGCGGCCGAAGTTAGCGCGAGTCTGACGCGGCAACGCCGACTTGACTTTAACTTCCGGCTGCCGGCGTGGCTTCCGGTTGCGTGTTTACAAAACAGTGAACGCTGTTTAAATTTCTACCTTTTTGATTTCGTTACTCAAATGAGTCTAGTTTAAATCCGCGATGCTCAAAGGTTATAAAATGTACTTAACATACTTACTTATTTACTTAGCATCATACCCGAGTGTGACGGTTCATTTCAATTCACAGCTCACGAAAATTCTGTTCTAGGCGCGCCCAAAGAAGTTTTCATTTCAATAATATTATTTCTGTAAATTCTATTGATTTTTTTATCTTAGAAGATTAATGGTTGACATGGTACATGCTGATTTGCTTATATCAGTATAACTGAAGAATAGCAACAGCTTTAGTAAATAGGTACGCAAAATAGCAACGCTGCGTATCTCCATTCCAAAACAAACTGGCTCTCGTTGTTTTAATGAAGTCAATTTGCGGAGCTCCGGTTATTGTTGGACGGTTTTGCTCTAGTTATATCCGCCGTGCAACGGAAATGGGATTAGATTATTATAATTGAATGAAATGATATTTAACGCAATCCGGTGTTATTTGGTGCTGAGGATTACATTGATGTGATACTTATGCAAAACTTTTTTAGGTTTTCGTAAGGTGTCCAACCAGCTGCACCAGAATTGACCTAATGGAGACCTCGATATCAGGAGTCACAGTTGTGGAATGCTGGGCAGTACAAATTAAAAGACTCACAAAAAAAAAAGACAACATCATCGACACGAAGAAGAAAAAGAAGTAAGAAATTGCAGCTCTTTTATTAATTCACAGTTGACTCACCTGTGACAATGTGTTTTGTCCAGGAAGTTTCCTCTCTTCCTACGAAAAACGTAGTTTCAAAAAAAATCGTGACTTTCCTGCTCCACTTTCGACTTAGTTTCGTCCGATCGTACATTGTTTCAGATTGAAGTAGAACCGGAGTAGTAAATCGCGAGTTTATTTCGAAATAACGTCTTTCGTAGAAAGTGACTAGTAGTAACATATTATCACAGGTGAGTCAACCGTAAATTAATAAAAAACAGCTGCAATTTCTTACGAAAGCCTACAAAGTTTTGCAGAAGTATCACATCAGTATAATCCTCTGGACCATATAACACCGGATTGCGATAAATTTCATTATGTTTATATTAAATAAATTACGTTTTTCGTAGAAAGAGAGTAGACGTTAAATTTTTTTTATTTATATAATATTTTACCTACTAAATTTCCTACCTCATTGTGGAATCAGGCCGCCGGATATGCCTGAAACTTCAGTCGAAATACACCGAAAATATTAGGTATATAATCACACGATTAGTCGGTCTGTTACATTACAAAAAAAATTGTACACTTTTTTTTTGTTTCACAAAGACAAAAGGACGAAGATATGTTACTTTGAATTTTGGAATGACGTCACGTCTATTTACGATTTTTACAAAGACGAGACGTCACAACCCTCTACTCCGAAAGTTTACTTTTGTCTATATCTTTGTCAAATTTTAATAATTTGATAAAACAAAATACGTGTCTTATATTTTCCCACAATCTTAGAAGAAATTAGACTTTATAAATTATAATTAGAAGAGTTATAGTTTTGACCCAGTCCCAATTCTATATTTTATATTTTTTTATAGTATAGAGTGTCGAGACGAGCAGGACACGCGCCTGATGGTAAACAACGTGCCTGCCACATAACAGCACAGTGACACGCAGCTATTGGAACATGAAGAGTCCAAATGATTACCCACTGCACTGCGCTCGTCACCCAGAGATTGCCCTTCAAACTGGAACACAGTAACGTTTGCACATTACTGCTTGGCGGTAGAACAACTGGCAAAAGTTGTGGTACTTCCCCAAACGGACTTTGCAAAGAGCCCTACCACTACAACTACGGTAATCTACGGTAAGTACTGTGTTTCCAAAACATCAGAGAGAACATTTACAGACACGCCTCTAGTTTTATATTCCTTCGCTTGCATGCTTCCCCGCTAGTTTCCGTGTGATTTACTCGGCGCCTCGAGATGATTCCACACATTTAAATGAAGCGAGTTTTATGTGGGGTGGATTGTATTCTGTCTTCTATTTTGAAAGTTATTGCCGTCATAGTTTTTACGACGTTTCATGACGTTATAGTGGAAAATGGTATAAAAAAGGCAATAAAATAACAAAAATGTATGTCTTTTATTAAAGCTGTGTTGGCTTGGAGGTTAGAACGTGGGATTTATAAACGCGTGGTTGTAGTTTAGAATCCTGCCTGTAGCTCAAAGTATTTTTACATAAGCAGATGTTAAAGTATTAGTTTATCGACACTGGCAACAGCGGTAAATAAAATATTTATTGGAAGGAAACTGACATATTTCTGGAATTTTTCAAGGTGATGTGCCCTCCGACAAGTTGCACTGGGTCAACGTGGTGGATTATGCCCCTGACTCTCTCCTTGTGAAAGTCCTGACTCTTAGAAGTGGAAACGTTTAGAGGACTGCTTATTATGACTGGCCTCGTGGCTTAGTGGGTAGTAACTCTGCCTGCGAAGCTAAGGGTCGATCGATTCCTACCCAGTGCAAATATTCGTTGATGAATTCAAATTTGCACTGTGTCTGGATGTTTCTATTTATAATAAGAATGTTTTTAAAGTTTTAAATACTTACTAATAAATAATAAATTATAGGTATTATACCAGCTATCTGGCCGCCATAGTACAAGCTTTGCTTAGTTTGGGGTCAGATGGTGTTGTGTGTGAATTGTCCACCAATATTTATTTATATTTATTTATTTATGCTTTTATCAGGTACTCGCGCCCACGGTGTTACCCGCGACATAGATAGATAGAGAGATATATTAACTCTTTATTGCACTTAATTTAGTAATAAACAAAAGACATAGCAAACTTTCTCAATTTATTTATTTTCGCCAAATACGAAAAAAACAAATTATTCACGAAAGTAAATAGTTTTATTTAAATATCCCACGAGAACCACTACATGTAACGGAATAAAAGGAATCTCATAATTAAGGTTATGTACTCGCATTGTCTTTATTTAATTTCATTAAATCAGTTCAGCTGTTACTTATGCACGTAGAAACTAGCACGCATACTTACAAATCCACGAAATTAACAAAATTTTGCCTATTAGACTCATTAAAAATATTGGTAGCCATAGGGACTACCGATAGAAGTAAACTTACTACTTAAAATACTAGTGTTAGTGAATTTATTACTTAGAATACTAGTATTAGTGAACTTACAACTTAGAATAGGTACTAGTAATAAACGGTACTAATATTGAACAATACGTTAGATGTATAACTACTGATGTGCAACTATTACGCATAATGGTAACGCGAACTCACATATAACTGTCGCGAACTGTGTGTTATGTGGCAGGCATGTTGCTTACTATTAAGCAAATGCCATGCTCGTCTCGTCACTCTTTATTTATCAAAAAATAAAATAAAAATATCTCCTATACGCTATTCCGCCGCCACACCACTACGTCGCTTCATCCACCGATATAAATCAAAAGATGTGCCCTGAGCGCCTTGAAATTGTAAACAAATTGCGTCTCTGTGTGTAGCGTGAGTTTACGACTACCAATCTAATTGACCCCTAGAAACGCTAGCGGTGAGGTAAGTTGCGGTTCTACTTATTTTGGTTGTTGACATCGAATAGCGATATCTATAAACGTTCACCGCTTCTTACAATCGACTAAAACGGAAAGACCTCACCTTTCTCAACTATAACATAATTCCGTGCGCTTGAAGTTTGAGAGGACACATCCATTGATTTATATCGATAGCGATGACACGAACCTATAAAAATTCCGCGAGTGATCATCGCGGTAAAAGATTTTACACTTCAAAAACAAAATGATTCTGAATAATGTAACGACACGCCACACAGCATCCCGTTCACTATAGCATTACATAAACCCTTGTTCACATCTTATTTAACCGCTTTGCAAACGTTTCATATTTCCGTGCGTTTTACTCAGCACCCATGTCATGTGATGGCCCAAACAGCTTAAGGGACGACTATTGTCGCGAATTTTCGCTAAAACATTTTTATTTTAGATGTAAACGTTGAAATTTGTAATGACAGACTGACGCACAAAACACTTAATACTACGTAATACTTATTAAACAATTCAATACGGTAAATTTGAACATTGCTTTTAGCTCTCACTGTTGTTCAGTTAAAAATATGCCGTGATTTATAGTCATCTATACTAACATTATAAAGCTGAAGAGATTTTTTTTCGTTGAACGCGTGAATCTACTGGACTAATTTCAAAAATGATTGCCCCTTTGAATGTTTATGTCATGCCTGAGTATTATAGGCTATATATTTTATGTACCACGGGCGGAGCCGGGGCGGACCGTTAGTTTATTAATATAATTAAGTATTAAATTTGAAGTAGGTACTAAACTATAACTTAACTTTATTAATATAAACTTAACTGTGGGCCTCATAACGAAGCTCAAAGTCACACAGCGAACTATGGAGAGGGCTATGCTCGGAGTCTCTTTGCGTGACAGAATCCGTACTGAAGATAGTCGCAAAAGAACGAAAGTGGCCGACATAGCTCAAAGAGTAAGCAAGCTGAAGTGGCAATGGGCAGGCCACATCGCTCGCAGAACTGACAACCGATGGGGAAGAAAGGTTCTCGAGTGGCGACCACGAACCAGAAGACGTAGTGTTGGACGGCCTCCCACTAGATGGATAGATGACCTCACAAAGGTCGCTGGAAACCGCTGGTTGCAGGTTGCGCAGGACCGTTCGTTGTGGAAATCTAGGGGGGAGGCCTATGTTCAGCAGTGGACGTCTTCCGGCTGATGATGATGATGATGATGATGACTAAAATATAGGGATGAGAATTAAAAGATTTACCTAGAAGTGAAAAAGTCTTTGAGGTTAATCCCGTTTTTTTTTGTATGAGCAGCATATTCATAAAGTACTAGCTGTACCCTGCCACGCTTCGCTGTGGCACATTGTGATGCAAAAATTAGATAAAAACAATCCTTGATGCGGATTATGTATCATTGTAAATTTTCAGCTCGATCGGTGCAGAACTTTTTGAGTATTTGAAGCGTACACAAACCAACACAACATTTTTATAAATAGAGATAGTTCATATGTGCCCGTTAAGCACTTTTAAATACTTAGATGAAGTCTTGTAAGTTTGCGTGACCAAAATGCATAATAGCCGTATATCATCTGTTTATGTACAAGTGACGTATTGTATATGTATATGAGTGTTATACATCACTAAAATTCTTAGTTTAGCTTTTTACTTCTCGTTAGCTTTTAGTTTAGCTTAGTTTAGCTTTTTACTTCTCGTTAGCTTTTAGTTTAGCTTAGTTTAGCTTTTTACTTCTCGTTAGCTTTTAGTTTAGTTTAGCTTTTACTTTAGTTTAGCTTTTTACTTTAGTTTAGCTTTTTACTTAAGTTTAGCTTTTTACTTTCTATCGAACAAGACAGCCCTTTGGTTTAGATTTGGGTTATATTGCATAAACCATTATCTAAATTTTACCACCGTTTATTGATGTGAAGTCTGTTACACTTACTTTGACGTGACAACGTCTTATAAATTGGTTTGCCGGGTGACACTTCAAGAAACTGCGTTACGCTCCGCTCACGTTATGCGCTCACAACGAGAGCGAGTGAGAGGCACGCGTCCCTTCCACTCGGGCATGGTTAGCCCGCCTAAGAGCGAGAGAGACAGACATAAAAAGTGAAAAGCACGCGTCCCTTCCGTAAAATTATTTTACCACTCAAAGTCGTTGTCACGTAAAACTTTCGCCCGTATACCGACTTTACAGGCAACCAAATTTTTTGCAGTCCGGTTTTTAAAACTAAAGTTATTTTTTTGTAGTGGTAGGAATCTTGGCAGAGTCTGCCTGGGGAAGTCCCATACCTTTGCAAGTTATTCTACCGCCAAGCAGTAATGTACAAACATTACTGTGTTCCGGTTTGAAGGGCAATGTTTCCAGAGAAATTACAGGGCTTAGAGATATAAAGATCTTAGATCTCTGGGTGACGAACGCAGTGCAGTGCTAGGTAATGATTTGGACTCTTCATGTTCCAAAAGTTGCGTGTCACTGTGGTGTTATGTGTCAGGCATGTTGCTTACCATCAGGCACATGTCCTGATCATGTCGTCACTCTTTATTAAAAAAAAAAGTCATTCATTTTATATCATAAAATACGGGATATATGTCATAATAGTGTCATAGAATGTCAGCTTACTAAAAATTCACGATAATCGACAAAAATTCCATGCAAATCACGAACTTGCGTTTCGCCTTAACATGACGGTACTTGGTAAGTTTACGATATTCGCGCTTACTTCCGGCTCATGTATTCGACATGTTCTTCCGCCGTAGCGGGTAATAGTTGTCAGGCTCTTGTGGAAATCGTACGATACTTTGAGCCGATCATATGAGCCTTTTACACAAATCATCATCATCGTCGTCATCAGCTGGAAGACGTCCACTGCTGAACAAAGACCTCCCCCCTAGATTTCCACAACGAACGGTCCTACGCAACTTGCAACCAGCAGCTTCCAGCGACCTTTGTGAGCTCGTCTGTTCATCTAGTGGGATCCAACACTACGGCTTCCGGTTCGTGGTCGCCACTCGAGAACCTTTCTTCCTTTACACAAATGGCATGCAAAAATTAGTATTACTGTACTCTGTTTTTTTAACAAACGAGTATTATACTACTTTATACAACATAATTCTGCAGGAATGTGTAATATTTGGTTTAAAGTCACTCAGTGAGCGAGAGAGCTAAACACTAAGGTTGTCGATATATCTCAGAGAATTAACAAATTGCCATAAGAATCAATAAACTTTGAGGGACACGGGTTCTGGAGTGGAAACCGCGTCTAAACAAGCGCAGTGTGGGACACCCTGCGCCCGGTTGCGACAATCAGCGTAGAATGGTGGAGAAGCAAGAGATGACAGGAGCTGTCGATCCTAGCCCAGTAAAGTAAATTAAGAGAGACCTAAGCCCAGCAGTCAAAGAAGGGCTGAATATTTTAATTTTTAACGTATCAACGTGTAACGTTCTTCTGAACACGAATGAATAATCACGTCTATGTTAGCGTCTGTCTAACCCTTCCCGTCTTCCCTTCATACGTGAAACTTTAATCCCAAATCTCTTGCAGAATAACCGTCACTATTGAACGAATCCATCACTCCGTTATCGCGTATCTAAGCTCCACATCGAATGAGATTTCTTTTTTTCCAACTTCCACATAAATCTTGCGAAATGTGTTCAATTTGGAACGGGGCTGATAAGATCTGGATGGAGGATCGCCGTGACGCGAATTGTTAATCAAGTAATGGAATAATTGTAATTGTTCCTGTTCAATAAAAGGAGAAAATCTTTTTTGATTTCCTTCAGAACAAACATAAAACTCTAAAGAGATGTTTGATTCAAGTTCTGAATGGAATATTAAGTTTCTTATTAAGTAGACGGTATTTGCAAACCGAGATGAAATCGAATCATTTTTGTCGTTCAAGTTTTGTAATTGTTTAATTTAACATTTTTTGCTTATCCTGTTTCTGGCTAAAATTTTGGCTAATGCTATAGTTACGTACTTAATTAACATTGTTCTTATTTTTGTTGAACGATTGTGATACCTCTTACAAAAAAAATGCAGTACATCCCATCAATTAACTTAGATTTTAGAATATTATCTCCACAAGGATATAAAAACATTTACATAGGTATATGTTTATATGTTCACTAAAAAGGCAAAAATTTACATTTGTACATTTTATTACGACATTTATTTAGTTTACTGATTCACTTAATTTATAAGCTACGGCTGGTCTAGTCGGTAGAACGGCAACTACCAATCCGGATCGCTGGTTCAAATTTTACTTATAACGTAAAATTTTGTGTATATGATATATACAAATGTACATATAGGTACTGGATACCATAACAAAAACATAAAGTATGCACCAAAAAACGGATAACTCACATGTGATATGGTCATCCAATTTGACATAAGCCGCATCCAACAGCTTTTTTTAAGAAGATCAAGCCAGATATTTTTGGCACGGGTTTCAGTGCTAATTGAGCAGCGGTCACACAGTATCTTCTTGAAAAAACCACTGGGTGTGACTGAACCTTAAATCAGACTAAACCACGGATATCGGGGGATATGCCTTGAGGGCGTGGCAGTGTCTTCTCGATATGGTTAATGTGACCGTATAACTTTGACATTCGTTCAGTCGCTCTGAAGCGCCTAGAGAGTACATTGGCGCGTTAGTGATGGGGTAATGGAGTTTGCCGACGTGAAATTTCTTCGAAAATTTCTTCGGTAATTTACATGGACAATGTTCGTTTTTTTCATTTTTAATTAACTACCTATTTTTCCAGATTTTTTATTTGTTTTATGATTAATATTAATAATATATACAAAGAAATAAAATTGGAGCGTTTGTATGGAATATCAAATTAACAACTGTTTACTAAGTTGTGACAAATAAAAATATGTACAGTACCTATACCTAAAAACTATTTTAAAACTTTTTGTCTAACTTGTTTGTTCCACTAATCTACCAAATTATGACGGGACTTTCACTACCAGACAACTGATCGTCTAAGGCATAACTTTTTACGTTTTTTTAACGTGTACTTTTCTCTTGCTTGATGAAAATAAAATGTTAATATTATTACTAGCCTACATTGTCCCACTGCAGGGCAAATACCTCTCTTCCTTCCTTGCAGATAGTCCAATTCACGGCATTAGGATTTACGTCGTTCGACAGTCTGAGATATAATGTTTTACCTCCCTGTAATTTTCTCTGGAAACATAGTCTACTACGCGGGTAAACCCGCGGAGCACTGCTAGTACTTTCGTATACATTAAACGTAAAACTGTTAATTTGAAAAATGCAAATAGATTCCTACTCCAACTTTATACATTTCTTTATAGTATAAAACATGTCGTACAGGGTATCAATTTTTATATATTATAAATATATTTACGTATTTGTATATTAGTAAAACTTAATAAATGAAAACATAATAATACAGCCCAAAATAAAATGTCGAATAAATTTTGCAATCACTCATTTCAATCCCTAGTGACATATTATGTGGGCGTTGAGTGACTCTTTCTTCATAGACAAAATTATTTGTTAATACGGAAATGTTCCGCCCATTTTATGTATGTTGTGGGAGGAGACCGGAGACACTAGGTTTCGAACTAAATTTGCAATCAAGGCATATCCCCCGAATATCCGTGGACTAAACCAACTAAATCACACGTGAGTTAACCGTGAATTAATTAAAACACACCCTGAAAAACATGCAACATATAGTGATAAAACGTGTCACTACAGAAAGCAGCAAGTTGTACACATCAATAAACCATTCTCGTCATGTAGGTATTATCGGAAACGCAGATGCAAGCAATGATTGCCAGCTCGCAATCGGGATACCAATTCAGATGGAAACGTTTACACTGGCGTCACAGGTCAAAGGTATTACATCCATTGGGTGAGTTTTTATTTTATTCTGAAATTTCGCAGTGAAATCTAGTTTTTACAAAGATGTGGGGCAATTATGGACATGGTGAATGAAGGTTTACGAAATTGTAATTAAACTTTTGACTTATTTCTATTATAATGTTTATACATATCTAAATTTTAAAACTGACATAATTTGCACACGGTATGTATCATAAATAAAGAAATATTGAGGGACATTTCACACATAACTCCACCTGGCCCCAATTTAAGTAAAACTTGTACTGTTGGAGCTAGATAGCTGAAATTTAAATACATAAGTATTTATTATATGTAGAAACACCCACACACAAAAGAAAAGCTTGTTAACTAAAAATGCAGGTGCTATAAAAAAATAACTCAACAAGAATCATTGTCTGGTGGATTTTAATAGTTTTTGGCTAGTAGGTAATAATAAAATAAATTGCTCATATTATTACAACATTATTTTATATTGTGTCTATACAAAGCCGCAACCATGACCGTGAAAATCCAGGGTGTTCAGACAAGACCAATCCTTCTCCAGCGTGGAGTGAGACAAGGAGACGTTATCTCTCCGAAGCTCTTCACTAACGCACTAGAGGACGTCTTCAAAACACTGAATTGGAACGGTCTGAGCATAAATATCAATGGTGAATACATTTCACACCTACGATTCGCAGACGACATTATTATAATGGCAGAGACGCCGCGGGACTTGTCGGAGATGTTGCAGAGCCTAGGTGTTTCTTCCAGACTGGTGGGTTTGGGAATGAACTTGGACAAGACGAATGTCATGTTCAATTCATTTGTAGACCCAATCGCAATCACAGTCGATAATGTCAGCATCGAAATTGTGCAAGAATACATCTATCTAGGCCAAGCTATTCAACTGGGTAGAAACAACTTCGACAAAGAGGCGCAAAACCCCTTTTACGTGGAATAATAACGTAATAAAAACACTATAAAAAAATTGCTTGTCTGTAAAGTCGGTTGGTTTAAGGACGATAGTTTAACGTGACGTTATTTCAAAACATTGATAGATTTGGCGCAAGCGTACAATGAGTGCAACGGGACATAACGGGACACTTTTTCGTGCCTACAGCCGGGTTCATCGATTTATTAGACGTTGTGGCGTCAAAAATCACCTGTTTAAATTTTATAAAAACCTTTTTGCTAAATTTCATGAGGAAAGTTTCCAAAATTAGACAAAAGAGTATTCTTGGCTGCTTAAGACTGATCGTATGTAAAGTTTGATTTTCTCAATTAGGGATATTTATGTCAGAGCGATCGACATGAGACAGTTCTAAAATGTACTGTAAATTAACAAATTGCGAAATTCCTTCTGTAACATTCTACAAACAGGTAAAATTTATAAAAATTTTTGGTACTTCAAACTTGAGGGGATTATAATGTAAACGAATTATTTGGTGAATTTATCAACAAGGATAGTAATTAGGTCTGACTACTATCCGTTGTGGATCATCTATCTGAAATTCCTTCTAGGTAAACATACTTTCTAGGCTACTTTATTGGCTATTCATGCAATACGGAATCTAACAGAAATATATAATTATTGTATAAAATACAATCTAGTACTTTTAAAGCCATATTCTAAGACTCCTGCTGTTGAATGATGCGATCAAATATAAGTGTATGAAATAATATGTAAGAAAAACAGTAATCGCCAGAAAGAAACCCATCCTTACTTGCATTTTCTCAAATGCTCTTATCACGAAAAAAACTGCTTCCTATTTTCAAATGCAGCACCCCAATAAATTACGACACATTGAAAACCGTAAGAAAAATCGCAAATAGTTACGCGAAAAATGTCCCATCATTCTTTTAAAATGGGCGCAATTTTCCCACTACTGCCCAGTATCACGCATGACCATTGACTTCTGCAGTTCAAAGTGAACCTTTTTCGGTATACTCAAGGTTCTATTTTGTGCAGATACGGACGAAATTAGAAAAAATTGAAGTGTTGTAGGCGCAAATCGCGCCCAGCGGGAGTTTGAGAAAAGCGATCAATCTTGGTTGGATGATACTTTGGATTGGGAAAAAACTGGATCGGTCTTACTCACTGAAGGCTAAGTACTTAGGTATAAACTTTTCGACGTATATTTCGAATATTTACTCAAAAATGAGTAGACACACAAAGCTGTCTAAAGTGTTTTGAGAAACATCTAATCTAAATTGACTCTAATGACTAAATAGAATATGATTCTAATTTGACTGGCCTCGTGGCTTTGTGGGTCATAACTCTCCCTGCGAAGCCGAGGGTCGTGGGTTCGATTCCCACCTAGTGCAAATATTTGTGTGATGAATTCAAATATTTGTATTGTGTCTGGGTGTTTTTATGAATAATAAGTATATATTTACAACTATATAAGTATTATATCAGCTATTTGGCCGCCATGTCACAAGATTTGCTTAGTTCGGGGTCAGATGATGTTGTGTGTGAATTGTCTACTAATATTTATTTATTTCAATTATTGAATCAAAATAGAAATGTTTGACACTTGAAGCTCACCCGTCTTTCATCCATTAAATATATCATGTCCCTTCCTAATTAGTTAAATGTTAATTGTTTTTCAATTGGTTAATTGTTCAAAAATGATTTTTCAAAAATATTCAACTAATTAACTGTGTAATTTTTTAATAAAGATTATTTTCAGATTGTAATACTTAAATAAGATACTTATCCGTGCTGACCATTTTAAATAGGTATACTTCTCGTTCCTTATTAACTGTGTTGTCTCACCAAAGAAATCGTCATATTGATAAACTAACACGAAATATAATTATACAACGGATTAACACAAATGTTATATTGTATCGCAAAGAAAATATTGTAAGTTATATACCATCAATACCATAATGGCAATGGCATAGGGAAGTAGTAAAACTATATACACAACTTTTTTAATTTTGCATTAAAAAAAACAGTTTTAACACGAATACATGAGTGTGTTGTTGCAATCTAGTTTTAGTTAGATCTTTGGTTTTATATCTGTAAATGTATGTCTGTATATCAACTGTATCAAATAAGAAATCAATATGACCCCCAGGGCGTGATTTAAAGTATCATTTCAAGAATTATTGGCCATCGAATAGTAATCGAGTTAAGAAAAGAGTGTTATTTATGGTCCATGATTATTTTAGGGATTCAGCTGTTTTTACCCTAACTTTATTTGCTAACAGCGAAGAAGATGGTATAAGCAAGGTGTCAATATTCTGATGAATGAAATTAAATAAAATGTATTCTACGTACATTTACTGTAGGTACATTTAGTTTTTTTTTTGTGAAATCTTAATAATTAAAGGGTTAGATAATTAGGCAAATAAAAGTGTGGCGCAAATCAGGACAACTACAAGCAATGTTAGGTATTAAATCTACCAAAAATATTATGAATGCATACTTATGAAAAATAACATTTTTTTATTCGACTGCCCTAGTGGCTTAGTTGGTAGTAGCTCTGCCTGCGAAGCCGAGGGTCGTGGGTTCGATCCCCACCCAGTGCAAATATTTGTGTGATGAATTCAAGTGTTTACACTGTGTCTGGGTGTTTCTATGTATAATAAGTATGTATTTAAAACTATATAAGCAATCATATCAGCTATCTGGCTGCCATCACACAAGCTTTGCTTAGTTTGAGGTCAGATGGTGTTGTGTGTGAATTGTCCACCAATATTTATTTATTTTATTTTATTTATTTTATTCTTCGTCATAAATCGAATACGCAAAATTTTGAACCACACATTTGTTACGAAAAATAAGATCAGCACACATATACACGATAATAATGCCGCCACAAGAAAGCAGATAAGAATAACGAGAACACAGATATGCACTCAAGTACGAGCACAGTTACGTCTGAACTAGCATGTATCGGAAACGAACTCGATCGTGGAAAGCAATCCGAGGTGTCTCAGTTCACTATCTCTTGCTTATTGAGGTGGTACAAGTCATAGGCGAAAAGTTTTTGTACCAAAAAGTACCTCTATTGGTCAATTTTGTGTCGTGTCACTCAGCAATAAGATTAAAGATTTAATGTAGTGAATGTAAATAAAAGTATCGTTGATCAAAAAAGCTTACGATTACGCAGTATTTTACAACAACAAAAAACTGAAACCCGACAGATTGTAATCTAAAAACGTTGGATTTTGACTTACTAATTCTCCTTGATTCGAATTTTACGGTGAAAAATATACCGTAGCACATGTACCGTCGTGAAAGGTTAATAATACTAATAATAATACATAAATTAATAAAAATCTACAAATTGAATTAACTTTCACAACGCACACTTCATATATGTATGTCGGTCTATCGTATCCAATCCGTTATTTCGTCATGTATAATTTCTTGAAAAAACATCGCTTTAAGTGTTTAGCCCTCCAATTGAAAGTGTTCCACTATCTTCTTCAAACAAATTATATATTATAGAAATGGCTACATGGTACGCGAAACATGTATAATAATGCATTGAATTAATTCTCCCAGTGACACTGATGGCCACTACTAGCGAGTTGTCCTCATCATCATCATCATCAGCCCGTGTTCGTCCACTGCTGGACATAGGCCCCTCCTATAATAAGTCACTCAGCTCAATCCTCGGTCTTCCGTTTCCAACAGCCACCAGCCGTCTTTTGTATATCGTCAGTCCATATAGTGTCCATCTAGTCTAGTTGGCGAGTTGTCACAGACATTTATTACGTCTTATAAAATTAAACTCTATAAAAGAGCTTTTAACAATAAAAAACATCTGTTTAAAGCCCGAATATCAAAAAAATATTCCCAAGAGGCTGATTAAGATCTAAATCTGGAGTATTGCATTGTATGGCAGCAAAACGTGGACCATGACTCAAAGGGATAGGGAAAGATTAGCGGCATTCGAAATGTGGTGTTGGAGGAGAATGGAGAGAATCAGCTGGAAGGAAATGAAGAGCAATGAAGAAGTTTTGAAGATGGTAGAGGAGAAAAGAACATTAATGAAAACAATAGAAAACAGAAGAAGGAAGATGGGACATCTGATACGACACGACAACTTCATTAGAACAATAATGGAAGGTAAATTAAAAGGGAGGAGGAAGAGAGGTAGACCTAGGAGAAGTTACGTGAACCAAGTGAAGGAGAAGATAAATGTAGTGTCGTATCAGGAAGTCAAGGAGAAGGCGGAGTGTAGAAGTACATGGAAGGAACTCCACCGACAAGAGCGTCGCTCTTAAATTATGAACGAATGAATTTATTTACGTTAATGTTGGTAATCAAATCAGTATATAATTACGTACTACGAAACAAATTACTAAGACATTTTTAAAATAAAAAGCAGACAGGCTCATTGTTTTTGAACCACGAACCATGAAAAAAGAATTCATTGATTCAAGCAAAAAATAGACAATTTGCAAAAAAATTTTGTAGTACTCGTACCACATCAAAACACCAAAAATACAATTCCTTATTATCATTGAGAAAATAATATCAATAGATATTAAATCGCTTGAAACTGGTGAATTGGACAGCGAGCTTACAATTAACCAGTGCAGGCAGACTGATAACAATGCGCTCGCTCTGATTACACCCCTGTTCTCCAAGTTTCACACGAACAAGAAATGAACGTGAGGTTTGATGCACGCTGAAAAACTAATATCCTGTAGAATTAAGCAATATAGGAATGCTATCAATATTATTTTTTAGTGGGTACCTCATAAGTACATCAATAAATGTTAGACTCAGGTCGTTCTTTCGCAAGAAGAGAGTGAAACTCATAATCTATCATGCTATCTCACTTGACCAGCGAGTTGCGTAGCGGGTTAATGAATGTGAAACATATCCTCAAAAAATGTTTTTTGGTTAGTGCCGGGTTTCAGGGTGTTTTTCTTCATCGTTAAGCCAGTGGTGAAAATAAACTCGTACATCTGCAGTTAGAAAATCACTCAGGAGTTTAGGATTCGAACTTACAACCTCATGATTGTGGCATTGAACCTATTTTTTATCCCGGAAAAGTAACTGGATCGGGAACTACAGAAGTGAAACAGGAGGGCAGTAAGTGGTAGTAAGTTAATAATTAGTACTTACTGATCGTACGAGTCGCAATCTAAACATTATCAACTACTTACTAATACCCTTCGGTGGCCTGAAGGAGATCGCTTTTAGCAATAAGCTCGCAATTAGTTTAACTAGTTTTAAGAATGTGTTTTCATCTACTTATTTTTGTAGTGTAGACAATAGAGAATTCCTACCTGTCTATTTAGTTATAATATACAACTAATATTAACGTCAAAAGATGATAACTTATTTTATAAACTGACTAGATGTCCGCCCCGGCTTCGTCCGTGGTACATTATATAGCACTCACCGGGATCCCGTACATATCCAACGGTGAAAGAATGACTGAAATTGGTCCAGACATTCCTGAGAATATCGCTTTCAAACAAAAAACCTCTTCAGCTACCTGCTACGCCACCTGTCGGGAATTGGTCGTACCAATTCAGATTTAGAAACAAAGA
Organism: Ectropis grisescens; assembly: GCA_017562165.1. Lineage (NCBI taxonomy): Eukaryota > Metazoa > Arthropoda > Insecta > Lepidoptera > Geometridae > Ectropis > Ectropis grisescens. Next base: position 22,041,277 of record CM029783.1, read on the forward strand.
TTAGCAAAGGTTCTTTAACTTCAACTTTTTCTTTTGGCTTCCATTCGGTGGTGTCACCGTTGATATGACGACGATGAAATGACGTTTAGCTGTCGTTTACGTTTTATGTCACGTCACGCGGGAACGCGGTCGAACGGGATACTCGTCGTTTGTCGTTTTTTGACGTCTCACGGGAACATAATAAAAAATCCTATGTCCTTTTCCTGGTCCTGAGCTACCTCCTCACAAATTTTCAGCCAAATCCGTTCAGCCGTTCTTGAGTTATAAATGGTGGAACTAACACGACTTTCTTTTATACATAGGTATAGAGGTATAGATTTGTACTTGGAAGTCTATAGCCAAAATAATTCTACAGAAAATACATCTCGCTCACCAAACAACGAAGAAATGAAATCACGAGTCTGAAATTACCACGTAGATAACTCTCTAAGATATATTCTAACTTTAAATTCTACCTACATTCGCTATTGTTAGCAGGACAACGAACAGCACAGATAAATCACAGCATCATCTTAACGTAGTTAAAATATTACTCGAATTCTAACTTGAATCGCTGTCTAACTGGGTGGTCGCTTCCGCACTGCTGCGGTTTTCCCTTTGTATTCCAATTACAAAATGCTGTACACAATCCACCCTCAAAATTACACCCAAAATAGTAGACCTAAGAGTCTATTTCACAATAGCAAACACAGACTAGTTTTGACCATTATTGTACACAATTTCTGATTTTACGGACATAACTTTAAAGCTCTTATTTCTTTGTGAGGTGAGGTAAAGTAATTCGCTGTTTGGTTAGACATTATAGTCTAATTTGAGTAAAAATAACCGGTGAATTATACGGTTTTGTAGTGGTGGAGAAAATTAGGATAATTTAAACATCTTGGCTAACGGAACGACACGCTTAGAAATAACACCTATAACATGTCGAGCTCTTTAGTGTTTCTACTGGGTGAAATTCTGTTGGTGGCGGCGCTGTTCGTGTATGATAAAAACGTAGATTGAAACTAAAAAACTTGCTTACTAGAATTTGCTCATGTCTCTATCTAGTCTAAATTCACATAAGTTGCGAATCACGATGAGACGAACAGTACATGTGCCTGATGGTAACCAACATGCCTGACACATAACAGCACAGTGACACGCAGCTATTGGAACATGAGAAACCTAAATCATTAACTCATATCTCTGGGTGACCTAGAGATATGAGATGTGTTTCTAGGCTTACGGTGCGTCCTCCAAAACGAGTTTTTTGTCCAGTTTTCAGAGCTTCATTAGCCAAAAGAAATATCAACTGGTAAAAAATACTAACAATTTCTTGACTTCAAAGTGGTAGATTCTTTTTTTCTGTTAATGCATTTATTTTTTAAATAAGCTCATCACAATGAAACCATAAAAAATATAAATAATTGTAATTGTCATATATCTACTCGAAAAACCGCTCTTATTTATTTGGACCTTGTACTTACACTAACGGATAGGCAATTCCATTATGCACATTTTGGTAGAAATATTTTTTTAAAAGACCAACATCTGATTTTATAAAGAGTTTATTCTAAAATTTGAGAAAAGCAGCGACAAATCCTATTGTTTCTCTCTTACTCTTTCCCGCTCTCTATTTAGGTTCTAGGTTATTTGCTTGGCGTACCAAGCAAATAACCTTGTTTTTTAAATTCTTACCGCATCGCTCACCGCAAGAAAGAGTAAGAGAGAAACAGTAGGATTTCTCGCTGTTTTTCTCAAATTTTAGAATAAACTCTTTATAAAATCTTATTACATTCTGCAACACAACTACTGCCTAGTGAAGAGTCTGAGGTACGTCACTTTCAAAATTTTTTCTTTTGTCAGATTGCATTTACAAGAAATTAAAATGTAGGTATTTTAAAACCTAAAAAATACAATATAAAAGTAAATAATTTCTTTTTAAAACCAGCTTCAAGTTGAAATTCAATTCAGGCTTACCACCAAAACACCAAATTGAATAGGAAGCAATAACTAAAACATCGAGATAACGAAACATCGATATAATTAAAGAAACGAAGATGAGGTATGCATGCTATAATCTAAAGACAACATAACGTGGCGAAAATTTGTTTGAAAAATTTGAAAATTGAATTGTCAGCGAACGTACACAATTGTCAGCGAACGTACACAACTCCTTGTTGCGACTGAGACTAAATCAGGAGACGTCACCTGATTTTGCATCGCCATAGTAGAAGCGCGTTTGCCGCTTCTGCCGTTTTTAAGAGTGCGATGTAACGAAAGTAAATTTTAGTTGTTATTGTTCATATTTCCAATACAGCTTCACCCATTTCGATAATAATTATATGGGACCAACTCTGAACTACGAGTATGATCTACCAAACAAACAAAAAAAAGTCAACATCGATTCACAATTGGCTGCGCTGTTGCATAACATAGTACAAGCTAAAAAGATACAACCGTTTTCAAGATGCAAAAAGATCTGTCAAAGACAGTTCCCAATTTCACCACAGGTGGCGCCACTGTTTTATTTTGTTAGCGAAATTTCACAAAAACAAACAGTTGTGCCACACTTGACAAAATTTAGAACTATTTTAAACAAGTAAATTTGCATCTGGAAAACTCCCAATTCTCTTTTTTTGAAAGTCACCTCTTTTTTTTAAAGTCACCTACTCTTTTTTTAAAAGTCGGTAAAAAAGTAAACGAAAGTGAGCCCAAGTGCCTCACATCCATAGTTGGACACAGGCTGTAAAATTTATGCGACCCCAAGGCCTCGTACTGAATTTCAATCCGCGTTCCGGACACCATGATTAAATTTTTCCACATGAAATATACTCCGTATAATAAACCTTGGAAGTTTATGGCTTTTACATTTTAAAACGTAATGTGGGAGATATTTCTCAGATTTTCCTAGGAAATGGAATGGACATCTTTTGAATTTCAACATTACTGTTACACTTTAACCGTTAAAAATAACTTTAAAATAAAACGTTGTAGATTTGCATAAGGTTTTGCTGCTGAAATATTCTTAAAACGAAACTAGTAAGCATTAGGATAGTTTTTACTATTGAGTATTTTTTTAAAGTGGAACATCTTTAGCATGTTGAAAATATTTTGGTTGGGGTAAATATTATAAAGTCGCGTCACCAACATGTTAATTTAGTGACGTAGCCTCGGAAAGGTATATCTGTAGCTATACATATGAAATGTTTTGAGTTAGTGTTATAAATGCGCGCGCGCCGATTTTGCCTGCCGCAATCATTACTTTTGAGTTTGAACCTGTGTAGTGTAGACAATTGATCTTAGTTTTTACTCAAATTTATGTTTGTAATTGTAAGCACAATGGAACAAATTAATTAATTTAGATTTTTAAATTTAGAATTAGAAAACATTAATTGGTGATTAGTGTTGACATCCTTATTGCTTGAAATTTAATTTGTAATAGCATGTAAGACAAGTTGTGTAATTTTTTGCCGCAACAAAAAGATTTTTTTTTTAATACAATATTAGGTAAATAATACAATAAGTCAAAAACACAATACATAACTCACCCTTAACAGTAACCGGCACAAAAGCGTCCATTACGCTGGCAGCATTACCCCGCTGAATATCGATGAACAATGATTTGTGCCAGGTTCAAGGCGGAGCAGGAGTCACCGCCATTTTCCCCTCATTCGATGTCCTAAGTCCTTATCTAGCTCGCTTCAGTGCCCCAACTGCCCAACCTCTCCGCTGCGATGAGGATAAAATCATAAAGAGATTCCATGAGTGCGTAGTTTTTTCATTAGCAGCATTTTCAGCCGCAGCTGCTGGCGTGCGGGTTGAGTGGGCAAGATGACAAGCTGCATCAGTACTAACGCAAGTTGCGTCCCACACCAGGCGCTTTCCTTTATTTTAGGGGAAAAACAGTGTTATAACTATAAATAAATAAATAAATAAATATTGGTGGACATATAATTCACACACAACACTATCTGACCCCAAACTAAGCAAAGCTTGTGTGATGGCAGCCAGATAGCTGATATAATACTTATATAGTTTTAAATACATACTTATTATACATAGAAACACCCAGACACAGTGCAAACATTTGAATTCATCACACAAATATTTATAAGTTATCAAAGTTAAATGTATCAGTTCTTAGACTCTATGACTGTATTTTTTTAGATAGGTATAGTATGACGGGTCGAACAAAATATGTGCTTGAAGCCTCTCTTGCCTGCTCCTAACAGCACAGTGTCACGCAGCTATTTGAGCAAGGAGAGTCCAAATTACTATCTTGCACTGCATTTTGGTCGTCAAAATTTTTAAGGAAACATTACCCTTTAAACCGTAATGTTTAGTCATTAGTAAAAAAACTAATGTTTGCATCTCACTACCTTGCGTGAAATAATTGGCTAAGGATTTTTTTTTAAATGTATAACTTTAATTCCCCTAACAGACTCTGGAAAGAGTCCGGCCACGTCAAAACTTAATAAATTACTACGTACAACAACGTTTTCGTTAAACATTAAAAATATTGGTAAGACAAATTAAAAAGTTTATGCATCATGAGGTTGGAATTCCGTCCGTACTACTGATTAGTTTTTTGTTTGGGCCGATGTACCTAAAAGTTTTTCTTTACACTGACTTTCACAAAGGAAAATTTCCTTCAAAAGAAGCACCGTGAGAAAACTAGTATTTTCTAACAAAAAAGTCTGGCAAGGACAGTTATCATCCACCAACCTGCATTTGGCTGGTTATCTGGATAGCTTTAGCTAGTAGCGTTGTGGATTTTGTTGTGATTTTATTCTATCTGTAGGACAAAATACATAAAAATAGAATAAACATAATACTTATGCTTACAATTTTTATTCTATTAATATTCGAACAAAAATCTCAAACACTGGCAACACGATACAAATAAATATTGATCACAACATAACCTGAGGGAACGACCACTCTAAACCAAGGAAGCGCGAAAATCTATTAAAAGCCGGCTCAGTTTACCTATTTGTCGAATCAAAGAGATTATACAAATAATAACTTGTTTCTACTTTTATGATTAGGGATGAGAAAACGAACTAAATAATGATATTATCGATATCGATGCTTGTAAAAGCTTGTTAAAAACGAATGACATCGTATGCTTTATCCAACGAAGTATTACAAATAGAAGCGTTATAGTCTAACAATCATGCAATAAATCACAGCGGAACTTGCACACATACACATATGTATACCTACACCTCCATTTGTATTAATAAATATCACGCGGAAGAAAAATACAACATATTCAGAATATCGATTGTTGGAAAGAAAAAGATATAGGTTTAGCAAACAGCATCATACCACAACACTGCTGCCATGACACCAATCGGGGGGTTACCACCGAACGAAACATGTCTTAGCTTTGAAATTTCTCTCTCTTTTTTTCCGGCCGGATCTCTCTTACACTCTCGTTCTAATCTGACTATATCCATTTCGCTCTATCCATTTGTAGGAATAAACAACCAAATTAAATAACAAATAATTTGAAAAATAATTATAGTGTTACTTACGCATGAAATGAAAGATTTTTCTCTTTAACAGTTGCAGTATAATTTTTACAATGTCTAAAAACACAGGATGACATTTTGCTTTCTGTTCACATCACAATGTTAACCGAAAATACCTACAAGCGATACGGACTGCTCCCGACACTGGAGAGTGCATGACTGAGCGGGGATAAGGTAATTACCTCGTTTTCGTCTTGCCAAAGTTTTGCTCGAGGAACTCGTCTTTTATTAATAGGCTTTATCTTATAATGCGAACTATTTACAGTTTAATTAATGTTATGTCATTTTCAGTGTTGTATTAACCGGCGGTATTGTTTGTGTTTGGTTTCAAAATGGATAGTAAAAGTAACGGTAAAGTTACAAGTTTAAAATAAGAATAGAAGATAATAAAATTTTAAAATGTTTAGTTTTTATTTTAACTATCATAATAGGTTTACACTTTACCGCCACCTCTTTCTCAACTTCAACTTATTTTTTTAATACTAAATGTAACTTTTTTACATGACTTTTTGATTATTTTCATTTCAATAGTTATGCACATAATACTATTATTAAAATATTGTAATACTGCAGTAATACTGTAGTCGTTAGCCTTGGTATATTTTTAACGTTAACAGTAATTTTGTTGGCGTAATAAAACATTATATTATAACCAACATTATATTGAACTCTTAAAAGCGGAAGAAAGAAGAAGCGGCATACGCTCCTCAACGATGGCGATGTAAAATCAGGTGGCGTCTCCTGATTGAGATTAGTCGCAACGTGAGCGATAAATGAACCACATGTGTGCTCATAATTCCACGAAATTCAATTTGAGCTGTTACAATGCCCAAGGTGCACAAATAGTTCCAAGTCTAAGAAAAAATTTTGGGGCACACTTTTCATACGCAATTACACATAATCTTTAATTATTTCAGTTACAATAATATATCTGTTGTAAACCATTTGTCATTCGTATGTCTCATTTCCATCTACTGCCAATTTGCTATGATGTCTTTGTCATTCATTAAACCGTATCTCACCATGGAAGTGTAGTTGTGTGTACGTTGTGTATTTGTGTGAAATGTTCGCCACATTATGTCGTTTTCATATTAGACCGTACCTCATCGTCCTTACTTTATTTTTATCAATGATTATAACTAACATAATAATAAATATTAGTGGACATTTCACACGCAACACCATCTGATCCCAAACTAAGCAAAGCTTATACTATGGAAGCCAATATATGATATTTCTATATTTTTAAATAACCACCCAGGAGCAGTACAATATTTGAATTCATCACAAAAATATTTGCACTGGGTAGGGATCGAACCAGCCACCAGGCCAGCCTACTAACTAATACTTTCATGTAGTTGCTAATTTTGCTTAGTTGCCCCAGACTATAACCCATATATATCTGTTCCAAATATCGATTTAAAATTCCTTCAGTTTTTACAACTTAATTGAACAAGATCACATTAACCATATTTAACCAGGTAACCATTTTTAATTTATAACAGTAGAAATATCGAGCAACATATCGACAACATTTCGAAATCCCTATTTAGAATTGTGGAGGAATTAATTTTACAGCCCTCAATAATAAATCGTGGTTGAGATATGATCGGTACGGTTGTTGGAGTTTGTTTGACTTCTGCCCCAGTATTGTAAAATAATAAATCGGTGGGGATATCAAATTTATTTGCTTAAAACTTTATACACGGTTTTACGATATTATCTATTTTATAGACCACGACGCTATGAATAAAACTTATATCTATAGAATGAGTTGTTTTCAGAAAAAGAAGAAAATTGTTCCAAGCTACAATACGTACTCGTAAAATAATACTAAATGGTGATGAGTCGTAATAATAAGTGTCAGCCACGTTTTTTATGAGTTTTTTTTAACTTATATAGGTTTACACTTGACCGCCATCTCGCCTGATGTTTAACGATGATGCTGTCTACGATGGAGCGTGTTTACCTAGAAGAAACCGATTCCCTCTCGATTTGAAGACACAAAGATTGTAACTATCGGGAAAAACCCTCTCAGGCAACGTATTCCACAGCCTTCCCGTTCTTATCACAAAAGTAGGGTCAAACATCTTCGTTCGTGTCTTTGGAACATCAACCATGAAACGATGTCGCTTTTTCGAGCTACGAGCGTTTCGATAGAAAAAAGGGCAAGGTGGTATTAGATCGTACAAATCAGTTTTTTTTTTTTAACAAAGAGTGACGAGACGATCAGGACATGTGCCTGATGGTAAGGAACATGCCTGACACATAACAGCACAGTGACACGCAGCTATTGGAACATGAAGAGACCAAGTCATTACCTAGCACTGCACTGCGCTCGTTACCCAGAGATCTAAGATCTTATATCTCTAAGCCCTGTGGTTCGAGGCTTTGCAGTCTTTTTCGCACGAGGATGTCATGGTATAATTCCATACCTACTTCATGTAACTATTAATTACTTTTTTTTAATTGTCCCGATTGGACTTCATGTAACTATTAATTACTTTTTTTAAATTTAATTGTCATGACTGGGCTCTCGAATTTATCCCTAACATGTGGTGGGTCAGGGATTTTTTATGCTACTTATTTTACAGTCTATCTTATAACTATTTCTTGACATAAACTTATGATGCGTGTGACCGCACTGACCGCACGGCAGAAGTGAAAACTACATTATCAAATAACTAAGTTTTAAAAACGATTGAGTAATTTTAACAATGAAAATAAAAATGATTGCATTTGCATAAATTGACTATAGTTTTACACAGCGATAGCAGACAGACATTGGCTGCCTGGGGAAGTATCACACCTTTGCCAGTTATTCTACCGTCAAGCAGTAATGTGCAAATATTACTGTGTTCCGGTTTTGTCCAGAGAAATTACAGGGCTTAGAGATATAACAACTTAGATCTCTGGGTTACGAGCGCAGTGCAGTGCTAGGTAATAATTTGAATTCTTCATGTTCCAAGAGCTGCGTGTTATTGTGCAGTTATATAGCAAGCATGTTGCTTACCATCAGGCACATGTCCTGCTTGTCTCGTCACTTTATTTTTTTTATATAAATATAAAAAAAACAGCTAGCTGTATGTGTATGTATCTTTCTCGCTCGGGCACACTCGGCGGTTCACCACGACACCACGCCAAGTTCACCAAAACGAGTCTTTCTCTTTCAAACGTGAATATCAGCCTCATTCAAAGCTTACGGACAACAACCGGACTACTGGCACTCCACAGTGTCAACAGTTCGGTGATGACGTGCAACCGAACTACTGACACCAAAAAGTTGCAGTAGTTCGGTTAACCGAACTAACAACCGGACTACTGGCACTCCGCAGTGTCAACAGTTCGGTGATGACGTGCAACCGAACTACTGGCACCAAAAAGTTGCAGTAGTTCGGTTAACCAAACTAACAACCGGACTACTGGCACTCCGCAGTGTCAACAGTTCGGTGATGACGTGCAACCGAACTACTGACACTAAAAAGTTGCAGTAGTTCGGTTAACCGAACTAACAACCGGACTACTGGCACTCCACAGTGTCAACAGTTCGGTGATGACGTGCAACCGAACTACTGACACCAAAAAGTTGCAGTAGTTCGGTTAACCGAACTAACAACCGGACTACTGACACCACTCGAAAAATCTGCGTGATGCTCCAAGTTTTCTATGTGCTACTTTTGACTTTCATCTTTAACATAACTGGGTTCTACATCTGAATCCCATCTGATCAAATGTTCCCTGATGATTAGCAACAACCTTTAAAGTTTTCATATTTTTATATAGTTTTATATACATAATTAAAATAGGTACTTAGTAAAATTGGTTTCACAGAAAAAACAAAAATCACGTTATGAAATAAATTTTCGATTTTTTGTTAATTTTAATCACATTAAATTAATGGTGTCAGTAATTTCTTTGGACACTTATAGAACTTACTATCAAAGAATAAACTACCAATATCCATTTCCAGTTTGAGAGGATATCGACATTGATTTTTGTATACTTATTACTAGCTACAGCCCTCATTTTTACCCACGTAGTTCCCGTTTCTATAATGTTTATGTGATAGAACGTGCTTATTCAGATTTTAATCTGTGTTCAAAATTATATCGGCATGATTCGTACAACCGTTCCGATCTGGTTGAGCAAAATACATCCAAGATTTCACATCTATCTATACTTATAATAAAACTGCAACGGGTCGAATTCTGTACATTGAAGATATTTTGAAAAAAAATTTTTTGGGGCACTCCATAGTCGATACTGATGGCGAAACTGCATTTTTTTCTTTCATGTCTGTCTGTCTGTCTGTCTGTCTGTCTGTCTGTCTTTCTGTATAGGGATCACGCATCACGCCGAAACTACTGATTCAATTCAGCTGAAACTTGGCATGATTTTAGTTTATACTAAGGACATTGCTGTAGGCTACTTTTTATCCCCAAATTATGATCGGTTTTTTTGCGGGAGGGGGTGAAAGTCAGAATGTGTATTTGGTTGTAACTCATGTTTGCGTTGTTTAATTTCATTAATTCTTTTTTTGTTAGAAAGAACACATTTTTTATATTGTTCCGTCAAAATTTGAACAATATCGCTCTGTTGGTTCGGAAATTACACAAACATCAAATAATAACGACACGCGCGGCGCGTTCGGTACATACTAACTTCTAAGTATTCTGTGTATCACAGACGATCCACAGATTATCTAGATTCTAGAAAGTGCCTACGTGATCGCGTCGCGTCGTCTTGGATGACAAAATAATTGTCAAAAATATATTTTTGTGTGGAAAAACAAACATCATTCGGTTATAATCGACTTCAAACAAGGAGGATGTTCTCAATCGGGTTGCATGTTTTTTTATTTGGTTTTATTTTACGCGATAACTCCACTAATTGTTAGTTGATTTTGATAATTCCTTTTTTGTTTGGTAGAAAATACTTCAGAGGTGATCTTAGATATGGAAAACAGGGAGGTAGTTTTTCAAATATTAACAAAAAACTAAAATCAGCTTCGATTTATCTGTACGACATAGTTATACCTTCTTATAAAATTTAGTCGAATGACAATTAAAATACCTGTAATTGAAGTAGATTTTTGTATTTTGGAGAAAACATATCAGCATAATAAGTAGCAGCATAAACAACCCATTAAATGTTCCCACTGCTGGGCGTCGGGGCCTTCTCTCGCAAGAGAGACAAGACTATAATCTATAGGTGATAGCTAGACAGTTGAAATTTTCGCAGATGATGTATTTCTATTGCCGCTTTAATCATGGCGGAACGTATCAAGTGATCGGGTTGAAATTTGAAATAGAATTAGATTACAGTCTGGAAGAACACATAGGCTAAACTTTGCCTATGTATAAGTACTCTATGTATTACGTAACAAACATCCAAACAGTGACATTCATAATATTTACAGGACAACGTTGGAACGGCTGAACATATTTGGATGAAATTCGAAACACACGTAGTTTGAACTCAGAAATAGCAAATCGGTTACTTATAGATTACTGTGACGTAGGAAAGACTAAGCAAATGTGGTAGAAAATTGAAACAGAAATAACTCATAGTCTGAAATACCACATTTATGTATTTATTACCTATCAACCTGAAAAGAAGCATAGGCCCTAAGGAAACAAATTTTAACTATCACGTCAAAACGGCACAACGATATGGGTTGACATACGAAACACATATAGTTTAGAGTCTAAAATTTCACATGGGCTAATAAGTCTACATTTTCAATTAACTCCATATTAATATAAGCATATATTTTCGTAAGGAACTTGATGTGGAACACCCGTTTTGGCGTAGATAATATAGGTGATTTGCGTTCACAATCAAAATAACAAGCAACATAATATTCTCATTAGACGGCGCTAATGCCAGTTTAAATCTAAAAGCACTAAAGGCCATTTGAATCGATGTTTTGCTATTGTGGTATGTATTTTTTCTTTCATCACTAGGTGGCGTTACTGGTATTCTAAATTGTACTAATAAGTTTTTGCTGCTAAAAGGATTATGATGCCAAATTTGCATTCTTTCGTTCTTGATTTTTTTCTGTGTTACCTACAATTAAATTCATACATTAACATTTCACTAGGACTTGGCTTAGATTTACGGGTTCAAGTTGCTTGAATATCATTAAAACTCAAAATTTTAACTATTTTAATTTCACACAGAAGTCGTGGGTAACAGCTAGAAAACAGCTTGCGGATAAAATAAACAGGTAAGTAGGTTGAATCAGATCATGCACATTAGCTTCAGACTTTTCATAATGTATCCTATAAAAATCCGACAAACTTAACACTTGCGGCTATGTTCGATACTACGAAACCTTACTAAGTATGTTTGATTTTGTTTAAAAAAAAAAAAAGATGATAAAATTAAATAAATGTTTGTGTGGAAAAACAAATTCACTCAAACTCAAAGGTTTTTCAATGACTACTTATCCAAATATTTGATGTACGATACTTCCAATTAATGTATAAGTCAGTAACATCTGCTTACGCGAACGAAGTAGCGGGTTCAGCTAGTTTAAAATATAGGTATGTTATAAAAAAGTTACATAATATTAAAAATCTGTTTCTTTTTAGCTGTCAGTTAAATAGATAAGAGCGCGTACACACCGGCTCATTAAAATGTGACGGCACTGCAGCGAGTAGCGTGCTGAGTGGGTGAGGACTTGCGGTTCTTCTAGTGGCTATCTCGGACTTGAGAAACTGACAGAATTGTTACTGGAATGACCAGTTTTCTTTTGTCATTTGACAGCTGTCTAACAGATTGTCAATTTAGTAGTTTAAATAAGATATGGTTGGTTTAATCGAGACTGTCGATACAGAATTGGATCCTAGTTCGAATCGCATATACATCATCATCTTTTCAGTCATGTACGTGCCCCATGCGGTCGTCGCAATCTCACGGCACACAAGGGACTTCACGTACTACGCTGACGACACCGACGACGCCATCGGTCGGTTCGTTCGGCGAGCGTTGGCTGCAACACCGAAGACCATCCGAGAGTTCAATTTGCAGATGGCTATCAAAGACAGAAATGCAGTCGTGGTGGAGGCGCTGAGCCGGGAGGAGGCGGTTTAGAAAATAAAATAGGCCTAAAATTTCAATGAAAATGTTCCCTACTTCCTTTTCTTCTCCTAATCCAAGATTCATGTAAAAAAAAAGAAAACAGATGACAAAGGTCACGGACCCCGGAGTCTGTGGAGTTGCTAAATTTAATTTAAAAAAAAGTCATGTGCGTAATGCCGCTAACTTAAAAGTTGGTGAAGGAAAACAATGAACGGAAGGAGTTACCCCGCCATGTGTGGTAGATTTTGCCCTAAATCTTTCCTTGCGAGAGAAGGTGCTGAGTCCCAGCAATGGGGACTTTTTGTGGGCTGTGAATTAAGCACAAGCGTCACATTTGTAAATTAAAGAGATTTTCGGGTACAATCGGATGATCTAGATGGCTATGGTCATAGCCACGCCCTCCGGTTGCGCCCGCGTAGTTTCCAAAGTGAGCTACCAAATTCTGAGTTATTAGTTTTCATGTCTATTCGCAGCCCTATGAATACCTTTTTTTCGGTGAGTCGCTTAGTGGCAAGATTGTCCTACAAGCAAAAAGTTGTATCAAACAATCTAGTCTCCAATTTTGAGTAATTTTTCATGAGTAATGGACATATTACCAATTGTGTCCATTGCTCTTGATCCGTTCATCACCACTGTGTTTAACGGAAACAGAAAATAAGACGAGGAATCCAGCGTTTTCTTGAAAAATATCTTAGCTGCCTACGTGCACTTGGCCAGTATGATGGATTATGGCTTTGCTTCTCTCCGTGTGACAGAAGACCCAATGGTAGAATCATAAATTGGTTGGTTTACACCAGAAAATTTTGGGTACGTAAATTGGGGCAAGCTGAAAACTTGTAAATTACCCCTCCTATTATCCCAAGACGAAGAATCTAGCTGGTGAGTGTGGGGCAAAATGAATCCATCAATTTAAATCACCTGGCAGTTAGAAAGTCATCGTGGAAACCTCCGTGTTGTAAGTGCTATTACAAAAATAGACGACTTACTGCATGACAAAATGTTTCAAGGTCACCAATCTAACAACCTCTGTACCTTTAATTACATTTAATTACATTTCATAAGTTTTTTTTTTTTTTTTTAACTTTTATAGGTTTACACTTGACCGCCATCTCGCCTGATGTTAAGCGACGATGCGGTCTACGATGGAGCGTGTTTACCTAGAAGAAACCGATTAACTCTCGATTTGAAGACACAAAGATTGTAACCATCGGGGAAAACCCACTCAGGCAACGTATTCCACAGCCTAGACGTTCTTATCACAAAAGTAGAGTCAAATCTCTTCGTTCGTGTCTTTGGAACATCAACCATGAAACGATGTCGCTTTTTCGAGCTACGAGCATTCCGATAGAAAAAAGGGCAAGGTGGTATCAGATCATGCAAATCAGTCGCACACTCTCCAAAGTGTATCCGATAAAAACCGATAGGCTGGCAATTTTTCGGCGATGATCAAGACTTTGTAGTCTTTTTCGCAGAAGAGAGTCATTGCCTATGAGCCTTTTGGCACGTCTCTCGATCGATTCCAGGGCCTCCAGCTGATATTTAGCCGATCCATCCCAAAGGTGCGAACAGTACTCCATACAAGAGCGAATCTGTGCTTGATACAATGTGAGCAACTGTTCAGAGTTGAAGTACTTTCGCACCTTTGAGAGGACACCTAATTTTTTGGCAGCTAATTTAGCCTTGGACTCGATATACGAGCCAAAGTTGAGCGTGGATGTCAAAGTAACGCCCAAAAGCTCAAGACGGTCAGAAACTGGCACGGATACACCACGAAAAGTAGGAGTCAGTTGGAATGGACTCCTTTTTGCGGAGAACAGACACGCCTGCGTCTTACTCTCGTTGAACTTGACCAGATTGGCATCACCCCATTCAGACACCGCCTCAAGGGTCATGCTCAAACGTTCAATCAAACTCTCTCTCAGTACCTGGGTTTGCTGCCCACTGGCTCTCGCGCTAGATATGTAGCTCTCTACAACGGTGCTATCATCTGCGTACCCAAAGATACCGGGCTTCAACAGATCATTAATATGTAGCAGGAAAAGTGTCGCAGAGAGTACCGACCCTTGAGGGACTCCAGCATTGATAGCCATTTGATCCGACGAGCAGCCATCAATGACGACTCGTATGGATCGATCCTCAAGAAGTCCGATATCCACGCAATAAGCCCAGGAGACAAACCATAACTTGAAAGCTTGCTTATAAGGCCATCATGCCAAACCCTGTCGAAAGCCTTCGAGATATCCAGGGAGACTGCAAGTGCTTCCCCGTGTTTCTCAATAGCTTCACTCCAGATGTGAGTGACGTACGCTAGAATATCCCCGGTGGACCGGTTTCGGCGAAATCCGTATTGCCGGTCACTGAGGAGGTCGTTTGATTCTAGGTACGTCAGGAGCCTGTGGTTTAAGACACGTTCCATAGTCTTGCAGAGTATGGACGTGACCGAGATTGGCCTGTAGTTGGCAGGGTCAGCACGACTACCTTTTTTGGGCACTGGTTGCACATTGGCAAGCTTCCAAGACTTCGGTACCAGCCCCGTTTGGAGAGAAAGTCTGAATAGGCGCGTCAGTATCGGGGACAACTCAGGCGCACAAGCCTTCAACACTAGGGCAGGAATACCATCTGGGCCACTGGCTTTATTCACATCCAGATTGCGTAGAGCCTTGCGAACCTCCATTTGGCGAATGTGTATCTCTGACATAAAAGTCGGACAGCCGGATGGAGTCGGAGGTGTCGCGCTACCAGCATCAAGACGCGAAGATTCCGCAAACTGAGATGCAAACATGTTTGCCTTCTCCATTGCAGTGTGAGCCAATGTCCCATCAGGTTTCAAAATATTATAAGTTGGTTATAAAAAGGTTGGTTGTAAGGTTGGTTATAAGCAATTTTTACTAAACCCAACACCCTATGTACAGGGTATAATATGAATCGCATTGTCACACTAATGTACCTACTCATTGTAAAGCGTTGTAATACTAAATAAATAAATAAAATATTGGTGGTGGACAATTCACACACAACAAATATAAATAAATAAAAAAATAATAGGCGAAATATGTGACAAGTTTTCTGCTTGCTTTAAATACCTAACCAAAATTTTCTACCAGCTCTTGGATTATGTGACCAGTTGGTGTGTTGAAATTTCTATGTGCTGTCCTGTCCATGGTTATTTTTTTATTTTTTTTTTATTTAAATTAGCCACTCCACAAACTCCAGGGTTCGTGATCTTTGTCATTACAATTATATATATTATTATTATTTTTACACATATTTTGGATAAGGAGAAGAAGAGGAAAATAGGAGGGAGTTGGGTACATTAAAAATCTAATTCTAGTGCTCGTCTGTAGAGCCGATCACTACCGGTTGGGATTCCGCTAGTAATCGACTCGACATCGAGTGTTTGCCTAATTGCCTTTTGCCATTTGCCTAAGCTGCCTCCTCCCGGCCCAGAGCCTCCACAACAGCCGCATTTCTGTCCCTCCTGTCCATGCTCATATAAAGAAGTCGGACGTAGTCTCGCTAAAACAAAAACTGTGTCACTAGAGTCGGCCACATTTGCACGTGTGCGTCGTCAGGTTGTCACTGATAGGCTGACACGCACACATATACACAAGTACCGCGTGACCTACTGATGTGTGCGTGTCAGCCTGTATGTGACAGCGCACACGTGCATATTATGTGGCCGACTCGATGGACACAGTTTTTGTTTTAGCGAAACTACGTCCGACTTTTTTTTATACCTCCATGGTGCTGTCATTAACAGGGATATTTAACGAAGATGATACTTCACCTACACTACACTGCTACCTTACCGCAATTTCTCCGTTGCCTATTCTGAGCAGTGAGTAGCTCTGCAATATTACCTCGCAGTAGTGCCTCATTAAAGAACGGCAAGGTGCGCTGTGGCTGTCGAGTGACTGCACAGGGACTCAACAACGTTATTATGTCTCTTCGGTCTACTGTGCACACTTTGAATAGACACCGCTGCCTCATTTATACAGAAAAAACAATGTGATTACCAAACGTTTTCTGGATGGGAAATTTAGTAAGGTCACGTCACGAAAATTAGCAGTCATAAGGACTGGCGATAGAATTGAAAGCATATAACTCATATTGTGATAGCTCACCTTGTAAACTACGCAGGTAAAACCGGACGATGCTGCTAGTCTGGCTCTATAATTCTTCAAAGCATTGTCTTCGAAATAAGTCTTCTAAGCATGACCATCTACACTAGATGGCCATTTACGTGTGTGAAAATGTTTAATGACAAACATGTTAACATGTTATGGCCATCTAGAAATGCTTTCGCATGGTCCCAAGTTCACCTGAACATTTCTTTCATTTACGAGCGTGACGCTTGAGCTCAATTCACAGCCCACAAAAAATCAGTGTGTAGTGCGGGAAAAGAAGTTTTCACTTAAAAAAAACATATCTGAACGAGATAAAGTCTCATAGATGATTCATTTAATATTATTACTCGTATTAAGTCTGCGGTCTGCCCGTATATTCAGGTTTTTCCGTACAATGCTGGTTCAACCAAAATTGCAACGTATTTTTACAGAAAGCTGATTTAACATCCGTGGAATTTGGAAAATGCAGGAATTAAATACTCTTTTATATTTTTATTTAAATCCTGCAGGACTGTAGTCTCGTTTCGCGCGGATGGTCATGTATTAATATTAATCATATAGTGATAAACAAATGAAAAAAGGCATGCAAATTTAATGAATAGTACAAATCGAATCCTTCGGTGAAACACACGTAAAATAATTAAAAATACAATATAAAATAACACAAATGGCAGCCTCATCGCTAAATGCGGTCTCTTTTTTTTTGGAACATGAAGAGTCAAATCATTACCTAGCACTGCACTGCGCTCGGTATATTATACTCACTCTTATTGGTAAACAAGGTAACCTGTAATTTTTTTAAGGTCAATTAGGTTTATTTTTATGAAACAATTATCGTAACATAATTATATTTTTTGCTACGCTTCATATAGCAACATTTAGTATAAATAGCTAGCATTACCCCGCGGTTTTGCCCGCGAAGTTCTTGTACGCGATATTTTCCCGCAATATAAAGGAGGTTATGTGCTATGCCAAATTACGATCTGTGCTTCAAAGTTTTACTTTAGCTACTTCAACGTGATTGAGCAACATACATTGAAAATTTCGAATTTGTTATATTAATTGGATGTCTGAGTGATATCCATACCTACGCATTGAATATTACAAAATTGGAACACCTAAAATAGTCCGTGCTATTGGCGAGAAAGCCCGATTTCAGAATCGTGAGATCATAGGTTCGAAACCTGCATGAAATTCCGGAGAAGTGCAAAAAAAACTGACTTCAATTTAAAATTTACTTTTTCAAACTTTTTCAAACTGACTTCAAAATTTCGTAAGAAGCTGTCATTCAGTAGTCCAGACAAATGAAAGCCAATTTTAGTTTTTTGTAGAAGTTTCAAAAACTGTCAATTTAAATAAATAAATACCTAAATATTGGTGGACAATTCACACACAACACCATCTGACCCCAAACTAAGCAAAGCTTGTGTGATGGCAGCCAGATAGCTGATATAAAACTTATATAGTTTTAAATACATACTTACTATACATAGAAACACCCAGACACAGTGCAAACATTTGAATTCATCACACAAATATTTGCACTGGGTGGGGATCGAACCCACGACCCTCGGCTTCATGTATACGGCTACGACAATAAAATGTATGTCTGAACTATGATCTACCAAACAAAGAACAAACCGTCCAAATCGATTTACAATGAGCGGAGATATCGTGTAACATACATACAAAAAAAACATACAACCGGAGAACCTCCTTCTTTCTGGAAGCTGATTAAAAACTTTCGAACAAACAATTGTACGCACGGAAAATACATGTGGGGAACCTGTTGTACGTTGGACAGTGTTGTACCTAGAACAATCGTAATTTTTCGAAAATTCCCGCACTCTCAAATAATATCGTCCATGGCAGTCGAAACAGCCTTTGACAACTCTAACGTGAAGTTAGTTGTGATTCGCTGGCACCGCGTCAGTGCAAACAGAAAAGATACTTTGTTATTTACTACTCAAAAAGTTCATTTTTTGCACTTTACTTCTTGCCTATTTATTTCTCACAATAAATATTTATAAAAAATCTTTTATTCCCAACCTAATCTCCATATATGTAGATAATAAACAGTATGGGTGTTTAAAGCTTAAGTCAATTTTAAGTGGGTTTATTTATGTAGTTGGACTAAGTTGTTGAGATGTTGTACGTTGGCCCCCCAACTGGCTATGTACCTTGGACACTGGCCTAGTCCTAGTCCAACTGTAATGTTTAGGGTATCCGTTCTTTTGAAAACCTTTTTTTCACAAATCTACACCTGATAACCAACGTTCGACAAACTCACGGATCGTCAAATGATTATTACACAAAAAAACATTTCACAAATTGGTTACATCTCAAAATATTTATTTGACAAACTTTCATTACATAACGTATTATTTGACAATTGATTCGTTTAATATTTTAGTTAACTCATAAATGTTTAAAAACAAAACCAACACTTGACACATTTTTATTTTACAGAGTGTTGTTTGACAAACATTTCAAATTATATTTTAATTACTTAACAACTTAAACATAAAAACATTTCATTTAACAAAAATTAAAATTAAATTCTACATCATTGGCAAATTTTTTGGCCATGCCACTGCTCTAGATTTTTCTGAAAATAAAATACATAATAAAAAAGTTGTTTAATTCATCGGACCGGTTAGGTAACTTAGGACCCAGATCCGACTCAGAGCACCCCGACTTCACCTAGTCTGGTCGCTACTACCCCTAGAGTGTATATAAAAAGTGCGGGAGCCAGAAGCTCAAGGGAGGTCCTGAGTGGAGCGAGCCATGCGAGGTCAAGCGTAGCGAAGGGGGGAGGTGGCGAGCGAAGCGAGCCGGCGACCTCCGTAGTGGAGCGCAGGCCGAGTATGGAGAAGCGACACTCAGGGCTGACCGCAGAGCTTCTGGCGGGAGCCCACCCGGAGTCAAATCTTAGTAATAGATCCTAATCGGACAGGTTAGGTCAAAACTCTGTGACAGGACCTAATCAGAACGGTTAACTCCTATGGACAATTTAATGGGTACTTTTATGATTTTGTACTTAATTTCACAACGGAAGATTTTTTTAGTAAATGTTAAATTTGTAAAATGAATAGTATAGGAAACAAAAAATGTACAAATAACAAAATATCATTCGATGCATTGTCTAAATGTAACGTTTGCCGTATAAATGGTTATAAAATGATGGTTTGTAAAATAAAACATTTGTTGATGTAAGACATTTTTGAAATAAATATTATGCAAAACGTTGTTTTTAAAATGAAACATTTTTGTGGTGTAAAGTTTTCGTAATGAATATTATACGATTAGTTGGTTTTAAAGTGATGTTTTGTCAAAAAATGTTTGTGAAACATTAGTGAACCCTGAAATACATATTCGCCAAAAGGAGGATACCAAAGTGCTACGCAATCTGGATGTGAATAAAGCCAATGGCCCGGACGGAATTCCTGCCATAGTACTGAGGGTTTGTGCACCCGAGTTGTCTCCAGTACTACTCGCCTGTTTAGACTTTCTCTCCAAACTGGGCAAGTGCCGAAGTCGTGGAAGCTTGCTAACGTGCAACCTGTGCCCAAAAACGGCAGTCGTGCTGACCCTGTCAACTACAGGCCCATCTCAGTCACGTCCATACTCTGCAAGACTATGGAACGTGTCTTAAACCACAGGCTCCCGACATACCTAGAATCGAACGACCTCCTCAGTGACCGGCAATACGGGTTTCGCCGGAACCGGTCCACCGGGGATATTCTAGAATATGTCACCCACATCTGGAGTGAAGCTATCGAGAAACTAAATTCTTGCACCAACTGGAGTTAACAAGTTGGATCTGTGACTAGTGCCTGAAGAGGAACCACTGTTACTACGATAGCTGCTTGTAATACTGGCGGAGGATTTATTCCTCCAATGCTCATATTTCCCAAGAGTTAATTTCAAGGAGTTCATGATTCACGGAGCACCATAAGGCTATTTAGGTGCTGCAACTCCATCACGATGGTTAATGGTTTATTTAATTATTGCTATCTATAGCCATGTTTATTGTTGATCGCAAGTGTTGGTATGATCACCCAATTATTGTAGACATTAAAAAATAAACCGCCTACAGCAACCGCTGGTTTTTATCTTCATTTAATTCTCATGTGTCCAAAGTACAACTGGTGCGGTCCAAGGTACATCAGGTCTGTTGTACCTTGGACAGTTTTCCCTTTTTTTTCTAGCGGCTTTAGTTTCTAGCTTCATATTAAATCCGTAGATTTTATGCACTAATTAAATAGCTGAATAACTAATCTTTCCATTGTTCCCATAATTGGTAGATTTTATTCTCATCGTTTATTTAAAAAAAATGAAAATGTAAAAAACTGGCCTAGGTACAACAGGTTCCCCTACTTTTTCAAACACTTTGTGTTATTAATTAGCAATATATTGTATCTCTCACTTTCATTCCAAAACACATTCTATAACATTTCTCTAATATAAAAACAGGTTTTTAAATAAACTATAAAACTTTTAACTATACATAATATATTTTGGCACTTATTTACCTAATTAGATCGTAAATCATAAGTTACGAAACAAACTTGGCTTTCGTCAGGATTCCATGACAATACCCTTATTATCCACCACCGCCTTGACTCCATAACTTATCGACAAACATTACCCCAAACATGAATAATTCATAACGCGACTTCATAAGCATTCTTATTCGGAACATTATCAAAATAAATACAATTTGATATAACAGCCACGGATTTTTTATACATTTTTCGGTTTCAAGACCTAAGCTAAGCATGCGACTGCTGAATAAAAAATTGATAATATTTTCAAAAATAATTCAGGCTTTTTTTATAATCTTTATTTATGCTCTTTTTCGCGTTGCGAAAATGTCGCGCATAATTCAGGCTTGTTCGACGCAAAGCGTAACCAAAATGCTGGCGATTATTTGATTGATTGATGTATAATCATTGATTTTTATTGATTGATTTGGTTGATGTATAATCATTGTCATTGACCGTGGTAATACTATCAGTACCTATATCAGCATGTTAGGCACTCCTGAATAGTAGTAACCTAATAATTTGGCTTTTTTAATCACCTATGAAGCACTGACAGTGGCTTATAGCCATCTGAATTAACCATAGGTGGTTGTTGCTTAGTGTTGTTAGCTGTGTTCGTACTCATTTTAATTTAGCTTAAATAGTAACGGTCATGTCTGTTTAAAAAGAAAGAGTTAATACTTACTAAAAGATTACTTACTATTATTTCTGGTATGCTAGAAGCACACCAACACTAACACACATAGTTTGCCACAAAATAATTACTTACTTTCATTTGTTTAATTTACTTATTTACACTTCTTGTGATACGATAAATATTCAATTATTTTGGTGTATGTAGTTACGATAGAAAACTTTATAGTATAAAGTGAAAGTTATTTTATTGGTATCTATAAGATTAGAGTCGAGATGTATTTAATCCTACTAATATTATAAATAAGAAAGTCTGGATGTCTGTTGTTCAATCACGTTGGAACGTTTGGTCGAGTTGAAGTTTAAAACACAATAATTAGATTATAGTCTGAAATAGATACTTTTAATCCCTGGAAATAACAGGAACTTCATGACGTTATAAATCGATATTAATCAATAGCCCACTAAATGTTCCCACTGTTGAGATTTGGGCATTCTCTCGCAAGAAGAGAGTTAAGGCCATAATCCACCACGCTGGTCCAGTGAGGGTTGGTGGATGACACATGACTTCGACAGGTTCTAGGTACATGTCGGTTTCCTCGCTATATTTTCCTTCACCGTTTTAAGTTAGCGGCATTACGCACATGACTTCGAAAAGACAGTGGTGCGTGTGGGGTTTGCACCCGGGGTCTCCGGATCGGCATGCGCCGTTCTCCCGACTAGACCAGCCGTAACTTGACCGCATGACGTTAGCAATGATGTATCCTACCACGGAGCGCAGATAAAGAAATCTAAAATAAACAGTTCCTTCTCAATTTAAAGAAAAGTAATAAATTGAATGTTTTTAACACAGTTTCTGAAGACCAGGATTACTTTCGATGAAGTTATTTACAGTCTAACTAAAAGTCTTTTGGGATAAAATAAATTCATTTAATTAACATATAGCTAGAGTATAATTCAGGTACATACATATTATTATATTTACTTAAATTAACTCTTAAAAATAAAGGTAAATAAACAAATAAATTATGTTAATAGATATCTATGGCTGCAATTTGAATATATTGAAGGAATCCCTTACGAGTAGATCTCTGACTTTAAATTACATTTCCAAATCACTGCCTGAATTGTGAAAATCAAACATGTTAAATTAAATAATACTCTTAAAGTTGCCTCAATTACGAGTATTTTATGTAATTATGATTCTCTACTGTATCTAATGTGCATGATAAATATCTACATGAGCTCTACACTAATTAAATGTTCTAACTTCTTCAATGTATATACATATGTGCAGGTAGATAGTGTTTATGGAATAAATAAGAAATATTTAAAGTGTGTAGTTTATTTTAGTAACCGGGCAGCCGCTGCGCGTGTGCACTCGCCTTGAAAAGGCCGCCAGACGCGGCCGAAACTCGAGTCGGATTGACCGACCGTTTATACGTGAGTGTTCCGTTATCCAATTAAATATGTGTAGTTTATATTTGCATTAAATTCAGATATTAAATTAATAATAAAAAAGACGACCACGGCATAATACCAAGCTGTGATTTGAACTTGTATGGCGGAGATTCAGTCCTTCATAACCAATCAGCGGCCGCGTCAGCGGCAAAAATATATTAAGGATAGAAAAGACTGTGATTTGGAACATTCATGTTCAAAAAACTGTGAATCTACGCTGTTAGAGTCAAGCTGCTCGACATCAGATGCATGTCTAGCTCGTCTTGGCACTCAATCTTACAAAAAATACAATATTGGTTACAAACAATAACAGTATCTATTTATTTACACTATGTTTAGTGTTGGAATAAATATATTCGTATTCATATTAATGATTAAATTAACATTATTTCAAGTGAATTTAACGATAATGAATAAAATCGCATCGTAACTTAACAACAGATAATATGGCGGTCAAGTATGAATGTAATATGAATGATTAAAAAAAAATGTTAAGCATTAAAATAGGTTGGCGATTTAATAACTATTGTGATATAAAACTTAACCGTCATGACCTTGTAAATTATGGTTCCTTTTTTATTATCGGTTCTAGGTGTACCAGTAAGCCCAACTGTAACTTCTTATATTAATTATTTGATATAGAATGTTTTCCCCTCTACCAATAATTGAAGGGTACTAGCGAACCCGGCAGGCGTTGTCCTGTGTACACTTTTTAAATACAAAAATGTGTTAATATAAACCATTCTAGAATCCATTTATTTTTTTTACAAAATGATACATCGAAATCGGTCCTGCTGTTTAGGAGCGATTTATCACATAAGGATAAGGGAAATAAAATTGTTTTCATACTGGCCTGTACCAATATTAAGAAGAAAGATTTGTATTTGGGTATGTTTGGAACAAATGAACATAAAAACAACTAGATCGATTTTTTTTTCATTTTTGGGTCATTTTTGTTCGTGCTTCATCGGATATCGTCGGCAACTATCGTTGACATATAATGTTTTATCTCACTCTTTCACTAATTTTACGTGTGTTAACAGCTGTGTCATTCAATAAATCATTTAAAAGAATAAAAAGGGCTATTTTTCATTTGAAGAAACCTGAAATTCCATCACTATTGCACCCCTAAGTAACATAGGTTTTATTCATTGCTAGAATTATACTGTATAGAATCTATAGTAAAAGTTCATTATATGTATTATGGCCCATTCGGATTCTCACGATGCGGAAGATGGGAAGGCCCGAGTGCACCGTCCTCACTCTCGCTCTGTCTTGGGTTCTTTCATGTCGCCTCGTCGAGAGTCTGGATGGGCCAAAAACTTGATAAATATGTGATCTTATAATAATTCAATAGTTTGTAAAAATTTCTTGAGAAAGTTTTACAGAAAAAAAATGAGATATCCTATAGGTAAGATTCTTCTATAATATTATCGTCTAAATGTATTTGATTCATATGTGAGACAATGTCTACTGAAATTTCACTATCCTTATTCACACAATCTCTTTGATGTTCTTCGTCTATTACTGAAAAATTGACCAGCGCTATTCCATGGTGTTCTTTGGTTTGCTCGACTATTGTGTTTGTATCGAATTTTCTTCTCTCTTTTCGATCCGTCGAACTTTCTTTTTCAAAGTGTACTTCTGCGACTGTAATTAATCTAGTGGCATTATTTTCTGATTCATGATTATTTTTGTCTTCATCAATGAAACAAGTATCCGGAAACACAGGTATTGTACAACTTTCTTTCACAAAACCTGTGTGTTGATGTTCTTGGTGAATATCCGCTACAGTGATCGCTGAAATCCCTTGGCTCTCTAGTATAGAATCTTGACTCAAAATACGCTCAGTGGTGGAACGTTGCTTTACCTTTGGTTGAACGGGTGGACCTGGATCTGTCTTTGGTGGAACTAATTTTGAAACAGTTTGTTTTGCTTTTTTTCTCTGGCAATCTGCCAACTTATCGCGAATCACTTCTAAATATTCATGTACAGTTGAATCTCCTCCGGGCTCATCTAAGAGAAGTATGCAAAGTCTTTGAGCTTGCTCCAAATAAATTAATGCTTGGTTTATAGAATCAAATTTTTCACTCGTGCGGGCCATAGCGATGAAATGTGTGATGAAGAACTTCAGTACAAGATGTCTTCGTCCTGCTCCCAATCGTTTCGGTAATGGTACCTGCAATTAAATAAATTAAATGAGTATACTATTATAATATTTACATAAACACCCCAGATAGAACAAATATTGGGCTTAATCTTACACATATTAAACATGTAATAAATTTAATATTAGATTAAAAAGACTGGTGCAGAAATAAGAAATGAAGTAAACGAAGAATGTGAAAGACATTGTCATTACATGTCAAATTTCTAATTAATCAATTTAAATAAAAGCAAAAACATTAGACACCTTATGGTAAACCTATAAACGCGCCGTGGAACTTAGCTATATAAATGTAAATAGTTCAAATAATTAGGTACCCAGCACTGTGCTACAATCATTGCCCAGTTAAATAGGATGATTTATATCTTCACCTTGTAATTTTTCTAGCAACATTGCTCATTAAAACCGGAATACAGAAATGCTTATAGTTTACTGCTTGGGACTAGAATAACTGCCAAATACAGTATTTCTACAGGCGTACCTACTCTGCAATACTCCTACTACTACAAAAGAGGAATCAACCAATTTGATTCAAAGTTCACAAACATCAATTACCTGGAAATGATATTCATAATTATCATTCTACTTATTTTAACAAAACGACATAAAATATCAAGGTTCATATTCAAAAGTTACGTGTACTGTGTTGTTATTGGTTATTGGATGGCTGCTTACTAAAAAGTGCATGCCGTGGTTGTCCCATCACTCTAGATTCTAAGAGACCAAGTTTGCGCTCAAAATATTTTATGACTTAACTTGGTGCACTTTATCATCTTTAGCATCTCTCTACCTCTCATTCATATTTTCTTTGTCGTTAATAATAAAACAAAGGAAAAAAAACATGATAGAATACAATAGGTGTACTCACATTTGTCTTTATTTTTCTCTTTTTCTTTCCAGAACTTTCTTCGTAGCTGGTTGCTGTAGTCGACAAGTTTGGATTCGATAAATGCAATGGATTTTTACGAGTCAGAATGTCAAATAATCTTTGACAGTCAAACGTAGGATAAAACCCTATACTGTTATATTTCAGTTTATCAATGGCATATAACATATGCATCACTGGCGATTCTTGGATATCCTTTAGTTTTCGCTGTAATAACAACAAAACTGACGCAGGGATCATTTCAAATTCGTTGCATCTTTCCATGAAGTAGTTAGGCAATGAGAATCTTCCAAAATGACTATATAAGCTGTCCAAAAACAAGATTAATGATTCTCCCAACCGATCTTCTGGCCATTTTGCAAAGTTATTTTCGCACTGCCAAAAAAGATGGTTTTTTATATGACTAGCATCAATCCCGATCATCATCTCATTTTCCATGAACGTTTTGTGAAGAACCAATGTAAATAAATAACACCTGATATGTGCATGGGCCAGCTGGGCTTCCAAAAAACATTCTGCTGCTGGAAATGTGATTCTCCATTGTATTTTTTGATCAGGATTGGATTTGTTTTTAGGTCGGTACCCATAGGGAATTAATAGGCACCCAAAATCTCTTGCTTTGCTAACCATATCTTTGACAGGCCACTGGTATTTGTAGTTGTTTCTAGGATTTTGAATTATTTTTCTTTCTCGTATAATCCACTGATTAGCTGCATTTGGCCATGTGGCTGTCACGCTTGGTATGATTTCATAAGCAGTTTTCAAAAAATCTCTGACGTAATCACAGTAAATTGTTGCTCCATGTGTCATTGCATTTGTAATCGCGTTTCTGGAAAATCCTAATCCACTCCCTAAATCATTTTTGAAATTTACAATGAAATTGTTCATAAATATAGATGAATTAAGGTAATACGATAGTTTATGTAAAGATTGTGACGTAGTTTTTTTGTATGCTGAATCAATCATTTCATCATTACCATCGCTATCATCATCAGTTGAACTATTACCTGCCACTGAGTTTGGACTACGTACTTTAGACGCTAATTCAGTGACTTTTTCTTCTTCGTCATCACTTCCATAATCCTTTTTTTTCACAACTGCATTCCAACAATCGTTTGGTAAAACCCCAGAACTAGAAGCATAAGATTTAGAATGTAACTCAATTCTTTTAGGTATGAACGACTCTGATATCGTAGATCCATTACTTAAAATAGAACCATATCCTGACGATGACCCTAGCTCTGATTCGTCCCCTGAAAACTTACTATGGTTAAATACCTGACGATCTTTCATTTTTAAATATCTTGTTGGAGTATTTGATGGTCTAGTCTTTTTTAATATAGATTTTTTGGGTGTAGCTATTTCTTGATCAATATCCATATTGCTATCATTTTTGATAGAATTCTTTATTTTTAGAGTGTAAACTGAATGCTTTCTTTCTTCGATTTCAGAACTTGTTGGATTTATATCAGTTTTTGTATTTTCAATATTGTTTTCAATTGATTTATTTTGATTTTTTTTATGAAAGAGCTCATCATTTGATAAATTAAGCTCATTATCAGAATCAGGATAAATGCTATCATCGCTAACTTTATTTGCATCTTGAGTTAAAAGTGTTTTATTTAAATTGCTTTCTAATACTTCTAGCCTTCTCAATTTCAAGTACCCTGTAAATAAACATTGGAATTTTTAGTAAACGATATTTTGTATACATATATTATTCACTGAGAGCAAAAAGTAACAAAAAACGTCATAAATTAGTATTTTCGTTGGCTTACCAGACTCTTTACAGTCTTCAATCTGTAATTTGTAGTAAGGTGCATCTAATGCAGCGCTATAATCTGATGTATTTCCTGGTTCTTTCGCTTCTATGTTGTCAAAAAGAACATAAATCCTTGAAGATGCTATACTTTCCGTTGGGCCTTTGTTTCTTTGATAGCTAACATGTTTGCTAACACAATCTAGCAGGCGGTCAGCGTAAAAAACGTGCTTATTTAAACGAATCATAGCATCGCTGATATGTCTTTCGTCATTACTTATCGGCTTTTCTTTTATCTGCATCGTTTCTCTGAAAATGGGAACACGTAAATCGATACATTTTAATTACTTGTAAACACTGATAAAAAACTGGTACAAATTAGATTATGAACAAAAACATTTGATAGCTTCTGTTGTATTAAGTTTAGGAAATAGTTTTTAGATAACAATTACAATCATACTATTCTAAGCAACAGATAAAATCATATGTGGCTTTAAAGAAAAATCACAGCCACGTGATAAAAAGACTCACGCAATCAAAATTTACAACATTACTTAGCTACTTCTATTTGATTGTTAGGACAATTTCTTATCAAGATAACTTTAGAAAGACATTGGCCATCTCTTTGACGACAAACAAGTAGGTGCTAATACTACAAAGATAAACACGTACTTGGTAAATCATAGCAAACATAGTTGAGTAGTTATTTATTTTGTTTTTGCTTACTTACCTCTACTTAATATCTGTTTAGGTATTTCAGTAAAATTAATTATGAGTTTTAACACGCCAATATACCTATCGAACAAAGTACTCACTAAATCTAATTTGAACAAAATTAAACTTTGGCGTCACCCTGCGAAATTTGGAACCATTTTTGACGGAATGCAAATATTCTGCTTTTTTATCCTAACACTAAGTAGAAAATTCTGTACACTTAATCTATACAGAGTACCTACTACTTATTAAATAATTAAAAGGTATATTAATAACTAAGCTTAGGCACTTATCGTTCTGATCGATTCGAGGAAATACGTTTATCCAAAATGGCGATTCAGTTTTAAATACCTACGTTTATAATTTTGCGGAAACTTTAATGAATTTTTGTGAAAAATATTGTCATAAAACTAATACCCGGTAATGCATTACTGATATGACAGATGTTAAACTAATCCAACAAAATGCGGATTATCAAATAGCTCTTTAATCCACAAACGCGATACAAAATTTACTATTCATTTTATTCACTGTCTAATCTGCTTTCTACAAATTAAAATCATTAAATAATTGCAACATATTCAAAATGGTGGACACAACTCTCTTAAAAAACATGATGTACAAAAAAATATGTAACTGAGACAAAATATTTTGTGCTCAAATGAAGTGTTTAAGAGTTTAATCAAGTACTTAAGAGTTGTACAATAATAGATGTACTCAGATACACACAAATTTTTCTCGTAGTTCCTAGTTTATGCTTATTATCAGTAGTTTGTCTTAAAAATATGATACGTTCTACTTCGTACTTCGAGTAGCGAAAGCGCAGATAATTCCTTTTGGTATACAGAAGTCCACTGGCTGTCACAGACAGTCACTTTCTATCAGGTATGCCTGGTCTACTTCCCACATAACAAATTGCAAAATTAATTAAAGAAACACTATGTAGAACTTACCTTTCGTAATTTTCAAAGAATTGTACAGACAGAAGAATATTATTGAGAAGAAATGCATTGGCGTCATGGTTCAGTTGGTTCCGCATCTCATCCAATGCTGCGTCATCATAGGACATGATATGAGCAGGTGGTGCAGTGGGAGTGTTTAGAGGTCGACTAGTCATAGGAACCTGTGGTGATGAGTCTCTTGCAGAAGAATGTGGCATTGATATTTCAGTTCTTTTGTTATCTTTAACATTATTGAACTGCACGTCATCTGAATTAACATTTTCAAACAGGTGAGCTGGAGGCGCTGTAGGTGTATTAGACACAGTTCCTACTGACAAAGATTCTAACATTGACTGTGCCACCAATTTTCCAAGTCTTTTGTTCTTTGGATCTGCATTTTTCTTAATCTCTTCAGACTGCTTTTGTTCTTGACGCTTTTCTTGTTCAAATACATTTTTAGGTTTCTTTTTGCTTTTCTTTGGCTTTGAGCATAAAAAGATCCCCATTGCGCATTATTTATTATCCGCTCAGCTTAACACAATTTTGATTGCTTCCCTAAAACGGGTAAAAAGATCAATTGGTTTTAAGTCCTGCACTACCACAGAAACAATTTGATTATAGGACCATGATTCTAACTTTAAACACGGCAATATTTCGATGATAATTTAATAATCTTGTACTGTCACACAAACATTTAGCAAAATACTGAAAAGTGATTTTAATCTTGCTGGGAATAGCTACTACGTATTATCGGGGTCAATGATAATTGTAAGTCCTTGATTATCATATAGGTTGATAAGAATTGCAGTCTACTTAATAGGCGACACAAGGTAGCCGTGTGGTGTACATCCAACGACGCACTGATCAATACGTGTGGAATCTAAAGTCTTTGTTTGGAAGGCCACAAACTCTGAGTCAAAATACACATAAATATTTTTATGCAGATTGCTAACAAACCACTTAGCCCTGAATTATGCGATATGAGAAATATGGGATCCAGAAAGCTGAAAACAAACACTTTTGTGATTGTAAATATAAACATACTTACTATGCTTTGACTGGACTCGTGGCTGTGGCGTGTGTCGAGTTAGCTACGCAGGCAGAGTTACTACCCACTAGGGTAGTAACTCTGCCTGCGTAGCCGAGGGTCGTGGGTTCGATGTGCGATTAGTAACTTTAAGTCTTTAACCTGTTTCAATTTGGAAATTATTGCTATTTTGGTGTGTTCAATAAAGAGTTACGGCTGGTCTAGTCGGGAGAACGGCGACTGCCGATCCGGAGCCCTTGGGTTCGAATCTCACCACGCGCACCACTGTCTTTTCGAAGTCATGTGCGTAATGCCACTAAAAAATGCGTTACTTAAAAACGGTGAAGGAAAACATCGTGAGGAAACCGACATGTACCTAGAATTTTTTGAGGTCATGTGTCATCCACCAACCCGCACTTGGCCAGCGTGGTGGATTATGGCCTTAAACTCTCTCCTTGCGAGAGAAGGCCCCGAGTCCCAGCAGTGGGAACATTTAGTGGGCTGCTTATGCAATAAAGAGTAGATATTTATCTATCTATCTACTAATAATAATAGACTTCGCAGAATAATAAAGTCTTTATACGTCATATAGGTACAGAATAAAATAAAGTTTAGCATGGTTATGTTTGTAGACGTTCATGTTTGTCCAGTGTTATATCTAACCTCTCGCGTGCCGTAAAAACAAAGGGGAGGTTGGGGAAATTGAGTTATTCATCCCGCGACATAATTCGCGGCATATTTTAACGAAAATGTCTCTCGCGAATTTTAAACTTGCAATTTGCTTCAAGGAACTGGTTTTAGATAAGGCCGCGGGTGAGCTCGCGTAAGGAATAAAAATATTGTTTATGAGAGGCAGATGTAAGAAAAATTCAAAAATTTTTGTAACTTGTTCGTTTTAAGTGTTTTGTGGAATTAATTACAAAACCAAATCACACCAAATGGCACTGATATGTTGCAACAGAATCTGATTTATTATAAAACGAATATATTTAAAAGAATAGGTTTTATGAATACTTTTCTTGATTTTTGCGCTTTTTATCTTTGCCGTATATGTCAAATGGGAGGATGTAGAGACCAGATTGGGATACCTATATTCTTTCCAAAAAAAATTGATAATAGTAACCCCAACAGTTTATTTGCGTAGAATTTAGAAAAATATGATGTTTTTAAACATTTCTGTATTTTTCGGGGTCAAAAGTAGCCTATGTAGATTTCTAGAATTAACATCTAAATCCAAACCTCAGACTGATCCGTTTAGTACTAGTAACGTGATTGAATGTTAATGCAACATTAAAAAAGAAAGTAAAATTATAACGTTCTACTTGTTATTGTTTCATTCCGACAACTTATGTTATCTAACAAATTCTAGATTAGCGAAAACAATTAGCTGTCCTATTGAGTTCGTTGAATTGAAAGGACATTTTTGTACCAAACAATTGATTTGTTTTTAAGTTTCCTGTTTTGAGTTTTTTTAATGAGTAATAGTGCCCTGAATAACCTTTAATACAATTTGGTTTGATGTAGAACAAAAACAAATGTAACTAAGTGACTATAACTAGCAACAAATTATTGTCATCCACTGTATTCCACTTCTAGGCACAAACCTACCTTTAATCATGTTGAAAACCCGCGGTTAAGGAGCATACGCGTCCGTGACACAAACGTGAGGTAGTAAGTTGGAATACCATCTGCAGCACTTCTGAGTATTTTACTACAAGTACTAGATCTCGTACGAGGGTTAATGCTAGGGTACCTCAGACGGTGTATATCCCTGACTTCAAATATATGAGCGGGTAGCGCTTACAAAAATTATAAGTACTATTTTTCGCTTTTCAGTGCCTATTTGTGGTTTAGAAGCCGGTTTTTTCAACGAAGTTACCGTGCTTTACTTTTTAGTGACTATAATAGGTTATTTTGTTAACTACAGTAGTTTTTTTTTAAGATTACATCAATGAGATGATGTTTTATCGCAGTAATAGATTATATGTATATATATTTATAATAGGAAAATAATAGAAACTGCGCGGAAAAAAACCGTAAATGATGCTAGTAATAATATATTTCTTAATAACAATTCTTAAAAGTCGAACACAAACTATCATTAAGTCATCCAGACAATTTTCATAAAAATGTTCATTAATTTAAAACTACCGGGCTAAACTGTTTAAAATTCCTTTGGTCCAAATGGCAGCCATTTCTCAGCATACCAAAAAATCACGTAAATTGGATCATTATTCTCGGAGTAATCGAAGTAAATATGTACATTGACAAAAATATACCGGCCGAATTGATAACCTCGTCCCATGGAAGTCGGTTAAAAATCAATAAGTGGATAAAAACTGCGAAATAAATTTGGATGAAATTTGGTGCAAAGTTAGATTATACGAGTAATCCGAGATAACAGAAATATCACTTTAATTCCGCACAATATGGGAAATGTTATGACGTGTATAAAGTAATAGGCCATTATTAGTATACGATATTTATTTCATGGAATCAGTACGATCGTTACTAAAATATTTCTTAAAAAAACTTGTATTTCGTTCCAAGAAGTCAATCAAATGTCGAATCACTTCGCTGACTCACGCAAAAGAACAACTCAGAGCGAAATCAATAAGCTAGGGCTGAAATATTCATCAAACTATCTCCAAAGGGGATGCGGGGGAATATCGGCATCAAACATTAATGTTATCATTCAGAGGCCGCGAAGATGCCGAGCAAGGCCTGATGGCCGATATAGCCCAGTAAAAGGCACTCTAATGTGAATATTATACAGTCGCCACTTTACCCCATTTTACCCCTGCAAGATCACGTTACGACTTTTTTATTATGCCTGGTGATAATGACGTTTTACAGTAATAAAACCAGCAAAATATGATGGAATTAAATATATTTTATCACAACTTAAGCAATTTAAACACATGTCTGTCTTTAGTGACTGACTGTTAGACAGTCTAATGTTCAAATGTCTGTCAAAAGATGAATGATGATGAAAGATGATGAATTAAATTAATTTAATTTTCTAGAAAAAATAAAAATAAATCAGTTAAAATTAAACTTTGACAATCGACAAAATTTCATATTTATTAAACGAGTTGCGACAACGCGTTGTTGCGGCGATCTTTTCAGGGAGAGTGCGCGCACACGCACTCTCCTTGAAAGACCGCCGGACGCGATCGAAACTTGAGTCGGATTGATCTGACTATATGTATCAAACGTGAGTTACCCGTGTATTGATTTAAAATGTGTAATAACCACGTTAGTTTACATCCTAAAATATATTTTTGCAAAAAAACGTTCGGGAAAACTGTGCTAAACGAGCCGTGAACGCGCTCGAGCACTCTCCTAGCGGTCGAAACTTGAGTCGGACTGGACTGACTATATCAAACGTGAGTTACCCGTGTATTTATTTAAAATCTAAAAGAGTTCCTAATTGCAACCCTATCTTTTCAGATACTAGGTACTTTGACGTAAGTGAGCAACAAATATTCAAAAATAAAAACTTTCCCATCCTGTACTACTAATATTATAAATGTCAATGTTTGCATCTTTGGATTTTAGTAGTGGTAGGACTCTTGGCAGAGTCCGCCTGGGGAAGTACTACACTTTTGCCAGTTATTCTACCGCCAAGCAGTTATGTGCCAATGTTACTGTGTTCCGGTTTGAAGGGCAATGTTTCCAGAGAAATTACAGGGCTTAGAGATATAACATCTTAGATCTCTGTCTGGGTGATGAGCGCAGTGCAGTGAGTCAAAATCATTACCTAGGATTTTGACTCTTCATGTTCCAATAGCTGCATGCCACTGTGCTGTTATGTGGCAGGCATGTTGTTTACCATCAGGCACATGTCCTGCTGATATCGTCAATTTTTATTTAAAAAAAACGCGAGTGAAAACGCAGACCGCCGCTACCATTTAATAATGCGTAATTATCTTTTATCGATTGTTGGGTTTTAATGCAGACTTCGTCGGGGAAGTACCTTATCTTTGTTTTAAATAGAAACAGTAGTGGCTAGATAATATGTTAGTGAGTTATATCTGAAATTGTATCATTTAAATATCATGTTTTTAAATAACGCGGTTATACCCGCATAGCCCGTTCCCGCGATAATAAGTAAGCCTATGTGTTCTTCCTGATGTTAGTCTATCTGTGTTCCAAATTTCAACACGATCTATACATACGTTACGATGTGGTTGAGTAACAAACATCCAAACAACCACAAATTGTCAATTAATATTAATTTAATATTAGTAGGATATAGTAATGACACGAACACGATTGCCTGACGGTAGCAGTATAATAATAATAATAAAACCTCATTTAATTCCTTAATAAAACATTAACATTGAGAATAATAAATTAAGTAAGTAAATGAAAAAAAAACATTAAAATTATTGAACACAAACAAAAAATACACAGTTAAATCCTAATTTATTTCCTTTTTTTTTTCTTTCTTCTCTCTGTTTATTAAGGACCTCTCATCGAGTAAAGGCCTCCTCCATTTTTCTCCAATCCTCTCTCTCCTTTGCTATCTCAACGGTAGCAGTATGCCTACCTAATACATAAAGTTCTTAATATTCATCTTCGACTTGAAGCGCGGTGCCGCATCGGCTGGCCAAGTCAGACAAACTGGTGCACGTCGCGGCAACAGAGGTGTTTAATCGCCTACCTTGTGAAATAATGGATGCTGCCACGAGAGGATCTTTCAAGCACAAATTCAAAAAATTGGCTTATCGAGCAGGCATTTTACCAGTACACTAATCTGACCGAAATAAAATTGAGTTGATTATTTTTATTTTTTTATTGTTTACTGATGACTCATGTCTAATTTATTATGTAACTACGAGTATGTTACGTATTTACTGAATTTTATGTACTTTTTGTATTATTTAGTTGACTGTACTAATTGTATAATTGGATATTTTTAATTTGTATTACTTTCTTTGACATTGATATTTATTTGATTACCGAAATAATTGGACTTTCATGCTAAATCTTAACGAACTACACTAATGTTATTCTTTATATTTCTTGATGATATATACCTACAAAATTACAGATGTATAATTATAATTTTATGACATATAACAGCACCGTTATGAATAAAGAACTATGAACTATGAAGACACCTAGGTTTCATTTAAACCAAGTTCTTTGACGTGACAACGTCTAATAAATCGATGAACGCCGGCTGCATGCACGAAAAAGTATCCCGTTATGTCCCGTTACGCTCATTGTACGCTTGCGCCGCATCTATCAATGCTTTGTTATGACGTTGTCACGTTAAACTATCGTCAGTAAACCAACTGACTTTACAGAAAGCCAACTTTTTTTTTATAGTATTTTTGTTTTGACGTGACAATGTCTTATAAATTGGTTTGCCGGGTGCACTTCAAGAAACTGCGTTACGCTCCGCTCACGTTATGCGCTCACAACGAGAGCGAGTGAGAGGCACGCGTCCCTTCCACTCGGGCATGGTTAGCCCGCCTAAGAGCGAGAGAGACAGACATAAAAAGTGAAAGGCACGCGTCCCTCCCGTAAAATTATTTTACCACTCAAAGTCGTTGTCACGTAAAACTTTCGCCCGTATACCGACTTTATTTATTTATTTGAAGTATACATCGCCACATAATATGTATATGAGTAGGAAACATTTAGTAAAATGCACTACAAATAATGTTACTGTACAGTACCGTGATACGTGAAGGGTAAAATAAACGCCTTGTATTTTGTAACACGTGAACTGGTTCTTTAATGAATCGCTTTCATTGATACAATCAATAGCTCGACAATTGCAAACGAAATTAAAATAGTCTAATGTATGGCGTAAACATCGTATGCGCGTTTTAAGACCGATCAACGCCATCTAGCGGTTGGGTGCGGTACTTAACCCGAACATATCGCCCCCCCAAGGACATTATTTGAGGAATGTCCTTCAAAATTAAGCAATATGACTAATGCAATGTCTTTAGTAGTTTACATCAACATCTTAGTGTCTAGGAGCAACGTATTGAATAGAAATATCAAACAAATACAGAATAGAACATTTTCAATGCAGGTTCTGTTAGACAGTATACCATATTTCTAAATAATACAAATTTTAACAAATAAATCGCTTATATAATTTATGGGTACACAGACACTTATATCTATTTTTCTATAGGAAGGATACAGAGCTTTGAGGTTGGACGTTTTAACAAAGAGGATTTGGTGCGTAATGTGACTACGCGAGTTAGGTTGTCAGAACCTTTATGCTTTTCGACTACGCGGCCTAACAACCATTGGCCAGGAGGAAGATTATCTTCCTTAATTAAGACGATATCTCCGATGTTCGGCTCAGGAGTCTGTTGAGACCACTTATATCGTTGCATTAACATTGCCAAGTAATTATCTGACCAACGCCTCCAAAACGATTGCAACGTTTTTTGTACAAGCTGCCACCTCGTAAGCAAACTCATGTTACTCGAACTGTAGGTATAGTTCGGTACATTAACTATAGGCTCACCAATCAGAAAATGAGCTGGTGTTAAAGGAAGAGGTTCCTCCGGGTCTTGTCCGTGTATAATAGTCATAGGCCTGGAATTCAAGCAGGCTTCGACTTGAACTAGCAGAGTGTTCATCTCTTCGTACGTGAGCGTCAACTCACCGATCGCTCTTTTCAGATGGAACTTCGTTGACTTTACTGCAGCTTCCCAAAGCCCTCCAAAGTTTGGAGCTCGTGGAGGATGAAATGACATTCAGTGCCATTCTTTTCTAAATGCTCTGCGATTTCTGGCTGAATGGAACTTAATTCTTTTAGCTCTTTCGCTGCTCCAACGAAGGTAGTAGCATTGTCAGACCACAAATTTGTGCATTTTCCGCGTCGCGCAACAAAACGTCTGAAGGCAGCGATAAACGCTTGGCTGGTCATATCACTCACCACCTCCAAGTGAACGGCTTTGGTTGCCATGCAGATGAATACTGCAATGTAACCCTTGTAAGATCGATGTCCGCGACCCTTTGTAGTCCTAACGCTTATAGGTCCGGCATAATCGACTCCGCTACTAATGAATGGTCGCCCTGGACGACATCTCACCGATGGCAAATCTCCCATACGTTGCTGCTGAGCGCGTGCACTGTATCTAGTGCAGGTAACGCACTTCCTAATGTGTTGTTTAACTAAACTTTTAGCGTTTAAAATCCAATAAGTTGATCTTAGGTAATCTTCTATATAAAACTCAAAGGTGACTGACTGACTGACTGACTGACTGACTGACATAGTGATCTATCAACGCACAGCCCAAACCACTAGAGGGGATCGGGCTGAAATTTGGCACACAAGTAGATGTTATGACGTAGGCATCCGCTAAGAAAGGATTTTGATAAAGTCTACCCCCCAAAGTGGTGAAATAGGGGATGAAAGATTGTATGAAACTTTTTATTCCTTAGACATATTGGCATGAAATTTCATAAAAATCGAGTTTAGCTAAAATCATGAGACACGTATTACAGCGTTTGACAAAATTCAACCCTCCAAGGTATGAAATAAGGGATGAAAGCTTTTATAGAAAGTTTTTATTCCTTGGACATATTTGCATGAAATCCTACAATAATTTTATAAATCTCAATGTATGGATGTTTGGATGTTTGTTGCTCAATCACGCCCAAACGGCTTAACGGATCGAACTTAAATTTAGTACACTGATAACTTATAGTCTGGAATAATACAAAGGCTAACATTTTAATCCCGAAATCATGCATTCTTAGGGATCAAGTATAAATGTAACATCGGAACGCCAAACCAGATTTTGTTGCAATTTGAAACACAGATCCAAACATCAAAATAAAACAGGCTATTTATTATCCCGAAAACATACACAGTTCCTAAAGGATCAAGTATAAATTTAATATCGGAACGCCTTATTAGATTTGGTTCCAATTTGGAACACAAATAGTTCTTAGTCTGAAATCCTATCCTACTAATAATACTATAAATCTCAATGTATGAATGTTTGTTGCGCAACGTTTACGTTTACGTTCCGTTTACGTTGCGTTTACGTTGCGTTTACGTTGCGTTTACGTTGCGTTTACGTTGCGTTTACGTTGCGTTTACGTTGCGTTTACGTTGCGTTTACGTTACGTTTACGTTACGTTTACGTTACGTTTACGCGTTACGTTTTTACGTTACGTTTACGTTACGTTTACGTTACGTTTACGTTACGTTTACGTTACGTTTACGTTACGTTTACGTTACGTTTACGTTACGTTTACGTTACGTTTACGTTACGTTTACGTTACGTTTACGTTACGTTTACGTTACGTTTACGTTACGTTACGTTTACGTTTTTACGTTACGTTTACGTTACGTTTACGTTACGTTTACGTTACGTTTACGTTACGTTTACGTTACGTTTTACGTTACGTTTACGTTACGTTTACGTTACGTTTACGTTACGTTTACGTTACGTTTACGTTTACGTTACGTTTTTACGTTACGTTTACGTTACGTTTACGTTACGTTTACGTTACGTTTACGTTACGTTTACGTTACGTTTACGTTACGTTTACGTTACGTTTACGTTACGTTTACGTTACGTTTTTACGTTACGTTTACGTTACGTTTACGTTACGTTACGTTACGTTTACGTTACGTTTACGTTACGTTTACGTTACGTTTACGTTACGTTTACGTTTACGTTTACGTTACGTTACGTTTACGTTTACGTTACGTTACGTTTACGTTACGTTTACGTTACGTTTACGTTACGTTTACGTTTACGTTACGTTTACGTTACGTTTTACGTTTACGTTACGTTTACGTTACGTTTACGTTACGTTTACGTTACGTTACGTTTACGTTACGTTTACGTTACGTTTACGTTACGTTTACGTTTACGTTACGTTTACGTTTTTACGTTTACGTTACGTTTACGTTACGTTTACGTTACGTTTACGTTACGTTTACGTTACGTTACGTTTACGTTACGTTTTACGTTACGTTTACGTTACGTTTTACGTTACGTTTACGTTACGTTTACGTTACGTTTACGTTACGTTACGTTACGTTTACGTTACGTTTACGTTTTTACGTTACGTTTACGTTACGTTTACGTTACGTTTACGTTACGTTTACGTTACGTTTACGTTACGTTTACGTTACGTTTACGTTACGTTTACGTTACGTTTACGTTACGTTTACGTTACGTTACGTTACGTTTACGTTTACGTTTACGTTTACGTTACGTTTACGTTACGTTTACGTTCGTTACGTTACGTTTACGTTACGTTTACGTTACGTTTACGTTACGTTTACGTTACGTTTACGTTACGTTTACGTTACGTTTACGTTACGTTTACGTTACGTTTACGTTACGTTTACGTTACGTTTACGTTACGTTTTTACGTTACGTTTACGTTACGTTTACGTTACGTTTACGTTACGTTTACGTTACGTTTACGTTACGTTACGTTTACGTTACGTTTACGTTACGTTACGTTACGTTTACGTTACGTTTACGTTACGTTACGTTTACGTTACGTTTACGTTACGTTTACGTTACGTTTACGTTACGTTTACGTTACGTTACGTTTACGTTACGTTACGTTTACGTTACGTTTACGTTACGTTTTTACGTTTACGTTACGTTTACGTTACGTTTACGTTACGTTACGTTTACGTTACGTTACGTTTACGTTACGTTTTACGTTACGTTTACGTTACGTTTACGTTACGTTTACGTTACGTTACGTTACGTTTACGTTTACGTTACGTTACGTTACGTTACGTTTACGTTTACGTTTACGTTACGTTACGTTTACGTTTACGTTACGTTTACGTTACGTTACGTTTACGTTACGTTACGTTTACGTTACGTTTACGTTACGTTTACGTTACGTTTACGTTACGTTTACGTTACGTTTACGTTACGTTTACGTTTACGTTACGTTTACGTTACGTTACGTTACGTTTACGTTACGTTTACGTTACGTTTACGTTACGTTTACGTTACGTTTACGTTACGTTTACGTTACGTTTACGTTACGTTTACGTTACGTTTACGTTACGTTTACGTTACGTTTACGTTACGTTTACGTTACGTTTACGTTACGTTTACGTTACGTTTACGTTACGTTTACGTTACGTTTACGTTACGTTTACGTTTACGTTACGTTTACGTTACGTTTACGTTACGTTTACGTTACGTTTACGTTACGTTTACGTTACGTTTACGTTACGTTTACGTTACGTTTACGTTACGTTTACGTTACGTTACGTTTACGTTACGTTTACGTTACGTACGTTTACGTTACGTTTACGTTACGTTTACGTTACGTTTACGTTACGTTTACGTTACGTTTACGTTACGTTTACGTCGTTACAAAACGGAACGATACAGATCAGAACAGAACTCGACACAACACAATACAAGCACAATACAACATAGCATAACATAACGACGATAAACACGATATGTCAGCCGGTTTTGGCGACATAAGGTATAACATAACATACTCTGAATCGGCATACAGCTGACTAAAACTCTGTCGACGTTACTAATTTGACAAAATTATTGTTTTTGTAAGAATTCACATAAACTATGTTTGTCTTCCCTGGTAAAGAGTGAAATATACAAACACCCCGTAGTTACTATAAGAACTAAAATAAACAAAGTAAGACAACAACTCTACATTTTTACCATTTTTTAAAAGCAGTGAATTGACACACAAAACAAATCAAAATTCTACGCGGACGAAGTCGCGGGTAACAGCTAGTTAAGCATAAGCTGCGACCCTCCGTGAATTGTTTTGTCATGAGCTTCAGCTACTAGCAATCTAGTGAATGGTGAGTCATGAGGCAGTACAATTGGTGTCTTGGTTTCCGCATTCAGTAAAGAATGCGTGAGTCGACCAGATATTCTAATTATGCCTTTATCGTCTAGATAAGGGCACAAGATTCTCAGCTTGCTACACTTCTTAGTAACTGGTTTTCCTTTTTTCAGAGTGTTGTATTCTTCAGCCAATCCTAGTTGTTGAGTTAGTTTTAAGCAGCACTGTAAGGCTTCTTCGAGTTCAACCTTAAGTAAGTAACGTGTACTTTTCGAAGACTTCTTGAGCCATCTTCTACAATATGCGACTATCCGTAACAACTTCTGAAGTGAAGAATATTTTGTGAACAACTCGTCGATTTCGCTTAAACCAGAAACTTCTCCTATATGAACTCGAATGGACTCCTCTTCGCTTGTACGTAAATCTTTTGAACTATTGTAAAGAACTTCTTGTTTTCTCAAAAACGTCGGTCCAAAAAACCATAAATCATTCCCAACCAAAGCGCTCGGTAGAACTCCTCTCGATGCAATATCTGCGGAGTTCTCCTTGCTTGAAACGTGCGACCACTTCGACGAATCAAATGAATTTATGATTTCAGAAACTCTATTACCGACAAAAGTTTTCCAACGGCTGGGGTGGCTGTTCAGCCAAGCCAGTACGACTGTGGAATCCGTCCAAGCATGAACATTGGCCTTTTGGATGTCTAAAACTTCTACTGTTTCAGCTAATAACTTTGTCCAACAAAACTGCACCACATAGCTCCAGTCGTGGAATGCTGATCTGTTTGACGGGTGCCACTCTTGTTTTGGCTACTACAAGTGATGTTTTCACATTATTCATGTTATCCACGATACGAATATATATTACTGCCGAGTATGCTTTCCGGGACGCATCACTGAAACCGTGCAATTCAACCTTGTTATCAGTGTTCTTGGTACCAAGCCAGCGTGGGACTTCAATCTTGGAAAATTCACCGAATTCATCACGATAA
The DNA here is from genome assembly GCA_017562165.1 of Ectropis grisescens. Lineage (NCBI taxonomy): Eukaryota > Metazoa > Arthropoda > Insecta > Lepidoptera > Geometridae > Ectropis > Ectropis grisescens. The sequence continues at coordinate 22,083,941 of CM029783.1, forward strand.
GTATTCCACTCTTGTTGTAATTCTTCAGATATTGGCTCATCCCAGCTTACGCCTGTCAACCATAGCTTTTGAATAAACATTTTAGCTAATATCACACTAGGCGCAACCCATCCTAGTGGATCGAACAACTTCGCAATTTCTGATAATATTTTTCTTTTTGTTTCAGGTCCTGTCGTCGGAGAGAGCTGTACTGCGTACTTGAAGGTGTCATCGCTTCTGCTCCAGGTAAGTCCTAAAACTTTAATCGTACTGTCCAATTTGATCTCCCTTTCTTCCTTTGAATTATCATTTTCTGTCTCTTGACTTCCTAATCCTAGTGTATCATTTTCCGTAAATAAAATTATTTGTTTTAAAAGATCTTTACTATTACTATTCCATTTCTGTAACTCGAAACATCCTTTCTTTAACAATTCTTGAATTTCCTTAAACACTTCAAAGCCTTCTTGTACTGTATTGCATCCAGTCATCAGGTCGTCCATATAGAAACATTTCAGTACCCGTTCCTTAGCAAGTGGGTATTGGACTCCGTCGTCGTGAGCCACTTGCTGCAGTGTTTTTACTGCTAGGTACGGAGCAGCTGCAGTTCTAAAAGTGACGGTAAGAAGTTCGTAATATTTTATTTCTGCCGTAGGATCACTTCTCCACACAATGCGTTGATACATATTAGCATCTGATTTCTCAACTAACACTTGTCTATACATCTTAACAATGTCGGCGACTAAGGCGATGGGATAGGTTCTCCAGTGCATCACGATGTGTCGAAGATCTGCTTGCAGAGTGGGTCCCACCATAAGAGCATCATTTAACGAAACACCTAGCTTGTTAGGTTCTGATGCGTTGAAAACAACTCTAACCTTTGTTGTTGACTTGTCCTCTCTTACTACAGCGTGATGTGGCAAATAGACTGCTTCATGTTTTTTATCGTCGTCCTCGCTGATTGGTTGCATGTGTCCCAAAAGTAAGTATTCGTTTAGGACAGCATTATAACTCCCTTGCAATTCAGGATCCTTTTGTAATCTTCTTTCTAAAGACTTGATTCTCTTAACAGCTATTTCCCTGGAATCACCGTTCTTGCAGCTTGGATTGTCATCACTAAATGGTAAGTTTACAACATACCGTCCTTCTTCTGTTCTTTTAGTAGTGTTTTCATAAATATTTTCACATTTCTTTTTTCCTCACTCAATATTTTCTTAACATTATAAAATGTATTCTCTTCCACTTCCCAAAAGCGTTTTAACATGTCACTTTCATTTATCTGTGAATGCATGACCCTTACTGTTTCACTTGATTGACTTTCGTTTCCTTTACTAGTCACACCTGAAAGAATCCACCCTAAAGTAGTGCTCTGTGCAATCAGTGATCCATTAGGACACTTCTTCATTCCTTCCTTCAGTATGTTGCAGTAAACATCTGCGCCCAACAGAAGATCTATTTTGTTAGGTACATTATACTGTGGGTCTGCGAGCTGCAGATGATCTAAATCAACCCAATCTATAACTTCTGCCTTCTGTTCTGGGAGATAAGAAGTTATTTTATTTAGCACGTAAGCTTCTATTTCAATTTTAAAACTGTGATATATGCGAGATTGCAGAAGAACTCTAACTTTATATTGAGCTCTCATAGTTGTGTCGTTGCCTAACCCCGAGATTGTTCCGTTCACTGGAACTTTATTTAGTCGCAGATGCTGGACTATGGACTCTGTTATGAAGCATGCCTGTGAGCCTTAATCAATTAAGGCACGTACTAATAAAGGCACACCGTTCTTTGCTTCGGCTTTTATAAGCGCTGTTGCCAATAAAACTTGCTTAGGTCGAGAAATGTGACCAGTAGAAAAGCAAGCTATAATTTGTGATTCTGATTTCTGACTAGTTTTATCTCTGTCCTGTTGTTTAGAATCGGAGGCAGATTCCTGATGCTCTTGATCACTACTTGGATGCAATAAGGTATGATGCTTCTTATGACATCTCTTGCAGGATGATGACTTCTTACAATCATATGAGATATGGTTGCTACCGAGACAGTTGAAACAAATGTGATTGTTCGCTACAAATTCTCGTCTTTGGTGGACAGATTGCTCAGCAAACTTTTTGCAAAAACACATTTTATGATTCATTGAACAAAATTCACAATTGAGTTTTAAAGATTTTGTAGCAAACAAAACCTTAGCATTTTGACTGCGATTAATATTTTGTACAACTTTACATGGCTCGACAAACTCCAAAGCTCTAAACCGTTGTTTAATAAAAGTTTTAAATTGGTCAATGGTTGGTAGAGCGTCATCACTCGAAATGTACAATTCCCATTGTTTTCTAGTTTCAGGATCTAACTTGTAAGTAACAACATGAATCACAATTATATCCCAAGTACTTACATCAATTCCCAAGTTTTTCAATGCATTTAAACAATCTACAGTAGTGTCTAACATTTCTTTTAAGCCAGATACAGATTCAGAATTTAATCGTCTTAATCCGAACAACCTTTTCAAAACACAATTTGATAAATATTTTCTATTATCATACCGCCTTTCCAATAAAGCCCAACACTCCCTATAGTTAGCATCAGTTATAGGTGTGTGTTGAATTAACTGAGCAGCCTCACCGCTAAGATAACCTTTCAGGTAATGTAATTTTTGTACATCATCAAGACATTCATTCTTGTCAATCAAAGATTTAAATAAATCGCGAAATGAAACCCATTCCGAATATTTCCCGGAGAAAATAGGTATCGAAATTCTAGGCAAATTCACTACTGAATGTTTTTCAACTTTAGATACAGAAGAACTCTGTTGAGACTGATCAATTTTAGGACTTAATTTATTTAACACAGATTTTAAAAGAGACTTATAGCTTATGTAAATATCCTCAGTATTTTCATAACAGTCTGTAGTCACATAACTGGATGAACTTAATTCATCGGGTTTACAACCTTCATATATCTTTTTTATGATTATCGTGAAAAGATTGCCAATTACTCTCCAACAACTCTAATCTAGTTTCTACATATTCGATTGTGATTCGATCTTTAGGACTTTTTTTTATAACTGTTATAAGCTTTTTCTATAACATTTTGAATTTCTTTCTGTAAATTAACGATTCGCTGCATCTTAAATTTTGATATTTACTTTACACAAAACTAAATTTACTAAGTATAAAACCAAAGTTAATTTTTAGGGTAATTTTTAAATTATTGACTTAAAGTTTGATTTTAACAATTAATTATAACAAATAATATTACGAATTTTTAACCAAAACACGAAAATTTTACAAGTGTTTTAACTTCGGACCAAAATCGGGCGTCGGTTCCCCGTAGTTCACTTTTTTAGTAAATTATTCTAAGTCCTAAGTTATTGCATGCAAACTATTCTAAGTCGCTAATCAGTAAAGTTGAAAATTTTACAAGTCCAAATGTCGTCATGAATTTTCTAAGTTAATTTCTTCAAACACAGTAAGTTAACTTTCTCTTGACAAAATAATAAAATGTACTCACAGTTTATCCTTGCACTACCTATATTACTAACTCACTGTTACTTCCGCCGATCTGGAGCGTGACGTAAACTGACGTCACGCTTTCACGCCGAGGTAGTCACTCGAAGTCACGTTGTAGTAGAAATACTTCGCTCTCAGGTCCCGCAGCACTTGATTGTGTCACTTCCCAATGTGACTGGTCTTTATGCTGTTCTCCAGCTAGCACTGATGAGCTGGTCTCCAAATCCTCCCACCACTGCCCAGTAGCGTATCTCCGCGTGGCGGATGAGTAGCTTCCGAAGCTAGTGCCGCACACTCCTTCTGCAGCGATCCACTGCGAGTGCGGGGGGTGACGGTCGTCCGATGACCGTTGGTCTAATAATCCGACTCGTTACGGACCATGTACAGTACCGTGATACGTGAAGGGTAAAATAAACGCCTTGTATTTTGTAACACGTGAACTGGTTCTTTAATGAATCGCTTTCATTGATACAATCAATAGCTCGACAATTGCAAACGAAATTAAAATAGTCTAATGTATGGCGTAAACATCGTATGCGCGTTTTAAGACCGATCAACGCCATCTAGCGGTTGGGTGCGGTACTTAACCCGAACAGTTACAAATTATACCCTGTAGTTAGGGTGTTGCGATTAGTATTGTACATAGTAGGTATTTATATAATATTAAGTGTTTATTAATTAAATATTTAAAACTACACAATTCATGATATTGAAACGTTTTTATCTTCTAGGTATTCTTCTATTTTATAATAGCACTTGGAATTGAGTATTTGTTTTTTGATGTTATTTTTAAATTTTTTTATGTCTGTTTCGTCTCTCACACTTTTAAGTAAGTGGTTAAATATTTTATGTAACATGTATTGAGGCCCTTTTCGTATTATCTCAAGTTTAGGTTCTGGAGCTGTAATCTGGTTTTGCCTTCGGCCACTGGTGATGAATGTAAATAAGTTTGGATGTTTTTTAACAAAAGTTGCTGCTTCTAGAATTTACATGCATGGAACTGTTAAGATGTTAATTTGTTTGAAAAGGGGCTTACAACTGTTACGTTGAGGGATGTTAACTAATATTCTGATGCATTTTTTTTGCATAATGAGTAATTCAGATGCATCAGTGCTGTTTCCCCAACATAACATTATGCCATAATTTAGCCAAGAGTGGGCATACGCGTAGTAGGCAGTTTTGGCCGATACTAAATTCGTGTTCGATTTTAAAACTGATAAAGCGTATGAGAATTGTGACAGTTTACTTTTTATTATTTTAATATGGCTTTTCCAGTTAAGGTGTGTATCTATAGTAATCCCTAAAAGCGTGGCGGTCTGCGTTTCACTTATATTGAGTTTGTTAGTTAGTGTTGAGAGATTTAGTGGGTTTTTTTGGTACGGGTGCATTTGAATTAGTTTTGTCTTGCGTTCATTCAGGTCCAGGCCATGTGGTTTACAGGCTGACATGTGGCTGATCATCATCAGTCCAGACTGGCCCACGCCTTGGGCAAAGGCCTGTCTTCGATCCATTCATATACCCTGATGTATGGCCTTGTTAGTTAGTTTTATAAGATCGTTAGTTATCACGCCATCTTTGCCTTGGTCTATCTGGTGGTCTATCAATGTTGAGCCCTTACTTATAACCGCTGGGCAAAAGTCATTACAGGTTAAGACCTGCAGTTATCCGGCAACCAGCAAACCTCTACACCATTTTATTAGTACCTATAGTGTAAAAAATCCCGAGATTGGGAAGTATACAGGTTAAACCGTGAAGCGCTACTAATGACTAAATAAATACTGTCTGTTTTTGTAGGTAGGCTGTTTTCCTTTGTGGTTGCCCGGAAGACATCGTTCTCAGCAATAAGGCCGCCACTTATGTTTCATTGTAATATTTTAATTTGTGTTCATCACAATAAAGAGTTTCCTATCTATCAATAGCTAATATAATGAAACATAGCACAAAGCAATTTTAATATTACTCAAATTACTATTCACTGTTTTCTTTTTGTTGGAAAAATACCAATTACTTTGTTTGTCCTCCATAATCCGCGCTTAAACTGAGTCTTAAGTCCCTACAAATCTCACAAACTCGACCGCTGCCTAAAAAGATCGCATTACATTACCGTATTTCAGCGAGAGACGTTAAAATGCAAAGGAAGTACTTTGATACTATCGCGTCTTATAATAAATCTTTAGGTTATTTACTTAGCGCTAGCAATTTTACGGTAGAACTTTTGAGTCGAAAGAAAGTCAGAAGTGGTTTTAATCTAATGGACTATTTCTATTCGTTGCGTTTTTGTTTTTACTTTATTGCTTTTTTGTTGATAAGTTGATATTATTTATGTATGTTAACTGATTTCTCGAGAAACCCGGCACCGATTTTAAAATTTATTTTTTTGTTCGGATGGGTATGCTTCTCGAATGGTCCCATATAAATCTTATCGAAATCGGTTACGTGGTTTTTGAAATATGAACCATAAACTAAAATTTGCGTACAATTTTCTGGATGACGTAGGTGTACATTTCACAAAAGTTATGAAACTCAAACTTGTCAATACGAAATTGTGTGAATGGATTAATAAAAACTTGTTCTACACTAAAAAGGGTAAAATAAACTATTATCGTACAAAAAAATTAACCGACTTCAAAACCACAAATAGGCACTCGAAAGCGAAAATTAAACTAAAATCATTATTTTAAGCGCTACTCACTCATCTATTTGAAGTCGGTGCCAGCCAAATTTTTTCAAGTAGTGGATAAATACTACTTACTTACTAACTAATACAATACAAAGTTTGGACTCAGCTGATGTTAAGCGGCGATTCGCTCTAAACGATGGAGCGTGCTAACCAATTCAGTCTCGATTTGAAGAAACCACCTTCCACGGATTTCGCAATTAAAGTATATCCGTAGAAGAAACCATCGGGAAATATCCACTCAGGTAATGCATTCCACAGCCTAGATGTTCTTATTAGAAATGTAGATTTCCAAAAAACTAAAAAAATCACACACAACACCATCTGACCCCAAACTAAGCAAAGCTTGTACTATAGCGGCCAGATAGCTGATATAATACATGTATAGTTTTAAATACATACTTATTATAAATAGAAACACCCAGACACAGTGCAAACATTTGAATTCATCACACAAATATTTGCACTGGGGTGGAAATCAAATCCGCAACCTTCGGCTTCGCAGGCAGAGTTACTACCCATACATGCATGGCTCTTGAAGAGGCCAGTTTCTATGGATCAATTTTATAATATTCTGTATCGTGTTATCTTACCTACAAACAGCAATAACAATGTTTGTATGTATGGTTAATAATTATATTCTCACGCAATTTCTCGCTTGACAATCACAATAATTTCGTCCGCCATTCCTTCTCAAACAGTAAACCCAAACTCTATCCGACTAAAACATACAACAAAAGTCCTAAAGATAATTTTTCAATTAACCAAGTAAATATTTATTTATGCAGACGGCTCGGGGGCGTCGCGGCCGATCTGAATAAAATTAATTTATTTTATTAAAAGCCATCTCGCGGGAGTGCCGGCTAACGAGTTTGGGATTGAGTTTATCTTTTGTACTGCAAGATTGGCTCATAGCTTGAACTGAAACCCTTCAAGACTGGAACGCAAGAACACAGATATAGGATAATCAACTCGCGTCGAGTCTCTCTATACTTTACAGCTCTTCTACAACTAAAAAGTACGCTTATATGTATTGTACCCCAGCACAAACACACACATACACCCTCGCAATGAACACACACCCTCTCCCACACACCCTTACACTAACACACACACCCGCACCCTCGCACACACACCCTCTCTCACACACACACCCATACATACTCTCTCCTTCAAATACACATCCACCCAATCATACTTACCACCACAAAACATTGGCTAGTTTAAAATGTATTTAATTAATTTTCTTTGTTATGCTATTTTTGTTTGTATATTTAATAATGTCAATTTAATTTTATGAAAATGATATTATATTGTAAGGTAGAAAATGGTTTTGTCTGAAATCACTGACGGTTGCAGGGTTTCTTTACATTTTTTTTTAACATATAAATTTGTTTTCAATAATTATGCTTTCGTAGTAATCTATTTTATTAATTGATTAATTATTTTTTTCCGGAAATTGTGTCATCATGATCTTGTCTGCAGCATTCTCTAAACTTGGAAATGTTTGAATACTTGAGGGGCGTCCAAGTCACAGGCTTTGCCTAGTTTGGAGCCCACGGATACTTATATCTTGTATTAATTCGTGCTAAACTGCCAACATGTTATACTGTGCTGTATTTTATTTTGGAAATAAATTATTATTACGAGGGTCAAACTGAAAGTTCTTAGAACTGGCCACTTATAAACAATATAATAAAAAAATTATTCTATAATTTGAAAATAGAACTCTTTGCCAATATTACTGAGTATATACTTCATTCATTTGTCATTTGTTTTACGATTTGGCGGCATATTGAAAATTGTCTGTGTCACGTCAACATGAATTTAACACGAGAAAATTTTCGTGCAATGATTTTTTATGACTTTCGATGTCATTTAAGTCAACAAGAAAGTTATGATAGACTACGATTGGCCTTTCGCGATGAAGCCCCATCTCGTGCGACTGTTTACAACTGGTTTAATGAGTTTAAACGTGGTCGCACTAATCTCACTGATGATTTACGTGAGGGACGGCCTTCTACGGCGACGACTGAAGATAACATCTGTGTTGTGCGGCGTATGATAGAGACTGACAAAAGAGTGACCTATCAGCAGATTCGGACAAGCTTAGGCATCGGTATGAGTCAAGTGCACAAAATCCTACACGAACATTTAGCGGTCTGGAAGCTTTGCGCCCGGTGGATACCTCATAATTTGACTGAGGCTCAAAAACTCCATCGTGTGGATTGGTGCCGTAAAATGATTGAAAGATTTAACGGAGGTGACTCAAATGCTGTGTTCGACATACTAACAGGTGACGAAAGCTGGATTTACTGTTATGATCCTGAAACCAAAAGACAATCTGCTCAGTGGGTGTTTCCTTTCGAGGAGTTGCCAACTAAAGTGAAGAGAGATCGAAGTGCGGGGAAAAAATGGTGGCCTCGTTCTTTGGAAGGATAGGTCATTTCGCAACAATTGTGTTAGAGGATCAAAAAACAGTTTCTGCAGAATGGTACACTACCAATTGTTTGCCACTTGTCTTGGAAAAAGTTCGAGAGAAACGACCTCGCAGTAGGATCCTCCTTCACCACGACAACGCCTCGTCGCACACCGCCAAGCGAACGATCGACTATTTGGCGACATCAAACGTTGAATTACTGGGTCACCCGCCGTATAGCCCCGACCTCGCGCCTTGTGATTTTTATTTATTTTCAAAAATTAAAGAAAAACTTAAAGGAAAGCGGTTTATGAATGCTGAAGAAGCGGTGGCTGCGTATCGCGATGCCATTGAAGAGACCCCTAAGGACGAGTGGACAAAGTGCTTTTCCCAGTGGTTCCATCGCATGCAGCGGTGTATTGACGTGAATTGACAATATTTTGAAAATATATAATAAAACTAATAACTGGCTAATGTAATCAGTTTTTGATTTTCTAAGAACTTTCAGTTTGACCCTCGTATTATTAATCCAATAGTGCTTAGTACTATATATTTCAAGAGAACGGCTACTGTCGATCAGGTTCCTCCACGGTGGTTCAAATCCCACGCACTGTCTTTTCTAAGTAGTTTGTGTAATGCCGCTTACTTAAAAAACTGTACTGGAAAATATCGTGAGAAAACCGAAATATATCTAGAATATTTGAAGATCATGTGTCATCCACCAACCCGTACTGGTCAGCGTGGTGGATTATGGCTTTGACACTCGACTTGCGAGGGGAACCTCACCTTCCCAGCCGTGGGAATATATAGTCGGCTGCTTAAGCTAATACAATGTATCATTTCATAAACCGTAGTGGTTGAGAAGCTAGAACGTGAAATTTAAAATACGGATGGTCTTAAGTTTGAGCCTTGTGTGCACCTCATAGTATTTTTCCAATAGCAGATGTCCAAGCCATCGCCACTGGCTTAACAGCAAGACAGACTGTATGACCTTGAGTCTCTCCATGCGAAAGAAAACCTCGAAATCCAGCAGCAGGAAAATTTTGTGGGGCTAATGCAGTATTGTGTAAACGCCAGTTTTCATTACAGGTGTTTGAGTTCTGTTACGTAGGCTGAGTTCTGATGCTGTTGAGTTATTTTTGCGTCACACATTATAATTATGCGGATATCGTTCTTTTTATTTCCACTTATCTCTAGCTGTATTGCTGTACTGCACACTCAGGCAACGCATTCCACAGCCTCGATTAAGTCTTTGGAAAGTCAATCACGAAACAATGTCACAATTTCAAGGCAAAAGTACCCAGATAGAAAAATGGGCAAGGTTTTTTTTTAAATAAATGTGGACAATTTACACCCACCACCATCTGACCCCAAACTAAGCAATGCTTGTAATATGGCGGACAGATAGCTGATATAATACTTATATAGTTGTAAATACATACTTATTATACATAGAAACACCCAGACACAGTGCAAATATTTGAATTTATCACACAAATATTTACACTGAGAGAGAATCGAACCCACCTAGTAGTAGTAGTAGCACCTACACTCCAAAAAAGTATCCGGTAAAAAACAGATAAACTAGCAATTTTATCGCGATGTTCAAGTCCTTTAAATCTTCTTATAACAAGGCCATCGTTACCCACGATGGTTCGCCTCTTGATACATTCTGGAGACTTCAGCTGGTACTTAGGTAGCTGACCTACCTCATGCCTAGGTAGGTCAGCTACAGACAGTACTAGGTATGTACAAGAGTGAATTTTATGCTCGGTATAAAATGAGCAACATTCAGACTAAAACTATTTTTTTTGCCTGGTGTAACAAATTGTAACAAAAAAAAAAAAACATTCCGGAGAAAGCTATCTCAATTGTTGTTTTCAAAAAATGAACTCTTATATAATTTCCCATTTCGTTAACATTATTCCCATCTGGTCCAAAATCTAAATAGCAAGTTCAGTTATATAACTCCCATTTACCCAGTTACCCGAAACGAATTCATTTGTGCCATTACCCGCTGCCGGAATGGCGGCTAATCTTCTAGTGTTGCTGTTTATTTGCCCATTTTACCCATTTATTTGTTGAAAGTTGGGTAAATCGGCCATAGTTTTCACACGTTTAACATGCTAGCGCTTGGCAACTTTGCACGCAGCAACTTACATGCAACGATTTTCTACTTGAGGACCGGTACTTACGATTATTTTACTGTCTTTTTAAATGACCAGAGACGGCTTTTACTGCCTACTAAACTTCGGGTAAGTGCAAAATGTTCAAGACCTTGGATAGATCATTATAATTTGAATTGTAACATCTGCGGTACTAGCCCGCATTGAAATAAATAATCTTATACGAGTGTCTCTCGGTGACGAAGGTAGTAAAGTGTTGGGTAATAATTTGCACTCTTCGTATTACAACAGATGCATGACACTGCGCTTTTGTGGGCTGGTGTATTGTCTTACCATTAGGCACAAATGCTGATCGTCTAATCACTCTCTAATGTAAAAAAAGCCAACCAAGCGTAGGTGTACTAGAAAGTGAGCTATGATGAGGTTTACTTTTGTACACTAATAATTGTTCTATGACGCTGTACATACAGAGGTAGCTTATGACACTGGTGATTGGTGATACACAGAGATGACAATAGCAAAAATATTATTATGACGTGTAAGTCACGACCCTTAGTCAATAATCGTGTCGTGACATATAATCAGATTGCACTAACGTCCCTTGTATTAAGGTGGAGTAATGAGGTGTAAAACCTTGTTGTTTAGTGAACTAGTTAGCGGGTTCATATTATTAAAGGGTGCAAGTTAAACCGCTATTTTCTACCTTAACTTGATGATGGAAACGTTGAAATTTCAATGAGTGACAGCTGCTTGATGTGTGCCGAATAATATATTTCCACTTTTTTCTAACAAACAATTAACTCCATATAGTCATAAACGGATTCAGAACTAAATTACCTAAACTAAATTGTGTTCGTCGTTATTATAACAGCTTTCACTTCTTAAATATTTAATAAATACTAGTGGTCGCCAAGTGCAGGTATATTAAATATTGCTATACTCTTAGCAATATTACTATATTAATAAATTCTCAATCTAACCATACACTTTCATAGATAATAAACAATGATATAAGTGCGGTAGGTTGATAATTGCAGCCGAGGCGATATTGCTAGCTTGAACGGTAGGCGAGAGCACAGACGAAAAGACAGTTGCGCGTGAGATTTTAATCCAGGACTCCGGATTGGGTATCGTGGTTCTCGCGGCTAGACCAGCCGTTGTTATAATACATTATGCACTCCTTCTTTGTATCACTGGTAACTATAAGCATGTGGAATTGAATACTATTTGGGTACAACATTTTTGCTTCACGTAATACCATACAGATTTTAACATTCACCACGATGGCCAAGTGATGAGAAAACACACGTCAGCGAAAGGCGTGTTCTAAGAAAGATTTTTTATTTTCCGGTTTCACGGTTTTGGATGTTTCCCTTCACTTTTAAAGTTGTAAAGTGATGACGAGAAAGGTGTAAATTTACACTTAAAATATACAGAGGTGTATTGTCTCTATTATATTTCGGAAAGTGTACTATTGATTGTATACCAAATTGTCCTGTTTTCTAATAAACTGCCCGTAGCTCCAGAAATAGACATCGTTTCACTGTTAACGTCCTATAAACTAGAACGGGCATGCTATTCACATTATGCACCCTAATTCGCTTTCACAGTAACGTAACTTAAACGTTACAAACAGAAATGTAAAATACAAACACATGTATACATGAACGTAAATAAATGTCAGTGTGGTAAAATAATATCCAAAAAAATAATGTCACACCAAAGAGGATACATATACGAGTACTTAATCTAAGTGTCACACATTCTGAAATACAATATGTACATGTCTATACGAATATCAAAAACATTAAAACTGTATTCAAATTTACTTTGAAGTTAAAATTTCACACAAAACCTTTACGTAACGTTTAATGAGATACAAAATACCTTTAGCATGAAAATAATGATACGCGTTTTAAAGACCCTTTAACCCTCGCAAAATACAAATCTGACATAAAATAAGAGGCACATAAAACAGTTTATGTGAAGAAAATAATGCTTTGTACACGATGAATCAACAGCAGGACATGAAATTGTGATCTTAAGATGGAATTACGTTAATGTACTACTATGAATAAAGGCTAAAACAGTTTTTTTTTCATATCGTATAATTATTTTTATGTATTTAAATTGAAGAATGAAACGATTCGGTTCCAGATGCATGTAGCAATACAATGCCATAAAAACAACGTACAAACATAATGTATACAATGTTTACATAGTATGTATGCATGTCTCTGTACTATTTAAGGTAGATATAAAGCTCAGCGTTTTATTGATCTAGTAACTTAACTATATGATGTGGTTTTAAATTGAAATACCTGTCTAAATGTGTTTGTGTATTTGGAATATCATGTTTGTGTTTGTTTTGACGTTGTGAGGCACATTTCAATTTAACGTAATTTTCAATTTGGTAATGATGTTTGAAATTGAAGTAAATATGGATTGGGTAAAATCCTAGTATAGGTATAAAACCAAAAAAAAAACAGAATACAGAAACAAACAGGACTACCGATAGAATTGAAAACTAATAACTCAGAATTTTATAACTGACTTTGAAAACTACGCGGGTAAAACCGGTTGGCGTGGCCATGACCATGATCGTTTAGATCATCTGAGCTTACTCGAAAATTTCTTTTCTTTACAAAAGTGACGCTTGACCTCAATTAACTGGCTCCGAAAAACTGTATGTGGTGCATCAAATAAAGTTATCACTTAAAAATCGGATATTTGTTGCTTTATCACGTAATAAAAGCTGAACGAGTCAAGCAAAAATTTAGAACTCAAAAGATACTTTTTAACAAGAAAATTTAAGATACTTCCGAAAACAGTACTTTTTTTAATCCTAGCCGGATGAAGTCGAACGGGCAGTTATTAGCATGTCATAAACATGGGTAATGTTGATACACTAGCCTACATCGTATCGCGGCTTTATCCCAGTAGTTTCAGTTGCCATTATTTTCCATAATAAAAATGTTACTATCCAGACTATAAGCTGTGTTCCAAATTACAACCAGATCGGTCGGCTGTTCAGACGCGACGTTGACGCGAGCAACAAACATCAAAGTTTAACATGTAAAATATTAGGAGGATTACATATCCCTGGATGATATGTCTATGAATTATCCACGACAGTAGTAGGAAGGTGGCATCTGTGAAATTTTAAGGGCAATTAAAACATTTTACGCGTTTGTCAGGATCACACAGTCTTTAAACGAGATGGTTTAATGCCTAGGTGTTTACCTTTACCGCAAGCATCATGGAAATGCCACAGTTTTAGGATCTTGTGGAATAATCGTCATGAAGTTTATGTTTATTCTAGCTGGCGATATGATATAATAGATTTCAGTGAAATATAATTTATTTGTTAAAATGGTTAAAATAGCTTTAAAATTATATTTATCGGTTAGGTTATCGGCTAGGCGGTAGACCTGCAGGTGTACAAACTTATGCAGTTGCCCTCATCTTGTAGTCTTTGGTGTTGCATGGAATATCGTGGACTCACTCTATCATAAACAAGAATGAAATTAAAAATTTAGGTTTACCCCTATTACCTCGGATTTGTAATCCATACAATATTCTACTAGTCAAGCCATTTGATATTGAGGGAGTAGTGAAAAAATAAATGTATTTCGCTATTTTGTGGTGACGGCCATCTTGGATTTGAAATTTGTCATAGCATTTTACTAGTTAAGCCTTTTCAGATGATACTCATATTGAGGAAGGTTGTGAAAGAATATTTTGTTCTTCATTTTGTAGAGGCGGCTATCTTGAATCCATATTGACCAAACATAGCTAAGAACCACCGCAGGGAAATAAACTTTCAAATAAAAAAAACCGCATCGAAATCGGTCCATCCGTTTGCGCTTGACGGTGCCACAGACAGACACACACACAGACAGACAAACATCGACGTCAAACTTATAACACCCCCTATTTGATCGAGGGTTTAAAATACCTACTAGCAACGCCCTGCGATTTCGTCCGCGTAGTTCCCATTCCCAACTTTTACCGCATTAAAAAGTATCTGTGTCCCAAATTTCAAACAAATCCGATTCAATCCGAGCTGCTTCAACATGACTGAGCAAACAACATCCAGATAATCAAATTTTCACAGTTAATATATATAACTAGAATCACTCACGGGTTCACCTTATTTTCTAAGGATAAAAGGCAAGATAAAAGGCAAGGCATTGACAAAAGGCAGGAAAAAGCAGCATAATATGTGTTACTTCGGTCAATTATTTAATTATCTACATGATCATGATGATCAATTTGAATACATCAAATTTTTGCTCGACATGGCGAGTGGTTTCCCTACTGATTAAAACCTCCTCAGGGTTCACCTTTACCGCATATGGCGGGAACACGAGGACGCTGTTGAATTCTTCCGCAAACCCGCACGGGCCCATCTTAGGGGACGTCCTATCATCGAAACAACAGTAAATGCGTTCTAGCATTACGCTTTGCGTTTGTTAATTACATTTATTTCGTTATTTTGCAGTAATTAATTAAACTAGCAGCGTCCCGCCGTTTTACCCGTGCATTAGTCCCCGCTTAATATTATTGAATAAATTTATGTCAAGTGATTGTAAATTTTAGTATGAAAAATAACGTAGTTATTACACATTTTAAATAAATACGCGGGTAAGTCACGTTTGATATAGTCAGTCCAGTCCGAGTAAAGTTTCGATCGCGTACGGCGATCTTTTTTCAAGGAGAGTGCGCGCGCGCGTTCCCTTCTTGTATAACACTGACTGGTGGTGTCGGAAGGAGCCACCTGCGCTGGTCCTTTTTAATCTGATAAATTTGTGGACTGTAAGTAGCAGTGTTGTTTTTTATCTGCGAGGGATATCTCTGTCACGATGGAAAGGGTAAGAAACAAGGGAAACAGAAAGGGACTCACCGTGCACCAGCTCGCGGCGTATCGGAAACTTGTCCCGACGTCTTGTCTAATGTCCTTACGTCCACAGAAAACCTTCGCAGACACTTCACAACATATGGTTAAAGTTTTGGTTAGATTAATTAATTATTTTTGTATAAGACGGCATCCCGTGCGCACGATTGGATATTTTACTTGAGAGTGTTAATTTTACAATGCGGCGGTTACGACCGAATGAAGCATAAACGGTCAATCTTCCTTCTTGCTTAGGTGCGTTGCTTGAGCGGTGCGGGAGAAAGACAAAGGATAGGATTTGAAAGGAGTGACCAGAGATATCAACTCGAGCGGTATTTTTAAATTAACTATGAATATATTTTATTTTTAATTAGCGGCGCGAACATCCTCCCAGTGTACTACTTAGTCTGTGATCCTCCCGGCCTTGATGATACGTATAGTCCGTTCCACGAAGAGGTGTAGAAAATGTAAACAAAGGTGCTACCATAACATAAAAATCGTTTAACCTTAGTATTTTTCTAAAACTGTCTTAAAATATTTTTCACAAACATGATTCGAATTTACTGTGATCTTAAATACAACATACTTGGATTTATATTGATCAAATAATGATTTATTAACTTATCTTGAAAGTTATGAATAGTAATAGTAGAATGTGGTAGTTACGGTTTTAACCAGTGGCAATTTGATCTGTGTTTCTCAAACTGCAAATCCCATCAAAACATAAATGTAAAGTGAAAGACAAGTTCAATATTATGATATTAAAACCAGCCAAGTCGGACTGCTTTTAATAATCATCATAAATTATAAAACAAATCATATTTTAGGTGTTTAATACTAGTCTATGTTATTATAAATAGATTTTAGAACTGACCACTTAAGACCATTTAGATCTCTATTCTTTAATCATTGAAGTCAACAAACAAGGCATATAATATCATAATCTTGAACTTTGATCTCACTTCACTTAAGTACACGCACATTACCATCCACGGATACGGATCTGAATGTAGATATACAAGTATCTAAAGCTGCGCTAGTAGGCTCATATCAGATTTGGCTGGGCAGGGAGAGAAAAACGAGTAGTGAAGGTGAGTTTTGATGTACGTCAGAAAGGGGCCCTTATACCTACGCCCGAGTCACAAGTCTCGGGATCTACTCAGGATTTCTCTCTCTGCCACACGATGGACCCGGCACGCGTGGATTCCATGGATTCACGCGCACGGTGAATCCATGGAATGCTAAGAAAATCGTCTAATATATATATATAGCTCATTAAATTTATGTTTACTAAAAAGTCAGTCATTTCACATACATAATGAAAAAAAATTTCAGTGCTACATAACAAAACAAAGCTGTACTTAGTAATTAATATTAATAAAAACTGTTTATATGTTACTATTGTGTTCCATGAACCAACCACCCAAGTTATTTTTGTATTAATGTTTTAAACTTATGCGCAACACATATTTAATAAACATATAATTATAAAATAATAGAAATAAGACAAAAGGTTGGAAACGGACTTATTGGAATATATTTAACCTTGTTATGTGACGAAAATCTAAATAGACAAACAGAGACGCTTACAACGAACTATCTTCTAAAACAAAGGTTGAGAAATGCTGGACTGTCATATTGAGAGTGACATTGATTTATTTACATTTTCTACACCTCTTCGTGGAACGGACTATAGTATTATCAAAAGTATAGAAAGAAAATGTATACTAAGTACAAGGTATAACTAAACTTATGCTATTTATGTAACATTATTTTTTGAGATATGATGATGAGTTATGAGAAGGCAAAGGGCAAAGCTTAACAATAGCCCGTTTAAAGGTGCTAGTAGCGGTTTTTACCAAAGCAACGCGAACTCTACCATCTCGACCCGGATAAACCCCCTGAATTATGCCTATCGGCCAATGAAGAGGAGTGGCATCATCCTGATGTATTAACACAATGGTACCGACTTTCACATTACTCGCATCATTAAGCAATTTTTGTCTTACTTGCAAATTGTTCAAATACTCTAGATGCCATCGCTTCCAGTAATAGCTATTAACCATTTGGTCGAGCAACTCTTTACGGCAACGCAAAGATTTCGTTTCCTTGGAAACAGGTGCGGCAGGCAAGTAAGTTAAAGGAGAAGCCATTATAAAATGAGCGGGAGTCAGAGGCTCTGGAAAAGGGTCCTCGGGCAAGACGCAAAGCGGTCGCGAAATTAAGATTGTTTCAATCTGAGTCAGAACTGTTAAAAGTTCATCATATGTGAGTAGTTTACTACCTCTCACGCGGTACAAATGAAGATTCTTTAACGGTGCGGATACAGTTTTAAAATCTCGAATTAGTTGAGCAAAGTGAAAATGTTGGACGTTAAAGCACAGATTTCTATACAGATGAAACCTTCGTGAACAACACTGTGAGGCCAGTCATTAGTTTTGTATGCGTGACAGCTCTCACCGACGTTGTCAAATTACTCACGTTGGTGTGCGTGTAATGTTCCCAGTCTTAAGAAAAAAGTCCCACTATTGTTGAGACGATTTTCTTAGCATTCCATAGATTCACCGTGCGGGTGCCGGGTCCATCGTGTGGCAGAGAGAGAAAACCCGAGTAGACCCCGAGACTTGTGACTCGGGCGTAGGTTTAAGGCCCCTTTCTGACGTACATCAACACTCACCTTCACTACTCGTCTTTCTTTCCCTGCCCAGCCAAATCTGATATGAGCCTACTAGTGCAGCTTTAGATACTCGTTCTAGTATAGAACTTACTGCACTTCTGGATAAGCCAAGGTCTTTCAGCAGGTTATAGAGAGATTTTGCTGGTATACCTCTCGCTCCCACTTCTACAGCGTATAAACTAACTACATAGTCGTTTTTTGTTAATTCGTTTAGGAGTACGTAATACTTATTTTGTTTCATCGCGTGGTCTTTAGGTATATTAGTTTCCCACGGTACGGTAAGTTCTACAAGGACTATGCGTTTTGTAGCTCTAGAAAAAGGAAAATGTCCGGTCTGGATGACGAAACACCCACATCCTCTGGGATTTTGTAGTGCTTTTCATACGTGTCCATTAAAATAGTCCAATCAAGTGCTGTACCCAGGATTGAGTAAGGCTTGTTCCTGGAGTTTGATGTTGAGCCTTTTTTTACAAAGTTAATTTGTCTTTTGTTTGTCGTCAATCCCTTTTAGGCTCTAGCTACTGAAAGGCTCATGGCTTCACGTATGATTTCAAGTACTCTGTCATGGCGCCTTGAGTAATGACCCCCATTAAGGAGCACCTTGCATCCCACCAATATGTGCCTTAATATGTGTTGTTAAGCTTTGGAAATTTTCACGTATAATAAACGCATAAAACATTATTTTTGAATAATTTATTATTACACCGATAATATATAATGCAAGGATTTCTTGTTAATAACTTGCTCCACAAAAAAAGAGACAGAAACGTAATTGAAAATTATAGCCTCATGTCAAACATTTACAATTTTTTTCAAAGCTGATCCTAAATAGAATATCAAGGACTATAGATTAAGAACAGCCTATTGAACAAGCTGGTTTTAGAGCAGGGTTTTCAACTATTGATCATATGCATGTATTAAAACAGTTAATAGAAAAATCTCAAGAGTATGGGAAAGACCTATACATTGCATTTGTCGACTACAATAAAGCTTTCGACTCAATCAAACACAATCTGCTCTGGGAGGCTCTAATTCAACAAGGAGTAAGAAAGAAATATGTTCGGATTATTAAAAATATAAATGCTAACAGCACTGCACAGATCAAGTTAGAATCCACAGGTCATAGACGAGACGTTTTATAACGGCGAGGATTTGTTCTTATCTATTCGTTTCATAACTATAGTTTTCATCAACACTATTAGTATTTTTATTAACCCTAGTAACGGCGAGGATTTGTTCTTGGCATCGATTCACATTAAATAAAAAAAAATAACGATTATAAAAATAGGGCTTAAAATTGAATTATACAATGTTCATCAATAATTTGGTCTACGAGTATCTTCAAAACAAAATTAGAATCTACATTTTACCTTAACTTCAGGGAAAATAATTTCAATTTAGTATAGCAACACTGACCTATTTTCGTTGAGGTGTTGTGTTTCTATTCATCAATCGAAATAAAATCGTCTAAATTATATAAATACCAGTAAAAATATTCAAACTTTCCTATGAAATTTCCTTTTTTTATTTTTGGGAACAATGTTTGCAATGTTTGATGACACAAGACGGCATAATCTTAAACAAAACATAAAATCACACGGGATTCCCGTACGAGACGAAAGTCAGTTTCGTACTGACTGGAGTTTGTATTTGCTTTTGCGTTTAATATTTGCTTTCTGGACCTAAGGATCTGTGTTCTGCACGTTCCATCTGCCTTTTGTTTTAGAAATCTGTGCATGACAGCATGTGTCTAAGATTG
Source organism: Ectropis grisescens (assembly GCA_017562165.1). Taxonomy (NCBI): domain Eukaryota; kingdom Metazoa; phylum Arthropoda; class Insecta; order Lepidoptera; family Geometridae; genus Ectropis; species Ectropis grisescens. The sequence continues at coordinate 22,103,981 of CM029783.1, forward strand.
CGTCATTGAACCTTTGCTAATCAAATTTGTTTCTTAATCTGAATTTGTGTGACCAATTTCCGACAGGTGACGTAGCAGGTAACTTCAGAGGTTTTTTATTTGAAATCGATATTCTCAGGAATTACTGAACCGATTTCAAAAACTCTTTTACCGTTGTATATTTACGGGATCCCGATGAGTTTTATAAATGTATCACGGGCGAAGCCGGGGCGAACATTTAGTAAGATAATAAAATACTTATCTGTTTTTACTATGATACACAGTCTATACTATATTGTACATACCATGAACTATAAATAAATATTGAATAACACAATAGCAATGACAAACAAAAGTGCACTTTGCTCAGAACAAAAGAGTACATTTGCAAAAGCATGACTAGCATACCACAGACTAGAGTAGATACAGCAAAAATAAACAGAATTATGTAGTCAGTCTCTCAATTTGTTATGCCTTTGGCTGTAAATGTATTTTTAGCGTAGGGAATGGAATATAAAAAAAAACAATAATTACCACCAATTTATTCTTATTTCTGTAGCTACGAGAAAAAATATGTAAGTTTTTTATATATTATTTACAACAATTGACTAAAAGCAAATAATAATCAATTTTCGCATTCAATTTGAAGATATCACAAAATAGAAAGGCTGAAATTCGTTTTGAAAGACTTAGGATGCGATGGATAAACCGGCGTGATTGATTTGACATTTATAATATGAGTGGTGTGTCACATAATTGACTTTTATATTTACAATGACCGCGTTATCTACATTGGTCTATGGAAACCCATTTTAATGGTTGGATGACTTGCCCTTACGAACAAACATAAAGGTTATATAGACTGTTACTTATAACTTATAGGTGGGAGTTAAGAGTGTAAAGTGACTGAAAATAGTTTAAAGCAAATTAAAAGTAATGTTACGATTAGAAAACTATACAATCTTTTAAATTTCATAGATTACTACAAATGATTTTTAAAATTGACTTCGATTTCTTTTATAAATTGAAGAGTAACAGGACAAGCAATAATATCATAATCATCAGCAGCCCACTCAGCGTTCTCACTGTTGGGACTCGGAGCCTTCTCTTGCAAAGAGATATTCAAGGCCAAAATTCACCACGTTGGCTCAGTGTGAATTGCGAGATGACGCATGACCTCAAAAAAATTTAGGTAAGTACCTATATGTCAGTTTCCTCACGATGTTTTACTTCATCTTTTTAAGTTAGCGGCAGTACACGCATGACTTCGAAAAAACAGTAGTGCGCGAGGGATTTGAACGCGGGGCTCCGGATCGGCAGCCACCGTTCTCCCGACAAAACCAGATGTAGCTTGCAATATCACAATAGCTCGTAATTTTTCACACAGTACTATGCCTCGCAGCTATTTGAACATGAAGAGTCAACGACGAGAGATTTAAAAAAAATTAGTTGTGTAATGATTTGGCATTAAAATATATTTTTATCATTATCACCAGCCCACCTTAGTACACTGCTGGGCAGAAGTATCTCCCATAATAGCCACTCAAAGTTTGCTCGGATATATTTCAGCCACTGCCTGCAACCTTAAGGAGGTATATCATCACTCCATCGAGTTTCAGGACGCTACGTTTGACGCATCTATCGGTTTCTACGCATAAAATACGTCTACCTAACGCTATAGGTCCTACGTGAGTACGACCAGCCTACTGCCACTTCAGTTTGCTAATACGTTGAGCTATGTCGTTAATTTTGGTCCTCTCGTGTACATACGCGACCCAGAGAAACTCCAAGCATAGCTCGTTCCGTATCACGACTTTAAACTTGTGAATTGTGAAAAGTTTTTTTTAATGAATACATTTATACATCGAACTCTTAAAAACGCAGAAGCGGCAAACGCGCTTCTACTATGGCGATGCAGTTGTGTGAGTTGTGTAAGTTCGCTGACAATTGTGTACGTTCGCTGACAATTCAATTTTCAAATTTTTTAAACAAATTTTCGCCACGTTATGTTGTCTTTAGATTATGGCATACCTCATCTTCGTTTCTTTAATTATATCGATGCATTTATAATATTATGTATTGACATATTTTACTCATATACAGATTTATGTAATTCTGAGAAAAGTCCCAATTTTATCTCGATGTCTGTTACTTACATTATGCATGTCTCTAATTGTCCAGCATTACATAGTCTGTACGTCACATACACCGCTGTAATGAGTTCTTTTAAAACAATATTTACTAAAGTTTTTAGTAGCGAAGAATTGAGAGATAGTAGCATAATAATCAAGTGAGTTATACTACGGACTAGCAACTTATTAATAGAATCATAATAATCTATGCATTTGATTATATAATCTATACTAATATTATAAAGCGGAAAGATTTGTATTTTTGTATGGCACGAATAAACTCAAAAACTACTGGACCGATTTCAAAAATTCTTTTGCCAATAGAAAGCTACATTATCACTGAGTAACATAGGCTATGTGTATTACGAAAAAAATGAGATATCTACGGAATTTTACTAAAACCAACGCAAGGTATAAAAAACAGTCATAAATGGCTTTCATCGCATACGCTGCGGAAAGTACTAATGATAGACCAAAACAATGTTCTACAATATTATAGAGCGTATTAAAATCTACAAAAAACCTCGCGAGACCATATGTCTAACTACAGTAATTACCTCGCAACAACTACTTTTTTACATTTTAAAAGTAAGAAAATGCCTATCAAATTCAGACCATGTTATCAACACATTTGTATTAATTCTTATCCAAATAAATTATTTCTTATTCAAGACTCTTTTAATACCTATTGATTACTTTTTGAATTATTGAAGTCGGACATTCCATTCAAAATATTTAACGAAATTAAAAATATCAATCCTATCAAAATGCGGCGCCGCGCGGCGCGACACCGATAGAGGGGACACCGAGGCACGGGGAGAGGTGTTCGCAGCTATGAAATAGGTAAGTACGAGTAGCCGCGCGCGCGTCTACTAATTCGCGTGGTCGCCTCGCTACGTAGGTAGTGGACGCAAATGATATTAAATATTTTTTCGTAACACTTTTTTATGTTCCTATCAAAATGTTATTTTCAGAACTACTTTTGTTTAAGTTTATTCTACCTTTACTGTTATTGTTCAAGTTTTCTCGCACTTTCTACACATTAAATTTATTCCATTTCGGTTTCCTCACGATGTTTTCTTTTACCGTTTTAAATTGGAGGCATTACGGACATGCCTTCGAAAAAATAGTGATGCGCGTGTAATTTGAGCTGGGGGATAGGATATGATATAGGTCATCCCCAAAGGTCCCCTTTATTCTACCTACTAAAGAAAAATAAAACGGAGCATTAAGGACTACGATGATAAGACGATCAGAAATCTAGCTGTGTCAATAGATTCAATAAGCAGCCCACTAAATATTCCTACTACTGGGACTCGGGGCCCTCTCTCGCAAGGAGAGAGTCAAGTCCATAATCCACCACGCTGGCCCAGTGCGGGTTGGTGGATGACACATGACCTCAAAAGATTCTAAGTACGTGGCGATTTCTTCACGATGTTTTTCTTCACCGTTTTAAGTTAGCGGTATTACGCATATTACTCCGAAAAGACAGTGGTGCCTGGTGCACGTGGGATTTAAAACCGGGGCTCCAGATCGGCCGCCGCCGTTCTCCCGACTAGACCAGCCGTAACTATTTAGTACGTATTTAGAACTAATAGACTTTAGTACCTACATTAAACATTGCACAACCATAAACTACGTCGTAGGTGGCATTAGCAGATTTTAACACTAAATTACAACAATTAAATATTTACTGATTTAATTTTTGATTTGATGCGTAAAAGTAAAAGGGGAATAACAACGACGCCAGACACGCCTAAAGTTTTTAGGACTAAATGATAATATACCATAACAACTAACGCATAACAGTTTTCGCATAATTTTTGCTACCGTATATAGCATAAACATAACTTAGCATAATGTTTAAAGGCACATATTGAGAGAAGCATAACAATACCTAAACATAACAATTGGTCCTATTATGGTCTATCACTGAGGTATGACTCTGGTGAGCTCCTGGAGCCAGAAGCTCTATGTCCTGAGTGTAACCTCTCGCTACGGCGACGACCTCGCTTGGCTCGCTCCTCTCAGGACCTCCCTTGAGCTTCTGGCTCTCGCATTTTTTATAAAAGTAAAATAGGCAAAAAGCATGCGTTTTAAATGATAAACAGATGATTGGGATTGTTTGTTTTGTCTTATGTCCTAAGCATGGCAATTCTGCCAAGAGTGTGTTAAAATTTGTAAGTCTAATAATTTTGTTTTATACTTATTTTCCATAACACCCGTGCGAAGCCGGGGCGGGCTGCTAGTCTTTAGTAAAATCGTTATGCATGAACCACAAAAGGCTTTTGAGTTGGTACAACCAATTTTCGCCAGGAGGTAGCAACGAGCTCAGAGTACAGATAGTTGTTGTATAAATTGTGCTATGAGTTTAAATGTACGTATTACACAAAAACAAAATTAAAGAAAAATATTTACCCCCGACTGCCTCGGAGTTGAAATCTGTACAACATTCTACTAGTCAAGCCCTTTCATTTGATACCCGTATTGAGGTAGTAGTGAAAAAAATAATATAATTCGTCATTATATATTTTGTCCGCCATTTTGTGGAGGCGGCCATCTTGTATCGATATTAACCAAACATAGCTAAGAACATCCGCACAGATATTAACCTTCAAATAAACAGACAGACAGACAGACAGACAGACGGACGGACGGACGGACGGGCGAGACAGTCGAGAAAATCTGACGCGTAGACAATATGTTTTTCTACAAGGACGTAGCGTAGTAGATGGAACTGGTAGGTAGTTGATAACTGCCCCGTTAGCGAACTGTAATACGATGCTACTAAGCTGGCTACGTACGTGTAACTCTACAAAGCTACGTCTTAAATGTATTAAACTCACTAACGTTGTAGCATCTTGTCAATTGAGCTATACACAAGGCAATCTAAGGCGTAAGCAAGTAAGCTATTCTAAAAGAACGTGGCGCAGTAATTGGAAATTGTAGTTAAAAATGAAATTTTAGCAAACTGTTTTACGATAATGGTCCTTAATTTAACGAGTTAATATTTTAGTAAAACTATATAGTACGGGAAACTGCGGTTTGAAAAATTCGGAGTAAGTGGTCCTGAAGGCAAAAATGTACGCCTGGGACCACTTGTACGACTACCCGCTTCGCACGCTTACTGGTAGAAGAGTCCAGATAAGAGCATGTGCCTGCAACTGGTAAATCGCACTCCAAACGACATTTAGATGCTCCATTTCAGGCAAATTTTGAAGTACCAAACGAAAAAGTGGCTGGTAAAGAAAAGTTTATTTGATATTGATGGTACCCAACAGTGTATATAGATTGAGTGTGTTTTGTGTTCTTTATAATAAATTACAATACTGCTTGTAATATGTGCCCAATATTTAAATAATTTTAGTAGTTATAATTGTCACTATTTTTTACCAATCCATACGTATTAGTATTTGAAAACTATGAACCTGTGTAACTCAATAGATAGGTAAATTACCTAATAATTATTTGCACTCGCAATGTTCTCACAATCTAAATTTATTTAAAAAATCAACCCCTGCAAATAGCAATTAATATTTTTGTATTTGTATTATTCCTGGTCAATCAATAATTTGTTTGTAAAAGGTTCACTTACATTTAAAAAATAAGAATAATGCGCAAATACGGAATAAAAATTGTAAGCTACACGAATACTATTTTGTAAAAAAAAATATAACTTTAGCCCAGCGTTATATACTCCTTGCTAAGCATGTTTAGAATAACTGTCAATTGTTTGACAGTGAGACAAAACCAAACTTCCAGCAAAATTGTTTATAAATCCTTGTAAAATTATAAAAGCAAAAGTTTGTATGGATGTATGTTTATTAATCTTTCACGCAAAAACCACTGAAATAAATTTTATACTCGTACATAAATAAATAATGCTTTAGAGTAATACGTACCTATGTATTACTCTAAAACATTATTTATTTATTGTCCTGGAAAATTAATAGAATTGGATACTACGCCGGTGAAACCGCAACAGCATCGTTAAAGCCTGTTAAATATAGACTACAGGCCCGTGAACAAAATTTAAGGGTCAAATGAACCACCAGGAGACCTATGTAGGATAATAAAAGGCTATAAAGTAATAAGCACTGAAAAGCACTGAAAATTGAAAATGAAAAAGAAATGAAAATGAAATGAATTTATTTCACACACAGAAAATCTAACACATACATTTTGTAAATTTTCAAGTCTGACTTTTACATAAACATACTAATCTATACGTATGTGTGGTACATGAATAAACGGTGGGCCCCAAACTAAGCGCATAGCTTGTATCTTGAGGCCCAAGTGCTTAAAAACAGTGTTCTGTGTAGAATGGAACAGTTGCCTTATTATTAGATACAAAATCGTCGTTACCCTATTATTACATACTTAATTATTTTCCTAGATACTAAATGTTGAGTAAATAAGAGAAGAGATAAAAATGGGACATTAATATTGTTAAAATCGTGTATATGTGTCTGAAGTCTTGATGTCTTATGCCATCACTTGTAAGCTGTCCAACTGAGTGCAACTGAGTGAAGACACCAAGATTGTAACCAACAGGAAAAACTCACTCTGGCGACGCATGGCAACTGTCAACCATGAAACGATGTCACTTTTTATGCTACGACCAGTCTGATACAAAAAAAGAAACAATTAAGAAACATTTTTCAAATCTCATAATAACCTTATAAATTGTTTACGCAAACGTCGAAAAAAACATCATACTTCCACCAAAACTCAGTTAATTCAATTAACGACATAAAATAATCTTAGGAAATATATTCTTTATGTTTATAAAACACTAAGCCGCTTGAAAATTTAATATTTTTTTCATAAAAGAAGATATTCTGCTCAGTGCCTTAATAAAGGCAAAGAAAATCTGCACTTCCTGTTTTTATATTGGTTATTTTCTCGCTTAATAATGTTAAAGGCTTCATTTTAAAATTCATTATACCTGCATCGGTGACTTTATTAACAAACCAGCCAAGTGCGAGTAGAACTCGTACACTAAAGGATCCGTATCTTCACAACCAATTGATCTACTTTTTTGCAGCAAAGCAAATAAGATTCAGCACTACACCGGCTGGCATTCGTTAGCTGTCCAACTGACTGCAAGTTGAAGAAGGGTTGCAGCCCTCGATCATATGTCCATAGTGCGGCATAGTGCTGAATCCTATTATTTTATATGTAAATACAAAATGTATGTGTTAGTTTTTCTGTGGGTGAAATAAATTCTCATTTCATTTTCATTTTCAATTTTCAGTGCTAAATCTTATTACTTTATACCCTGCTATCATCCTACATAGGTCTCTTGGTATGTCATATGACCCATAAATTTTGTTCACGGGCCTGCAGTCTAAAAGGTTGAACATAGTGACTCGGAAAGATGATATAATTTGTATACCATTATAAAAAAACTTATTTATGATACACTAACGTCTTCCCATGGTTTTACCTGTATAGTTCTTGTATCCGTTTTTTTCTTAACTTTTATAAGTTTACACTTGACCGCCATCGTGCCTGATGTTAAGCGACGATGCGGTCTACGATGGAGCGTGTTTACCTAGAAGAAACCGATTCACTCTCGATTTGAAGACACCAAGATTTGTAACTATCGCGGAAAACGCACTCAGGCAGCGCATTCCACAGCCTCGACGTTCTAATAAAAATAATAGAGTCAAACCTCTTCGTTGCCTTTGGAACATCAACCATGAAACGATGACGCTTTTTAGAGCTACGAGCAGTCCAATAGGAAAATGGGCAAGGGGATTTTAGATCAGGCAGTGTGTCTGAAGTGTATTTTCCCGCGTAAAAAGTAGCTCTATGCTATTTCAGACTATTCAGTGCGTTACAAATTTAAACCCTATTCGTTTAGCTGTTCCGACATGTTCGAGCAACAATCGTCTTACGTTTACACCTGCTTTTTGGTGAACTCCCACTCATATACGTCCCGTAATTTTATTAGTCCCGTATTTTGTAGTGGTAGGACTCTTAGCAGAGTCCGCCTGGACAAGCACCACACCTTTGCACGTTATTCTACCGCCAAGCAGTAACGTGCAAACATTACTGTGTTCCGGTTCGAAGGGCAATGTTTTCAGAGAAATTACAGGGCTTAGAGATCGACTCTGGGTGACGAGCGCAGTGCAGTACTAATTATAATGGTAATGATTTGGACTCTTCATGTTCCAATAGTGGCGTGTCACTGTACTGTTATGTGGTGGGCATGTTGTTTACCATCAGTTACATGTCCTGCTCGTCTCGTCACTATAAATAAAATAAATAACAAATATTACGATCAAAAGTATGAAATACACAACAAGCCCATATGTATGTCTGGGAGAACACTCTCCCAGACTACTATACTATCTATTCGAAGTTTTACCCCAGTTCGTTAAGTTGTTGATTGAGCAACAAACATAAAAAATTTCAACTTTCTCATTTATAGTATTAGTAGGCTTTCATACTTATTTGTTCGTGACATAATCATTGGCTTTAACGGCGTAGGAAAACATCGTGACGAAACCAACCATGTTCCAAGAAGTTATACAAATTTCGAAAATATGTTTCATTCATCACAAGACAACATATTTCGAAAACGTGCATCAACCCACTCTGGGCCAGGATGGTGGATTGTGGTTTAGACTTTCTCCTTTCCAATTTTTTTTAAACTTTTATAGGTTTACACTTGACCGCCATCTCGCCTGATGTTAAGCGACGATACAGTCTACGATGAAGCGTGTTTACCTAGAAGAAACCGATTCACTCTCGATTTGAAGACACAAAGATTATAACTATCGGGCAAAAACCCACTCAGGCAACACATTTCACAGCCTAGACGTTGTTATCACAAGCGTAGAGTCAAACCTTTTCGTCTGTGTCTTTGGAATATCCACCATGAAACGGTGCCGCTTCTTCGAGTTACAAGAAGTATGATAGAAAAAAGGGCAAGGAGGTATTAAATCATGCAGATCAGTGGCACACTCTGTGGAGACACAGATTACAAAGTGGGTTTTTTTGCTATGTCGGGCTCTTGAAATAAAAACTTCGTTTGTCGCACCACAGACAGATTTTTCGTGGGCTGTGAATTGAAATCTAGCGTCACGCTCGGGAATAATAAAAATAATCGGGTGAAATGGACCGTAGCCAGGACCATGGGCATTGGCCATGGCCAATGTGGCCATAACCAACCATCTAGAAATGCGTCAGTATTTCTGGATGGCCGTCACATCCTCCGTAGAGTTTCACCCGCGTAGTTTCTAAAGTGAGCTATTAAATTCTGAGTTATGAGTTTTCATTTCCATCGGCAGTTCCTATGACTGCCAATTTTGACGTGACAACGTCTTATAAATTGGTTTGCCGGGTGACACTTCAAGAAACTGCGTTACGCTCCGCTCACGTTATGCGCTCACAACGAGAGCGAGTGAGAGGCACGCGTCCCTTCCACTCGGGCATGGTTAGCCCGCCTAAGAGCGAGAGAGACAGACATAAAAAGTGAAAGGCACGCGTCCCTTCCGTAAAATTATTTTACCACTCAAAGTCGTTGTCACGTAAAACTTTCGCCCGCATACCGACTTTACAGGCAACCAATTTTTTTTAAATGTTTTAAATATAGAGAAATCGAAGAAACGTTCTTAAGATGTAAGGAAGAGTTTAAGAAACGTAAGTACTTGCACACAACATCCCCAAAGACATAACACTCCCGTTTTATGGGCAATCATGCGATAAGAAAAGGAAAAAGGAAAAAATAAAATTGATAAGAACATTTTAACTCGAAATTTGTTGCGTTACATGTTCAGTTGACTGGCCTTGTAGCTAGGAGAGTAATTATTACACCAGGCTAAAATTTGTCGCTACTAAGTTGCCTCTGAATTTAGTCCCAAATGTATTAATTCGTCTCTAAACTTAGCTACTAGATTCAGTGCAGTGTCATGGCATTCAGTAGCTAGTTTACTAAATTCAGAAGCGAGGATTTCTTTCTTATAACTGGGTTTCTTATTTCTAAGCTTGCTTTTGAATTCAATCGACTAACCGTGCTTGCTGAATTAAGTCCCTAAATGTAGCCATGGCTACAAAATGACAAAATGGCAAATCTAGCAAAATAACTACATAAATACTTCACTTACCATTGCTAGTTATTCAAACGTCAAGTTATGTAAAAACCTATTCTGTACCTGATCGAAGGTAAATTTCCAGATAAATAATAGAGCAAGGAAATTACTAATAATTATAAATCATGCGACGAGCAAAGTTTGTGAAACCTATGTTATAGTAAGTTGTTAAGAGCTTTTCGCTAGCAGTCAAGCCCATGCCTTGCTTACCTTGTCATTATATCAATAGAACTTAGTACTTAGCTCTACAAAAGTTATAAATATACTCTGTCTTAACAGTCACAGTCTACCGTTGTTATTGTGTTCTAATCCTCATCATTGCTTCGATAAAAAAATCACAAACCAAATACTCTCCAGAACCAAAACTCATAATTAAGATATTAAAAATAAACACCGTAACTTAAGCTTATACGACGTGTTAAATCACCAAAAATAACGTTTTAAAGAATCAATAACACAGCCAAAAGCGTGATCGCTCGAACAAGAACCTCAGTTGTCTGGGCACCGCGGCCCGGGTAGGACGTGTCTACCGATTTGTACTGCCACAAAACACGTGGAACACGCGTGCTTAAAATGTGAATTATTCAAAAAAAGAACAGTGATTGCAGTGCTAGTGAATGTTCCAAATTCGAAAATGGAGTGGACATGCCTGATTTTGTTTTCTCTTTTCTACGTTGCAGTCGGGAATCCAGCAAAAATGGGTCAGTGTTTAATAATTTAGAGCGGTTAGCTTATAGCTTAGATTGGCAGGTTGGTGGGAACAAAGGATGGGGTGCCTTAAGGCGATTCGTTTTTCAATCGATTAAGAGAACGATTGATTTTTTTCGTATAAAAAAATTAAGTGACGGGGCCGGAATGACGTGAATTTGATGGTAATCAACGCAATTGCTCATACCATACAGCTTTAAACATGAAGAGCTTATAACTGCCTAGTATTGTATACACTCGTCACTGGGACAGAATAAAAATAGCTTTTTAATTTACCTAGAATTAACATTTCTGTTTGGTGGTAGAATATGCTAAAAATGAAATATTTTTAAAAAAATACTGCTGTATTGTTCAATTTTCTATTTTCAGATATTCTTTCAATTATGAGTACAGATTAGGTATTGCATGTTTGTGTATTATTATAGAGTTATGGTGATTGCAACCGATAGCGATAGTGTATTGTTGTTTACGACTTTATTTTTGGCCGTTATAGAGTTGGTAATTGATTGAATTTTATTCCATACTATAAATACAAAACATCCTATTGACACTACATACAATAAGTGACATGTAAAATAACAATATATTATAATAAGCAAAAAGGCGATCACTTTTATCGTATTTAAAGATATCATTTTGATTCGTGAAGAACCGATTTATAACATATCTTTATTGTAATATTTTTTAAATTTGTTTAGACAAATGGTATACATTGGACTAAAGAGGATTTTTGTCGTTTCAGTCAGAAATAATTATAAAAGACAAGTCTATTTTTATAAAGATTTTCTTAGGTTTTATAAGCAATTAATCAAGAATTTGCTATTATAAATTTTTTTGGAAAAAAAATCCAAATAACTTTATCTAAATACTTTATTTGGTTTCAAAAGTAACAAAACATAGTTTTCATAGCAACAAAATAATAATAAGGCTCTCAGTACAGCAAAGGTAATTTGCAATGATTTTTTTTTCCTTGCAAACAATAATGCAAGAAAAAATTGCACTACTATCTGAATGGCGATGTTCAAGTTCTATACTTATTTTTCTCTAGACTGACTCTAGTTACTCTAGTTGACTCTAGTTTAGTTTGCAACTCATCGGTAAGTTCCATAGTTTTCAGGTGTGTGCCCTTCGGTACGCTACTTACTTGCTTTGATGAAAAAAAAAACTGCTAGTACCTATTTAAACTATACTTATTATTGTCTTAAAATAATGGCGACCACGAACCGGCAGACGCAGTGTAGGATGTCCCCCCACACGATGGACCGATGAGTCTGAAGTCGGTGGATGGAGGCGGCACAAGATCGGTCATTGTGGAAATCATTGGGGGAGCCTGTGTCCAGCAGTGGACGTCTGCAGGTTGCAGATGATGAAGATGATGATGAATACTATACTCGATAATGTATAAAAAATCTATTAATGTTATAAATGTAAAAGTTTGACTGTGACAATGAACGGATGTATGTTTATTACCGTTTACGCATAGATAGGTGCATAGATAGACAATAATAGACAGAAGAAACACAAGGGCAAAATTTTTACCCGGAAACAATAGTTGGGATTGGAAACCTCGCAGGTGAATCCACGGGACACTGCTAGCAACTAATATTCATGTTTATAGTGTATATAGTTATTTTTTTAAAATTTATATTTAGTTGTTGTATACTAAAAGGATACATATAGATTATTATGTTTTTATTAACAAAACTAAAATACAATGAGAACTACATACACTACACTACAAACCTAACTAACTACTTACACTAAGCACACCTGAATTATCTATAGACCACTGTAGGTCTATAGATAATCAAGATGTTCAAGCCCACTACCAATCGGAAGCGTACCCAGCATGCGGGCGGCATTACCACGCTGAATGACAATGCTTATGCGTTGGGCCAAATAAACGCCAGCATTTTGGTCACGCGTCGCGTCGACCAAGCGCTCGGATAGGCTTTTGAAGATGAGGTGAGCTCCCGGCCCCCACGGGCCCAATGTCTCAACCCCAAAGGGCTCAAATATGTAACCACTTCCGAAGGTTGCATATTTTTATGTTTTTGTTATGAAATTCTACAGCCTTTAAAAAGTATTCCTCTAGAACTCTAGATCGTAGACTATTTATTATATTTATCTAACATTCACATTTTGTCATGTCCGAAGATCAACAATAATATTTTACTATGTTTTGCTCACGTACATTTCACAAAACATGCCGTGTTACATTCTCAATTGTAAATCTTTTTGTTAAAAATAAATTAATATCTTCTTGAAAAAATCTTTTTATTTCTTGTTCGTAGAGCAATTTATTATCTTGCTCTACGTCGTAGCACTTAGCCCAATGTTAGTTACAGATTACAGAGTTCTAAGCTTTCTAGCATTTTGAATAAAAAATTGTATCTTTTTACTGAGATTTTAGTATTTTCATAAATCTAAAGTAATAAGGCAAGCAAGGCGTGAATCTGATAGTAAGCAACCTGCTTACCCATAGTAACAGTGCTACGCATTACATTCCTTTAATCTGACATTACTCTACCGCCACAAACAACATTGTATGCCAGTTTGAAGGAAAATGTCAACTGACCTTTTGGGTAAGTGGTTAGTAAGTCTACCTACGCTACCGAAGGTCGTGATTTCGATTCCCACCCACTGCAAATAATTATGTGTGATGAATGCAAGTATTTGTACCGTGTTATACATGTTTCAACAAATATATAATAAGTATACATTTACAACTATACATATAATTACTACAACAGCTATTTGGCTTCATAGTACAAGCTTCGCTTAGTTTGGGGTCAGATAATGTTGCGTGTGCAAAAAATATGTAAAAAAATAGCGCATATAAATAAACCGTCCAATATAGATAGATAGATAGATACTCTTTATTGTACACACCAAAAACAAAACAAAAAAACACTTATACAGGAGAGAAGAACAATAAATACTAGTGTTACAATCGGCGGCCTTATCGCTAAAACCGATCTCTTCCAGGCAACCTTAGGATGGAAATGGTAAAAAAAATGGTAAAATGGTAATGGAAATATCTGTGGTTGACAAACACAATGCAGTAATGTAATGTCCAAGTGGCGGATGGATTGGTTTCTGGACTCTATTATCATCAAAACCAACCTCATTCATTGAGTTTTGGGTCGATGTCGGTCGATTTCAACTCAATGGGTTCTTCCTCTTTGAAGCTCAATGTGATTGTAGGATTGTGTGTGTGATGGAACCCACCGATCGACATCCACTCCATCTAAAAATGTGCCGCCATAACTGTTTAGACATTTAATTGTCAGTACTGGTAACCAAACTTTGCTCGGTTTTACATCTTCTCTAAACATAAAAATGTTATGTTGGTTTGTGTATGCTTCAAAAACTCAAAAAGTTCTGCACCGATAGCTGAAATTTTACAATGATATATAATCCGCATCAAGGATTGTTTTTATCTAATTTTTGCATCACAATGTGCTACAGCGAAGCGTGGCAGGGTACAGCTAGTTATATATAAAAATGTTATGTTGGTTTGTGTACGCTTTTAAAACTCAAAAAGTTCTGCACCGATCGAACTGAAATTTTAGAATGATATTTAATCTGCATCATGGATTGTTTTTATCTAATTTTTGCATCACAATCGAATATATCACAGCGAAGCGTGGCAGGTACATCTAGTTGCTTATAAATATAGATAAAACGACGTTTTAAAAATAAACCTAGTTCGATTTATTGGTTCCGAAACATAAGATAATAAATTTCATGCAGATCGTTTAAGACGTTTCCAAGATTCAGATTCTAACTTTAAATGGTTTTCCCTAAATATTTATAAGGTTCATAAATATACAAGAACTGGCATGATAACTAAACATACTAATTAAAAAACAACTATAAAATACTAATTCCGTCAGATCATTAAAAATATTGAACACGTATTTTCTCTTTTGTTTCAAAAACAAAAAAATGACAAAATTTTTCTTAGAATTTTCGCCTGACGTCACGTCTATACGATTTTTATGTAGAAATGACGTCACAGTAAACTCCACTCTGGAAGTTTGATGGTGTATAATCATTGACGATTTTTAATCTATACTAATATTATAAAGCTAAAGAGTTTGTTTGTTTGAACGCTAGGATCTCGGGAGGTACTGGTACAAATTGAAAGATTTATTTTCTATTGGAAAGTCCATTTATCGAGGAAGGCTATCTATACATATAAAACTCAAAGGTGACTGACTGACTGACTGACTGACTGACTGACATAGTGATCTATCAACGCACAGCCCAAACCACTGGAGGGATTAGGCTGAAATTTGGCACACAAGTAGATTTTATGACGTAGGTATCCGCTAAGAAAGGATTTTGATAAATTCTACCCCCAAGGGGATGAAATAGGGGATGAACGGTTGTATGAAACTTTTTATTCCTTGGGCATATTTGCATGAAATTTCATATATCTATATATATAAAACTCAAAGGTGACTGACTGACTGACTGACTGACTGACTGACATAGTGATCTATCAACGCACAGCCCAAACCACTGGAGGGATTAGGCTGAAATTTGGCACACAAGTAGATTTTATGACGTAGGTATCCGCTAAGAAAGGATTTTGATAAATTCTACCCCCAAGGGGATGAAATAGGGGATGAACGGTTGTATGAAACTTTTTATTCCTTGGGCATATTTGCATGAAATTTCATATAAATTGAGTTCGGCTAAAATCATGAGGTACGTATTACAGCGTTTATCAAAATTCAACCCTCAAAGGGGTGAAATAAGGGATGAAAGTTTGTATAGAAACGTTTTATTCCTTGGTCATATTTGCATGAAATTTCATATAAATAGAGTTTGGCTAATATCATAAGGTAAGTATTAAAGCGTTTATCGAAATTCAACCGTCAAAGGGGTGAAATAAGGGATAAAAGTTTGAATAGAAACTTTTTATTTCTTGGGCATATTTGCATGACATTTCATATAAGGTGAGTTCAGTTAAAATCATGACATACATATTACAGCGTTTCTTGAAATTCAATCCTCAAAGGGGTGAAATAAGGGATGAAAGTTTGTAGAGAAACTTTTTATTCCTTGGACATATTTACACCAAATTTCGTAGGTATTTAGTGTGGCCAAAATAATGAGTTATGGATCACATTTTTTTCAAAATTCAACCTGTAAAACGGGTTAAATAAGGGCTGAATGTTTTATAAATATCAATGCACCGGACAAACCC
Source organism: Ectropis grisescens (assembly GCA_017562165.1). NCBI lineage: Eukaryota > Metazoa > Arthropoda > Insecta > Lepidoptera > Geometridae > Ectropis > Ectropis grisescens. The sequence continues at coordinate 22,120,123 of CM029783.1, forward strand.
TTAGGACATACTTAATTTTTTCACACACGTATTCTTTTTATGACGTAGGCATCGACCAAGGGAAGATTTTTCAAAATTCAACTCCTAAAGTCTTTATTCCCTGGACTCCTGAAACTTTTTATTCCCTGGACAGTTTTGTATAATATTTCGTATTAATTGAGCTCGGCTAAAACTATGAGGTACATATCACAGCGTTTATCAAAATTCAAGCCTCAAAGGGGTGAAATTAGGGAGGAAAGTTTGTGTGAATATTTTTATTCCTTGGACATATTTGAATGAAATTTCGTATAAATTGAGTACGGTAATATGTATAATGAGTTATGTGTTTCAGTGTTTTTTTTAATACAGCGTCTAATGGAGTAAAATAAGGAAAGAAAGTTTGTGTGAACGTTTTTTATTTCTTGCGACATATTTGCTTTAAACTTTGTAGGATATGAGTACGGGAAAAATAATGAGCTATGTAATTTTAACAGAGTTTTCCTAAATTTAATCCCGAATCATAGGGGATGAAAATATTATATTAATGCACAGAAGATACTTACATTTTTCCACATGTGTTTATTTTATGAAGCAAGCAAGAAAGAAGGATTTTTTTCAAATTCATACTACGTAATAGTAGATAAATTTTTGTACGAACTTTATACCCCTTGGACATATTCTAAAGACTATAACGAAGAGCTTTTACGGATTACTTTTGTTATAACAACGTCTAGGCTGAGCAAGGCGTTCACAGACTAAGTAGAGAGATACTCTAAGGCATTGCTTGAATGGATTTTTCATGATGATTACAACGCTGGTATATACAAATTGAGACTGAATCGGTTTCTTCTAGGATATCAAGCTCTACCGTAGACCGCATCATCACTTAACTTCAGGCGACATTGCGGTCAAGAGTAAACCTATAGCAGTTAAAACTTTTATTTGCATGAAAATTAAATTAATTAACGATGGCAAAAATAATGAGCGTATTAGTTTTCCAAAATTCAACCCCTGAGATGGTAAAATAGGGAATTAAAAATACATATTAACGCACAAGCTTAAGGGTAGGCCTATTATAGACGAGCATTATTTATGTTATTATTTGACGCACACGCTATCCAAGTAGGAATCTAAAATAACAAATAACTTACTGAGCGCGAGCGAAGCCGCGGGTTAATGCTAGTAGGCTATATAACATAAAGCTACTATCAATAGAAGCGGAGCATGAATCAAGAATGTAACAAAATCGGGGAAAAATATTCCTTTTTGAGATTTTTCATACGTTTCGTGCTTTGACATGACACATGACAGCATGTGTCTAAGATTGCGTCATTGAATTTCAGTAATCTGTGCATTGAATATAAATCTTTGCTAATCAATTTTTTTTTTGAATCTGAATTGGTACGACTATTTTCCGACAGGTGGTGTAGCAGGTAGCTGAAGAGGTGTTTTGTTTGAAAGCGATATTCTCAGGAATGACTGAACCGATTTCAGTCATTCTTTCCCCGTTGTATATGTACGGGATTCTGATGAGTGCTATATGATGTACCACGGGCGAAGCCGGGGCGGACATCTAGTAATTTGATAAAACAAAAAAACGTGTTCCATATGTTTTTAAGCCGTTCCATTCCGTTCCAAATACCATTCTAATTAGTCCGTCTAATGGACGGACGGACAATATTTTTGACCCAGGGCTGATCCCCATTACTGGTGTAAAGTTATTAGATATTCCTTAACTTAAATTCAGCCCTGTTTATTTACTTAATCAATTAGTACAGACTGACTGAATTACACTAATGCCAATTGTAATTTGTTTATTGATATGAATAGTTGAATGAGTATGTATAGCTTTTGAGTCGACTGGAACGTTTCAAATGTAGAAATTTCATATTTATACTGCCAATTCTACTTTCATAGGTTTAAAAGCCCCGTGGCTCGAGGAAACTCAGAGTTCATGTGTAAAATAAGATGATCATTTTGAAAAAAAAACAGTTATATAGAGTGCCGAAGAAGGGAAAACAATTTTTAGAATTTTAGGATTAAGCAGCATTATTGTTGCACAATACTTCACCTTTTTTAGCTTGAAAACTAACGTGGTTATAACACATTTTAAATAAATACACGGGTAGCTCTTGTTTGATGTAGTCAGTCCAGTCCGGCTCATGTTTCGATCGCGTCGGGCGATTTTTTTCAAGCTCCTGCTCCTGCTCGTTTAGCACAGTCGTCCAGTCTATTCTAAACGAGCTGCGATGACGCCCGCGCATTCTCCTTGAAAAAAAATCGCCGGACGCGATCGAAACTTGAGTCGGACTGGACTAACTGTTATCAAACGTGAATTAACCGTGTATTTATTTTAAATACGTCATCTGTATACGCTACAGGTACGTATACTGATTTTACGCTCGTTGGTTGCACGCAGTCATAATTAGATTTCACCTATCCGAAAAGTATCTAAAGCTTACGTTCCACTTCAATACTCCACAGCCACTACCCCGCTACATGAGTAAGTCGGTGACGTGAGCCCACAATATTTTACTTACCTAAAGAAGTAATCACTTTAAGAATAGCCCCATACATTCCATATCTTATTTCCCTCGGTCTAACTGGGTAATATACAAATCAAGTACATTTATACCGTGAGTTCAAAAGCTAAATAGCATTGGGAATGACAAATGGAGGGTGAGTGCACTTTACACGGCAGTCCACATTTGTCAGCGTATCGTGCCATTCATCGGCGCGCGGCGTTCACACGTCCATTGCAGTCGAATTGTAGTTGCCACTTTATTTATGGAGGGAAGCAGTTGACGCAGCGTCGCATCACTTTGAATGTCGGACTTGTGACTCTTTGGGTACAGAACAATACGTTATTCATTTGCATAACAGCATAAGCAGGCCACTAAATGTCCCCACTGCTGGGACTCCGGGCTTTCTCTCGCAAGGAGAGAGTTAAGGTCATAATCAACCACGCTGGCCAAGTGCAGGTTGGCGGATGACACATGACCTTGAAACATTCCCTTTAGTCCACGTTCGCAACTGATTTTTGATAACCAGATACGAACATGAAATTTTATTCTTGCTTGATAACCAGTTACGAGAACGGAATATACCTACGAGGGGTGATCCAAAAGTAATGATAATCAATAATAAACACAATGAATAAAATCAAAAACTAAATTTATTTCTCAACATAGTCTCCTAGCAAGTCTATACATTTAGTCCATCTCTTTTCTAAACCTAAAATTCCCTTAGAAAAAAAATCTTTATCTTGACTCTCAAAAAAGTCCTCAACCGCGGCCATCACGTCGCTATCATCGTCAAATTTCTTGCCCCGGAGGTGTTCCTTGAGTCGTGGAAAGAGATAGAAGTCACTGGGGGCTAGGTCTGGTGAATAGGGGGGGTGTTCCACCAGCTCAAAGCCCGCTTCCTGAATGGCAGCCATGGCAATTGCAGCTTTGTGAACCGGTGCGTTGTCTTGATGGAACAGCACTCCAGCCCGCAGTTTGCCTCGCCTTTTCTCCTTAATAGCCTCCCGCAATCTTCTTATTTGTTCTGCATAGTAGGAGCCTGTAATAGTGGCCCCTTTTCCGAGTAGTCCACCATGATTATTCCTTCAGCGTCCCAAAAACAGACGCCATAACCTTCCCTGCTGAGCTTGACACTTTGAATTTCTTCGGCGTCGGTTCATCGGATCGTTTCCATGTCATCGATTGTTGTTTTGTTTCAGGATCAAAATGGTGGATCCAGGTTTCGTCCATGGTCACAAAACGTGACAAAAATTATCCTTGTCTGCCTGGAACTTTTCGAGATTTGCTCTTGACATGTCGACTCGTTTCTTCTTTTGCTCGTCGTTTAACATTTTCGGTACCCAACGCGCGGAGACCTTTCTCATATGCAATTCGTTCACAAGGATTCTTTGAATGCTGCCATATGAGATCCCTGTGACCTCAGCTACATGCCTGATAGTCACTCTTCGATCTTCCAATACAACTTCTTCAACTTTTTTCACATTTTCTCCAGTGAGAGACGTCGATGGGCGCCCTTCGCGGTGTTCGTCTTCCGTCGATGTTCTTCCCAGCTTAAACTCCTTAGCCCAGCGTGCAACTGTGGAATATGGAGGAGAACAGTCCCCTAATGTTTCCACCAAGTCGCTGTGTATGTCTTTGGTAGACATTTTTTTCAAGCAGAGGTATTTAATGACAGCTCTGATTTCGTGTTTTTCCATTTTGATGTTCACTCCTTGACAGTCCGTATTCAAATGAATGTAGCTCCCGGGAATCGTGGCCTATTTATATGATTTTTTTTCCTGAACTAGTGGGTAATTGAGCAAGTGACTGTAATTTTTTTGTATTTTTGTGTGCACTAGAAATAACTGATTATCATTACTTTTGGATCACCCCTCGTACTTGCCGGATTCGTAACCATGTTTCATAACCAGCTACAAATTTTTTTCTTTGTTCATTACTGGTTATCAAAACAGAATGATATATATCTATTTTGCAAACGAGTATCTAGTAGTGACATGTTGGTAATTGTCGTTTACAAAGGCAAACGAGGAAATATCCTACCTCCTTTGAACACTAACACTTTTGTAATCTAGGTACATGTCGGTTTCTTTGCGATGTTTTCCTTTACCGTTTTTGAGTTAGCGGCATTACGCACATGACTTCGAAAAGACAGTGGTGCGCGTGGTGGGATTCGAACCCGGAGGCTCCGGATCGGCAGTCGCCGTTCTCCCGACTAGACCAGTCGTTACTTATTCATTTATTTATACTTTACACTCCAAGGCTTATAAAACTTGGCTTAATTTAGTAGGTGCTGAATTCAGTGAAGTATTATAGCATTCAATAAGCGAACCTACTAAATATAGAAGGGTTGCTTGATTCTAACTCGCTTCTAAATTTGCTTCTGGATTCAGTCGACTAAATTTAGACAAGAGTAATAAGCCTTGTATCACAAAATTTTACCTTTTATAAATTTTGAACTTAGCCTGATTGGTATAATGTCATAGGCAACTAGCTTAGTCAGTCAATTGACAGCCCAGCATCTTTACAAAGCATCGCCTTTTAAAGAACTACTTACGAGTAGCCAGTTCATGACTTGCCTAGCCGGTTAATTTCAGTTTAGTTCCACTTTACGCCACCACTTAAAGCTCTCCAAACTGTCAAAATGGCGTCGGCAGTTAAGAAAAATTTAATGGTCGTATTCTAAACTAACCTAGTTGGGCACATTTGCACCAGGAACGATTCTAGGTGGGTTATTTTAGTTAAAGAGTCCACAAAGTCTTGTATTACGATAATATTTTGATTGTCATGCTAATAAATTGATTATACTTAGTTAGGCCTTAAATCAGTAAATTATGTATTTCGTATGTCAGATGTTTCATCTTTTTTATTTCGTCATTATGTTTACCCTATTCTACGAATGGCCGAAACATTGGCCCAGTAATTAAATGTTTTAACATGCTCTGACCGCTGAATATAATTCAGGTCGCTAGTAAACTGCGCTATTGAGTAAACGGGCTAGGCAGTAAATTCAACGGCTGATTACGCTAGTTGACTACGACATAGATATTTAAATTCGACTGGTCGTGATGAATGATGACTTTTGGGTCAATAATAATAATTAATTATTGTTTTTTGGGTCTCTCCTTATGTGAGAAGGCGCCGAGTCCCAGCTGTGGGCATATAGTGGGTACGTGTATGTTATTGTAATCTAAAATAAAATAAGTTTTTTACTGTATTGTTACTAAGTACGTAACTAGGAAAAAATACTATTTTTAGCTAAAACTAATAGGTATCTACTAATATTATTTTTTAAATAATTAGTAACCTAATTAATACTGAATCATTTATTGGTTCAATATGTAACTGATAAAAAGAATTACATACATTTGGTACAAAATTAAGTCCTAACACAACACACCCCAATTGTAATTTAAATATCATTGTGTAGCGAAGTATTTTATTTCGCTGTAAAATACTAAGTTTTCATTCTCGAAGATTCTTAGGTCAACAGTTGAAAACTCAGATATGATATAATAAACCTATTAAGCCTAGTTTGAAACTCCACTAAAATAATTATTACAAAATACATCTGTATAGCAAACCTAGTTTAGCATAATTACTTATTCTAGTTCAGAAGCGACACTATTCTGTGTTTATAGAGTAAACAGTGAACTGTTTGATTGTTCGTAGGTAATTTGGTAAAATAACATTTGCCAAGATGGCTGTGCATAATTATAATATTGCGCGGTGTTGTGAGCTTTGATATTTTACTTTCTACTAACCTACAAATGAATTTTTCTGTTTTTTTTTTTTTTTAAATAAAGAGTGACGAGACGATCAGGACATGTGCCTGATGGTAAGCAACATGCCTGACACATAACAGCACAGTGACACGCAGCTATTGGAACCTGAAGAGTCCAAATCATTACCTAGCACTGCACTGCGCTCGTCACCCAGAGATCTAAGATCTTATATCTCTAAGCCCTGTAATTTCTCTGGAAACATTGCCCTTTAAACCGGAACACAGTAATGTTTGCATATTACTGCTTGGCGGTAGAATAACTGGCAAAGGTGTGGTACTTCCCCAGGCGGACTCTGCCAAGAGTCCTACCACTACAATGTGAAATAAGTGGTGTTTGTTGCTCAGCTACGTTGAAACTAGTAGGTCTAGTAGTGCTAGGACTATTTGCAGAGCCCGCATAGGGAAGTAACATACTATTCTCAGTTACTGTTACTGTTAAATGTATACATTCAAACAATAATGTGTGAACGTCACTGTATTCTAATTTGAACATTTCCAGAGAAATCACAGGGCATAGCGATAAATCATATCTCCAAGTGCTGAGCGCAGTGCAGTGCGCCTAATTACCTAAGTTATTTGGACTCTTCATGTTCTTATAGCTTCGTGACACTGTAGTTTTGGGCTGGTTATCAGCAGGCGTATTACTATCAAGTTTTTTTTTTAATTCGCCCATCACTTAATCACTTTTCGCCCAAAACTTTAGTATTGCACTAAAATTAAGAATGAAAACATCTGTTCAAATTCAAGTTTAGTTACACAATTACCTAAAAATGCTTCAGCTCTACTGCAATAAAATGCGGACAAGTGCGAGTCAGACTCGCCCATGAAGGGTTCCGTAGCAGCAAGTAACATAATACATAAGTTATTGTAGTTCGTTGTACCTACCTTTGATCGCAGTTTTTAATAATTGTGTAATTATGACGTACTAAAAAAAACTACTAACTAGATCAAGTTCAAACCTTCTTTCGGTGGAAGTTTGCATAGTACATCTTATACATTTTTTTGTTTTATCATTTTCTCATTTTAGAAGTTACAAGACAAGAGAGTTACATACATTTTCCCACTTTGGAAGAGTCTCTATTTATCTATCTTGTGCAAATTATTCAGTATAAAATAAATAACATTAAAAACCTCAACATCATTTTGAAGACCTATCCATAAGTATACCTAACGTATGATCATGACGAAAAAAATTTTTTTTTGTTACAGTTCTAAGTATGGGGCACCTCCAAAATTTATTGTTTATTTTTTGTGTAAAATCTTAATGCGGTTCACAGGAAACATCTACTTACCTCAACAGTATAGTTCTGATAGTTTCGGAAAAAAGTTATTGTGACATACGGATGGACAGACAGACAGACATAACGAATCCATAAGGGTTTCGTTTTTATGTTTTACGGAACCTTAAAAATGGGCATTGTCCTTTACTGAAATACGTTGTTTGTAGGCACACGAGACAACATCCCCTTTCCCTAGCGAGAGGAGTTATGACGTGTCAGAGGCAAACATAACGAAACATTACGAGTCCTGCCGAGAGGCGCCGAGCAAATGGTTCGCTAATATTATTTAAGTCACATACGCGCTCTGTACTTCTAGACAGTCATGAAGATTTAACTTAATTTAATCTTTTTAACCGACTTCCAAAAAAAGGAGGAGGTTATCAATTCGACCCCTATGTTTTTTTTTTTTTTTTTTTTTTTTATGTATGTTACCTGATTTCTCGAGAACCTCTGAACCGATTTTAAAATTTCTTTTTGTGTTCGGATGGGTATGCTTCCCGAATGGTCCCATATAAATCTTTTTGAAATCGGTCAAGTAGTTTTTGAAATATGAACCAAAAACTGAAAAATTGCGTATCTGGATGACGTTGTAGATTTCACAAAAGTTATGAATCTCGACCCTGTCAATACAAAATTGTGTAAATGCTTTAATAAACACTTGTTTTTAACCCCCGGCCAAAAAAATGGGTGTTATAAGTGACGTCGATGTCTGTCTGTGTGTCTGTCTATCTGCTGTGGCACCGTAGTAGAACTCAAACAGATGGGCCGATTTCGATGCGGTTTCTTTTAGTTCAAGGTTAATACCATAGCAGATGTTCTTAGCTATGTCTGGTTAATGTCGATTCAAGATGGCCGCCTCCACAAAATGGCGGACAAAATATTTTCACAACCTACCTCAATTTGGGTATCAAATGAAAGGGCTTGACTAGTAGAGTACTATGTACTATAACAAATTTCAAATCCAAAATGGCCACCACGACAAACTGGCGAATTATATTATATTTTCATTACTACCTCAATTTGGGTATCAAACGAAAGAGCTTGACTAGTAGAATACTTTTCACTATGAAAAATTCAAATCCAAAATGGCCGCTTCCACAAAATGCCGAAATACATTTCTTTTTCACAACTCCTTTATATGGGTATCAAATGAAAGGGCTTGACTAGTAGAATGTTGTACAGATAACAAATCCAAGGTAGTCAGGGTTTGATCAAAATTTTTAATTTTGTTCTTGTAGGTACACTAAAAAGAGTAAAATAAACAATTTTCGTACAAAAAATTAAACCGACTTCAAAACCACAAATAGGCACTCAAAAGCGAAAAATAAACTAAAATCATTATTATAAGCGCTACTCACTCATCTATTTGAAGTCGGTGCCAGTCAGGTCAAAAAGTTAGTAGATTGATGCTATGTAGGCACAGGTAAGTAGTATCTATCCTATACCTGTTAGATTTAGCTGGCACCGACTTCAAATAGATGAGTGAGTAGCGCTTATAATAATGATTTTAGTTTATTTTTCGCTTTTGAGTGCCTATTTGTGGTTTTGAAGTCGGTTTAATTTTTTGTACGAAAATTGTTTATTTATACTTAAAATATTATTTTACACGTTTATATAGTTATTACGCATACTATCGAAACAATACAAAGATTTAACTAAACTGAATATTCATACATATTCTTTATAGAAAAAATATTATTTTTAACTCCTGACCAAAAAAAGGGGTGCTATAAGTTTGACGTCGATGCCGGTCTATTTGTTGTGTATCTGTCTATGGCACAAACAGATCAGCCGATTTCGATGCAATTTTTTTATGCAATCTTTGGTTAGTAGGTATAGATTCAAGCTGGCCGCCTCCACAAAATGGCAGACAAAATATTTCTTCACAACCTACCTCAATATGGGTATCAAATGAAAGGACTTGACTAGTAGAATGTTGTACAGATAAAAATCCGAGGAAGTCGGGGTTAAATCAATTTTTAAATGTTGTTATTTGTAAGTGCACATGAATGACTGTCAACCCGTACAACACATTGTGCACTGGGCAAAGAGTTTACAACTTTATCTAAGGCAACGAGTGGTTAGTGCCTTGAAAGCATAAGTGACAACACAACTATGATTATGTACTTATCTTTTGTTGCTTTGTGAATATTTTACAAGCTCATAGGCTACGAATGTTATATGCATGAAATTGGGAACTGCTACTTGGTACCTACCAGTTGGAAATAGACCCAGAATACCCGCTTGATACACCGGCGTGTAATATATTACCCAAAAACTTGGTTGATGACGACAACAAACAAACTTATAGTTGAGTTTTGGGTTTTTTGGCGGGAAAAAAAATTGTTCCTGTTTTTATTTGGGAAGGTATACCGATAAATTTGTGTTTAATGGCGTCTACTTGAACCGGTCGTTATTTTGATATAACCCACATTAAAATTAGAATTAGAGTTTATTTACATAGATAAATCGTAAAATTAAAAAAAAAAAAAAATATCAAAATTTTTGGCGGGAACATGGTCCCGAAGTATTGAAAAGAAAAAAAATTGGTTGCCTGTAAAGTCGGTATACGGGCGAAAGTTTTACGTGACAACGACTTTGAGTGGTAAAATAATTTTACGGAAGGGACGCGTGCCTTTCACTTTTTATGTCTGTCTCTCTCGCTCTTAGGCGGGCTAACCATGCCCGAGTGGAATGGACGCGTGCCTCTCACTCGCTCTCGTTGTGAGCGCATAACGTGAGCGGAGCGTAACGCAGTTTCTTGAAGTGTCACCCGGCAAACCAATTTATAAGACGTTGTCACGTCAAAAATTATAATTTGTGCAATACAGTTTTTTGGTGTTTCGAATTTGTTATTTCGTATACAACACACATTTAACCCATAAAACCACTGTTTCCCTTATAAATTATTAAAGTAATAGTAAAAGTTGTTAGACTACTTGAGAAATCGCAAAAATGTTTACTCAAGTGTCAAAAAATGTTAGTTTACATTTTAAGTACATTAAATATAAATAAATGATACCGCTAGAAGCGTCTTGAAACGCTCTTGAGAGTAAATGGCTCAAACGGGTAAAAGTAAGGCGGCACTTCGTATGCCGAAGCATAAACACCGCACTTATGTAACCTGTCACCCGTTTTCCCGCCAAATTTGTAAACGCGAAGAGCGGGCAGTGTATCAAGCGGATACTGGTGGAATCATCAAGCTGAATGGTTTACTCATACACACCTACTTACTAATAATTTTGTGAATGACTAGCGGAGCCCCATGGTTTGACTCGCTCAGTTCACGTTCTCATTTTTCCTGTGATAAAAAGCCGATTCCAGATTATACATAATGTAACTGTTTTCCAAATATCTACCCGATCTGTTAAGACGTCCCGATGTGATTGAGCAACAAACATACGAACATTCACATTTTATAAATATTAGTAGCATTCTGTGTTCTTTACTTCTGATACATTATTACTTTGTTCGTACAGTGCTTGTATGTCACAAATCTGATGTACATCTATGTGTAAATTTATGTGTGTGTTGTGTTCGCGTAAATTTGATTTGTAGAGTTGAAATTGACGAAGTGTTTCGGCGTAAAATTAGTGAAGGTATTTTGTTGAGAAAGTAATTTTGATAACTTCGGAGTTATCAAAATTAAATCGTTTAAAATTCAAATCCTACGAATTTTACTGTTTAAAATAAGCCCACTTGGTGTTCCCACTGCTGGTACTTGAGGCCATATACCACAAGAAGAGAGCCAAGACCGTAATCCACTACGCTGGTCAAGAGTGGGTTAGTGCTGCGTAGTAAAAAAAATCGAAATCTATGGTTAGTAGTTATCAAAAACGAGCAATCCGCGCAATGTACAAATTACCCGCTAGAGAATCTTTGAGGAAGGTTTTTAAAAATATAAATATTTTAACAGCCCCTTCCCTGTATATTTATGAATGCATAATGTATGCCAGAAAGAATAAGAAAAGCATTAGTAAAGTATCAGATAAAAACCCTAAGGCACACTACAAAGACAAATTGGTAATTCCGAAGTGTAGACTACAAAAAACATGTAATTCTTTTATAGGAAACAGTGTTCGCTTCTATAATGTCATACCAGATCAGTTGGCAGGTCTCAATGAAAAAAGGTTCAAAAATATATTGTAAAGACCTATTTAATGGATAAAGCCTATTATAATGTTGATGATTTCATTAAGGACAAAAATGTATGGCAAAAAGTGTATCACAAAACATCGTAATTTAAAATTTTAGATAATTTTTTTTATTTATTTTTTGCTTTTTATAAAGCTTTTGACAAAGGATTTAGCTAATTAAAATAGTTGAATCCGTTGGACAAGGCCTCTTTACAGCCGCTTACTGTTAAATATTGTCACTTGTTTATGTATTTAAAGTCTTTTATTATTTTGTATTTGACGTTACCAAGTTTTCTTTGTAAAATAATGGTTCGAAGAAATAAATTGAATTGAATTGAATTGAATAGTGCATGACAATCGTAATCGTAATCGTAATCGCAATCGTTATCGTAATCGTATTCGTATTCGTATTCGTATTCGTATTCGTATTCGTATTCGTATTCGTATTCGTATTCGTATTCGTATTCGTATTCGTATTCGTATTCGTATTCGTATTCGTATTCGTATTCGTATTCGTATTCGTATTCGTATTCGTATTCGTATTCGTATTCGTATTCGTATTCGTATTCGTATTCGTATTCGTATTCGTATTCGTATTCGTATTCGTATTCGTATTCGTATTCGTATTCGTATTCGTATTCGTATTCGTATTCGTATTCGTATTCGTAGTCTTAGTCGTATTCGTTCATATTCATAATTATATTCATATTTACAACATTACTACATTAATAAAGCTTATGAACTTCCTAATTAATGACAAATTAATATAATTCACATTACAAATTTAAAACAAAATAAATAAGTTACACATGTAACTCAAGGAATTCTTTCACGTCATAAAACGAGTGCTTGATAAGCCAACGCTGAAGGCGATGTCTGAAGCTTAGCAAGCTGGCCGATTTAATAGAGTCCGGTAGGTTACCGTACACAGTGTGACTCATGGCATGTGCGAGCTTCCCCGATTTCACAAGGGTAACCTTTCTCCTTTCGGGAGTACTGGATTCTCTTGATGACTGGTGTGTCCTCGCGTACATTGCCATCTGTAATATTATAATTGATGGCAATGTGAGAATTCCCAGACTTTTGAAGTAAGGTCGAACGGAAGTTGTATTGTTATTTGCTTGAGCATAAGTACCCCGCTAAATGTTCCCACTGGGGATAGAGTCAAGGTCATATACGCTGGCCCAGTGGGGATTGGCGAATGACACATAACTTCGAAAGAATGAAAAGGAAGAGAAGAAGAGAGATTGAAAACAAGAAAACCGACTTGTACTTAGGTACACGTCGTTTTCCTCAGGATGTTTTCCTTCGCTGTTTTTTAGTTAGAGGCGTTAAGCACATGACTTCGAAAAGACAATGGTGTGCGTGGGATTTAAGCCCGGAGACTCCGGATCGCCAGTCGCCGATTTCTTGATTGACGAGCATACTAGACCAGCCGTAACTTACCTGACTAGCCGTAAAAAATTGCTTTATTGTTTTAAAAATATTTAAAACTCTAATCTGAGATCTTTAAGATTAATAAATCTAGCAAGAAGTGATAAGTATCGTCAACTTTTTTGATTTAACAAATATCTATAGGCGGTGGCTATTACTTATGCCCGACCGACACGAGGCTAGTTTTTCAAGCTAGAATAGCAAGCTAGTGTTAGTAAGCTATCAAACTAGGACAAAACTGGCGTTGTGTATCATTGTCTACGCTTAGCTAGAACTACCAGCTTGCTAACTTCCTAACACTAGCTTGAAAAACTAGCCTCGTATAGCTCCGGGCATTACTGTCAGCAGTGTTTTTTCATTTTTTTGACACACTTTCTATAAATATAACCAAAACAAATAGACTATAATTAGATTACAAAATATTACAAAGGTATGATATATATAGCAATAAGTGCCTTTTCCTGTATCATGTCATATGCTTCCAAAATTATACACATAGCTGATATTATACTCTCAGATTTTCCTTTCCCATTTCCTTCTAACATTCATAAGCTAGCCTATTTGTCACGGTACAGTTCCCGAGTATGTAATGTGCAGAGGAATAATGTGGCGCGTTCGTATGGCTCTTAAACTTTATGCACCGATTTATCACGTACGAAGTAACAAAGGGCGTGAGTAAAGTATCACTTAAACGCTCACTACTATCCGCCGGCTTTGTCTGCGCAGAATTCACAAATGATATTCCCGAAGGAACTTTACATGCAAAATTGACTCATCCCACTGGCCTACTATAATAGGGATGTTAACACTAATCACAAATTAATGTTTAAAGTTCGTTTTATTGTAGTTTTTATTAATAAAATATTGAATATAATATTATTATAATTTAATATTTCGCAGTAAATTTATCATAAATGATTGTAAATGCTATATTTTTAATATGTTGTCAGGTGACTGAAACACCAACATGACTTATTACGTCACTAGTCGCGAAATCTAACTAAACTGTTTATTTTTCTGCTTTTTTATTAGCGACGACGATTTTGATTGTTTGTATTCAAGTAATGATAAAAAACATAAACTGGACATATAACCATGAATCGCAACCAATGTTTTGCGACTGACGTCATTGTTTAACACACTGTTTAATTATAGTCAGAAAGAGCATAGCGGCTATTTTTTATTGCGAGAAACTACACAGGTAAGCCCTCTGGCGATGATTGATAGCATCACATTTAAAAGTTGATTACTACGTGAATGATATGGGTACGAAGGAAATACGAGTATCATAATGTTACCAAGCAAGCACCTATATACCACAGAAAATTTCATTACGGGATATATACAAGAACGGAATTGCACGGGTCAGGCCACGGGACGCTATTAGTTTATAATATAAGATTATTTATTGTTGCGCCATTATTTGTGTGCTGAACACAATTATTTGTACTATGACACAATTACTTGTGTTTTCTGTGTATAGATTTTAAATTTAAAAGTACTATGTCAGCAATCTGGCTTCTATAGTACAAACTTTGCAAATTTTGGGTCTAGATTTGTGAAATGTAAAGTTGTATGTGTGAAATTCCCCCCAATATGATTTATTTTATAGGTATAATTACTGATATTTTGGTAATTGTGAGAAATACATTATTTTGAGAATCTGTTGGTAACAAATACGGAATTTACGCGGAAGAATCGTCACGTGAAATACGTCACGGGTGCAATGCTGATTCTAAATATAAGTATCTACTAATAAAATTCCGGTCCGGCGGCAAGATGTTTCGTTTTACGTAGTCACATAAGTCACCGTTTTTTGTGATGGATACTTTTTTGGCGCGACAGACGCACGCAATGTGTTTATTGATGGAACGAAACGTGCTTCACACCAAAGATGGCGACAGGGGTTTGTTTGTCAGTGCCATCAGAATTTAACAAAATTCTTCATAATCCGAATTTTGTGGACATAAATGTTGTCGACTCAAAATCAATATTTTTTTAAGTTTTGTTATTCATATAAAGTTTCGATCAAGTCTACCGGACCCCTTCACGAAATTATTAATATAGATGCCGGGGTTTTAAGTAACAGGTATACACATAGTTCTTTGAACATTTTCTACTCAAAGAAACGAATCAAGCGTCGGTACTGTCGAGGGAACAAATCAAGCGCTCCACTGTCACGCTAATATTTTTCACGCCAGAACCCGCGTGACTGGAATATGACGTCACGTGCCACGTCACCGCAGTAAATAACGGAGATAAATATATAGCCGCCATCACACACAAGGGTTAAACATAAGCTTTTAGGGAAATAAATGTTTTGTTGCTCCATTTTTTTTTAGTAATTTTAAAACACTATTTTTGGGAATTTAAAAGTACCTGTTTCTGTTGACTAACTATTTGGTTACTAAGTGTAAACTTGGTAGTTTAAAGTAAAAAGAGACTGGAACACAACATGACTATTAAGTGCATAGTTACGTTCACCTTACTTTAGAATTTTGAATTATTAAATTACTTTTATTAATTATTTATTATGTCATAATTACATTTTCTAAATTAACACCACAACTAAAAATATTTCTGGCTTATTGGTATTTTTTATTATTATAACACTTTATTTTTTCATTTAATCAATCATAAACATGTAACATTATTTAGCAATATTTTCGTTTAATATTAATTCTGTATTCAAATAAAATACAGCAGAAAAATTACATTTACACTTCAAACCCCGAGAATTTGCATTCCCATTTCTTATGCGTGAATTATCAAGATGCTTTCCCATCACGTAGGCAGATATCGCCATGTCAGAGATAACGTGTCACATCTATACGTCATTTCGTTTTTATTCTTTGCCCGGGATTCTGGTCACGCACGTCAGGGCAAGGGGGCGTGCGAGAAATATTACAGCGTGACAGATAAACACGGCGTCCTTGATTTGTTTTTTGTCACTGTCTGTTCTGTGAATGTATTGGATTGATCTATGATGGATGTGTGGAGGTTGGACGTTGATGTACGGCTTGGAGTAAGTGCTGTTTTGTTGGATATGATAAAGTTGGGACGAGATGGATTGGATTCAAGATTTTATCATTTGAATACTAGATAAATTATTTGATAATCTACCAATCTATACAGATAGATAGATACTCTTTATTGACACACCAAAAAAAAAGGTTCATAGCAAAAAAAAACAAAAACATAGTAAATTAGTGCGACAGTTACAGCCTATTTGTTAGAGACTTATGAAACTTACGATTAATAACAACAAGCAGTATTGGTAAACAGTTTAGTTTTAATGCATTTATCGAAATAAAACCTAACCTATTTCTCAACTTTGCCCTAATTACACATAAATGCCAACTATTGTGTTTGAGTATATCGGTTGATTTGCTGAAGAATTATTAACTACAGAGAGAACAAACATAATGACATTGGACTTTAATATTTACAATGTGTTTGTCTACCCATGTGGGAGCCTGAAATTGTAAAATGTATGATTGATTTTATCGTCAAATCAAGCTTAAATTTTTTTCCTCCTATTTGTTTTGGTGCCAACCCTTCGACACTTGTATTTAGTTATAACTTACCATGTAAGGGTATATTGATTAAAAAACTAGCACGTTTAGCTTTTGAACGTGGCAATAAAACGTGGATAAACATTTGCGAATATTATTTCGAGAAAAGGAAAAAAAATGATTCGATACAAAAAAAAAAAAAAACTTTATTCATAGAAAAAAAAATTATTAATGTCTGATTTGTCGATAAAATTACTCATTTATTTTACCATTTAAGGGTCTGACACGGGTAGACAAACACATTGTAAAATATACATATTAATTATTATTATATTATTATATTTATTATTTTCAGTTATTCTACCGCCAAGCAGTAATGTGCCAACATTACTGTGTTCCAGTTTGAAGGGAAAAGTTTCCAGAGAAATTACAGGGCTTAGAGATATAAGATCTTAGATCTCTGGGTGACGAGCGCAGTGCAGTGCTAGGTAATGATTTGGACTCTTCATGTTCCAATAGCTGCGTGTCACTGTGCTGTTATGTGTCAGGCATGTTGCTTACCATCAGGCACATGTCCTGATCGTCTCGTCACTCTTTATTTATAAAAAAAATATAGATAATTATTTTAATTAAGATTCCCACCCAGTGCAAATATTTGTATGATGAATTCAAATATTTGTACTGTATCTGGGTGTGTCTATGTATAATAAGTACGTATTTAAAACTATATACGTATTATTTCAGTTATCTGGCTTCCATAGTACAAGCTTTGCTTAGTTTGGGGTCAGATAATGTGTGTGGATTGTCCACCAATATTTAAAAAAATATGATAACACTATACTTGGAGTATCCCACAAAAATCATAAATGCGATAGTTTCGATGATTATTGCTCAGACACGTCGCAACGGCTGTACGGATCGGGCTGAAACAAAAACAGTTTATGAACTAGTGTAGTTTGAGTTCACTACTTTTTATTGCGGAAAAAATACGATGACGGGAAGTACGCGAGGCTTTATTAGTATCGGTAATTATTAGAGGTTTTAGCAGATTGTTATAGACCTTTCTTTAGAGTAAAAATTTGCTATTTGACTTAGATGGTTTCAACAGTCTCAGGAATGGATTTTCAGGTAATAATTTAACTGTGTTTTGGACTAAATGTCAGAAGTCCGACGCCTACTACGGAATAGCTAGAAGGAATGAAGGGGGCGCGTGACACCTACTTCAAAGGTAACATTCTCTGTTAACACTTAACGCATATCAGCCCTCTCATAACCTACCCTCTCATCATAACCTTGTTAGTTATTACCTCTGTCATATTACACAGAACTAGCGTTTACAGTCTACTACGTCGTTACATTTTATTTAGCGGCCCGTTTCGTCTTCGCTCGAATATTGTCATATATTATATAGACCATACATCGAAATAAAAACTATCCTACCTGTCAAGTTCTATGAAACTAATATACTAAATAATCAAAAGTAAGGCAAACATGAAGCTGCACGAGAGCGTGCCCCATGCGGACGTCGCAATCTCACGGCATACAAGGAACTTCACGTACTTCGAGTACGCTGACGACACCGACGACGCCATCGGTCGGTTCGTACGGCGAGCGTTGGCTGCAACACTGAAGACCATCCGAGAGTTCAATTTGCAGGTGGCCATCAAAAACAGAAATGCAGTCGTGGTGGAGGCGCTGAGCCTGAGCTGAGAAAATGTTCCCTACTCCCCCCTGTTTCCTTTTTTTCTCATAATCCAAGATTCATGTAAAAAAGAAAACAAAGGACAAAGGTCACGGACCCCGGAGTCTGGAGTTTCTAAATTAAAAAAAAAAGTTTTATGAAACTGCATGCGGTGTCCTAATTTGATTAAAATCGGTTAAGTAGTTTAGGAGGCTATCGCAGACACACGACGTGACTTGTAATTTATATAGGTAAATAATAAAAATAATAAATACTGGTGGACAATTCACACACACAGACACCCAAAAAGCAGTAACGTATAGTGCATGACCGTATTATACGTCACACAACAGTTAAACTCGTAACAGTCTCACATTACAGTTAAAGTTAGTGAGATTTAATGTACAACGTGCAGTATAGGAAGTAAGTTGAACAGTTTAAATCATTGTATATACTGCACTGCACTCATCACCCGTTTACAGTACTCGCATCTTACTCATACTGCATACATATATTACATACTTCCTTTAACTGGTTGCCTGGAAGAGATTTCTCTAAGCAATAAAGCCACCATTTTTGGTCCTGGTTCATAAGTGTTTTACTGTAATATTTCTGTTTTTGTGTCACAATAAAGAGTTATCTATCAATATTTATCTGTTTTTTTATAAGTGCAGATGCGTTTTCGTTGCCTCTTTGAATGAATTAATCAATGAAAATTCTCTACTGTACACACTATTTAAATGATATAAATATAGGAAAATAGGAAGACTAATAATGAAATAACAGGCAACATTAGGATGGACAAAGCATTTTAGGAAACTCAAGCGTGGTGCACAAGACAGACTATACAAGTAGTATAGCAGAAGTACAAGCTTCGCTTGGCTTGGGCCTAGTAGTTCAGGATCCCTGGTACATTTTTTTCAATTGATTACTACAAGCTAATTTTGCATGAATATCTTTATTTTGATGAGACGCCCAACAATTTACCGTAAGAAACTCGATTGTGGTAGCTAACAGAGATAGCTAGGATAAAGTATTTCTGAGCGTAAGACCGGGATAATATACCACGTAATTTGTAGCATACAATTTACCAAATTATATTGGTTACTATAAACTTTAATATTAGAAGAATGTATGTTCCAAAACGTCGTTATTGGCGTTTGATTGGCTCGACAGCTAAGCGTTAGCTTTTAGCGTAGTAATGTCGCCAGCATGCTGGGCTTTACAAGATTATTGATTAGTAGTGGACTTGACCGTTTTGATTATCCTAAGACCTTCAACTGTCTATGTATAATTCAGATGTGTTTAGTGTAAGTTGTTAGGTGTGTTGTGTAGTGTAGGTAGTTAACCTCGTATTTACGTCAAATACATATCTATAGTTTTTAGAAATGGAACTTGCAGTGTAGGTATTGAATAATAAGTACTAGTATAGAAATCAAACCAATATCGATGGGTTTTAAAAATGGAACTTATAGTGTAGGGAGTTAGTTATCGTTGGATAAATATCAAACAAATATCAATAGTTTTTAAAAATGGAATTGCTTCAAAGCGTCCGCCAGTTAAATGCTGAATTCGTGTATTTCTGTAACACTCAGCCTATCCAATCAACGGGACGTCAGACCCGCAGGTCAATTTGAACGCGTCACGTCTGTCTGCAATAACTGCGCCTGTATCGTTCTAAATTATCTGTACCATGCGTATGAGTTTGGTAGTAAAATTAAGTTTTTTAGGTGGTAAAAAATAGCAATAGTTGGGTTCTAGTAATCAATAGTGCATAAATAACTCATCTAAGTCATCGAAAAAAACCGATTTCAATTTAACTTTAACGTACGACGTAACTTTTGTCAGCGATAGTACCTTATGACGACAATAATAATGACGTATCAACTTAACATTGATATGCTAACTGTCTAGTATTGCGGATCAACTCTTTTCAATCTGATTGTAAATAACACAGAAATGTTGAGGCCGATAGTACTGTCCTATCGTCTTACACCTGGTTATTTAAATCCCAAAATATATATGATGAATATTTTAGTCAATAATTTAGATAAGATTTAAAATTCGCTTTATTTCAGTAGCGATAAACATAAGAAAAAAAAGTAAATACATACCTCTGTACTTATATACATGTTTGTGGCTTGGCATTGGTTGAATTTAAAGGTCACAAAGTTTAGCTGGACTGAAAAGAAATTTTGTAAAGAAACTAAGATTTATTTGAAAATACTCCACCTTATCCAATCAACAGCATGTCACTCCGAATGGCAATTTGCACCCGAGACATGTGCGTGCATTAGGTTTGCGTTCAACGTTTTGTCCATCAATCTTAACTGACTTATTAAACTTTCACAGTCTATGTATGACTTGAGAAAATACAATGATATATCTACGATTCAATAAGACAAACGAAATAAACAATTCTATCTTGGCTTTAATGGCGAAGGAAAATATAGCTGGATACAATCAATCTAAAAAAAATGTTTGGTCATGCGGATTCTACCAACGTAATAGTAATACATATCAAGTAATACAGTATATATTCAAGTAATTAATATATTTACTAAGCCAGCATGGTGGCTTAACGCTATATATTATGTCATCGTAACATGTATATACCGTCAGATTATGATCTAACGCGCGAGATTATAATCCAACAGAAGGTTAGGGTATCATATAATCTGACGTTGTTAGATTATATTCTGATGCTGGCTCATTCTTGGATTATGCACCGTGATTACAATGCTCATTTTGGCCGAACGCTGTTGTTTATATACATCTATAAATGTCACCGTAAGTTTTTAAGCACTGTAATGCTGAGGCCACACTAACGGAAAATATAATTAATTATCGCGATAATGGACGCTAGCCGTAAGTGTAAAATACACCTAATAAACGTTTACTGAAGGTGTATTTTACACCTGCGGTTAGCGCCCATTAACGCGATAATTAATGGCATTTCCCGTTAGTGTGGCCCCAACATGATGGTGTTTAAAAACTTACGGTGACATATAGATGTAGATAAACAGCAGAATTTGGCCAAAATGAGCTTTATAATGCACGGTGCATAATGCGAGAATGAGCCAGTAATTGCACGGTTCAGTTGCCCGACAGCACAATTGCACGTATCTTTGGCATTTACGCACGGAGTGCCTCAAGGGAGCACGGTCGGTGATTGCCCAATGGCTGTTTCAGAATATTGGAGTCATCTAGAAAAGGCATTCAGATTACAGTTTCATTGCACGATTTGACAATGTTCATTTGATTGCCAATTTTGAGTACTCTGCTGTTCAATATAAGTGATTTATTTCTTTATCGAAAATGTGTCATGGTTGGAAATTTTCCTCTGCTAAAACATAAGTGAGGGTCGGTAATTCGAGTGATGTACGCGTGTGTTGATCTGTTCATGTACGTGTGTATTGATCTGGACGTGTGTGCGTATGCACACGTGTACTGGATGATTAACGATGACCCATCATTATTAATTAATAGTTTCTTCTAATTTATTACTAAGCTGTAGGTATTTAGAATGGTCGAAAAATTTAGTTAACGTTATAAATACTCGAACCCATTGTCCGAATCACTGGCAATTAGCATAATTACTGGATACAAAAATATACCATTTTAATTAGTTCGTCAGCTATAAAAAATATGTATTTTTTGTTTTATCAAATTTTTAACAAACGACAAAGATATACAGCTCATAAAAATTTCGGAGTGGGGATTTGTGACGCCACGTCTTCGTAAAAATCGTACAATGAAGTGACGTCACTTGAAAATTCTTAACATTGCATTTTCGTAATTTTAAACAACGAATACGTGTACAATAATGTTTTAATAATGTAACTGACTGATTAATTGTTTTTTTTTTATGTCATCATGTCTATTGCAAGGACAATTATGACATCTCGCTCTTATGTAGGACGCATTCATGTTAAAATGAACGAGATGACACGACTGCTATTATTGCAAGTGACAGCTATTACTTAGAGTTATTATACAGCAATAATAATCCACTGTTTATCAAACTTCATAAATGGTCGAGGTTCTCAATTTGCTTGAATGTTTTATTAGTATGCCTGTTACGCGAAAGGTCAGCCTATTGTGAATAGATTGTAACGGTTCTCTTTTTTGTTCAGAATATAATTTTCTAGAGAAAAAAATATTTTATTACAATCATTAAACATTTCATCGAAAAAAGTTATTATTACATATTAAGTTACATATTTTAAATTCAGGGAAATTAATAATCTTTACTAATATTATAAAGCTGAAGAGTTTGTTTGTTTGAACGCTAGGATCTCGGGAAGTACTTGGCCCGAATTGAAAGATTATTTTTCTATTGGATAGCCCATTTATCGAGGAAGGTTATAGGTTATAGGAACATAACGCTACTATTAATAGAAGCAAAGCATGAATCAAGAATGTAACAAAAATGGGAAAAAATATTCCATTTTGAGAGTTTTCATAGAGTGCTTTGACATGACAGCGTATATCTAATATTGCGTCATTGAATATAATAAACCTATGCTATTCTTTGCTTCTAAATCTGAGTTGGTACGATCAATTTCCGACAGCTCGTGTAGCAGGTAGCTGAAGAGGTGTTTTGTTTGAAAGCGAAATTCTCAGGAATGACTGAACCGATTTCAGTAATTCTTTCACCGTTGGATATGTACGGGATCCCGATGAGTGCTATAAAGTGTACCACGGGCGAAGCCGGGCGGACATCTAGTATTGTATATAAGTTGTTTTTTTTTAATATTGGTGGACAATTCACACACAACACCATCTGACCCCAAACTAAGCAAAGCTTGTAATATGCGTTGCGTTGACAATTTATTGTTATCAATATTGATGCGTTATTGCAATTTCGTACTATATCTTCTGTTCGTAGTTAGGTAGTCGTATCCCAGTGTGACAATCATGGTGGGTAATTAGTTTCTGCATCATTCACAGTCGCGTTGACACATACTTGACTATGATTTGTGTTGATTCGAGGATTTACGACCCTGATAATGAATTTATGGCTATGGATAGTTATTGATTAGTTATTGTCTTGAGTATGAGTGTGGATAGATGCTGTGGTAGAAGTCAAACAAAAAAGTGAATGAATTTCAAAGAAGAGGGCATTATTGCAAAGATTTTGCTGAAATAGTGGTAACATTTTTTGTTTCGAAAGTTAATATAGTTCAGCATTTTTTTTCTGCTTTGTCATTTCCTAGTTTGATATCAGTTGTAGCATTATATTCCAAATATCTAATTTTTCAATCAAAATTGAACTTCGATTAGCTCTCCTGCAAAATGCACATAATGTGGATCAAACCAGCCTTTGACCTAATTAATTTTCTTATGTAAAACGCTAAGTAATTTCATAGGTGATCATTTAAATTTTTACTGAATCCGGTTAAATGGCTTTTCAACTCAAGAACCACTAAGAAGTTTCGTCAAACAAAGAGTTTCCTGTATCTTTACTACACTCTCATCCGTAGTATACTGGAGTGCAACTCATCAGTATGGTTTCCTTTCTACAACGTACACAATGATAGGGTAGAGCGCATTCCAAAATGATGCTCATAAATTATGAGTTACAGAAGTCCTTGTCTCCAACAGGGGACATTGATATTTTTCACTTAAAGTTATACCAATTTCAAAGGAAAATCAAAGAAATTTTACATTTTAATCTAAAAGAATAACCCAGTTGTGCTAACTGTAAGTATTATTCTGAGTTTGTTTTATAATGTTCGTTTACATATTTTATCTTAACGGAAACATTATTGTGTTTTGTAAAATTTTAATTCTCTTTTAAATTTGAAATGTGGCTAGTAAGTTGTTTGAGAATGTCTTTGAACTATCTTATTTATCTACTGTTTTAAAGCATGTTAGTTTTAAGTTTAGATCTGTTGGCCTAATTTTCTTTATTATCTCTAATTCAATAATTTTATTATCAAGCCCCTGTGTGTGTTTCTAGGTCCTGTTAAAAACTGTTTCTAGTCCCAAATAGTTTAGAATGTAATACAGTTCTGTGCAGTATACTATATTGTTATAATATGTGTTTATTACATTCTGTTTTTTGTGCTCATTGAATAAATAAATAAATAAACTAAAGATTCTTTTTTAAATTTAACCCAAAGTGAATTTACATTCTGAGAAATATTAAAACGCATAGCGAGAATACCGTGTGCATGTATCACTCCCTTAAACTCTCCCTGGGGAGACGGCAGCGTCATTGTTCTAGTGATAAATTGTTTTCGCTATTGTCTGTGTCACGAAACTGTCCTCTACTGTTTTACACTTAAAGCTGATATTTGTATTTACTTAATTCACCAATTTACACAAGGGTTTGAAGTGTGATATTGAAAAATTAGAACACAAAATTTATAGACAAGTATAGGTTCCATAGTAAGAAAGAACGTGGCTAAATCGCTAAGAATTTCGTTTTTATCAACATTTTTGTTTACCTCAATATTTTTTTTTAACATAAGTCCATTATTCTAAATATTTTTTATCGTAAACCGTGGTAGCCTAGTGGGTAATGGCATTCACGATCGTAGATCCGAATCCTGGCTACACATCTGAGTATATTTCCAAATGTAAGTATACATTTATTTTCACCACTGATTTTGAAAGTGAAAGCAAATATTGTGAGGAAATCGACATGATCTAAAAACCTTTCCAACTTAACCGTCGTCCACGAACACGCACTGGGACAGCGTGGTAGAATATGGCCTTCACTCTTCCCTTGCGAGAGAAAGAACCTAGTCCCAGTATTAGGTTTTTTTATAGCGTAGAGTGACGAGACGAGCAGGACATGTGCCTGATGGTAAGCAACATTATTGCCACGTAACTACACAGATATCCGCAACAAGTACTGGAACATGAAAAGTCCAAATAATTAGCACTAGCCTAGCACTGCACTGCGCTCGTCACCCAAAGATCTAAGATAAATCTCTAATCCTTGTAATTTCTCGGAATTATTGCCCTTGAAACCGGAACACAGTAATGTTTGCGCATTAACGGAATATAAAGGATAAGAAGAAAAATTATTTATTGATTGCCATACTGTGTTCATAATATCTTAAATTAGCTACTAGCTACCTAGGCTAGCTAGCTAGATAGTATAGGTATAAACATTGTGTCCATTTGCCCGTGCTATATGCGTTACATAGTACTTACCTATGTCAAATACTTAGTTTAGTTATATATAAAACTAGATGCCCGCTCCGGCTTCGCCAGTGGTACATATATAGCACTCAGCGGGATCCCGTACATATCCAACGTGAAATAATGACTGAAATCGATTCAGTCATTCCTGAGAATATCGCTTTCAAACAAAACACCTCTTCAGCTACCTGCTACGCCCCCTGTCGGAAATTGGTCGTACCAACTCAGATTTAGAAACAAATTTGATCAGCAAAGGTTTATATTCAATGACGCCATCTTAGACACATGATAGTGCTTAGTCATCAGTACTTCCCAAGATCCTATCGTTCAAACAAACACACAAACTCTTCAGATTTATAATATTAGTATAAATTAAGTTAAACTTATTAACAAGTAAGATGCTAAATCTAGTTTTGTACTACAGCAAAACATATAGAGATAAATAGAGAGGCTAAGGTTCCACTACTGAAGTAAACTAATGATTCGGTCTCCGTTGGACAGCCGAAGAAGCCAACAACATATCAGAAACATTGTACCACAGTTTAATCTTCATTCCGTACCTAATAAAACTTAACTCCGTTCCAGGAACGATTCCAAAGATAAATACACGATGTTTGATCCAAATTACACCGTCACAAAGTCCGAGCGCTAGTTTACAAACTTTAAATTTGATTTCAGTGAAACAGGTACGGAAAGTTATAATCTGTAGCTCCCGTGGAACAAACTAAGGTGCTGTCTATACTGACGTACTTAATGGACGGTTAATATACATTTTTTTATATATAAAGTATGGCGAGACCTGCTGTACACGTGCCTGATGGTAAATAACATGCCTGCCTGCCTGCACAGTGATACGCAACTATTGGAACATGAAGAGTCGAAATCATTACCTAGCACTGCACTGCAATCGTCACCCAGAGCTCTTAGATGTTTTATCTCTGACCCCTGTAATTTCTCTGGATACATTGCCCTTCAACAATATCGGTATTATTATTTGATATACCGTAATTTTATTTCTTATAGTTAGATTTTTACAAATTAGATAATAAAATCGATCGATTTTAAATAAATATACGGGTAACTCACGTTTGATATAATTTAGTCAGCTTAGTCCGACTCAAGTTTCGATCGCTTCCGGTGTGAATTTATTTAAAATGCGTGGACATCGTTAGTTTTCGTATGTAATTTGATTTTAATTTCTTCTCGGTACACAGTTGTCTGGTAGATATCGTTATAAGCGACAAGCCCACCAATTGATAGTGAGTTGTTGGTGTTTTGTGAATTAAATCAGAACTTATTTATTTCGCAGCTTTCAATACATAATATTTTATCGGTTACTCGAGTGTGTCGGTACCGTTTAACTTAAGAGCCGGCTCACGTCGTCGCACGAAATTCAAAAAGTTTGTGTTCCGATATTTCCATCTTTAGTATTATCTAGAAAAAGATAATTACGTTCAAAAAATAGGCCGATCTTTCTTGTTGACGTTTCCTTGTTTCAAT
Organism: Ectropis grisescens; assembly: GCA_017562165.1. NCBI lineage: Eukaryota > Metazoa > Arthropoda > Insecta > Lepidoptera > Geometridae > Ectropis > Ectropis grisescens. Next base: position 22,147,112 of record CM029783.1, read on the forward strand.
TTTACTAATAATAAAGCCTTTAGTCGTTGGGAACGATCTCCCATGACCATTTCGCCGAAAAGTCGCCGCCGTGTCAGTTTCAGACTTCTAAATCTACAAGTGATACTCAAAATTTATACTTAAAAAAATATGGGGAACATCATACACATATTTTATTAATTCATTCAAGTCACATATATCTGAATTTTGGTCCCATTTATTAGTAAAAAAACAAAATCATAAGCCAATTTTAAGTTTTATATTGCAGTTTTAGCGTTGTCTCTGTGTAAAATACACAATAACTCCAAAATAAAAATTAGACACGATAATACTTTGTTCTTTGTAGAATCCAATTCTATAGTTACTTTTCAAATCATAGTTGTCAATTTTTCAAAAATATAAATTACCAGCAGTCGAAATTACAATAAATTACGCTGCGCAATTTAGTATGCCGCGAGCGGCCGTCGGGGAGGACCTGCGTCAGTTAGCGTGGGAGTCGGTTACGTAATATTTCGCGCGTTTATGACATAAAGTAGAATAATTATAGTGCGACCACAAAATTTTAATTCGTTTGGCGTTTTATAACGTTTCATTCTGATTTTTCGGATCGGACCATCACATTTGATCTTGTTTACTTCATGAAGAAGCAGAATTTCTGTCAATTTTTTTTTTGACGTGACAACGTCTAATAAGTCGATGAACGCGATGGCCGCCACCACAAAATGCCGAATGTCATTATTTTTTACTACTACCTCAATACCATGACCATGACCATGCACATGACCATGACCATGACCATGCCCAATGACCATGAGGAACGGCCAATTCCAATGACCACGACCAATGACCATGAGCAATGGCCATGACCAATGACCGTTCCGACGTGTTTGAGCAACGAACTTCCAATATTAATTAAGTATGTACAGTATGGGTAACAAATGAAAGGACTTGACTAGTAGAATACTATGCACTGTCACAAATTTCAAATCCAAGATGGCCACCACCACAAAATTGCGAATGTCATTATTTTCACTACTACCTCAATACCATGACCATGACCATGCACATGACCATGACCATGACCATGCCCAATGACCATGAGGAACGGCCATGACCAATGACCACGACCAATGACCATGAGCAATGGCCATGACCAATGACCGTTCCGACGTGTTTGAGCAACGAACTTCCAATATTAATTAATCATCATTAATTTTACTACTACCTCAATATATATATCAATTTAAAGGGCTTGACTAGTAGAATACTACGCACTATGACAAATTTCAAATCCAAGATGGCCGCCACCACAAAATTGCGAATGTCATTATTTTTACTACTACCTCAATATGGGTAACAAATGAAAGGGCTTTACTAGTAGAATACTATGCACTATGACAAATTTCAAATCCAAGATGGCCGCCACCACAAAATGGCGAATGTCATTATTTTTTACTACTACCACTATATGGGTAACAAATGAAAGGGCTTGACTAGTAGAATACTATGCACTATGACAAATTTCAAATCCAAGATGGCCGCCACCACAAAATGGCGAATGTCATTGATTTTCACTACTTCTCAACATAGGTATCAAATGCAAGGGCTTGACTAGTAAAATACTACGCACTATGACAAATTTCAAATCCAAGATGGCCGCCACCACAAAATTGCGAATGTCATTATTTTTACTACTACCTCAATATGGGTAACAAATGAAAGGGCTTTACTAGTAGAATACTATGCACTATGACAAATTTCAAATCCAAGATGGCCGCCACCACAAAATGGCGAATGTCATTATTTTTACTACTACCACTATATGGGTAACAAATGAAAGGGCTTGACTAGTAGAATACTATGCACTATGACAAATTTCAAATCCAAGATGGCCGCCACCACAAAATTGCGAATGTCATTATTTTCACTACTACCTCTATACCATGACCAATTACCATGACCATGACCAATTACAATGACCATGAGGTACGGATATGACCAATGACTACGACCAATGACCATGAACAATGGCCATGACAAATTACTGTTCCGACGTGTTTGAGCAACGAACTTCCAATATTGATTAATCATAATTAATGTTTACTACTACCTAAACAAAGGTATCAATTTAAAGGGCTTGACCATGCACTATGACTAATTTCAAATCCAAGATGGCCGCCAGCACAAAATGGCGAATGTCATTATTTTTTTCTACCACCTCAATATGGGTAACAAATGAAAGGGCTTTACTAGTAGAATACCATGCACTGTCACAAATTTCAAATCCAAGATGGCCGCCACCACAAAATTGCGAATGTCATTATTTTTCACTACTACCTCTATACCATGACCAATTACCATGACCATGACCAATTACAATGACCATGAGGTACGGATATGACCAATGACTACGACCAATGACCATGAACAATGGCCATGACAAATTACTGTTCCGACGTGTTTGAGCAACGAACTTCCAATATTGATTAATCATCATTAATTTTTACTACTACCTAAATGAAGGTATCAATATAAAGGGCTTGACTATGCACTATGACAAATTTCAAATCCAAGATGGCCGCCACCACAAAATTGAGAATGTCATTATTTTTCACTACTACCTCTATACCATGAGCAATTACCATGACCATGACCAATTACAATGACCATGAGGAACGGATATGACCAATGACCACGACCAATGACCATGAGCAATGGCCATGACCAATGACCGTTCCGACGTGTTTGAGCAACGAACTTCCAATATTAATTAATCATCATTAATTTTACTACTACCTCAATATAGGTATCAATTTAAAGGGCTTGACTACGCACTATGACAAATTTAAAATCCAAGATGGCCGCCACCACAAAATGGCGACTGTCATTATTTTTACTACCACCTCAATATGGGTAACAAATGAAAAACTTGACTAGTAGAATACTATGAACTGTCACAAATTTCAAATCCAAGATGGCCGCCACCACAAAATAGCGACTGTCCTTATTTTTTACTACTACCTCTATACCATGACCAATTACAATGATCATGAGGAACGGATATGACCAATGACTACGACCAATGACCACGAGCAATGGCCATGACCAATGACTGTTCCGACGTGTTTGAGCAACGAACTTCCAATATTAATTAATCATCATTAATTTTTACTACTACCTAAATGAAGGTATCAATTTAAAGGGCTTGACCATGCACTATGACAAATTTCAAATCCAAGATGGCCGCCACCACAAAAAGGCGAATGTCATTATTTTTTACTACCACCTCAATATGGGTAACAAATGAAAGGGCTTGACTAGTAGAATACTTCGCACTATGATAAATTTGAAATCCAAGATGGCCGCCACCACAAAATAGCGAATGTCATTATTTTCACTACTTCACAATATCGGAATCAAATGCAAGGGCTTGACTAGTAAAATACTACGCACTATGACAAATTTCAAATCCAAGATGGCCGCTACCACAAAATGGCTACTGACATTATTTTTACTACCAACTCAATATGCGTAACAAATGAAAGGGCTTGACTAGTAGTATACTATCCACTGTCACAAATATCAAATCCAAGATGGCCGCCACCACAAAATTATTTTGTGGTGGCGCATTATCCATATTGAGGTCGTAGTAAAAATAATGACATTCGCCATTTTGTGGTGGCGGCCATCTTGGATTTGAAATTTGTCATAGTGCGTAGTTTTTTTACTAGTCAAGCCCTTTCATTTGATATCCATATTGAAAAGTAGTGAAAAATAATGTCAGTCGCCATTTTGTGGTGGCGGCTATCTTGGATGTAAAATTTGTCATAGTGCATAGTATTATATTAGTCAAGTTCTTTCATTTATTACTCATATTGAGGTAGTAGTAAAAAATAATGACAATCGCCAGTTTGTGGTGGCGGCCATCTTGGATTTGACATTTGTCATAGTGCGTAGTGTTTTACTAGTCAAGCCCTTTTATTTGATACCCGTATTGAGGAGGTAGTGAAAAAAGAAATGTATCTCATCATTTTGTGGTGGCGGCCATCTTGGATTTGAAATTGTCATTGTGCATAGTATTTTACTTGTCAAGTCTTTTTATTTGATACCCATATTGAGGAAGTAGGGAAAAAAAAAAGAAATGTATTTCGCCATTTTGTGGTGGCGGCCATCTTGGATTTGAAATTTGTCATTGTGCATAGTATTTTACTCGTCAAGTCCTTTCATTTGATACCCATATTGAGGGAGAAGTGAAAAATAAAATGTATTTCGCCATTTTGTTGTGGCGGCCATCTTGGATTTGAAATTTGTCATAGTGCATAGTATTCTACTGGTCAAGCTTTTTCATTAAATTTGATACCCATATTGAGGTAGATTATGAAGAAATATTTAGTCCACCATTTTGTGGAGGCGGCCATCTTGAATCGATATTAACCAAACATAGCTAAGAACCAATGCACAAAAATTACCCTTAAAATGAAAAATAAATTTTACTAGTTATCAGATTTTTGAAATGCAAGAATAATTTATCGTAACGTTACGGGACAACGAACGTAACGGGACAATAAGTCTTCAATTTTCGTGCACGCAGCCAGCGTTCATCAATTTAGTAGACGTTGTCACGTCAGAAAATCTCATAAAAATTTTTAGTACACTGCCGTTACGGCTCAAGATCGTTCTGTCCGCCTAAACGCTCGAGCTGAATCGAACGGACGCACGCTGACAATGTTGCAGGATTTTACCTAAAGTTGAGTTCTGTCTTTTTGTGAGAGGGCTCTTAAGTCTCTGCCGAATCCGGCTGCCATTTTCAAGGATAATGTACGCGCGTAACCGTTTCTCGTTTAGTCAGAAAAACAACGAAGAAAAAGACCGCTTCCGACGGTTGAAACTAAAGTCCGACTGGACCGATCATAAAACACGTGTATTATCGAATGAATCATTTAAAAATGTATTACAACCACGTTTGTTTGAAAAACCGATTTTTATTATTACTTTAAGACAATAATTAATCGTATAATTTAAAATGCATTGCAACTTAGGGGACGAAATATTTAATAGAAATTATGTCTATTTTTTACCAAATAAACTCAACCCAAAGGCTTCAAAATGTCCTCATTCAAGAGTCATCAGCGTTGGCTCGCGTCCAGATCTCGCGATAAGAGAACAAGACTTGTACAACTCTAATAATCGTTAACTCCCACTAAGGGCAATTGTACACCAACTTGGCGTTAAAGTGACGTAATAAGGTATAAAATTAAACTCATTTTGTGTAATGATGTACCTACTATATATTTAAACCGCTATCTTTTAGTGAACCAATATCGTTTATTCTCCCTGTGGATGTAGGTTTGTATTACAAAGTTTCAATATGGTTAATTGATTGAGTGGCATACAATCATCATCATCATCAGCCTGTATTCGTCCACTGCTGGACATAGGCCTCCCCTATGATACGCCACTCAGCCCGGTCCTCGGTCTTACTTCTCCAACCGCCACCAGCTGCCTTTCGAATATCGTCACTCCATCTAGTCTCAGGACGTCCTACACTACGTTTGCCGATTCGCGGTCTCCACTCCAGAACCCGTCTGCCCCAACGGCTATCGGGTCTGCGACAGATGTGACCGGCCCACTGCCACTTCAGTTTGCTAATACGCTGAGCTATGTCGGTGACTCTAGTTCTCTGACGAATTACTTCGCTCCGGATGCAATCCCTCAGAGAAACCGCAAGCATAGCCCTTTCCATAGCTCGCTGAGCGACTTTGAGCTTACGGACCATTTTCACTGTCAGTGTCCACGTTTCAGCACCGTAGGTCATAACGGGTATCATACAATACAAAGTGAAAAACAGGAACTAAATATTGAGTTTTTTATACAGTTAGCTTACTATTGATAACTTGATACCCAGATTTTATAAAATGATGCAAAGTGCTCCCCAGTTTAGATGCGGTTTTTACGAAAGTAAAAGTATTTGTAACATGAGGAGAAATAAATTATTTCCTCATTCCAAGTATTAACTAAGAGTAATCCAATTATTAAAAAGATCTCTTTTCTAAAATTTAATGAACCCTACTGAAATATTTAAATAAAAATAATTAAATGTTAATCATATTCTGGACTGAAATTTTTTAGGCAACCCGTTTGCTATATTTTTGTTGACATATTAAATCTTTAAATATAAAAATGCTACGTTGGTTTGTGTACGCTTCAAAAACTCAAAAAGTTCTGCACCGATCGAGCTGAAATTTTAGAATGATATATAATCCGCATCAAGGATTGTTTTTATCTAATATTTGCATCACAATGTGCCAAAGCGAAGCGTGGCAGGGTACAGCTATAAATAAATATGTTATGTTGGTTTGTGTATGCTTCAAAAACTCAAAAAGTTCTGCACTAATCGAGCTGAAATTTTAGAATGATATATAATCCGCATCAAGGATTGTTTTTATCTAATATTTGCATCACAATGTGCCAAAGCGAAGCGTGGCAGGGTACAGATATATATAAATATGTTATGTTGGTTTGTGTACGCTTCAAAAACTCAAAAAGTTCTGCACCGATCGAGCTGAAATTTTAGAAATATAAACAATCCGCATCAAGGATTGTTTTTATCTAATATTTGCATCACAATGTGCCAAAGCGAAGCGTGGCAGGGTACAGATATATATAAATATGTTATGTTGGTTTGTGTACGCTTCAAAAACTCAAAAAGTTCTGCACCGATCGAGCTGAAATTTTAGAATGATATACAATCCGCATCAAGGATTGTTTTTATCTAATATTTGCATCACAATGTGCCAAAGCGAAGCGTGGCAGGGTACAGATATATATAAATATGTTATGTTGGTTTGTGTACGCTTCAAAAACTCAAAAAGTTCTGCACCGATCGAGCTGAAATTTTAGAAATATAAACAATCCGCATCAAGGATTGTTTTTATCTAATATTTGCATCACAATGTGCCAAAGCGAAGCGTGGCAGGGTACAGAATATATAAAATATGTTATGTTGGTTTGTGTACGCTTCAAAAACTCAAAAGTTCTGCACCGATCGAGCTGAAATTTTAGAATGATATACAATCCGCATCAAGGATTGTTTTTATCTAATATTTGCATCACAATGTGCCAAAGCAAAGCATGGCAGGGTACAGCTATACATAAATATGTTATGTTGGTTTGTGTACGCTTCAAAAACTCAAAAAGTTCTGCACTAATCGAGCTGAAATTTTACAATGATATATAATCTGCATCAAGGATTGTTTTTATCTAATTTTTGCATCACAATGTGTCACAGCGAAACGTGGCAGGGTACAGCTAGTTACATATCAAATACTTTTCATCCAATAAACAGCAGCGGGATCTCCTACTATAATCATCTCATTAATAATATCTATTTTTGCTTCCAGGTAAAGATGCTGATGCAGTATATAACACTGATACCATTCTGTACAGTAAGCAGTGATACGGACTTAGCATAAGAAGCCTACTATAATATGTTCCTACAGCTGGTACTCAAGCATTATCTCAGAAAGGAATTACAGGGCTTAGAGATGGGTATTATCTTAGATCTCTGGGTGAAGAGTGCAGCGCAGTCGTAGGTAATGATTTGGACTCTTCATGTTCCACTAGCTGCGTGTCACTCTGTTGGCATGTTACTGACCATCAGGCACTTATCCGGCTCATCTCGTAACTCTTTATTAAAAAAAAATAGGAGAGATTCAAGACCATAGCCCACCACTTTAGGCCTATGCAGATTGGCATATAGATAGATAGATAGATAGATACTCTTTATTGTTCACACCAAAAGAAAATCAGATCTACAGACAAAGAAAAACAATAACAGCTACAATATATGAAGCATGACGGTACCGGTTGCCTCACGATGTTTTCCTTAATAGTTTATGCCAGTGGTAATCACAAATTTATACATCTGTAAATGGAAAGGTTCTCAGAGATGCAGGCAGGATTTGAACCTACGACTATAGTTTATTATGCCATTTTAGCGCCAAGTTGGTGTACAATTGTGATACGATACGTAAGTACCTTTTAAAGTACAAGTTCGCCCGGAGACCGCGACACGACCGCGACGCGAGACCGCGACCGGAGACCGCCACAGGCACTTACTTGACTCTATGGAATAGTATGGGCGCCATTTCACGCCGAGACCGCGACAGGAGACCGAGACACGTGTCGCGAGACATGTGTCGCGGTCTCGGCGCGAACTGGCGCCCATACAATTCCATAGAGTCAAGTGCCTGTCGCGGTCTCCGGTCGCGGTCTCGCGTCGCGGTATCGGTACCTTTAATTCTAGGACACGTTCCGTGTGAGTTAGTAATCGCCATTAGGTTTAACGCTAAGCTGAAGCTACACGAGAGCGTCTCGCACGCAATCATGGCTTTATTTCAGTACACTGAGACCTTTATCTATTACACCGACGACATCAAAAACGACGCTTAATGTATTATGTTGCGAATGTCGACCGCGCCACTGAGAGCTATCAAAGACTACAAACTCTAGATGGAGGCTATGGTGCAGGCTCTAATCAGTAGGAGGGAAAATTTTATTATTATTAAATATTATAATTTTTTTAGTTTCAAAAACACAATTAAATGAATAATTTTAGAGACAGTTTTTAAAAACTAATAAAATATGTAAGTCTTTTTGCATTTCACATAAAAAAACGGAAAAAGAAATTAAAGCGTACAAATCCATACTAATATTATAAATGCGAAAGTAACTCTGTCTGTCTGTCTGTCTGTCTGTCTGTCTGTCTGTCTGTCCGTCTTTACCGCCTAAACCAACCAACAGATTTTGATGAAATTTTATACATAGATAGAATAGATCCCGAGAAAGGACATAGGCTACTTTTTGTTCCGAAAAAAGGGTTGAAAGGGTTAAAATAAGGGATGAAAGTTTATATGGAAAACTTCGTCATTGTTGAAGGACTATGAAACTTTACGTCTAGATATTTAACACGAAACCATAAAATGTATGTTTTAGCAGTTTTGTAGTTTCGAACTGTACCTACGGGGGTGGAATTGGGGGTGAAAGTCTGCAAGTTCAATATTATTGAAGATAAAACCATGAAACTTTGTATCTAGACACTTGAAATGGAGTCGATAAACGTTTGTTCCAGCAATTTTATAATTTCTATCTATACGGGGATACTTATATAACCGGTTGATACACTGGCCGCTTTTCGCGTTTTACAAATTTGGCGGGAAAACGGGTGTCAGGTTACATAAGTGCGGTGTTTATGTTTCGGCATATGAAGTGCCACCTTACTTTTACCCGTTTGAGTCATTTACTCTCAAGAGCGTTTCAAGACGCTTCTAGCGGTATCATTTATTTATATATTCAAGATGGCCGCCGCTACAAAATGGCGGATAACGTAGGTTTTATCAATCCCATCAACATGGGTATCAAATGAAAGGGCTCAACAAGCAGAATACAATATATTATAAAAAATTAAATCCAAGATGGCGGCCGCTACAAAATGGCGGATAACGTAGGTTTTATCAATCCCATCAATATGGGTTTCAAATGAAAGTGCTCAACCAGTAGAATACAACGTAATATATAAAATTAAAATCCAAGATGGCGGCCTCTACACAATGGCGGATAACTTAGGTTTTATCAATCCCATCAACATGGGTATCAAATGAAAGGGCTCAACAAGCAGAATACAATATACTATAAAAATTGAAATCCAAGATGGCGGCCGCTACAAAATGGCGGATAACGTAGGTTTTATCAATCCCATCAACATGGGTATCAAATGAAAGGGCTCAACAAGCAGAATACAACATACTATAAAAAATTTAAATCCAAGATGGCGGCCGCTACAAAATGGCGGATAACGTAGGTTTTATCAATCCCATCAATATGGGTATCAAATGAAAGTGCTCAACCAGTAGAATACAACGTACTATATAAAATTAAAATCCAAGATGGCGGCCTCTACACAATGGCGGATAACTTAGGTTTTATCAATCCCATCAACATGGGTATCAAATAAAAGGGCTTGACAAGAAGAATACAGTGCACTATACAACCTCAATATTTAAGATGGGCGCAGCCACTAAATGGTGTATCAGACAGAATTTTTGATAGTCGACGAGATTTCCATGGTGTCTTATCAAATGTTATGCATGATGGACGCTCGATTAAGGCAAATTAAGAACTGCGAAAACGAGTTTTTTGGAGGAGTAAACGTATTACTTTTCGGTAATCTTTTACAACTGCCTCCTATAAAATGATCAGGAACACCTGTTTTCAATTCTAATACGAAATTATATATATGAAAGTAACTCTCTCTGTCCGGTACCGCCTAACGCCTAAGCCACTTAAAGAGTTTGTTACAATTTGGTGCACAGATAGACTAGACTTAGGAAAGGACAACGGCGACTTTTTATCACAGAAAAAGAGTTGAAAAGAGTAGAAATGAGGAGTAAAAGTGTGCATGGAAGGATCTTTGCACTCTTTGTATGCTATTTTAACCGACTTCAAAAAGGAGGAGGTTATCAATCCAGTTGTATTTCCAATTGTGAATCAATTTAGATGGTTATTTTTTTGGTTGGTAGATTATAGTTCAGAGGTCGTCATATAAATTTTATCGAAATCAGTGGGGCGGTTTTTGAAATATGAACAACAAACTAAAATTTGCGTTCATGTAATCTGACGATATATCTACTAATATCTACTAATAGACTCAAATAAAATTTGGTGGACCGTCCCAATATGATTTTAAATTAAAGTCTGTTTTTGATTAATTTTTTGAGAACATAGTTTTTTTTGTAATTTGCCGTGTAAATTGTACATTTATTAATAATTATAAAACTTTGACTTAGACCGATTTTGATTAGGAAACGTGAATTTGTATGGTAGTAGACATACGAGTAGGTACTGCCTCAATTACTTTAATAAATATGTGGCGCGGACGAAGTCGCGGGTAAAAGCTAGTAATTCATATAATCAAACACCGATTTTAATAAAATTTGACAAATTTCGATCAATTTCATACATTTTGTGAAATTAACGAAACGCACTGTTCCAATAAGACAGTGAGCTTTCGGAGTAAACTAATGTAAATACATCATCGATGTAGATATATTTTTAGATTTTTGTTAATATTGTAAAAACCCCCAACTCTGATTTCGATAAAATTATCCATTATACAAAAACATTGATTAAAATCAATTCACAATCGTAGCTCCTTGATTCTATCTCTCCTATCGGTTAAAATACAAACAAAAATACACACAAACGAACTGAGACCTTCCTACCTTCTTCCTTTTTAGGAGTCAATTATAAAGTCTAAAGTCTAAATGAAACTAGAGTCTGTGGAGATTAAATAAATTTACAAAAATATAATGTACGTTGTACTTAGCCTACTACGAACATGTTAATTACAAGTTTGTAGGTACAATTTCTCGTATTTCGAGAAAATGAACACATTGCAACTCTGTGAGATAATGATCTTTGTAGAAAGGTTCCCAGAAGGGATTGAAACTCATTTGATAATGTCTTCAGATAGGGTTGAGTGTCTTGGGTTTGGAAACTCTTTAATTAAAGATGGAATTTTCACTGTTTCTAACTTCCGTTGTAATTATTATTTGTGTCACTAAAATCAACAACATTAATTAAATAATTAAATTAAAAAATTGGTTGTCTGTTCGGTTGGTTTACGGAGATAGTTTAACTTGACAACGTCATAAAAAACATTGATAGATGCGGCGCAAGCGTATAATGAGCGTAACGGGACATAACGCGACACTTTTTCGTGCATGCAGCTGGCGTTCATCGATTTACTAGACGTAGTCACGTAAAAAAAAATTAAATCCGAAGTTTTGTGGTAGCTATTTTCTCGCATTTGAAACGTGCAATTGTATTATAGTATTTTACAAGTCAAGTTCTTTAGTTTGAAATCAACATTGAGGGAGTTGTGTAAAAATATGTGAGTTGTTTAGTGATCTGAAATGTGTGTTTGTAGCGGTAGGATACTTTGCAGACTCCATTTGGCTTGTAAAGATTTTGTTTTTACACAACAGAAGACATTTTTTTTTAAATGTCATAGTTTTTTACTTGGACGTTCAATCTGAGCTTGGACGCCATTTCATCTGATGTCAGACTATGATGAAGCGTGCTTACGTAGAAGAAATTGATTAAAGATACCAAAAAAAAAACCAGTCAGGCAACGCAGTCCACTCACAGTCAAGACGTTTTTATCACAAAAGATAAGTCAAACTTCCTCAACAAACATCAAAGATTTAGCTTAAGTCAAATACATCTAATATGTATAATGTAATAGAGGTCATTTTCCCCTATTCATACCGCTTCATATTATTATATTCGCGGTGTCGCAGCGTCTCTAGAGATGATTTATAGTTTTGTTTGTTTTATGCATCGACGGACGTAGTCTTCTTTTACTCTGATTAATGAATAAAAATATATTTTGACTTCTGAAACAATTGGAAAATGATTTAGTAGGCTTCGTGTACTGTACACGTGGTTAAAAGTATCTCGAGTACCATTTTGAAAAAGGTAAAGATAAGATAAAGATAAAGATTCATTTATTTGCGTAGTTTGGGTACAATAGTGGTTTTCGAATTATTTTTGCGGACCTTTTGGATCATATTTATGACTTTCAATCAAATTGTTTATTTTTTTTCTTAATAGAGAGTGACGAGACAAGCATGACATGTGCCTGATGGTAAGCAACATGCCTGCACATAACAGCACAATGACATGCAGCTACTGGAACCCTATTGACATGCAGCTGTTGAAGAGTCCAAATTATTACCTAGCACTGCACTGCGCTCGTCACCCAGATATCTAAGATGTTATATCTCTAAGCCTTGTAATTTATCTGGAAACATTGCCCTTCAAACCGGAACACATTGCTGCTTGGCGGTAGAATAACAAGCAAACATGTGGTACTTCCCCAGGCGGACTCTAGGAGTACTACCACTACAAAAATTATGATCCACTATTTACATTTTATTACAAGCGAAACAATACCCTAGAGTTTCCACGGTCCAACCATAATAGCATAAGTCCTCACTTGATCAGGTCTCCGACAACACGGGTCAAATTGCTTCGCACTGGTATCAAATAGTTGACTTTGACTTAGGCCAAATTCCCTATCCGTTCGTTGATTAAAGATATGTCACGGGTCCGGCAATTTGCGGCTCTCTCCGCATTTGTTTGCGCTTTATCAAAATCCCGGGGATTGGGCCATCTGAACCCGGGATTCTGGGATATGTGATAAATCACGAGTCGCACTTTTGGGACAATCCATATTGTTTACTTGTTTTCGGAGATGTAAAGTTTTTTTGCGTTATTATGATGTTATCCTTCTATACGTTCCTACATATATTGACGTTTGGATTTTTATGTACTTAAAAAGTATTTGAATCGATTTTACTTAATTTTGTAGTCAATAAAGAAACAGTTTAAAAAAAAAAAGTTTTGAGTCATTCGGGATGAGTCAGGCTTAGTACCAGCTAAAAGTTCTCAATGAAATCAAAAACGTAGATAGGACAAAAAAAACCTTCAAAAAAGAATCGAAAAAAGACTTCAAAATCCTGACGCGTATGCGCGAAGTTGCTAGCTTATCAGATTTTAAGCGGATACATTTCGGAGAATGAAAATCTTTCATGATCTAATAGGTACCAGTCTGGTTCATTTCTATAGTAAAGCTCGTATCTTGAAAAGTTAGCATCGTTTCATGGATGACGTTCCAAAGTCTCAAAAGAGAAGGTTTGAGTATACCTAAGTTAGAAGTGTCGTAATTCGTAAGTTATAAAGACGTTATTAGCTTGTTTATCATCTGACTTAAAAATATAATGAAAACCGGCAAAAAACAGCGAGTTGGACTTTGTCACAAAGAGTTTCGTACTAAGTAAAAAAACTTTAAAATACCATGACTGTTGGGAGCCCCTTAAATATTTATAAATTACATTACGGTTGTGTTAATCAGTTAGTGTCTTTAGTGAAATATATAAGTATATATTTTATAGTATAAGTAAGTATATATAATATCATCGGTAAATATTTAATGTGTAAAAATGCAATGTATCTGTTTTTTTCAATGATGAGTGACGAGGCGAGCAGAACATGTGCCTGATGGTAAGCAACATGCCTGCCACATAACAACACACACAGCTATTGGAACATGAAGAGTCCAAATCATTACCAAGCGTTGCACTACGCTTGTCACCCAGAAATTTAAGATGTTATATATCTAAGCTGTGTAATTTCTCTGGAAACATTGCCCTTCACACCGGAACACAGTAGTGTTTGCACATTACTGCTTGGCGGTAGAATAACTGGCAAAGGTATGGTACTTCCCCAGGCGGACTCTGCCAAGAGCCCTACCACTACTGAAACATACAACTATCACGGTTTATAAGACACAACTGGTGATAGACGGACAGACAGACCAATTTATGGACAGCGGAGATCTTGTAATAGGGTCCCGTTTTACCCACTGGGTGTTAAACACCAAAAACAGGAATCATTAGTTGTACCAAGTTATTGCTTATAAAGCTCAAATACGACTTTATTGCTTATCGATACAGATTCTGAACCTTTTACCATGATTATTTCTATTAATCTCAATAAAACCGCTCGCTAAGGTAAGGCCACCAATATTCTTGCAATTACCGATTTACCGGCCTCCAAGTACCCAGGGGAGGCCATTACAACAGGCCACTCGAAGCGGCACAGAATAAGAAAGTATAGATGGTTAACTTACGCAATTTTTGCATTGCAATTTTATGCAACATGCTCACGGTTAAATCAATGGTGGTACGAGGTAACGAAAACTAGTTTTATACGTTACTATGTAACCACGGCAGAAATCCATTTTTTTGGGTATGTTACGTGATAACTCCGCCAATATTGCGAATCAATTTTGATGATTATATTGTGTGGTATTTTATTAATTATTCACGTATTTTGAGAAGTGTGTTAGAGTTTCAGCATAACTTAAATCAGTATAATTTGTATTTGTGTTATTTGATTTCCGAACAACGCGACGGGGACACTTACAAACTAAATTACAATTAAAAAATACACTACACTAACTGACTGACTGACAAACAACTAACAACTAGCCTTATTTACACTAAAACATCCGAATGATCCCATAGGTTGATGAAGGTCTAACGAAAATGAAAATGATTGGGCTTACATATTGGAAGAGATTGCTTGTTCTTGTTTAATTCTATTTTTTTATTCTGGAGAGTATAATAAAGTAAAGTTTCTGTTTGTATTTCAAGCTCGCAGTTAGAAGCGTACGTAGTATGTTGGCGGTATTATCACGCTTAATAACAATATTTACGTGATGGATAAAATAAAAGGCTGTACTTTGGTCGTCGAGTTGGTCCAACTCTCGCTAATGTTCTTAATTTTCAAACAAATTAACTCTTCAGCTCCCTAATCTGTAACCCGAGCGAAGAGAATCAAATTACATAGTTTTTCGGCCCCTACAGTCCGTGTAACTGCTAGGTTTACCCTCGAGAGTACTAACTACAATTTAATCTGTAACCGGGACGGGTCTGATAATTGTTCATGTCAACGGGCTACATAAATTGGAATAAGTGGTCCGAGGGGAGCTATGGGCCGCGAGCGATGCGCCGTGTTTTGTCTGTTAGAGACCATTCAAATCTGGAGAGATTTTTTTGTGAAGTTTTATTTGAGAATGCGGGTACTTTGTTTAAAACTTACGATAATTATTTACTAGCAACGCTCTACCTCTATACCCGCGTAGTTCACATTCCCGTAAATTTCAATAAAAATGGCATAAAATGTGTGTTATTTTAAACTGTAATCCAACTGTTTCCAAATTTAAATCCGATTCGTTCAGGATGGAGTAACAAACACTCAAATATCTAAGGATCCAATATCCAAACTATCGCATTTGTAATCGGCGTAATGATTGATTTTTTTTTTGTTTAGGTTTTACCGTTGTTCAGGAATGGTCAGATAAACCAGTTAGGTGTAAGTCAAAATCAAAGTCATTATTAAGATGTAGTTTGGGTCGCCACTAGATATATATATTTTTTTAATTGACTAACGGTTAACTCACGTGTGCTATATAGTCAGTACAGTCCGACTTAAGTTTTAGCCACATCCGGCGGTACGCGCGAGTGTGCCAAATGAACAGAGGTCACGCGCGTGCGCTCTCCTTGTTGTTGTTTTGTTTTTATTTGCGTTATTTATTATTATACGTCTTTGCGCATCTCATATTCTGACTTTTTCACATATTGTTTTCTGTCCTAAGGTTGCCTGGACGAGATCGCTTTCAGCAATAAAGCCACCTACTATTACACTACTTTACAATGTATTGTTTTTTTAATACGCCATAAATTCACTATTGTTAAAACACTGATTAACAAAGAACTACAAGAACTTTTATATTATGTTACTTGCTGTTACGGAAGCCTTGCGAGAGCAGGACCCGAGTCCCAGCATTGGGACTCGGGTCCTTAAATCGGGTCCATAAATAACCCACATTTAGTGGGTTATTAATGTTTAGGCTACACTTTATTAAATACACCATAAAACTAAATCGAACTAAAACCTACTAACTGCGAGCAATGACGGACTCATTGCTAATAAAGATCGCTTCTAGTACTCAAAAAACGAAACCAAAGTACACAAATAAACCCAGATGGTAATTACTAGAAATTTCAGCAATAACTCCACCAATTACTAACTCGTTAACATTTCAAAACTCTCACAAACTTACATTCCAACTTTCGCTCATCCAAAAATAACTCCAACAAACAGTTTTCATTATCATCTGTCTTTTTCGCACGCTCATTGTTTACCGGAAGTAAGACAAGGCCAGATATACCAACCTATTCAGGTGTAATATCCGTATTTCGTTACAGGTGAAGCGAAAATCGTCCCGGGATCGGATTAAATATTCATGAAATGTTACATGAGGCTACCGCGGCTGTTCTCATAAGATGGCAGTTTAAGACACAAGCTTTAGGAGACGATTTTAAAATTATTAATATTTAGATTTTGACGTGACACCGTCTAACAAATCGATAAACGCCGGCTGCATGCACGAAGAAGTGTCCCGTTACGTCCCGTTACGCGCATTGTCCCGTTACGCTCATTGTGCACTTGCGCCGCATCTATCAATATTTTGTTATGGCGTTGTCACGATAAACTATCGTCCGTAAACCAAACCGACTTTACAGACAACATTTTTTATAACATAGTGACGAGACAAACAGCACATATTTACGACTATTGTGCGAAAAAGACTTCAACGTCTTAAACATCGCCGTAAATTGCTAGCTTATGGGGGTTTTATCGGATACAATTCGTAGAGTGTGAGACTTGAATGATCTATAATCTAATACCCTTTGTTCTATCGGACTGGTCGTAGCTTGAAACATAGGCATCGTTTCATGGTCGATGTTCCAAAGACACGAACGAAGAGGTTTGACTCTACTTTTTTGATAAGAACGTCTAGGCTGTGGGATGCGTTGCCTGAGTGGGTTTTACCCGATGGTTACAGTCTTGGAGTATTCAAATCGAGAGTGAATTGGTTTCTTTTTGGTAAACAGGCGAGATGGCGATCAAGAGTAAACCTATAACAATTAAAATAAAAAAAACAAAAATAATGGTCAGAAACTCGCCGATACCCAGATCTCCTAATTTTTTAACGCCACGCCCGACAACTCTCGTGATCCTAAGTAACCTTTCTGTGTTCCCCACAATACACTAGCTAGCTCAAAACTTAACATAACTTGTACTATGGGAGTCAGATAGCTGAAATATTCATAAAAAAGCACAAGCAACAGCTGATCCCACTACTTATCAAGCCATCCTCTTGCAAAGATAGAATCAAGGCTATAATCCACCTCGACCCAGTGCAGATTAGGTATTACGCATGGTCTTGAGAAATTAGAACGTGCCATTTTTCTCACTATGCTCTTCTTAATAAAATAATAATAAAAACTTTAGCTGAAGAAAAAGATAGTAGTTATAAAAGTAATGTGGTTGAAAGAATGCAACATAAGTACGGTTTACTTGAGCCCTGAATTCCACAAGAGGTCCTGTGTTGTGAAAACCAGTGCCTGTCCAGTGAAATCCACTGTTGAAGCCATATAGGGCATATATAAATATATACGCCCATAGGGGATAAACTTGTGCCTACGAGTACATAGTATGCATAAGCAGCCAACTAAATGTTCCCACTGCTGGGACTTGGGGCCTTCTCTCGCAAGGAGAGAGTTAAGGCCATAATCCACCACGCTGCCAGAACTCTAGGCACATGTCGGTTTCCTCACGATATTTTCCTTCACCGTTTTTAAGTTAGCGGCATTACGCACATGACTTGGAAAAGACAGTGGTGCGTGTGGTGGGATTCGAACCTGGGGGCTCCGGATCGGCAGTCGCCGTTTTCCCGACTAGACTAGCCGTAACTTAGTACATAAATATGTACTAGGGAAAATTTTCAGAGAGACGTACAGGAAGGATTAGAACCTACTACGACGGATTAGAATGACCTCACTATTATAAATCCCACATTTTAGTCACTAGGACTTTTTGTAACATGCCAGTTGACATTATGATAATCCGCTGGGCTTTCTTGCACTGACCCTCACGTAATACGAAGGCTAACCTTGGCCTCATTTCCATGGCACTCTGAACCACGTGTCTTGATCCATATATTCAGGAGGATCGGCCATTACATAACGTATTGATTCTGCAATTGTTTTAGATGGGATATGTTACGTCATTCAATTGTATACAATATATCACGAATGAAAGTCAACAGAAAAAGAGTTTGTTAAAGCGCAGAGCCTTTATTAAAAATACTAAATTGCAATGAAAATGACACTACATACCTAACTACATATATCTAAGCATACACGACACAGGTTGCCCTAGTGTAGGTACCAGTGTACTTGTGTCTCAATATATTTTTTTTTTAATTTAAGTAGATACTAACCTGTTTTTTAAGTAATTGTGTTCTTGAACCAAATAAATTTCATGTCATTTCATATCTGAATTATTATTCATAGACAAATGAAGGTCTATGGATAATCAACATAATCAAACCCAATACTAATCGGAAACATGCCCAGCTTGCTGAGAAAAACACTTGATAAGTCAATGTTGATCACTGATTGAAATGTACGTAAATTATTTTAAATAAATTATATTCGGTTAAATTACCGCTTTTTAGTTGGAAGGCAATATTTCCAATACAGGGCAAATACATTACTCATAGCCAGGTGACGAGCGCAATGCAGTGCTAGCCAGTGATTTGGACTCTTCCCGGTTAAATAACTATGTGACATTCTGCTAATATTTTGCTTACCATTAGGCACATGTCTTTCTCGTTCCGTCACTAATAAACAAAATAGATACATTTTCACGATTTCCGGTTTTCATTACTAAGTAGGTTTTGACTTCAAACTCCCCAATTCATATATTACAAAACGTATGTTTCTTTCCTCATTAAAATTCATAATAACCATTGACATTTAATTGAGTGTCCTTAATTTCCTTTGCATTCATTCTTGAAATTTCACTCCTAATTGAAATCATAACCGGAGATACTCATTAACTCGATTTATCATTATAAAACCAACCCTTAAGCCTGACAGGACATAAAACCCTTAAGAACCCCTTTAGAGTGCGAAGAGGGTGAGTCTAAAGTGCAAAAGAGGGGTTGAAGAGGGGGTCTCTTTATATGTTGGAGAGTTCATTAAAAAGGGACGCTTCAGAGGTCATTTGGCCTCTTAGCCCTGACCTCTTCAACTGTTTGAGGCCTGTGTTACTCGCAAATAATTAGTGTTGTACCCTTCCGGCTACTTGTTTGGTTTCTTAGAAACTGTACCTTTTGGGTCACTTTACCATTAATTAACCTTAAAAAATTTGGTATAATGTAAAAAAGATCAACCTAACGAATTTCCTAATCCATCTTTGGTTCCATCAAAATTCTAATAAACTGTTATTAAGATTTTTATCGAAATTTAATATAATGTTAGTTTGCAGAAGATCAGGTACTTAGAATTGGTTTCACTTTTATTGAATTTCTAAGTACGTTCCTTAATTTTACCTGTTATGCCCCAGGGAAGCTGGCCATAAAATGGCTTTGAATATTTTTCTAGCTATACCTCTAATTAGCCTATAGCTTTACCGTCATTCGTTTTAAAATGTACTAAATAATGAGGGATGGGAGGAGTATATATTAGTATGATAAAACTAGGAAAGGATCTAGACAAGAGCTACCCAGGTGGTTGAGGTGGGGGCTCAATAACAACGGCCCGGTAACCCACTGCGAAACTTAGAGGAGCTCGAAAACGTGTCTAAGCTTTGCCTCCACGCCGATCAAGACGCGGCCATTTAGGTTGTGCGGTGAATACGTGCTGGTGCAATTGAGGCCGCAATCTTGGGAAGTGGGTATCTCAACTGTTGGGTGAAGGTTGTGGCAAGAGGACTGCCGATATACGACTCTTCCTGAACGCCGTGGCCATCTTAGTGATGAGGAACCCGTTGAGCCTCCAGCAGGCTCGCCGGTTTCCGGGAATTTGCCGGTGTTGCAGTAGTCCACTCTCCGTCTCCTTTGCAGCTGAACAGCAGTAGCTGGCAGAAACCTAACTCGTCGAGGAAGGCCATGAAAACGCAATAGCACACGTCCAAAATCTTATATTAAATAGATTGGTCCTCGAGGTGATAACGGTATTCCACGGGTATTCATATGAGTGACCCCGCTTTAAGTAGCCAAGATGGAGAGTCTTGGAAGTTTTAGTCGGCAGATACACCACTAGTCGGGATGCTTCGTCCCTCTCGACGTGGATATGCTTAAAATGCGTTACGCTCTTTACGCTCAGTATTGAGATGCTATATCAGATAATAGCTAAAAATGATGATGATTACTCCAGAACATAAGTAAAGTAGTATCACCGCTTGCCTAGAGTTAAGATATGTATATATATATATATATAGGTATTTAAAAGATTTTAACCCTTTATGTGAACGTGTTGAAAGTGCGTCCGGTCAAAACACATTCCAGCCATCTCTACAAATACGTGTACCTGTAGAAAGATTCACAACGTGGGTGTATACTCGAGATTTAACTTTAAATAACGAAAACCAAACTAAAGAACGATTTCCCGCAATTTTCCTTTTTTGGAATTTCTAATCATGTAATATTTTATGTACTTTTATTCACCTCGTACCTCGTTCCTATCTTTTCTTATTGTTTACGACTACTGGTGGTCAAACAAAAAGCCTTTCAGATTTTATTGGTAGATAAACTGGGATCATCATCATCATGATCATAAACTGGGATCATCATTATGATGATGATGGGATCCCAGTTTATCTACCAATAGGATCTGAAAGTTTCTGGTTGGATCTGAAAGGTGGCATTTCATACTCGGATTGTGTCAAGGTATCCCAGTTTACTCGTATCTACTACTACTCGCGGTCAAACAAAAAAAAATGCTTGACACAATCCGAGTATGAAATGCCAATTTATCCCTATCACTGAAAACCTTAATTAATACACCTAAAAGACTTAAATTTTGATAATAAAGTCTATGCGCAATAAAAAAACTGATCTAAACACTATCTCCAGTCAGTCAAAACTTTTGCGTAAAACAAAATTTATTTTTTTCACGATAACATTGTCGCTTCCATATTAGTTGCTTAGTGCCTAAACTCCATTAATTCCAATATATTTTTGGAACGAATTTCCTTGCGGCAGTCTGGGAGAAGATAGGGATTACGCTACGAAAAAAATGTGAACTAAAACCGTAAGAAAAACATATAACGGAAATTACGCGTAAAAATGGGCTGTCAACTGGTCACGGCTGGTAACTTTATTTTTCAGGGGAACGTAACTTAAATAATTAAGCTTTTTTTCATGTCAATTGTGTGGCTTCTATATCATTTGAAGAAACTTCGTTCCTGCCTGGTGACCCATGTTTGTAATGTAGCGACAAGACGAACAGACTAAGCATATAGCTACGTTACATCCCATAATTGCAAAGTGGAAAAATATCATAAGAAAACTTTACACGCAATTTTGTTTCAAATGCATATTTTATTATTCACTTATTTATTTCTCTCATGAAGTCTAAATTTTTACAATGTCTGTATAAAAAAAAAAACACAAAAATATTTTAAAAACCTAAACCTAGATCGCCGCCAGAAGCGAGGTAGAACCCAAGCAAGCTAGCGGTGGTTAGGGCTGCAAAGTGAGGAACTTGCTGACGATGAGAATGACCGCCTTCTGCATCTGAACCCAACCCAACCGTCTAGCGAAAGTCTCTTGAGATACCTCTTAAGTTTTTTATTATTAATATTTTGGGGTGCGTATAACAAATTTATGACCAACAAAGTGTGAACATCAATTCCTCGCTCTTAAGAGAAGAAGTCAGCCCTTTTTCTGTTTATTCCATTCGTTGTCTATTTGTGGGTTCAGAGTTTGTCGTAAACCACGGGCGGGAGATTTAACTGTGTTTAGTCAGTAATATAAAATGGAAAGTGGGTAGTAATTTGATGGGTGGAACTGTGACCCTTTTTGTAAATTGGCGGTTAGGAGGGATTCGGCAATCGTAAGCAGCTTTGGAACTTATCGGTACTTACTTACTTACGATAAAGATAAAGATAATTTATTGAACAGATATTAAGTTACAAAAAAATTGCGGCGTTCTACATTACTGTAAAAACTGTGTCGCAAAAGGCAGCGTCTTCCATTATTACACTTAATTATAATGTTCAACAACGTGATAACTTTACGTTTATAATAGAAAATTTAGAGTAAAAATAAACTTATAAAAATAAAATACACTTCGGAGAGTCTGCAACTGATCTGCGTGATCTAATACCTCCTTGCCCTTTTTTCTATCGTACCTTTCGTAACTCAAAGAAGCGGCACCGTTTCATGGTGGATATTCCAAAGACACGGACGAAGAGGTTTGACTCTACGTTTGTGATAAGAACATCTAGGCTGTGGAATGAGTTGAGTTGAGTTCCCCGATAGTTATAATCTTGGTGTCTTCAAATCGAGAGTGAATCGGTTTTTTCTCGGTAAACACGCTCCATCGTAGACCGCATCGTCGCTTAACATCAGGCGAGATGGCGGTCAAGTGTAAACCTGTAAAAGTTAAAAAAAAAACTTATAAATTTTGCCACTAATAAATAAAACTGTAAAAGCCAAAATTAAATAACAAAATCAAACTTATTACGTATTGTTAGGTGTAATGATATGGGATATTATACTCGTAATAACCAATTATTAATCTCTATATATAAAAATGTTATGTTGGTTTGTGTACGCTTCCAAAACTCAAAAAAGTTCTGCACTGATCGACCTGAAATTTTAGAATGATATATAATCCGCATCAATTTTATCTAATTTTTGCATCACAATGTGCTACAGCAAAGCGTGGCAGGGTACAGCTAGTATATTATATCAATTGACTAGCTTGTATACGTTTTGCTAAGTTTAGGGCTTGATGGGGTGGTGTGAAAAAAGTGTCGAATACTTACATAATTAATGTCTAACTAAAGCCAACTTTGAAACTATAGAAGCCAACTGAAAGCTGAAATAATACGTAAATACATCATTAGACATAACAAACATCGCTCACCGATTTTACCCGCTTAGTCGTAAAATTGCCAGCGTATCGGTTTTGACGTGACAACGTCTTATAAATTGGTTTGCCGGGTGACACTTCAAGAAACTGCGTTACGCTCCGCTCACGTTATGCGCTCACAACGAGAGCGAGTGAGAGGCACGCGTTCCTTCCACTCGGGCATGGTTAGCCCGCCTAAGAGCGAGAGAGACAGACATAAAAAGTTAAAGGCACGCGTCCCTTACGTAAAATTATTTTACCACTCAAAGTCGTTGTCACGTAAAACTTTCGCCCGTATACCGACTTTACAGGCAACCAATTTTTTTTTTATCGGATATACTTCGGAGAGTGTGTAAGTGATCTGCACGATCTAATACCAAAAAGCAACATCGGTTCATGGTTGAGGTTCCAAAGACACCAACGAAGAGATTTGACTTTACTTTTGTGATAAAGGGAACTATTTTTATAGTTCCAAAGCTATAGTTTTATAGTCGTGGGTTCGATCCCCACCCAGTGCAAATATTTGTGTGATGAATTCAAATGTTTGCACTGTGTCTGGGTGTTTCTATGTATAATAAGTATGTATTTAAAACTATATAAGTATTATATCAGCTATCTGGCTGCCATCACACAAGCTTTGCTTAGTTTGGGGTCAGATGGTGTTGTGTGTGAATTGTCCACCAATATTTATTTATTTATTAATTATTTTTATTTTTTATTTCATTTAATCACAATAACTGTTACAGGTATTCCAAATTTCGCCCTTCAAACTTGTACAAAGTTTGTCTAGGACAAATAGTTCTTGACACATTACAAAGTGAACATTAAAAAAAGTTACCTGATTGGGTTTTCCCGATGGTTACAATCTTTGTTTCTTCAAATCGAGAGTAAGTCGGTTTCTTCTAGGTAAACACGCACCTTCGTAGACCGCATCGTCGTTTAACATCAGGCAGAATGGCAGTCAAGTGTAAACCTACAAAACACTACTAACAAAAATTCTTGTTTCCGTAATTTTCTGGCAATAACAAGAACAAAATTGAAAATTTTGATTAACCCCCAACTACCTTGGATTTGTTATCTGTACAACATTCTACTAGTCAAGCTCTTTCATTTGACACCCATATTGAGGGAGTTGTGAAAAAAGAAATGTAATTCGCCATTTTGTGGTAGCGGTCATCTTGGATTTGAAATTTGTCATAGTGCAAAGTATTCTACTAGTCAAGCTCTTTCGTTTGATACCCATATTGAGGTAGTAGTGAAAAAAATTATATAATTCGCCATTTTGTGGCGGCGGCCATCTTGGATTTGAAATTTGTTGTAGTGTATAGTATTCTGCTAGCCAAGCCCTTTCATTTGATACCCATATTGAGGTAGGTTGTGAAGAAGTATTTTGTCCGCCATTTTGTGGAGGCGGCCATCTTGAATCGATATTAACCAAACATAGCTAAGAACATCCGCACAGATATTAACTTTCAAATAAAGAAAACTACATCGAAATCGGCCCATTCGTTTGAGCTCTACGGTGCCACAGACAGACACACAGACAGACAGACAGACATCGACTTCAAACTTATAACACCCCTGTTTTTGGTCGGGGGTTAAAAAGTAATCAACGTGCAATGAAAAAAACACTGTAATAATCTGAGTTTGATAACCCATTCATACGTTACCAAACACAGCGACATGAAAAATTCGTTGCAGAAAGCAGCAAAATTCACGCAACGTGATTGAGCACCAAACATCTGAACTTTCTCATTTATAATATTAATAGTATTAATACATCTCTAGGGAGACTCTTTTGCTAAACACTGCAGTTTAGCGAAATAGAATAAGAATAAATGGGACCGCAGTAAGTAAATATCGATCACCAAGGCAACAGTTCTTGTGTGTCTCATGCATTATTCCACTGGCCGGCGTCCAGAGCTCGCATTTGTGCATTTTACTTCAAATGATTTATTGGTATGTCTCTATTGCTAATCGTTGCACGTCTAGAAAAGTCATATAGTCAAATCGAAGACTTCTGATAATCATATCTGAGATATCATATAGTCAAATCAGAAGTCAAAATATCGCCTAAGTTTCAACGAATTCAAGAGCAAACGAATAATACCTATTATAAGCTAGTACGAGTAGTTCCCCGTAGTTTTATTCGCGCACTTCCCGCTTTGGTTATTTTTCCGTGATAAAAAGTGAAACAGTAATAAAATATCGTAAATATGGACCTGCGCAAGCAAAACTGCTGGGTGCTGCTAGGAATAATTGTACAGACGAAAAGCCATTAACAAAACATATTTATTACATACTAACTTATATTCAAAAGATCAATTTATACAAATATTGGTGGACAATTCATACAGAACATAATCTGGCCCCAAAGTAAGCAAAGCTTGTATTATGGCGGAAAGATTGCAGATAGATACTAATGATGATTAATGATAATGATGAGTTTGGCCACGGCGACTGCTTGCGTAAATTATGTTACTTGATGCATCCTCACATGACTTATATATCCAATTTTAGCAGTAAATGTTCAATAACCGTTGCTACATGTAACATGTACAGAAGCAGTCAAAAGCGCAGGACGTATTTGAGTGCGTAAATGGTTGCGCTAACACAGACGCACTCTCTCGTCCACTCTTTTCTGTGCCCAATGGAACGGAGACTGCTACAATTGGAGAAAAGCTGGATGCAGTGTTCTGGCCGGTAGTAACTTAACGACTCCTACCGCCGCGCCGTCCATGGCATTCACACCATACCTTACTAATATAACATACTAATATAACGTTAGTAGGACAGTAGAATTTCGCTAGGTATATTAATTTATCTACAATACGCCACAGTGACTCATAATATACCAATTTTTTGCCTTTAAGCCTGTTGTACCTTAATCTAGCAGAAAACTTGATCAAGCGCGACGGATGAAACTCCTTACAATGAAACCTCATCAAGGGAAATACAAAACAAGTCGTTCTTTCCCCACGATACTATTCTCAATTACCCCCTTGCTTTGACGAGTAAGGGTTGGGACATGACTCTGAGTCACGTATCTATGTAATATTTCTTTTTCATCTTTAATCTCATCGTGGCTTTCCAATAGAAAAATTGATTTTCAACCCGGTTTTACATGGCTCAAAATGTTTTAATAAGTATTCAATATCATCTGTAACTCTGTTGCTCAACTACATCGGAATTACTGAACAGTCTGCAATAAACTTAAAAAAAAACATTATGGTTTTCTTACTAAATAATTTCTTAAACTCACTAAACTCTACATAAATCTATGTAGAATTTAGTGAGTTTACAACTATGGAAATGATTGTAACTTCATATATCATTTAACTTCTTATTGCATTATGTGTACATTAAAAAGGG
Source organism: Ectropis grisescens (assembly GCA_017562165.1). Classification (NCBI taxonomy): domain Eukaryota; kingdom Metazoa; phylum Arthropoda; class Insecta; order Lepidoptera; family Geometridae; genus Ectropis; species Ectropis grisescens. The sequence continues at coordinate 22,174,084 of CM029783.1, forward strand.
GTTAATTTTACCCGTTTCAGCTATTTTATAATATTATGTAAGTTTTTATTTAAAATAATTGTTATATATCTGGCTATCATAGGACAAGTTTAGTTTATCTTATTTAGCTAGGTGGATAAATAGGACAGATAGTGTTCTGTGAATACATGTCGACAAATAATTATTTAATTTAAAGTATCTAACTAATTCCATATCACGTCCAAGGAATATTCGTTGTAGGGACCTTCCAACCCAACTGTATCAAGGCTATTGTGTCGAAAAGAAATGATCGATTGCAAGCGATGGAATTGAGCTGAAGACGGTCTCGTACTGTTTCTTTCTTGTGGATTTGATTGAGTTTACTGTGAAAGGACTTTGGGCTCACTGATTGAACAGGGAAGTAATTCTGCGGTGCAAGTATTGGACGCTTTGATCATCAATAAACGTTTGTGTTCGATAAGTGATCCTCTGTGGCTCTGTTTTGTAATAAATTGTTGTAGTGGTTATGACTGTTCTATTTATTTGTTAGCTGCTTTATGAATAGTAGTAGTCATGTTAAAAAGGTACATAAATAAAATATTTATGAATTTACTAACTTGTGAGGATAATGGCCTTTGATCAATATTTAAAATTAGGGTGCATTTTCGATATTGAGAGTCAATACAATGAAAAAAATCAACAACAAAAAAATACAATGTTTGTAAGTATTTGAAACATAAAAATGCAAGTTTTTACAAAACCAGCATTTTATGTAAAAGTGACGAGACGAGCAGGACATGACTGTGCCTGATGGTAAGCAACATGCCTGCCACGTAACAGCAGAGTAGCACGCAGCTATTGGAACATGAAAAGTCCAAATCATTACCTAGCACTGCACTGCGCTCGTCACCCAGAGATCTAAGATAATATCTCTAAGCCCAGTAATTTTTCAGGAAATATTTCCCTTCAAACCGGAACACAGTAATGTTTGCACATTACTGATTGGCGGTAGAATAACTGACAAAGGTGTGGTACTTCCCCAGGCGCACTCTACCAAGCTCGTAACAAACATCTTCGCACCGCACAGCGCTGAGCCTAAATCTGACCGAAGTAGAAAATCTAGCTATCCTCATACAGAGTTACAGTACCTGTACTTCAATTCAAGTTCTGGCAACACGCCAGTGGCGCGGTGTTACTGACCCAGATCCGATATTCGCAGTGTGCAGAGCTTGTTAGCCAGGTTGCCGAAATAATTAGTAGCGGAAACTTTGGTAATACTGTTTAAGTGCTATTTTACTATAATTATGTGTATACGAAATATGAGGTGTTTGTTGGATAGGAATATCAAGTTACGCTGCATATCTACCCCACAAATGCAAAGCAAAATCCCTGCCCAGACAGCGTAGTGTCATACAGCTATTGGGACATGAAGGGTCAAAATTATTATCTTTTGCAGCACTGCACTCGTCGCCCAGTGTTATAAGGTGATAGGTGATTTATCTCTGTGCCCCGTAATTTTGCCTTTTACTGTGTTCCGGACACAGCAATGTTTATATTTTGAAGTTACGGGTGGTCTAATCGGGAGAACGAAAACTGGCGATCCGGAGCCCTTGGTTCGCATCCCACGCGCCCCACTATTTTTTCGAAGTTATGTGCGTAATACCGCTAACATAAAAACGGTGAATGAAAATATCTTGTGAAACCGACATGTTCCTAGAACCATTCGAGATCATGTATCATTTACTAAACCGCAGTGGGACAGCGTATTGGATGGATTGGATGGCTCTAACTCTCTCCTTGTAAAAGAAGGCCCCTGAGTCCCAGCAAAGGGGGTTTAATGAGCTGCTAATTGCTTGGGTTGGTTTCCATTAGGCATTAATTTGTTATTCTCATTTTGTCACTCAATAAGATGAAAAAATACCTCAGAGTCTAATAACTTCATAATAGAATCCCGAACAACTAACCCTGGAAAACATAATAGACGAGATGACAACAAAAATAAACTAATTAGTCCATTAGTTTTACAAATATGTTGTTGTATACGTACCTATAATTATTTCTTTTGTTTCACAAGCAAAACATTACGAAGATAAAGTGTATAAGTAGAAATTTCGAGTGACGTCACTTCATGGTACGATTTTAACGATCACTCGGGAAGTTTGATGATCTTAAACCATTGACGATTTTAAATAATTTGGTAAAACAAAAATTACATATCCTATATTTTTCTGTAATCTCCGGACGAGCTAATTAGAGTATTTATTATATTTTTTGGCACAACTGTCATATCAATAGGCACAGTGACTAATCAAAAGGAATTATGCCCCTGTCAGAAAAATTATTAAAAATATTTTAGTATGAAAACTAACGTGGTTATTACACATTTTAAATGAATACACGGATGACTCAGGTTTGATATAGTCAGTCAGTCAGTTTGACTATATCAAACCTGAGTTACCCTAAAATTTTTTTAATAAAAAATGTAAGTACACGTTTGTTTTCATTTGTTTCACAAACAACAAAATTATGAAGATATAGTACTTGGAAGTTCCGAGTGACGTCACGTCTACATACGATTTTATGTAGGCGTGACGTCGGAACTTATAGAATTAATATTTTGATTGAACAAGAAATACGTTCCGTATTTTTTCATAATTTACCTGACGTACTAATCAAAATGGTATATTTTTGTAACCAATCATCATCCCACTTTCTATTACTTAATTTAAATATATTTTTCAGTTCGTTGTTCAAACTTTGATTAAATTTCGTTCATTACCCGGGCGAAGCCGCAGGTAGGAGGTTGTAAAATAAACGCAGAAACAAGGTTCTCTAAACACGGCTATAATTACAGCGGTCCACCAACTATTATTCGGGCAGTGGGCAATTAAAATAATGTTTGTGTAGGATTTTAAATACAACCCAAACGGCTATTTATCCTGTTGAAATCAAAATCGTGAAGTTTGCGCCGTGTTTTTGGGCGGATCTGTATCTTATTATTATTATTTTGTACTAGTAACAAATTGATATGTCAGCACTTGTAAAAATGCTCAGATGTGCTTACGGGATTCGAACCTTACCTAAGCAGATAAGCAGCCCACTAAATGTTCCCACTGTGCAAAGAAAGAGTTAAAACATAATCCACCACGCTGGCCAAGTGCGGTGCTCGAGAGATTCTAGGTACATGTCGGCCGTTTTTAAGTTAGCGGCATTACGCACATGACTTCGAAAAGACAGTGGTGCGCGTAGTGGGGGATTCGAACCCGGGGGCTCCGTTCTCTCGACTAGACCTTTTTTTTTTCCCAGGGAAAATTCTTGATAAATTCCACCGCCTTCGGGGGGAGCGCGATGGATGTGTGGGACTCTCCGTTATAACGGCCTACCCACTAAAAACCCTGGGGTGTTTCTTCCGTACGCTGAAGTGCCGGAACTATGGGAACACTCTCGTACGACACCACAGTTCCGGCAGCGTTGGTCCCCTGGGACCCATCTCTATAAGAGAGTGGTTGTTTCAGCCCTCTTTCCTTGAGAGGTGCGCGAAAACACCGCGCGCGCCATCTCAGGGGCCATGATCGTCAAGCGACGGACCCCCCGAGTCCGCCGCTCAAGGCCCCATTTCATGGCGGTCTGAGAAGAGCATGGAAGGCTCTCCTCCGACGCCCTGGACGACGTTGGCGCATTGGGCGATCAGACGAGATCTGCCGTTCACGCTCGGCTGTTTCCTCCTGGAACATAACCTGCTCGCAGAACGAAACAGCCGCTTCCCAAGATCTCTCGCATTCGACCATTGAGGTGATCAGTGCCGGGAGCGAGAGATCACTTCCTACAGCTGCGACGAGGACTCGCCGCTCTTCTGCCCATGCTGGGCAATCCTGCAGTGTGTGCTGAGCTGTGTCCTCCCCGCAGCTGCAGTGGTGGCACATGGTCGTGGGTTCCCTCCCGGCTATGCGGCACAAGTATTTCCCAAAGCACCCATGACTGGTGAGCACCTGCACAAGCCGGAAGGTAAGCGATCCATGTGCCCTGTTCAGCCAATCCTCAAGGACGGGCTGAACAGCCTCAACAGTCCAGCTTCCAGCTTTAGGGTGGGCCAGTCGCTCCTTCCATTCTGCTAACATAAGGAGTCGAGCGCGGTTCTTCCAAATTTGCATTTCCCGTGTCGTCAACCGCTGTCCCCTGTTACGGAGTTCCATTCGCCACATGTACATGTTCGAATTGATCTCCGCTTCCATGTCCCACGGAGGCGATTTGGCCAACAAGCATGCCGCTTCACCGGATATCGTTCGGTATCCCCGTATCACCCCAATAGCCATTGTTCTCTGTGGCCGTCCTAGAATGGCAGCTGTTCGGTTATTTATGGCATCCGCCCATATAGGCGCACCGTATAGTGCCATGGACCGAACCACTCCAAGATAGAGGCAGCCACTGCCAGCCTTCGGACCACCAAGATTAGGCAGTAGTCGCTTGAGAGCACCTGCTGTTTTCATCAATCGGGGTACAAGTGAGCTAAAATGTTCCTGAAAGTTCCATCTAGAATCGAGTTGAAGTCCAAGATATTTCATCGTGGACTTCACCTCGATGCCCACCCCTCGGATAGTGATGTGGAAACTCTGCGGAGGCACCTTACGAGGTCCATGGAATACCATGACCTCAGACTTTTCCAGCCCCACCTGGAGCCCCAACATCTCTATCTTTGATATCGTGCTCTCCACTGACTCTGTAGCAAGACCTCCCGACTAGACCAGCCGTAACTTCCGTAACCTACACCTTAACGATAAAAATCCCATTTTCTATCCGCTAGGCATGCGCAAATTGTTTATGTATGAGTATCTAACGTTTTCTTTCATCGTTTTAAGTTAACGGCTTTACGCACATGACTTCTAAAAGATAGTACTGCGCTTGGTTAATAGCCCGGGGTCTCCGGATCGGCAGTCGCCGTGTTCTCGACTAGATCAGCCGTAAATAAAAATAAATAATAACTAAATAGGTATCTGTGGGCACTTAACACACAACACCATCTGAACCCAAACTATGCAAAGCTTGTACTATAGAAGCCAGATATAATGCTTATATAGTATTAAATAAATACCTACTTGTCACACATATTTTTGTGTAATTTACACATTGAGAATTCAGATTATTGTATCAATCACGGATATCAATAAACAAGATATGTTGAACCACTAAGGATACCTACCTTATCACTTTTAACCCCCGCCGCAAAAAACGGCGTGGTGTTATAGGTCTAAATCACTGATGGTTGAATTCATTTTCCGTGTCCTTAGCTATGGTTGACAAAAATCAATAAACGACGAAAAAGATATTTTTTTACAGTATCTCAACGTGGATATCGAATCTTGACTGTTAAAATATGGTAGAGTATCATACAATAGTCGCATTTCAAATCCGAGACGGTCAGGGGAACTAAAAACATCAAATTTGTTCATGTTAATTAGAATAAAATTTACTAAAAAAAATCAGAGAGGTAATTTAGGTTGGCATGACTTTCTTCCCTGTAATCACATCCCGAGCAGCTGACATGTTTGTTGAGCGGCCTTCCGACAACCACATTAGTTAACTCGACCCTTTATTATCTTAGGGTTGAGTCTGACCTAGGGAATACTGACCTGTTTACACTGATCTTCGGGCTTGAGAGATTTTCTTAGATACAACCTGCTTTTGTTTACTTTCAGTTCCAGACAAGGTTACCATTATTTTAATTTGTAATTACCAAAGAGTTTACATATACTACGTATATAGTTAGATTTTCCGCACGGTTCCTTTGTGTCAATCGTAAGCAGATGGCATGCATACTTTTTATAGCTACAGAGTGATATGCTGCAATAAAAGTATGACACTTCCACAAGAGCGACAAGGCAAGAAATATGCTACCCGTGCTTTCGGTGTAAAGCGTTTGTGCTAACTCTATACGTAGTATATGTAAACTCTTTGCATGTAAGGATATACTGCTATTAGTAAAGATACCGGTGATGCCCAAGGTTTTCCTCAGTTATAGTTTATCATAAATTTTACAATACAGCTAAATCAATCAAAAAATATTCAGTACAAATACATTTTAAGAAGAATTTCATATATTTGAAGTCGGATCGACTTTTTTTATATTTGTACTAGCAGAAACGACAGGTGTTGCCTCAAAAAAATATCTAATTGACAGTCTAAACTGTTCTCGAATCAACTGGAACACGCCCAAAAAATTCATCGAAATCGACCCAGCCGTTGAGTAGGAATTTAATTACAAACAAGCAACATAGAAAATTAACATATTTCTAAAGTTCCAAAAGCTGTAATATACGATGTTACAAGTAACATAGCTTACGCGTTAGAACAACACAACATAACCTGACACAATCAGAAGCATTGAAAATATTTCATCTTAAATTATATTTTGTTTCATGCCAGCTTCAAAGATAATAATAAAATTTAACCGCCAAACTTGAACCCCGAAAAAATAATTCAATTTCGAACAGAAAACAAAACACAAACGCTGCTAATTTAAAAAGTCCGCTCGACCTAGTCATTTGCACGAAAGATTAGCTCATTTGCCAAAAAAAAAAAGAAGCGTAATAATTTTCATGTTAGTGTTGTAACAAAATACCCGGCGTTTATCTAAACACATTCATTATGTTAAACAAATTAACTGGGAGCGAAAAATCGTGTTTACTTATGGGGCATAGCACAAGGGAATGTTGTGGCTCCAGCACTTTTTAAACTGAATTGTTGCTGTGCGAGTGCTGTTGGTGATTTAAAACTGGTGCACACATAGATTTTATATGAACGAATAGACGGAAAGCCGCAGTGACCTAGTGACTAGATCGGGTAATTTGCAATGGTGAGGCAGTTAGATAATCACTGGTTTTAACGAAAAAGAATAACAAAGTGAGAAAAATTACATGTTCCTGGAATGTTTCGTAGCCATCTGTTACAAGCCAACCCAGCTTTGGGCCAACGTGGTCGATTATACCTTTGACTTTCTACTTCCTAAGGCCAGTGTTCCAAACATAGGAGTATTTATAGCTATTTATTAACCCCCGACAAAAAAAAGGGGTGTTATAAGTTTGACGTCGATGTCTGTCTGTCTGTCTGTCTGTCTGTCTGTCTGTCTGTCTGTCTGTCTGTCTGTCTGTCTGTCTGTCTGTCTGTCTGTCTGTCTGTCTGTCTGTCTGTCTGTCTGTCTGTGTGTGTGTCTGTCTGTGGCACCGTAGAGCTCAAACGGATGGGCCGATTTCGATGCGGTTTTTTTTATTTGAAAGTTAATATCCGTGCGGGTGTTCTTAGCTACGTTTGGTTAATATCGATTCAAAATGGCCGCCTCCACAAAATGGAGGACAAAATATTTCTTCACAACCTACCTCAATATGGGTATCAAATGAAAGGGCTTGACTAGTAGAGTACTAAACGCTATAACAAATTTCAAATTCAAGATGGCCGCCACCACAAAATGGCGAATTATATAATATTTTTCACTACTACCTCAATATGGGTATCGAAAGGGCTTGATTAGTAGAATACTTTGCACTATGACAAATTTCAAATCCAAGATGGCCGCTACCACAAAATGGCGAATTACATTTCCTTTTTCACAATTCCCTTAATATGGGTATCAAATGAAAGGGCTTGACTAGTAGAATGTTGTACAGATAACAAATCTAAGGTAGTCGGGGGTTAATCAAAATTTTTAATTTTGTTCTTGTGTTACTACATTTGATCAACGATGGTGAAAAAAAAGTTGACTTAAAATATAGTGGCAATATCTTCGATAACAAACATTCAGTCAGAACTGACGACGATAGGCGCCACTATCGTATTTCGAAAATCGAAAGCAATAAAAAAGTTCAACAATTTCGCCATATGACTAAAGCGATGGCGTGTTAAACTAACGATGTCCGTGAGTGAACATGTAACTGACTGAATGATTGAACGCTGAACAAATAGGCCACAGGCGTTGAACGGTTGACAGTGAGCGATCCGCGCGTTGATCGCGAAAAGGGTTAGCGGGAAGTTATTGTCCGGGTGGTTTTACAAATTAAGTGCCATAAATTATACAAATAGATAGTCTTTATTGTTTATAAAACAAAAATAAAATTACACATTTTACTGACTTCGTATACAGACTGATACTTTTTTTTTGATTCAAACATTACTTTGATTTTTACGAAAATATGTACCTACATTTCTCATAATCCTTTTCCAAGAACAAAATTAAAAATTTTGATTAACCCCCGACTACCTTAGATTTGTTATCTGTACAACATTCTACTAGTCAAGCCCTTTCATTTGTTACCCATATTAAGGGAGTTGTGACAAAAGAAATGTATTTCGCCATTTTGTGGAAGCGGCCATCTTGGATTTGAAATTTGTTAAAGGGCACTGTATTCTACTAGTCAAGCCCTTTCGTTTGATACCCATATTGAAGTCAGATCTGTGGTCCTACTACCATTTCGGCATCAGAGGATACTAGAAAGAGCAGCTCACCGCAAAATACAACGGAGCGAAGAGAATTTTACATCTTTGTAAACTAAATTTTACAATTATTTTGTTGTAGTTACCGAGTTATCTATCTTTTAATAGAGGTGTATCCCGGTAAGTTAAAAATTATTTGGCAAAAAATTTAAAACTCACAAGCAATAATACGAGTATATTCTTGAAATGTATCGGGTAAGAATGTGTCGTTCGTTCAATTTGAGAGAACTGGATCGCACCTGAACCTTAGATAAAAGACCCGGGTCGTTCGACCCGTTCAAACGAACCATTGGTTATTTTTGAGCCAGTGCTACATATGTTAGTCAATAGAACTACTCGTTCAGTTGTTTTTCGTTTCGTTCACCGTTCAATCACACCATTGGTTCATAAACATAAACTAATAACAGTTTATGAATTACGTTTCGGGATTCATGACGATCGTTTGGCAACCATTTAATTCTGATTTTGATCTTAGTAAGTTTTTTAAGACGCAAACTGGTTTTATGTAATGTAGCTATAATGAATGGAGATAGATTAAAATGAAAAATGAACAGTTCGGACGCCAAAAAATAAACAACACACAATAGATAAGATAAACGATAATAACAAATAACTCATGGTTCGGTCAAATATAGTTCGTACCGTTCGTCGGCTTATTCGACCTTAACTTCACGCGTAACCTTATTTTGTAATCGAACGAACGAATCATTTTAAGCCTACTGATCCAATGGTTCTTATGATTCTCGCGACCCGGGTTATTTGATTCGTTCGTTCGTGAACGACTCATATGTAGTATCGGGCTACTGAGTTTCGTGTTACAGTTGAGAACGGTTGTTCGAAAACTTTATTTATTTTATTGCATTTTGTATTTGGTAGTAAAATGGCATTATTAAAGTTGGCCGCTTAACTTTAACACTTTTGGAGATTTCCACAAAGAGAACAAGCAGTGATACATCGCCATTTTTAAATTTTCTAGTTAGTTGGGAGTCAAGCTTGTGCTTATTTATGTAACTATTCGAAACAAGGGTAAAATGTGTTCATATTACTTTGTCTGCCATTGAGGTTTTTTGCGTAAAACTTAGAAAAACTGTTAGTCCTTGGGGAACTATTTATTTCTTAGGAATAAAAAGTAGCCTAAGTGTTATTCCAGGCTACAACAAATTATACATACAAATTTAGAACACAATTTGTAAGACTTTACCAATGCAAGTTCCACTTTTTGTTTTTCAACTATGTTCAACTATGTAAGGATCAAAAGATTATCTGGAAAAGGCCGCTTTTTGTGTTAATTCGTGACTATCTAAACTTTGAAAAGAGCGCTCCAGTACTAGGTAATGATTTGGACTTGTCATCCCGTCAAACCTCAAAGGATGTTTGTGTCACTGTGCTGTTATGAGCAGGCATGTTACTGACCATCAAGCATATGTCCAGTTCGTCCGGTCACTCTATACATATTTTTTTCTTTTAACACACAACACCTGTATAATTAGGTATTTTAACAACACACAATATAAATATATATGTCTTTGTGTAGTTTTCGTAATTGTGCAATATTCTACGATAAAATAACATTGGAAGTCATAGGGACTGGCGATAGAAGTGAAAACTCAAATTATGGTATCAATCTAATATATAAAATTCTCGTGTCACAGTTTTCGTTGCCATACTCCTCCGAAACGGCTTGACCGATTCTCATGAAATTTTGTGAGCATGTTGAGTAGGTCTGAGAATCGGCCAAGATCTATTTTTCACACCCCTAAGTGATAAGGGTTGTTCACCCCTAAAATAGTTTTAATTTTTTTGAACAATTTTTTTTGTTTTTTTTATAATGTGGCATTAAAAATACATACAACCCTAAATTTTTACCCTTTCATCACCAACCCCTATTTTTCAATCTATATACATAAAAATCAATGCCACTTTTCGTTGTAAATGAACTCCCTCTAAACGGCTCGACCGATTTGAATGTTTTTTTGTATACGCTTGGGTAGGGTCCTGGAAGGTTTAGATTCACAAATCAGCCCGGTAGATGGCACTGCACTTGATATATTTAGTTACTATCCGAGCGAAGCCGGGACGGGCCGCTAGTAAATGTATAAAAAATGCTCTTACTGTTTGTTAGTTTCAAGAAACAGTACTACCGTTATCGTAAAATTTTATATATCCCTGAATATAACGTGACATTCTAAGCAATATTAGTTGTTTTAATATTACAGTAGTTGTTTTGGTTAGTGGCTAAGGAAAACTTTACTGTATAATTCCGGGTGAAACTTTTCCAATCAAAATTTATTTCAGTTTTCTAGTACGTAGGTAAACATTTGCTTAATCTATGTAGTTGTTTGTTTGTCATGAGTATATACGGACTTGCGTGGACTTTTGAGGTTGAATAATAAATTCAGAAATTCTGGCTTTCGGATGTGATGATAAAATTGTTTTCTATTGGTAACGACTACATATTACAAATATGTGCTATATAAATACATACTTTATCCGAGAAATTATAATTTTAGATTCACTATGATCGAAATTATTCACATCTATTTGTGACTCGTGTATTTTCCGTGTAATTAGAATGACATTCAGCCATTTGAAGAAACAGCTGGGCAAATAATCGGATCTTTGACATTTAATTACTTGCCTAGTCTCTTAATTGTTCGGATAGGTTGGGTTAGTTTATATAAATATCGTTAAATTTGTAGTTTGCCAACTTTCCACTTTCTGCCAAATAGTGCCGAACTCCCCAAACTGTCAAAACAACATCGGGAAACCACAACTTTCATAGTTTTTTTTTTAAAGCTAAACTAGCTGTGGATATGTTCATAATCCCCGAGTGCTATCTGATATACATATACAACTAAATAAAAACCAAAAATGAAAAGAAGATGAGGAAGAAAGAAGACTTTAATCAGCTGACTATTATTTAATTTTTTCATTGCATAAATTAAGGCTAGAAAAAAATGTCTTGCCAGACATATTGCATGCCTCCCACAGAGGCCAGTTTGTATGGGACAACTGCAAAAATGTTTTGTATCATGTTATCTTACCTACAAACAGCAATAAAGATTTTTGTATTTATCTTTGAAGTAATAGGGCCAAAATCGGAGCGGATCGTTAGTTTTCTAATAAGTCATCAGTTAATTATTATATCGTTTGTTGTGGTAACACCCATACATATACAAACATACTTTGAGTCGTTTAAAAAATGAATAATTGTAAGAAACTGGCAACCGACGGGTTTCACCATAGGGCGTCGCTTGTATAACATAACTCATAAGAGCGTATAAATTTCCACCACACTTTCCGTAATGGAGCTGTCACCCTTTACACGGCATTTAAAAAGTAATTACCCCGCGGCGTCTCCGCAAGATGGTTGCATAATTTCAAACGAAGGGGCTTAAACCATTTTTGAACTCACACTGGCGCATCACTTCTGTTACTGTAGCATAAAATCTTCTAAAACTTTATGGATTTGGACATCGATATAATTAAAGAAACGAAGATGAGGTATGCCATAATCTAAAGACAACATAACGTGGCGAAAATTTGTTTGAAAAATTTGAAAACTAAATTGTCAGCGAACGTACACAATTGTCAGCGAACGTACACAACTCCTTGTTGCGACTGAGACTAAATCAGGAGACGTCTACATCGCCATAGTAGAAGCGCGTTTGCCGCTTCTGCGTTTTTAAGAGTTCGATGGATTTGGAGTATTAATTTAGAAGTAATTAATTTTATGTTACTTTTGAGTAATATGAAAGAATTTTGTTTGATATTCGTATTTCCAGTATTAGTTAATTTTAAATCTTAATACCTATATATAAATTACGCGTTACGTTGTTTCACCGATTTCAATCAAACTTGCGCACAGTGTGCAGTGTGTTCCAACTGTAAATGAGAAGATATAGGATGTTTTTTTTGCGATTAATGATCTTTACATGTCAATACCCGAGCGAAGCTGGATCTGGCTGCTAGTAATTTAAATTTTTATTTATGATTTAATTTAATTATGTGACTATATTTAAGTTAATTTTTTTTAATAAAGCGCGACGAGACGAGCAGGCCGTGTGCCTGATGGTAAGCAACATCCCTGCCACATAACAGCACAGTGACACGCAACTATTGGAACATGAAGAGTCTAAATCATTGCCCAGCACTGCACGGCGTTCGACATCCAGAGATCTAAGATGTTATTTCTCTAAGCCCTACAATTTCTCTGGAAATATTGCCCTTCAAACCGGAACACAGTAATGTTTGCCCATTACTGCTTGGCGGCATAACAAGTGGCAAAGATGTGGTACTTCCCCAGGTGGACTCTGCCAAGAGACCTACCACTATATACTCTCTCAATATTCAATGATGTCTTATCTCGTCTTATCAAATCTCTGCAATTTTGCATTAGAGCCGAATGTAGATCACTTTTCGGTCACTAGTTATAGTAAACTAGCAGTGTACCTCGGTTTTATCAGCATAGTTCACGTGCCTGTTATTTTTTCGGCATCAAAAGTGTATGTGTTCTTCCAGACTGTTCCAAATTTAAGTCCAATCCGTTCATATGTTCCGTCGTGGTTGAGCAACAAACATCCGCATTTTATCCGCGTAGTTCCAGTTGTGTCCGTTATTTTTTCAGTATAAAAAGTAGCATATTTGTTTTGTTCGAAAAAACAGGACTTTACATGAATACACAAAAAACAAAAATTATGACGAACAGTTCACAAACATACTGTATCAAGGTAAATAACGAGACAATAGAATATGTAGAATAATACATACAACGTGGTCAGTTAATAGCGCCATGTGATACTATACAAAAAAAATTGACAGACGAATAGCCAGTTCATGGAGAAGATTTTGGTCACTAAGTGAAATTATGAAAAACCCAGATATGTCAATGAAGGTAAAAAGAAAAGTGTTTAACATGTGTATTTTACCATGCTTAACATATGGCTGTCAAACATGGGCATTAACAGAAAAAATTAACAAATAAAATAATGACATGCCAGAACGGAATGGACAGAAGTATAATTGGCGTAAAAAGAAGAGATAAAATTAGGTTAAAAAATATAAAAACTATAACTAAATTCAAAGATGCAAGAAAAATATGCAAGACATTAAAATGGCAATGGACAGGACACATGCTAAGGGAGAAGATTGAAAAATGGACAAAAGGTATATCAGAATGGTACCCTAGGGATGGTAAAAGAAGCAAAGAACGTCAACAAAAAAGATGGGAAGACGAGTTGAAAAGAATTGCTGGTCCAAATTGGACGCGAATCGCAAAAGACAGGAAGATCTGGAAAGCTCTAGAGGACAATCCTTTGTCGAAGGACAAGCTGAGGATAAAGATACCAATCGTCTGTAATATATAATTAGTAAACAAAATTGTAACCTTGGCAATAAAGGCTCATTTTATTTTTTATTTATTTTATGTGTTGTTCCTGAGTATTATCTATCTGTATTTCAAATTTCATCTCGAACCTTTCAGATATTACGACGTGATTGAGCAACAAACGTCCTAATATCTAAACGTTGACATTTATAATATTAATTATTAATTTATTAATAAATAATATTAATAGAATAAATATCTCGTATACTTATATTATAATAATACATACTGCAATAGACACCTAGTGGTTTCGTACAAATTTTGCAACTTTCACTGAAGAAATTCAAATATCAAACCAACTCCGGGCAAGTCTGAGCGCAACTTTATAATAACTTTGTTAAGAAGTTGCAAACTTAATCGCAATTTTAATTATGCAATTTTTTGAGTATTAAGCTCCGCAAAGCTAGTTGTTCCGGAAGTTTTGCCGTTAAATTGTTAATTTTACTATTTTCTCGAAGTTTAAGTGTCGTCAAATGCAGTGTGGTCGCTTTAATTCTATACCTTTAAACTCTACTAGAGACTTTGTGTTCACAGTTACTTTTAATCATGAGTCCGAATTCATAGCGTTTGAGATTTTTGACAGAATATAACTTTTGATGGCGTATATGAAAATCTGATGTGGCAGTGACAGGTAACAGACAGACAGACATAATGATCCACTATGACAGACATAATGATTTTTGTAGTGGTAGGACTCTTGGCAGAGTCCGCCTGGGGGAAGTACCACACCTTTGCCAGTTATTCTACCGCCAAGCAGTAATGTGAAAACATTACTGTGTTCCGGTTTGAAGGGCAATGTTTCCAGAGAAATTACAGGGCTTAGAGATATAAGATCTTAGATCTCTGGGTGACGAGCGCAGTGCAGTGCTACCAATAGGTGTAAAAAGTAAATACGATTAGAGAGGATAGAGTGCAAAAGTAGCAACAAGACGAAATATACTAACTTCTGTCACTAATTTGTTTCAAATAGGTACTTAAAAATATACTTCCTACTTAACGACATAATATTTGACATCGTGTTATTGTACGTAACCAATGATCAAGCAGTCAAACACCACTCAAATACCGGATGCGATCCACCAAAGCGGAGCTAGCCGTGATCCCGAGTTCACCCGAAGAATTATTTCATTTACGAGCGTGACGCTTGAGGTTAATTCACAACTCACACAATCTGTACGTAGTGCACCAAAAGCAGTTTTCAATTTAGAAAGGTTTCTGTCAAAATAACTTATTTCATTATAATGTTATGTTAATATTTTAATTTATTAAATGTTATGATAGTAATGTAATGACAATTCATAAGTAGGTATATTTTGTAATACCTAATTGAAATAAAGAAATTTTGATTTGAAAAAAAAAACAGTCTCGCTGTCTATGTTCTAAATATGCTCATTTAATATTGCTCATTAAATCTTATGTGGAATAAAGTTGGCTGGGTCAGCTAGTGGGTAGTATAGTAGGTATATTGATAACTGTTAATTGATAACCCGCGAGCTCGCATGGCATCATGTTATGCAAAATTCTCTATATCTCTGTGAATGTCGAATGTCATTTATAAATAATCATATTAGCCGATAACCCTACGCGCTTCGATAGTATCATGTGCTAATTATTTATATGGCGTTCTTCCATGTGTTCTTATTAATGTAAAGAGGCGTTTACGACTATCTGGCTCCCATAATGCAAGCTTTGCGTAGGGTGGGGCTAGATGGTGTTGAGTGAAAAGTCCACCAATATTACTTTATTTGTTGTTGTGTTGCACTTTGTCGAAAGGTCTAATGTCACAATCAAAGCGTCCCCCTCGCAACTTTACTTACAACCTTAAAAAATATATTACACGAGAAAGCTTGCTATACAATAGACGAATATCTTGCCGACAAATTAATTATAGAATGAGTTGATCCGCTTCGCACGATACGAATTATATTGCCACACCAAATCAGGGTCATTATGGTAACTATGACATGTACTTATTAATAAGACCAAGAAATGCATCATAATATTAGCAATAAATGATGGAGTATTGAACTAGTGTCGAAACTCCGGCCGGCGGGCGGGTCTACTGCCGCACGAAAACTACTCGTATTTTTGTCTTGTTTCTCTTTCTTTTCTTTTCGTTTGAAATGATAGAGATGGCAATAGAAAAGCCATAGCCAATTCAGTTAGGCAGAAGGGCCGGTCGCATTCGCACGCCGAAGAGCTAATGATTTCATCCGTAGGGTCATGGAGAGTCTCACGCCGCTTCCTGTGTCGTGCCCTCCTATCGAGAGGCGACCTATAAATACTGCCTCTTTGTTTGGTTTCAGAATTTAGATAGATTTTCGAAGTAAACATTTCTTTTGGGCCGCCTCAGACATTTTTTTAAAACTTTTGTAGGTTTACACTTGGCCGCCATCTCGCCTGATGTTAAGCGACGACGCGGTCTACGATGGAGCGTGTTTACCTTGAAAAAACCAATTCATTCTCGATTTGAAGACACAAAGATTGTAACCAATAGGGAAAACCCACTCAGGCAACGTATTCCACAGGCTAGACGTTCTTATCACAAACGTGGAGCCAAATCTCTTCGTTCGTCTCATGAAACGATGTCGCTTTTTCGAGCATTCCGATAGAAAAAAGTGCAAGGTGGTATTAGATCATGTAAATCAGTCGCACGCTCTCCGAAGTGTACCCGATAAAAAACCGATAGGCTAGCAATTTTTCGGCGATGCCGATGTTCAAGACTTTGAAGTCGTTTTCGCACAATAGTGTCATTGCCCATGAGTCTTTTGGCACGTCTCTCAATCGATTCCAGAGTCCCCAGCTGATACTTAGCCGATCCATCCCAAAGGTGCGAACAGTACTCCATACAGGAGCAAATCTGTGCTTTGTAACGTGAGCAACTATTCAGAATTGAAGTATCTTCGCACCTTTGATAATTCGCATAATGCATAATACTGCGCAGTCCATCGCTAGGTAACGATTTGGACTTTTTAAGTTTCAATAGCTGCGTGTCACTGTCGTATTGTGGGGCAGGCGTGTTGCTTACAGTCAGGGACATGCTCTGGTAGTATCGTCACTCCAGGTAGACAAAAAAACAAGATTTTTGAAACAGAACTGGCATTGTGACACGCTGCTCCAATCAACGCTGATCACCCTTCCTGTTCAATCAACGGTAACCAACGAAGTACTGCACAGTCGGCTTGCAAGCTCGCAACTTTGTTTGCCTGCCAGTAATCTCAGTTTTCAAATAAAAAATCATTCAGACTCGAAGTTTGAAATAAGGATTTGCTTTGTTTGTTTCCACTTTGCCCTTTTTTCTATAGAAAAAACGACATCGTTTCTTGGTTGACGTTCTAAAGAGTCCACTTTCATAAAATTACGTCTAGACTGTGGAATTAATTTTTTAGTGGATTATTTCTAATGGGTAGAATAATCTCGGTGTTTTAAAGTCGAGAGTGAACTGTTCCTTTGTAGACTAGATCGTTTTTGACATCGTACGAGATAACGGTCTAATGCAGATTCATGTTACAAGAACAAAATGAAAAAAAAATATTACGACTACCTCGGATTTGTTATCTGTACAACATTCTACTAGTCAAGCTCTTTCATTTGATACCCATATTAAGGTAGTTGTGAAAAAATAAATGTATTTCGCCATTTTGTGGAAGCGGCCATCTTGGATATGAAATTTGTTATAGTGCAATGTAATCTATTAGTCAAGACCTTTCGTTTGATACCCATAAATAATATATTCGCCATTTTGTGGTGGCGGCCATCTTGAATTTGATTTTTTTTATAGTGCAATGTATTTTACTAGTCAAGACCTTTCATTTGATACCCATATTGAGGTAGGTTGTAAGGAAATATTTTGTCCGCCATTTTGTGGAGGCAGCCATTTTGAATCGATATTAACCAAACATAGCTAAGAACATTCGCACGGATATGACCTTTCAAATAAAATAACCGCATTGAAATCGGCCCTTCCGTTTGACCTCTACGGTGCCACAGACATACAGACACACACACACAGACAGACAGACAGACAGACATCGACATCAAACTAACACCCCTTTTTTTGGTCGAGGGTTAAAAACAGTCGGTTCAGAAAGGTTAGGTCGCGTTTTCTAACCTACACCTCTGTTTCTATATACCAGGGGCCCATACCGGCATCAGGTAACCTCGACTGCCCACCTAATTATGGGCTAGTGCAGGAGGTGCTAGCCTACTAGCCTTTACTAATTATGTAGCTATGTCTACACGTTGAATGTATACCTCTGAGTATGCAGTTGCAAGGAGCGTCCCACGGTTTTACCAACGTAGTTCTAGTCTCGTAATTTACTCTTGACAAAAAAATGTCTTATTCCAGACCCTAATCAACCCGTATTTCAAATATCAAACCGATCCGAGCAACAACTTAGTTGCAATACGATGGTAAATATCAGAATATAATAAGTTATGTCAATGTCTGATACAAACCAATTAAGACCATATTAGCTTGTACTCATTGCCTTAACATTAAGGCCAGGTAATTCTGTCAAAGTAGGCATTTAACGCTGTCTTGTTCTCGCGACCGTCACCGACCGCGGAATCGGTGCCACAGTGCAGAAATAACATTAAAATATTGGACTATGTAATTTAAACTCATTTTTTGTTCAAGATCTGTTTACGTTTGTTTGTTTATGATAAGAGTTTTGTTGCTATATAAACGAATAAATATTAAATTTATCTATACTCGTAGGTATACAAAACTCAACCTTTTCTTTTTTGGTCACACTATAAGTTGAGAACGGCTTTTAAAATTTCATGCATCTTTTAAAATGTTTCCTAATAATTCACAAGTTCGTCAAAAATTTAAAAATGTGGTGAAACGTAATGAAAGGCCAGTAAAATAGACGGTTTTTTGGCCAAGTTTGCACTAAATTTCTAATCCAATTTTTTCTATGAGGTAAAGATCACTTACTGAGCATAAAATTACAAAATGCTCACAGATTCAGGTAGAGTTTCAAACGCCAATTGAAAAAACTGTTTTAGCCGATATTTTGGAAACTATATATTTTGAAAACAATTGTAGAAAATAAAATTTTGCATCTTTTGTTGCTTGTAAACTTTTTTTGTAAAACTTACCGTTTACGATTTATAGGCCATTTAATGATACGGTTGTGATGATGCCGAAAATAGTGGATGAAAATGATGTGGTCTACGATGGAACTTGCTTCTCTAATAGAAACAAACACAGTGTACCTCGTAACCCCAAGGATCGAACCTTCGACAAAAACCCACTCTGGCAATGCGTTTCACAGCTTAGTTGTTCTTATTACAAAAGTGGAGACCAAACTCTTCGTTCAACTCTTCAATCATGATGATGAACGGTGCTGTTCATTCGAGCAACGAGCAATATGATAGAATTACCTTAATTTAAAAACCGACTACAAAAAAATCTACACGTAAAAAAATATTACTAAGGAGTCTAAGGACACTTTGGCGAATGAGACCAGTCTTAGAATATCTTAGTTACCAAAATCCATCCAGCCGTTTGGGAGATATGTGGAAATAAAAGTTTTACAAACATAAAGATACGCGCGAAAAACACAACCCTTCTTCCATTCCGGTAAAAAGAGACATGTTTATGCTACTGGGAACGGAATTCACATCTTATTTTTTACATTGTTATCATTAAATTGGACATAATAAATCGTAATCGGTAAGTTCGAAAAAAGTTTACTGGCAACAAAAGATGGGAAATTTTATTTTCTACAATAATAATAGGCTATATAATTTTTTCGGAATATCGGCCAAAAACGTTTTTTTCGAGCTGGCGCTTGAAGCTCCACCTGGATTTGTTATTATTTTGTAATTTTATGCTCAGGAAATGATTCTAAACCGAAAAATACGAATCGGAAATATAGTACAGAGTTAAATTCTACGAGTAATTTTACTGCCTTCTTATCTAATTTGGTCGAGTGTCTAAATTTCATTTCAAATAAGTTTTAAATGAACGAAGTTGGGTTTTAGGGATTCGTAGACAAATTTTAAAATATACGTTATGTCTGTTCATCCGTATGTGACAGTCATTTTTCTCCGAAACTATAAGAAGTATACTATTAAAACTTGGTAAGTACATGTATTCTATGAACAATATTAACAGTTTCATACAAAAAACGAAAAAACAACAAATTTTGGTGGTGTCACAAACTTGGAAAAGAAATTTTAAAAAATCTATCAAAACCATACGTGTATCTATGGATAGGTGTTCAAAAATTGTATTGAAGTTCCTAACATTTTTTTTAAAACTGAATAGTTTGCGCAAGAATCTCTTCCAAAGTGGTAAAATCCGTATGTGAGGACTTTTCTTCCAAGTACTAAGTACCTTACTACCAAAGAATTTACCTAAATGGCATATACCTAACTTGCATTTATATTAGATTTACGCAGGGATTTCTCCCTCTCATTATTTCCTTATCCCGATCTCTGATTTGACGAACGAATATTTTACCGATACTAATCTATTTTCCATTGCATCTGCATTGAATTTTTTACTGATGTGTTATCGACGTCAGTTTTTTGAGACTCCCCTATTGGTCTACAACATAAAGTAAACAGCGTACTAATTAGTATCAGCGTCTATTTGCAATTCCAATGAAAACGGTATCAAAAATCAAGATCATAGCGTGCTTCACTAGTAATACCTACTGATATTGTTATACTGTGGCACTATGATCGTAATATTTAAAATTTATTGGTTGTCAAAATTGCAAAATCAAGCACAGGCCCGTCGTCCGTGAGCGCCGAAACGCGACTGATCAGGCCTGCCGAACGGCGCGCTATATATATGGTAGATATTAAAACCACAGATTTCTAAACAGATGAAACCTTCGTGAACGACACTGTGAGGCCAGTAATTAGTTATGTATGCGTGACAGCTCTCACCGACGTTGTCAAATTACTCACGTTGGTGTGCGTGTAATGTTCCCAGTCTCAAGAACAATATCCCACTATTGTTGTCTTAGCTTCGGAAATCTTCGCGTATAATAAATAATATATTATAATGTTAAAATAATTTATTATTACACCGATTATATATTATGCAAGGATTTCTTTTTAATTCTATTTCCATCCTATGAAGTTAAGAATTTTGATTTTGCATGCAACTAAAAATTCGATAGAGTATTCGTACAGAAAATTCGGAATAAAAAGACAACGCCGAATAATAGTAAAAGTTATGTGTGTGTTTATTTTGAGTATTCTATCGGAGCTTCCTGTAAAATTTTGAATAATATGCTTGACAAAAGGTGGCACCTACTCATTTACCTAATATCGGTGAACACAGGAGGTGCAGATAATTTTTGTCAACTGATTTGATGTTGGGGGGCCAGATCATTCAATTTGTTTACTATACAATCTTTGTCTGGACGCGTGTCGCAAACGAAAAGTTCACCTTTTCAAAAATGTTGATACAAACCAACGAAAACCGTCTAAGAGTATTTGTAAATCAGTTGAACATTATTCACATCGCCACCCAAAGTTCCGTCGTCCAAGTACCAAACGTTTAAATTGGACTGGAGACATTAAATGATAGAGCGAATGGCCAGGGCGAAGGTCGCATGGCCGAAGGTTCACCAAATTGATAGCCAACGGAAGATAGCATAGGATTGTTTTGATAATTTTGCGAGTCCGCCATAACATTGCCAAAGAAAATTGTAGAGGACAAGAATTTTATTCTTCACTTCGGACAACGGGGTCCACGATCAACCAAATTAATGGCGTTTTTGACGTCCACTTTTAACAGCCCTCTCCCCAATTTTGGACAAAGAAAGTCAGGACAGCAGCCTCACGTCCACTCAGAGAACCAAAATCAAGTTTGTGGGAGGGACAGGGAGCTCGAAATTGCAACGCTTGATACCTACAACCCACCTTGGCAGCAAGGCCAGTATATGTGGTGCCAACAGCGATTGGCCTGATCTCAACATCTTTTTTGGGTAAGTATGTACGCACAAATTAGCACCATATAAAACTTCGACAATGCCACTACTGACTCGACCAGATAACATGAGGTTGATTAAAACGATTAGATTTCTCAAAAGAACTCGCCTACTTTTTTAAGCTCCACTATACCTACTTACAAGAATTAAAACTTGCTTCATAACTATAGTTTTCATCAACACTATTAGTATTTTTATAAACACTAGTAATGACGTGGATTTGTGCTAGGCATCGATTGACATTAAATTAAAAATTACAAAAATAGGGTTTAAAATAGAATAATATAATCTACTTAAGTATATAAATAATTTGGTCTACGAGTATCTTCAAAAAAATCATAATCTATATTTTACCTTAACTTTAGGGAAAATAATATCAGTTTAGTACAGGAACACTAACCAATTTTCGTTGAGGTGTTGTGTTTCTATTCAACAATCGAAATGAAATCGCCTAAATTATACAAAAAGCAGTAAAAATATTCAAACTTTCCCATGAAATGATATTCCTCTTTCCTTTTCTTATTTTTGGGAACAATGTTTGCAATGTTTGAAGTCACAAGACGACATAATCTTGTACAAAACTTAAAATCACATCGGGACTCCTGTACGAGACGGAAGTCCGTTTCGTACTGACTGGAGTTTGTATTTGCTTTGGCGTTTGATATTTGCTTTCTGGACCTAAGGATCTGTGTTCTGCACGTTCCATCTGCCTTTTGTTTTAGAAATCTGTGATTAAAACATAGTGAATAACTGATACTTTTTATCAAGTCAAACTCTGCGAAAGCATCTATAACTTTTTAGTGGCTTTCGTTGAGTACAAAAATTTAGTAAAAAAGATCATTAGTTTAGTCATAAACTTGAAAAACTTTTGAAAAGGGGTAACTTTGGGATTTTTTCTATCAAGTAAAATTCATTAAATCGTGTTATTGACTGCGAATTGCACTAGATTAGATCCTTAACTAATACATATATTTTTTTCAGAGTTTAATACACTATTTTAAAGGTCTTAAAGTTGTTTTAAAAATTCAAAATTACGGCCTACACGGCCTTAAGCTAACCAGTTTCTTAGCCAATAACCTTATTGTAATCCGAACGAATCGAACGAGTCTGCTTTTGACAGATCCATTCCTCACATGACTTCACCATATAAATTAGCCGCATTATATTAGCTGTATAAACACAACACTCATTCCTTGGCTTCTTGACTTATTAGCTAATTTACTACTCTGCAAAATACGACTCTGTGGTCCTAAAAATAAAGTAGTTAGTCGCCGAAATGGTAGTTCGTAGAGGTCTCAAGAGAAGTGATATTTCTGTTATTGGAAATAAAGTCTTGTGATTCATGAAATAGGGAGCGTAGTTGTTTGGGGATGGGAAGTAGAGGTCCCAAGTGAGTAATCTTAGACTTCGTCCGCCTTTTGCAGATGGCGATCGATTAATCTTCCCATCGGAGTTATTAGTTACGGTGTACTGGGAAACAGTTACTGAGTTTAATTGCATTTTAAAGAGACCTTAATAAAATAACTTTATTGCTCTTAAGATAAGTGTTAACATTATTATTTATTTGAAATATTCATACGCTATCGCTTGCAGGCAATTCCTTTAAAAAAAGAACAGCAACAGCGGTTGTAGCGTTAGTCTAGCTTGACTGACCATATCATATGAGTAAATGGTTAATTAATAAACTATTTTCGTACAAAAAATTAAACCAACTTCAAAACCACAAATAGGCACTCAAAAGCGAAAAATAAACTAAAATCAAATACAACTACGTCATCCAGATAATTGTTCGCAAAATTTTAGTTTATGGTTCATATTTCAAAAACAACTCGACCAATTTCGATAAGATTTATATGGGACCATTCAGAAAACATACCTATCCGAACACAAGACTAAGTTTTCAAAACGGTAGGTAACATACTTAAAAAAAACACGGGGGTAAAATTGATAACCTCCTCCTTTTTGGAAGTCGGCTAAAAATATAACTATTGTTACATTTTTTATTAATTTTACCTAACATTTTACATTAATTTTGATCGCAAAATGAATTTGTAATAATTTTTATTTTGAATACTTTAGTTGTAGAGGTTGTAGAGTTTTCATGTTGGATATAATATAACGATACTATGGTATTACAATATAATTTTTTTGTACTTCTTGTTTACACAATATTTCTTGTGTCCGTTCTGAAGTTCCTGGAAAAAAGCCACTTCCCACCTGTTCTTTTTTTTGGTCTATTAATAAATAAATAAATATTGGGGGACAATTCACACTCAACACCATCTGACCCCAAACTAAGCAAAGCTTGTACCATGGCAGCCAAATAATTTACACCAATAAAGACTATCAATATTAAATTGATTTATGATTTTGTTACAGGTAAGATTACTTTCAACGTTTTTGCGTGACGGACGGTATTACTAGGCGTAGATGGCCTGGGATAAAGCAACCAAGTTTTCAGAATAAGGTAAGAGGCAAACGCCTTCGGCAGCTATAATACATAGCCACGTTCGTGCCTCTCACTCTTACTGCCGACCATCTTAGTCAAAAAGACAGTGAGAGGTTGTGGGAGAAGATAGTCTCTTCTTCTTCTCTTGCGCAGGGAGACCGAGGGGCGAGAGAGGGAGATGGATTTTCTCGCTCCTTCGCGGAGGGGAAAGCAGATATAGGGGTGAGTCACTCCGACTCACATCTCGTCTTCACGTGCAGGATCTGGGGCGTCGGGTAATTAGGGCCACCTGTAACCCCGTCTAGGGATTGCCATTCCTTAGGCGGTGGTTTCTAGCGTATCACTGGAGCTAAATTAGGCAGCAGGTGAGGCGGGCTCGCAAGGGAACCAGCGATGCCACGGTTGTTGGTTAAGTACGACATTGATCCTGCAACTCTAACCCGAAGCCTGGAGAAACCTGCGGCGGTTTTAGTCATTAGGGACACCATTTTTAGTCAAAATCAAATCTAAATCGAATAATACTACACTAAACTTAGTACAAATAATATTAAGGTATTGAAAAGCTACTTTCTAGGTCAACGTGCGTCATCTTCGACGTCGCTTAGCATCAGATCAGTCGGTGGTCAAACGTGGACCTATAAGCGATGAAAAAATCGAATAAAACATAGCCTGTTTTTATCCGAGAAAATAAAGTGATAACGAACTATGTATGCAAGTGAAATTGCGGGATGCTTCTTAACCATTAGGTATCACTACATAGTATAAAACAAAGTTACTTTCTCTGCCCCTAAATCTCAATGTATGCTTAAATCTTTAAAACTACGCAACTGATTTTGATGCGGTTTTTACAATAGATAGAGTGATTGAAGAGGAAGGTTTATATGTATAATGACATTCATTAAATAGTAGTGAAGTACTATTATTTTTGTGGTTTCTAATGTGATGTCGTAAATAATTACATTTTTATTACTACTTATAGTTAGTATCCGTGCGAAGCCGAGGCGGGTCGCTAGATAATTTATAAACGCGACAAAATATTTAATTTTATCAACAACAAATTGGGTAACTGTTAGGTATTGAATTGTAACGGTTTCTATGGCAACGTGAATGCGACCCAAGCTCGGTTGAAACAGGGTTGAAAGTTGAAACTGAATTGAGTTGAATTATCAAAGTTACAAGTGTCGAGAGCCGTGCCAATAGGAACGGCGTTACAAATGATGTAAAGAAAAGCAATTTCCTATGAAATAAACCAGTTTCAGTTGAGCTTTGATGATGGGCTTTGGAATGATTTATTAGTGTTTACCGAAATTGTGTTATTTCCTACTAATTAAGGTAATATAATAATTTAAATCAAGTCATAATCGTAATCGAATCATATTCTACACAAGACCTCTCTATAAAAATGGAGTTCCACGAATTTCTCAAAAAAGGATCTCATAAATAAAAGAAAAATAAATGTAAATTATACTCGCAGCAAAAACCCCATAACTTGTATGCGGAAATCCGCAGAGATCAGCAAATAAAATATAGAAACCTTATTTATACTGAACCCGATGCTCGAGTTATGAGCGGCTGCTTATCGTAGAATAATATATTTTATTTGTAACTGTAATGCACTCAGGGAAATTGACTCATTCTGTATAAGTATAAACTCGGTTATGAGTTTCAACCAGGATGTGTAAAGTTAAGATAATGGTTGCAGATACGGGTGTTGTTTATTCTTTGTTAGTAAATTCTCGGATTAAAAGATTTTGAACGATTTTATAATGTTATCATTAATAACATACAGTCATAATATGGCGTTGTTTTGCTTATAATTACCACCTTGCTTGGATGTAGTCGTGCTTATCTAAAATAAAGCGTTAAGTCTTCGATTTGAAGATAATTTAAATTTAATTTGATGTTGGTATTTTTTTTGTCGACAATGATTTGCATTTGAACTGTATCTCGCCTGATGTTAAGCAATAGCACACCCCGGATACTTCACTAAAACTCCATACAAACGGCGCTGTCGAGTTACCTACTCTTCACAAAACTACGCAGATATCGTTCGTACACACGCGTGAATGTGTGCGTTTAGTCTAGGGTTACTGAATTGTTTTATTGAATTGCCCCGTGAGTTCACGTGCCATTGTAAGGTATCCTAAAATCTTCCCTGTCTTTACTTAGTCCTTATTTCGTGTTGTATTTTTGAATGCAAATAAAACTTTTTAAATCCGAAGGGAGAAGATTCAAAACAAAGTAGGAGATATAGGCACCATGGACGAATTGATTTTTAGTTACACTTCATCATCATCATCATCAGCCACAAGACGTCCACTGCTGAACATAGGCCTCCCCCCTAGATTTCCACAACGAACGGTCCTGCGCAACCTGCAACCAGCGGTTTCCAGCGACCTTTGTGAGGTCATCTGTCCATCTAGTGGGAGGCCGTCCAACACTGCGTCTCCCGGTTCGTGGTCGCCACTCGAGAACCTTTCTTCCCCATCGGTTGTCAGTTCTGCGAGCGATGTGGCCTGCCCATTGCCACTTCAGCTTGCTTACTCTTTGAGCTATGTCGGCCACTTTCGTTCTTTTGCGAATATCCTCATTACGGATTCTGTCGCGCAAAGAGACTCCGAGCATAGCTCTCTCCATAGCTCGCTGTGTGACTTTGAGCTTCGTTATGAGACCAACAGTGAAGGACCACGTCTCAGTTCCATAAGTCATCACTGGCAACACGCACTGGTTAAAGACTTTCGTCTTTAGGCATTGGGGTATTTTGGACTCAAAGATGTGCCGAAGTTTCCCGAACGCTGCCCATCCGAGTTGGATCCTTCGCTGGACCTCTTTGTCGAAGTTGGATCTACCTAATTGGATCTTTTGACCCAGGTAGACGTATTCGTCAACAACTTCGAGTGTGGTATTCCCAACAATAACCGGTACAGGTGAGACATGAACATTTGACATGACCTTCGTCTTGTCCATATTCATCCTCAAACCTACCTGTTGGGATACTCTACTGAGGTCCCTGAGCATAGCACCGAGGTCCTCCATCGACTCCGCCACAATGACTATGTCGTCGGCAAACCGAAGGTGAGTGATGCATTCGCCGTTGATATTGATGCCATATCCGTTCCAGTCCAGTAGCTTGAAAACATCTTCCAGCGCGGCAGTGAACAGTTTCGGAGATATAACATCTCCCTGTCTCACGCCTTTCTGTAGCTGGATATGTTTTGTGCACTGGTCCTGTAATCGGACAGACATTGTGGCTTTGCTGTAAATACACTTCAACACTTCGATATAGCGATAGTCAATGCGGCATCGCTGGAGAGACTGAAGCACTGCCCAGGTCTCGATGGAATCGAAGGCTTTCTCATAGTCCACATACGCTATACATAGTGGCCGATTATACCCTCGGTTTTCTGTATAATCTGCCGAAGCGCATGGATGTGGTCTATGGTACTATAGCCTTTTCGGAAACCGGCTTGTTCGGGTGGCTGGAAGTCGTCAAACCTGCGTGCGAGACGATTCGTGATTACCCTCGAAAACAACTTATAAACGTGGCTCAGAAGTGAGATGGGTCTGTAGTTCTTCAACAAGGTGTTGTCACCTTTTTGAAGAAGAGCACCACCACACTTCTGCTCCACGCTTCTGGCGTACTACCGTCAAGTATGACGGAATCGAACAGCTTCTGTAGGACTTTAAGTACCGGTTTTCCACCCGCTCTCAGAAGCTCAGTCGTAATTCCGTCGTCGCCAGGTGCTTTGTTGTTTTTAAGTTGTTTGAGGGCCATCCTAATCTCATACAGGCTGACTTCTGGGATATCTTCGGTAAAGTGTCGGGTCAGCTTGGCTCTGGGGTCTTTTGCCATGCTAACGACAGGTTGTGCTTGCGTAGAGGTGTATAACTGTTCATAGAACCTCTCAATCTCCTCCAAAATCTCAGGCTTCGACGAGACAACGTTACCACTATCGGTCTTCAGTTTGGTCAGCTGACTTTGCCCAAGAGACAGATTTCTAGCGAACACTTTTGAGCCTTTGTTCTGCTTGATCGCTTCTTCAATACTCGAAGTATTGAAGCAGCGTATGTCGCGTCGCACACAAGTAGAGATCTGTCTATTAAGCCGTCTGTATACCGTCATGTCGACCGAAAACTGTAACCGCATATCTCGTCTGACCGCCATGAGATTTAGGGTTTGATCGGAGAGCTTTTGAGTTCTATTTTGGCGTCGGCTCTTATAGAACTTTCTGCCAACAGCATGAACAGTTTCCACTAGCCTGTCGTTTATTTCGTCCGCCGTTACGCACTCATCTAAGGATTCGAAGCGATTTTGAAGTTCGAGTTGAAAGTTATCGGGATCTTCGATCTGAGCATAATTTGGTCGGAGCGTGGACTTCATTAGACGTGATCTTTCGAGCTTAATGTTTAGATTCAGCGTGTCTCTTACAATACGGTGATCGCTGCCGGTCTTAACCCTGCTGATCACAGAGACGTGCTGAATATTTGCCGTTTAGTCGTCATAATGAAGTCGATCTCATTTTTTGTGGAACCGTCTGGGCTAATCCAGGTCCACTTTCTTTGTGGCTGTTTCTTGAAAAAGGAGTTCATCATAAAGAGGCTCTCCTTTCCAAGAAATCCGCTAGACGTTGCCCTCTTGGGTTCCGCTGCCCATATCCGAAATTCCCCACTCAACTCATCACCGCTACGTTTGCCCAGTTTCGCGTTGAAGTCTCCCATCACAACTGTGAAATGTGTTGGCGAGACATGTATGGCTTTGAAGATGTCCTCATACATGGCCTCAACCTCTTCGTCGAGATGTGTCGAGGTCGGTGCGTATACTTGTATGACCTTCAATGAATACCGGTCGCTAATTTTAAGTACAAGGTATACAACCCTGTTCGACACACTCTCGATCATTATCACGTTGTTGACGAGAGACTTGCGGACGATAAACCCGACACCCCCTAGGGATTGTTGATCTCCCTCCCGGTAGTAGAACAAGTTGCCGGATTCGAGGGTTATCCTGTCCTCGCCCTGTCTACGGACTTCGGATAACCCCATGATATCCCATCGCAACTTGTCCACTTCTTCTTCCAGCTCCACAATCTTTTCGTCAGCCCTCAGCGTCCGTGCGTTATACGTTGCCAGGTCGAGTCGTTGGGTTTGGTGGCGGGGCGTCTGCCGGAGATTCTTCGCACCCCATGCTCCGCCGGAACCAAGGCTGCCACCAGCGCCTGGAATAGCGGAGCCGCCGGGGACTAGGGGCCGTTTTCTAGTTGTGATTTTCATAGGGGGGGTGTTTGCCATAGTCACCACGCTTGGCAAGCGGGTTGGTGACCGCGGAGCCAGTCCTTTGCACCGATGACGCCGCTGCCCGTCATCGGCCTGGTCCATTTAGGACTGGCTTTTAAATGGATATACCGCCATTGGTTCGGTCGTCAGAGCCTCGTTAGTTGGCAGCAGGGTGTACCACGCGCAGGAGAGGTTGACATTTGGGGAAGCTAGATGTTAAGCGCTTCCCCCTTACACCCCGAAACTACAAAGTTACACTAACTACTAGTTTCGGTAAGTTACACTTACCGAAAGAGAAAACTTTAAACTGATAATACATACTTATGTATATTACTTAATCACTTCCTATATCGCGTAGGCGGCGTAGTATTCAAGGTTAGTCGCAGATTGCAGAACATTTGATTAGGTAAAACTACGTTCTTAGTTGCATTTTGAAAGGCATTATCACAGTTCATTAAATTAGAGTATCATACACGGCACAAACTCATTATAATTATTTACATCTCATGTCAGCGAACAGTAGTGTTATGATTTTTCAACTCAAAACTCAAATTAAATCTACACTACGAATATCTATATTATCTATTTTATGGCGATAGTGCGGTCTATGATGAACCGTGCATATCTAGAAGAAGTCAATTCACCTTAGAAAGGGTTATTTCGAAAATATGAGTCGTTTGCCAACCCGTTCTTGGTTAGTGTAGTAGTTCACCTTGGTTTGGTTCTTACCAAGTGATAAAAAGTCCCGTTTCTTAGCAGTGAATATAAATGCCGCTTATTCTATTTGATAAATAAACGTCATCAAGACATGAATCTTAACCCATAACGTTAAAAAACAGAAACTTCGACCTATACTTATTTATTAATTTAGCACACAAAACAAACGTAGTAAATACATATTATTGCAAAGAGTATAGAGTGTAGAACTGTACTACATTTGAATACTACGTATGCCTAAAAACTATTTATACATTAAGGTACAATGATGTTGTAAAATAACGTAAGATTAGAAACTGTTAATTAACGTTGCTTTATAATAACTTAGTAATTTTAAACTCAAAGTTCGTAACTTACACAGCCAGTTTTAGGCACGGATTGATAATGCCTGGAGGAATAATTATAGTGACAGAATAAAGCTTCTTTCTGGGGTAAATGTTAAATAATATGCGAATGTGTACCTACTAATAGAAATATATATCTAGGTACCTATCTATCATCGGTTTCGATTGATTTTATACGCGGCAATACATACACCCTTTTAATTAGAATAGTATAATTTGACTCCATTCTATTTATGTAACTCAATATTGTAGCAAGTTTATAGACTACTTTAAGTCACCAGGTGAACTCACGGGGCACAACTATTCAATAAAACAATTTAGTAGCCCTAGATCTAACGCACACATTCACTCGTGTGTACGAACGACATCTGCGTAGTTGTGTGAAGAGTAGGTAACCACAGCGGCGTTTGTATGGAATTTTAGTGGAGTGTCGGGGGGTGTGACTGTACTACAGATAATACAAAAATACAAAAAAAAAATTGGGCCAACAGTTCTAAACTTAATACTAACATGCTCCATAACAGTTAAAATATGTAAAAAAATAGTTTATAAAGGTTGTGAAATAAATGTAAAAAATTAAACATCTTCATAAGCCACAACAGAAGATTATTTTAAATTATAAATACGCCCCGCGGTCTTATTCCAGCAGTTCTCATTATTTTACTAGATAATGTTATTACTGACTATAATATAAGTGTGGTTCAACCTGATACGTTCATACGTTTCAACGTGATTGAGTAACACATGTCCTAACAACCAAATTTTCGGATTTGTAATATGAATATTTTCATATTTTGTGGTCTAGAAACATTTTAAAAGATAAAATTAAATTATCCTTAACAAATTAAATTCCACTAAACTTGCTTTATCCAATCTCCATACGACGGGTTCCCTTGTCCCAGGGGAACCGCATAACGAACTAGGAACGAACCTCGAGACCAGCGCTTATAGGAAATTGCCTCATTTAAATTGAATTTTGTATCTATCGGATTTTCTCTTGAGATTCATAAGTTATTGTGATTTTTATTTAATTCTGTTTTCGCAGGAAACCACTTAAAATGATTAGAAGTAAATGTAATCTCTATAGTCTTACTAGCGGCCCGTTCCGGCTTCGCTCGGATATTATCATATGTATAGACAAATAATCGGAATAAAAACTATCCTATCTTTCAAGTTGGATCAAATTGCATACGGTGTGCAAGTTTTATTGAAATCGGTTCAGTAGTTTAGGAGCCCATCGCGGACAAACAATGTGACGCGTAATTTATATTTACTAAGATTATGCTGTCAAAATGTAGTAGATTTGCCATAGCAGCGCCATCTATTGATTACTTACTCAACCCAGTCGAAAGGTATCGACATCTGTTAGAATCATTTGGAGTTAACAGATAATTGTGACTGTCAAATAATAACAGACAAATAATTAGCAATAAATTAAAATTGCGACTATAATTTGAGATTTAAACTATCCTATCTCTCAAGTTGGATCGAACTGCACATGGTGTGCGAATTTTATTATAATCGGTTAAGTGGTATAGGAGTCCATTAAGGACAAACATTGTGACACGAGATTCATACGTATTAAGATTACGTGAAACAAAACTGTATAACTGTAAAAAAAACGTGAACATAAACTCCTTTACGAAAACTGTTCGGATTGAGGAGAATTTATGGAATTTTGCACACATATAGTGCAAACAGTTTATACTGTTAAGGAGTAAATAATGCTAACATTTTTTTAAACACGTTTGGATATAAACAAATAAATAAAAATACATTACAACACTACCATGTAGGTACTTGCATTTATTTTTTTGTATGCATTTTAGACTAGCAGTGCCCCGTGGTCCTACGCGCATAGTTCCACAACGATTCTGTGATCAAACATATAATAATTTTGCTTTATCACATCTATCCTATATGGACCGATCATATCACACATGAGTTATCCTTGAATTTATTAAAAACTTTTTCGTTACTTCTACACTTACCTTTAGTAACTCTTAAAGTTTTCTAACTTTTAACGTAATAAATTACTAAGCTGTTTACTTACAACTTTAAGCTTTGGGTATATGATTATATTTTACTAGTATTGTCTGCGAACTTCACTAGAAACAGTTGCTTAATCTGTGGTCATTCCAAATCCCCTTTTCAGCACCCAAACGTAATATAAAAGATTTAGTTCGAATAATATTCATGGGTTTGGCCGGCTCGGTACATTAACTGGTAGGTTTATATGACAGGGCTGGCTCAGACGAGAAATTTAATAGAGAGAATAAACTAGCTACCCAAACAGTTCTTCTTATTTTCGTGTGATAAAAGCAGCATATATGCTATTCCAGACAATAACTTGTATTTCGAATATCAAACCGATCCGTTCCGAGATGATGGCGCAACATATTCAAACTTCTGGACTTATTCCTAGTAAGCGGAGCACCGTGGTTTTATCTGCGTAGACTCAATGTAAAAACCGCCACAGGTAGTTGCAGTACATCTTGTACACAATCCAGAACGAATAGGCGAATAAAGCTAAAACCTTTACCCAATAGACTTAAAAGACTATTTCGTAGTTAAACGTTTACTTAAAAAATACCTTACTGCAATACATTTTTTAAGATCGAAACATTCCCAAATATCTAATAAAAAGATATTCCCAAACCTCTTTTCAACGTCCTCTAATTAGTAATTCCCGAACGGCCTGTCACCGTGGTAGTGCCAGCCCTGAACGAACGGGTGAAATTGCTTTAATAAAACTCGAAAATAAATCTTTTTTCGAGCCCGCTAGGGGTGCCACGTGATATTAAATGTTAGATGGTCTTACGTTTCCAGTTTGTGAAGTTCGGTTTGTGTAAGCTTTTGCAGTTTTTTATTTATTTTGCATTTATTATGAATTAAATGTTACTCTTAACATTCATGTAATGTAATTGTAAATTGTAAATGTAATTATTACATTTGATCGCCATCTAGGCTGATGTTAAGCGACGATTCTGTCTACTTTCACCATACTCCATGGACATTGAACGATGTATAGACAACAAATAATTCTGTATCACCAATACTTCGCACACAATTCACAAAATCAGTATACGTTGGTATCTACCCTTATCCTATTAATATTACAAACGAGAAAGTTTGTCAAAATGTGTTAATATGTATTATAAGTGGGTTATGTTAGTAGATTAATCACGCATACTTTTGGAATTAATTATTATGTAATATTGTTTAATTGAATACTGATTAATGTAGAATATAGGGTTTGTATAGCTATATTATGTTTGTTACTCTTTCACACAAAAACTACTGAAGCAATTTGGATGAGATTTGGTACATAGACAGATAATGGTCTGTAATAACACATAATATGCAATTTATTTTTATATTTTTTTTTTATGCCTGGAAAATAAAAAATCGCGATCTACGCAGGTGAAACCACAGGCGTTGCTAGTATAAAATATATCGTTTCTCAAAATAATGTATGTTGATCGTTATTCCAATACATTTATTGGCACTACGGATTATATCAATGAATACCAAATACAAAAATAAATGTGTACTACTTCGTAGCTTACTGTGTTTCGATTCGTAGATCAAGTTACGTCGTAGCTAAAACCGTAAAATGTGTAGCACAAACATTCAAGTCTCGTATCTATGTTGATTAGAACGCATGTAATTGCCACTGTAGCCTGACCCTCATATTCACTGCAATGCTGCGCTATCACAGGTCAAGTTATACGTGCGATAAATGTGGTTATTGCATGTCAAAGCCTGGCACATTCCTTGCTCTAGGATCTAGAGCAGTCAGTTTCAATAATCTGGATTCTAGATGTTCGAAACAAAACAGTTTTTTAAAATTGATACATGCATGTTTTATTTTAACATGACTACCAACTGAACACATATCTTGAATACGCAGACATCTAAGATTAGAAAATAGTTATTAGTTTAAATTAAATTATAAACTAGTGTAATAGGTAGTTGGTGACCTTATCACTGACAGTAATCTCATTCAGGCAACCGGAAGGCAATGAGTAAACTAAGTTAGATGAAATTTTCAGCCCATTGCCATGCTAAGTGTAAAAAAACTAAATGTATTGAATGATTATTTGTAAGAAAAGAAGTATTATTTGAAACAAAAACAATTACATTTGAAAGTATTACATGCCTTGTCAATTAAATGAAATAGTTACTAAATAGAATATTATTAACCAATTGTCGGGGTTTCAATAAAAAAAAATCGTATAAATATCTTCATTGCAGTAAGCGATATAAATTTAACCTTTAAAGAATAAGACCCTTTGTTACTGTCCAATTTTATGATAATGAAAAAAGGTCTGAGAATTCGGCAATCAGATGGGAATTTGTTGAAATAATCTTACTTTTGTTAATTTCGTTTAGATACGATAAAGATGATAACAAGAAAAGGTTCCCGAGTAAAAAGAGATGGTAGATTGGAAAACTCTTTATTGTGACATATTAAAATATTAATATTACAGTATACACTGAAGAAAAAGTGGCGGCCTTATTGATAAAAGTAATCACTTCCAGGTAAGCGGCATGAATAGAAATGGACTACATACAATCGTAAGCGAAGATGCGATGTGATACTGGCAAATATTTATAATTAGTAGTGGTAGAACTCTTGGGAGATTTCGCTTGGGGAAGTACTACACCTTTCCCAGTTATTCTGTCGTCAAACAGTTAAGCAAACGGACTCTGCATTTGTGATATTAGCAGGGTTTAGTTGTGTTTATTTAATTTACTGTTGCTATAAATCATATCCCAAGACATTGGAATTTAGATCAGGTAATAGAAATGACGACAGATCCTAAAATTATACTAAATTATTTGATATAATGACAGTATGTAAATAGAATAAAATAAGCACCAATGTTAATTTTGATTATTTTTTATTTTAGGCACTTTACGATTATTCAAAGCTGGATGGGCAAGTCCATTTTAAAAGTACAAAACTATTAGAAAATGTTTTTATCATTAGATAAACAATTCAATTTAAAGTGACTTTTGTTATGAAACCAGTTTACTAAACGCAATATTTAATGTAGCTAACATACAAACTTTACGCAAGACGTATAGAAAACACCAGACAGTGACGTCACACTTTAGGAGTATTTCTGTTTGAAGCGTTTTTAGGAAAGTCCAAAATTGTGATTTTAAAATTGTGATATCACGGGAAGCGTTTTTTTTTTAACTTTTATAGGTTTACACTTGACCGCCATCTCCCCTGATGTTACACGATGATGATGATGACGGTCTACGATGAAACGTGTTTACCTAGAAGAAACCGATTCACTCTCGATTTGAAGACACAAAGGTTGTAACTATCGGGAAAAACTCTCAGGCAACGTATTCCACATCCTAGACGTTCTTATCACAAAAGTGGAGTCAAGATACCCAAGTAATTCTTTCACCTTTGTTTCAGTTATTAGAGTAGCCTTTTGATGGCACATAAATAAAAAATTAGTCGTCATGCCTATTTGTAGAAATTTACTAGTAATTGTGAATATATGAAATAAATAATATCACCCAACAAAATGAATTTCCCGACCGCCACAGATACGTAAACGGTTATTTCGCTTGGCGTTTGGAATGAAGCCAGCATATTGATTTTTAATATATTTTATGTTTTCTGCATGCATGGAAAATTTCCAATACACTGAAACCAAAATGGTTTCGCGTTTAGTTTATCTGAAAACTTGTTGTGTCGTCGAGGAAAATGTAACCTATTTTAAGTAAAACAGTTTCAAGATTACTATTAATAATTTTACTATACTGAGCAATTAAAATATCTTATTAAAAAAATCTAATTGTAAAAAGCATTTTTTAAATAGCAATTGAATATGGTTTAGCACCAGTATGACTTCATTAAATTCTCACATTTTCTTATCTATATTTTTGTACTTACTCTTTGTTAGTTCTTGTAAGTACAAACAGTGCCAATCAAAGAACTTAAATATACTACGTATAGAGTTGGCACAAACGCTTTACACCGGAAGCACGGGTAGCATCTTTTTTGCCTTGTCACTCTTGTGGAAGTGTCATATTTTTGTCGCGGCACATCACTCTGTTGCCATAGAAAGTGTGCATATCATCTGCTTACGATTGGCACAAAGGAACCGTGCGGAAAATCAAACTCTATACGTAGTATATGTAAACTCTTTGGCGCCAACTTTTGGTGCTCTTGAAAAGT
This sequence comes from Ectropis grisescens, assembly GCA_017562165.1. Classification (NCBI taxonomy): domain Eukaryota; kingdom Metazoa; phylum Arthropoda; class Insecta; order Lepidoptera; family Geometridae; genus Ectropis; species Ectropis grisescens. The sequence goes on from CM029783.1 coordinate 22,210,862, forward strand.
TTCTTAATAAATATAACAACGGCGTAGCAAGTAAACTATTGACATCATTGTATTGTTTTTTTTTTACAATACAATTCAAATTTTTTATTGTTTATTAACTCGTTTCTATGCTGTAAGTAGTAGAGCCTTTGCAGAGTCTGCCTGAGGCAATGCCACACCTGTGTCTATAAATTTTGCACCAAACAGTAATGGCCAAATATAACTGTGTTCTGGTTAGAAAAGCAACGTTTTCAGCTAAATTATACGGTAAATAGATTAACTATCTTACATTTGTATGTGCTGAGCGCAGTGCAGTGCTATCCAGTGATTTGGACTTTTCACGAATAGCCGCGTGGCACTGTGATGTTACGATAACTTACCATCAACTGCATGTCTTGCTCATCTCGCCGCTTTATATTAAAATAAATGTATATCGAGATATAAAAGGCTACTTGGTTTCAGCGGTGCTTTTATTTTAGAAAATCGTTTTTGTGGATTTTTACGAATTTTATCTTTTTTTGAAAAAAAAAAAGTATATATCGTCGCTTATACGACAACCTTTCACCACTCAGTGTGTTAAAATGTCTAAAACTACAAACTAAAGATATCAAACAAAATGTCATACTATTGTGATAAACAATATTACCAAGCAAGAATAGTAATCACTTAAGAGAATTCTCATTTTAAAAGTCTCATTTTTTAATTTCCTCTTACAATGCAAATTCCTGTCCAAAGTGAAAGGCATTACAGTAGTACGGAGCGTTTTCTCAACGACCGATTAGACTTAAGTGGGGCAAATAAAAACCTTTTAGTCGTCCGTTTAGACAAGGAAGCGAGGTGAGCTACGGAGGAGGTGTCACGGGGAAATCTATTGACGTTTCACTATTAGGGTGAAGGTACAGTACGTCATTACATGGAAAAGAAATTTCGTTAGGCCTTGACTCATGCAAATATTTTTTTGATAATGTTTTATAAAATGATGCGTACTACTAAACATACCTATATATAGATACAAATACAAATACAAATACAAAAATCTTTATTGCTGTTTGCAGGTAAGATAAGATGATACAAAACATTTAAATAATTGACCCATACAAACTGGCCTCTTCTTCTTGAGGCATGCAATATGGAGAAGGACAGACGCGACAAGTGACTTTGTTTTAGAATACATAGATGTTGTGACTATACATAGATACACACACATGCATTTTGGCATTTTAAGAGATGGGAAAAGAGACTTGGAATATTTGGGCTTCGATGTTTCAATTTACCGTTTAAACCAGTATTGATGACGAATTTGTTCTTCTGCGCTTGAAAAAAAATATAACTAGACGTTCAGGCGGGATTTTTACTAACGACTGTATAAAAGTGTGTATCGCATATTCTAACCAATATTCCAAGCCTACCACGGTTTCTTAAGGCCACCACGGTTTCTCAAGGCCACTACGGTTTCTCAAGGCTACCACGGTGTCTCAAGGTCCCGACGGTTTTTTCGAGGAGTGTTTTTTGAAAAATTGACAGCCTTAATATAATCCATACAACTTTATTTCGAATTGTCGCTTCTTTCAGTACATTCTAGTTGTTTTAGGTAAATTATAACTTAATACATCCTATTGTATTTTTTTTTTTAACATCAAACCAAATAATACAAAATCTTGGTCAAAGCGAAAGTCAGCCGTTTTATTTAATAATAATAATAATAATAAACCTTTTTATTTCTTATTTACAAAAGTTGGTTAGTTATAATATTTCAGTAGGTAAACAAATATTTGGTTAGTATTAATAAATTATCTTAAATTGTTGTTAGTAATGTATTTGTTTTCAATATTTATATATTAACAAGAACCCCGGTTTGGGTAAAGGTCTCCTCCAAAGATGCCCATTTTTCACGATCTTGTGCTATGGAGAACCACATCACTCCAGCTGATCTTTTCAGATCATCTTCCCATCGGGCTAAGGGTCTCCCCCTTCCTTCTCTTGCCTGGTGGTCCTTTCCACTGGGTAACATGAGTGGTCCATCTTTTATCAGACATTCTCGCTACATGTCCAGCCCATTTCCATTTCAGTTTTTGAGCAAAAGTCAAAGCGTTTGTAACTTTAGTGATGCCTCTTATTTTTGTGTGTCTTATTTTGTCCATTTTCTTTATATTTAACATGCTTCGCTCTAATCCTCTTTGGCATGTATTGATTTTATTCATAGCTTGTGTAGAGAATTTCCAGGTCTGACTTCCATAAGTTAAGCTGGGCAGTAGACATGAGTTCATAACTTTAGCTTTAAGAGATATCGGTAAGTTACTTTTAAATATTTCTTTCAAGCTCCAATATTTATTCCAGGTTTGTTGAACCCTTCTCTCTTTTCTATAATGTTGCAGTTCTTCTCGAAACTTATTCTTTTTCCCAGGTATATATAATTTTCTACGTAATCTAAAAGGTTACCGTTGATAGTTATAGGTCTTATTTGTGTATTAGTCATTACCTTAGTTTTTGTTAAATTCATTTCTAATCCAACCTTCCCACTCGCTTGTTGTAGAGCTTTTATCATAGATTGCATCTCATTAGCTGTCTCTGAAAGTAGTATCAGGTCATCGGCAAACCTTAGATGGCTTAGGTAGGCGCCTTTATGTAGAGTCCTGATTTACTCCAATTTAGCTTGTTTATAATGTTTTCGAGAATTGCTATGAAAATGGTGGACGAAAGTGGATCTCCTGTCTTAGCCCTTTTTCTATATGGAAAGCTGGGCCTAATGTTTCAAGCTTTATTCTTCCTTTGTTGTTATTATATATACTTTTAATCACATTTATGTATATATCTGGTACCTCTTGTTCTTTTAAACATTCCCATATACTTAAATGTGTAACCGAGTCAAAAGCCTTTTGATAATCTATAAAGGTTATGTAGAGAGGTCTCTGGAGCTCTTGATATTTCTCTATAATTAATTCGATGGTGTGGATGTGATCGATGGTAGAGTATCCTCTTCTGAAGCCTGCTTGCTCTATCGGTTGTTTCGCCTCTATTATCGGACTTAGTCTGTTATTAATAATCGATGAGAAAAGTTTGTATATATTTGGTAAAAGACTAATTGGCCTGTAGTTGTTAATATTTTTGGATCGCCCTTTTATATATAAGTATGATATTTGCTTCAGACCATTCTGCGGGTGTTTCAGAACTAAGTAGTATGGAATTAAACAGTTCAGTTAATGGTCCTGCCAATATTTGGTGAGCATATTTTAGTGATTCGTTTGTGATATTATCACATCCAGGACTTTTTTCGAATTTCAGTTTATTTATTGATTTTAATACTTCGGTTTCGTGGATTGTTTCTATAGCGCGGCACTTTACAATTTCTGAAGATTTTTGTTGGTAGTCACACTTGTTTTGTCACTGTAGAGTTTCTTATAGAATTGAGTAGCTGTGTTGATAATATCCTTTCGGTTACACAGGTCTTCATTAAGATTTTTTAGTCCTTCTACCCAAGACTGGTTTGTTCTGAGTTCTTTGTATGCTCTCCTTGAGCTACCATAAAGCTGAAGATGTTTTTCTATTATTTCTTGTCTGTATTTTGCATAGTCTCTCTTGATATATTTATTAACCAGTTTATACAAAGCGGAGAGTTCATTTTCAATGTGCGTGTTTTATTTTTGTTGTTTGTAATTCTTGTCTTCTTTTTAATAATTTTAGTGTGCGTTCTTGTAGAATTTTATGTTTTTATTTTCTTCTATGTTTGATTTAGCAAGGATCAAACTTTGTTGGATGGCCTTTTTTATTTCGTTGTATGATATTTGTACAGATTTGATTTCTTGGCTGGTGTGTTGATTTGGTGTCTTCAAAAGAATGTATGACAGGTTTTCATTGTATTTTGTTATTTCATCCTTGTTCTTGAGTTGACTTGTTTTATTATTTGAGAAATTGGTTCTATTTTTCTTTTGTTTGCTGAGTTTTATTTTACCTCTTATAGGTCGGTGGTCCGAAGCGTAGTTTAGGTTCAAAACTTCTATATTTTGGAACGATTTCGGGCGATTTGAGAGAATATAATCGATCTCGTTTTTATACTGACCGTTTGGTGGTCGCCAAGTCCATCTGCGGTTTCGTTTTTTCTTGAAACAAGTATTTATAATTGTTAGTTCGTGTTCTAGCGCAAAGTTAACAAGTCTTTGACCTCTATCATTTCTTTCGCCGTATCCGTATTGTTTCGTGACCAGGTATTCGTTTTTTCTGGGGGTTCCAACTTTTGCGTTAAAGTCTCCCATTAGAATGATGTGTGAGTGTGCTGTTTCTAAGGTCTTCTCAATGTTCATATAAAATTCGTCAATTTCATGTTCGTGGGCTGTTTCTGTAGGTGCGTATACTTGTATTATAGAAATCTTGTTACCTTCAAAATTCATGTTGAGAGTTGCTACTCGTTCTGTTGTTCCTATAAAGCTCTCTATATTGTTTTTCAGTGACTTGTGTATTATGAATCCCACCCCATATTTTCCGGGTGTAGATCCCATGTAGCAAAGTATAAATGTGTTGTGTTCTTCTATTTTGTTTCCTGTCTTCTAACTTCCGACATTCCAATAATATCGTAATTGATTTTATTTATACATTCTTCCAGTTCTAGTAATCGGTCATATGAAGACAGAGTTCTTACGTTGTATGTTATAATATTTAATTGACGGCTTAACTTTGTAAGGTTTTTCGAGGTGTTTCTAGTAGAGTTTGAATTATGTATCTTTGGAGGGTTATGGTCATAATCATCCACGGTGACCAGCCGGGTTGGAAGATTTTTTTATGTTATTTATTGAGATTTGTTTATTTGTGATATCGGTGTGAATAGAGAGAGTTAATTGCTATGCATTTTTATTTGTTGTATTTTTGTTTGTCAAGAAGTTCAACAGGCTAGGTTTTATAGCTCCTTCGGTGACACTATTTGACCTTATGATCTTGCTTTTTGAGCTTGCCTGTTGTATCTTATTCTTTTTTGTTTTATTTTCCTGAATTTTAGTACTTTCTGGAGATATTGAGAGGTTTCTCTTATGTGACGTGTTTCTGTTTTTGTCCAGTATTATGAGTTTATCATACTTTATTATAGCAGTATTTCCTTTTTCTCTCTCAAGTTTAACTTGTTCTTGTAATTCTTTTCTTTTATTTGATATATTACGCGGATAGTCTTCATTTATATAGTATGATGTGTTTTTCAGAGTATGTCTTTGCTTAAATATGTCAATCTTCAAGCCTAAAGTAGAGAAGGTGACAACAATTGGTCTGGGTTTTTCTCCTTTTTGTCCAATTCTCTTAATTTCCTGTATGTCTCTTCGCTCAGTTTTTAAATCAAAGTATTTTTTTAATAAATTCAATCAAAGTGTTTTCCAGGTTTAGGTATGATGTATCCATCTCTTCTATTCCGAAAAATATGATGTTTCTTTGCCTAGATTGTTTTTCCAAGAAATAAAGACGTTTCTCTTGGTTTTCTACTTTTATTTGGAGGTTGTCGTATTTTTCTTCTAATACTCTGAATTTTTCTTCAATAATGCTATTTATATTTAGCGTTACTTGTTCTGTCACTTTCTCGCCGGTTTTTTGGATGGTGAGTTTTTGTTTATCCAGGTCCTCTTGAATTTGACGAAGTACCTTCATGACATCCTCCATGATTTGTGAGTTTTTTTTTTTTTTATATAATGTTTATATAAATTTTGTTTTTAGCACTAGTAGTGTCCTCCAGTGACTATTTTCCGTACTATTAATTTCGTTCAAGTGGTGTCCTCTGTCGGTGTTCTGTCAAACTAATTGATTTAATGATCTATTTATAGTGTCAGTTGACTGTTTGAGCGTAGTGCAGGCAAGTTTCAACAGGTGGCGCTGATCACAATTAATTTATTGATATTTGTCGAATCATCCAGAAATCCAAAATAGATTTAGGTTGTTTTTGTTCAAATGTTTTTAATAGCCCACGAAAATTTCACTAATATTCACGCAATGTCACTTCTTATCGGCATTTATATCATTTAGGTAGTAATTTTCGGTATTTGTTGACCGTTTGTTCTAACAGTTGACAGTTCCACTTTTGGTATTTTTTCACTATTTATGTTAAATTATGTTTTAATTTCACTGTATCCATACTTATTTTGTAAACCAGTTTTATTTATAAAAGCGAAAAATATTTTACTCAACAAATCATATAATTTTGAAATATTTTATTTCATTTTCTGAATTATGGGAATATTGGAAATAATAGGAATATTTTAGAGGCACTAGTGTATATAGTCAACAACCGTTATTATAGTTCAAAATAATTTAAAACACTGTCCTTATCTACACAGCTTTATTTAAATTTTTGCTCGTTTCAGAATGTTCTAGTTGTTTCAATTCAACATTGCCCCACCCAACTTCAGTACAAAGCAAACGAAACTTCCAGCATCTTTGCATTCTATAATTTCTTCTTTATTCGGAAAATTTTCCGACTATAATATTCTACACGCGTCGGATATATCTCCCGTGTATTTCCATTGCGCTTTCCGAGTGCAAAGTTCTTTCTTTGAAGTTGGAGACTTGATATTAAAGTGCGGTTGAGGTGTAGAGACAGAGTTAAGATAAACTACTTTCAGTTCAGACGGCTGATAGGTTCCAATTTGTTTGAGGGTAGTTCCTTTTAAAGAATATTGGGATGAAGAAGTACGATTTATTCAAAGGTATGACTGAAATATTGTTGTTATTGCAATGGTGACTGATTTTAGGGATCTACATGAAATTTAATTTCTCGATTAAATATAACTAGGTTACAAGAGGTAAAAACTAACGAGCTAATTAAATTGAAAATGTAGAAGCCTCCGACATTTTGCAGCGAAAGATATGGATTTAAAATTTGTCATAGTGTGTCGTGTTAAACTTGTCATACCCTTTCATTTGATTATCATCATCATCATCTTCAGCCTGCAGACATCTACTGCTGAACATAGGCCACCCCCGAAGAATTTCATAATGACCGGTCTTGATGGATGGATGCCCCATGGATGGAGGCGGCACAAGACAAAAAACTGGCACTCTGAAATTAATTAGTCAACAATTTAGTAAACAATAAACAATTTTAGGTAGGTATATGAGGCAAGCTGAGAACTTGACATAACTCTCCTATTACATGCCAATGATGAGGTGCAAGCCTGACTGGTGAGTAGCGGGACCTCCGTGTAGGGACATAATAGGATAGCTACGAGTATGTAACAAATTTTCTGCTTGCGTCACCTCAAACTTCTGCCCAACATTTGCTGCCGGCTCCCGGGATATTATTACAATTATATTGACTGCCCTCGTGGCTTAGTGGGGAGTAACTCTGCCTGCGGAGTCGAGGGTTGTGGGTTCGAATCCCACCCAGTGCAAATATTTGTGTGATGAATTCAAATGTTTGCACTGTGTCTGGCTGTTTCTATTTATAATAAGTATGTATTTAAAACTATATAAGTATTATATCACACATGTATGGTTCCAAAGTACAAGCTTTGCTTAGTTTGGAGTCAGATGGTGTTGTGTGTAAATTGTCCACCAATATTTATTTATAGTTGAAACTTACTGGAGGGAAATGAAAAGGTTTTGAAAATCGTAGAGGAGAAAAAATCGTTAATGAGAACAATAGAAAACAGAAGAGGGAATATGTTGGGTCATCGGATACGACACGACAATTACATTAGAACAATAATGGAAGGTAAATTAGAAGATAGGAGGAAGAGAGGTAGACCTAGGAGAAGTTACATGAACCATGTGAAGCAGAAGATAAATGTAGTGTCGTATCAGGAAGTCAAGGAGAAGGCGGAGTGTAGAAGTACATGGAAGGAACTCCACCGACAAGAGCGTCACTCTTATATTATGAAGTACCTGGGTGACCGAGCTTTGCTCGTTTACTTAAATACATAATAGTTTTCTCAAAAAAAAAAAAAACTTGAAAAAAGAAAGGCCGGCTGCATTCGAACCCGGACCTACCATATTATGACCGCCCATCTTCCCGACTGAGCTAATATACTGTCGCGCGACGTCGCAAAATTTACCGTCGCATTCTAATATTTACGGTTTTTCATTGTCTTAAAACGCGCATAAAACGGCGTTTTTTTTAAATAAAACCTGGCTAGATCGAATTATCGTCCCCGAAACCCCCCTGTATACATAAGTTCATGAAAATTGTTTGAGCCGTTTCCGAGATTCAGATTCTATGTATATGTACCTACAAGAATTGCTCGTTTGAAGGTTTAAGATGGGTAAAAAGGTATGGGATGGATCAGCTAAGTATCAGCTGGAGGCCCTGGAATCGATCGAGAGACGTGCCAAAAGGCTCATAGGCAATGACACTCTTTTGCGAAAAAGACTGCAAAGTCTTGATCATCGCCGAAAAATTGCCAGCCTATCGGTTTTTTATCGGATACACTTTGGAGAGTGTGCGACTGATTTGCATGATCTGATACCACCTTGCCCTTTTTTCTATCGGAATGCTCGTAGCTCGAAAAAGCGACATCGTTTCATGGTTGATGTTCCAAAGACACGAACGAAAAGATTTGACTCTACTTTTGTGATAAGAACGTCTAGGATGTGGAATACGTTGCCTGAGTGGGTTTTCCCCGATGGTTACAATCTTTGTGTCTTCAAATCGAGAGTGAATCGGTTTCTTCTAGGTAAATATGCTCCATCGTAGACCGCATCGTCGCTTAACATCAGGCGGTCAAGTGTAAACCTATAAAAGTAAAAAAAATATATATATATAAGATGAATATATAGTTGAAGTGATACTTTCCAGAACGAGGAATAAAGATAAGAAGTATTGACTTCTTAAATAAACACACACACTTTTGTTAATAACTATTGTGTAGTGAACAGTCATGACACCATACTTCTACAAGATTAGCCTTAATTTATATAATTGCATTTCGTTCTCTCATTTACTTTATTACACAATCCATGAGAACATTACAGCTGTCTCCACATGTGCCTTCTACAGCTCTGCATTCGAAAACCAGCCTTAAGTGCTAGTGAGAAGGTAAATAATCGTCTGTAAGAGTTAATTTAATCAGCTGATTGGCTCTTCGTTCTGCACTGAAACTTTGATGTAAGATTGGATGTTATTTGTGTTTATGGAAACTTTAGTTCGTGATGACATTGTGTTAGCTTGTTATTAGTTTCTTGATCATAAACTTATAGAAGTTTGTGTTCTTGATAGTTGGGTCTTGTATGTGTTTGACGTAAAATGTATGCTACTAAAGCCCTTATTATACTTGGCTTAACTCAGTCGAAGCTAGCATACTACATTCAGAAGGGAGCATCACCTCTAAACTTGCTTCTGAATTCAGTCAACTAACCTTGTTTATAGATTTGCTTTTGAATTCAGTCACTAAATTTAGCCAATTGTAATAAGGACTTAATATTTAATGCGAAAGTTTGGAAAGTAGGAGCGCATTTCGTAAATGCATTCCTGCATCGCTACTAACGCGCTTTCGTTCCATTTGCTACGCGTTACAGAAGATATCCAAGCGATTTGCTAATGCTATTAAAAGCTGCTAAACTATTAATAGTACAAAAGCATTAAAAGCAGCATCAAAGACAACAACACTAACGTTGCCTCAGCGGAGTCCATCTTGCAACTGCAGCGAACGCAAGTATTATTGTGCCATTACTGAATCAATTTCATATCGAAATAATCGCTGCAAAAAGTCGCCATGTGCAAAGGCTTAACGCCTAACGCGTACGTTTCGCACATCTGCTCCGCCGCCGGTATATTAACATGTCCGTGACGTGAATCCATCAAACTTTCCCTAACCAAAAAAATGCACAACGTGGCAAAATACATTTTTCACACTTCAAAAAAAGGCAATTTCTATCATAATACAACTCAGCACTGCATCCGTGTTTTGCCAGTGGAAAATCGACTTAACGACCTCATTAGAACTCTACACTGGGAATTTCTTTCATTACCAAGGCGGGGTAAATAGACGGATTTCCGATACCGAGCGCACGATGAAAAATACGTGGTTTTGTAGAAAACCGTTGAATTTATACGAAGAAATGAGTGTTTGAACTGGCCGTAATTATAGTTCTACGAGATATTTAAATAAGATTTCATTTGAATGGATAGTTCTTCAAACATAAAGCGCAGTTCAATTAGTTACGCTGGTCTAGTAGTTACGGCTGGTCTAGTCAGGAGAAAGGAAACTTCCGATCCAGATACCATGTTGCGAATGTGGAAAAATTCTTTTGAAGTATGTGTGAAATGTCAACTTAAAAAAACGGTGAAGGAAGCTACATGTTTCTAGAAATATCGAAGACATAGAACGTCATCCTCCAGCATCGCCATGGCACTTGGCCAGCGACGTGGATTATGGCCTGACTCTATCCTTGTGAAAGCAGGTCCGCAGTCCTAGCAGGGGAATCATTTAATGGGCTGCGTATGCAGGTCAATTACGGAGTACTATTGGTCTACTCGTGGGTGGATAAAGCTACATTGTTCCATGGATGACGTTTCAAAGATTCGAACGGAGAGGTTTAATTCTACTTCTGTGATACGAACGTCTAGGGTGGGGAAACGTTGTCTAAGTGGGATTTTCCCAATGGTTACAATATTGGTGTCTTAAATTCAAGTCTGCATCGGTTGCTTGATACACACATTCTATCGTAGATTGCATTGTCGCTTAACATCAGGCAAAATATGTGTCAAAATTAACGCAAAAGAGAAATAAATATGTTTTCCTCGAAACACCAATTATAATAACAACAAACGTTTACGTTGAAAATATAACCATTTGTTACAAATACCTTTCTAATTTAAACCCTCTACACACGAACCCTAAAATCAGATGAAATGACGTAAAAGTAGTGAGCCGGAGCCTACATCGCACCATTAATCACCAATCATATGGTGCGATGTAGTGTCTTCCCAACTGCTTTTACGTAATTTTCTCTGATTTTAGGGCTCGTGTGTAGAGGGTTTTACGCTTACAAAGTATTAACTCATTTTGCTATAAAAATAAAAGAGCGATGAAACAATTATAGCCTGAGATCCCACTTCAGGATTGCAACTTTCGCCCGCTGCCCCCTCTTAATCCCTAGATAAGGGGGCATTCTCTTAACAAATTCAATTTTCTCCGCATTCGTTAGAAGTCCGCTTGGCTTATTATCAATGGACTCGACGCCACAGAATAATCTACGTTCCGAACATAGAATTTAGTTGCCTAGATGCGGCAGTGTATATTTTCTGTAACATTTTTATTGCATTATTATTAATCGTAAACTTGCATGTCTAGTTCTTATCTTTACGTCATTACTTACATTCCTCAAAACATTGACAGATTGGCAGTCTTTTTAATCAACGTAAAATAGTAATAAGTACCGTCAGATAAAAATCTAACGTTGTATTAATAATTAAAATATTATATAAACCCAACCCACAGACTAAGTAGAGACCCAATCCAATATGATAAGCTGCGATGAACACTCTTGTTGGTGAGCAAAAATCTGAAATATGGATATTTACTTAATTAGATAACAGGACACTCACGTACATATGGCCGGAGTGCCAAACGGGCAGCCATCGCGCACTCTTCTTGAAAAAGATCGTCGGATGCGATCGAAACTTGAGTCGGACTTGACTGACTATATCAAACGTGAGTTACCCGTGTATTTATTTAAAAATAACTAAGTACAAGTTTAAGTAACAAAAGTTCTGAAACTTTGTAGATACTTAGGTACTATTTTTGTTCAGCGCAAGTAAAATATAGGCCTTGTCCCTGTTTCTTTATTTAGACAACCGCTTAGAGTCTAAGCCTTCTTTAATAAGTTCCGAGGAATCCCCATCGCAATAAGTCTGTGTTGTGTTCATAAAAGCTTAGCAGTGTCTGATATAAAATGACCTCTTATATCAAAGTCACTCAAACTTCATAAAAAAGTCGAAACTCAGGCCCAGTGGAGGCGGTAGGTCGAACCAGACTAGTTGCGAAATAGTTGGAAAGTGGAAGTTAATATTAATATGGTAAAAAGGTGTAGATATGATGGGGTAATGAAGCCACAGTAGCGTAGTGAAGCCATAGTGGCTTAGTGAAGCCATCGTGGCGTAGTGTTGCCACGGTGGCGCAGTGAAGCCACGGTGGCGTAGTGATAGCATGGTGGTGTAGTGATGCCATGGTTGTATAGTGAAACCATGGTAGTGTAGTGAAACCATAGTGGCGTAGTAAAGTCATAGTTGCAGAGTGAAACCATGGTGGCGCAGTGAAACCATGGTTGCGCAGTGAAGCCATGGTGATGTAGTGATGCCATGGTTGCGCAGTAAAACCATGGTAGCGTAGCGTACTGGTGGCATAGTGAAGCCGTCTTGGCCCAGTAAAGCCATGTTGGGATACTCAAGCCATGATGACCTAATAAAGCCATGGTGAGCAAGTGAAGCTATGGTGGCCTTGTAACTTTTTATCCCAAGAGACGGAAATGGGAACTGCGCGGGTAAAACAGCAGAGTGTTGCAAGTACCATATATTAAAAAACCCTTTAAAAAATGAAATCCTAATTAATGCATTCTCACCCTTATATCTGAAGTTATAGAGGTGAGTGCGGTAAAGTTCCTCTCGCGGAGAAATGTTCTTTTCATCTAGTTTCCCAGTTTAATCCTACTTTTCGGTAGTTTTCGCGGTAGAATAGATTGTGTGTTGGGATACTGCACCGTTGGAAAGTTTCTTTCTTTAAGAAATAGTAGCTTAAGAAAAATTGCAAAGTCACTATTCTGTGTGATTGATTTGATATTAAGCCGCGTCTTTTAGAAAAACGAGTTTTTATGTAGTTTTCAGAGCTACATATCTACTCTTTATCTAAAACACAAATCAACTGGTACAAATACACTAACAATCTGGTAAATCTTGGCTCCAAAATGGAAGCTTCTTTTTTGCGTTACTAAATATGTTATTTAATTAATCTCCACACAACGAAACTACAAAAACGAGATATAATCATAAATAATAAGCATCTACTCGGAAAACTGCCATTATTTGGATTTTGTACATACACCATACTAATCGTACAGCAAAAGTTATCCCGTCACGTTGTTAATTGGCGTTTCTAGAAAGATCATAAAACTGGTACATAAATCTACGTAAAACTTGTTATGCAAACCAATTAATAGTTGAAACACAAAACCATCCATATCGACTTGCGTCCATTCATCGCCATCACGGACGGACCGCAACAAATTGCAGCCGCGTGAGTGACTCCGCCCGGTGACCGCGACATGCCGCGACCACTAGCTAACTCGACAGCGTGACAGTGCAAACTAACCCGTAGTTTCATAATTTGTTTGCAAAGACTATTAAATGCTCTACTAACTCTACTATCCCACTGTAAAATTTATGAAAAAGCGTGAAATTTGTTGCTCAATCACTTCGAAACAGCTAAACGGATTGCGTTGAAATTTATAACACATTGAGGTTATAGTCTGCAAAACGTGTGGGCTACTTTTTCTGAAAAAATTAGTACACTACAGGAAAACCTTGAAGTACTGCTAGTTAGGAATGAATGCAAAAGTTTGAATGAGTCTTGAAAATGGTCCGTAAATCAAAGTAAAACTCGCCATGCAAACCAATTAATAGTTGAAACACAAAACCATCCATATCGACCTGCGTCCATTCATCGCCATCACGGACGGACCGCAACAAATTGCAGCCGCGTGAGTGACTCCGCCCGGTGACCGCGACATGCCGCGACCACTCGCTAACTCGACAGCGTGACAGTGCAAACTAACCCGTAGTTTCATAATTTGTTTGCAAAGACTATTAAATGCTCTACTAACTCTACTATCCCACTGTAAAATTTATGAAAAAGCGTGAAATTTGTTGCTCAATAACTTCTAAACAGCTAAACCGATTGCGTTGAAATTTATAACACATTGAGGTTATAGTCTGCAAAACGTGTGGGCTACTTTTTCTGAAAAAATTAGTACACTACAGGAAAACCTTGAAGTTCTGCTAGTTAGGAATGAATGCAAAAGTTTGAATGAATCTTGAGAATGGTCCGTAAATCAAAGTAAAACTCGCCATGCAAACCAATTAATAGTTGAAACACAAAACCATCCATATCGACCTGCGTCCATTCATCGCCATCACGGACGGACCGCAACAAATTGCAGCCGCGTGAGTGACTCCGCCCGGTGACCGCGACATGCCGCGACCACTCGCTAACTCGACAGCGTGACACAGTGCAAACTAACCCGTAGTCTCATAATTTGTTTGCAAAGACTATAAAATATCCTACTAACTTTACTATCCTAGTATAAAATTTGTGAAAAAGCGTGAAATTTGTTGCTCAATCACTTCGAACCAGCTAAACGGATTGCGTTGAAATTTATAACACATTGAGATGCCTTCGAACAAATTGCAGCCGCGTGAGTGACTCCGCTCGGTGACCGCGACATGCCGCGACCACTCGCTAACTCGACTGCGTGACACAGTGCAGCCAAAAGTCATCCTACTGGAAATGTCAAATCGTAAACTGTCATCTTACTAATATTAGAAACTAACAGGGCTAATAGTGATATGACGAGCTGGGCATGTCCTAATGGTAACCAATAAGCCCGGTCATAACATCACAATGTCACAAAACACCCGTCCGTCCTATTGTAAATGTCATAACGTAAAATTTCATCCTACTAATACTAATACTATTATTCTATTATTCATATTTATTGATAAAAGATACTTTTACACGTCACTTCTATTAACTAGCAGTGCTCTGCTTATGGCCACGTAGTTCTTGCTCCTGATATTTTTCTAGAATAAAAAGTAACTTATTTGTTTTTCCAGGCTATAATCAAATTTTATTCCAAATTTCATCCCAATCCGTTTAGAAATTCAGACGTAGTATCAACTGCATCTTTGCTTAACATCAGGCGAGATGGCAGTTCAGTGTTAGCCTATAAGAGTTACAACATACATACCAAGCTAATAAAAGCGTGTTAAAACATTCAATCATCAAAACCGAGATTTTTTATTAATATGACGTTGGAACGGCTGAAAGGATTGAGTCCAAATTTTGAGTTAGATCATAATCTAGAATAATGGATAGGTAAGTTTTTTTTTTGCCTGAACATTACGGAAACACTGCAGATTTTTTTTTAGCAGGACAATAACACATTTTTGAAACATTCAAAAATAATATTGCGTAAACATGTAATGCTCCTGTTTGGAACATTTCAATGGACTATATGGGCGCGATACTCCTAGTTGATGTTTAGCATTTAAAAAATCACGTCACTTATTACTTATTATTACTTATTACATTTCTTTCGGTTGATAAAATGTATATAGCAAAATTACTTCTGAGGCATCAAGTAGGGTTTTTAGATGATCGAGACTTTATTTACTGTCTATATTCCACTATGTACAGGTAGGTCTACTACTGCGGTCCAAACTGACGACCACAAAACCGCGTAATTTAAACCGAACCTGTTTCATGTTAATGATAAAATATTTGATATTTCGACCCGCATGACCTATAAATAAAATTAATTGCGATAACCAAATGAATTATTTTTATGAATTCTCATTAAACGTGATGTTAAAAGCATATGGAACGAGAGTCGTCTAAAATAACAAATAGCCCGGGATCCCTGGTACAATTTAACCCCCGACCAAAAAAAGTGTTATAAGTTTGACGTCGATGTCTGTCTGTCTGTCTGTGGCACCGTAGAGCTTAAATGGATAAGCCGATTTCAATGCATTTTTTTTATTTGAAGGTTAAAATTAGTGCAAATGTTCTTAGCTATGTTTGGTTAATATCGATTCAAGATGGCCGCCTCCACAAAATGGCGGACAAAATATTTCTTCACAACCTACCTCAATATGAGTATCAAATGAAAGGGCTTGACTAGTAGAATGTTGTACAGGTAACAAATCCGAAGTAGTCGGGGGTTAGTCAAAATTTTTAAATTTCTTCTTTTTGCAATTGATTACTACCAAACAAATTTACAAACTACTATCAAACAAAAAAAAAGAATTATGAAAATCGATTCACAATGGGGCGTTTTCACGTAAAAAGACCTGTCAAAAGTGTCAAATAAAGTTCCCAATTTCACCGTAGGTGGCGCCACTGTTTTATTTCGTTAGAGAAATTTCACAAAAACCAACAGTGGTGCCACATAAGCAGCCCACTAAATGTTCCCACTGCTGGGACTCGGGGCTTTCTCTCGCAAGGAGAGAGTTTAAGGCCATAATCCACCACGCTGGCCAAGTGTGGGTTGGTGGATGACACATGACCTCGAAAAACTCTAGGTACATGTCGGTTTCCTCACGATGTTTTCCTTCACCGTTTTTAAGTTAGCGGCATTACGCACATGTCTTCGAAAAGACAGTGGTGCGCGTGGTGGGATTTGAACCCGGGGGCTCCAGATCGACAGTCGCCGTTCTCCCGACTAGACCAGCCGTATCTTCTAGTGGTGCCACACTTGACAATATTTAGAACTATCTTTGACAAGTCTGGAAAACGCCACATTGATAGATAGATAGATAAACTCTTTATTGCACTTAAAAAATCAACTTACAAAACAAACAATCTTAAAAATATAGTAGCAAATGGCGACCTTATCGCTAAAAGCGATCTCTTCCAGGCAACCGTGGTATGGAAAAGGAGTTAAACCATAGAAAGACGGGAGTAATCAATTAAAGAGTAAATTGATATCTACATAATAAAATAAATAAGGCACTAATTACCTATTTACTAAAATATAATAAACATACATTCTAATAGTAATACATACTAATACATAAATAACCATATTTTCATATACTAATACATATGCAATGAATGTAACAACACCGTTAAAAGAAGAAAAAATGTATAAATGTACACATTGGTGGAGCTATTGCACAAATAAACTCATCGAGAAACTTTTACTGTTTCGGAGGTAGTTAAAACTTACCAAATTAAATACATAGCTAATCTCACAAACAAACTATTCGTATCTTGTAGTAAATCTCTAAACAAAATAGTGAAAAGCAAATTTCTGAGTCGTACACAAATTAAGTCGGACATCAAAGACATATCGGCTCACCAATCTTCATTCAAAAGTTTAACGGGGAGTTTTACCCCAGGGGATGTTATGCGAGGGGATGTATTATACAGGCCGCGTTTTATTTGAGATCACTGGATTATATTAGAATTATAGTGGTGAAGTAAAGATACAGCATAAAGGATAATCACCTGCTATTTTCCCTATGCTGTGAGTCGGAGCCTTTTCTCGCAAGGAGACGGTCAAGGCTATAATCCACCATGTTGGCCAGTGTAGGTTAGTGAATGACACATGACCTCGAATAATTCTTGGAGCATTTCGGTTTGCTCACGATGTTTTCATTCACCGTTTTTAATCTAGCGGAATTACGGACGTGACTTCATAAAGAGAGTGGTGCGCGTGGGATCCAGATCTCCAGTTGCCATTCTAGCGACTACACCAGATTCTTAACACGCTTTTGTTAGCTTGGTATGTATGTATCTATGTTTCTCTGTATCGGCGTAACGGAATTTCTTGCTTTTTAGTTGGTTATTCTATAAAAACGAGAATTTTTAGTTTTTTAAACTATTGCTTATTTAATTGAATTTTGTTGTAATCGATAACTTGAACTCTTCATGTTCAAATGAGCTGCGTGGCGCTATATTGTTATCAACAGACGTGTTGGTTACCATCTATCAAGTGCATGTTTTTCTGGTCTCGTATTTATTTAAGGGAAAACTTATTTTGTCGCTCCACATACAAATTTTCCCGAGTACTGTGAATTGGGGTCAAAAGTCACGTTCGTAATGAAATAAATGTTTGGGTAAACTGATCTAGATGCCCATGGTCATGGTCACGACCTCCGGTTTCACCCGCGTTGCTTCCAAAGTGAGCTATCAAATGCTGAGTTATTAGTTTCCAATTCTATCGATAGTCCCTATAACTGCCATTTTTATTTATTTAATTTAGCCCCTCCACTTTATACAAAGAACAAAAACTCTGGAGTTCGTGATTTTTTCATTTGATTTTTTTAACCCCCGACCAAAAAAGGGGTGTTATAAGTTTGACGTCGATGTCTGTCTGTCTGTCTGTCTATCTGTCTGTCTGTCTGTTTGTCTGTCTGTCTGTCTCTCTGTCTGTGTGTGTGTCTGTCTGTGGCACCGTAGAGCTCAAACGGATGAGCCGATTTCGATGCGGTTTTTTAGTTGAAAGTTAATATTCGTGCGGATGTTCTTAGCTATGTTTAATTAATATAAATTCAAGATGGCCGCCGCCACAAAATGGCGGACAAAATATTTCTTCACGACCTACCCCAATATGGGTATCAAATGAAAGGGCTTGACTAGTAGAATACTATAAATTATATAAAAAATCAAATCCAAGATGGCCGCCACCACAAAATGGCGAATTATATTATTTTTTTCACTACTACCTCAATATGGGTATCAAACGAAAGGGCTTGAATAGTAGAAAACATTGCACTATGACGAATTTCAAATCCAAGATGGCCGCTTCCACAAAGTGGCGAAATACATTTCTTTTTTCACAACTCCTTTAATATGGGTATCAAATGAAAGGGCTTGACTAGTAGAATGTTGTACGGATAACAAATCTGAGGTAGTCGGGGGTTAGTCAAAATTTTTAATTTTGTTCTTGTACTGCTTTATATTATTATTTTTTATTAAAAGAAGAAACTAGTTTTAATTCGCGGATTACTAGCATTTTTAATATTGCTCATTCTCGCTATGACATGACACCACCTTGTATACAAAGTCCACAAAGCCGGTCCATTTCTTTTATATTCCCCGCCCATGGGAGTTAACTTCGCACCGCAAATATCCCAAAGCCAAAACTACTACTAAACTGAACTGAACAAAAAGCTGAACGCTTCTTGTTTGAGTTTTATCAACACTGAAGCGTAAACTAGAGGGAAGCAGAGTTGTAACTGTGAAAAGTTTGTAATATCCCTACATCTTCGAATGATACTCAAATAATAATGATCCAACTTCACTTTTAACCAATTAAAAGTTAAAAATGGAAAAAGAAGAAGAAGACTTTATCAGCTGACTATTATTATTATTGTATAAATTCAGAACAATGGAAACTGCGTTGCCAGACATATTGCATGCCTCTAGAAGAAGAGGCCAGTTTGTATGGGTCAATTATTTAAATGTTTTGTATCATCTTATCTTACCTGCAAACAGCAATAAAGATTTTTGTATTTGTAATAAAAGTTACGGAGGGTGTAGAACGGATACTGCCGATCTGGAACACCCTAGTTCAAATCCCACACGCACCATTGTCTTTTCGAAGTTATGTGCGTAATACCGCTTACTTAAAAACGGTTAAAGAAAACATCACGAGCATCCCGACATGTACCTAGAATCTTTCGAGGTCATGTGTCATCCAGCAACCCGCAGTGGATAGCCTAGCTTGGTAGACCTTCAATGATACTTCAATACTTCAATGATACTTTTATTCGTCTGTGAAACTAGGTTTTTACAAAATTGTGTAGTTGTGTCAGAGACCAGAGAAACGTTCGCTAGTTTCCACCACAGTTTGGTACACAGACATTTCGTAATGTTTTGTGTTTTGATAAACATAATAAGTATTAACTATATAAGTATGTGCACAATAAGTATTTAGTTAAGTGTTACCTTTTTACATTATCTCACAGCAAACTAAAAAACATCAATCACATCGCATACATAACAATATTGCATAGTCGATTTTAACCTTGACTAAGTTCTTACGAGAGAAGGCCCCGAGTCCCAGCAGCAGGAACATGTGTGGTTTGTTTATCATCATCATCATCAGCCACGAGACGTCCACTGCTGAATATAGGCCTCCCCCTAGATTTTCAACACAATGAACGGTCCTGCGCAACCTGAAACCAGCGGTTTCTAGCGACTTTTGTGAGGTCATCTGTCCATCTAATGGGAGGCCGTCTAACATTGCGTCTTCCAGTTCGTGGTCGCTGGAGAACCTTTCTTTCCCATCGGTTGTCAGTTCTGCGAGCAATGTGGCTTGCTCATTGCTACTTCAGTTTCACTACACACATTTCTATTTACTCTTTGAGCGAAGTCGGCCACTTTCGTTCTTTTGCGAATATCGTCATTACGAATTCTGTTGCGCAAAGAGACTCCGATATAGCATAGCTCCCTCCATATCTCGCTGTGCGACTTTGAGCTTCGGTATAAGGCCCACAGTTAAGTGTTTGTTTATACTTTATCTTTATGAAGCACTTAGAAGTTTGTTTGATTGTGTATTTTTTTATTAGATAAAATAAAGGAACAACCAAGACGTACAAGTAATGATAAGCTATTGACATGGAGACTACATATCTAGCACTACACTACGCTCGTCTACGTAACAGTGAGGTAGGATTAATACGTCATCGAGGTTATCAAATTTTAGGTTTTGTTGCTATTTCCATAACCATTTATAGGATATATTATGTATGACATCACCTCTGAAGTATGATATACTAATCAAAATGAAAATTACCAATATGGATTAACAATTGCTCGCGTAACAAACACTCAAAAAATATAAATGAATAGGGAATATGCATGTAGTTTAAATTGCCTTGATTTTTTTTTCGTAGAATCCTTAACGTCCCGCCATTATGCCAAAACAAGTATTTTATTATTTAGTTAGTTATTAATTATAAAAAATATTATTTATATATTTTTTATAATTATAATTATAAAAAAGTGCAAAATAGGCGCGGGAAATTCAAGTTTGCGAAACGCATCACTGTTGGTTGAAACCAAATGTGGCGTCACATGATATGTTTTCTGCTTTAACGGTGTCGATATTCGTACTGAGCTAGTAATGTTAGAGAGAAAAGTCGTGTTCTCCATCGTTTGATTAGCTAACACAACTCAAAAATCGGTACAAAGTAACTGCAACACTTGTAGTAAACAAACACAGGTCGTGGCCTGTGACGTCATGCAGGCGCGGGAAAGACGGCGGCGTTTAAACTGGTCAAATTATATCGATATTTTAAATATTATTTTAAAAATCAATTTGTACATTTACAAGAGTGTTTATATTTTTTATTGTATTATAATAATGTAAAAAGTGAATTAAAAATATTAAAAAAATGCATGCATATTCCCTATTGCGAAACTGCTCCTTTTTTAGTCGGCTAAAACAGCACGCTGAGCACATCTTTAAAAAATCATAAGTATGATTGATACTTAAATATATACCTAAAATATATTTGTAGTTTGTGTTGCCAATGACTTAGTAATCAACTAAATAATTTATTTCAGAAACCATATTAATTACAATAGGTACAATAAATGTTAATACAATGATGTCAAATAACAATATTTAGCACTACTAATAATTACGAACAATTACAGAACAGAAATAAAAAAAATGTTGGGTGACCGCCAATGGTCATCCACACATACCCTCTTACAGTTTTTGGCCCATCAGGACTCGTATTCATCTGTACTGGATGGGACAGTCTACTCGCGACACTATCATTTGATTAACATTGCAGTGGATCAAAATCTGATTTTCCTAAATCATTCCATTTTCAAAAGTGATAAAGTATGCCTCTGTCTGTATCTTATCTGTGGGTGTGGGCTTAACGAGCCAAATGTATTAGCGAGATAGTGCGAAAGAGATGGATGGGAGGCTTAGAGATTTATTTCTGAAGGCTGGGAGTTAGATTGTTTTCGATCTAAGAAGTTTAATACTTCAGCACAAAACAATGTTCAAGGTGTTGAGTTTTAACTTAGACACGGGAGTTAAGTTACCGACGCTATTCCCTATGTATTGTTCTAGACTATTATCTAACCGCGTTCCAAATATCAACTCGTTTCATAAATACGTTCCTACGTGAATGAGCAACAAACATCCAAACTTTTGCATTTATAGTATCAGTCTGTTTTTGATGTAAAGTGACGATACGGTTGATGGAGCATTACTTAGGAGGAACGATTCACTTTTGATTTAAAGAAAACAAAATTTTATTAGTTTGCATAATAAATACGGTTTGTCAAATAAGATCTAAACTTCGCCTCATAAGAAAAATAAAACTGTTTTACAAAGCGTCATCCATCTCCAAAATAGAGTCAATAAAAATAACTTAAACGAACTTATCCAACTTTGTCTCCAGTTTAAACAATTTGAATTTTGTTTCAGCCATAAACGTTATTTGTAAAATAAACTTTAGTTAATGTACTAGCACTTTAAGTTGCATAACTTAGTGAGCACTTTAGCATAGGCCTATAAGTTTCGGAGAGCCTGAGACTGAAACACCTGCTCTCTTAAATTAAAGGCCTAGGAGCGACAGGCGGCGGTCTTACAATTTAATAGAAAGGTATTAAAGAAAGTTAATACGAAATAATTTAAAGTTTTGGAGGGCATAGCATCAATATAGGTCATTATCATACGTGAGAGCACTAGCACACGGCGCATTTTAAACGCACGTTTCAAAAACGCGCCTATTCTGTGCCATAGATGCCGATTTTTAACCCCCGACCAAAAAAAGGGGTGTTATAAGTTTGACGTGACGTCGATGTCTGTCTGTCTGTGTATGTGTCTGTCTGTGGCACCGTAGAGCTCAAACGGATGGGCCGATTTCGATGCGTTTCTTTTATTTGAAAGTTATCGGCCCATCCGATTTCAATGCGGTTTTTTTATTTGAAAGTTAATATATGTGCGGATGTTCTTATCTATGTTTGGTTAATATCGATTTAAGATGGCCGCCTCCACAAAATGGCGGACAAATTATTTCTTTACAACCTACCTCAATATGGGTATCAAATGAAAGGTCTTGACTAGTAAAATACTATACATTACAATAAAAATCAAATCCAAGATGGCCGTCACCACAAAATGGCGAATTATATATTTTTTTATTACTACACTAATATAGGTATCAAACGAATGGGCTTGACTAGTAGAATACATTTCACTATGACAAATTTCAAATGGCCGCGTCCAGAAAATGACGAAATACATTTCTTTTTTCACAACTCTTTTAATATTCTGGATCGCTGTGTCTACTCGTATACGCGCAGTAGACGATCGCTCAACGTGCTTAATTTACAAGGTTGCGTTTAAATGTCTTTTCAAGCACGTACACGCGCGTCATCTTCGCGTCGTCTGCGCGTTACGTCGTGTGCTAGAGTCATAAATATCCAAAACGATATGGTATCATTTTGCATATAACATGTGATTCTCTATCATGAGGTCGTAGGTTCGAATCTTGTTGTACTTCTGAGACCTTTTCTTAGAGTAGATGAACAAGTATTTCACCACTACAGCCATGGTGAAAGAAAAATTCTAAAAAAACTGAAATGATGCAAAAGATTTTTTTTTTTAACTAGAATAGGTTCGCACTTGACCACCATCTCGCCTGATGTTAAGCGATGATGCGATCTACGATAGAGCGTGCTTACCTAGAAGAAACCGATTCACTCTCGATTTGAAGACACCAAGATTGTAACCATCGGGGAAAACCCACTCAGGCAACGCATTCCACAACCTAGACAAAATTTTGGAGGTTGTGTCACATACGCCAACCCACATTGGGTCAGCGCCGTATATTATATGGTCTTGACTATCTCCTTGGTAGAGAAAGCCCAGAGCGTCAGCAGTGGGATCATTAAGTAGGTTGCTCATGTGTATAAAAATCTACTTGGACTGATAGTGGATGGATGAATATAGGATGATGATTGAATCTACTGAACTTCTCTCACGCTGCTTGTAAGCTACGCCGCTACGTGACTACGCCGCCACTAGTCATTAGCATGTTGGTGACGTGATTCCATAAGATACTCCTCTACCAAAACGTGTTCAGCGCAGCAAGTAAAGTTCTCCCTTCAATAAATTAAGATACTATTTGAGCCTTTATCAAAGATTGTCTTACATTATTCTCACCTACTTACTAAATAGGTAAAAACATACTGGCGTCTGAAATCGAAACAAAAACAATTTTAGCTACCAACTATGGTATAAATCTAAGTCAGCACAAATGTTTCGCCTTTGCATTTAGTTGGCTAGAAAATAAATTTGCAAGTGCTGAACTGGTCTATGGAACTCCATAAATTGTTTCGGTCGTAAAGTACTACAATAAATTATTCTCCATCGGTCGATAACTCTAGTGTATAAAGTTCTGAGAAATTAGTTAAGTGTCTGAGAAGTTGAGACACATCTGTGGTTTATACGTAAATAAATAATGGACACGTTTTGTGTGGACATTCCTTTTTTTTTTTTTTTTTTTATTTAACCTCAACTGTCCCACTGCTGGGCAAAGGTCTCCCCCAATTTCCTCCACTTTATCCGGTCCTGAGCTACCATCGTCCAATCATGTTTAAACGCTCCGAGCTCGTCCTTCCATCGCGTTGGAGGACGACCTTGGGGTCGACTGGCCGATGGCGTCCACTCCGTAGAAACTTTGGCCCACCGATCGGGGTGCATTCTGGCCACATGACCCGCCCACTCCCATTTCAGCTTGGCAGACCTATACCCTACGTCTGTTACACCTGTAATGGAACGTAGTATGGTGTTGCGAACATGGTCTTGTCTTTTGATACCTAAAATACTACGTTCCATTGCTCGTTGACAAACTCCGAGGCGGAACTTCTGAGCTTTAGTTAATGACCAAGTCTGTGCACCGTAGGTTAGGATGGGCAAGATACATGTGTCGAGCAGTTTGCGCTTTAGGGAGATCGGAAGTTCTCCCCTTCATTAGCTCTTTCATGGACCAGTAGCTCTTCCAGGCGTTGTCTATTCGACGACTGATCTCCTTATCTTGCCTGTTATCGAAAGAAACTATCTGGCCCAAGTAAGTGTACTCATTGACATAAAGTATTGCTTGCCCATCTACCTCGACCCTACGTTTTGTGCTATTAGTCATTAGTTGTGTTTTTGACCAGTTCATCAGAAGTCCCACCTCTCGGCTAGCCCTGCTCAGATCTTGGAGCATGAGCTCTAGCTGTGATGCTGATGTGGCAAAGAGAACAATGTCGTCGGCAAACCTGAGATTTGTCAGAAATTTGCCTCCGACATTGATGCCCTTTGCGGCCCAAGATGCTGCCAGTGTTTTGAAAACCTCTTCGAGAGTGCTTGTAAATAATTTTGGGGAGAGTGGATCGCCTTGTTTCACACCTTTGGATATTTTAAATGGTGGGCCGGAAGACTGTAGTTTTATGTTAGCAGTACTGTGATTATAAATGATTTTGAGGAGATCTATGTAAGTTGGCTCTATGTTTTGTTTTAGGAGAGATGAAAATATGGCATTCCTTTATATATATTTTTTTATGTGAGGAAATAGATCTGCGCATGGCTGCCATGCAGACATAATAGAGTCAAACTCGCCTCCATAGATGGATGTGGTGCCCCAACCAACTAAAGCTGCCATAGATTTCTCCAGCCGCGGGTTGGCGGTAGAGTAACGAGACCGGTCTGGCACTGAACCGCAACCCTGCCATTGCCTTTGTGGGCCCCTTCGTAGGGGTGCCCAAACATTTGGCTCCAGTGACGCGCCGGAAACCAGCGGCGCGTTAATTCCTCGCGAAAGCTTATGCCTTGATAGGGTGTCGGACGGCCCTAAATGTCCGTAGGCCCTCCACTGAAGACAGATGCGAGCTAGAATATAAAATAATGAGTTGCCTGAGTGGGTTTTTCCCGATAGTTATAATCTTGGTGTTTTCGAATCGAGAGTGAATCGGTTTCTTCTAGGTAAACACGCCCCGTCGTAGACCACATCGTCGTTTAGCATCAAGTGAGATGGCGGTCAAGTGTGAACCTATAAAAGTCTAAAAAAATGTTACATAAATTGTTTGTATTCTAAAACCAACTCATTTGTTTTTAAGAAATTAATCAACGCATCATGTGTGAAACAAACTTGAGTGCAAACAAGTGGACTACACTTTGCTAACTGAAATACCAACATTAGATTAGAATAAAATTATCATAATTGTAAAACGGTACTTTGCGTGGCCAAATTTTATTACTCCAACAGCTCTCTCGAAGCGAAAGCCACAACGCCAGCAACATTAGTCTAATTAATACAAACGCGGGTAAAGTTATACCGAATGCAATATTTCACTCCTGTTCAGTGTAAAACAATTCGCTAGAGTGCTCCGGAACAAAACCAAACAATTTGACGTATTCATTTTTCAGGGTTCGCTTTCAAAAACAATACAATGCAACGTGGCGTTTGTGAAACTAAATTTACTGGCAACCCTGTTCTAGAAGCTTCTATGATGCCTGTTAGATTTTCTATGATACTGATTTTTGAAACTTGCTTTTATAGTACAATGCATTGACGCATGCTGGCCTCTATTTCCTTATGCTCCATTTAAGTGATGAGACTAAAACCCCCACTTATTTCTCTGGCAGCATTAATACGACAGAGTCGCGAGGCTGCACTCGCACTCTACCGCGACTCCGTCACTACTAGCACTCTTGCGAACCCGCCAAACAGTTTTACGCCCCACATTTTGTACCAGCAATGCACTGGAAACCAGCAGTAGCGGAAGTTTGGTCTTACAACCTGCAGGTATCGTATTATTATGTTTGCACAACCGCAACCAGTCAAATGCGTAATTAACGGAGACTTCAAACATAACAATACAAATAATAAACAGTCGTACATGGTGGTGGTAACTGAGACGTGGTCCTTCACTAACTGAGACGTGATATTTCACTGTGGGCCTCATAACGAAGCTCAAAGTCACACAGCGAGCTATGGAGAGAGCTATGCTCGGAGTCTCTTTGCGCGACAGAATCCGTAATGAGGATATTCGCAAAAAAACGAAAGTGGCCGATATAGCTTAAATAGTAAGCAAGCTGAAGTGGCAATGGGCAGGCCACATCGCTCGCAGAACTGACAACCGATGGGGAAGAAAGGTTCTCGAGTGGCGACCACGAACCAGAAGGCGCAGTGTTGGACGGCCTCCCACTAGATGGACAGATGACCTCACAAAGGTCGCTGGAAACCGCTGGTTGCAGGTTGCGCAAGACCGTTCGTTGTGGAAATCTAGGGGGAGGCCTATGTTCAGCAGTGGACGTCTTGCGGCTGATGATGATGATGTACATGGTGACATAAATTTTTCACATCATTATCATTTGCTAGTTATTGTAACCCCAAACAGATTTTAATTTACGTGCGAAAATTACGGCACCTGTTTGCATGACAATGTATCCAAAGAAATTATCGGGCAAGATAAATCATTATTTATCGCAGTGCTGTACTAATTATTATATATTATTATGAGTATATTATGTATTAGATTAGGATTATTCATGCTAATATAACGGCGTGGCAATGTCCTGTCCCATAACATGAGTCAGCTCAGCTTGCTGGCAACCGAGATACATCGAAAGGACGGTCACCCTAAGCCTCGCGGTGACCGCGACGTTCCCAAACTGCACTTCTCATTTTTTGCGAGTTCCGAAACGGGCACAGATGCTAGACCAACTTTAAATCTAGCTGAAATATGTGCTGCTGCTAACTTAGTGCTTTACAAAACAACTGTTTCGGACTACCGCGTACGGTGTTCACAATTTATGACTCAATAAACTGTGCGAATTTATTAGATTTGTAGCTTAATTTGAAACTATTTTATTGTTTTAATAAATAAAAATGGTGGAATAGTTTTACATTTTTGATAAATTGCTTAAACGATTTATTTTGGATAGTTGAGTTTGCTGTTGTATCTATAGACACTATAATAATGCAAAAATGTGATTGTAAACAGAACTGAATAACTAAACTAGTATCAATATTGGTCGTATTGGCGTCCACATGAGAAGCTTCAGATAGTTTGGGTCTAGTCAGTTCCGAGTGGAATACTTTATGTGCTATCTTTATTTGAGGACAATAAAGGTTCTAGTGAGTATTCACTTTTATAGAATCCTCCAACTATAGTTAAAAGTTATTGTTCGTAGTCTCATGAGTTACGCAAGCTATCCCAGTGAGCTATGTGCCATTCAGAACACGTTACTTCGACAATGTACTGAAACTGCGCGTCAAGACTGCTTTGTCACTGTTATAGCTACATCTACATTTTAATGCACTTTTATACACTTGACTAGAATGTTACGGAACGTAATTTAAATTTCAACAACTTGTAAACAGAAATTTTACATTTAAATGTAAAATCTATTTCAAAACTACACAATTTCGTTTAAAGAGAGCCATCAGATTTCGAACATTTATTTATACTGAAAATAGACTTTGGCTTGTTGATTTCTGTCTCTGATCTCTCATTGATTGGTTACCAATGTCTTTTCTAAAATGTCCAATCTATACTATATTATTACAAAACCCAAGAAGTTTTTTGTTTGAACGCGCGATTCTCAGGAATTACTGCACTGATTTCAAAAAATATTTTACCGTTAGATATGTATACGTAATCCCTGAGTGCTACAAGTGTGATAGGCTATATATAGACTGGCTTCGCGGCTTAGTGGGTAGTAGCTCATACTGCGAAGCCGAGGATCGTGAGTTCGATTCCCAACCAGTGCAAACGTTGCCGTGATGAATTCAAATATTTGTACTGTCTGGGTGTTTCTATGAAATTAAATAATAAAGTTTCTATGTATGATACGTATGTATCTTATCTCATACCTTTAAACGAGCAATTCTTGTAGGTATATATAGAATCTGAATCTCGGAAACGGCTCAAACGATTTTCATGAAATTATGTATCCTGTTCGGGGACGATAAATCGAGCTAGCTAGGTCTACTTTTTTTTAAATATTATTTTATACAATGAAAAACTTCTACAATGTCATTAGAATATGATAACTTATTTCGCGACTGTTGTTTAAGTTCAAATGGCTCAGACGGACTATTCTCGCCCTCGGAGTCAACAGGCCCCGGTTCGAATCCTGATGAATACACTCGGGTGTTTTCTTTTTGTTCTTTTTTTTATGAGAAAATCTTTTACCTAGAGCCGTTTATAAACGTATTTAAACCGAGCAAAGCTCAGTCAACCAGGTACTTTAGAACTATATAAGTATTAAATCAGCTATAGTACAAGCTTTGCTTAGTTTGGGGGTCAGTTGGTGTTGTGTGTGAGTTGTCCACCAATATTATTTTTGTTAAAATATTTTTTTTATAGCATAGAGTGACGAGACGAGCAGGACATGTGCCTGATGGTAATCAACATGCCTGCCACATAACAGCACAGTGACACACAGTTATAGGAACATGAAGAGTCCAAATCATTACCTAGCACTGCACTGCGCTCGTCTCCCAGAGATCTAAGATGTTATATCTCCAAGCCCTGTAATTTCTCTGGAAACATTGCCTTTCAAACCGGAACACAGTAATGTTAGCACATTGCTGCTTGGCGGTAGAATAACTGCCAAAGGTGTGGTACTTCCCTAGGCGGACTCTGCCAAGAGTCCTACCACTACACATTATATTAATTTAAAATCGATCACTAAGCCGTTCCCACGTCATCGAGCAACAAACATACAAAAACTCAAACATTCACATTAAGAATAGTAGTAATATATCTTACGCTGTACAACTCACAATTATAGATAGCGTTCTTTGTTCCACTCCCGTGTCTGTGGAACATTTTCCTCCATGTCTTACATTTTCTAAACACGTAGAGCGTTTGCAACATGTTACTTTAGATTACGACGTGGTTTTTACTTCCCAGCCTTATTTACGTTGCATTTTGCAATGGATTTTATATTGCAGTGTGTTTATAGGTTTACAACGCTGTGTTTGCTAGTACTATGTTGTGGTGAAAGCATATAATAAGGATGTAGTTACAAGTACCTATCACAATGTTTCATGGTAAACGTGATACATTGTGGATCGCATTTTAGACACCATTATAGTATACGAATACCAAAATTGTGTTGTTGTTTGTATGTAAGAATAGGGATGTTAACAATTTTTGGGAAGTGCTTTTATTTTGAAGATTGACGTATGTTTTCTATAAAAATAACATTTAATTTCAAAATTTTAGTATATTCGATGTATTGATGATTTAGTACACATACAATATTAGACTAATTTTGAGTTTTCCCGCTAAAACACTAACGACTGACATGACGTCACTAGTCGCAAAATATTGGTCACGATTCATGACTGTATGCCCAGTTTATGTGTTTTCTTACCATTACTTGACTACAAAAAAATCAAAACCGTCGTCGCTAAGATCGCAAACTATAATACAAATTCAGAAAAGTAAATAGTTTAGTCAGTTTTTGACAGCTTGTTTTGCGACTAGTGACGTAATAAGTCAGATTGGTGTTTCTAGTCATGTGACACCAGATTAAAAATATAGCATTTAAAATCATTTATAATAAATTTACTACGTAATATTAAATTATAATAATATGGTTTTCGATATGCTATTAAAACAAACTATCATAAAACAAACATTAAACATTAATTTATGTTAACATCCCTTTAGGTGCTGCCCGGGGTGTTTCGCGGGCCTAACTCAACTGTTGAAAGTTTTTTGTATGCATTAAAATGTATTAAATCAATAAAAAAATGATTGCAAACTAGTGTGAGTGTACCAAATACATAACTACGCAATTTACTCTTTTGTTAATTATTAACGTCTGTGGTCAAATTGAGAATATATAAATATTGCTTTATGGTTGAATTTCGACCACTTGACGATCACTATAGTACTACCAGGGTGTTTTGGCTCATGGCCAAAATGGGAACCAACGCCGCCGTCAAGCTACAAAGGATTTCCAATACCCCATTTCTCGACACCCACGCCCTCCTCACAACGCCATCCAAATGTCAAATAAGCCTTGTACAAAATAGTCGCATTTAACAACACATTTTTTTTTGTGTCCACAGATTCAAAACGAGACCATTGCAACAAAACGGTAGAGATCTATGAAGATGTGTCGTCACCGCCAGTCACGCCAGAGAATTTCGGAAGGCCGCTCACTTGCACATATAGGTGAGCTAGAATCAATATTTTAGTATTTTTAACAATGATAGGTTTACACTTGAAGGGCAGATTTTTTTTAAGTTAAAACTCTTTTGTCGCGCCACAGGCAGATTTTTCGTTGGCTGTGAATTGAAACAAACAGTTTGAGTCTTAATATGCACATAATGGGTACATATATTTTACTTGCAAAACATACGCGTAACTTAAAATTTTAAGTAAGTAAGAGGGATGCTAACGCTAATCACAAATTAATGTTTAATGTTGATTTTATGATAGTTTGTATTTATAGAATATCGAAAAACACATTATTATAATTTAATATTACGTAATAAATTAGTTATAAATGATTTTAAACGCCATATTTTTTATCTGTTGTCACATGACTGGATACACCAATATGAATACGTCACTATTCGCAAAACAAGCTATCGAAAACTGACTAAAGTGTTTACTTTTCTGCATTTTTATTATAGTTTGCGATCTTAGCGACGACGATTTTGATTGTTTGTATTCAAGTAATGATAAGAAAATACACAAACTGGACAAACAGTCATGAATCGCGACCAATGTTTTGCGACTAGTGACGTCATGTCAGTCGTTGGTGTTTTAGCGGCAAAATTCAAAATTAGTCTAATATTGCATATATACTCATCGAAAATACAAAAATCTTGAAATAAAATGTTATTTATTACGGTAAACATGCGTCAATCTTCAAAATAAAAGCAGTTCCAAAAAGTTGTTAACACCCCTATTGAGTTGAAGTTCTTTTTAATTTGACGTATCTTTGTTTTCAAACTAACTTCTTGACTTTTTTACAGGTTTAGAGCATTTAGAGGATCACCAAAAGACTGGATTTTGAGGATACGATTCAAGAAATTCAAAGTCGGTACGCTTATCAATGGAACCACGTGTCATAAGGGGTATTTACAGGTTCGTATTACTTGTTTGTCATCGAATATCTCAAAACTTTCATTAGACTCCATAACTAGCTATAAATGCTTAAAATTATCTTAAATCAACACATTTTGTTGTTGTACATTGATGAAAGAAACATTTTTTTTGTAATAATTATACAGTGACGAGACAAGCAAAATATGCGCCTGATGGTAAGCAACGTGCTTGTCCATTATATTACTCTGCTGCGAAGCCATCAGAATACAAATAGTTCAAATCACTGCCACTGTCTAGAAATGCACCTCGCTCGCTACTCAGAGATATAAGATTTATATTTAGAAGAGAGTTTGTCTCTTTGCATTGTACTTTAACATTGCTCTTCAAACCGTTTTTTTTTTTGGAATTTACAAATTACTGCGAGGTTATATAAAAATACAAATAAATGAATTTCGATATTCCTAACACAACTCTGACTACCCCCAAACTAAGCTTATAAGAAGAGAATAACAGAACGAACTATTTATTTAAAAAAAAATTGCTTGTTTGTCCTTTATTGAATCGTAAACCATACATTTGCTAATGTGATGCTTTTTGGCAAAGTTTATGAAAGCTTCTGTGTTGTTGTTTCTGGGAAAACGCACACAGGGTACAGCTAGTAAACATATATTATGACTACTATGAGAAAGAAGGTGGATCCTCGACACAGGCTGCATCGTCAGGAGGTTCCTTACTTTGGATTCCTAACCTATATGGGTGTTTTGTTTTATATCTTCAAATATCGTAAACTCTACAAAGAAAATAAATGATAGAATAACTGACAGTACAATTTCCATATAAACTCTCAAAATATTCTAACTACTACTGCACCAACAATACAGCACAGACAGATAGCCTTAAAGGACGAGAAGAGCAGGATGATGGTAAGTAACATGCCCGCCCATAAAAACACAGTGACATGCAGCCATTGGAATATGAAGAGTCCAAATCATTACTTACCACTCCACGGCGCTCGTCACCCAGAGATATAAGATGTTTTATCTCAATATCCTGTAACTGCAAACATTGTCTTCCGAACCGGAATACATAAACGCTCTGCAAAGACTGCAAAGAGTTCTACCACTACTACAAATTTAACTTTTTACGTCGGAGGTTTACAACAGAACCTAGCGCTGTACAAACAAAAAGGTTTCAAACCACTACTTCCCAACTCCCAAACTGCGGGTTTTGTTTTTATTCGCGAACTTCCGGTCGCCGGCGCGGCCACTTCCGTTTCCGGTGCGGAGTAACGAGACCGCCATGATGTATTACGATGCACTAGTTCCACGCGACTTTACCCGCCATCATGTTGAAATACTTAACTATAATAGAAAAGGGGTTTATATTAGGTATAACGTAACTAGACTTTAAATCCTGATAATATTACAAACTAACAGCATCGCACGGTGGGACCCACATAGTCCCCGTTCCCTTTATATTTGTGAGATAAAATGTAACCCATACCTATTATTTCCAGACCATAATCTAACAGTTTTCGAAATTTCAGCCTCATCCGATACGTTACGACGTGATTGAGTAACAAACCTTCAAATGTCAACATTTATTATACTCATAACAGGATGTGAAAGTCTGAATGTTTGGATCAAGCTCCTCAATGATGTTGGAACGGCTGAATGGATTGTGTTGAAATTTGAAACACATATAGAGTTTAGTCTGGTTAAGCATATAGAGTTTTATCGTGTAAAAATTACGAAATTAATTACTAAGCGGGTATTATATATATGAAACAGTATTTTATAAATCGTGTACTTATTTCAAGAATTTGTGGTTTCATTGGTACTTACTAAATATATTGGTACTTATAAATATGAAAATACAAATGACAATTAAATTTAGCTGGTAATTAATGAGAATCGGGTGTTGGCGTCACGCATTGTATTCTTCAGACTTGTGTTTTATGAGGAAGACTATTCCGTATAAAAATGTTTTCCAAACACGCGACCACTTTCACAACACTACGCAAAGCAGTCGACATTACCTATTCACGTAAAGACTTCCACTCAAACAGCTTGAAGGCTTCAACCCGAATTGATTGGCTTATTAAAACTCCATCACGTCGGAAACTCGTTCTATCCATAATCAGATCCAAATAGCCAGTTTGGTAACAAACTCCGATGATCCGGTATTTCCGTGCGTTTACTTACGACCACCGACACGATCGACGGCACGACATATTTATACTATAATAAATAGCAAACACTAATAATAAAGCTTGTCACACACGTAGCTATCAAAAATCAAATGATTTTGCCTCCATAGCATTAATGGTTGGGTCAGCCTAGCATTTGCACGTATTTTGTATAATAGTGATTACAATTAGACTAAGTATTGTCATTAAATTTAGACAGTTATATTCGAGTTATTGACGACAATTCCGATTCTGCTGTAGATATATTAGCGGCCCTGTCAGGCACAAAACAAGAACCAAACAGAAAGGTGTGCGCTCGAACACGTAAAAAAACATGCTGTTCATTTTAAATATGTCTTAGTATATGTACAACAATTAATATTATTTTGCAAATATATAACAATATACAATAGTTCAAATTACTGTATGAGTTAGTAACGTCATAAAAATATGTGTTATAGCTGCGTGCCCATCACTTGTTTATGAAAATTATGGTAATATGTTAAGCTATAAACTACAATAATCTATACTAATATTATAAAGCTGAAGAGTTTGTTTGTTTGTTTGTTTGTTTGTTTGTTTGTTTGCTTGAACGCTAGGATCTCGGGAAGTACTGGTCCGAATTGAAAGATTATTTTTCTATTCGATAGTCCATTTATCGAGGAAGGCTTTAGGCTATAGAAAATATTTCTACTATTCATTGAAGCGGAGCATGAAACAAGAATATAACAAAATCGGGAAAAAATATTCCCTTTTAGAGAGTTTTCGTACATTTCGTGCTTTGACATGACACATGACAGCATGTGTCAAAGATTGCGTCATTGAATTTCAGTAATCTGTGCCTCGAATATAAACCTTTGCTATTTTTTTTTTCTAAATCTGAGTTGGTACGACCAATTTCCGACAGGTGGCGTAGCAGGTTGCTGAAGAGGTTTTTTGTTTGTAATCGATATTCTCAAGAATGAGTGAACCGATTTCAGTCATTCTTTCACCGTTGGATATGTACGGGATCCCGATGAGTGCTATATAATATACCACGGGCGAAGCCGGGGCGGGCATCTAGTATTATTATATGGCTACGTATGTGACGGGCTTAAAGCAGAAATAGCTCAATTTATGTTTCCGTTCTTGAGATTCAAAATTGTCATTCACATTGTTTTCCATTTATGTCGAAAAACGGTATATATTTTTTTAACGTTATTAGGCTGTAAACAAACTGAAATAAACAAAATGGTAAATGGTTTTGTCAGTCAACAGAACAGTCAAAAAAACTTTGTCGTGCCGTTTGTCAAAGTCGTCCCTTATAAACAGGCATACCGGTATTTCCGGTAATTACTCAGCCGAATTGAGTCCGAAGTTAGCGAGTTCTTTCCGTCAGTTGTTCTCAAAAATTAATTACTGGAATCGGGAAAGCGCGAGTCAATTAAGAAGTTTGCTAGGTTAACGGGGTGATGCTGAGACGTGCGAGATATAAACCGGTTATGTCTTATCGGGGTTCTTCGTTATTGCGTTTGATAATAAAACTTTGATAGCTGAGTCAAAGAGATCATTAAGGTTTTTTTTAGAAATTGAACTCATACGACAGTTTTCCAGATATTTGCACAGGGTTGACGTACGCCAAAAACGTTTTGAAAAGAAAGCTTTATTGACCCCTTTGATCACTTTTTGGTAGGTGGGAATCTAATGGATTCCTATCATTGACATGCTAATGCAGCGACGCCGACGTAGCGTAAGAGTGGCGGTTGAGCAGCGTAGCGGGGCGTGCGCGTTAAGACAGTTTTGACGGGCGATTTCTTTGAGGGTAATAAATATACTTCAATGTCAGTACATTGACATATTATTGTCAAGCATCTATCACTCTTTGTAACTCTTTATTGACTCTCACATCTGTCACGTGGAAGATGTTTTATTAAGCATATACACAGTGTATGTCTATAACACAAAGAGTGATAGATGCGTGACAATATGTCAATGTATTACAGTGGGTAATAATACAGTGTTGTAACTTTAACTGTTTTCCCATCTCAAAAATACCCAACGCGCTCAAAGAAAAGAGAAGATTTCAAATCAAAAATATAATGTTGCTATTTATTTATTTTCAGATAGTCGACGGGAATGCGAAGACCGACGTATCGAACAGGAAAGAGCCAGGCCTCTTCTGCGGAGAGATCGAGCAGCCGCAGACCTTCATATCAGAGACCAACTTCGTGAAGATCGTCTTCCACGCAGATAACTTCACCGATCAGACTTACTTCAGTTTTGATTCAAGGTGAGATAGACATTTTATAAGACACACCAGAAGTAAAAACACAGAAACACTTTATTAGGCACGCCCACGTGGGCACACCAGACACAAAAATTATTTTTAATATTTATACAGGGTTACTAGATAAACACATTGTTGAAGAACTACAGACCTATCTCACTTCTGAGCCACGTTTATAAGTAGTTTTCGAGGGTAATCACGAATCGTCTCGCACGCAGGTTTGACAACTTCCAGCCACCCGAACAAGCTGGTTTCCGAAAAGGCTATAGTACCATAGACCACATCCATGCGCTCCTGAAGATTATACAGAAAACCGAGGAGTATAATCGGCCACTATGTATAGCGTATGTGGACTATGAGAAAGCCTGGGCAGTGCTTCAGTCTTTCCAGCGATGCCGCATTGACTATCGCTATATCGAAGTGTTAAAGTGTATTTACAGCAACGCCACAATGTCTGTCCGACTACAGGACCGTTGCACAAAACATATCCAGCTACAGAAAGGCGTGAGACAGGGAGATGTTATATCTCCGAAACTGTTCACTGCCGCGCTGGAAGATGTTTTCAAGCTGGACTGGAACGGATATGGCATCAATATCAACGGCGAATGCATCACTCACCTTCGGCTTACCAACGACATAGTCATTGTGGCGGAGTCGCTGGAGGATCTCGGTGCTTTGCTCAGGGAATTTAGTAGAGTATCCCAACAGGTAGGATTGAGGATGAATATGGACAAGACGAAGGTCATGTCAAATGTTTATGTCTCACCTGCATCGGTTATTGTTGGGAATACCACACTCGAAGTTGTTGACGGATACGTCTACCTGGGTCAAAAGATCCAATTAGGTAGATCCAACTTCGACAAAGAGGTCCAGCAAAGGATCCAACTCGGATGGGCAGCGTTCGGGAAACTTCGGCACATCTTTGAGTCCAAAATACCCCAATGCCTAAAGACGAAAGTCTTTAACCAGTGCGTGTTGCCAGTGATGTCTTATGGAACTGAGACGTGGTCTTTCACTGTGGGCCTCATAACGAAGCTCAAAGTCACACAGCGAGCTATGGAGAGAGCTATGTTCGGAGTCTCTTTGCGCGACAGAATCCGTAATGAGGATATTCGCAAAAGAACGAAAGTGGCCGACATAGTTCAAAGAGTAAGTAAGCTGAAGTGGCAATGGGCAGGCCACATCGCTCGCAAAACTGACAACCGATGGGAAAGAAAGGTTCTCGAGTGGCGACCACGAACCGGAAAACGCAGTGTTGGACGGCCTCCCACTAGATGGACAGATGACCTCATTAAGTTCGCTGGAAACCGCTGGTTGCAGGTTGCGCAGGACCGTTCGTTGTGGAAATCTAGGGGGGCGGCCTATGTTCAGCAGTAGACGTCTTGCGGCTGATGATGATGATGATGACTAGATAAAGATAATTTATTGAACAGATATTGAAAAAACTTTTTTTTACTGTTAATCACCATACCACAAGACCTTAACACGAAAGTCTACCATCAGTGTGTGTTGCTAGTGATGACATATAGCACTGAGACGTAGTTGCTAACTATTGGCATGATATGCAAGCTCAAATTTGCGCAGAGGCAATTGAGAGAAAAATGCTTGGAATTCAAATGTGTGACAAAATACGTAACGAAGAAATCCGCAGAAGAACGAAGGTCACCGACATAGCTCTTAAAATTAGCAATTTGAAGTGGCAATGGGCAGGCCATATAGCTCGCAGAACCGATAACCGCTGGGGAGTAAAGGTTTTCGAATGGCGATCACGAACTGGCAGACGCAGTGTATTGATATTGTCTCGGTCGTGGGAAGTCAGTGGATGTAGGCGGCACAAGACCGGTCATTGTGGAAATTATTGAGGGAGGTCTATGTCCAGCAGTCGACGTCTATAGGCTGCAGATGATAATGATGATAATGACTGGTAATCACCCTGGATCCGTTTCAGGGCACGATCTGTATATATAAACAAACAGATTTTGGTAAAACTCAATACATACAAAAAAAATGTGTTGTCCTGTCTAGCACTGTTTAGCAGCTGGCTAGTATTTATTCACGTCACTTGACACTGGATGTCATTTATCGAACGTTAAAAACCGCGCGCGTTCTTGATACGAAGAGTTCGATGCTTTTATACCAGGCAAATACATTTTTTAAATTTATTATTATTTTATACGAGAAAAACATTTTTTTTACAAACGGTACAACAAAAGTAGACGTATTTGATGTACTTAACACCCCCTTGAAAGAATGCAAGCTGATCACCAATGACCTTGTATAACCTGTGCATATAAATAGCCTGTGTGTTAGAAAGATAGTCTTTATTGGTACACCAAAACACTAGTTACTCCAGGACTAGGACATTACACAAGGACTTGCGTCAAACGCCAACCTACACTGATCCAACGTAGTCCTTGACACTTATAAGAGAAGGCCCCCCCCCGTCCCAACAATGGGGTCATAAAGTGGCCTAATTATGCAACAATATAATGTGTGTGTTACGGCTCGTC
The DNA here is from genome assembly GCA_017562165.1 of Ectropis grisescens. Classification (NCBI taxonomy): domain Eukaryota; kingdom Metazoa; phylum Arthropoda; class Insecta; order Lepidoptera; family Geometridae; genus Ectropis; species Ectropis grisescens. The sequence continues at coordinate 22,249,583 of CM029783.1, forward strand.
TAGTCGGGAGAACGGCGCCTGTCAGCCTAGCAGTGCCCTGCGGTAATACTCGCGTAACTCCCGGTCCCATTATTTTTCCGGAATAAAAAGATGCCTATGCCTGTGTTCCAAGTTTCATCCCGATCCGTTCATACGTTACGACGTGATTAAGCAACAAACATCCATTCATTGACGTTAATAAAATCGTAGAAGAGTAGAATTCTACTGTACGTGTGTATGTTACTGAACACCTCTTTAACGTCTGAATCGGTTTGAATGGTTTTTTTTTTGTATGCGCTTGGATGGCGCTCTAGATGGCTTAGATTCACAAATCAACCCGGCAAATGGCAGTCGGCATCTAGGCTATTTATTTATAGTGGAACTAAGCTCGCGGGCTAGGAAACATATAAAATGTTATATTGTGAGTACCCAGAGAGAGTATGATTAAAGATGTTGCTTCCTTCTAGGGCTGAACAGCAATTCGAAGTTTACCTCCGATACGGACAACATCCAGAGCTGTATCCGAACCGAAGAGGGGGAAGTCGTAGCTGGGTAAGTCACATCAGTCTAGCCGCTTGCTTGCCCGTGTCAACTAGTAGTTAACAAAACCCAAACGCTAAAATGCCCGTGTCAACTAGTAGTTAACATCGCGATGCAGTCTATTATGCCCGTGTCAACTAGTAGTTGACATGGCGCGGCATGCTAAAATGCCCGTGTCAACCTGTGGTTAACATGGCTCCCGCGGTGGAAAAAGTTAAATATATTCGTCTTTATCGCTCTAAGGCTTACTTTGTATTATTTATCCCGTTTCTATGTTAAATTTCCCCTCGTATTAATCCCAGTACAGTATGAAAGTCATAGAAAAAAGAAAAGAAATAAAAAAAAATACGTCCCTTGTCAATCCTGTCATTGAGTGTTGATTCAGTGCGGGGTGTCTACGTTAGTTCTTCTGGTATTACTATTAAATTTAGTTTCAACAAACAAACGACAGATAACAAACATAATCAAATATTAAACCCCATATGTCATAGCTTTAATTTTAGAGCTTATGAGCTTTTAAAAAGACGAGCTTTAAAACGCGCTATTTCAATTTCAACACACCATAACTCTGCACCAGAGTTGTACACGGAGAAACAAAAGATAACATTGTATAGCTAGTTTCATATTAAACATAAAAAAATATTACACTTTATAATCTTTCAAAACAAATTGATTCACAAGGAACGATTGCGTGAATCCCGACTCTTACGCCTGCGGGGCATAGCGAGGTGTGCAAGTATTTTTCCCAGGGCATTTTGGTTAGCAACGCTACAGGGGGCGGGGCATAGTGCGTCGCGCGGTTTGCAGCGACGGGCAAGCGAGCGGATATTAAAATGTTTTCTTTCACCGTCAACAAACACACAGACTCATCAGTTTCGGTATTATTATGCTAGATAAAGAGCTGTTATAAGCAACAAAACTTCGGGTTTCGTCTTGGAAAGAGCACTGAAGACGCAGTTACTCCTCTACTTAAGTTCGATAGTAGCATCTAAATTGGACAATAAGCAAAAATGTGTTACTATTTTCCTAGACCTAGCTAAGGCCTTTGATACTGTCTCTCCCTCAATTCTTATTTCAAAATTAGACAAAATTGGTATAAGAGAAGTTGCCTCAGACTGGTTCAAAAGCTATTTGCTGGCGCGAAAGCAGTGCGTCAAAAGTTAGTTTCGGTGTACCACAGGGCGGCATATTACATTAATATAAAGATTGACGCTTTTCAATCTTTATATTAATGATTTACACGACGTGCCGATTGATAATGCAGAGTTGGTGTGTTATGCTGATGATACAACAATCATATTTCACGCACCGACATGGGAGAAAGCTATTGAATACGCTGAGGCAGGCTTGTCTAGTGTCTGATCTGGCCACAGAGAAATCTGCTTACACTTAATACTAAAAAAACTGTATGCCTTTGTTTTCATAAAACAGCGTTTTCAGCCCCAGTTTTACATCTAAATGTTAAACTGCATAATCCTAGCTGTACTAAAAATACGTGTAACTGTAATATTTTGAGCAGAGCTAAAATTGTCTAATATTTGGGTGTTATTTTGGACGAGAACTTGACTTTCAGAAGTCATTTAGTTGCCCTCTCTGCACGTGTTCGAAATGTTATAGGTATAATGAAGAATCTTCGTGATGTGGCTCCCCCGGATATTTTGTTATCTGTATATTTCGCGTTGTGCCAATCACTTTTAAATGATTGTATTATTTGTTGGGGTAGTGCAGCCAAGACATTCATTATATTAGTAGAAAGAGCACAGAGGTACGTACTTAAAGTAATGATGAAGAAACCGCTTCTGTTTCCAACTAAAGACGTTTTTAAGGAAAGTGGAGTGCTAAGTATGAGGCAACTATTTATATACATATTAACAATTTTGTACATAGGTCCACATTAACAGATAAAAATTATGACGAAAACTTCAAAAAGAGGAGTTTGTAACCCCTCTTTTTGATTCCTTTCTCACATGTCCACACATCTTTTGCTCGTCGTTTTGGTGGTTTTATCAGAGGTCACGTGTACAATGTCTTGAACAAGCACTGTAATCTCAAAAAACTGACAATGCGTGAAGCTAAAAGGTCACTGAATTTTTTTTTTTTTTTTTTTTTTTATAACTTTTATAGGTTTACACTTGACTGCCATCTCGCCTGATGTTAAACGATGATGCGGTCTACGATGAAGCGTGTTTACCTAGAAGAAACCGATTCACTCTCGATTTGATAACACAAAGATTGTAACTATCGGGAAAAACCCTCTCAGGCAACGTATTCCACAGCCTAGACGTTCTTATCACAAAAGTAGAGTCAAATCTCTTCGTTCGTGTCTTTGGAACATCAACCATGAGACGATGTCGCTTTTTCGAGCTACGAGCATTCCGATAGAAAAAAGGGCAAGGTGGTATTAGATCGTACAAATCAGTCGCACACTCTCCGAAGTGTATCCGATAAAAAACCGATAAGCTAGCAATTTTCCGGCGATGTTCGAGACTTTGTAGTCTTTTTCGCACGAGAATGTCATTGCCTATGAGCCTTTTGGCACGTCTCTCGATCGATTCCAGAGCCTCCAGCTGATACTTAGCCGAACCATCCCAAAGGTGCGAGCAGTACTCCATACAGGAGCGAATCTGTGCTTGGTATAACGTGAGCAACTGTGCAGACTTGAAGTACCTTCGCACCTTTGAGAGGACACCTAGTTTCTTGGCAGCTAATTTAGCCTTAGATTCGATATACGAGCCAAAGTTGAGAGTCGATGATAAAGTAACGCCCAACAGCTCGAGATGGTCGGATACCGGCACGGATACACCGCGAAAAGTAGGAGTCTGTTGGAAGGACTCCTTTTGCGGAAAACAGACACGCCTGCGTCTTTCCCTCGTTAAACCTGACCAGATTGGCATCGCCCTATTTAGAGACTGCCTCAAGGGTCAAGTTTAAACGCTCGATCAAACTCTCTCTCAGTACCTGAGTTTGCTGCCTATTGGCTCTCGCGCTCGATATGTAGCTCTCTACAACGGTGCTATCATCAGCGTACCCAAAGATACCGGGCTTCAACAGATCGTTGATATGTAGCAGAAAGAGTGTCGCAGAGAGCACCGACCCTTGAGGGACTCCGGCATTAATAGCCATTTGATCCGACGAGCATCCATCGATGACCACTCGTATGGATCGATCCTCAAAAGTCCGATATCCACGTTATAAAACCTGGAGACAAACCATAAGCTGAAAGCTTGCTTAAAAGGCCATCGTGCCAAACCCTGTCGAAAGCTTTCGAGATATCCAGGGAGACTGCAAGTGCTTCCCCGTGCTTCTCGATAGCTTCACTCCAGATGTGAGTGACGTACGCTAGAATATCCCCAGTGGACCGGTTTCGGCGAAACCCGTATTGTCGGTCACTGAGGAGGTCGTTCGATTCTAGGTACGCTAGGAGCCTGTGGTTTAAGACACGTTCCATAGTCTTGCAGAGTATGGACGTGACCGAGATTGGCCTGTAGTTGGCAGGGTCAGCACGACTACCCTTTTGGGTACTGGTTGCACGTTGGCAAGCTTCCAAGACTTCGGTACTTGCCCAGTTTCGAGAGAGAGTCTGTACAGGCGCGTCAGTATTGGAGACAACTCAGGCGCACAAGCCTTCAACACTACGGCAGGAATGCCATCTGGGCCACTAGCTTTATTCACGTCCAGATTGCGTAGCACTTTGCGAACCTCCATTTGGCGAATATGTATTTCTGACATAGAAGTCGGACAGCCAGGTGAAGTAGGAGGTGTCGCGCTACCAGCATCTAGACGCGAGGATTCCGCAAACTGAGATGCAAACAAGTTTGCCTTCTCCATTGCGGTGTGAGCCAGTGTCCCATCAGGTTTCAGCATTGGAGGCAGTGAGAGGCGGCAGAAGTTCGATTCGACCGATTTAGCTAGAGACCAAAACGCTTTGCTGCCCGCAGGGTACGAAGCTAATTTGTTCCCTATTCCACTAATGTGGTCAAAACGAGCCCTCTGAAGAACCTTTTTGCATGCCTTAGCAGCCTTGTTGAACGCTTTCTTCTTCTGGTGTATATCCTTTGCCCTACGCTGTCGAGCATCAACCCAAGCTAGGTAGGTCTCATGTTTAAATGCTTCAGCACTTTTACATTGAGAACCAAACCAAGGGCGAGCTTTGCTGGATAATGTGACGTCAGAGTATGGAATGAAATACTCCATAGCCGTTCGTATTACATTAGTCACAGCATCCGCGCAGACTGAGGGATCACCAGAAGTGAAGCACAATGGCTGCCACGGGTAAGATGCAAAGAAAGAGCGCATCTCGTCCCAATCTGCTGACTTGTATCGCCACATCCGCCGGTTGCCTCTAGGGCTGGGATCAGGCGGATGGTAGACAGATACTGACTTCACCAGACAGTGGTCGGAGCTGCCTAACGGCGAAGATACCACCACGGAATAACGGTCTGGATCTGTTGTCAGCAGGAGGTCTAAGCAATAAGGTGTATGCGACTCAACATCGGGTACTCTTGTGGCCTCTTGGACCAGCTGGGTTAGGTCTAACGATAAAGCTAGCTTTTCGTTTCCTGCCCAGCGTGGTCAGTGTCCCGGTATGGGAACAGCCATTCCTTATGATGGCCGTTAAAATCCCCCAGTAACACTAATTGGGCTGAAGGGTACTTCTGCTGAGCCGCGTCCGCCGCCTCACTTAAATAATCCGTAAGCCTAGTTGTCTCCTGGTCACCGCTGTGCGACCGATATACACAGGCGTAGAGAATTTTGTCTATGCCCGTGTCTATCAAAACCCAAAGAACGGAGAATCTTGTGTCCTCTAAGTTACGGAGACGCCGACAGCAGATGTCGTCACGGGCGTACAGGCACACTCCAGCACGGGGCCGAAATTTGTGCTCCAGGGTGTAACCTGGATACGTTAGGTACGCCACATCCGACGGACAACCTATCTGCGTCTCCGTCAGAAACAAGAGTGTCGGCTGCTCAGTCTCGAGGTGGTGATGGACTGCAGAGAGATTTGAGTGCAGACCTCGAATATTTGTGAGGTGCACTTTAACCAAGGAGTTTAAACAAGGAGTGCGGCCGCGCTTTACACTTGTTTCTGTTATTTCTTTTTGTCATTTTTGTTTTGAGAGGGGATCGGTGGGAAAACGGCAGTAGAACGAGGCCGCACACTACTGACCATTGGTAACAACACCCAACACAAACACATCATTGGAGAGCTAGCCTGGAGACTGCGGGGACGCTCGAGCCCCCCCGGGGATGTCTATCTGGCCTTGTCATCCGGTCGCCAACCGGCAGGATAGCGCATCCCGGGATTTTTCGCTAGATGGCGGGGCAGCCTTTCATGAGTGGCTAGCTCACTACTTGGGCCCCCAACTATCTGCGGTCGGTCGCGGCAACCGTGCCTCGGATCCCGCTACCCTCCATGACTAGCTTCCCGATGTACAGTATCGATGTGTGACAGACCGGTCTTGTAGTTATGCAGCAACTGTTCTGACCCGTTTTCCCCAATTCCCGTTTTTTTTAAATGCACTTGATTATTCGGAGACTGAAGATTTGCTAAAAATTATATCCCTATTTTACTTTCGCTATGGCATTTATTCCTCCATTGGAATTGTGTTTGGTAGATGGAAATTGGTTTAAAATAAAAACTTTATTCAGCAAAATATTAACAAAACAAATAGATATGTTTATTTTATGGCTATTTGTATATGTACTCGTAGATAGGTATTTATTGTGTTGTTTACATTTAGTGTAATCGTATCTCATGATACTAATTAGGTACTTACCTTTTTACCTTTTGGATTAATGAGAAGTTTAGTGTAGGAAATTTTGTAGTTTTACCAGAAAAATAAGCCTGAATTGATATGTATATATGTATTTTTTGGCTGTTCCTGAACTTGTTTTTCAATTTATTTTGTGTTTTGTACAATTAGAGGTGTTTCAACATTTTGGAAATACGTATCTTGGTTCTCGCGTCACAGGCGTTGCCTAGTGCGGGAGCTGCAGTGTATTCTATGATGTGCCATCCATAAACATGGGCTATACTTACTTTATAAGACTTGACTTACTGGAAAACCATTTCATATTTATGTAAATATTTTTTTTTTATTATTCATTTTCAAAAATAAGTTTATGTTTTTTTTAATATAACTAAGACGTACTTATAGCAGACTATTAAAGTTTTGCTAGCGCCGTATTTTAAACTTTAGCTTAGCTCACCTTAGCAAAATACTATGTTTCTCTGAGTTCTATATTTGCCACAAATATCGAAACTTCTTATCCCAATTCAGTTTTGCTCAACAGCGTAACATATTTTTGCTTCACGTACACCTCGAGTAAAAGTTTGAAATACGGTTTATACGTAGAAACTAATTTTTCGTCGAAACTTCTTCAAACCCCTTCTTCGAACTTCTTCGAACCCTGAACTAAAAAAAGATTAGAAAGAACAAAAATCTAGTGTTATGTCACTAGATTTAAGAATTTATCTTTTTGTTTATTCATTTTTGTTTTTGTGTTGCGAACAATAAAGCGTTTCTATCTATCTATCTAACATTTTTTAGTTCGGGCCTTATCACTAAGAGCGATCTCTTCCAGGGAACCGGATTACTGTTATGAAAGTCATAAACTTTTGATAGAATAGTTACAAAATTTTAAAATCATACCTACTTATGATACACGGAAACGTCCAGAGAAAAATAAACGCCCGTTTTCAACACACATAATTTATTTTTTCTTATTTGTTTTGGGCGGAAACTGAACTTACGATTTCAGACACGGTGAGCAGACTCATATTGCCTGATCATACTGTAATTTTTTTATGCCTTAATTTGTCCCACTGCCCGGCAAAGGCCCACCCTAATTCTCTCCACTTAATCATGTCCTGAGCTTCCATCGTTGGTTATAGAGGTATATTATAATGTTTAGGTAGTGCAGAAATATACCCCACGGCACTACTGCTAAAACTTTTTTGTACTCAGTAGTGCAGAAGGGAACGAAGATGTAAGACGTTTAAAAACTCCACGACACTATTGGCCAGTAGTGCAGAAGAAAAAAACACTACGACACTACCAGTAGTGCGGCTTGGTAGTGCCGTGGGGAATAAGCCGTTTATATGCACTTATATACATAATTGTAAATACATATTTAAATACACAGTAACACCCAGCTACAATAAACTTGTAGGTATTCATCACACAAATAAATTGTCCCTATGTGGGATTCTAACCTAGCTACTGAGCCATGAAGCCAGTCATATATTCCACTCACTCCCATTCCTTAGTGACTTATTTCCCTAATTACATTTGTTTTGTGTACATATGTACTCGACTTTCATAGCCCTTTGTTTGATATCGCCTAAATATAATATACAATATGTTACAGAATGCCTACAGGCCTGAATAAATTATGAGCCGGCGTAGTAAACTAATCAAACGATCCGGCCGGCCACAATCAATACAATAGCCGAAGGCTTTCCCGGTTTATAGCATTATATACGATGAATGGTTATAAAGCCATTTTGATTTAGGTCTGCCAATATCAAAGCAATATTTGAAACAGGTTCATCGATTTCGCATTTCGAATGAAGTAATATAGGTCCAGTAATTCTTAAGTTTTGGCGTCCTTCTTTTTTTAATTATAAGTGGTGAGACGAGCAGGATATGTGCCTGATGGTAAGCAACATGTCTACCACATAACAGCACAGTGACACACATCTATTGGAACATGAAGAGTCCAAATCATTACCTAGCACTGCACTGCGCTCATCACCCAGATCTAAGATGTTTTATCTCTAAGCCCTGTAGGTAATTTCTCTGGAAACATTTCCCTTCAAACCGGAACACAGTAATGTTTTACACAAGAAGACGAGACTACTGAATTTTCGAAGTCATGTGCGTTTTGCCATGTATAGGTTAAATATAAGAAAACATTGTGAGGAAGCCAATATACAGAATATACCAAGAACCGTTCGAAGTCACCTGTTATCTATAAATCCACAGCGGGCCAGCGTGGTGGATTATGATGTTGACTCTATCCTCAGGATAGAATGCCCCAAGACAGCAGTTGGGCTGCTTATGCGAAGTTTCGCATACAGCGGTTAGTTAACATCTTAGATATTTGGGTGATGAGCGCAGTGCAGTGCTAGGTAATGATTTGGACTCTTCATGTTTCAATAGCTGCGTGTCACTGTGCTGTTATGTGGCAGGCATGTTGCTTACCATCAGTCAAATGTCCTGCTCGTCATTTCTTATTAAAAATAAAAAAAATAAAAAAAAGTAGTGTAATAAAGCTAAAGACTCTGTTTGTTTGAACAAAATGTACTATTTATACCTAACTTAGGTCTATAGTACGGCCGTTGAGAGATAAGATTACTGCTTTCAAAAATACAAAGAAATCTAAATCTTAAACTATTGAGCTAAAAATAACTTATACTTGAAAATTTACCGCTACGCCTATGTGTATTATATTTTAAATGTCTTAACACAGCAATAAACAAATCTCCCGCTCCATATGAAATCGATACAAATAGCCCGAAGCGAGACCCGTTTGTTGTACAATCAAATTCCCTCCATACAATACAAATAAAACTGTATTTACACATTGTAACTTGTGCCTGACGTGATGGTAGCCACGGGTTTTCATTTCACCGGGATTTTGGCATCGATATAAAACATCAGATGTGTCCTGAGCCCCTTAAAATTGGTAATGAAAAGCGTCTGTGTGTGCGTAATTGGTTTACAAATCATCAATCATCATCGACCTCTAGAATCGCTAGCGGTGACATTTGCTGTGGTACTATTTATTTTGGTTGTTGGCCACGAATAGGGATAGGTAAAAACGTCCGGCGTTCACCGCTTCCTGCAACCGAGTAGAGCGGAAAAACTGAGCACACTCTTTCCAACGATGACATAATTCCGTGACGTGTAGACGTAATTCCCTCCCAAACATCTAATGTTACACATGGTTACATCTAATGGTTCATATCGATGGATTTTGGAAACTATATGCTTGACTGTGGCAGGTAAGTTGAGACGGACGTTCTGAGGTTAAATGGATGCATTGGAATATTTATAATACACATTTTTTTCAGGACTGCAATACTGTATAAGTCGATTACAGACGAGACAAACAAGTTTCGAAAAATATTCGATAGATGGCGTTTAATAGGACTTAATCTGTAGTAGGACTTAATTTGTATTGTATGTAATAAGTTAATGGTATTTAATAGTTTAATAACTTTTCCAATCGTACACAGAAAAATATTTGTTTTTATGCACTTGGGTCTCAAGATACAACCTATGTGCTTAGTTTGCGGCCCACTGATCATACTTGTACGGACCGTATAAGCATTGTAATGTTGGACTTGAAAAACTACTTATGTATGTGTTTTGTTAGTCTGTGTGTTAATAAAAAATTTCATTTCATTTCATTTCATCATATAATCTGGTTCATATTTTAGATTGTATTATGTATAGTTTACCGTTTCGAAATGTTTTTTTTTTTATTTCATTTTAATCAAAATAGAAAATACGTAACGAATCAAATTATCGCTCCATTAGTTTGGCATGTTTAAGTATGTCGATGCCTAAGAGTAAAAAAGAAACAAAAATCTATCTATGTAACGTAAATCGAAATAAACTTGCGAGTTTTAGTATTAGTATACAAATATTTGTCAGTAGATGGGACCCACACTCACGACCTCCGGAGGACCTACCGCCTAACTAAAAAAACTAGCTTGGCGTTGATTTGCTCTCTCTTTTCTTTTCGCATGAAAAAAGAGACCGCAATTGCAACGCCATATCCGATCTAGTTAGGCGGTAGAAGAGCGGTTCCCGTCCGTACCAATGATCTCACAAGTCCAGTACACTCCGCGAGGCATAAGCTGAGCTTTGCATTAGTGTGAGTGATCACCAATCAGGCAGGAGCGCGGCGAGAGAGAATGGCGCCGCGCCTAAGGCCTGTTGTCACACCTACACTATCCATGTACACTCACACAAATGCAAAGCTCAGCTTATGCCTCGCGGAGTGTAGTACATTGGTTTTGGTTTTACAGTTATGAAGAGTTTTTAAAGACCGACGGTAAAATAATAATTAAATAATTGAAAAGAATTGGTACTAGTTTATATCCCATTTGACATTATTGTGTTACGATTTTTAATTTTTTTTATTATGACACTGTCTGCTCAATTTTAAATTTGATTAATATTTATTATGACATTGTCTAATTATTACTATTTTATTTTACAATGTTTATATTCCGTATAATTACATTTATATTATACAATTTATTATGCCTGACTTGTAAATGTATATATTTATCAATAAAAAACTTTGACTTTGGTTGCGGTGATACCTATAACCACTAACTGCTACAATCTAGTGCGTCAAAAAATGAAACTATCTTTTAACAACTTTTTGGAATTGGCTACAAAATTAACGATTCTCAAAAAAAAAACAAAACGATAGAAGTGTTAACTCATTGCAAAAGTTGTTTTATAATTATAAACATAGTGTGTCTTTTATTTTGGGTACAACTTCGAAAATAACTGTACAAATGCGATGTTTCTAAAAAAAATACAGTGTTTTAGCTGACGTACACTGAGAGTTTTTTTTTTAATTCGCCACTAATTTTATACCAAAACCAAACCAAAATTTGTTTTGATTTCTGATCTAACTTTAAATAGTGTGTCATGTCCTTAGGGGCCTACTGTTGTATTTCACTGTGAAAATTACCTATTTGACAAAAAGTGAAAAACAAAACTTTCGGAACAAGTTATATAAAAACAAATAGGTTTTTATTCCCCGGCGTATTTCTCAAAAGTAATGGTAACGCGGAGTTGGACATTCTATTATTTTTTTCACGACTACAAAAAGGATTTGTTGTTTTTAGTTCGTCGGTATTTATACCTACAATTGTCGGTTCGTTTTTTTTAGTTTGGGACTTGATAGTGTTGTGGAAGAAATACTAATAAAAGAACATCGATATTTTGAGTTGGGTATTGTAGTGGTAGGACTCTTAGCAGTCCGCCTGGGGAAGTACCACAACTTTGCCATTTATTCTACCGCCAAGCAGTAATGTGCAAACATTACTGTGTTCCGGTTTAAAGGGCAATGTTACCAGAGAAATTACAGGGCTTATAGATATAATACCTTAGATCTCTGGATGACGAGCGCAGTGCAGTGCTAGGTAATTATTTAGACTCTTCATGTTCCAATAGCTGCGTGTCACTGTGCTGTTATGTGGCTGGCATTTTGCTTACCATCAGGCACATGTCCAGCTCGTCTCGTACTTCTAAATTATAAAAATTATTTGTATTGTAAAAAAAAAAATAAGGTTCGGTGAGAAAAGGTTCAGGGTTATTGCTCAATTTACAATCCAGCTCAGTTGAATCCTTTTTTTTAATGTCAAATGATATCTGTAATAAAAAGCTAAAATACCAGTGGTTGTGCAATACTTAAGATCAACATTTTATGAGGTTTATTTGATTGAAGTTTACATTGATGTGAAAAAAACGACGAAAAAAACAACAATGCAGCCTTATTCCGTTACTTACGACATCCTTATTACATTTTTCTTGGAACGAAGTTTCTTATGGAATTAAATGAAAGTAATTTAATTCAGATTAAAAATCAAAATTAATAATTGCGGAGTTGCACGACTTGATATTGCCTGCCCCTTTCCACTACAGGACAAGTCGTAAGTCGGCTCACTACCACCCATACACTGTGGATATTCCCAAAATTCGTACTAAACGGTTTGAATCCACTTTTCTCGTACGTACAGCTTTGGAGTGGAATAAGTTGCCGGCCTCCTTGTTCCCTGAGAGAAACAATCTAGAACTTTTCAAGGCCAGAGTGAATAGGTACCTTCTAGGTCAACGTGCGTCATCTTCGACCACACCGTCGCTTACCATCAGGCGAGTTGGTGGTCAAACGCAGACCTATATACGATAAAAAATAATAATAGACATATGAAATAGTTTATTTTCCAGATTTTAACATCCATTAATCAAATTCAAAATTGACATGTAAAATTAGCAATACAATAATAATAATAGAATAAATAATAAAGTCTCGACCAAAATCTCAAGAGACTTTCGCCATAGAATAGATAATATAGATAGAACGGACACTCCCCACCCCCCGCCACTTTCAAGCTTCCTCACCCCTCAGGCCGTTTCGGATACGCTAGGAGCACTCAACGAAGGGCTGGTATCGAACATCTAATTCCTACCTTTCGTTAGACGATTGGATCAAGGTCAGATGCACGCGGCGGTCATCCTTGATACAGCGCGCATCGTCAGGAGGTTCCTCACTCTGCAGCCTTAACCAACAGTAGCTTGTGCCCTGCCCCGCTACTGGCGGCAAACTAGGTTTAAGTTTTTATAATATTTTTACGTTGTTTTTGATACATTTATTGCTATTGTAAAACATATATTTAAGAACGATGATTAAATGACTGAATAATAGAATAAATAATAATAGATTATTAAATTATGATATGGGCTTATGATATGCCCTCCACGTTTTATGGTAGGCTTGGAAGAGATAGAGATATTGCTGCCCGATCAAACTAAGAATGTGAGACTAAAACTGTAAGATAAATAAATAAAATAAGTGACGCGTAAAAACCGCCCGCGATCAGTGTTGTCATCTTTATTTTTTAACCCCCGACCAAAAAAAGGGATGTTATAAGTTTGACGTCGATGTCGGTCTGTCTGTCTGTTTGTCTGTATGTGTGTGTGTGTCCGTCTGTGGCACCGTAGAGCTCAAACGGATGAGCCAATTTCGATGCGGTTTTTTTTATTTGAAAGTTAATATCCGTGCGGATGTTCTTAGCTATGTTTGGTTAATATCGATTCAAGATGTCCGCCGCCACAAAATGGCCGACAAAATAAATCTTCACAACCTACCTTAATATGGGTATCGAATGAAAGGGCTTGACTAGTAGAATACTATACATCATAACAAATGCATATCCAAGATGGCCGCCACACAAAATGGCGAATAACATTATTTTTTTCACTACTACCTCAATATGGGTATCAAATGAAAGGGCTTGACTAGTAGACTACATTGCACTATGACAAATTTCAAATCCAAGATGGCCGCTTCCACAAAATGGCAAAATATATTTCTATTTCACAACTCCCTTAATATGGCTATCAAATGAAAGGGCTTGACTAGTAGAATGTTGTACAGATAACAAATCTGAGGTAGTCGGGGGTTAATCGAAATTTTTAATTTTGTTCTTGTAGGATAATTGTACCATAAATAATAATAACTTTATATTATCCAATAGAACGAACTTCCTGCCTAGTGTCTCATCATACCACTTTTTTTTTTAATATATGATAAATTATACATGAGAAACATGATAATATATTATGAGATATAAATGTGAGATATATGAGAAATATATATGAGATATGATAATATAGGAGATATTATATCAGCTATCTGAGTTACATAGCCCAAGCTTTGCTTAGTTTGGGGTCGGATGGTGTTGTTTATTAAATCATCACCAGTTATGAAAGTGGAGAAATGATGTCGTTTTCTCAACAACGAGCAGTCTGATAGAAAAAAAGACTAAGGTAGTATTACTTCAAGCAGGTCAGCTGACTACTCTCCGAAATGTATCCGATACAAAATTAGCTAGCTATCGACTTTGTAGAGACGTTCGGCAGAGTTTACGAAGCTGGGACAGAACTACCCAAAAAAATATTAATTTTGTTTTGGTTTGTAGGTATCATAAACTACAAAGAGATTCGTACCGCAATATATGTTTGTCTTACGAGTATATTGCGATACTCGTCTCTTTGGAGTACAACTTCTTTGGAGTCGTTGTACAAATATTTACGTAAAAGTAGGTTAATTTATTTTTTTTAATTATTTGTGTCACACAAAATTCTGTACTATCGCACTTTTATCAATATTAATTAATTAGTTAAAGAAGTACTACGGTTCTCCTAGTAGATATAGGTTATATTTCATGAATATACGTGTAAATAGGGATGTTAACACTAATCACAATTTAATGTGTAACGTTAATTTTATCTTAGTTTGCATAAATACAATATCGAAAATCATATGATTATAATTTAATATTACGTAATAAATTTATTGTAAATGATTTTAAATGCTATATTTTTAATCTGTTGTAACGTGACTGGAAACACCAATTTGCCTTATTACGTCACTAGTCGCAAAACAAGCTGTCGAAACTTATTAAAATATTTACTTTTCTGCATTTTTATTATAGTTTGCGATATTAGCGACGACGATTCCGATTCAAGTATTCAAGTAATAATAAGAAAACACATAAACTGTACACACAGTCTTGAATCGCGACCAATGTTTTGCGACTGGTGACATCATGTCAGTCGTTAGTGTTTTAGCGGCAAAATTCAAAACTAGTCTAATATTGTATATTTACTCATAAATCGAATCAAAAATACAAATATTTTGAAATAAAATGCTATTTTTTACGGTAAACAAGGGTTAATCTTCAAAATAAAAGCAGCTCCGACAAATTGTTAACATCCCTATTCAATTAAGTTGTGATGTTAATTATTTATTTGACAACGTCGCTAGTCGAGCTTCCATGACGAGCGCTAAAATAATTAAATAGTTAAAGCTATATGATAGTAATATTGGTCAACAGTTTCTCATAAAAATATACAATAAGTCTGCAAAAAAGTATGCCTATATAATGCGCTATATCGTTGTTTAATCCGGTTAAAAGCCAGACGGATAAACTTGGTCTAGTCTATTAACGAATTTATCTGTTGAAATTACTTTCACGAATATTACTCGAAAATCTAGTTTATCTCTGAAAGCATCATCATAAGGTCATATTGGCTTTTAAATTAATTGTCTACTATTTCAATTTCATATAGATCAGGACTAATACCAAATGTGTCACATTCAACCAACGAAATTTCACCATTAATTATATTGTAATAAAAACGAAATTTAATCTAGCTAAAGTTGAAGATTATAGTTATTTTTTAGTCATTGACAAGTTTACGCTTAATCAGCATCTCGTCACAACCATGCTCTCTACGAAGAGTGCGTTTACTTACAAGAAACCCATTAAATTTCGACCTTTATTACTTTGTGATAAATGTGAAATTTCTTAAGCACATTTTGACAAATGACAGATTACACAAATTGACACAGATTCATGGATCTGGATTTTATAAGCATAAAATATTATTTGTGTAGAAGACCGACACAAATTTGGCAAAGATACTAAGGCAAGGCAATGAAATAGATTATTATATTGTATTCTGAGAAAATGTTCCTAGAGAATAAACATGAAGGGGTGTCTAGACCAATGAATGATCTGACGATAGATTTCAAAGGTGCCTTTGGTAGAATCTATCAATTTTTTTTACTGCAAAAACGTATGATTCACGGTCTGACCGAGCAATACGAGCTAACAAAACTTTGTTTCAGAAACATTTAAACAATATTAAGAACTTGAATACAGTAAAAAGAATATTAATAAGATCAACATATTTGGATATATGGATCTAAATTAGAGGCAGAATGCCGGAGGCTTAAGGGACGTCCCTTTCGAGTCGAGTTGATTAAGGACAGAAATTAATACATTATTTAAACATGCGTTCCATGTGTTTAGTATTTTTGAGAAAGTCTTTATTCTGACATAATTACGGGAAAATGTACCTTAAGCAAATAACAAAGGTATAAATGAGGCTTGGTTCAGTTTTGCGTAATGATGTCGTAAGGTCATTTAAAAAGGTATCTTGTAAGCACTCCGCCATAAGTTACCATGGGGTTTGAGGCTTTCTCTTGCAAGAAATTCAAGCAATTTGCTCGATGACGTACCTATGGCCATAAAACAAGCCGTTCTTGGGGCATATCGGCTACCTCGCAATATTTTCGCCTTTAAAACTAGCAATGAGGCATTTCACGCCAAGCGGAAATGCCTCATTAAAAATTGCCTCATTGAAATAAATAAAAAATAAAACTCTGGTCAGTTATACTTTTAGTAGACGTGAGTGTGTACACACAATTTTTTTTTTCGTGTACTGAGCTGCTAGCTGCTAGCATTTGGTAAATAATTTAATTTAATCCGAAAAATGAGACACTGACTGTTTTTTTTTAAATATTTAAACTCAGATATTTAACTACATTTCAAAAATGTTGTCAAATCGAGAGTGAATCGGTTTTTTTCTAGGTAAGCACGCTCCATCGTAGATCTCATCATCGCTTAACATCAGGCGAGATGGTGGTCAAGTGCGAACCTATTATAGTTTAATAAAAAAAAACAAATCTGCGACACTGAAAGTTTTCAAAGTGAACAAATACATCATCGAGTTAAGGTACAAGTTCGCGCTGAGGCCGCGACACGAGACCGTGACAGGAGACCGAGACCGGAGACCGCGACAGGCACTTGACTCTATAGAATTGTATGGGCGCCAGTTCGCGCCGAGACCGCGACTCATGTGTCGCGACACGTGTCTCGGTCTCCTGTCGCGGTCTCGGCGCGAACTGGCGCCCATACATTTCCATAGTGTCAAGTGCCTGTCGCGGTCTCCAGTTGCGGTCTCGCATCGCGGTCTCGTGTCGCGGTCTCCGGATGAACCGCTACCTTTACAGTTAATTTTCGATTTCATTAATTGAAGTTGATTTTAATTTTTTGTTGCTATTTCAAAATCCACTACACCGTTTTACATAAAACTTATTTGGTATACTACTTCCGAAGTATGACCAAGCAAAAAAGGATTAACCAAATTGATTTGCAATTATTCGCGAAGCCACCGCTTCACATCTCTATTTATAAAAATGTTATGTTGGTTTGTGTACGCTTCAAAAACTCAAAAAGTTCTGCATCGATCGAGCTGTAATTTTACAATGAGATATGATCCGCATCAAGGATTGTTTTTATCTAATTTTTGCATCACGATGTGCTACAGCGAAGCGTGGCAGGGTACAGCTAGTTCTTCCATAAAAATAAACAACGGTTTTTGAAGTTCGTCACATTCTCAGAGCGTTTGAAACTCAGACATCATAATTGTGAGAAGGACGTTCTCGTCTCTAGGCCATCACGACAACACTTATGTACAAACTAAAAAAAATACTTCTATGAATATTGTATTCGTTACTAGCATAACACAAATGGCATAGACAAATTGCCAAAGTTTTATTAGCAAAACTAGAGTACCTACAATGAAAATTGGAGCATAAACTAAACTAACAATCTTAACTTAGCATTTCTGAATTACTCGTAGGCTGATGAAGGTCCGAAGATAATTCACATACTCAAGTCCAGTATCACTAGTTTTCGTTTATTATAAAAAAGAGGCCTTGAGTTAGTTTCACGTAATAATTTTTTTATTTAATTTGTTGGAAAACTTCATCGCCTAATGTTTTAAACGTCGTGGAATCATGTTATTAAGGCCAGGTAGTTCTGTCAAATTATGCATTTAACGCTGTCTTGTTCTCGCGACCGTCACCGACCGCGGAATCGGTGCCACAGTGCAGAAATAACATTAAAATATTGGACTATGTAATTTAAACTCATTTTTTGTTCAAGATTTGTTTATACTAGTGATAACAATTTTGTGAATTGTGAAGTGTTAAGAGTTTTTTTGATATTTAATTATATAACGGGGCACTCACGTGTATACGGTCGGTCAATCCGACTCGAGTTTCGGCCGCGTCCGGCGGCCTTTTTCAAGGAGAGTGCACGCGCGCTACGGCTGCCCGTTTGGCACATGTTTGACATTAGTTTTTTTTGATATATAAATAAAGAAATATTAAATTTATCATACTCGTAGATATACAAAACTCAACCTTTTCTTTTTGGTCACACTATAAGTTGAGAACGACTTTTCCAATTTCATGCATCTTTTAAAAATGTTTCCTAATAATTCACAAGTTCGTCAAAAATTTAAGAAAAATGTGCTGAAACGTAATGAAAGGCCAGTATAAATAGAAGGTTTTTTGGTCAACTTTGCACTAAATTTCTAATCCCATTTTTTTCTATGAGGTAAAGATCACTTACTGAGCATATAATTACAAAATGCTCACAGATCCAGGTAGAGCTTCAAACGCCAATTGAAAAAAACTGTTTTAGCCGATATTTTGGAAACTATCTATTTTGACAATAATTGTAGAAAATAAAATATTGCATCTTTTGTTGCTAGTAAACTTTTTTTGTAAAACTTACCGTTTACGATTTATAACCCATTTAATGATACGATTGCGATGATGCCGATAATAGTGGATGAAAATGATGTGGTCTACGTTGGAACTTGTTTCTCTAATAGAAACAAGCACAGTGTACCTCGTAACCCCAAGGTTCGAACCTTCGACAAAAACCCACTCTGGCAATGCGTTTCACAGCTTAGTTGTTGTTATTACAAAAGTGGAGACCAAACTCTTCGTTCAACTCTTCAATCATGATGATGAACGGTGCTGTTTATTCGAGCAACGAGCAATATGATAGAATAACTTTAATTTAAAAACCCCGACTACAAAAAAATCTACACGTAAAAAAATATTACCTACTATCTAAGGACACTTTGGCGAGTCAGACTAGTCTTAGAATATCTTAGTTACCAAAATCCATCCAGCCGTTTGGAAGATATGTGGAAATAAAAGTTTTACAAACATAAAAGATACGCGCGAAGAACATAACCCTTCTTCCATTCCGGTAAAAAGGGGCATGTTTATGCTACCGGGAACAGAATTCACATCTTATAATTTTAACATTTTTATCATTAAATTGGACATAATAAATCGTAATCGGTAAGTTCGAAAAAAAGTTTACTGGCAACAAAAGATGGGAAATTTTATTTTCTACAATAATAATTGACTTTTTTAATTATAACTTTTTCAGAATATCGGCTAAAAACGTTTTTTCGAGCTGGCGCTTGAAGCTCCATCTGGATTTATTATTTTTTTGTGATTTGATGCTCAAGAAATGATTCTAAACCTTATTTAAAAAATACGAATCGGAAATTTTGTGCAGAGTTAAATTATACGAGTAATTTTACTGCCAAAGAGGCTTCTTATCAAATTTGGTCTATTGTCTAAATTTCTATGAACAATATTATCATTTTCATACAAAAAAAAAAGAAAAAGCAATCAATTTTGGTGGTGTCACAAACTTGGAAAAGAAATAAAAAATTAAAAATTCTAACGAACCCATACGTGTATCTATGGAAAGGTGTTCAAAATTGTATTGAAGTTCCTAACATTTTTTTTCTAAACTGAATAGTTTGCGCGAAAGTCTCTTCCAAAGTGGTAAAATCTGTATGTGAGGACATTTCTTCCAAGTACTAAGTACCTTACTACCAAAGAATTTACCTAAATGGCATATAAATGCAAGTTAGGTATAATTTATGATTTACGCAGGGGATTTCTCCCCTCTCATTATTTCCTTATCCCGATCTCTGATTTGACGGACGAATATTTTACCGATACTTATCTATTTTTCATTGCATCCGCATTGAATTTTTTACTGATGTATTATCGACGTCAGTTTTTTGAGACTCGCCTATTGGTCTACAACATAAAGTAAACAGCGTACTAATTAGTATCAGCGTCTATTTGCAATTCCAATGAAAACGGTATCAAGATCATAGCGTGCTTCACTAGTAATACCTACTGATATTGTTATACTGTGGCACTATGATCGTAATATTTAAAATTTATCGGTTGTCAAAATTGCAAAATCAAGCACAAGCCCGTCGTCCGTGAGCGCCGAAACGCGACTGATCAGGCCTGCCGAACGGCGCGCTATATATATGGTAGATATTAAAACATAGTGAATAACTGATATTTTATATCAAGTCAAACTCTGCGAATGCATTTATAACTTTTTAGTGGCTTTCGTTGAGTATAAAAATTTAGTAAAGAAATTCATTAATTTAGTCATAAACTTGAAAAACCTTTTTGAAAAGGGGTAACTTTGGGATTTTTTGCTATCAAGTAAAATTCATTAAATCGTATTATTGTCTGCGAATGGCGCTAGATTAGATCCTTAACTAATACATATATTTTTTTCAGAGTTTAATACACTATTTTAAAGGTCTTAAAGTTGTTTTAAAAATTCAAAATTTCGGCCCACACGCCCTTAATACATGATGCATCGTAGACTAAGAGGAGAGTACGGACAGCGCTTACAACCCTGCCATTTTTTAAGACCAAATGAATGCATACTGACTAGTCTTCTTTCCCAGTAAGACTACTGGCATTTTCATCACTTTTCCCGTGATCCGTGACCATAGCCGTTGTAAAGCGTTGGGAGGCATTTAAAAATAATTAAGATTAGTCCTTTACAATGTTTTTTAAACGTGACTTCAAATCAAAAAAAATATACAGTAAAAGCTTTATAATATTTCATATAGTAAGCGAACATTTGATTGCAAATAATTTTAACAAAAAATAACCGACTTTCAACGGAAAACTTATAAAGTAAAAAAGTTTTCCTCGATTTCTCTAGGATGTTATCATCAGATCCTGGTTTCCTTGATCATGATATCATCCTTGGAATATCTTCTTTACAACAAAAAAAGAATCAACAAAATCGGTTCATAAACGACGAAGTTATCCGCGAACACATTAAAAAAAAACATACATACGATCGAATTGAGACACCAACTTTTTTGAAGTCAGTTAAAAATGTTTTGAAAATCAAATGATATCCCAAGAAGCGTATAATAAAATTTATTTAAGCATGATCAGTCAGATCAGATTCTTCTGTAACAATAATAATTATTCTTAAGAGTATAAAAAGAGAAAGAGCAATGACACACGAAATCTCGTAACGCAGTCGCTCCTCTAGGATTGACTTGCGGCAATGATGGCCTACTACTGATCTATGATTTACTGATGAGTACTGTCGACCCATCTTGCCGGTGGTTGACCCTCAGTATATGTAAAATTGCAGACCCTTTTATTAAAAACAAATTGACAACTGCAACACTCAGCAATCGTAAGCCATTAGTAGTCCCATTTCCACGAGTTCCGAATCACCCTAACCGTTCCCCTTTGACTCCGTACCCTATATTTAAATTACCGAGCAAATTGCAAGGCAGTCTCCGCACGTGATGAGACTCTTCAACGATTCGGCACAACTACATTGTCAGACTTCAGAACACGAAATCAATGGAGTGAGCGCACCCACGCTGTTCTTTTGTTTTAATTCCAATCCCTTTTTGTAATTTATAGCCAACGAATTTAAAACGGAAAACCCAACTTCTGAATTTTAAAATCTATATAAATAAATATACTAGTGGCTTGTTCCGGCTTCACTCAGATATTGTCATATAAAGCATATTAATTGAAATACCATATAAATATAATATACCATCTTTCAAGTTGAATGGAACAGCACACGGTGCGCAAATTTGATTAAAATCGGCCCAGTAATCTAGGAGTCAATCGCGGACAAATACTGTGATGCGTAATTTGTAAGCTTAATATATTATTAAGAAATATCGTAGATTTTAATAAGTTATCTATCCTTTCAATAACAATTTAATATTTAATTGAAAATGCCATCGCAAGTTACGAGACAGGCCAAAAAATATCGACATACATTTATTATTAAAGTGATCCACATGTTAAATAAAGACACGGGTACACTCCGCGAGGCATAAGCTGAGCTTTGCATTTGTGTGATTGTACATGGATAGTGTAGGTGTGACAACCGGCCTTAGGCGCGGCGGCATTCTGTCTCGCCGCGCTCCTGCCTGATTGGTGATCACTCACACTAATGCAAAGATCAGCCTATACCTCGCGGACAAAATTTCAAGCTCCTGCCTGATTGGTGATCACTCACACTAACGCAAAGATCACCTCATACCTCGCGGAGTGTAACTCACGTTTGATATAGTCAGTCCAGTCCGACTGGAGTTTCGATCGCGTCCGGCGATCTTCCGGTGATCCATAAGCAAAAAAAATAATTAATGGGGTGTTCGTAAATTACGAAATTAATAGGGGAGTATTGATTTTTGCACACTTATAGTTTATGTTTAGAAAAGTAGAGCAAAATGCTATTTTTCCTTTATACTATGTAAAAAATACATTAAATCAACAATGTACACACGCATACATTTATGTATAAACTTTTTTTTTTAATCTGTTTTTAGGGTTCCGTAGCAAAATGGCAAAATACGGGACCCTTATGGATTTGTCATGTCTGTCTGTCTATCCGTCCGTATGTCACAGCCACTTTTCTCCGAAACTATAAAAGCTATACTATTGAAACTTGGTAAATAGATGTAATCTGTGAACCACATTAAGATTTTGATACAAAACTAGAAAAAAAAACAAAAATTTTTAGGGGTTAGGGTTTTAGTTTTTTTTCACTTTTATTTTGTTATGTGACTGCCATGTGACTTGTCATATGTGAGAGGGACTGTCCCTTAACTTTTTTTTTTTTTTTTTTTGTGATTGTTGAAGTTTATGGTCAAGTTAAGCATGCATTAATATTGCTTTGTGATCTATTTTTGACCACGTGACGACCACTACTATTTCTAATAAGTATAACACAGTTTTTGACACAAAAATAACAAGTTTTAAATATAAGTGATCCCGAGACTCTCGACCTAGTTTAAGACTGCGGGCCGGAGGGTCTACCGCCTAACTAAAACTGTCTCAGCGTTGATAATGTTCTCTCTTTCTTTTTTCACTTGAAATGATAGAGACAGAAATATAAAAGCCATAGCCGATTTCGTTCGGCGGTAGAAGGGCGGGTAGCAATGGCTGGTACCAAAAGTAGAATTATTATTATTGTGGCTTAATAATCCTGATATTAGGTAGATAGATAGATAGAGACACTTTATTGAACACACCAAATAAAAATAGCATCAACATCAATATCTCTCCCAGCTCACGTAGGTCTTTTGAAAATACATTTTCACTTAGTGTGTATAAGAACAATACTTCTCTATACAACCCCATTGACAGAATGTGTCGCCAATACAATGATACTCGTATCCTCAAGAAACATCATCAATCTATTGATATATTTGAATGTAATTTAGCCAAATTTAAGCGAAATATACTAGCCATTATTTAATTCCATTATATGTTAGCCTTAAACTCAACAAACATATTATTAACTCTACTTACTAACTAAATTTTCTTTACTACTAAATACTTACTAACTAAAGTTTTGCCACTGTTACAATATTTTTAGTTCACGTTGTGTACACATATTTAGGTATACGATTTGGAACTGTACCTGTTGTTTTATAACTTTATTGTCATTTGATTGTATACTGTTCTGTGTACCTAATTATGTTTATTGCAGCCGAAGGTCGCAAAAAAAACCAATTTACTTTTAAACTAATTTAATAAAATTACAATTATAATTAAAACTAAAAATGAATTGATTTGATCGAAGTTGGATCAAGAATGCGCTTCGCGGCGGGCCGGCCGCGCAGGCAGCTTCGGGTGTCGCGGCGTGGTCACGTTCCCACGGCACGTTGCGCTGACGCCGCGGTCCTCGTTGCTACCGCGGAATCGAGGGCGATGCAGACGCAGCGATTACCGAGTGTTAGGCTAGCGTAACACCTCCCCCCGAAGAACAGCGAGTATGGAAGACCTTGGTCGTGAATTGAGCTGGGGGTTGATTGATGTCAACTCTTCTGGAGTTCGGGTCTTCCTCTACGTTTTCGGGCAATTTCTTTGCAGGCTTGAAATGGTACTGGCGATAGTATAGGCAGGCGACTAGTACAGATGCACTTAATAGTAGCGTGTACATCGGTACTGTAGTGTGATAAAGGCTGTAGTCGGCGTCGTCGTTCATTCTTATCGATTCGGATTGCAGAGTAATTTTCTTGCTAATTTCGTGAAGGCTGTCTAGTTTTATGGAGTTTAGTTTCATTGCGGGAACAGTCGATGGCGTAACAATTGTCTCGTTGACTATATCCATAAGCTTGAGTACATGTCCCTTGAGACGATCGTCAGTGTTGGAGATGGTGAAATGTGTAGTCTCCAGGTAGCATGACCGGGGAATTACTGTGAGGTAGCTACCCTGTAGTGTAGTGTAGAGATCTTGACTGCATGAGAGGTGAACCTTTGTAGGGGCAGGGAAGCTGATGGTATAATGTTTCTCGTCCAATTCTTCATATGCCGGTGTTTGCAGGGGAAACTTGCATTGGGTGACAGATGGTGGCGTTTCTCTTCTGTGTAATTATCAGCTGGACTATGCAATCTTCTATAGATCGGCTCTGCAGGCTCCGACTCTCTTTACAGAGATACCATTTACTGGTCTTCGGGCATTCAGCCTCTATGTACTTGATATCTTTCTCTAGGAGGGCTAGGTAGGGCAAAGGTGGAGAAAGGATTTCACGGTTATGGTTCGGGACTATAGATAACTTATACATATCATATAAAGAGGGTAAAACTATAGGAAATTTATATACTATAACTATCCTATTTTCTATGTAATATGATCCTATTCTAATTATGTCAAAATACTCTCTAAAGTCTAAATCTACTACTCTCTCTGCTATATAGTGTGCTTAACTTGCTAATCATAGCTCGTATCGCATACAAATCTAAAACCGAATGATGCACAGTGGAAGCTCTAATGAATGCTAAAACGTTCTGGAGATTAAAAAGCTCTTGAGAAATGGCATCGACATTGTCACTAAGTATTGTGAGTACTTGGGCTAAGTGAGCGTATTTAAGTAGGTCGTGATCTCTAGTAACTAATGTTTCATTAATTTTATTGGTGAGTTCAGTAAGTTTGCCTTGGTTTTCCACGATGCTCTCTATAACTTTAGAGTATCGTTCGGCCCATTCTTTAGATAGACTGACGTGGCTATTTAGTTCGGTAACTAGCTTATTTTCATTGGTCTTAAGGGACTTCAAAATCTCATCATAGTGTTCAGCGTCAGTATAGTCAAGGTTGCCGGTTATACTTTTTATAACCGAACCAAGTCCGTCTATGAGTCCTCGCTTAACGCGGTTAGTCTCGAATGTCTCTAGCTGTCTCAGCACGTTATTAAGCTTATTTTAAGAAAAGTTATGTGTGGTTCAAATAGTGAGTGGGTTCTGTAGTGAAGGTCAGGGCTGATACTATCTATTTGGCTATTAATGGAATTAATTTTGTCTTCTAGGTCTTGTAAGTCAATGTATTGTAAGAACGAATGGTAATGTGTTATAATTTTAGCTGAGCCTAATTTAAAGGGTAAAATACCAGGGCCATCATTGAGGATTTCAAGTTTTATGTCCTGCGTTAGAGCTGGTTGCAGGATCAGATGGAGAATCAGGATCAGTCTGGAACAATTGGTTAGATTTAGGGACTCTCTTTAACCTATTTTTGGCTATAGGACCTCTCTTCTTCTTTGTGTAGATGTGAATAGGGAGGTTAGCCATTACTACGTCATGAGTATATCTAGGAGCTAACTTCTGTCGTGATGCGACTGGATTTTTAACAAAAATCTGTTGCTCTGGGGAATAGTCAGTTTCTGGTTCCCGGTTTTGTTTCGGTTCTCAGTCAAGTCTTGACGCGAGGCGTTAGAGAGTTCGTGAATTTCTTTATACGCTATGGTCATTTTGTCTTTGTGGCTTGTAATGTATTGCTGTAATAGTTGCGAGGATATGTCAATGTCAAACGGGTCTCTAGGGTCAAAATGTCCAGTTATGACCTCAATTGGTTTACATTTAGTGAGGCTATGTATACTACTGTTATATGCAAGTAAGGCATAGGGCATTAGGTTTATAACTGATTCAGATTTATGGTTGATTTTAAGTATGCGAAGGTGTTCCAATATCGTTGAATGGAATCTCTCCACTATACCGTTTTCGTTTGGTGCATGCGGAGCAACCCTGTGGTGGTGAATTTTATGGATACGCAAAACTCTGCCATTAGTTGGTTGGTGAACTCGGTACCATTGTCTGTGACTATAGTCAATGGTAGTGAGTGATGTGCTAAAGCTAAGAAGGGCTTGTACTACGCTAACTGCGGTCCCGTCTCTTAGGTAATAGGCTTGGGCGTATTTAGAAAATGCGTCAACAATTGTAAGGAACTTTTCACTCTCTATTGTCAAAAGGTCTAAGTGAACTAGTTCAAAGGGCTTAGTAGCTGGTGGCACTATTTTAAATTGTTGTTTTATAGGATTACGGTCGTATTTGGCTCGACCGCACACTGTACACTCATTTATAAATTTAGTAATATTTTCTCTCATATTTGGCCAAAAGTACTTATGTGAAAGGGCTAAGTAGCATTCGTTTATACCGCGGTGGTTGGTCTTACCATCGTGGTACTTGTTAATAATTTCCTGTTGACGGAGGTACTCCTTAACATTTTCTAGTTCCCTTTTAGTGAGTGTCAGGCTCATGGATGAGCTTTTGAATGCGCTTTGGATAACAGGTATAATTTTGTATAACGCTAAAGGCGGATTTATTAGCAACCCAGTTTTGACTTTAGGGTGGACGTACTCTTTGATAGCATTAATTACATCCTCCTCAAGGTTAGACTCAGATATTTGAACGGATGTGCGTGTGTGAGTTGCAAATGGTTTTGAGACGATTGGTCTGCCTTTTATGTCACCTACGACATTTAGAATTAGTTGCTTAGTAAACCTATTCAAGGGTCGTCTGAGATAGGGACTTCAAAATAGGGTTTTCAGCGCTAGAGTGAATGGTTTCGGTAGATGAACCAGACACTGATCTATTTGACGGAGGGACTTCGTCAGAACTGTGAGCTGTTATAGTGGTAGATCCTGATCTAGATAAGGGTTGTTCAGAAGGGTTTGCAATAATAGAGCTGACATCTTCGTTGATGTTAATTTCTACTCTCGACAAAGCATCGGCATTTGTATTAGCCTTGCCTTGCTTGTATACTGTGGTGAAATTATATTCACTTAGCTTAAGTCTCCAGCGTGTTAAGCGAGACCCTGGCTCTTTTAGGTTCATAACCCATTGCAATGGTTTATGGTCTGTAACAATTTTAAACTTTCTTCCGAACAGATAAGGGCGGAAATATTTAGTTGCCCATACGATAGCTAAAAGCTCCTTTTCTATTGTACTGTAATTTATTTCACTAGAGTTCAAAGTTCTTGATGCGTAAGCTATGGGTTTATCGCTGCCTATCGTTCCTTGTGATAAAACAGCGCCTACGGCGAAGTTTGATGCATCCGTGGTTAGTACAAAGTCCTTAGTGAAATCAGGATATTGTAGTATGGGGTCATTCGTCAAAAGTAATTTGCATTTCTCAAAGCACTCTACATATTTCTGGTCTAACGAAATTTTACTTCCCTTTTTGAGACATTGACATTGACATTGAGTTACAGGTTAGACAGAGTTTTTTAGAGTTTAGAGACATTGGGTTAGAGGTTTAGTCACACGTGCAAAATCTGGGATGAATTTTCGATAATAGCCAAGTAGTCCGAGAAAACGTTTGATTTCAGTGGTTGTTTTTGGCAGGGGATACCTTTGCCTGTATTTTATTAGGGTTAGGTTTGACACCCTCGTTTGAAATGACATGGCCTAAAAACTCCGTCTCTAGCTTCAAAAATTCGGATTTGTCCATTTGAATTTTGAAGTTAGATTCTCGCAGTTTTTTGAACACTTTCTCCAGATTTAGGATGTGTTCCTGGAGTGACGTGCTAAATACAATGATGTCATCGAGATAGACAAGGCATACTTCATTCTGCAGGTCTTTGAGAACATTGTCCATCACCCGTTGGAATGTGGATGGAGAGTTCTTTAACCCCATGGGCATTCTTAAGAATTCATAGTGCCCGTTCTCTACGTTAAATGCAGTTTTGTGTATGTCTTCCAAACCCATTTCCACCTGGTAGAACCCACTTGCTAAATCAAGCGTGGTGAAATACTGACATTTGCCAAGTTTGTCAAGTACGTCAGTTATGTTGGGAATTGGGTACTTGTCATCAACCGTTTTCTCATTAACTTTTCTAAAGTCCACAACAAGACGCCATTTAACCTTGCCTGAAGCGTCGGCCTTTTTGGGTACAATCCAAATTGGAGAGCTCCATGCAGAGTCGGAAGGTCTTATAATATTTTGTCCCAACATTTTATTAATTTGGTCTCTAACTTCTTGTCGGTGGACATAGGGGTATCTATAAGTTTTTGTATGTACTGGGATTTCATCGGTGGTTCTTATTTTATGTTTTATTTTGTTGGTGAATGTTAAAGATTCTCCCTCAAGATAAAACACATCAGCATAGGCCGCGCATAAGCGTTCTAAGTTAACGCGTTCTTCCACATTTAGATGTTTAGTGCGGAGGCGGGAAACAACTTCACTAACGCGATTCGGTAAAATTCCAGTACGTTCACTTTCGATGTTAAATACCTCGGCTTCTACCGGTCTATCCATAGCAAAAATAATATCGTTAGATGTGGGGTTAATAACTTCTACCCAACCGCGGTTATTTTCAACTGTGGTTAAGCAATCGGAAATGAGGCAATTACAAATAGTCTGAGTTTCATATACCACGTCTCCGTCTAGTGAATTTACTGGTAGCCTAATTAATTTGGAAGAGTTGGCTGGAATAATTTCCTCATAAAGATTAGCGTTACGAGAGTCATACATCCGAATAGGTATCTCAGCATTACGAGTAACCAGAACTTTACTACTAAGGTCTATTTTAGAACCCCACACGTCAAGTAAATCAAAGCCAATTAGTCCATCAAAGTAGTTGTGGAACTTGTACACGAATAACGTAATGTCATCTTGCTCACAGAATTCCGAGAAACAAGGTAATGTTATCGAGTAATCGTTCTTACTCGTGGCGTGTACATTTGTCACCTCAAAAGGGTCGTAGTTCAGAGGGACATCACTGAAATATTTTTCGACAGCGTCTGGGCTTATAAAAGACTGATTAGCGCCCGTATCAATTAAAAGTTTTAATGGTGGGTTAGATATTTGAATGTAACCCAGCTGTCTTTGGATGTGAAAGTTCAATTCTATTTTGGCTTTTCGCACTTCGACTCCTGTTGAAAATTTGTATCATTTACAGGAGGGGATTGTTCTACTTCCTCTAAAATTACCGATTCAGCATAGGGCTGAGGCTCTGGGTAATACCCATAGTCGGTATAGTCATAGTAGGGGTAATAGTACTGTTCTTCATAATTACAATATGTGTCGTGGTCAGGGTAGTTAAAGTCGCACTCGTTATGGTTCATTTCGCGAGTTTTAAAGTAATTAGTCGGGGGCGGATTCCCGAATTTCCGCCAATCGTGCCCCTGCATAGTGGGTGGTAAAGCTCTAGGAACAAAATGACTGACCCCGCTCATCGGACGAGTTTGGTTGCCGAATCTATATTGCTGTTGAGGCCTATTATTCATAGAAAAGTTATTTTGTTGGTTATTGTAATTTGGTGGTGGAGCACGCATCATTTGCTGTATCCTGGTTAGGCCTCGAGGCTGTTGCACTTGGTTTGGGTAGCTAGGTCTCCAACCTTGAGGAGGTTGAGTCAACATTGGCATTTGCCGCGACGGACCGGGCATGTTAAAATTCGGCTGTCTAACAGGCATACCGAATATCATGGGCTTTGGAACAAAAGTGTTTAAGGGTAAATTTTGTGCAAATTGTGACGGTTGATGGTATTCCTTTTTAGGACCACTACCATCATTGCGCTGTTGCAAATACAGCGTATTTAACTCCTCTTGGACAAATTCCAACGCCTTCTCCATAGATTCAGGTCGCATACAGCGTATCCTGCATCCTAGGGGATCTTTTAGACCTCTTAAATATGCCTGAAGGGTTAGTTTTTGGTACAGTGTACGTTTAGCCTCAATAGTAGATGGAATATGCTCGTGTAGAGTCACATACGTCATAACTGTGCTAAAAAGATTTTGACAGCGCTCGTAAAATTCCTGAGGTGTACTAGACCCTTGGGTCTGTAGGGAAAGGTCACTATACAGAGCAGTTTCATCGCGATGGTCTGCGAAATTGTTAATAAGGGCACTCCGAATACCCTGCCAGGTTTCCGGTATGCCATTGGCGTTTATCAATCTAGACGCGGGTCCCGTGATTTTATTTAGTATTCCGTTAGTGAGGGCTAAGTTGGATAGTTCGTGCCCAGGCTGCGGATTCGCGTGAGCTATAATTATTTGATCACACAAATTAATGAACCGCGTAAGGATATGCGGGTTCCCGTCGAACTCGGGTAACAGTCTAAGTGACTTATAAATGACATCTATATTGTCATGCGCGGATGGAGCGAGGGCCTGAGGCTGAGGTTGAGCTTGGGGCTGCTCCATTTCTTCTAGATTTCTACTCGCGTCAACTAAATTAAACCTATTATACGACCTACTTCTACCTACTCTAATGTCCTTAATTTTCCTCGGATGGAAAATTTTGGAAAAATTTAAATTAATCTAACACAATATATGAGCCTGGAAAAATTACACAGTACACATATAGCACACACAAAAATTACACAGAAATAAATGACACAGTATAAAAAGAAATTACACACACAAAAAATAAATGAGAGAAAATAAAATAAAATATGGGTTCAATAAAATTAGGATGGAATAAGGCTAAAGGAATAAGGACTGAGAAAATTCAAAGCACTTACAACATGGTCTCCTTTTTGCCGAATCAATGTCTGGATTCCCTTCGACTACAACCGTAAGTTCTTTTATTGTAAAAAGCCGCGATTTTAGTGACTTTACTTTACAATCCTACCGACTGCGCCAATTATGTTTATTGCAGCCGAAGGTCGCAAAAAAAAACAATTTACTTTTAAACTAATTTAATAAAATTACAATTATAATTAAAACTAAAAATGAATTGATTTGATCGAAGTTGGATCAAGAATGCGCTTCGCGGCGGGCCGGCCGCGCAGGCAGCTTCGGGTGTCGCGGCGTGGTCACGTTCCCACGGCACGTTGCGCTGACGCCGCGGTCCTCGTTGCTACCGCGGAATCGAGGGCGATGCAGACGCAGCGATTACCGAGTGTTAGGCTAGCGTAACAACCTTAACAATAAATAAAATAAAATAAATAATTTACAAGAATATAACATTTTATACTAATAAAACTAGTGCGACAATTAGGCTCGGTGAATCAGCTAATCTTACTGGCGGCAAACGAATTGTCAAAATATTAAATCATTAAAATTATCACTAAATAAATGCTCATGTACACCCTATTTATTATTTTTGTTAACGAGCCTGCGCGGCGGGTAAACGCGTCGGTTTTACTCGTTCGTCAATCAAGCTTTTAAGACATTTGAAATGCATACATAATACATAAGTGGGAAAAGTTTAGGCATACACACGTTTGTAGCAAAATAAGTAATTGTATGCAAAAGTTATGATCATGTTCTAAATACTCGTACCTTTTTTGAACGTGAATTTAGCTTCAACGTCAACTGATCAATTTGTCACGGTCGGCCAGAGATGGAAATTTTTCATTAAGCGGGATATCTTTTGTGAGCTTTTTCTTTGTCATTACTTTGTCGAGCGATGAAAGGAGTTCCCAAATTTTACATTTTAGCCTGTATTTTTACGGATTCCGCGGCTTTGTGCTTTGATTTTGTATTCTTGTCTAATTAAAGAAGTTGCGGGTTTTTGCCTCAGCTACCTTTTGTGTGGTGATGTCTTCTTTAATTTCGTTTTGTTCAATGTATTGACAAAGATATAGAGGTTATATTTATTGGTTACTAGCAGACCGCCCTGGCTTTACCCGTGGTACAAAATAGTAAATAGCATTCAGGTATCACGAACATATACAACGGTGAAAGAATGTTTTAAATGGGCCCAGTAGTTAATGAGATTTCTGTTCAAACAAACAAACTCTTCAGCTTTATAATATTAGAAAAGATTTTTCTGTGTCAAAATTGTTGCAAAAAATATGTCTTATTTGTAACAGGATGACAATGACATTGAAATCTAACTAACATATTTTTAAGTTTTATTTCCGTTCCTCCTGGTTTATTTGCAACGGTTTATTAAAAAAATCGCATAATTGAGTTCAATACCACGATATTTTTATTGAATAAGACAAAGCGAATGGTGATACTACCACGCCACTCTAACGTAGGTATGAGAAAGGAGACATATCTCTATATATTAGCTTAACCTGTCTGTACACTGAATATCCGCTTGATTCACTTTCGGCGTTTACTCGTCACTGACTCACGTTTACAATTTTAGCGGGAAAACGGATGTCAGGTTACCAAAGTGCGTTTGTTTGACACTTCGGCTTATGAAGTGCCGCGTTACTTGTACCTGTTTAAGCCCATTATTTTCAATAGCGTTTCAAGACGCTTCTGGCGGTATTGTTTATTTGAACTAATGTGCTTGAAATGTAAACTAAAAAATTTGACACTTGTGTCGGATTTTTTTTCGAATTTTCAAGTGTTCTGGAGCTCCAATATGTAATTCTTCCTTTTAATTTAAGATGCATCTTAAATTATAAGGAAGACTTATTATAAGATGAATCTTAAATTAAAATAAGTCTTCCACTGTCTTCCTTATAATTTAAGGTGTATCTTAAATTAATAATAAGATGAATCTTAAATTAAAATAATATTCTTTTATTATTGTAATTTAAGATGCACTTTAAATTATAAGGAAGACAGTGATTTAATATTTTAAATTAATTGTTTACTATATAACAAACATAGAAAAACAAAAAAACTGCGCTCGATAGCGTAAAATGTTTTATTTTTCAAAAGTTTGGGACTATTTTCCCGCCAAAAATTTTATGTTTTGTATTTTTTTCAATTAAATGTTTTTTATATATGAACGAACTTAGTGTAAAACTAAAGTAGTGGGTTTACCGTCTCAAATAAAAAACCCTGCCAAAAGCCCGAACGCAAAGTAATTTTTTTTTAATTTTCGTCATTCGGTGTAATAAACCAAAGTGTATCAAGCGGAAATTACTTTGTGCGTTTTGACTGTCACATCTAGGCCTATAGAATTTGTCAACCTCAACATAATATATCTGTCTTCCGAGATTGCTAAGTTTCTGTTAAGGGTTACAAAATCTCTTTAAAAACTAAAAGAGAAACAAAATAGTTAATGTTACTCATATAAATATCCACTACTTACATACCATACATAATACAAGCTATAAGATTCAGAATCAGACATCCACATACGAGTACGTCGACAAAATCTAAACGTACCACTTTTTCGTGTGCAGATGCGTAACACTAGTGCAAAATAGCCGAAAAGACTCCCACTACTGCACCCCGAAAGCTTGATTACCCGACGTATATCACCTCTGGCGATAATAAGTGGGCAGTAGGACTGTGTAGGGGTGACTTTTTTGTTACTAGAAATTGTAAATAATCGAATATTATGGAATCGAATAGGCTTTACAGATACAATTAAACGTATAATTAGAAAATAACGTTAGGCGTTAGTGAACCGTTTTAAGAAAAAAAAAAAAATTTGAGTGATAGATAAGTCAAAATAGAAGCTTAATTATTGACTTAATAAATGTCAATAGCCAATATTCAAATGAAATAATTGCGCCACCTTTGGCGTAATTGAGAACTATCTTGAACAAATAAGTTTTCATTCGAAAAACGCCTTAATTGTTTAGGTTAATTAGCAGACTCACATAAAATAAAACGGTTTAATTATATTCAAGCCCTGATCTGCTTTTGTACTTTGTAATTAGCGTGCTTACTCCATCTTTGATCGCATCAGCGCAGTTGTTATCGAAATAAAATTCGAATCTAATATATAAAATTCTCGTGTCACAGTTTTCGTTGCCATACTCCTCCGAAACGGCTTGACCGATTTTAATGAAATTTTTTGTGCTTATATGGTATCTATGAGAATCGGCCAACATCTATTTTTCATCCCCCTAAATGTTAGGGGTAGTCCACCCCTAAATTTTTTTTTTTATTTTTTAGACAAAAATTTTAATTTCTATTTTTTTATGATACACCATACAAAAATACATACAATCTTCAATTTTCACCCTTCTACGATCAACCCTTATTTTTTAATAGCCATTTTAGTAATTTAATCATTTTTCATCCCCGGTCGATAACTTATCAATCGTCATTTAATTAGTTATCCCCGCCAGTTGTCTACAGATGTCACTTCTGACCCATTAACCAGCACGATAATTTGGGGATCAAAAGTAGCCTACAGCATATATATTTATATAGTTTGAACACTAATCTCGGGAACTACTGAACCGATTAAAAAAATCGTTCACCGTTCTTTCATACGTACGTAATCCTTGAATGCTGTAGGTTATATATATGTACCACGGGCGAAGCCGGGGCGGGCCGCTAGTAATTTCATATAATTCGAATCTTATTTAAAACTCTTTGTAGATATGTATAATATTTTACTCTCATCCTAAAATGAATACAATGATAGTAAAGAATGCTACGTTTCCGACTTAAGAAATAATTTTGACTGCTCTTGATTGTACCTACTATTAGTTGTTCAATTTAGGCATCCTCAATTATTGTATTGTATATGCTAGTCATTTTTTAAAGACTGCAGTCGCTCTTGTTCATCCTCTCACATTGATTCCACCTTGGTTCGTCAGGCGTACATCTAACAAAATCGAATCGAATAAAACGGAACGCAGAATCGAATGAAAACGACATTCGTGTAAAACCGTTCGATACGAATTTCAAACGGATGACTGTTCACTGCTAGTATTTGCGACTATTTCACGCGATTTATACGTCATTCTGGTCACGTAGATCCCAAAGTGGACCATTTGGTGCTGAATGATTCTACGTTTGCGACTCGGGATAAGCTGGTTAAGTAATTGAGGCCCGACTTGATTTATTTGGAGTGATGAGTAGTCGGTGTATCGGGACGTCGATTTATTGGTCTATATAGGTCAACTGAACTGATCTGAGGCGATCTAATAAGCTTGTGCTTATTACTTTTAGGAAGATGTTATTATTCGAGTTATTTTTAGAATCATAGTGGTGAATCCTTCTTTGGCTCGTTTCTGATGCAGAGAATAGCCATGGCCATTCAGCGAGGTAAGACAGCCAGCTTTTTAGACACATTTGTACTAGAAAAGGTTGAGGGTGGGCTATTTTAGCTTTTGACGTTGTATGTACGTGACATGAGACGAGCATTACTGAAAAAAAATGGTTTATTTCTTCGAATTGATTTATCCATAATACAAATAATAATAATAAAATCTAAAACTACAGAACTAATCCAAAAAAACTGCTGCAAAGCGAGGAACTTCTAAAAACTGTGCCTTCTACATTTATGACCATCATTTATGGCCTTCTACATTTATCCAACCATCTAGCTATTAAAATATTGGGCGTTGCTTTTCACTACAGTTAAAGCTCATTTACATTATTTGTATTGCGACTCCAAATTCGTTTGTAGTACTTTTGTTGAAACGAGAAATATAATTATTACTTTACTAAATTTTAATTTTCTTTGAAGCAGCAGTTGCAGCTGTGTTGCATTAATTTGCATAATTTGATTAAATAATTTCCTTTCTTTTGCCAGGTCTTACTGCGAGCGAGTGTTCAGAGACTGCAGACTACAGACTTGCTACGTGCAATCGGCTGCGTATCCCGGCGTTTACCCTAGAAACTTGCATTGCAGGTCAGTATAATCAAATTTACCCTGCTGGGTACAAAATACCCTCGTCTCTTAAACTTAAAAGTATCAGCTACAAGAATGTAAATTTTCATAACATTCAATAAAGACTGCCAATGAAAAAAACAAGCACATGAAATAAATATATAAGAAAATAAAAAACTTGACCGCAAAAAATCAACAGTTATGAAAAACAGTACCTAACGGAAACAAAATTGACAAAATAAATAACTAAAACATAATAAATTCTACTTTAGTTTAATTAACTCCATTATGAGCTGAAAGCCCAAGTTAAATAATTTATATCAAATTTGCTAGCAGGCGGGACCCATTTGCAAATTATAAATCATAAGAAAAAATATGAGAACAATAGTAATGTCAGTTTTTTTAAATGGTATCTTTCAAAGTTTTATAATCTATGTTTTTTATCCTTCGTTGTCTAAAAGATATTAAAACTATAAAGCTGAGTTTGAAGCCGCTAGTCACGTAGTTTTAAATGCACTAACTTTTCTACTTTTAAAGTTTTATTATTATTCGGTACATAAATGTTGGTGGACACATCCCACACAACAATATACCTACGAGTAATTATGTATATATTAGTTAAACAAAGCTTCAAACTAAGCAAATCTTATGCTATCAGAAACAGTTAGCTGAGATAATACTCGTACTTATATAGTCACAAATACATACTTTTGAAACATAGAAACACCCAGTTATAGAACATATTGTCTGAATTCGTCACTTATATGTTCTAGAAGATAATTTTTACCAACTGAGCCAAGAAGCCAGTCAATGTGTTTTCCTATCAATATATCTATACTAATATTATAAAGCTGACGAGGTGTTTTGTTTTAGCGCGCTAATCTTGGGAAATAATAGACTGATATCAAAAACCGTTGTCTATGTACAGGATATCTCATTTATAGGCTATATATTATGTCACACGGGCAAAGCCGGGTCGGACTGTTAGTCAATAAGTTTGAAATATCAGCCTTTCTACAGAGGCACAAAATGTAAATCGCATGAGTAAAGCACTGTGTGCCAGGCATCACGTTACGTGACCAAGCTCGAAATACGAAGATCGAAGAGGAATATCTCGGGTTCCGTGTACTGAAACGTAAGCTCCGTTGGCCTACACTTGATGACGCACATCGTAGCAACTACGGGATGTAAGGCTACTCCTGGTAGGCTAGTCTATAAGAATAGCCAATCTACTTATTTTTCCTACTCTCTTGCAAATAGAGTTATTATAGAGCGTGGTGCATAAGTCACCACGTTCTGGCCAAATGCAGGTTGACGTATTACGCATGCCCACAAAAGGTGTATTTAGATAGATAGATAAATACATTAATAGATAGATAGATACTCTTTAATAAGACACCAAAAAATTATTCATAGTAAAAATAAACAAAACATAATAAAGTAGTGCGACAGTGGGCGCTAAAAGCGATCTTTTTCAGGTAATCTCAGGATGGATAACAATAAATGTGGACAAATCAGAAAATGGGGTGGTATTTCCTGCGCGATGCTGGCTTCCTCATGATATGTCCCTTCTCCGTTAAAATCAATAATGATGACAAATTTGTACATAATATGCACATAGAAAATACTCAGAAAAATACTTTGTAGAATAACATCATGTGGTTAATCTTATTTTAGACGCAGAAAACTCAATGCATTGTTGGGTAATATCTCGGGGTAATATAGTTTAGTGTATACATGTAAAAGTATAACTACCAGCACTCTGCGGATTTACCCGTGTAGTTATCACTGCTGTTAATTTTCTGGAATAAAAAATTCCATATGTGTTGTTTAATACCAGTATCTATCTATCCACCAATTTTCATTCACATTCTGTCAGCAGTTTTTGCGTGAAAGAGTATCAAACATACATCTATACAAATGGGGAATGTTAATAGGTATTTAAAATCACTTAACACTTTGTTATAGTAAAGCTAGGTATAATACAGGTACACTAGTTTTTATTTTGTTCAATACCAAGCAGATATAATTTTACATGCATTCAAAGTTCGCAAAAATATCTACCGCGTGTGACGTCATTACACAACGTTCCACACCGCTTAGTCGCAGTTCGCAAGCAATAATTTACTTGCGCAGTGATTTGTTTTGTTTCATCGCTTCCAGATGTGAACGGATTGAGCGAGTGTTGTGGTATGACGTCAAGCGCATCTACCTCGGACCGCTCACTTTAAAATGTAATATCTTGGAAACTGATCGACGTAAACTTTCGCTTTTATTTATAGTAGATACTAACTTGTCAATATGTTAATTTTGTACTATCCGACTGTAAAGTTGAAACATAAAAACGCTAAATAAAATTCTAGGCAAATAATTTGGCTATGTTCTGGAAGACTAAAACTTTCCTTTCTTTGGCAACTCAACAAAAAACAATCAGCAACTTGCGAACAAACAAATAATGTAGACAAACTAAATTTATCTCGAGATCCTTCAAAAGAAATTAACTGAAGACAAAGTGTTGTCTGAATAACGGTCTTCATACACTGTGTAGTAGCTGTACTACTGCGATGTTGTTCAAATAATATATCTTCATGCTGAAATTTATCTTGAAAGGGGTCGTTCATCAATTAGGTAAAAGTTCCCAGCTTAAGTTGAAAAATCTATACTCATGTCAAAAATATCTTGTAGAGAATTGACTCTACTTTCGTGATAAGTACGTCTAGGCTGTGGAATACGTTGCCTGAGAGGGTTTTTTCCCAATAGTTACAATCTTTGTGTCTTCAAATCGAGAGTGAATCGGTTTCTTCTAGGTAAACACGCTCCATCGTAGACCGCATCATCGTTTAACATCAGGCGAGATGGCGGTCAAGTGTAAACATATATAAGTTAAAAAAAATTTGTAGATATTAAGGATAGAGTGTACTCGTAAACTTAAATCAAAGTATCTCGAATTGCCTCCGTTGTACTACAGTCGCGATTTTAAGTTTGTTTATAGTTTATCTCACAAACGTATATCAAAATGTTTATGACAAATAAAAATCTTTACTACTTCGGTCAAAAGTATTTTAATTAACAAAATGATAAATTATAAAATGAATTCTATACTTCTTTTTTAGTTTTATGGGTTAACTACCATTTCGTCTGATGTTAAACGACGATGCGAAGACCCAAAGATTATAACCATCGGGGAAAAACCCACCCAGTCAACGTACTCCATAGCCTAGACGTTCTTAGCATATACTTCTAAGGAAAAATGTAATCCGGATTTAGCTTACTGACGAATTGCAGTCTACCACATAATGCCTAGTTTAATTAGTAATTGATTTTGAAGTTTTTATATGAATTTACGCTAAGAATTTATATGGTGACTATCATGTCTATGGAATTAAGTTCAAGTGGCTTTTTTAAATGAACACATCTTTCTGGCGCACCATGTACAGATTTTCCGTGGGCTGTGAATTTAACTTAAGCGTCACGTTCGTAAATGAAAGGAGGACAAAATAGCTCCAAATGGTTCGTGTAATATTACACATGGTGCGGCTTGCCAGTTTACTAGATTGAACCACACTGCCGTGTGTCTAGATAAATCTTCGGGTAAACTCGAAACCACGGCCATTGACCATCTACGAGTAGAAATGCATCAGCATTTCTAGATAACCAATGGCCATGGTCACGGCTACGGCCTCCGGTTTCAACCGCGTAGTTTCCAAAGTGATCTATTAAATTCTGAGTAATAAGTGTTCACTTCTATCGGTAGTCCCGACTAGTAGACTATTTCTTTTTTAATAATACCTTCTCTTTTTTAAAAAGTTAGTTTAGTTAGCTTTCTGTTAGTGAGCACACGCCTTAAGTAACTCTAGCAGGGCAAGGACCCGGTCACATCTATTCTCGTTCAATTCAGCCATTGTCAGTTATTTTTCAATCAGACAGTACATTCATGTTTTATTGTTGAGGTGTTTTGGCCTGTCTTCGAAGACCTTCAATTTAGAATATCATTTTAGTACACTATTTCGATGTCAATGTACAATTTCTGAATTAAATTCTGAAGATATCTTCTGTTATACTGAAATGAGAAAGAGAGACGAGCTAATTTATTTATTTATTATATTCTTTGCCATACTGGTGAATGGTGACGCGTGTCTATAGTAATTAAAATCTAATTAGGGCCTCCTCTCACAAGAACTATAAAAGCCACGCTCTACCACGCTAATCCAGTGACGCTTGATCTTGAGAAATTATATGAACATGTTGATTTCCTCACAATGTTATCCTTCACCGTCAAAGCTGGTAGTGATGACAAAGCTATCCATCTGCACTTGAAAAACACTCAATGGTACAGGAGGGATTCAACTATCAAGATTGTAAATTGCACTTTCTATTCACTAAGCCACCATGAACTTACGGCTGGTCTATTCGGGAGAACGGCGACTGCCGATCCGGAGTCCCCGGGTTCGAATCCCACCACGCGCACCACTGTCTTTTCGAAGACATGTGCGTAATGCCGTTAACTTAAAAACGGTGAAGGAAAACATCGCGAGGAAACCGACATGTACCTAGAATATTTAGCGGTAATTTGTAACGCTCTACTAATGTGGGTAACTCTCTCCTTGTGAGAGAAGGCCCCGAATCCCAGCAGTGGGAACATTTAGTGGGCTACTTATACACCATGGCGTGATTACCAGCGACTGCAATTTTACACGGCTATTTTCTTACATTTTTTTTTCACAGATACCACTTGAACACTCGACTGCCATACATAAAGCTGTACATCGAAAACGAAGAATTCAATATTGATGGTCAGCGCTGTGAGAACATCATGACCTGCCCCATGAGACCTATCACTTCTGGTGAGTTTCATTTACTCTTATTCTGTACCCAAAATAAAATGGTCAAGTGCGGGTTGGGGCCTCTTGATTTTGTACAATCATAACTGGTGGTATCAGACTTTATCTTTATTCTGAAATTCACGTCACGCACCTTACTTGCTCTTGGCTAGTTTCTGGTATTTTCATTTAACATGCATCATAAAAGTCAATAATAAATACCAATATAATATTTATGACTGGCCTCGTGGCTTAGTGGACAGTAACTCTGCCTGTGAAGCCGAAGGTCGTGGGTTCGATTCCCACCCAGTGCAAATATTTGTGTGATGAATTCAAATATTTGCACTGTATCTGGGTGTTTCTATGTATAATAAGTATGTATTTAAAATTATATAAGTATTATATCAGCTATGTGGCCGCCATATTACAAGCTTTGCTTAGTTTGGGGTCAGATGGTCTTGTGTATGAATTGTTCACCAATATTTAATTATTTATTTATTATTTATTTTATAGGTTGCGCAGGACCGTTTGTTGTGGAAATCTTGGGTGGGAGGCTTATGTTCAGCAGTGGACGTCTTGCGGCTGATGATGATGATGATAATATTTATGAGTTAAATTGAATTGAATTGACATGAAAGAGCTAAATTTTATTATTTATTGCGGAAACACAACGAGAACGGAAACTATGCGCATAAAACCGTAGGCTTCTGCTAGTATTGAAATAAAAGTAGTAAAAATGGTAACGAAAATGTTAATCTCATATTTAAGTATTATATTTTCTCATTGTCACAAGATATTATCCTCTTTAAGTAACTAGATTTCGAATTGTATAACTTTGCTGCTAGATTAACTTAGGTCCGGTCGCTGTGAAGGTCATCTCACAAATATGTTGACTCAATCCAATTTAGCTAAAAGGGTCAATTGAACCCTTGAGGGTCGAATAGAACCTGCATGGACAATCAGGCGTGTCTGTCTGGTTAAATAGGTTAACTCTTTACTTTACTGAGCTCTAGCTGTTGTCCTATCCTTTTTAACAATTTGAAAAAAAGTATTTTTTACGAACTTTAGTCCTCATATGGCCATACAAGCTGCATTTCTGCACTTAAAGTGCGATTTCACAGTTTTTTCCCCACGACATTTTCACTATTCTAAGGTTACCTGTACTGAGGGATCCAGGTTCCCTGCCGACTGTACATTTTAAGTAACAATATTATAAACTATACCTAGGTACGGCTGGCCTACATAAGTTACGGCTCGTCTAGTCGGAAGAACGGTAACTGCCGATCCGGAGCTCCCAGGGTTCAAATCCCACGCGCAGCACTATCTCTTCGAAGTCATATGCATAATGGTGCTAATATAAAACGGTGAAAGAAAGTCGTGTCGAAATTATGTTACACGTGTATTTTTCTATTGTTTTACAAACAAAAAATGACGATTGACGAAGTTTCGACTGACGTCACTTTAAGGTACGATTTTTACTAGCAATTAACGTCTGAACTCTCTGGAAGTTTGATACGTGTAATCTACATAAAATTTATCATTGTCGATGTTTGGTATTTCGATACAACAAAAAAAATCTGTTCCAAATAATGTAATTTTTCCATAATCTACCTGACTAATTAGAAACTAGTTAATTTTAAAAGTTAGTTCGAAACTAATTAGAATAGTATATTTTTGTCTGAATCGTCATTCTAATTACGACAGACTATCCACCTACCGTAACAAAAACATTTTCTAATAAAAGAAAAACAATGCGCACGTTCCGATCCCGCTTCTTTTATTATTTTTACATAATTCCAGGAGTTAGGTGCCGTCGGAATTTATTGGCATAATAAATAACGAGTATCCAATAATGGGCACAGTCTGAACTTTGCACGCCGATATTAAATTCTCGAAGGTCTTCTTGGTGCGTGTTGACGGTTCAATTCCTTGTTACTGGGGAGATATGTTTTATCGTCGTGAGATAAACGTTGAAAATGTCAACGTTAAAAATTGAACAGACATTTTAGCCTAGAATAATTATTATGTGATTATAATAATTATTTTATATAATGAATAATTATTAGATTGTGTCAGATTTCAATTTTCAAAATTCAATTTTGATAAATCTCTTTTATCTACTCTGGGGGTAACTATTTACCTCTGTACACTAAATATTACTTCTAGTTTTGTTAAATCTATCCGCGAAGTTAACGGCGTTCAATTCCTACCAAGTATTAATATTTGTTTAATGGGTACAAAAACTTGATCTGTCTGCATGTATATCTATTTCAATGTGTCATAAGCATGTTTGAAATCGCTAATTTAATCATTTAATTAGATGATTTCGAATCGCGAAAGCTTAGAAACAATATATTATGTAGGCAATCTCTGTATAGGGCAATGCCAATCAGACCAATTGTAACTAACGAAAGATGCAGGCGTGTCTGTTCTCTACAAAACAAGTCAATCTCAACTAACTGCTTCTTTTTGAAACGTATCTATTCAAATGACGGATCATCTCAAGCTCTTGGGCGTTACCTCAACACCGACGTTTAATTTTGTCTCTTTCATCGAACTAGCTGCCAAAAAACTGGGGTACTTCAGGTCTGAACAGTTGCTTCTGTTACACCAAGCACAGTACGCTAGCGCAGTAAGCTCAATGTAATTGTATGGTATTATATGCTATTCCCACTTTTGGAATGGGTCAAAGAATTAACTTTACTACTTGCAATATAACTTTTTATAAAAGTACCCTGGCAGTTGGCAGTTGACCTCAAATAGTCTGTAGGTACTGTCTAAACGTGACATCAACTAAACGTATACCTAATAGTAGTAGGTACTATTGTTAAATTTACCATCAAAATTCTTTTCAAATAAATTCGTCCAAACTTTCGTAATTCCGAAATTAGTTTTCCGAATTTTCCAACAGCTCACGTCAACCGATTTTCAGATGTCAAAAATTTCGCTTTCAACACCAACTCTTTGATGTAAATGCCAAAGTTCGAGTGATTTCACGTGACTTACACAAACGATTACTCCCGAATATTCTCGAAAGTCTCTGTCAAAGCGTCGAAATATTACGAAAAGAATTTATTTTGTGAAACATCTCAAAACATTGTATCTATATAAAGTCTCGAGATATATTTATAACAGGTTATGTTCAAAGAGTATGTGTACTGAAAGGGGTATGTTGTACTATGCAAAAAAATCAATACCAACAAATTTATTCATAAAACACCATTTGGCATATGGCAAATTTGTACATTCACCTTTATTACTCATCGCAGACATGTCACTGCAAAATTGTGAACATCATCTGATTATAACCTAACCTAACCTAACCTGCTCTAATTACAATCTTACGCTAACGACGATTATAACACTATAGGTATAGTGACATAAACAAATATTGAAGTATAAACATTTATGACACCCAATGACATAGTTTGGAGAACCTTAGAGCCGAGTGGTCATAGTTGGCGTTTCCTCCGTTCTAGAGCCTCCAGATCTATGCAGGTCTGACGGCAAGAGGCCGGAAGGGTAGACTCTGGTGCCTTGAAAATGAAAAGTGCTTAATTTGAGAAGCCACTTGTGACGGCACTATCACCACTAGCCATCTTTTTAAATTAAATTTTAATAAATATTAAATATTGGTGGACGACTCACACAGAACACCATCTGACCCCAAACTAAGCAAAGCTTGTACTATGGCGGCCAGATAGCTGTTATAATTTACTGATACTTAGTTTTATATCCATACTTATTATACATAGAAACACCCAGACGCAGTACACATATTTGAAACCATCACACAAATATTTGCACTGGGTGGAAATAAAACCCACGACCCTCGGCTTTCGCAGGCAGAATTACTATATAATAGCAAGGCCAGTCATCTGGGTTGCATTATCCATTCAACGGTTGCAAAGAATGCTGCTGAAAAGAAAATGGAAAAC
Source organism: Ectropis grisescens (assembly GCA_017562165.1). Taxonomy (NCBI): domain Eukaryota; kingdom Metazoa; phylum Arthropoda; class Insecta; order Lepidoptera; family Geometridae; genus Ectropis; species Ectropis grisescens. Next base: position 22,294,363 of record CM029783.1, read on the forward strand.
TACAGGACGTTGTGTGAATTAGTACTTGTCGGCGTGGAGACCTTGGATTTTTGAGGAGCAAAGACTGAGAGGTTGCTTTTAAAGTTATGGCGCTGGCTCAGGGTGGACACGGGTAACTCCCGATCCGGCTTTTTCCTGAAGTCAAGGTTGATAATTGCCAAAACTCAGCAAGCATCATAGACACTATTCCACTGGGAGCAGTTTAGGGGGATTTTTCTAGAATTAGTTTTAAGGTGGCTATTGACAATACATTTTTACTGATTATCTTGAATAAAGGTGTCTGTTAACAATCAAACACAGACACACAGAAATAACTATCTTATACCATAATGTTAGCAATAAAATGATTGAGTATTAATTGGTGAAATTTTAGGTAAACGATAATGCCATAAAAAAGTATAGATTTACTGGGTAACCCTTGCGATAAGTCTCGAAATATTGCGTTATATTCCACACACGTTATTAAAACGCTGTCTGCTCCCCTCAATTTAACATGTCGCTTCACACAAACCCGATGTGAGTCTGCTTGTGAACTGGAAATAAATTCGCCGGAACGTAAGTTAGGATCTGTCTTGGAATAAAGTTATGAGCGACAGCGGGATTGAAGTGGAATCAGTACGGTTATTAACTACCTATGAGTGTCTTTTTGAAGTGAACGCTTCTTTCGACATACATACAAATTTTTCGTGGGCTTTGAATTTTATTGAGCTCAAACGTCACTCTTGTGAATGGCGAATGAAAGAAATCCTCGGGTGAATTCATGGCTGACGTATTTTTTGATTGCTATGGCGTGTTACCATGGTTACCAATACAAATCTAACTATTTAGAAAACGCTGCTTTGAAGATTTATTTTAGACTACCAGCGCCCTCCGGTTTCACTTGCGTAGTTTCCAAAGTGTGCTATCAAATTCTGAGTGATAAGTTGTCATTTATATCGGCAGTTCCTATGATTGACTGTCCAACTGCTTGTAGCACGATCAAGCGACATCGTTTAATGTTAAAACACGGTGTTCGCTCAATTTAACATATTTATCAAGTCTTGGAATCAAGGTATGAGCGACAGCGGGAACGGAGTGGCAGCAGGACAATTATTATTATTGTGTGAACCTTTCATGAGCTAATTACTGTATTTTAATATTACTTTACAGTATGTTTGATCTGTGTGATGTTCATTTGAGTGTCTATGCTTCTTGATATTTAGCAACGGCAACATCGTATCAGACTTATATTATCTATGCAAATGAACATCACCTACTTTGGACAGTGAACGTACAACAACTGATTATATAAAATTCCATTAAAGCCATTATAAATTAGAGTAAAGGCTTTTCATTTTCTGAGATAAAGACCTGACCCTTCGATTGGCACCTGCGAACAAGATTTTAGAAGTGACTTCTTTATCCGTGTTGTCCTTTTAGTCAAAAAAATCGTATGGTTTCGCGTCACTGACGTGGACAACGTTAACAAATCCTAGAGATTACAAGACGATACTAGATCCAACAAATCCTAGAAGACTAAGCTCAAGACTTAGGGTTCTCCTATAACTTAATCACTCACTCAATACATAGCGTTTTTTTTAAGTGAAATGTTTTATTTACCGGTTTAATACTTGACTTTCATAATCGTCAAGTAGTGTAAATGTATCTGTGTTCCTGTTTGAAGGGCAATGTATCCAGAAATATTACAGATAATCTTATATATTTGGATAACGACCACAGTGCATTGTATGCAAAGAACAGTGAGGTATTTGAAGAGTTTTGTGTGGTATTTATATATGTGCTGTCAATAGATGTGTTGCTTATCAACAAATATACGCCATATTCGTCCCATACATAAAAACATTATGTTGGTTTGTGTACGCTTCAAAAACTCAAAAAGTTCTGCACCGATCAAGCTGAAATTTTAGAACGATATATAATCCGCATCAAGGATTGTTTTTATCCACGGATATCATGTTTTTACCTAATATCCGTGTTTTTGGAACGAAGTTCCTTATCGCGCGTTGTGAAAGGGGGCTAGACGGAAAAAAATCTTACCAAAAGTTGTCGCGACACTTTTTGCTATATTAAGCTATTGTAAGCTGTGCGGCGTCGCATGTTTCTCTGTCTGTCTCTTTCTCTTATGGAAAGCAAGCCAGATGTTTTCATTTCTATTCCGCATTGAACAGTGTGGTGTCGCGACGATTATTTTTGTTGACTGTATACAGGTTTTTTGTAAATAATAAATAATAAAAAATAATAATAGATATAAACTTAATCAGTAGGCTCAATTTTCGTAATAATTGGCTTGTGGTAACTGAAGTAGGAAACATATGTTTGGGATTCTATTTTATTTAAATGTATTGAAAAAACTGCATCAATGGTAGTATTATATTTTGTTTGTTGATTCTGCTGGATTATTGTTAATTCTTATTTTAACTTCGTTCCATCCGGGTGTCCCTTGACACCTCTCAAGTTTTTTTATCTTATTTTTGCATCAGAATGTGCTACAGTTAAGCGTGGTAGGGTACAGCTAGTGTAATAATATTTTTTTCTTTCTAGAGACCAGATGATATTTTAGTTTCATGTACAATGTACTCAACTGTTATAATCGTTAGGTACAGTACTTTCTTTCTCTTGGGTCGGTCCTTCATGTCGTGAGGATCGTGGTCAGCATCAGGGTTGCATCTGGATCGGATGATCTGTCTCCACCAGTTTCTGTCCCGCGCGTCTATTATAGCCGAGTAAAATTTGTCCTTTACTAGATCGGTCCATCTAGTTGGTGAGCGACCACGCAATCGTTTGCCGTCGGTGTTCCCAACTATGATCAGCTTTTCCAGATCCCCATCGCCTCTGCGCATTGTATGCCCAAAATATGACAGCATGCGGTGTGGACAATGGACATAATAGTGGACAGACGTACTTTTATTCGGAGCTGAGTTAGGATAGCTACAGTGCACATACTCGTACCTACAACATATTTCAGTACATAGTTTTTTTTCTCAGGGTTTTCATTAAATGTCACCCTTGTAACACACCATACTACTTAAGTCTAAAACCATTCATTTCTCATTTTGAGGGCTGTGTGATATATACCATATAACCTTCTAGCGTCTTGAGAGTCACGATCGCTCAGTACAATATTGCATCCTCTTACTTGCCAGAAGATGACTGTGATCGCTAACAAAGAGTTGTCGACGCACGCATTCGTTCCGAGCACATTCCATCAAAATATGATACACGTCTTCACTTGCGCCGCATGTATCACATAAAAGGGGACTCGACCTTTGGCATCATGGAGGCAAACTTGTTTAATGGAACATGCCCAGAACGAAGCCGTAGGTACAGTACATAGTTGATAAGCCAACTGCCGTAAAGGTTTTATAAAAAAAAAACTTGAGAAGTGTCAAGGGACACCCGGATGGAACGAAGTTCCTTTCAATTAATTAGTAAAAGAATTAATTATTATTATTATGTATTATTTACAAAAAACCTGTATACACTCAACAAAAATAATCGTCGCGACACCACACTGTTCAATGCGAAATAGAAATGAAAATATCTGGCTTGCTTTCTATAGAATATATATATAATATTCTATTCTATTCTATTATATAAGAGACAGAGAGAGACAGACAGAGAAACATGCGACGCCGCACAGCTTACAAAAGCGTCGTGACAACTTTTCGTAAGAATTTTTTCCGTGTAGCCCCCTTTCACAACGCGCGATAAGGAACTTCGTTCCAAAAACAGTACCGTAATATGTATTCTCATCCTTATTTTAATATATGTACAAAAAAATATAATATACAGCCAAGTGGCTGTATATTGGATTTAAGCCACTTAAGCATCAGGTTGACATTCAATTTAATTTATGGTAAAATATTGTAACGGCTCTTTAATTATTTCGTTTTTAATTACAGTTGATGTTATTTATGTTTGAAATTATTAATGTGATATTTTTTTAATTTGTATATCTAGTAATATTGTATGAATACATTTGATTATGATTATATTACGATTCTCAAAATCACTTAATTGCTACCAGCAAATTATTATGACCTAGTAATTTTTCACGGCTTACCCATGTACGTTGCGTAAGATTACGGCTGGTCTAGTCGGGAGAACGGCAACTGTCAATCTGGAGCGTTTGAAGTCATAAGTGTAATGCCCCTAACTTATAAACGGTAAGAGAAAACATCGTGAGGTGACCGACACTTTTCTAGTATCTTTATAGGTATTGCGTCATTCACCAAACGTCACTGTGTGCCGCTAACATAAAATGGTGAAGGAAAATCGTGAGAAAACCGTCATGTACCAGAATCTTTCGAGGTCATGTGTCTTCCACCCAACCGCACTGGCCCAGCGTGGTGTATTATGACCTTGACTCTCTCCTTGCAAGAGAAGACCCCAAGTCTCAGCTGTTGGAACATTAAGTGAGGGGGTTACATCTACACGCGAATTACTTCCATGGTTTTTACTCTATAAAAATAGCCTATGTACTTTCCTAGTATAATCTAACTGATTTCTAATAGATTACGTAAGATTAAGCAAGAAACATCCAAAAATGTCCATTTATAATTTTACACATACCAATACATTTTCTCACTGCTAGGACTAGGGACCATTTCTCGCAAGGAGAGAGTCAAGGCACGGAAGGAGATAATCAAGGCCTGTTTATTTATACCATAAACAGCCCATTAAATGTTCCCCACTGCTGGGATTCGGAGCCTTCTCTCGTAAGGAGAGAGTCAAGATCATAATACACCAAGCTGGCCCAGTGCGGTTAGGTGGATGACACGACCTCGAAAGATTCTGGTACATGTCGGTTTTCTCACGATTTTGCTTCACCCTTTTATGTTAGCGGTATTACGCACATGACTTCGAAAAAACAGTGAAATTTGAACCCGTGGGCTCCGGATTGCCAGTTGCCGTTCTCCCAATCACACCAGCCGTAACTTATAACCGTAACATATTTATAATATCAACACCATATTTGTAATTTTAGTGGGATATTATTTAACAATTAACGATACTTCCCCAGGTGCCGAGAACTGTCCGTACGACTACATCAAGATATACGACGGTAAGGACGAGTCGGCGGCGGTCATCGGCACGTTCTGCGGAATGGGCAAGTTCCCATACTCCATCATCGGGACCTCGCAGGACCTCTTTGTGGAGTTCGTGAGCTCGCCCGCTGGTAAATATCTACTGTGAAGTTTTAAGTGAAAACTTTTTAAAGGAAAAACTCATTTAGCTGCGTGCATTTTTTGAAAAGGGAAAATTTTGTGTATTCGTCTAACTGACACACTGCAATGGGGTGGCGATATAACTTTGGACCACTCTTTTTTATATTTAAAATTTAGCAACACCACAGACTCCGAGTTCCGCATAAAAAACGTATTTCAGGAGACACAACCCTATGTACATATACGAGTATTCATATATTAATAAAGTCCGTAACCTTTGTCAGTTGGGTACTTTTTTACATATATCTTGGACTAGTAGTTCCTGAGCTAAGCGTGTTCAAACAAACAATCTCTTCAGCTTTATAATATTAGGATAGATAGGAGAAGAATGAAGCGTCGAAAAAGTGTCGGACGTTCACGTAGACGTGCACTAGACGTTCAAAAACTACTCACATTACATCAAATAACAGAACAAGATTTGCCTAGTGACTAAAGAATATATTCAATGTAATAAAAAGGAAATAAAAACGCACAAAACCACAAATTGCGTACTTTTCTACTAAATCATCGCTTCAATTTCAAACCTCCATCCACCTCCATTTATAAGCATCACAATTGCATTGACTGAAATAAAAATCAACTTGGCTCCTGTAAATAATGCTTGTTATAGCTCCTTTGGGATGAATTGGAAGGGTACCGGGAAATATATTTAAGGCACGCTCCGATTGAGATTTGCAATGCCGATACACGGAATTGTTGAGTTTTCAAACGCTGCTTGTTAAAGTAAGTTAGAAAATTACGATACCGAGGTGTTTGAACTAGCTAAAATCAAACTAACATCATATTGCACGTTTAATACGTTACTTCTATAGTGAACCAACTTCATCAAAAGTTTTGAATGTGTTCCTCAAGTATTAAAAGTATCCCGAGGTTTACTTTGTGTAGTTCTCGATAATATTATTTTCCTGAGATAAAATATAGTTTATGTCCTATCTATTCATTTACCAAATTTCTTCCAACACATCATCTATACACACATATTAATCTTCATCAGTTGGAAGAGAAGCAGGAAGTAGGATAGTTCGGGACATTAAAAGTTTCTACTATAGTCAAGTAATTACCGTTTTCAAGGATTTAACAACTGTAGATAACACCACTGCATACCGATTGGAAGAGCTATGGTACATGGGCACAAAAATCTTATATCTCTGGATGACGAGTGCCGTAAATTTCTAGACAACAATTTAGTTTTTTTGTGTATAGCTGCGTGGCACTGTGCTTGACTTACTCTTCTCGTCATTTTATTAAACATATATTACGTGGGTGGTTTCTTCACAGAGACACTAACTCAGTAGCTTAAGCGCAATACACACTGAGCCCGCCGGGCCGCCGACAAAGCCCGGCGACACAACCCGGCGGCTAGTATGAAAAGAATCATGTCGGAAACATGCGCCTGCGCGTGTTACCCGCCGATATGTTGCCGGCTTGGGTACGCCTGCGCTCAGTTGCCCGGCGACGCTCGCAAATTTTCCGACTTGTAATAATTGAAGCCACCAACTAGAACGCCGACAAAAAGTTGTCGACATTTATGTCGGCCCGGCGGGCTCAATGTGTATTGCATTGCGCTTTAGCACTACACGAAATAGCAATAGTAGTTAAAACTATGCTAACTTACTACACAGTTAATTCTCTCAAAAAAACACAATAACTGTTCAACAAAAATGTAAATCGTCATACAAGATTCCAAAATTGTGAAGTAAAAAAATTGTACTTCGAAAGTTTTAGAATATGGAGGTGATAAGAACGTCTAGGCTGTGGAATTGCTTGAATGGGTATTTGCCACGGATATTCGGGTATTTTTCTATGGTTACAATTTGCAAAACGAGATTAAATTGTGTTCTTTTAGATTAGCACTCTTCATCGTAGACCGCATCAGGATCAGGCGAGATGGTGATCAAGTAAAAGCTTATAATCTATCCTAAGAAAGGTATGACAGAGTATTCAACATCATAATTATGATATTTCTTCCTCCAGGTCCACTGCTAAATACTGGCTTCCATTTCAACGTTGGTAACTGGCCTGGACATGTGGAAGCTCCAGGATCTCGCGTCGGTACCTGCGATTGGTTGCTGACAGCAGAGTCCCTCAAGAAGTCAGGGGACACTGAGGGCATCTTCCTATCAGTTGCGCATTGGTACCCGCCGCATACGTCATGTACCTATCTGATGCAAGGTCTACCTGGCCAAGTCGTCAGGTTATACTTTCCAAGGTAAACATCAGTCCAGGATTATTCATAAAAGCTATTTATGAATAATGTTTCCCTTATCATACAGCGTGGAAATGCCGCTAGACTGATAGACAAATTTGTACCCAATGGAATTTGATGATTGCGGAGAATAAATTTAAAACTCTCTAAATGAGGATTCATGAACTGCCTGAGTGAGTCTTTTCCAAAGGATACATACAACCTGAGTGAGAGATCATATCTAGAATGAATACGTTTCTTCTGGATAGGCACGTTCCATATTAGTCTGTATCGTGGTTTTACATCAAGCAAAATGGCGGACAAACGCAATCTATCTTCAGGGAAAATAGACTTTGAATCTTTTAGAATCTTTTAGAATTTCTAAAAGATTCAAAGTCTATTTTCCCTGAAAATAGGTTGCGTTTGTCCACCATTGCGCTCCCATTAGGATAAAATAACCAATTTTATGTTTTCTATTTTCTACTAGTTTCCGAATCAACCGCATCGAGTCTCCAATAGTACCATGGACGGGCGACTGTGGGGAGTCTTTGACACTGTACGACGCTCCAAGGCCTGATGATGCGAGGATCATCAAGACCTTTTGCGACACCTTCAGCAGACCCATGGAGAAGCACGACTTTGTATCAACTGGGAACGCGATGTTTGTCCGTTTTGAGAGCAAGACTGGAAGCTACAGCGGGTATGTTATTTTTACTTGTGTATTTAATTTACGAGAAGAGAATGTGGATTGCTTTGATGATACATTAGTTGCTTGATTGATATTTGGCTATTGACACACTATTAAATTAAATAAAAAATGTAGTACATCAGTAAAATACGCGCCCAAATATTTATTTAAAAGGAACCCATGGTTATTTGTTTCACATTCTCTGTACTGACCTCCGAATAAAACCACAGGGCCTTACAAAGACAAGCTGATTAGCTTTAGCTTATTAATAAACTATACTTAGTCACATACATCGTGCATACCAAAGAAGCGTACCATGTAGCGTTCTCGAACAGGACCTTCTTTAAACTCCTGAGAATTTTAAACGAATAGTGATATACTATAATTTACAGGTATCTTTTGGGCAGTCGTAGTGTTCCTTAGACCCTCGACACTGCGTTACGCATAAGGCGTGGTCGAAAGTATACCTATTCAATACGAAAAAAACCACTTATACGACGATTAGGATAGCAGCGCCTCGGGCGGTTGCCTTACTTATTTATATGTATATTTAAATACTTTTTAACTGTGATATATTCACAAAAACTGGAACCAATGTAACTAATTAACAGAAACAATCGTAAACAGTCAGACAGCCTCAGAGACAAAGATAGGCTGATGTTGATGATGAACAGAAACAATACGAGTATGCTCGCATTAAAAGAAATGAGCGTCGTATTTTAAAACTAATTAAAACACTTGGAAGCGGAACTGACAAAAAACTGGCGAGTTGAGTTGTTTGAATAAAGTTTCGGCTACTTTCGTTGTTTTTTTTCACGGAGAGTATAATTATAAGCATGATCATTTTTCTTTTTCCTTCCAAATGTGTTATATATTTTGCGATTTTTAACTGAAAAAAACTTTGACGCCAAGACAAACTTTCTATAGGTTTTTTCTGCGTAAACGCATTCCATAGTAAACCGCATTGTCTCTTAGCATTATAAGGCAAGTTGATCAACTAGAAACATATAAAACGACAAAAAAGAAAAGAAGTTGTACCATGCGACACCAGGAAAAAACAAAATACCTTCAGATGCAATTATTGAATATAATATTATTGAAGCAAAAAACAATTTGCAAAAATAAAATAACTCTATTACTTATGGTACAATCATCTGAAAAATAAAGTTGGCAACACTAGACACGCGCATTTTTTAGGAGTCACTTCCATTACTTTTCTTACTGTTTTAGTGTCACATTTTTTTTTTCAGTTCGGTCGCGCAGCAAATTCTCTATATCCTCGAAGCATGCCGTAAGGAGTTTCGTTCCAAAAATACTAAAACTGTATATATCCGCAGGTCATCGTTATACTACTGGGCCCACTACGACTTCTTCAACAACACCCGTTTTGGCGAGCCTGTCGCTGGTACTGCCTGCGATGAAGTCATCGCGTCTTGGAAGCAGAGGGCTGGACGACTCCGGTCTCCTCTGAACACCCTGGTCTATAAGCAAGCGCCCCCAGGAGAAGATGTACACTGCTTGTATAGATTTGTTACTGACAAGAGGATATATGCCAGAGTTATTCTCACCATACTGAGCGTCAATTTCAAAGTGAGTATATAATTTTTTTTGATTTTGTAAAGTGTACGGGTCGCGTAGAACATGACCCTGATGTCAAGCAATGCGCCTGCCTATAACAACGCGGTGTCACAGTAACATGAAGAGTCCAAATCATAGCTCTCTTTGTTAGAGAAAGCCCAGTCATAGCAGTGGGAACATTAAGTACTGTAGTAACAAAAAATATCGTATTTTTTCAAAATAGCTTAATTTATTGTATAGCATTATTACTTAGATTAATGGACTTTTGCTGGCAGACAGCGTTGAAATAAGCAGTAACTTAGGATACTTTCACTTTAGAAAAAATCAATAATAGCTTAGGTAAATCACGGGGTACAGCTAGTTTAGTCATAAAGAAAATGCTAGAAATTGCATATTTCTAAAACTTTAATATTCTTTAAATGGCTTCTATCAATCGCGAATTACAAATAAGATATGATACGTACTATTTATTACCTTTGTGTGTACTCTACGAAAGCACACTTGTATATTTTAGGCCAAAAATAATTATTCGGAAACGAATGAACATGTCACTTCAGATGTTCATCAAAACCAACAATGCTTCCGAGTATTATGCATTAAATTATCACGAACGAATGCTCCGCTGTATATTAAATCGATTCACTAATATTATACGACGTGTAATAGCATACCATTTCCATCGCTTACCACAGGGTTTGCTAAAATTAATTCCCATTTTAAAACGTTACTGCCTAATGGCCCAGTAATGGAATTTGTTTATGGAAATTAGCTCAACTCAAATGAAAGTCTAAATTATACAGACGTTAATAGCCTTATAGTATAATTAAAGAAATTTAAAGTATTATCATAGAAATAAATGTAATTTTACTAAATATAATAGTTTTACTAGCGGCCTGTTCCAGCTGCGTTCAATATTGTCATAATGATAAAGTATGAATCTTAAATCTGTTTTGTCGACGAGTTAAAAATAAATATAGAGAACATTTACCTTAATTCCTACGTGTTGAAATTGTTTCTTTTACCGGTTATGTAAAACAATTTAGTGTATCTAAAAATTTCTACGGTGTTATTATTTGGTACACAAGAGATACATCAGTTGGCAACATAACTCGGTTGTAAAATCCGTGATAGTCCAAGATCCCAGAGTCGCCAGACGTCACGTATTTTCTGATGGATGAAATATGGACGATTGAGTAGAGTTGGTACGTACTAAGAACACATGCTTACCCACTAACTTGCTTAGACGGCCAATTTTGAGATATGGGGTCCAGTAGATACATTACTCACTTCACGTATTTTCTGATAACTGATTTTCACGTATGTTATAGGCAGTATCTTTAAAAATAAGGCCTCGATACTCCCAGACACTTTCCGTCGGCTGTTTTGCTTAACAGACGCTTTAAAACTCCCAAAATAATAGTCTAAGTTAGCGGTTAAGCATATGTTCTTAGTACGTACTAACTCTACCTACTCAACCGTCCACATTTCATCCATCAGAAAATACGTGACGTCTGGAGGCCCTGGCATCTTACTCTATGAGCGTTAACTAGCTATGAATAAAATATATACCTGACATAATTTTTATTCGTTTTGTAGTATGGTAGTAGTAACATTATATTATCATTGTTATCATTATTTCTTCAATTTAATTTTCACATGATTATGTGTAATGAGACGGGATTTTGTTGTACAGCATACTACAAACGGGTTTAAAATCAATACGTTTGTTACAGGAACATCCATACACACCGGTGTCCTGTCAAAACTGTTACGAGGATCGAGCTGATAAGCTCATCATCTGGGAGCCAATTCCTGGCAAAGCAGGCAACACCTCGATCTCCGGAGTAAGCACGACGCCTTTGCCATTGCACTTGGCAGTTCAGAAAGCAGTAGGTTCATGCATTTGTGCCAAGCACGCTAACACAGTTTCTAGAGCCAGACCGTACAGAGTTGTGTCTTCTGGTGAGACTCTGAACCTACAGTTGATAGTAGACAATGCTCATGCAGCCGCTTCGTATTTTAAAAATCCATCCCCACTTTTCGAAGCTCGCTATGAGTTTGTCCATGGCCCTCTGTGTGGGCCTGCTATTCTGGCAGCAGCTACTTCAGATGGAGAAATCGTTTATCCTCACTTAGAAGCCTTGGGTTACACAGACCCACCGAAAAGAATACAATGTATTTGGGACCTAGAGATAGAAGAGAAGAAGGATATATTCTTGAGGTTCGAAAGCGTCAAGTTTGCTTCTCGCCATTGCGAGGATGGAAATATCCAAATTTATCTTCCAGGCAGAGTTGAACCATATCTGTCAATTTGTGGGGGTAATGTTTCTGAGACTGAAAAATTACCGATATTTTCAGCGGGTGAACTTGGTTTTGAGTCTTTAGATGACCCATTAGTGATTGAAAAAGAAAAGACGAGATCAATTAGAATAGTATTTATTGGCAGTGCATCTCCTGCAAGAGCTGCTTTTAAAATTATATGGACGGGTCTCTATCATTTGCCTAGAAATGTTGACGGTTCTTTGATGACATCACGTTTGACTGACAGCTCTAAATCCGCAGAGTCCAATCAAGGTTGCGATTTCATCTGTCCCGGTGACGAAGGTTTATGTATACCAGCTCGTTTGATTTGCAATGGAGTAGTAAACTGTCCTAATGTAACATCGGGCGAAAGAAAGTTCTGGACAGCTGAAGAAAAACGGCAAAAGGAAGCGTATTCCGAAGACAGTTTACGGAGGCTAGGTTATTTGGATGCTTTGGGAGGGATTCCTTTGGGCCAGTTAAATGATGAAGCGGCAGAGCTGTGTGCTGGAAAAAAGAATGCTGGGAGTGTAGATTGGACGGGTACGGTATTGGCTGCTGCATTGGCGGTAGCTTTGTCCGTTTGCGTGATGGCTGGGGCTTGGAAGCTGTGCTGCCGTAAGCGGTCTCCAGATGAAGAGTCCTTGGATTACTGACACGCGGCCCGCGGTGCGCCGCATGCACCGCCAGGGCTTCACTCCAGAACTGCTTCCAGGGACCTTCCCATGGACTGGACGTTGCATTGACAATCGCTGTATTGAGCGCCACCCTCTCCCAAATACTAGCCAGATTTTACTGCAAGTTTTAAAATCTATTTATTATAGACAAGTCATTCTATCCAGTTAGGTTTAGTTGCAAAAATATACATCTTAATTTTTCTTTAGTTTTAAAGCTCAATTACGAAAAATAACATTAAAAAAAATGTTATTAAAATGCATTTATAATTATAAGTTGGACACTCGAAACAAAAGTTAAGAGCGTAAAATTGCTCCTAAAATATTCTTAAACATGTTTGATTATTTTAAATGGCCATGCTTATTTGAGGGTGAAAACTAAAGCGCTCAAATCTTTAAATCCTTGTAATTAATGTAAATACCCTAAACCTAATCCTATAAAGGATGCTTCAAACGAACGATCATAGGTTAGGACAAGGTGATAGTAGCCATAAAGTTAAGTCATTATCAATTAGTATTAGGCGTACATTTTGTATATCCTGTTCCTTACAGCGTGAACTAAGAAAACGTAATTAAACACAAGCAAACATTTACATGTTAATTTTATATGTAAGTAAATGTATGAATTAGTAAAAGACATGATAATATTGAAGAAAAAATGTGAGAAAAACCCAGCCATCCAATAACAGGGGGTCTAAAAGCTAACTTTACGCCATTGATGATCAAATTAATCTGCCAGAAACAGATCTGTGCATTTTTACTTATTAATACAATTGCAATAAAGTTACAAGTTTTTGGTCAATTTTGATACTTAGTTGATTCATGAAAGTTTTAAAGATATCTATTTAGACCCCTTATTCTTTTAATAAGTGATTATGAAATTTACTCAGAAGTTATGATAAAGCACAAATCTTGTAACATAACATACAATAATGCTTGTTTTAAACCTGTTAAAAATACAATAAAACCGACACTTTTCAAAGGGCTTGAAAAGGTAGTTTCGAGATCGCTAAAAGTAAAACAAGAATATCGAAAGTTAAGTTGCGACTCTCCAAGTTGGAAATCCTTAATAATACTTAACTGTGTCAAGTTTCTATCGTTAAACGTTGACCTGAGTTAAAAAAAGCAATCTAAGTTTTCCTTTGTAACGGGCACTTGAAACTTAGAACTTTGTGAAACTTGGCACGGTTCTTCTCGTGATGAAGTAGAACGATTTGACTGAATGCCAAACTATTGAGTATCAACAGATGAAATGGTTGATAAGCTGTTCTTAAACACTTAATTTAATTCGCACACGGTCTGAGTTGCTTGCGCAAGTTGTGCTACTAGCGTGAAAATACAGATAAGTGAGTATCATAAACTTAGACAGGTAACTAGGGAATGGTATTTCCGGAAAAAATGCCTTTATTAAATTGAAAGTAAAAATCGAAGTCAATTGAAGTCAGATTTTTAAAGTTACCGGCATAGCTCAGTGCATTAGCAAACTCCGAACGACGAACCGATAGTTGGGCGTTAACAGGTTTTAGGGTGGGCGCTGTGTGACCACAAACGTAGTACAGGACGCCCTGATACTACAGAGTGGGTTGTTAAAATCTGAGTCTCTTTAAATCGAGAATTATTTGGTTTTCTATTAGACTATCTCAAATCAAGTCGCTATACGTGAGACAGGGGGTCTTTGCCAAAAAAAATAAAGACTCCTAAAGGAAAATCTCGGAAAAATGCTTAGCTTGTCGTTCCTAGGCTTGTTATCAAGGCATTGAATAGGGTTGAATTTATAGTCGCAATCAGGCATGTCTCAATCAGCTGTTGAGTCGCGAATGTATCAATTTATGGCACGACATTTCATTTGCTCAGTCAGTAATGAACTTACGAGTAGCAAAACACCCGAATGCTCCCTTCGACGCGCTGTATTTAGTTCACAGAACTATAAAACAGCTTTTTACATACTATAGGACCGTAAATCAGCAAACATTCAATAGCTGTCTATTTCATCATGCAAAAATTCACAAGCTAGCGCTGATCAAGTTAAAGAGGCGTGAGAACAAAGTGGCTATACGTAAAACTGGCGCAAACTACTCGCGTGAATAGTTTGCGTGAGTTACTTGTACCGTATGCAAGAGGCTTTATAAAATTAGTTTTATGTTATTTTAAAAGTGAAACTCGTTAAATCATTGTTTTTTTATAAATTCAGTGATCTGACCAGCGAATGATTTAATCCCATTTGGAGTAGGTACCTAATGTGTTACAAGTATTTCCATATGAATATACATATTTGTATTTAAAAACTCTATGAACAAACAGTTTATTTCCAAATTGCTGTATTAAAATTTGACCACATTTCCATATACACAAAGCTTAAAATACACTTACATTTGTAAATAAATAACTTAGATGTTAAGCAACACGTAGATTACAAAAGATTTCAGTAAATTAAGTCGCTACAGAGATATTTGTTATTAATACTGTTTTACTGTATTTAAAATAAAACGCACTAGAATTAAATGTAGTTTAGTTCGCTATAATGTTTTAAATTAGTTACGTTGGCTTAGACTGAACCCATATTTAGGTCTATGCGCACATGAACATAAAACCAAAGAACTTCATATTGACCACCGTATTGCAAGACTTTACATAAGTTTTTCTTTTAATTTAAAATTAATCTATAACTAAAATCAAATATAAATTCAAAACAAATAATACAAAAGTATTCTTTCTTCTTTACTTAAGTTTCAATAAACATATTTTTGAATTGATTTGAATCCTCAAAAGAAATCGATAATGTTAGATAGATAGATACTCTTTATTGAACACACCAAAATAACAATAATTTACAAATTGAAGCAGGTTAAACACTTAAAGTTAGTGCGACAGACAGAAAATGTTGCCATATAAGTCGATAAAAAAAAAAATTGGCAGTCATAGGAACTGCCGACAGAAGTGAAAACATATTACTCAGAATTTGATAGCTTACTTTGGAAACTACGCAGAGAATCAACAGTATTTCTAGCTGGCCTATGGCCATGGTCCCGAGTTTACCCGAAGATTTCTTTTCTTACTCGAGCGTGACGCTAGAATTCAATTCACAGCCCACGAAAAATCTGTCTGTGGCGCGCTGAAAGACATTTTCACAATTTAGCAAAGAGTGTTGCCACTTTATCATTTTCTTAAATTTCTACCACAAAAGATAACATTGACGAAACACTCTTCACTTTCACAACTAACGAAACTTTAGCAGGTATATTTGCATCCACAGAAAACCTCATTACAATGCTGAAAACCAAATTAAATATGTCACCGATTAGAATAGTGTCAATTTCAAACAGTTCGCATGTCAAAAAAAGATAGAAAGCTAAATTGAGCCTTTCTGGGTTTCAGTTAAAGTAACTATTTGAAATACGGCGGTGAATCTCGAGATGTTGATTGCTTTTTTCAAAAGTAGAATTTGTGACGTAGCTTGTGCTCAAAATATGTTTTAAGCGTTTAAAAATGAGCACTGAATATAATAAAATAAATCACTTGGTTTTACGTTGATATCATTTTGTTTAAATTCACCAGCATTATTGTAACTTGTTAAAATTAGTGATTAAATTTGTTAGCATATTATTTAACCATTGAAAACGTTGTTAAATATAAATATATTTTGTACAAATTAATCCGTTTATCATTTACATCCCCGTATTTATAACGATTTTTCGTTTTTAAAATTTCTTTAATATAAAAATTTATAACTTTTTTTTGTAACATAAAGAGACGAGACGAGAAAAACCAATGCCTGGTTACACACATACTCTCCAAAGCACTCGGCTACAGTGATACTCGACTATCTAAGCATGTAAACTACCTGGCATTGTAATTCGTTAATTACCCAGTGATTTCAAACGACTTATATTGTTTTTAAACTTGCGCGATTTGAGCACATAATGTTTATACGACGTGTGGCGAAAAGGTCCAACAATATTTATTGTAGTTCATCTATACTAGGTATGGAATCACATCTATGTGAATATTAGACACGAAAACACAACAGTTGTTTTCCATACAAAGTTAAAAATTCGTAATTTATTATTTGACAACCATAATCACCTCCGCGCGCCGCTCCGTCGTCGCACGCCGCGCCGCCGCGCATTAGGGTTGAAGCTGGTCAATTTTACATAAAACTTTGACTCGTATTATCTCGCGATCTAAAGTGCTGAGGGGAAAGAGACCTTCGGAGATGAAGTCCACATCAGTGTTGGAAAGACCTATTCAAATATTGTTGGACCTTTCCGCCACACGTTGTATAGTACCTACGGGGCTTAATCACGAATAACTCATTGATAAATACCTCGACGTTTCGGCAGCGTTACAACCGCCGTGGTCACGTGGCTTACAATGAATGACCTGTGATTAAGCCCCGTCGGTACTATACAGACTTATCTCATTGTATTGTGATTTCACAGGAAAATTGCCCTTCAAACCGGAACTCAGCATTATTTCTACATTTTTTCTTAACGGTAGAATACTAGGCAAAGGTACAGGTGGACTCTGCAAAGAGTCCTAGCACTACAAAAAAAATGTGCGAGAACGAAATAAGAGTATTTTATTCACCATACTAAATAACTTTTACAATAGGGTCATGATTGTAAAGCCGGGTGCAGACGGGTGTAACGGGTAATGTAATATATAACGAAACTTCTTCGTGTGGTTGGCACCAGGAAGGTTTCATGTGACGCTCGCGCCGCCGCTCGCCGTGATCCATCAATTTTGCGCGAACACAAAGGCGCTCGTAGTACTCGAGAGTCGCAGAGTTCCACACTGTTGACGCTAAATTACATGTAATCTTACATTACACGTTACACACGTCTGGACCCGGTTTAAGTCGTAATGGCCTCGTGGCGATAACGTCCAATTACTTATGTGTGACGTCGTAAATTCAAATTCCGAAAGCACATCCGAATATTTTTTTCTGACACAGATGTACAACTTTGACATTATTGGCTTTAATGGTGTAGTAAAACATGGTGAAGAAACTGAAATGTACCATAAAATACTTTCTTCAAGGTCCAACCAGGTCCAGGTTTTACCAATCCGCACTCTGCCACCGTGTTGAAATGTGCCTTTAGGACGAATAGATTCGGCTCTATTTTTGTGATACGAACGTCTAAAGTGGAATGCGTTGCATGAGTGGGTGTTTCTTGACGCTGATGGTTACAATCTTGCTCTAGTCAAATCGAGAGTAAATCAGTTTCAGTATCAGCTCCATCGTAGACCGCATCGTCGCTTAATATCTAGCAAGATGGCGGTCAAGTGTAAGCCTATAGAAATAAATAAAAAAACACAGGACTGCAAAAGACGCCATGATAAAAAAGAGGCTTACAATAAGAAAATAAACAGCTTGTATGTTTGGTAGAAACACGTAGAAACGTCTGAAGCCAGGAATGACACATACTATTACTTACTACTATTTATCACAAAATATGACGGGAACATGCGGGTAAAACTGTGGAGTGATGCTAGTTAGCAAGTTATAGTCCGAGAGCTGGTAGCAAAGTTTGGGGAGGTACGAGTATTTGAGGCAAGCGGAAAACTTGTCACATAGTTCCTATTATATCCCTACCTACCTGGCTGTTGACCAGCGGGCCAAAATGAATCTCTCAATTTAGATCACTTAGCACTTCATATTATCATTCATAGATAGGTGAGTAGGTGACCCTCCAAAGTTATATCTTGTTTTGAGAATCCGAATTTTTTGTTACAAATAACACCCAATTTGCCTTTGGCAATTTCAAATTGTCTCAAACTTATTATTTGCAATATATATTTGCACGTGCCTGCCAATATTAAAACCACAATTTTGTCGTCTGGCTTGTTATTATTTCAATTATTCAAACGTTTAATTACAACAAATAAAATTGGAACGACCTTTATCATTGGACATTGTAAACCGTTCACCTAACCAAATTGACCAACATTTTTGGTCACACATTACACAATAGAACAAAATTCTTGGTATATGTCGATTTCCTTACGATGTTTTTTAGCGGCATTACGCAAATTACTTCGTAAATACAGTGGTGCGCGTGGGCTTTGAACCCGGAGTTCGGGATAGGCAGTCGCCGTTGTTTCGACTAGACCAGCCAAAATAATCCAAGAGCTGCTAACAAATTTTAGGTAGGTATTTGAGACAAGTTGAAAACTTGTCACATAGCTCTCCTAATATACACAGTTTTACAGAGAGCGGAAAAAATACTCCATAAACGGATTTGTTTTGTACGAGCAATGTGTCAGTTGGTCAATTTGGTTAGGTGAACGGTTCACAATGTCCAATGATAAAGGTCGTATAAATCCACGAGGACCATAAATCTAGAATGTTCCTGAATTCCTATAAATCTTAAAACAACACCAAAAGTTAAAACTTGCTCGGGCCGTATTTCAAAGCATAATCGGCTTCCACATTTAATATTTTGAATTTTATTTTATGTTTTGTTTTCAATCTGTTGAAAATGCGGCACACCTGGTATTCAATTGTTTTTGTAGTTGACATTTTTAGGTTAGAGTTATTCGTTCTGTTCTCGAAGAGAACTGTAAGAACTGTTAGTTATTATTTTTGTCGTGACGTCTGATAAATTGATGAACGCCGGCTGTATGCACGAAAAAGTGTCCCGTTATCAACGTGGTCACGTTAAACTATCGTCCGTAAACCAATTGACTTTACAGACAACCAATTTTTTTTTTGTAATTTGAGGAGTCTTTCGCTTACTCTAAGCGGCTGCATACGGTTTATGATGAAATTGATTATGTTCCTAATATTACGAATGTGTAAGTTTGGATATTACACACAACTTAATGGCAATTTAATATTTATCCATTCATGTACAACAAACTATACAGCGGCACATCAGCAGATGGCAGCAGATGGATTTAAATTAATATTTAATTTTTTTACCGACGTAATTAAGTATTTTGATTCAAATTTCAATTCAATTTCTTTATCCGAACTATTGTTTCAAAAGAACACTTGGTAACGTCGCTTACAATAAAATTCCACATAAATAATCTGTGTACATAATAAAATAATACCAAAGAATAATGTCAAACAAAAAATTATCAGCTGTAAGCTGTCATTTAGGTGCAGCTGTAAAAAGGCCTTGTCTTGGTGCAAAAAACAAATTATCCAAGTAATGAATACATACAGTAATTAAGCTAATTTACATTATTGTTTAGTATTATTCTACCTTACTCGATAGTTCTAATTTTGACATATTCCTTTTCCAAGTATTGCTGTCTTTTACAAAATCATCTACAGTGTAATATGCTTTGCTCATTAGGTAGTTTTTTTATTTCGGTTTTAAACCTAGCTAGGCTAAGATAAGCTCTTGACTGGTATTGGTATACAAATAATTCAAAGAAGCTCAGTGTTAATACATACATACGATTACTTTTTAACCGGACAGAGCCTTAATATAACACAACTAAAATACAATGAGAACTACAACACTACACTACATACCTAACCACTTACACTAAGCACATCTGAATTATTCATAGACCAATAAAGGTCTACAGATAATCATAATTTTCAATCCCACTAGCAGTCGTAAGCGTGTCCAGCATGCTGGCGGTATTACCACGTTGATTGGCAACCCCTTCGGCCAAATAAACGCAGAACATTGAAATAAGACTAATTCAGAGGAAATGTTGGAGGCGGGGAAAAAATGAAAAGAAGCTGGCTTTAGAAATGGCACAATACCGTCTTGACGTTCGAGGCTTTTGTCTGTGGAAGCCTACACCGTAACTATAAACGTGGTATTATTTGTTTTGCAGATATTCTCTGGCTTTCATAAAGAGTTTGTTAACTGGAAAGCTCGATGCGTTGTCCTGCCAATATGAAACTTTAAACGCGATATGAAACTTTAAACTTTATAGTCTTGATTTAAAATCGAGGTTTACTTTTGCTTGCTCGTTTAAGTGACAGTACCTGGTTGACCGAGCTTTGCTCGGTTTTTATAAATGATATTTAGGCAGGTACGAATTACGAAGTGATGACTTACTTAGACCTACTAAAAGGCGCTAAGTATAAGATTTTCTCAGAAAAAAATTACAAAAAGAAAAGGACCACCAGGATTCGAACCGGAGCCTATTTGACTCTGAGGGCGAGCAAAAAAAAAGAACAAAAAGAAAAGGACCACCAGGATTCGAACCGGAGCTTATTTGACTCCGAGGGCGAACAAAAAAAAAGAACAAAAAGAAAAGGACCACCAGGATTCGAACCGGAGCTTATTTGACTCCGAGGGCGAACAAAAAAAAAGAACAAAAAGAAAAGGACCACCAGGATTCGAACCGGAGCTTATTTGACTCCGAGGGCGAGCAAAAAAAAAGAACAAAAAGAAAAGTAACCACCAGGACTTGAACCGGGGCCTGTCGTCTCCGAGGGCGAACATGTTCCGTCTGAGCCATTTAGACTTAAAGAACAGTGGCGAAATAAGTTATCGTATTCTAATGACATTGTAGGAATTTTTCATTGTCTAAAACGCGCCTAAAATGATGTTTTTAAAAAATAAAACCTAGCTAGATCGATTTATCGTCCCCGAAACCCCCTATATACATAATTTCATGAAAATCGTTCGAGCCGTTTCCGAGATTCAGATTCTATATTTACATAGATATATACAAGAATTGCTCGTTTAAAGGTATAAGATAGTAGACAATTTATTTTACTATTTGGTTTTGGATAGGTCTTAATAATTTTGTATGTGAAACACACTGCACGCTTCGCACGACTCGGCACCGCAATGCACTACTTTTTTTTAAAACTTTTATAGGTTTACACTTGACCGCCATCTCGCTTGATGTTAAGCGACGATGCGGTCTACGATGGCGCTTGTTTACCTAGAAGAAACCGATTCACTCTCGATTTGGGAGACCATCGGGGAAAACCCACTCAGGCAACGTATTCCACAGCCTAGACGTTCTTATCACAAAAGTAGAGTCAAATCTCTTCGTTCGTGTCTTTGGAACTTCAACCATGAAACGATGTCGCTTTTTCGAGCTACGAGCATTCCTATAGAAAAAAAGGGCAAGGTGGTATCAGATCATGCAAATCACTTCGTTGGTATAAATTAAAATATTTGGAAAAATGTCGCTTCTGTAACATGAACTATAAGCTAAATAATTGTCACAAGAGGTATTAATTAGTTTTATAAAAATTTGACGAGTATCATTTCTTTTTGACGTGACAACGTCTAATAAATCGATGAACGTCGGCTGCATGTACGAAAAAGTGTCCCGTTATGTCCCGTTACCCCCATTGTCTCCTAATGCTCATTGTACGCTTGCGCCGCATTTATCAATGTTTTTTATGACGTCACGTTAAACTATCGTCCGTAATCCAACCAACTTTACAAACAACCAATTTTTTTTTTAACTTTAATAGGTTCGTGTGTTTGGAACATCAACCATGATATGAATGATGTCGATTTCTCGAGCTGCGAGCTACTGATAGAAAATAGATTTCTATAAAAGATTAACAAACATCTGTTAGTTCTCATAAACTTTCTCGTTTATAGTATTAGTACGATTTCGTGAACTAGCGAGCCTAAATACCTAAAGCCTAGACAGACTAATCCGAGACTTAGTTACTTATCTCGCTAGACCACAATGAGATTTAGGCACTTATTTCGCCGTTGGCTATAGAAATAATGTACCAACCAAAATATTTAAGTGAATAATGAAACTGTGGTAAAAAAAAGCGTGGAAAAGCGCCAACTCACACTTGACCAGAATGGTGGAAGCCCGTCTTTATTTAAAGACATCGAGTCCTGATTTTTTGGACATGTAAAAGATTTCATTATGAATAAAAATCTGAATCTAAATTTAATGCAGGTACTATGTATTTAAATTGACCATAGAAAAAGCAATTTTAATTTGGATAGTGGACTCTCACAAGCAATTTTTCCTATCTTATCTATTATTATTGCTATTATATTGTTTTTTTTAACTTTTATAGGTTTACACTTGACCGCCATCTCGCCTGATGTTAAGCGATGATGCGGTAGACACAAAGATTGTAACCATCGGGGAAACCCCTCTCAGGCAACGTATTCCATAGCCTAGACGTTCTTTTCACAAAAGTAGCGTCAAATCTCTTCGTTCGTGTCTTTGGAACAACAACCATGAAACGATGTCGCTTTTTCGAGCTACGAGCATTCCAATAGAAAAAAGGATCTTGTACATAAAAATATTATAAATGTTCATGTTTCGATGTTTGTTGCTCAATGACGAACTTATGAACGGATTGGATTGAAATTTCGAACGCAGTTGCATTATAGTCTGGATGAACACATAGGCTACTTTTATCCCGAGAAATTAACGGGAAGGGAAACTACGCGGGTAAAACCCCGGGGCACTGCTAGTGAATCGTATTGCAAATTAAGTAACTTAATTATGTTACTGTAAGTCTACGATAACTTTCTTCACACGTTTTAAGGTTTTCTAGAATTTTCTCAGTTTATAATTATGGGTGCTTCTGATTTTTAAATTTATAAACTTTTGGGTAAAAAACGTTGTTTTAGTCTAAAATATTACGATGTTTAGTTTGTCATCATAGTTAATATACACCTTCAATTCAATTCAATTAATTTAATCCTTGCGAGACTAGGTAAAACAATTTTACATTGTGTTCTTCAGGTTGGTGTTAAAGGAACTCTATCTCGGCCAATAATTTAGCATGTAAGTGTTAATACATTTTTGTCATAAAATTCATTACTTTTCTAACAAAGAGCTTTAAAAGAATTTCTTATTTAAGAAAAACGTTTTAAAAATACAAACAAATGATGTCATTAGAAAATTTCAAAAATTATTAACATATATGTCAATTAACATTTCAATTAATGTCCGTATCATTTAAAAAAAATTCAATCGTGTAGTAAGCCTTACTTCAGATATAGGTCGTGGTAGCTTAAAAACTTGTTCAGGTCAACATAATTATCTATTTATTCATGATTTGTCAACAAAAACGTCGCACTTTACGATTTAAAACCAACTAGCAATGTCACTCTGGCATTCTAACACAAGTTAACAAATGAGGACTGGAATAATCATCGATATAATTAAAGAAACGAAGATGAGGTATGCTATAATCTAAAGACAACATAACGTGGCGAAAAATTGTTTGAAAAATTTGAAAATTGAATTGTCAACGAACGTACACAATTGTCAGCGAACGTACACAACTCCTTGTTGCGGCTGAGACTAAATCAGGAGACGTCACCTGATTTTGCATCGCCATAGTAGAAGCGCGTTTGCCGCTTCTGCCGTTTTTAAGAGTTCTATGGGAATAATAGATCTATTTGGATTCTACGAGAATTGTTTTGTCGTTTTTAGGGTTCCGTAGGCAAATGGCAAAATATGGGACTCTTATAGATTCGTCCTGTCTGTCTGTCCGTCCGTACTTATTTCACAGCCACATTTTTTTATTGAAACTTATTTAAACTTGGCAAGTAGATGTATTCTGCAAAAATTCTGCGAAAAATAGAAACATACAATACATTTTGGGGGTATACCATACTTAGAAATGAAACTCAAAAAAAAATTTCTATCAAAACCTTATGTGTGTTATCTATGGATAGATAGGTCTTCAAAAATGATAATGAAGTTTCTAACATTTTTTTTTTTCTAAACTGAATAGTTTGCGCGAGTGAGTCTTCCAAAGTGGTAAAATGTGTGTCGCCCCCCTGTACCTTCTAAAATAAGAGAATGACAAAACTAACTAAATGTATGATGTACATTACCATTTAAACTTTCAACGAAAATTGGTTTGAGTGAGATCTAGTGAGTAGTTTTATTTTAATATGTCATAAATTCACTATTGTTAATACACTGGTTAAAGTAACAACGAACTACAAGAACTTTTATATTATGTTACTTGCTGATACGGAAGCCTTCGTGGGCGAGTCCGACTTGCACTTGACCTCCTTTATTTTATTTACCTCTTTTCTACCCTAAAATACTATTTTTTTAGTAATTACATTTTTGTACAAGTAAAATGCAAATAATATTGTTAAATAGTATACCTGTGGAACATGGATACCTCAACACAAATATCTCTAGTGTGGGAACAAGTGTGTGCTGATAAAATATTTTCCACCTGGTCTTTGTCCTGTATCGGTATGTACTTAGTCAGAGCCTGGATGCAAGCTTGGACGCGGCGACTAGTAGTTACTGTTGACGAGTACCAAGGAATTGCCACTTACGCCACGTAAATGCCACGTAAATGCTAGTCACTGGATCTTATGATAATAAAATATTGTAACTTGTCACTAAATCTTTGGAAACGCCCCGTGCGTACTGACAAATACTTTTCCACCTGTTCTTTGTCCTGTGTCAGTATCTAGTTAGGCTGTGCCTGGGTGCGAGCTTGGACGCCGCAGTGACTAATAATAATAATATAATAATAAAAGCCTTTATTCGCTGACGTTTTTAACTTACGTGCTATTTTTATCAAATATTACTATTCTTAAAATCTAATTTACATAGCAAAAATAGTAGTTCATTAGCAAACAGTTTGGTCAGGTTGTCTGTCGACATAGGCCTCCCCAATTGTTTCCATGTATCTCTATCCGTGGCAGACCTTCTCCACCTTTTTGGTAGATCCTCACCGCATCATCACCGCAGTGACTAGTAGTTACTGATGACGAGACTTTTGTGGGTTGTGCTAAAACAATGCTGGATGACGGGATTCTCAAAATGGCTAAAACTATAGCGGAGAAACCAGACGACAAAGCATACGGCAAAACTGGCAAATACCACACATGCAATGCAATAACGGCGTTCCAGGATGTGGTAAAATAACATGGCTGATCAGACACTTCAATCGTAATATCAGCGTCATCATCACCACCACAACAGAGACACCAAAATAAATGAGGGAGATGCCAATTGGACGCAGCGGTAAACCAGGTGAAATCCCGACTTTTTGTGGTAGCGGATATCTTAGACAGATTTTCATCAAAACTTTGCTAAGAATTCACATTACAAACAAATTGGAGAAAATCAAAATTAGTGGAAACTACGATGCTACAAACAAACATACCGACAAACACGTCAAACTTATAACACCCTGTCGTATCTTATTTTGTCGTCAGGAGGTCAAAAAATTAACCAACCACAATAGTTTTCATAGTACTAACCCTAGTAGTGTAAACGCCAAATTTCTTGTGTCTGGACATAAACTTATACTAAATTTCTAGTTAGCCTAAACGACGGTTTTAGAAAGCATTTTAAAAAAGTTCAACTTAACCCCAATTTACACGATTTAATTAAGCACTAACTTTACTGCTCGTGCTTAGAAATTAACACATCGAGTACCCTATTAAGTAAAACTTCTCAGGAGAACAAAAACAATAAAAACTGAGTTCCACGTTCAGTCTGAAACTTAATTAAAGCGAGGAACCAAAGTTTACTCGTGTTTGATGAAACCGTTGAATTAGATATTTTTTCCAAAAAGTCTTTAGTTTGGGTAGTGGCGCCTCCAGCCAAAGAATTAGACTAGTAGTATGGAATTTAGTTCCGCCTTTCCTGATCTGCAAAGGTTAGTGCACACTTTGGTAGTGACTCAACTTTAGCTATTGCCAGTAGCTAGAACTTAAACGAAATTTTAGATGGTTGTGCAAGACGCTAGTACAGCTAAATGAAAGAACCACGAAATGGTTCGTGTTGTGCTTAAATTAAAAATGCAGAACCATAGTTGCATCCGTATTTCCTCACAAACGAAATAAGACCAGAAAACCAATAATGTTCACATGAACTAAAATAAACATTTTGTTTTTATCATAGGTATTAAACAGTGATGTTACTTGAAAAATATGATGGTGAGTTGGAAATGTCCTATATAATTGAAAATATCACGTGTTTACTCTCACAAAAGTCTTGTTTTTCCTTTTCATTAAAATGTTTGTTATTTAATTTCTGTCTGTGAATTATGGCTAATTTTGATACATTATTTCCTGTCTGAGGACGGTTGTCTGGTAGAGATCGTTCTAAGTGTATCTTTAATTAAAATGCATTTAATAGAATGTCTTCTTTTATAATTCATATAATTTGCTTTGTGACTTTTATTTCCATTGGATTGTAGTGTACTAAAAATAGCACACCTACCAGCAACAGCTGAGTGAGTGCTTTGCAACTGCTATCAACATGAAGAGTTCAAATGCCTGTCACTGTACTGCGCTCGTCACCCACACACCTATACTGATTTTTAGGTTTCCGTAGCCAAATGCAAGATTTTCATACAAAAATAGAAAGTTAAAAAAAAACAATACATTTTTGGGGTGTCCTCCTTACTTAGAACCATACTTAGATCTGAAACTCAAACATTTTTTTTGCCATCAAAACCATACGCGTAGGTGATCTGTGGATAGGTATTAAAAAATGATATTGAGGTTTTTAGCAGTTTTTTTTCTAAACCGAATAGTTTGCGCGAGAGACTCTTCCATAGTGGTAAATTGTCTCTTATTTTAGATGTCACAGTCAGGGGGGAGGTGCTAAATGACAAAACTAAAAAAATAATTATGTTGTACATTATTACCATGTGAACTTACGACGAAAACTAGTTTGAATGATATCTAGTAAGTACTCGTAGTTTTATTTTAATACGTCATAAATTCACTATTGTTCACTGAATAAAGTAACAACGAACTACAAAAACTTTTATATTATGTTACTTGCTGATACGGAAAGCCTTCTACGACGTGAGTCAGGGTCGTTCGTAGGAGTGCGAAAAGTGACCCCTCGACTCTGACCCCTGGCCATGGCGGTGATATCTGTGGGGATTTTAGTCAATAGGGCCACCATGTCGTATCCCATGGTGTCGAACCCGACATACCCCAGCATGTCCCTGCATGGTGGACATACGTAAAAGTATTTCCCCCACATAAAAAAAGCCTTCATGGGCGAGTCTAACTCGCACTTGGCCACTTTTATTCTATTTAAACTGTCATTCCCCAAAAAAACATTGATTTTCAGATCGTAACGTCGTAATATTTTAACAATACCTATTGCTTCGCAGTAGAGTAACTTTACTGTCAATTTATCGGTATTTTCCAAACTGGCACTGGGAATAGTCCAGTACTAAAAAGTGTTAAAGTTTGTTGAACTTCCAATAACGGTATAGAACCTACATAATTTAAGTGAAAAAACCCTCTAGATAGCACCTTTCGCGTATTTTAGCTTCAAAACAGTTAATCCCATGCAAATGGGTCCAGCTACAACAAAACCTGTGCCTTCGATTTTACTGCGGAGTGTGAAGAGCTTGCGACTATTTCTGCTAAGATACATTAGCAATTGTGCTACGTATCATGACAAAGTCTGACTCGGGAAGTGCCACGTGTTTTCCGGTCATCATTGTTGGCCGGTGTTTTACATGGTAGCGTGGGAGATGCAAGATACAAACGTGATCATACGAGTAGTCTCTTACAGAAAGCAGCGTAATTTTTATAATGGGATCAACGTAAAGCTATTGTCACTTGCCATCAGAACACGACTGCTCAGCGGTTTCTTCCAAGATGCTGGCTGGGTATCTCAGCCGACGCAAGATGCAGTTTCAGATTTTTGTTGAAAAAATGATGTCTTGGTCTTCCACAAACGCTTCTATTGCAACTGAAGCAGACCAAGCAGACGCAGCTCTCTATAATAACAGTAGTGGTGACTAGGTCCTCATACCTGAAGATCAAGCTTTATAGCCACTACTCTCAACAAATCATTAGCCACCAGAGTGTCTAGGCATGGAGAGGGTAAATTATGTAGCCCCGATCTAGACTTTGACACGCCGCCATCCAAACAGGCTAAGATGCATCTGGGATGAGACATCCCAGATGAGACAGAATTCTCGCAAACCGAGTCACTCCAGGCTCACTCGATCATTGATTCAGCACGCCGACGACGACGCCTGTAATGAGTGGACAATAGCTCAAATGGAGATGAAAAGCTAAAATCGCTACCATTACGAACAAAGGTGCTAGTAATAGGCTCTGCAATTTCATGTGACGAGACAAAAGCTCTTCAACAGTCGATGAACACCTAGACCTTGGAACCAAACAGCTTGACACTATTGCTGGTTAACAATCCGCAAGTTAAGTCCATCTGCCAGTCCATAAAGAAGAGTATTTTTTCTTATTACAGTATGGTACAAGACAGAAAAAATGTGACGTTATCAGAAATTCCTTTCGTTAATTGTTTATTTTTTAAATTAAATACATTGAATGTGGTATTGTACAACACCTTACTACGACTGTCAGCCGCCTCCTCACAATTGAAATTCCCGGTAGACTCCAATTATACCAATTCCTATTCATGGCTGTACTCGTACTGGTTTTTATAGTCGCTCTAACTGCGCCCTAATTCTCGCTTTTTAATGGTCAATCGATCGGTTCCCTATTTTGTCTGAATCGCTTTTAGTCTTTTTTTTGTTGGTCCACGTATTTTGAAACTAGTGTTTGCTGTATGTGTTTAAATTAGAGTAATTTTAATTGTATTTACGAAATTCGTTAACGAAATTAAACGAGAATTCAACGGAATGTACTGACGTGAAATGGAATGCAAGTGGAAGAGTTGAATGTTTAGATTTAGTTATCTTTAATGCTCAATCACGTTGGAATAATTGAAACGATCAATCTGAAAAATGGGAATTTAGATATTAAATGAATTCTGGGAGCACATAGGCTACTTTTATCCCGAACTATGTAGAATTTGTTAGGAATTCTAACGTTTTTTTATTATTACGCGACAAAGTCGCGTTTTATAGTCGTAGGCTCATATCAGATTTGGCTGGGCAGGGAGAGAAAAACGAGTAGTGAAGGTGAGTGTTGATGTACGTCAGAAAGGGGCCCCTTAAACCTACGCCCGAGTCTCGGGATCTACTCGGGTTTTCTCTCTCTGCCACACGATGGACCCGGCACCTGCACGGTGAATCCATGGAATGCTAAGAAGATCGTCTCTGATTCGTCTCTATGCCCTGTAAATTCTCTGGCAAAATTGACCATCAAACCCTACCACAGTGATGTTTGCAAATTACTGCTTAGTGGTAGAATAACTGGTAAAGGTGTGGTAAGTACCCCACGGTAAATCCATGGAATGCTAAGAAGATCGTCTCTCTCTTATATCAGAATTAGTTTTAAACCGACTTCAAAAAAGAAGGTTTTCATTTCGGTTGGAGTTTTTTTTTGTGTGTATATATTTGTGTTACGCGACAGCGCCAGCGATTGTAAATTGGTTTTAATGTTTGTTTTGTAGATCCTGGTTCAAAGATGGTTTCACATAAATTTTATCGAAATCAGTGGGGTGGTTTTTGAAATACGAGCAAAAATTATTCATGTTTTTAGACAACATACAGATAGATCTTCCGAAATTTAATTTAATTTTAAGTTGAAGTAGGCTTTTGTTTTTTCGGAGAAAATAAATTATTACGCATAAAAGTTTTTTAAGTCTTTCGTTTTTATAGATCTGTGTTTGTTGTGTACCTGGGTAATTTATAACGATAATTTTGTGTTTATTATAAACCAGATGACGGCCGCAGCTTTGCTTGTGTGAATCTTAATTGACCTCAAGCTATTAATGCACTTCGATTATGAATTTAGTGTGAACATAAAGTCTAAAATAGCGTCAAAAAACTTACCGTTACATTGAATTACATTTTCCTTAAGAAATAACAACAAAGAAAATCGTAACTTTCTACTAATCCAGTTGCTTCATTTTGTTGCCAGGTCAGCATTAAGGTAAAATATCATAGACTTATGAAATAGTCAACGCAAGTTACAAGTGAAAGAATTAAGACGACGCCTTGAACTAAGAAACATGAAAACAAGTTCTTTTGATTGCATAGTATGATAGCAACGAATGATATAATTCAAATTATAAAAATATCGTAGATAAGGAGAAACCCTGTATAATTTTGTGAACCGGACAAAATTTTTGAAAATAGTCAGAATTATTTAAAAAAATATGTACAAACTTTTCACCAAAAAGGTTCAAATGCTTGGAATTATCAGCGACAACACCCTACTATTTTTTACGAATAAAATAGCCAGACTGCTATTCTATTTCATAGGCCGAGCAGTTATTATATGTCATGTTTACATTACGAGTAATTAAATAAAAACCCAGTCAAAAATTAGTAAAATTACGCTCACTGTTTTCAACATCATCTGCTGTGCCAGGCGATTATCAACTTTTAACCGATCCGCTAAGATCTAAAATAAATGCGATGTAGACAGGTTTCGCCGCGCACCGTCCGTAGCGCCACGTACGATATACCAGCCATGCCGTCCGCCGCTGGTACGGCCGGTCAAGTTTATCAATGCGTCACCTTAACGCGAATTGTACGTTAAATGCTGACTTTGTTATCTGTGAATTAGCATAAATATACCTTACACCAAATTGTAACTTTCCAGAGTGATTAATTAACTTATAAAACATAATATAACATAATATTCTGAATATTTTAGAGCAGTTTAACTTCAAAAAACTAAATAACACTTTTGGTGTATCATTAACGTCGCTTAACGATTGCAAATCTATGAGAAGTTAGATTAAAGTCGCTACTATGTCGGTGTACTATCGTTACTACTACTATCGTGGTATTGTGGACATGAAATATATGTCATATATAGGGGTACAATCAAATGTTTTCTGTCCGTCGGACTTTTTAATTGTGATAAAAAAGCATTTTATTCGATGAAAAAGTATTTTCGTGCCAAATATTATAAACGAATTTTCAAGAAAATTATCACTGTGCTGGATTTTATAAGAATACTAGATGTCCGCCCCGGCGTTGCCCGTGGTACATTATATGTAGTACTCATCAGGATCCCGTACATATACAACGGTGAAAGAATGACTGAAATCGGTTCAGTCATTCCGGAGAATATCGCTTTCAAACAAAACATCTCTTCAGCTACCTGCTACGCTACATGTCAGAAATTGGTTGTACCAACTCAGATTTAGAAAAAAAAATTGATTAGCAAAGGTTTTATATTCAATTCTGTGATATTCAATGACGCAATCTTAGACACATGCTGTCATGTGTCATGTCAAAGCACGAAACGTTCGAAAACTGTCAAAATGGAATATTTTCCCGATTTTGTTACATTCTTGATTCATGCTCCACTTCTATTAATAGTAGCGTTATTTTCTATAGCCTATAGCCTTCTTCGATAAATGAACTATCCAATAGAAAAATAATCTTTCAATCCGGACGAGTACTTCCCGAGATCCTAGCGTTCAAACAAACAATAAAGTAAATGTTTGATCCAGCGTAGATTTCACAATTAATTTTTTACCATTATTCAATTTTGCGCGCTGATAATAACCATTTCGTCTCGTATTAAATTGCGTGTCGCTCTTAGGTTTAAAATGTCGGATTGTTTTATAGGTAAACTCTAAAAATACAATTTTCCACTGAAAAGATTTTTCACCTGAATTTGATATAGTTTCTTTTATTTTTGTATAGTAGTCCTTAAATATCTATCTAACCATTGTATTCTAAAATATGGCCTACATTTAATTTTCATTCTCATCTTGTGAAGCGGCAAAATTTCAAAAAATATTTTACTAATTTGAATTTATTGAAAAATTTAATAGGCTTTCAGGCCGCGTAAGATTTGAGTAAACTCAAAAATTAAAGAAGTTTTCAGATCTCGCAAGTCTTGAGTAAATATTTGAGATACGTTGTTAGGTCTGTGGTAAGCACAAGAAACAATCAGCGGATTTACTGCGACTTCAAATTTAATGTTGCCGATTCTGCAATGTTATAATGACCCAGTAGTGAAGAGCGGCCTAAGACATAGGCGTAAGCGATAAACTAATACAAATATAATCAAATTAATACGCAGGTAAGGTCTGACTTTAGTATTCATTTTAGCTTAAGTATTTGTCACCATTGTTCAAGCTAGGCCTAGTAGGTGGTAAGTCTGCTTGCGAAGGCGAGAGTCGTTGGTTCGATTCCAACCCAAATATCTGTATGATGAATACAAATTAATTTTCGTTTTGTGTCTGGGAGTTTTTATGTTGTAATAAGTATGTATTAACAACAATATTTATAAGTATTACACTCGTATTTATAAGCTATCCCGCTCCCATCGTACGAGTACATAGTTTGGAGTCAGATTGGTAAAAGATACGACATCATATTACATTCACGAGCTCACTGTAACGCTATACATTAATTAAGACTCTTTTATTAGTATGTCACTGTGACGTTAACCTGTGTTGGTTAACATAAAGCGCATACTTACACGAATCAACACGTACTTATATTTTTCAGCTAACCAAACCCTTGACAACGTCTAATAAATCGATGAACGCCGGCAGCATGCACAAAAAAGTGTCCCGTTATGTCCCGTTACGCTCATTGTACGCTTGCGCCGCATCTATCAATGTTCTGTTATGACGTTGTGACGTTGTAAAATAACCGACTTTACAGACAACCATTTTTTTTAAATAATACGTTTGCTTTTGAATGACATTTCATATGATGTTAAGTGATGATGCGGTCCAGGATAAAGTCCACTAATCTAGAATAATATTGATTCTATTTAGAGTTGACACTCATATTATATCCATCAAGTATTGCATTCCAAAGTGGAGTCAAAGGTCTAAGCCGTGGTATAAATGTGACCGTGAAGTTGTCACCACCGTCAAATTATAATCTAACGCGTGAGATTATAATCTAACGGTCGGTTAAGTCAGTTTGTAATTTGACGTCGTAACAATCTGACGGTGTTGACAATTATCATCATCATCATCATCAGCCCGTGTTCGTCCACTGCTGGACATGGGCATCTCCTATAATACGCCACTTAGCCCGATCCTTGGTCTTATGCTGCCAACACTGACTGACTGACTGACTGGTATGTTGACAATTATACGGTGACATATATGTAGGTACATTATTGACCACGGGCAAACTCAAAGGGACAAAAAGGTAAGTCAAATTTCATAATACTAAAGGAACGATGATTTCTCGCTCAGGAGAACAATTCTCAAACTCGATCGCTCGACACTCGAGGCCGGTGTATCCAGTAATTTCAGCCGCTCGTAAAAAACGCTCTAAACATCCAAGTCCGCTCGTAAACGTGCGAATAAACGTCTACCGCACAACACTATACAGTGACTTAGTTCACATTACATCACCTCATTACGTTTCACTTTGAATTTTCTCCATTTGTCAACCAAAAACTTCTTCAGGCATGTTGGACATTTATTGAGATCGAAAAAACAATTGAATTTATAACCACTGTTTTCGTTACCGACACTGCATTTAAGACCTGAGGATCAACCTCAAATAGGATACTTGTATCTCTTATATATGCGTATGAAACCGCAGAATATTGCTGGTTATTATATCTATGAATTAAAACATCTAAATTACACAAAATCCTGTCCACACAGCGAGCAACACGGAAGGGAGTAGGCATACACAGCGTTTCCCCTCTGTCAAAGTACAAGTCCGCGTGGACCATGTAGTTAGATATACTGTGGCTGAGGGCGGGGCTAGATTTGTGAATGGTGCTTCATTTTCTATGTGTTAGTGATTTAGCTGTGTGAGTATGATCAGCAATGAATCGGTACAGGTATGTTTTGTATGTAATAATGCGACGCTAGTGTGCAGCTTTCCCCTCCCGCAAGAAATTACAGAAAGATTTGAACCAAATTTTTTAGCTAAGGCTACTTACTCCCGTCGAGTTGCTCGATGTGTCCACACTAATAGCCTGATTTTTTCTCCTAGCCGCTAAAAATTACAAACTTATGTACTGTACCTTCAGTACATAGCGTACACGTTGTAAACGTAGAATCGCAAAGCTGAATATCCGCACAGGTGTTCCTTGTCTTGAATATTCATAGTCGCAATCTCGAGCTATAAATTCGTTACGCTTTATCCTCTATTTGCGATAGTTAAATTTACTTTTTGTGGTAAATTTTGCGTGTATACAAAATTTGTAGAAAAAATCTGTGGACATATTTATTTTAAACTAGCTGACCCGGCAAACATTGTTTTGCCATATAAATAATTTCCTAGAAAAATGATTTAATTACTAAAATGGATATTAAAAAATAAGGGTTGATCGTAGAAGGGTGAAAATTGAGAGTTGTATGTATTTTTGTATGTTGTATCATAAAGAAATAGAAATTAAAAATTTTGTCTAAATATTAAAAAAAAAAATTTGGGTTGGACTACCCCTAACATTTAGGGGGATGAAAAATAGATGTTGGCCGATTCTCATAGATACCGGATAAGCACCAAAAATTTCATCAAAATCGGTCAAGCGGTTTCGGAGGAGTATGGCAACGAAAACTGTGACACGAGAATTTTATATATTAGAAGATAGTGTTTTTTCGTACCGTACAAAACCTTGCTTTGTCATTTTCATGCATTTGCATTCTTTGAAAATATTATTTATGTTAAAATAGTGGGTTGTCTTTGGAAAAGTATTTCTCTAAACTATGTATATCATCAGCGTCATTATCACCATAAGTGTGCTAAGGAACGCGAACTCATTAAAATTACAAATCAAGATTTCGTACCGTTCTTCAAATGACTTTGAAAAGACAGTGGTGCGCGTGGTATTCGCATCAGAGGTACCGGATCGGCAGTCATTGTTTTCTCGAATATACCAGCCGTAATTTCAACTTATTTTGCACTGCGCTGTGCTCGTTACCCAGAGATATGACATATGTCATAGGCAATGACATTCTCGTGCGAAAAAAGACTGCAAAATCTAGAACATCGCCGGAAAATTGCTAGCTTATCGGGTTTTTATCGGATACACTTCGGAGAGTGTGCGACTGATTTGTACGATCTAATACCACCTTGCCCTTTTTTCTATCGGAATGCTCGTAGCTCGAAAAAGCGACATCGTTTCATGGTTGATGTTCCAAAGACACGAACGAAGAGATTTGACTCTACTTTTGTGATAAGAACGTCTAGGCTGTGGAATACGTTGCCTGAGAGGGTTTTTCCCGATAGTTACAATCTTTGTGTCTTCAAATCGAGAGTGAATCGGTTTCTTCTAGGTAAACACGCTTCATCGTAGACCGCATCATCGTTTAACATCAGGCGAGATGGCGGTCAAGTGTAAACCTATAAAAGTAAAAAAAAAAAAGATATAAGATAGTTTATTTCTATGCTCTATAATTTCTGTAGAAGCATTTCCGTTTTTACATAACATATTGATGTTTGCAGATTACTGTATGACAGTAGAATTTCTGGCATAATCGTGGCACTTCTCTTGGCGTATTCTACAAAGTACTACTAGGACTAGAGTCCACCTGGAGAAGTATCACACCTTTGCCAGTTATTCTACGTGTTCCAGTTTGAAGGGGAAACGTTTCCAGCCAAACTACAGAGCTTAGAGATATAACATCTTATATCTCTGGGTGATGAGCGCAGTGCAGTGCTAGGTAATGATTTGGACTCTTCATGGTCCAATATCTGGGTGTCACTGTGTTGTTATGTGGCAGGCGTGTTGCTTACCATTACGCATATGTCCTGCTCGTCTCGTCACGATTTATTAAAAAAAAAACGATTTCAGCTCATACGAGCCTGAGCCTGAGCCATAACAGCTGTCTCACAATCAAATTTGGAATAACAATTTGCGACAAGTGTCATTTTTGTAAAATTGTGGCTTTATGCCATAAAACTGAGCTTAAGATGAATTTTTAAAAATGGATGAAAACTTTAGGTACTAAGATATCTCAAATTTAAATATGTTGCAATCAATTTTGTAGCGAGGCAATACGGCCAGTGTAATGGGCACTTTTGTACCCGCCCCTTTAACACCTAAACAAATCAGCTATGGCTTTGCTATTGCCATCTCTGTCATTTCAAGTGAAAAGAAAAGAGAGGGAAATATCAGAGTTGAGACAATTTTCGTTCAGTGGTAGACCTCCTGGTGCTGTTTTGGTTGGGTTCTATTAGATTAATGACGAATATTTGTTTTGAATTTGTATTTGATTTTCATTGTTGTCAAATTCTGCAAAATAAACAATAATAGTAATAAGAGTTTTGGACACAATGAGACTCGATGGAATCCTACTAAAATTATAAATGCAAAAGTTTGGAAGTTTGTTGTTCGATCATGTCGTAACAACTGAACAGTTATTGTCTAAAATTACCCATAGGTTTTTGTCTCTAAATATTGTAGAGTTTATTGTAGAGTTCTTTGAGGAATAGCCGTCTTCTACATTCTACGCGAACAAAGTCGCAAGCAAACACTAATGATAATAAAGGTACTGATCACAACAAACATTATAAGGAAACATAAGACTGAGGACATGGACGGATCCTACCTCAGTTAAAAGCTGGCAGTGGACTAAGATAGGAGAATGAAGGAGAAAATATTGTGGCTAAGGATTAAAAATAAGTAACACAGGAAATTTAAGAAGACTAGCACCTTTTTACATAAATACACGGGTAACTCACTTTTAATATAGTCAGTCTAGTCCGACTCAAGTTTCGATCGCGTCCGGCGATCTTTTTCAAGGAGAGTGCGCGCGCGGACTATATTAAACGTGAGTTACCCGTGCATTTATGTAAAATGTGTAATAACCACGTTAGTTTTCATACTAAAAACAAGCACCGCCCCGAAGTTTTATCCGTATAATTTGCGTTTCAATAATTTTCCGATAAAAACTGCTTTTTTCTATTACACAAAAGTGTATACATTCTAAGCTCTCACATTTATAGTACCAAAAAACAGCTTATTATTTATTGAAGTGAAAACTTCTTTTGTGGCAGCACATACAGATTTTTCGTTGGTTGTGAATTGAATTCTATTGTGTGAGATCTTCGGGTAAACTAGGGACCATGACCATTGGTCATCTAGAAATGCTTCAGCACTTCCCATTGTCCATGTAGCAATGCGTCAGCATAACGCATTTCAATACTCAATACTCAATCATTTATTGCTAATATTATGTTACAATTCTTGGCTTATTAATAAGTACATGTCATAGTTACCATAATGACCCTGATTGGGTGTGGAATATAATTCGTATCGTGCGGAGCGGATCGACCCATTCTATTATTAATTTGTCGGCAAGATATTTGTCTATTGTATAGTAAGCTTTCTCGAGTAATATATTCTTTAAGGTTTCGACAAACTTTTCCTCAGATTTTTTTTGTTTTAGTTTGTAGGGCAATTTGTTGTATATTTTTACTGACATTGAATTTGGGCCCGAGCTATGCAATGTTAATTTTGAATGTGGTATATTCAGATTGATAGTAGATGGCAATGCTCACGCCTTCCGCTTTTATCCGCATAGTTTTCAAAGTAAGCTATCAAATCTATACTAATATTATAAAGCTGAAGAGTTTGTTTGTTTGTTTGTTTGTTTGTTTGTTTGTTTGCTTGAACGCTAGGATCTCGGGAAGTACTGGTCCGAATTGAAAGATTATTTTTCTATTCGATAGTCCATTTATCGAGGAAGGCTTTAGGCTATAGAAAATATTTCTACTATTCATTGAAGCGGAGCATGAAACAAGAATGTAACAAAATCGGGAAAAAATATTCCCTTTTAGAGAGTTTTCGTACATTTCGTGCTTTGACATGACACATGACAGCATGTGTCAAAGATTGCGTCATTGAATTTCAGTAATCTGTGCCTCGAATATAAACCTTTGCTATTTTTTTTTTCTAAATCTGAGTTGGTACGACCAATTTCCGACAGGTGGCGTAGCAGGTTGCTGAAGAGGTTTTTGTTTGTAATCGATATTCTCAAGAATGAGTGAACCGATTTCAGTCATTCTTTCACCGTTGGATATGTACGGGATCCCGATGAGTGCTATATAATATACCACGGGCGAAGCCGGGGCGGGCATCTAGTTATGTTATAAGTATTCACTTGTATCGGCAGTTCCTATGACTGCCAATTTGTGTTGTTTTAATCATGCTAGTAATATAAAAATTAAAGCTTGTGGTTTTGTAAAAATCTATGTTTGTTCAAACATATATTTATGAGAACTGAAGAGATATATAAATGAAATAAATACGTATGTACATTATTCAGATTAAAACATAGGCTATTTTTATCCCACATTTTTGTACTCTGTGGTAGCGCAGCTAGATCACAAAACATAAGACTGCACTTAGCAGGTTGCTTCGAAGAGACGGCTTTTAGTTGTAAAGTCTTTATTGGTTCAATAGGTGTTTTACTGTAATATTAACGTTTATCTGTCTCATAATACAGATAAATACTATACAACTATTCGCGCTTCTAACAGCAAAATATAAATAGTTCATCTTCAAATCAAACTCAATCGATACAGATAATGTAAACACATCCAACGAGTGTTGCCATCTACAATCAACAATGTATTACGTTCCGGTATGCTGGCAACTTTGTGCGCGCGTGATTTATAGCACAATAAATAATAAGTATCCAATACTGGCAACTCTGGCCTGGTTAGCGAAATGTTTAACACTGTTTGGAAACTGAACGCAAAGTTCGCACTCTGGTTATGGGAATAAACGTTATCTCTGAGGCTCCGTTGTCTCTTCATTATTGGTGGCTTAGGTCGGAAAACGTTGGGCTTGGTGTTAGATTTGCTCCTCTGAGAATTTTCCCTAGTGTGTACACTTTAGTTGACATCAGTGGCTTCAATTGTGAAGGAAAACTTCTTAACTTAATACGATTATTTAATTCAATTTGTTATGTAATTTAATTGAATATTTAATTATTTTTTTTTTTAATATATTGGTGGACAATTCACACACAACACCATCTGACCCCAAACTAAGCAAAGCTTGTGTGATGGCTGCCAGATAGCTGATATAATTCTTATATAGTTTTAAATACATACTTATTGTACATAGAAACACCCAGACACAGTGCAAACATTTGAATTCATCACACAAATATTTGCACTGGATGGGGATCGAACCCACGACTCTCGGCTTCGCAGGCAGAGCTACTACCAACTAAGCCACTAGGGCAGTCATAACGAATTATGCATGAGTTTGTCAGCACCACTGCCTTTAACGATGAAGGAGGAGGATAAAACATTTTGAGGAAACCGAAATGTACCAAGAATCCTTCAAGCTCGTTGCGTCATCCTTGTTCTTGATTCTCTCCTTGCGAGGATTTTTTAATTTGGTTAATTACTTATTTTAAGTGACGTTGGTTGGTTATTTAATTTAATTGATTATTGTCAATTTTTTTAACTGTAATAGGTTTGCACTTGACCACCATCTCGCCTGATGTTAAGCGATGATGCGATCTATGATAGAGCGTGCTTACCTAGAAGAAACCGATTCACTCTCGATTTGAATTAACATTTGATTAATAATTGAATTTGTACGAGTATATACCTGAGTATCCATATTTGTATGCTAGATTGTATTTTTACTTAGATAACTTGACATGTAAATAATATTTATGAAATAAAGAAATATGAATATACTTCCTACTTGCTACTAATGTTATAAATGCGAAAGTGTAAATGTTAGGTGTTGAAAAACCAGATGTGTGTAATGAGTGTGGTGTTATATGTCATACCTATATTTGGTTGTGCTACTGTTTTTAGTTGGTAAACGTAAAATATTTATTGACTAAAGCTCATAATAGAACAAGAAGAATTTTTAAAAAATATTAAAAATAAAACATACACATAAAATTAAAAAGTATCATTTATTTATACTTATTGAGTCATTTAATCGTCGTTCTTAAATTTAGGTTTTTACAATATCAATAAATGTATCAAAAACAACATAAAACAAATAAATAAATATTGGTGGACAATTCACACACAACACCATCTAAGCAAAGCTTGTACTATGGCGGCCAAATAGCTGATATAATACATATATAGTTTTAAATACATACTTACTATAAACAGAAACACCCAGACACAGTGCAAATATTTGAATTCATTACACAAACACAAAAACATTTATATTTATTATTATTATTATAAACATAACATACATATTTATAACATAACAGGTTGTATATGCGTGGTGCATACAGTTATAATACACATACGTTATGCATGTCTCGTCATTCACATAAAATAAATAAATACAAACGTTGTCTAAAATCGAAATAGCCTTCATAACATGCAAATATATTTCAACGGTTAAAAACTGTCCGAAAATCGATTGGCAACAAATCTCCTCAAACAGGCCGGCGGGCGGCCGGTAGCAGGTGTGCTGTCATAACGCTATACAAAGAACATTATCCACGCTCGAGGTACCCTCACATTCTGCTATAATTGAGCAGGTACCTGCTACTGT
Source organism: Ectropis grisescens (assembly GCA_017562165.1). Lineage (NCBI taxonomy): Eukaryota > Metazoa > Arthropoda > Insecta > Lepidoptera > Geometridae > Ectropis > Ectropis grisescens. The sequence goes on from CM029783.1 coordinate 22,335,279, forward strand.
CAGATTTGTTTCAGAGAAAATTTATAAAAATGATTATGTATTTTATTAATTTCAGTAAACAATTGAAATGGTGTTCATAAATTAAACAACGTCAATTCTATACAAGCACACAAGAGAGTAAAATCTTACCAGCCTGATATCTTTTAAGTATTTTATTGGCATCCCGTAATATTATAAAAGCATTCCGTAATGCGAGTATTATTAAAGAATGCCAATATTATGTTAGTCCGTTTTATAATGTTTTGTTAGCATTCTATAGTGTTTTTAACGTTCTGAAATGTTTAGAACATTTCATGATGCTAGCTGCTAGAGCATCATGAAATGTTCTAGAACATTTTTTAGAAATGTTCTAGAACAGAGTTTTGGTCTTTGTAAATAGTTCGACACATCTATTAAATGTTCGGGAATTCGGCAAATAGGTTTTTTGGAAAAAGTCTTGAATGAATTCATTTTGAAATGAATTCCCACCTGAAAATTGCTCATGCCGTAAAAATATGCTGTATGGCCGTTGTAAGCCACAATTTATTTAATAAGAGAAGCTGAGCACTATCGAAATTCCCAAAATTACATATGTGGTCTTTCTGACTTTGGACGCGTAAAAATTACAAATAATATAAAATACATTAGCCAAAGTCATATATTTATTTCCATTGGATTCAATTCGAAACACTTGGACAAGTCCAAACTTCTACTAGGCGTCTAAAATAAAAAAAATATGCCGACTTCGGAAGCGGCTGCAAATTCATTTCACATCTGAGCCATTTTTTTTTATCCGTTGACTCGGCATAATAAAATTGTAAAATTACTTTAGAAAATTGGTTGCTCAAACAAACTTACGAGTCTACAGAAATGGTGTCATTATGCCCTGTCAAACTAGTATCCTATTTTTGTTTTTAAATTGTTTGTTGTAATTGTCATCCAGAGTCAAAATTTTATTTTTTTATTCTTTAAATAAAAATACACATAGAGTTCATTATGTTATATTTCTACAGTTCATACTATCTTCTGCTTCTGCTATTTAGTATCATAATTATTGTAAACAATCCATTCTGTTTTCGGCGGAGTGTATTGGTACGCCATCTCACAGGTTTTCCTAGTTTGGGTACCAATGCACTTCTACATGGATGAACACTTACATCTGAAATGTTTTTGTGATGTTCTAAGCAGATAAATATATTTTTAATTTAATTTGGTGTAGACACACATAGGATCGTTTAGGCGCTAGAAACATTTCAAATACCTATCCGAACACTTGGTCGACGCAACGATGAAAGTAGCACAGTGTGTACGGCCCTCACTCATGACTGATGGGGGAGGACCGACGATGACTGAGCACAGATACCCCGGATTTTTAAAGGGGACAAACAGATTTTTTAATAAGAGACGGGTTATTGATATATTGCCCAATGTTGGGCACAGATGTACGTGAATGGTGTCGTTTCGCGGGTGAATGTTGTCATTCTAGTGATCTCATGTTTATTCTTGATGTTAATTGGCTTTATTTTGAACCTTATTAAACAATTCAAAATAAAAAAACCTTAATTCAACTTTATTTCTCTATATATAAGTAGTATTATTAATTGGTGGTAGGACTGCTGAGTCCGTCTGGGAAAGTAACACACCTTTGCTAGTATTTTGCAAGCAGTATCGAGCTCGCGTTACTAAGTAATATCCACCGAAACGAATTTACTAGCAAAATACTACGCACTACGATAAATTCCAAATCAAAGATGGCCATCGCCGCAAATGGTGATTTTTTTCATAACTCCTTCAATAAAGGTATGAAATAAAAGGCACTCACTATTACAAATTTCTAATCCAAGATGGTGGCCACCACAGAACGTGGTGTATGTTATATTTGTAATTTTAATTCAATTTTTAAAAATTAATGGCGCGTCTTGTGGCTTAAATTCGCCACATTTCTGCCGATGTCCGTTTCGTGGCAGCTTCATAGACGGCAACATTAAAGTAATTTGTTATTTAGTTAGCTTGAAAATTACATCTGTCAACATCTACGCAATGCGTGTCGTATAATGTACTAGCCCCTCGGATGTATTATTTTGTTGTCAACAAATATTTTCACTAACTTACCTTTTTTCGAAATTAGGTATAATTTAACTGGAACCGAATATACTGAGTTTCAAATTACGATGCGCGTAGCTTTATATCAGGATTATTACCGGCATGCTATATCCTCGTTACGCTGCGAACAAGAAACTACAGAATCGTATCTAACTACAACACAACAAGTGACGAAAAGATACTGGGGTGTAACTTTTTTAGGGTTCCGTAAAACATAAAAACGGAACCCTTATAGATTCGTCATGTCTGTCTGTCTGTCTGTCTGTCCGTCCGTATGTCACAGCCACGTTTTTCCGAAACTATAAGAACTATACTGTTGAAACTTGGTAAGTAGATGTATTCTGTAAACCGCATTCAGATTTTTATACAAATATATAAAAACTACAATAAATTTTGGGGTTGCCTAATATATAGAACTGAAACTCACAAAAATATGTTTCATCAATCCCATCATCATCATAAATATCCCGCAATTAATAACAGTCGTTAATAACAGTAATAACTTAAAACAGTATACTCTTTTTATGTGGTAGGACTCTTAGCAGAATCCACCTGGAGAAGTACCACACCTTTGCCAGTTATTCTACTGTCAAGCGGTAATGTGCAAACATTACTGTGTTCCGGTGAAAGGTGTCCGGTGTGAAAGGCATTGTTTCCAGAGAAATTACAGGGCTTAGAGATATAATATCTTAGATATCTGGGTTACGAGCATAGTGCAGTATTAGGTAAAAATTTGGACTCTTCATAGTCTGATAGCTGCGTGTCGCTGTGCTGTTATGTGCCAGGCATTTTGCTTAGCATCAGCCACACGTCCTGCTTGGTTCGTCACTCTATACTATATAAAAAATACTCGTACGCTATCTTAACCGTTATTGTGATGTGATAAATTTCATAATATCATGAAACTAACATTACACTTTCCATTTTTTTTGTCATAGTGAACACGCTGTGCACGTGTAATAATATGATTGGACTAGACTGACTTAAGTTTAAGCCGCATTTGATGGCTTTATTTAAAGAAAAAAAAATTGACAATTTTTTTTTGGCACATACAAAACTTCTTTTGGCTTGCCACAGACAGATTTTTCGTGGGCTGTTAATTAAATTCCACGGTCACGCTCGGGAATGATAAGAAATCTTCTGGTAAACTCGGGACCATGGCCATTGGCCATCTAGAAATCGTCAGCGTTTCCCATTGGCTGACGCCTTGATTAATTTCTAGATGGCCATGCTCATGGCCACGCTCTCTGGTTTCACCCGCGTAGTTTCCAAAGTAAGCTATCACATTCTAAGTTATAAGTTTTCAATTCTATAGGCAGGTCCTATGACTGCCGATAGAATAGACATACTTAGAATAGATACTACTTTTTTCAAGGGAAATTCTTCCACAATTTCATTCTTTTTAGCGTTGTTCCATTACGGGATGGATGTTAGCTAGACTGACAACTTCACACATGAATATAGTATTAATTAAATTTCATAAAACATTATTGCTTTAAATAAATAATCAACTAAACGCAAACTTTGTTCTCCAATCGTGTTTATCTGAATACCCACAGACTTAACGCTATCTCTTTGTGAGTAGGTACGAATAAATCCGCTTTAAGCGTTTTAAAGCGAAAGTCTTAACAGTTATTTGAACGAGTGAGAATACCGCGTTGAAGATTAAAGGATTTTGTATAACATCATACAGTATAGAATAAAATTAATCTCTAACAGTCTCGTTAAACTTAAGTTTTAGATAAAGGTATAGGTTTAGTTTAAAACCTATAGAGTAAGTATAACATTCAAGTAGAAAAGAGAAGAGAACAAAATAAGGGAAAGCAAATTGCTGCCCTGGTGGCTTAGTTGGTAGTAAATCTGCCTGCGAAGCCGTGGGTCGTGGGTTGGATCCCCCCCCCCCACCCAGTTCAAATGTTTGTGTGAAGAATTCAAATATTTGTAATGTTCCTGGGTGCTTTCTTTGTATAATAAGTATGTATTTAAATATATTTAAGTATTATATCAGCGATTTGGCTTCCATAGTACAAGCTTTGCTCAATTTGGGGTCAGCTGGTGTTGTGTGTGAAATGACCAACCCAACCCATTTATGTTTTTTTTTCAAGTGTAGAGTGACGAGACGAGCAGAACATGTGCCTGATGGTAAGCAACATGCCTGCTACATAGCAGCAGTGCCACGCAGCTATTGGAACATGAAGAGTCCAAATCATTACCTAGCACTGCAGTCTGCAAAGAGTCCTACCACTACTATAAAAAGAATAGTAATTAGTAATAGTAATGTTTATAGTTATTTTTAATTTGCAAAAATTTGATTACAACACGATATAATATCACGGTAATTTAGCAAGAAGTAAACCTATACAAAAATAGGTATTTCCGTGAGTTCCAAATTAGGCTAAGCCTGTGACTTGGACGCAGGACTCCAGGTTTACAAAACATTTCCAGTTTTAGAAAGTGCTGACTAGGTGCCACAATTTGCGAAAATAAATTAATAAAAAAGATAAGATAAATTTCATGCAAATAATAATTAGGCAATAAAAATTTTTTAAGATAAGATTGTTAAAAATTATAATCTGCCATTGTTAGCAATTTGAGATTTAAAACATTTCCTACAAAACATTTTTGGAATATTAAATTGATTACAAACAGAATATGAATTAATGAAATATGTTAATCAAATCAACTTAAAATCTTTTCACTAAAATTAATACTAGATACTAAAAACTAAAAGATAGGATTAGAGATTGAGAAGATAGGATTCAAAGGGTCTGTTAAAGACGACTAAAGACACGATTTACGATTTGAAGTCACCCCCGATGACTGATGATGATATAGATATCTTGTAATCTTGGTGTATTCAAGTGGAGAGTGAATTGGTTCCTTCTAGGTAAGCATGCTCCATCCTAGACAATATCGTTGCTTAATATCTGGCAAGATGGCGGTCAAGTGCAAACCTATTATTGTTTAAAACAAGCTATAAACTAGTTTTATCATGCCAATGCTGAAATCAATAAAATTCATGGTTTGCAATGTTTAACGATAGGTATAACCTGAAGTTTACCGATCATCTGAAGCAGGACTTCAACCTTCTCAGTGAATAAAACTTCAGAAGACTTGTATTAATGATCAAACGCCAGACATTGGCGAAATTATGGTAACATTACCGAATGGAATCCAGAAAAAAAAAGTTGAAGATATGTAAGTTTATGAATAATGAGACAACATTTCTTAAAAATATTTTTCCTAGTTATTTAAATTAATACTTAATGGCATAAATTATATTTATAATATACGTAGATTGATTTAACTAGTTTTATTCATTGGTTAATTAGCTTCAACTATACGAAAAAAGAGCTTAAAATAAAACAAAACAAAGTAGCAATTACGCGACCCTATCAATAAAATATCGCTCCCAGGCAATCGTAGAATGGAATGAGAAGTTTTAGAATAGAGAGATACGTGGAAGATAAAAAGGAGGAAGGTATACAAAGTGACACTGCAAGCACATTTACCTATAATTATGTGTATCCGTACATAGGTACCTAATAAATATTTAAGTAAGAGAGAATGCGAAAAACTTAATAAAGCACTGAAATCCCTTAAACTATACAAATAGCAAGTAATTAAAACAAATTCAAGAGCGTTCTGTTAATCCTGCGCTTGTGTGCCACAGGGAAAATAATCACAGTATTCTCTGAACAGCCTGAAATACAAATTTATAGTGTTAAAAAAACATAATAAAAACATTTGACTTATAAGTGCTTCCTGATGCAGTACGTTTCTACAGTCTTCGAGTATATCAATATATACATACAGTCGTGGCTCGATAAACTATTGCATTAGAAATGTTGAACATCGGAGCTGATAAAATTTGGATACCGATTCAAACTTATAGCTAATACCAAGCATATATATGCATAACTTTAAATTAATTTTATGCATATATATGCATAAAATTAATTTAAGCATATACATGCTTAAATTAATTTTAAGCAGATGTAAGGGAAACTGTGAAAATACATGTGGTTGCCAAAAAACAATCCTCCATTTTTTTTTAATAAGAAGTGACGATTGGAACTTAAAGAGTCCGAATCATTACCTAGCACTGCAATACGCTTATCACCCAGAGATCTAAGATGTTATATCTCTAAGCCCTGTAATTTCTCTGGCATCATTGCCCTTCAAACCGGAACACAGTAATATTTTCACATTAATGTTTGGCGGTAGAATAACTGGCAAAGGTGTGGTACTTCCCCAGGCGGTCTCTGCTAGGAATCCTACCACTACAAATGCTCTGAAGCTTACATCAGTTGCTGCGGTGAAAGTGGTAGTAACAAATGGGCTGTGAAATTCAACGTAAAAAAATATTAAGACATTGTTTTAATTGAAGAAATGTGTTTTCGTTTCCAAAAATACAGTTAAAAATCTCATCAAATGAAATTATAAAATAATTATTCAGTTGTATTATTATTTTATGACTTGGTGGTCTGCTTTGAAGTACTACCTACATATACATGCCAAACGCTTGGTCAAATATGTCATCATCAGTCCACTATCTTATCTTACTCCACTGCTGAGCATAAGCTTTTCCCATGGCTCGCCAATCAGCCTTATCCTCAGTTATACGTCTCCAGCCACTCCGTGCTGTCTTCCGTATCTCGTCACTCCAGTCTAGTCTCAGGGTGTCCTACACTACGTTTGCCGATTCGTGGTCTCCACTCAAGAACACGTCTACTCCAACGGTTATCGGTTCTGCGACAGATATGACCGGTCACTTTGCAATTGCCAGTTCAACTTGCAAATGCGTTGAGCTATGTCGGTTACCTTGGTTCTCTGATGGATCACTTTGTTCCAGATACGATCTCTTAGAGAAATTCTAAGCATGGCTCTCTCCATAGCTCGTTGTGCGACTTTAGATTAGTGGACCGTTTGTTTTTTCGGAGAAAATAGACTATTTATCTGTCCGCTGCGCATGAAATGCTCTATTAGTGAATTTATTAATTTTTAAGTTAATTTAAAGATTATGAGAGCAGATCTGTAGGTAGATAGCCTTTCTGAAATTTATGTATTCCTTACTGGTGTATTTACACTACATTTGTTAGGATGTGCTCACATGGTGTTGTTATTTTCGGCTTGTTATGCCGGATTAGTAGTAATCCTCACTAATTGGAGCCAGATTTGGAGGCCGGGAACTTATATGTTTGGAGTTTTGGAAAAATACAGAACAGGATTATTTTGGGAATACGAAACATAGGAAAGCTGAAAATAAAAATACGTATTGAAATATGTGCTACTACCAAAACTTTTGTAAGATTTTTTTAACTACATGAGAGAATAATAAGCAGTTAATAATTGCTTTTGCCAGTTATTTGCCAAGCAGCAATGTGCGAGCATTACTATGTTCTGGTTTGAAGGGCAACGTGTTCAGTGAAATTACAGGGCATAGAGATAAAACATCTTAAATCTCTGGGTGACGAGCGCAGTGCAGTGCTAGGTAATGATTTGGTTTTCATGTTCCGATATCTGCGTGTCACTGTGCTGGTATGGGCAGGCATGTTGCTTACCATAAGGCACATGTCCTGCTCGTCAGTTCACTTTACACCAATCTTTCCCAAAGTGGGCGATAACGCCCCCTTGTGGGCGTTGCAGGTCTAAAGGGGGTGGTAGGAGACCCAGAAAAAAAATGAGGGCGTTGTGTAGAGGATTGGTGTCCATTGTGTATTACACTACTATGCTCAGGTGTTATAGTAGAAGTTTTATTCAGAATGAATGTTTAATCTCTGCTAGTATAGCTCACAATATGTAAATACCTATGCGAAAAAAGGGGACACTAAAATAATTTATTCTCAAAGTGGGAAGCAGGCAAAATAAGTTTGAGAACCCTTGCTTTACACTATAAATTAAAAAGCATAAGCAGCCCACTAAATGTTCTACTGCACACCGTTATAGCCAGTTACACAGTGTTGATGAAAACTTGTAGGTACATTTGGACTTGGAAAAATACTCAGGGTTGAGAAAAGGATTCCAGCCTGCGACCTAGAACATGCAGTTGAGACTAAGAACTCAAGGAGCGATTTTCAACCCGCGCCCGCCGCGATTTTTTTTCAAAACTCACAAGCCCGCTTATTCTTGCGGTTGTAATCCGCGGCCCGCGCGTTTTTACCAGTTGCTCGCCGCGCCAGTGCAGCGGCAGCAAGCAACCGCGCGCGCCGCGGCCGTAAAACGCGTCGTGATTGTGTTTTGTTTTTTACATTCATATCTACATTCTACAAAAGCTGCGGCCCCGCAATAGTAGCGGTCGCGGCTAAAAATCGCTCCATGAGTTTTTAGCCTCACACCTCGCGATGTGAAATGCATGTTCTATCCTCTGAGTTGCCATGTCTTATATGAAAAACTACCACCGCTCCGCGGGTTCACCCGCGCAGTACCAGTTTCCCAGGGTAAAAACTAGCCTATGTGTTTTCCAGTGTTTCAAATTTCAGCCTAATGTACGCTACGACGTGATTGAGATACCAACATGTAAACATCCACAAAATTACATTTATTACATATAATTAGTAGCATAATATATCCGAGTAATTTAACTCTGGTTGATTTATGTACGTAATTTTTTTTCATAAAACCAGCCTGCGGAAATCTTTGGGGGAGGCCTATGTTCAACAGTGGACAGATGATGATGATTATTTACATGAATCATAGCGTTATTTTTGATAATTTCGTTGGGTGGATCAAATAATGTATGTAGGAGAATAACGTTTGAATAATATTCTCTGACTTCTCTGGAAACATTCCCCTTCAATCCGGAACACAGTGATGTTTGCCCAATTACTGCTGAACAACAGAATAACTGGCTAATTCGTAATACTTCTCCAAATGGTCTCTCCAAAGAGTATTAGTGCAGAAATTCCTTATTATTGATTGGTATTTCTTAAGAAGTGTTTATTTTTTAGGTCATTGTTTGGGTCCAGCTAGTTTGGTTTGGTTTAGTAATACAGCGGGTGAAATCACAGTCGCAATTTTGCATTTATGTTTCTGGTACCGACAGTAAACTCCGAACATAAGCCCTCTACTGCCTAAATCATCATTAACCGAGTGAAGTATCCAAACAAATTACAACTTATTGTTTACGACCTACGCATAAAATTCCTTGTTAATGGCCGAATAAACTTTAATAAGGACCAACGTATACAGACGACTTTCAAATTTAACAAAAGAGGTTCTAGTTACTCTTAAAGTTGAGGATCGAATGACGTAGAAACGTCTTTAGAGTAAAATTTTGGACTTCATTATTCGGTTGTTTTTGTTTCCTCGAAATGAGATATTGTTATTTTTGAATTGAAAACTTCTTTCGGCGCACCACACACAGATTTTCCGTGGGCTGTGAATGAAGCTCAGCATCACGCTAAGAAATGTAAGAAATGTTCGGGTGAACTCGGGACTTTATCTTTCTCGCTCTGGCACACCGAGTGTGCCAGAGAGAAAGATAATCAGCTGCTGCGGTCCTGGCCATGGGTACAAGTCCTTCAGCCGCATCTGTCACTGTCGTGGCGCTGTGTTTACTGTATTAAATAAAATGCCCCTTTTATTTTTAACTATTAGCATTTTTATAGTTATTAATATGTATTTATTTTGTTCTAACTTCTGCCGTGCGGGCTTTTTTACATTTTTTTTTAAATTAAAACCAAAAATAACAATTTTAGTATGAAAACTAACGTGGTTATTACACATTTTAAATAAATACAAGGTTAACTCACGCTGCTCGTTCAGCACAGTGCTAAACGAGCAGCGAACCCGCGCGCACCCTCTCCTTAAAAAAGATCGCCGGACGCGATCGAAACTTGAGTCAGACAGGACTGACTATGTAAAACGTGAGTTACCCGTGTATTTATTTAAAAGGAACAGTAACAAAAATATTTATTGCTGTGCAGGTAAGATAAGATAATTCAAAACAGTCATTTTAATAGTTGACCCATATAAAGCCATCAACTAGTTTATGTCTGGTCCATTGACCTAGAAAAAACCGATTGACTTTCGTTTTGAAGAACTTGTAACCAAGATAGTAACCATCGGGAATATCCCATTCAGGCAACGCATTCCACAGACGTTCTTATCACAAAAATAGAGTCGAACTTCTTCATTTGAGTCTTCGGAGCTTCAATCATGAAACTATTGTACGAGTATACAAACAAAGTCGCGAGTTGATGCTGTAAAATGTATTTTTTTTTTATTTCCATTTTTCATTTCATGCTGGCTCAAAATAAAAAATCGCATGTCTACCCTAGCTTTTCGTCTCTTGAGAGCTATTCTGCAAGGAACTTCTCTTCTAAAGTCCAGCCTGAATTAGATTACTAACTTGACAAAGATACGGTTTTTACTCTGTGGGGGAGAATGGTTAAATTTACCCCTTTTTAAATTAAATCACTCAGTTAATATCCGCTAGCTTTATTTACACGACGGCCCCAAAAGGGTTCTTTATTATGTTTTTAGGGTTCGTTATACATATAGGTATAGTGATAGTCTAAGAGAAAGTGGCTAGAATGGGTAGTATGTACGAAATTCGCCTGCACCTCTGAGTGTTTTTCAAAGTCCAGATGTACAAGTTTTTTATCATAACTGGATATAACGATGCAAGAAAACATCATGAGAAAACCAGTTTCAAGAAAAACGTGTTTCAAGGTCGTTCGTCAATTAGAGCTCAGCAAGTGTGATGAATAATAACCTTGATCCTCTTCTTATGAAAGAGGACTTTAGTTTCCAAAAGTGGGAATATAAAAATAAGCTGCTTATGCTAATGCAGGGAAATAAACGCTCTACTTTCAAGCATAAGATTACAGGGTGAGGATGAGAGAGATGAGATCTATTTGAATGTAAATGTTGAAATATTGTAGTGGTCTGTCTTCTCTCTTCGTCTGCTACTCAATCACCAAGCAGTAATAATTATGCATCCATTATAAATAATGATAAATGATAAATAAATATTGGTGGACAATTCACACGAAACACCATCTGACCCCAAACTAAGCAAAGCTTGTAATATGGCAGCCAAATAGCTGATAAAATACTTTTAAAGTTTTAAATACATACCTATTGTATATAGAAACACCCAGACACAGTACAAATATTTGAAATATTAGCACTGGGTGGGAATCAAACCCACGACACTCGAGTTTGCAGAGAGAGTTACTACCCACTAACCCACGAGGCCAATCTCATTTATGTACCAAATATCATTCAGATAGGTTCAGTATCTCTTGTTTGAGAGAATAAAAAGCAATCATTGATATATACAAAGTTTCGCATTACATAAATAATTACTAGAATTTATAATATTTGTAGGAAATATCTGTTGTTATAACTTTAAAAACAAAGATGAAAAAGATTATATGTACATATATTTAGTTATTTATTTATTCCTCCTAATTTCTAAAATTTTAACAATAAGTATAAAATTATAAACATTATAAAAAACTTAAAAACTAGGGTAATACATCTCTATTTATAAAAATGTTATGTTGGTTTGTGTACGCTTCAAAAACTCAAAAAGTTCTGCACCGATTGAGCTGAAACTTTAGAATGATATATATAATCCGCATCAAGGATTGTTTTTATCTAATTTTTACATCACAATGTGCCACAGCGAAGCGGGGCAGGGTACAGCTAGTTAATAATAAAACACAAATTTAGTATTTAGATGTTTACACCGAATTTCAGGCCTAAAAATTGGTATCCGTTCTTTTGAAAACCTTTTTTTCACAAATCTACACCTGATAACCAACGTTCGACAAACTCACGGGTCGTCAAATGATTATTACACAAAAAAACATTTCACAAATTGGTTACATCTCAAAATATTTATTTGACAAACTTTCATTACCTATTAGAGAGATTCATAGTATTATTTGACAATTGATTCGTTTAATATTTTAGTTAACTAATAAATGTTTAAAAACAAAACCAACACTTGACACATTTTTATTTTACTGAGTGTTGTTTGACAAACATTTCAAATTATATTTTAATTACTTAACAACTTAAACATAAAAACATTTCATTTAACAAAAATTAAAATTAAATTCTACATCATTGGCAAATTTTTTGGCCATGCCACCACTGCTCTGGAATTTTTTGAAAGTAAAATACATAAAAAAGTTGTTTAATTCATCGGAGCGGTTAGGTGACTTAGGACCCAGATCCGACTCAGAGCACCCCGACTCCACCTAGTCTTGTCGCTACTACCCCTAGAGTGTATATAAAAAGCGCGGGAGCCAGAAGCTCAAGGGAGGTCCTGAGTGGAGCGAGCCATGCGAGGTCAAGCGTAGCGAAGGGGGGAGGTGGCGAGCGAAGCGAGCCGGCGACGTCCGTAGTGGAGCGCAGGCCGAGTATGGAGAAGCGACACTCAGGGCTGACCGCAGAGCTTCTGGCGGGAGCCCACCCGGAGTCAAATCTTAGTAATAGATCCTAGTCGGACAGGTTAGGTCAAAACTCTGTGACAGGACCTAATCAGAACGGTTATCTCCTATGGAAAATTTAATGGGTACTTTTATGATTTTGTACCTAATTTCACAACGGAAGATTTTTTTGGTAAATGTTAAATTTGTAAAATGAATAGGATATGAAACAAAAAATGTACAAATAACAAAATATCATTCGATGCATTGTCTAAATGTAACGTTTGCCGCATAAATGGTTATAAAATGACGGTTTGTAAAATAAAACATTTATTGATGTAAGACATTTTTGAAATAAATATTATGCAAAACGTTGTTTTTAAAATGAAACATTTTTGTGGTGTAAAGTTTTCGTAATGAATATTATACGATTAGTTGGTTTTAAAGTGATGTTTTGTCAAAAAATGTTTGTGAAACATTAGTGAACCCTAAAAATTCTCTAGCAAAATTCTGGTTTCAATATCGTTAGTAAGTAAATGTTTTACCCTGTTTAGTAAATTGGTAAATGGCAAACAGTTTGATCCCAAACTGTATACTGGGAATCTATTTCCATTCAAATAATTGAGTCCTCGGAATAACTTGGAACAAAAACTTTCCCCGAAATTTCTTTTATATAGAGGTAGTATATTTTAAGGAATTTCAGAACAATTTAAGACGAGCGACGAGAGAATATTGAATTAGAATTATTGAGGTAGGTATAGTATATATAAATACAATAATTTCAAAAGTTTAACTAAGCAATAGGTATAAACAGTTACCATTTTGTGCTAAGGCTTTAATTGTTTTCGCACAATAGTAAATGTAAACTTACAAGTCAAAGGGATAATAACGAACAAAGCTACTTAGTGATTTGATCTTGACAGATTTAAATATATATGTAGGTACTCATAGGCATAATTGACCGCCCATTCTGTAATCCTCTTAGTTTGTAGAAATCATTAATTTAGTAATGTAGTTTAACTAAAGCAAATTTTATCGTAGTACTTTTTTATAAAGAGTAACGAGACGAGCACGACATGTGACTGATGGTAACATGCCTGCTACATAGCTGCAAAATGACACGTGGCTATTGGAACATGAAGAGTCCAAATCATTACCTAGCACTGCACAGCGCTCGTTACCCACATATTTATCTAAGATATTACGTCTCTAAGCCCGGTAATTTATCTGGAAACATTGCCCTGCAAAACGGAACACAGTAATGTTTGCACATTACTGCTTGGCGGTAGAATAACTGGCAAAGGAGGGGGTACTACCCCAGGCAACTCTGCCAAGAGTCCTGCTATTACAAAAAGTTATCATTAAGCAATATTGTTTTTTTGTTATTTCACAATGTTTTCTTTATCCGTTAAAGAAAGTATAAAAGTTCTTAGTGGCACAGGTTCAAGCATTTGATTGCACGCCCGCCCTCTCTCATGAAAATAATGACCACCTCTAGCACAGAGCGACAACTGTTTCTACTAGGGTTCATTTCTTCGATCAATTTCTGTACTAAACGAAACGTTTTGTAACGATATTAAAAAAGGAAAACAGTACTTGTTACTACACTAGCAGCGCCTAGCGATGCTACCCGCATAAATCCCGTACCCATTAAACTTCCGGGATAAAAAGAACTTCTTCTACGACCTCCAAACTATAATCACAGGCTGACACGCACACATCAGTGGGTTATTACACGCGCTACTTGTGTATATGTGTGCGTGTCAGCCTATCATTGACAACCTGACAACGCACACGTGCAAATGTGGCCGACTCTAGTGGCACTGTTTTTGTTTTAGCAAGACTATGTCCAACTTGTTTATACGTCCATGAATACAAATATAAAAATGTCTCTAGCGACATCACTTAAAAAATATGATGTTTTGGCCTGTGTTAGTCTTAAGTAGATGTTTAAAAAGAAATGGTGAGTAATGCATGAAATTTCTAAACGAACCTACAATTCCTAAAGAAAATGTTGTACAAACAGAAAAAGAGACCGCGTTTCTAAAAAACGATGCAGTCGTCATAAAGAGGTCTAACATTGAATAGAAAATTTACAGAAGGTCACTCATTAAATTTGTATATGCCATAACTGGCTATTCAATTCTATAAGGAAATGCTAATTAAGTAATGGTGTTGTTGGCTAACATTATGGTTGAATTGTTGATCTTACTCGTATTTATAAATAAAATTAAAATTGTGTTCCATGCAAAATAGAGTACAATGTTAGATGTTCATAAATGCAAATAAATGATCAAGTTATTTTGCCAAGAAACTGGCATATGGAATTATAAATATGTTCCGGACAAAATTCTAAAGTAAATCACTAAAATGGATTAAACAATGCAATAATTATAAATTTATATACATATTTTCAACACACCATTCTAAAATAAATCACTATTAAGGGACTAATCTATTGTTACAAATATGTTCAGTACAAAATTCTAAAATATATTATGAAAAAGAATTAAACTATGGGACTATAACTATGTAATTGTAAAAACTTTACATCAGATCTATGTTCGATTTTAAAATTTTCTCGAATCAAGCTGGTAATGAAAATATTAAAGGCACGTTACGTAGACTTTATTCAAAATAATTTAATTAGTTCCACGTAGCATCTTTTTGGGACTACGGCTTTGTTATGCTGCCATAATAGAATTCCATAACCGTACAAAATGTTATTAATCCATAAGTGTATATATAAATCCATAATTTAATAATATAGTTAAAAAAAAAAACAATCAATCATATCAGTCGTAATTAAAGATTGAAATTAGATAACAGATTTTAATTTTTAAATTTTGTTGCGCAAAGAACTCCGAGGTCAATTATCCCGTTGTAGTAATTGTTAATTCTTGATACAGATATTCAGGTCACTAGTTTTCCATGCAAAAATGTACAACCTGTTTTTCTGAGGGTTTCCTACTCGCAGTCACACTAGGTCCCTCCTGTGTGCCTAACTCACAATTTGCATCGTTGCTCCTCAATGCATAGCTCTAAGGCGACGCGCAGCCGCTCTGTACAGAGCTTGGGATAAGACACAAGCGTGATAATGCAGTTTCTTTTGTTAAACTAGCAGCGTCTCCCGGTTTTACCTGCTTAGATCCCGATCTTGTTTTTGTCAGGGACAAAACTTAGCATAGTTGTTATTCCAGATTATTATCTATCTATTTACCAAATTTCATCTCAATCCCTTTAGTAGGTTTTACGTGAAAGAGTAACAAACATCGGTCCAAAACAATAAAAAAACATCCGCGTTTAAAATATTAGAAAGATTTGTATACCTCTACATTGAGGGGCTGGTCACACTGATCGCATAAAAATTAGAAGTGGATTAAAAAAATAACAATTTAGCGAGGAACATACACAAAGGGAACCAAGGGGTAAGCCAAAACAAAAGCTGGCGAAATAACCGAGTTAACCGGCGTAAACTCGACCACAAAAAAGAGAGAACATGGGAGAAAAATTGAGGAAACCTTTACTCGATGAGAGGTCCTTGATAAGTAGATATACAAAAAAGGAATAAATATTACGCAAACTAATTTTGTAATTTTTTCTGCGATTTTTCGTAAATGTTTCTATGATTTAAAATTGTATTATTCTCCATCTTAGAGTTTTACTAAGGTATTTAATGAGGTTTTATTATGAAAACTAACGTGGTTATTATACATTTTACATAAATAAACGGGTAACTCACGTTTAATATAGTCAGTCCAGTCCGACTCAAGTTTCGATCGCGTCCGGCGATCTTTTTCAAGGAGCGTGCGCGCGCGGGTTCGCAGCTCGTTTAGCACTGAGGTTTTATTGTTACAGAGTGACGAAACGAGTAGGAAACGTGCCTGATGGTGCAACAAGCCTGTCTATGGACAGGCATATATACCCCACATCTAGTATTTTTGATGAGTGCATAGTACTAACAGTTCGTCAGCTTTTTGTACTGCGGATGGCTTTGTGTCAACATGTAAATAGTAATTCTGAACCAGTGACGACTCAGGTCCGAGGTCGTAAAGCTAAAAAATACTCCAGAATTTGTTATAAAATCCCTAAGACACGAACTAAATCTGCCGAAAGATTCGGTTATTTTCTGGGTCCATATTTATATAATAAAATCAACGCTGATTGTAACATAGTTTCATTAAATTATTACAGGTGTAAAACTAAAATGTCAGAATATCTCAAAACCATGGACTACAATACTACAGAACTATATCTGAAGTAGTATGCACTATCGTGTGTTGTGATTGGCAATTTTAGTAGTACCTAGTTCTTTTGATTAATACGTCCCAAGTATCTACAATAAATACTTAACACCTAAATAGTAATTTTTAGTTTGTATCAATAATTGTCTAATAAACTAATTCATAAACACTAATTTTCAATTTGTAGCATATTTATTATTATGTTCGATGCTTATAATTGTTTTACACTATTGTTTTGTTCATTTCGTTAATTCACTACGTGCTAACAAATTATTTTAATATTTATTCAAATATTTGTAACTTATTTTTTTTTTTCATGTACAAGTTGGAAGATGCCACTGGTTTCCGAAACACAGTCCTAACTAGCTCGGGTCCAGTGGACACCTGTTTTATATAGACTCATTATTTTGAAGTTCCAAATAAATAAATTTGATTTGATTTGATATCAACACAGTGTCACGAACTTACTGGAATATTTATTTTTAGATATTATAGGTATATACTTGAGCGCTATTTCATCTGAAGTTACGCGACGATGCGGCCTACGATTGAGCATGTGACCATCCTGCAGTTACATGGAGTATACTTGTACGTGTGTGGCACTGTGCTTGTCTCATCGTGGTTATCAGGATCCCATGTACCCCAACAGTTAGTGTTCTTCTGTCAATATCGTTAGCCCGTTGGGACTTCAATCAGCTTGTTAACTTTTTCGGCTATATCGGCAAACTTAATTTAGACAGATACTCCTAGAAAATAAATAACCAGGTATTTTCTAGGCACCCTTGTGCACCCTAAATCGTAATATGGCATTAGAAAAGGAAAATTGTGGTAGAACTATTTTGTAAGAAAAATAAATACAAACTTTATTACACTTAGTTTTAAATGTTTAAAAATCGATGTTAGTTTGTTTGTCGTGATGAACTTTAGTTGTGCATGAGTCAAAGAAAGTTTTTGAGTCGGCCTGACCAACTTTGAACTTTTTTGTGGCGTTGCAACACGCGCAAGTTACAGGTAGTTTAAAATAAACTTACTACTTACTTAAAAGATACTTAAAACAAAACGAAATAAAGTAGCAATTAGATTAACGTAGGAATCAAATACAGGTATTGATGGTACAAACCGCTACAATCTTGCATTTGAGACGCAAGAGAAGCACGTTCGCAAAGTACTTGAAACAGAATGCGACCGCGGCGACCCTCAAAGGGCGCAGGACGCAGTCCTCAGAACACACTTTTGTCAAGTTGAAGTTGTACTGAGTGGTGATTCTGTTTTCTGTATCTATCTAGCTATTATTGTGTATTGTGGTAGGTAGTATAGTGGTGGGAGAGACTTTTTGCAGAGTCCACCTGGGGAAGTACCACAGCTTTGCCGGTTATTCTACCGCCAAGCAGTAATTTTCAAACATTACTGTGCTCCGGTTTGAAGGAAAACGTTTCCTTCCGGAAGTTACAGGGTATATAGATAAATCGTCGTATATATTATACGGGTGACGAGCACCGCGTACCAGTTCAGTGATTTGGACTCTTCATGTTCCGCGTGACACTGTTCTGCTATGGCTAGGCGTGTTGGTTGGAACATGTCTTTCATCCGTTTGTTTGTTTTAGTATCTGAATGCACTTTTTGCAATACAATTTTTGTAGTGGTAGGACTCTTAGCAGAGTCCGACTGGGGAAGTACCACACCTTTGCCAGTTATTTTACCGCCGAAAAGTAATGTGAAAACATTAATATATTCCGGTTTGAAGGGCAATGTTTCCAGAGAAATTACAGGGCTTAGAGATATAACATTAGATCTCTGGGTGATGAGCGCAGTGCAGTGCTGTAATGATTTGGACTCTTCATGTTCGTAGCTTCCATGTTGCTTACCATCAGGCACATGACCTGCTTGTCTCGTCACTTCTTATTTTTCTTAATTAAAAAAAAATGCGATGATTTACAGCAACACTAGTCTCTGACAGCATAATTCATTCAATAGTCAAAATAAAATAAAAACCTTGAATCCAGTGATAAAAATGCATAGCAAAAAAACAATCTAGTCAAGTTATTTCCAACAACCAGGCGTCAAAGTACAGGCAGTAGAGGCTGACTAAAAGCAAAACACGCTTTTAATTTAAACTACTTCAGTAAGGTGATAAAAAGTAAAGTAATCTTATAAAAGTACGTGTGGTGTGTGTATGTATACACACACACACATATACATAGACATATAGTTCCTCGTGCTAAGAAGTGAAATTTCAGGCATAGAAAAAATAAATAAATAAATATTTTATTTTCATAATTTTTTAGTCAGTTGTTTTTTTGCCAGTTATTCTACCGCCAAGCAGTAAAGTGCAAACATTACTGTGTTCCGGTTTGAAGGGGAATGTTTCCAGATAAATTACCGGGTTTAGAGATGTAATATCTAAGATCTCTGGTGACGAGCGCAGTGCAGTTAATGGTAATGATATCGTGTTCCAATACATGCGTGTCACTGTGCTGTATCAGGCACATGTCTTAATTGTCTCGTCACTCTATATTTTAAAAAAATATTCTAAAATGTTGACTAGTAGTGTACTTGACTTGACTAGTTAAGTTAAGTGGTTGCATTTCCGTAACGGTGTGTGTAGATTCGTAAAAAATTACTCCCTTCTTATTATACGCTTCCCTAACACGCTCAAAGAAGTATAATTAAAAAAAAATGCTATTCGGTAATTTCGTTCTATATCATATAATATAGATATATCATAAAAAAAGTACTCACACTCTTTCTGTGTCGTCTCTAATTGACCTAATCCAATCTAACAAAACCAACCGTTTGTAAACAAAAAGCGTAGACACGCTTAGCTTTCAGCTTAAAATATTCCAACGAATAAAAACAGAAACGAAATAATATTTTTAAAACAAACATTTTCGCAACCTTCAACGACTAAATAAGCAGACTTCATTACGTTTACAGGTACACTTTATCCGCGAGATTAAATGGAGTAACACAAAAAACGAGGAATAACATGACTGGTCTGGGGAAACTCCGGACAAACCGGCGCGGCCAATTTCGATGCGGTTTTTTATTTGAATGCTTGATGTTCTTAGGTATTTATTTTTATTTATTTATTTACTTTTTTATTTTGTTTCATATAAAAGTAACATTACAGGTTTCGCCAATGCGTTACAATTGTTAAATGGTTAAAGGTATGTTTGGTTAATATCGATTCAAAATGGCTGCCTCCACAAAATGGCGGACAAAATATTTCTTTACAACCTACCACTTTTACAAATTTCAAATTTAAGATGGCCGCCAACAAAAAGTGGCGATTTATTCATATTTTATCACTACTACCACAATATGGATATCAAACGAAAGGGTTTGACTAGAAGAATACTTTGCACTATGACAAATTTTAAATCCAAGATGCCTTTTCCCACAAAATGACGAAATACATTTATTTTTTCAGAACTCCCTTAATATAGGTATCAAATGAAAGGGCTTGGCTAGTAGAATGTTGTACAGATAACAAGCCCGAGGTAGTCGGGGGTTAGTCAAATTTTTTAATTTTGTTCTTGTTACAGTACAGTGGAAGGACGAGTAGGACATAGTATGTTTGGTGAGTAAGTAACACGCTTGTAACATACAATACAGTAATGTGTTCCGCTTTGCAGGGAAATACTTCCAGTGATATTTTAGCACATAACTATCATTTATCTCTTGGCTTTGTGCTGTTATGGGCAGGATATTTATTGCTTACCATGAGATGCCCTGTTCGTATCATCACTCTATTCTTAAAAAAAACAGCACAGTGTCACGCAGCAATCGAATCATGTATACTGAGGAATGAGTTGCCTCAGTGGGTTTTCCCCGATAGCTATAATCTTTGTTTTTTCTAATCGAAAGTGAAACGGTTTCTTCTAGGTAAACACGCTCCGTCGTAGACCGCAACGTCGCTTAACATCAGACGAGATAGCAGTCAAGTGTAGACCTATCATTAAAGTTAAAAAAAATACTGTTATTAATACTACTGGGCTTACTGACTAACACGCCAAGCCGTGAAATTTCCAGTAGGACGGTTTTTTTCGTGCAGTCACATACCTCGAGCATGTTTGACTTAAGTTTACTGGTTTCGCCGGATTAAACTGAAAAGTAAACTAGGTTGTATGGAAATTTACCGCAATTTAAGCTAAGCTTAAAACTTATTTAGACGAATTCCGGATAGTTTGTTTATACATTCACCAGAGCATTTGTATAATACTGGCTGACTGGCAAATTTCATACCTTTGTGATTTTATTGTAGTGGTTAACCTGTTCAACATTTTTCAATTTTGTTTTGCTAAATTCTATGTATTTTCCAATATCAAAGTAAAAAAATTTAAGACTCAAACCGTAAGAAAAATACATAACGGAAATGTAAAAATCTACGTGAAAAGTGTTGCCAACTTTATTTTTCAGATGATCACCAATAGTTAAATTAAACCATTTTTTTGCACAAATTGTGTTGCTTGCAATAAATATCTAGATCCAAAAAAAAATCTTTTCTACCTGTAGTCCCATGACAACACAAAATCTTTTTATCTAAGTACATTTCTAACTTTTTCGCATTTAATGATTTTGAATTACAAATAGAAACTTCAATTTTATTTAAATGTACATGTATAACTTAAAAATACGGACTGTTTATTATGGTTACCATGCACAATTTTAAAAATATAAAATAACCTCCAAGTTTTTCAGCAAAATCCCTATCTTCTTCGAGCCTCCCATAAGGAACTTCGTTCCGATAAATTATTTTAAAACAGTTGCGAGCCAAAATTAGGCTCCGGTATCAGTAATTGTAATAAATTGTCTTTAAGTTGACAGCGTAACTTAAGATCCAAATTAATCGATAAAAAATACCCCGCCACCTAATGGTTGAGTTGAACTCCCGGAGGAGGGTGAAGTTTCACCTCAATAATCTTTTACAGTCCCCCAACTTACCTGGGGGTAATCTACTTAATAACTTGCATAAAAGTGGGGGATTTACCCACCGATTCACGGGACTTAGGTAGACTTAGGAAATTCGAGATATCTAGGTCAGGTGATGCTTCGCTTAAAAATGATAATTCTTGAAATGAGAAATTATTATTTTATTTTAATTATTATTTGTAGTGGCAGAACTCTTGGCAAAGTCCAACTCCCCCAGTTGGAGGTCTACACCTTTGCCATTTATTCTACAGCCAAACATTACTGTGTTCTGGTTTGAAGGGTAATGTTTCCAGAGAAACTACAGGTCTTATAGATAAACCATCTTAGATTTCTGGGTGACGAGCGCAGTGCAGTGCTAGGTAATGATTTGGACTCTTCATGTTCCAATAGCTGTGTGTTACTGTGCTATTATGTGTTAGGCATGTTGCTCGACATCAAGCAAAGTTTCTGCTCGTCTCGCCAGTATTTATAAAAAATACAATAGGTTCCGGGTTAAAGGGAATTAATTCTAATGAAACCACAAGAAAAAGAGGTACCTAAGTTATCAAATATCTCTAGTTGGCAAGCGCAATGGAGTGCTAGACAGTTATTTAAACTCTTCATGTTCAAATTAATGCTGGCATCAGGTAGACGTGGTTCTTACGATCTGGAATACACTTGCTGCAGTGGTAAGAATAACTTTTTTTTAAATCATTATAAAACAAGCACAAAATTGAAAATTTTGATTAACCCCCGACTACCTCAGATTTGTTATCTGTACAACATTCTACTAGTCAAGCCCTTTCATTTGATACCCGTATTAAGGGAGTTGTGAAAAAAGAAATGTATTTCGCCATTCTGTGGAAGCGGCCATCTTGGATTTGAAATTTGCCATAGTGCAATGTATTCTACTAGTGAAGCCCTTTTGTTTGATACCCATATTGAGGTAGTAGTGAAAAAACTAATATAATTCGCCATTTTGTGGTGGCAGCCATCTTGGATTTGTTTTTTTTTGTAACGTATAGTATTTTACTAGTCAAGCCCTTTCATTTGATACCCATATTGAGGTAGGTTGTAAAGAAATATTTTGTCCGCCATTTTGTGGCGGCGGCCACCTTGAATCGATATTAACCAAACATAGCTAAGAACATTCGCACGAATATTAACTTTCAAATAAAACAACCGCATCGAAATCGGCCCATCCGTTTGAGCTCTACGGTGCCACAGACAGACACACACACAGACAGACAGACAGACAGACAGACAGACCGACAGACAGACAGACAGACATCGACGTCAAACTTATAACACCCCTTTTTTGGTCGGGGGTTAAAAAGAGAAAAAGAAAACACTTTAAAAATTAACCGACATCAAAAAAGTAGGAAAGAATTCAGTTGTATGTTTATTGTAATGTGTGTGACGCAATAGCTCCGTTAAACTATAAAAAATGCACAAAAAATGATTCAAAATAGAATCAATTTTGATAGTTCTATTTTTTAACCCCCGACCAAAAAAAGGGGTGTTATAAGTTTGACGTCGATGTATGTCTGTCTGTCTATCTGTCTGTCTGTCTGTCTGTCTGTCTGTATGTCTGTCTGTCTGTCTGTCTGTCTGTCTGTCTGTCTGTCTGTCTGTCTGTCTGTCTGTCTGTCTGTCTGTCTGTCTGTCTGTCTGTCTGTCTGTCTGTCTGTCTGTCTGTCTGTCTGTATGTGTGTCTGTCTGTGGCACCGTAGAGCTCAAACGGATGGGCCGATTTCAATGCGGTTTTTTTATTCGAAGGTTGATATCCGTGCGGATGTTCTTAGCTATGTTTGGTTAATATCAATTCAAGATGGCCGCCTCCACAAAATGGCGGACAAAATATTTCTTCACAACCTACCTCAATATGGGTATCAAATGAAAGGGCTTGACCAGTAGAATACAATACATAATAACAAATTTCAAATCCAAGATGGCCGCCACCACAAAATGGCGAATTATATTATTTTTTTCACTACTATCACAATATGGGTATCAAATGAAAGGGCTTGACTGGTAGAATACTTTGCACTATGACAAATTTCAAATACAAGATGGCCGCTACCAGAAAATGGCGAAATACATTTTTTTTCACAATTCCCTTAATATGGGTATCAAATGAAAGGGCTTGACTAGTAGAATATTGTACAGATAACAAATCCGAGGTAGTCGGGGGTTAATCAAAATTTTTAATTTTGTTCTTGTGTTTGGTAGATCATCATAGTTCAGAAGTGGTCTTAAACACAAGACGGTGGCGTAATTGTGTTCACCAAACATATCTCACATGAGTACATAGCACAACCAAATGTAAGTAAGAAATAAATAGAAGATGAAGAATCTGATGAAATAAACAATACAACCGAATAAAAACTAGAAATGAAAAGAAGACGAAGAAGAAGAAGAAGACTTTAATCTGTAGACTATTATTTAATTAACATATTCTTTTTTCCTTGCATAAATTAAGACTTAAACAAATTGTTTTGACAAACTTATGTATATATTACATGCTTCTAGAAGAAGAGGCCAGTTTATATGGTATGTAAACTTGTACAATGTTTTGTAGCATCTTATGTTACCTACAAACAGCAATAAAGATTTTTATGTTTGTATTTATGTGCCACATAAGTTTTATCGAAATCGCACAGGTGGTTTTTGAAATATGAGCAAAAATCTAAAATTAACTTTTATTTCTTTTATCTGGATGACTTTGACTTCTTATTACTCAAAAATGTTTGCTAAAATCATGTGCACGATGTTTATTCAACGTTATTTTCTATTTTGCATCAAAAACAAAATAAAAGAGAGCAAGTAAATGTCCCTTATCTCGTAATAACTAAAAATAACTAAACTTGCAAAAAGTTAAACAAATATAGACATTTGGTCGTGGAGTTGACGATCGCGGGTTTATTTAATCGTATAAATATATTTATCATTTATTAATATTTTTAATATAATTTGATTAGTATGTTAATTATAATTATATCAATTTAACTAGCTGAACCCGCTACTTCGTTCGCGTAAGCAGATGTTACTAACTTATACATTAGTTGGAAGTATCGTACGTCAAATATTTGGATAAGTAGTCATTGAAAACCCTTTGAGTTTAAGTGAATTTGTTTTTCCATACAAAAATATATTTAATTTTATCATCTTCATTTTTCTTTTTTTAAGCAATATCAAACATACTTAGTAAGGTTTCATAGTATCGAACATAGCCGCAAGTGTTAAGTTTGTAGGATTTTTATAGGATACATTATGAAAAGTCTGAAGCGAATGTTCATGATCTGATACCTACTTATCTCTTTTTATCCGCAAGCTGTTTTCTAGCTGTTACCCGCGAATTCGCCCGCGTAAAATTTTGAACGAAGCCTGTGTGGAATAAAAATGATTAAGATTTTGCGTTTTAATGATAATCTAAGCCAAGTCTTAGTGAAATGTTAATGTATGAATTTAATTGTAGGTAATACAGAAAAAAATCCAAGAACGAAAGAATCCAAATTCGGCATCATAATCCTTTTAGCAGCAAAAACTTATTAGTACAATTTAGAATACCAGTAACGTCACCTAGTGATGAAAGAAAAAATACATACCACAATAGCAAAACATCGATTTAAATGGGGCTTTAGTGCTTTTAGATTTAAACTGGCATTAGCGCCATCTAATGAGAATATTATGTTGCTTGTTATTTTGATTGTGAACGCAAATGACCTATATTATCTACGCCAAAACGGGTGCATAAATTTTTCATTTTAGGCTTTTACCTTACCATCTCATCAAGTTCCTTACGAAAATATATGCTTATATTAATATGGAGTTAAATGAAAATATAAACTTATTAGCCCATGTGAAATTTTAGACTCTAAACTATTTATGTGTTTCGTATGTCAACCCATATCGTTGTGCCGTTTTGACGTGATAGTTAATATTTGTTTCCTTAGGGCCCATGCTTCTTTTCAGGTTGATAGGTAATACTTAAATGTGGTATTTCAGACTATACGTTATCTCTGTTTCAATTTTCTACCAAATTTGCTTAGTCTTTCCGACGTCACAGTAACCTTATAAGTAACCGATTTGCTATTTCTCAGTTCAAACTACGTGTGTTTCGAATTCCTTCAAAATATGTTCAGCCGGTCCAACGTTGTCCTGTAATTATTATGAATATCACTGTTCGGATGTTTGTTACTTAATCATGGCAGAACGTATCAAGTGATCGGGTTGAAATTTGAAATAGAATTAGATTATAGTCTGGCAGAACACATAGGCTAAACATTGCCTATGTATAAGTACCCTATGTATTACTTAAGCTAAACCAAGAATGCGTCTTTAATTTTAACTCGATACATTCAGCCGTTCCAACGTAATTGAGCAGCAAAAATTGAAACATTGACATAATTATATAATATTAGGAAAGCATAGGACAACATTTTATAAAAAATAAAACGGGTCAAATGCAAATGGTACTCGCGCGCGAAGGGTTCTGAACCATTAGCAAATAAACGGATTTTATTGTATGGGAGCCCCCGGAATAATTTATTTTATTTTAATTATTATTTTTTTTTTTTTAACTTTGATAGGTTTACACTTGACCGCCATCTCGCCTGATGTTAAACGACAATGCGGTCTACGATGGAGCGTGTTTACCTAGAAAAAACCGATTCACTCTCGATTTGAAGACACAAAGATTGTAATCATCGGGGAAAACCCACTCAGGCAACGTATTCCACAGCCTAGACGTTCTTATCACAAAATTAGAGTCAAATCTCTTCGTTCGTGTCTTTGGAACATCAACCATGAAACGATGTCGCTTTTTCGAGCTACGAGCATTCCGATAAAAAAAGGGCAAGGTGGTATCAAATCATGCAAACCAGTCGCACACTCTCCGAAGTGTATCCGATAAAAAACCGATAGGCTAGCAATTTTTCGGCGATGTTCAAGACTTTGAAGTCTTTTTCGCACAAGAGCATCATTGCCTATGAGCCTTTTGGCACGTCTCTCGATCGATTCCAGTGCCTCCAGCTGATACTTAGCTGATCCATCCCAAAGGTGCGAACAGTACTCCATACAGGAGCGAATCTGTGCTTGATATAAAGTGAGCAACTGTTCAGACTTGAAATACCTTCGCACCTTTGAGAGGACACCTAGTTTTTTGGCAGCTAATTTGGCCTTGGACTCGATATATGAGCCAAAGTTGAGCGTAGATGTTAAAGTAACGCCCAAAAGCACAAGACGGTCAGAAACTGGTACGGACATAACTACTAACATTACTTTTAAAGAGAACATAAAACTAAATATTATGTGAATAGTTAAAGCGTCTACCTGTGACAGGTACGTTATTGTTAGTATCGAGCAAGAAACGGTAAAAAGCATGTTTGTTGTATGGGTGCACCTCTTTAATATTTATTTTATTTTTAGTATTTATTGTTAAAGCGGCAATAGAAATACATCATCTGCGAAAACTTCAACTGTCTAGCTATCACCGTTCTTGAGATACAGCCTGGTGACAGTCGGACGGACGGACGGACGGATAGCGAAGTCTCAGTAATAGGGTCCAGTTTTTACCCTTTGTGTACAGAACCCTAACAACGGTCTGCTTCGGTCACCGAAGCTTGTTGAACACTACCTTTAAATTTTAAACAGTATTTGAATTGAAATAATACGTTTTCTAATAAGTTACGGCTGGTCTAGTAGTGTTACAGCTGACCTAGTCGGGAAAACGGCGACTGTCGATCCGGAGACCCAGGGTTCAAACCCACGCGTACCACTATCTTTTCAGAGTCATGTTCGTAATGCCGGTAATTAAAACGGCGAAGAAAACACTATGAGGAAACCGAAATCTACCTATAATCTAAGTTCTAAGTCATATGTCATCCACCAACCTACACTGGGCCAGCGTGGTGGATTATAACCTTTTCTCTCTCCTTGCGAGAGAAGGCCCCGATGCCCAGCAGTGGGAACATTTAATGGGTTGTTTAGGCTGCTACTTATTATGCTGATGTTTTCTCCAAAATAACAAAAATCTACTTCAGTGATAGGTAATTTAATTCTGTCATTTGATTTTAGTTTTATGTTGATATCTGAAAAACTACCTCCCTGTTTTCGATATCTAAGATCACATCTGAAGTATTTTCTACTAAACAAAAAAGGAATTATCAAAATCAACTAACAATTAGCGGAGTTATCGTGTAAAATAAAACCAAATAAAAAAACATGCAACCCGATTGAAAACATCCTCCTTGTTTGAAGTCGATTAAAACCGAATGATGTTTGTTTTTCCACACAAAAATATATCTTTGACAATTATTTTGTCATCCAAGACGACGCGACGCGATCACGTGGGCACTTTCTAGAATCTAGATATTCTGTGGATAGTCTGATACACAGAATACTTAGAAGTTAGTATGTACCGAACGCGCCGCGCGTGTCGTTATTATTTAATGTTTGTATAATTTCCGAACCACCAGACCGATAATATTCAAATTTTGACGGGACAATATAAAAAATATGTTCTTTCTAACAAAAAAAGAATTAATGAAATTAAACAACGCAGACATGAGTTACAACTAAATACACATTCTGGCTTTCACCCCCTCCCGCAAGAAAACTGATCAGAATTTGGGGATCAAAAGTAGCCTACAGCAATGTCCTTAGTTTAAACTAAAATCATGCCAAGTTTCAGCTGAATTGAATCAGTAGTTTCGGCGTGATGCGTGATCTCTATACAGAAAGACAGACAGACAGACAGACAGACAGACATGAAAGAAAAAAAATGCAGTTTCGCCATCAGTATCGACTATGGAGTGCCCCAAAAAAATTTTTTTTTAAATATCTTCAATGTACAGAATTCGACCCGTTACAGTTTTATTATAAGTATAGATTTATTTTGTTTTTTCAACTCTGAATAAAAGATAATATAGACTCAATCTATTAGACTGTCGGTTTAAAATCAGCTGTAAGAGGCGGGCCCACCGGCGGATCCGCGCCGCTAACCGGTCTATAACCGCGAGAAGCTATTTACAAGCAAACAATTAGCTTGTAACTTAC
This sequence comes from Ectropis grisescens, assembly GCA_017562165.1. Taxonomy (NCBI): domain Eukaryota; kingdom Metazoa; phylum Arthropoda; class Insecta; order Lepidoptera; family Geometridae; genus Ectropis; species Ectropis grisescens. Next base: position 22,363,963 of record CM029783.1, read on the forward strand.
ACTACCTACCTAATCATGAATGACCACTTCTCGTAAACGCCATCTCCATAAACTTGGCACTAATGTGGTCGTGAAATTGGACACTAAGCGGTAGTAATTACAATAGAATCAGTAATGGTTGTAGATGTAATGTTAGATGGCTGATATTATGGAATCAAGCAATATGTATTGTATTGTAGTTTAATTATATATTACTAAAACACCCACGGTTTTACTCGAGTAGTGTCTGTTCCCGTAATTCTCGCGTGCTTTAAGTAAAAACAAATAAAAAAAATACATATAGGTGGATAATTCACACACAACACCATCTGACCCCAAACTAAGCAAAGCTTGTACTATGGAAACCAGATAGCTGATATAATACTTATATGTTTTAAATACATACTTATTATACATAGAACACACCCAGACACAGCACAATTATTTCAATTCATCACACAAATGTTTCCAGTGGGTGGGAATCGAACCCACGACTCTCGGCTTCGCAGGAAGAGTTACTACCCACTAAGCCACGAGACCAGTCACAAAAGTCAAAGTCACAGTCAAATTCCTAGTACCTAACTCTGTTATGTTACCTACCTACTAAGTTATGGCTGGTGTTATGTAGTCGGGAGAACGACGACCGAAGACACCGGCGTTTAAAACCACGCGCATCACTGTGTATCATATCATGTCATCTTTTCGAAGTCGTGTGCGTAATGCCGCAAACTGAAGACGGTGAAAGAATAACATCGTGAGGAAACCGATATGTATCTAGAAGCTTTCGAGGTCATGTATCCATCAATCTGCACTGGGCCAGCGTGGTGAATTATTATAGCCTTGCCCTTGACTGTATCCTTGTGAGTGAAGGCCTCGAGTCCCAGCCGTGGGAATATTTAGTGGGCTTATACTTATGTTAACCACAGTAAAATTTCCGAAGAGAATTATATAAGTGATAAATAACTTAAAGAAATGTCAATAGCTTAGTTATTTCTTAGTTGTGATGTTTTTGATCGATCGATTTTTACCACTAGAAAACGATTTGGCAAATTGAACTTAATTATATTCAGATTTAGATACAATTTAGAGATTAACTTTATGATATATTAATTGAACATCTAAGAAGTTGTATTCTTTGTTTTTAAATTGTCTCCGATTTAAGTAAATTAATAAATTGAGAAAATACCTAAGTAAATTACGAAAATAGACGGCTTAATAAGTTCGGAACGGCATCGCCCTCCAAATTAAGTTAATACCGATTTTGTTCGTGCGCTTAAGACATGAAACGGCTTGATTGAAAAAGTTCCTTTTTGGAGTTCCACGTTCAGTATTTAGGAATCGATTTAAGTTAAAGAACACATTGTTATTTTATAGTAAGACTAGATGGCTGCCCCGGCTTCGCCCGTGGTACATATATCGCATAGAGCACTTAGAGATCCCATACATATTATTCAACGGTGAAAGATTTATTGGAATCGGGTTTGTAATTCAGTATATCACGTTCAAACAAGAAGACCTGCTACACCACCTGTCAAAAATTAGTCTCACCAACTCAGATTAAAAAAACTGATTAGCAAAGGTTAACATATGTAAAATGTCGCAATCTTAGACACTTTCTGTCACATCAACTCACAAAAAGATATATTTTTCCCATTCCTATTGGTATTAGCGTAACGTTGTATAGCCTATATAGCCTTTGTCGATAAATGAACTATCCAATAGAACAAGAGTCTTTCAGTTTGGACCAGTAGTTAACGAGATCCTAGCGTTCAAACAAGCAAACTCTTCAGCTTTATAATATTAGTATATTTTATTTTATTGGTGGACAATTCACACACAACACCATCTGACCCCAAACTAAGCAAAGCTTGTGTGATGGCCGCCAGATAGCTGATATAATACTTATATAGTTTTAAACACATACTTATTATACATAGAAACACCCAGACACAGTGCAAACATTTGAATTCATCACACAAATATTTGCACTGAGTGGGGATCGAACCCACGACCCTCGGCTTCGCAGGCAGAGCTACTACCAACTAAGCCACTAGGGCAGTCATAATAATAATATGTAGATTAACATTTCGCAAAGTGTGCAAGCGATCTGCATGATTTGATACCGCATTGATGTTTCACTATCGCACTGCTCGTAGTTTAAGAAAAGCGACAATGTTTCATGGTTGACGTTAGGAGGTAAAAGTCTACTTTTTGATCAGAACGTTTAGCATGTGGAACGCGTTGTCTGAGTGTCTTTTTCTCAATTACAGTTAGGACTCTTGGCTATATCCACCTCAGATCTTATTCAACCGCCAAGTAGTAAAATGCACACATGGCAGTTCCGGTTTGAAGGGCAATGTTTCAACAGAAATTACATGCCAAGGAGATAAATCAATGTAAGTCTCTGTGTCGTCCAGTCCAGTCGTTTATGAGCACAATCCAGTGCTGTGCGGTGATTTAAACTCTTCTTGTTTGTATTTTAACAGCACGGTAACTACTATATTACATTATAGCTTATTGCATTCATAAAGCACATGGTTTTGATATTAACTCTTCCCGTCACTATATGCAAAAAATATAATTCCTAAACGAAAGTTCAATAGAAATAGAAAAAAAACCACCAAAAAGGCTGTTTTGGCGGTAAATAATTCACGACCAAAGAAATATAAAACAAAGCGATATTTTAAGCCAAGCCAAAAACAAAAAATTAAGAAGTAAGGAAATCATGACCGAGATTTATTCAAACCCTTTGCATGCGAAACCGTCTCACACTTGACCCAGTCTTTTTTCTTTTTTTCATATATTTTTTCGTCTGAAAGCAGGCTTAGGGGACCCCCGAAACAATCAATTAGGGAAGTTTGAACCTCCTTGAATTGTAAATGTGAGACTTTCCCGCCTCCTTGTTTATTTCAGTTTTTTTTTACTTTTACGGCCTTTGTTTTGTTTCAATTTAATTGTGATGTTCTTTTGTTTCGGTTTTATTATATTTCTGTTCTTATGTTCCTGTGGAATTCATGTGTTATTCTTTGGTTTCCAGTAATTTTATTGATGTTCATTATTTCAAAAACAAGTACAATATTTTGAGATGTCTTGTTATGTTCGTTGAATTCTACGTTAAAATAGCGTGGGTATTTTTTTCTGTGCGTTTTGGTAACATCTGAGTAAGAAAAATGTTAGTCTTTTTTTAAACTTATAATTAGCTCACAACGGCTTTTTATAGAGCCCTTTACAAAGAAGCGGTGCTCAATTGAGGTAACATACATGTAGGCTAATATTAATTGGAAACTTAAATACCCAATTTTAAATGAAACAATTTATTTACTTGCGTTCAGTGTCCTACGCGGGTAAAATCCCGCACATTTTCCCGCCATAAGCAGCCTATAAACATGCTATTTCAGACCATAATCTTACTGTGTTCTAAATTTTAGCCTGAACGTGAACGTCAAACTCGAGCAACAAACAAATAAATTACGTAATATTATTTCAGAGTAACATTCAAGTAAAGATACAAAATAACTTATCCTACAAATATTTTTTTGTTTGGATGTTTTTTGTTCAATCACGTCGTAATGTATGAACGGCTCAGGTTGAAATTTGAAGCACAGTCAGATTATAGCCTGGAAAAACATATAGGCTATTTTTTATCCCGATAATATAGCGGAAAGGGGAACTGGGCTGGTTAAACTGCGGGACGCTGGGAGGAATAGAATAAACAAAAGTGTATTTATTTATGAGAATGCTTCAAATACATAGTAGTGAGCATGGACGTATAAAAAAAGTCGGACGTAGTCTCGCTAAAACAAAAACTGTATCCATCGAGTCGGCCACATAATATGCACGTGTGCGCTGTCACATACAGGCTGACACGCACACATCAGTGGGTCATTACACGCGCTTCTTGTCTAAATGTATGCGTGTTAACCTATCAATGACAAGCAGACAACGCAGCGTGCAAATGTGGCCGACTCTAGTGACACAGTTTTTGTTTTAGCGAGACGCGTCTAAATTTTGTATACGTCCATGGTAGTGAGTGTAATGATTTGTTATTGATTGAGCGTAATTGTATTTAATTTCAGTGATTTTGTTTTTGATTATAATAACTAAGGTATTTTAAATTGTTTTTTTGTGTTTGCAAAATACTGAAAAATATTTTAGAAATCTTTTTCAGTATTTTGCAAACAAAAAATGACCTCATTTATGACTAGCAATAGGTATTTCAGGCCCAATCACCAGAAAGGGTTCTTGCCTGGTATTTCTGGATGCCTGGAACACAATACATTACTAGCAGAAAGTTTGAAAGATGCCAGAACACATGAGAGGCAAATTACAGTCTGCTGGATAGACCTAGAGAACGCGTTTGGTTCTGTCCAGCATGAACTTATGATATTTGCCCTAAAATGGTATAACTTTCCTGCTGAAATTATTGACATAATTAATTCTTATTATTGCCACTTAAAATTCGTCATAGCAGTAAACAAGGAATACACAAAACCACTTGAATACAATGTAGAACTATTCCAAGGGTGCTGCTTATCACCAATAGCATTTAATATAGTTATAAATATTTTAGTAGACAAATAATATCCCGTTAAAAGAAATGGGGCTACCGGTTTAAAATCAACAATAAGTACACTGAGTCAATTTTGGCCTTTGCGGACGACCTTGCAATACTTACACGTAATCCCAAACAGTGTCAAGAATTGTTGAACGAAGTCGATGAGTTCTGTACATGGACGGAGGGAATGAGGACAAAACCATCTAAATGTCATTGTCTTTGTCTGGGTAGAAGAAATACCAAATATACGTCTTACGATCCGGGGCTCTCCATAAGTGGCCAAGGAGTTGCCACAATTGCAGAGGCAGTGCCTTTCAAATTTCTTGGTAGAAAGATAGATCACAAAGGACGTACACCATCATTAGAGGTGGTTGTTGAAAATTTCATGAACAACCTCAATAAGGTAGACCAGCAGCCTATCAGCAATATCAAAAAGCATGGATATATGACAACTACCTCACATCACGTCTCACTTGGCCTTTCCTAGTATATGACATCGATAAAACTCTCTCTGGCAAAGCTAGATGCCAATGTCATAAAGATATTGAAGTCATGGTTCGGATTGGCACATCCGGCTGATCCCTCTACTCTTTTTAGGGATCACAATAGTTTTGGGCTGAAACTAAACAAACCGTCTGAACTTTACAAACACCTAAGAGTTACAAAAACGCATGTTTTGGGAAAGTCGCAAGACGAATTAATTACATCTCTCCCAAAAGACAAAACTGCTTCAGACCTGGAATCTAGACTTCAATTCCATAAACAATTTATGGCAGGTGCACAAGTAAATACTGCTGGGTTGGGTGCGAGAAAAAAAGGAAGACCGAAACATGGTAAAAACCTTTCTACAACAAGACGAAAATGACGGTTACAAAGTGCACGCTATGAATTTAGAAATGCAAAGTGAGTGGTTATCTAAATGCATTCCAAATGACCCTCCCTGACCAGAGTAACTTGGTAAGGTGGGGAAAAGCCTCTGAAAAATGTTGCTATACTTGTGGAGAGGCGATATGTACAGCAAGGCACATATTGGTGGGATGCAAGGTGCTCCTTAATGGGGTCATTACTCACGGCGTCATGACAGAGTACTTGAAATCATACGTGAAGCCATGAGCCTTTCAGTAGCTAGAGCCCAAAAGGGATTGACGACAAACAACAGACAAATTAACTTTGTAAAGAAGGCTCAACTTCAAACTCCAGGAACAAGCCTTACTCAATCCTGGGTACAGCACCTGATTGGACTATTTTAATGGACACGTATGAAAAGCACTACAAAATCCCAGAGGATGTGGGTGTTTCGTCATCCAGACCGGACATTTTCCTTTTTCTAGAGCTACGAAACGCATAGTCCTTGTAGAACTTACCGTACCGTGGGAAACTAATATACCTAAAGACCACGCGATGAAACAAAATAAGTATTACGACCTCCTAAACGAATTAACAAAAAACGGCTATGTAGTTAGTTTATACGCTGTAGAAGTGGGAGCGAGAGGTATACCAGCAAAATCTCTCTATAACCTACTGAAAGACCTTGGCTTACCCAGAAGTGCAGTAAGTTCTATACTAGAACGTGTATCTAAAGCTGCACTAGTAGGCTCATATCAGATTTGGCTGGGCAGGGAGAGAAAAACGAGTAGTGAAGGTGAGTGTTGATGTACGTCAGAAAGAGGCCCCTTAAACCTACGCCCGAGTCACAAGTCTCGGGAACTACTCGAGTTTTTCTCTCTCTGCCACACGATGGACCCGGCACCCGCACGGTGAATCCATGGAATGCTAAGAAAATCGTCTCATATGGACTGGTTCTGAAATAAATGATCTATTATTATTATGTACTAGCGGCCCGCCCCGGCTTCGCACGGCTGCAATGCTGATACTAAATATAAGTACCTACTAATAAAATTCCGGTCCGGCGGCAGGACGTTTTGTTTTACGTAGTCACATAAGTCACAATTTTTTGTGATGGATACTTTTTTGGCGCGAAGGACGCACGCAATGTGTTGATTGATGGAACGAAACGTGCTTCACACCAAAGATGGCGGTTTGTTTGTCAGTGCCACGAAATTCTCCATAATCCGAATTTTGTGGACATAATTATGTCGACTCAAAATCAATATTTTTTATGTTTTGTTATTCATATAAGTTTCGATTAAGTCTACCATACCCCTTGACGAAATTATTAATATACATAGATAATTAAAATTAAAAAACTGTTGGAGTTCTGCTGCACTACTTCTTGATATAAACTTGTATGGGAAATTTCATAGCCTTCCATCGGCGCAATTGTCGAAAAAAGCGATACAAAGTTTTTGTTTCACGTATTAAAAAGATAAGAATTTACTTCATAAGACAAACAAGTTCGAAAAATATTTATAAGAACTTTTGTTTGTTTACACTGTAATGTGTTGTCCTCCAAAGGCCCTTTTCATTTGTCCCCAAAGAAAAAAATACTAATTAATTTCAAAGTTGCCTACCCTCGTATTAAAATAAGTGCTTTAGCAATTACTTAATGAATAAGTTTAATGAAAAGACGATATGGCCGTTAGAATGGCCTCGTCTCGCTATTCGTTTGGATAATTAAAATGTAAGCAAGTGCTTATAATTAAACGTTGAAGTCTTTTAACTAATTGCCTGACTAGACCGTCTCATGTACTTAGAGAAAGTAGTTTGTTATCATTTTTGTTTGTTATACTCTTAGGCGAAGAGCTCTCGGAGCAATTTTCATCCGCAATCGCCGCGGTTCTTCAGACTTTCTGTAGAATGCAGACATATTATGTAAAAATTTAAAGCACAACTCACGACACGTTTTACGCTGGCGCGCGCGCGGTTTATTCCTAACCTGACCCGAAAACCTGACCCGCTACCGGGTTAGGCTAGGAACAGAAAAAAAAAATTAATTTTCATTCCCAACCTAGCCCTCTTCCTAACTTGACCCGAAAACCATGACGTGGTTTATTCCAAACCTGACCCGCTACCGGGTTAGGTTAGGAACAAACAGCAACAGTGATTAATTTTTTTCATTAGAAACGTCTAAACCTGAGCCGGAAATAATGTTCCTAAGTTAACCTCAAATCTAAAACCCTATCTAGTACGTTATTAGTCCTATAGTTCCTGGAGTTAGGACTTTTTTTTAAGTAATCGGGTCAGGTTCGGAACATCATTTCGGGTCAGGTTAGGAAGAAGGTTAGGTTGGGAATGAAAATTTATATTTTTTTGCTGTTCCTAACCTAACCCGGTAGCGGGTCAGGTTTTCGGGTCAGGTTAGGAATAAACCGCGCGCGCGGCTTCCGCACGGGCCGTGGTCGCAAGCAGACTCAGCGGGTAGCGCCCACGCGTTCTGCTGTTGGTTGGCGTCGTTTGGACCTCATTTTGGTTGGTGATCGTTGACCACCCGTCTTGCGATCATCACGAGCGATCATCCCAACCACGGCAGCTGCAGCACCGCAAAAATAAGCGGTCTCGTGAGTTTTATAGGAAATAAACTGTAGTTCCGGATCGGCGGCGGGCGCGGATGAAAATCGCTTCTTAGTCTAATGTCCGGTTTATGTAAACCGTTTTTTAATAGAAAGCAAAACTATAAAAAAAACCTCTTCGTTATCCAGAAAAAATGTATCCGGATCCTGGCAAACATTAAACTCCCGAACATTAATGTAGCTCAGTTCCATAAACAATATATTGTGAATTTTAAAATTTTGACCGTAGTTTCCATGTACATCTTGGAACACTGTAAATTTGTACGTAGAAATCCCCCAATTTTTCACAAAACTGATAGATAGACGAAATTACCCAACTAGATCAAACTACAAACACAATCTAAATTTGCCGTATTCAAAATTAATATTGCATAGCTCGGGTTCTAAGTCAATGTCAGTTAAAATCTATAACAAATTGCCATTTAAAATAAAAGAAATTGATTCTGATGAAAAGTTTATCAAAACGTTAAAAAATATACTACTTGTATAAGCTTACTACACAATAGAAGAATACCTTGCTGACAAATCAATTATCGAGTAAGTCGATCCGCTCCGCATGACATTAATTATATTGCCACACCCAATCAGGGTCATTATGGAAACTATTTCATACTACTGTATATTTAAATAAGACCATCAAATGTACCATAATGTTAGCAATAAAATGATTGAGTATTGAAAATAATTAGACGAATATTTTCTCGAAAAATAATTAATGTTTTTTAATCACTGTGTCTTGCCAACTACTCCTCTAACCTATACTTCAATCCGATGCTTTCAGACGTTATGATGTGATTGAGCAATAAACATCTATGGATCTATACTTTGATATTTACACATTACTGCTTGGCAGTAAGTGTTTCCTATACAATAAAGCTTCTCGAACGTTGTTAATAATCAATTTATAGGATCAGGGTAGGAACCCATTAACCCCAAAGTCACAAGTTCTTCGGTAACTGCTGAACTCTACTTTGGAAATAAGTATTAAGTTAGTACATTTTGAATATTATTGATTTTGAATTTGATCCATAAATCAAGCCGTGTTGGTGTAGTGGTAAGAACGTCTGATTTTACAATACTGGGGTCGTAGTTTCAAGCCCCGCCTGCACCAGTATTTCTCCAAGTGGAGATTTTAAACAAGATTCTAATCAGCACTGGCTTGAGGGTGAAGGAAACCATTGCGAGAAAACCGGCATGATTAATGTATTCATTAAGGCCATTATAGCCTTAATTTACACACATACGTTAGTTACCTTAAAGTTTTCAAACGCTGCTACTGTAAAGCTTCCAAAGGCTACTTGAAGCTAAATTTCTTTTTTTGAAAGAAATTGCTTTATGTATTGTAAAAACACAGTTCTTCAGTCGCAAAAACTATTTGTTATTAGAGACAAAAGCGAAGAGGTCTTTTAAAACTGTATAGTAGAAAACATGGAACATTTTGAGCGTAATTGAATTTTTTTGTTTCGTTTAAAGAAGTTTTGCACTTGAAGAACTACAAAGATGTTTTGGACAAACTGAAAGGTGTACTGTGAAAGGCTGCATTCATCCATGTCACAAATATTCTGTGTGGTTACCAAGCAATCAGGCCTGATTAATTATTTGTTTTTATTTAACCAGGTGTATGTATTTACTACCTAACCACAGCTACTCGAATAATAAACTGAACAGTTTTTTTCTGAATCACTTACTTTTTCATCTTCTTCTCTTGGCGTATGAATATGTTTACTTTAAAATTACGCCTGGGTCTGATTTTTTTTGTGAACATCATTTAGTTATTAATTTTTGTCACTGACCAGAACTAATAAACCATCCTTGTTTCCATAGTGTTTATACCTTTCTTTACTAAACTTGCCCAGTTTTTTTTACTAATGAATATCAACTTGACTCGCATCTCGCTTCACGTTAATTCATGCAGATCTCGACACACGGTAGTGTGGCAAGCCAAGTTCAAGTAAACTGGTGAGCTGCATCATGTGTAATACTCGTATTACACGATCCATTTGGAGTTGTTTGTTTTGAGATAATTTTGCTGGCAACTTTAAACATAAATCATCATCATCATCATCAAACCTTTCGATAACGAGCGCAGTGCAGTGCTAGGTGATTAATTAGGGCATACTTTTTAAATATCGCCGCGTGACATTGTGCTGTTCGGCAAGGGAATTGCGTTGAGGACACGATGTTACCTGTTCGATGTTGTCTATCGCTCGCTTCCTACTGACAAAAAAGACTTCAAAACTTTTTGGTAAAAAATAAAAATAAGTATTGTAGGTACAGATTTTAAAAATATAAGTTCCTTGGTGAAAACTAAGGATTTCTTTCAACAAAGGCAAGTTCCTTGAATTCTAGTTTCGTTACACTGTTGTCTGTAGAGTTCACTACGATGTTCTACGTTTTCTATGTAGTGCTTCGCTCCTATCTTAACCAACTTCAAAACACAAAAAGAGGAAGTTCTCAATTCGGTTGCATGTTTTTTTGGTACCTTTAACAAACTACGCCATAGCTCCACCGATAAATTACTAGTCGTAATGACCAGCAAAGGTGTGGTACTCTATTCATCATACTCAGCAATGAGCTCCAGTGTCTACTGCAAAAATATATTTCTCCAGTCCAAAGAGTATTTCTATTAACGTCGCTTCTTTTTGAAACCTCGTTTTTTTATCGCCACTTTAAATTAAACAAGACAGCAGTCAAGCGTAAAGCTATATTTAGCAGATTTGGTTAAAAGAAAAATATTCCTGCCCAAGGCTTGATTGTCCTACCGGATCGTAGAATCAATTGCACAGGCGTTCAGTTCGTTAGAGCCGGTAATGAAATCGGATCCGGGACGTGACCGGTGCCGGTCCGGTTTATTGTTTTTGTACGTCTGTGCGGTGTACTGGCCGTATGGGCTTAGTTGGATTGTTTCCGTGTGGAGTTAAGCCACATGCATCTACATTCTTATAATGAGCTACCTATATCTGACTAACATTATGATTGCAAAAGTTTAGATGGTCGAATATTTGTTCCTGAATTTGTTTGGAACGTTCTTTGAAAGAATTTGAATTGAAACGCCCCAAGACACCGTTCCTTCGGTTCTAGAACCTCCAGCTGATACGTAACCAACCAATCCTAAAGGCACCTTTGAAGATAGATGAACTAACTCTTCTTGCAACAAAATTATGAAAAATACAGAACAATCTTCAATTAAGGGCGTGTGGGCCGTAATTTTGAATTTTTAAAACAACTTTAGGACCTTTAAAATAGTATATTAAACTCTGAAAAAAATATATGTATTAGTTAAGGATTTAATCTAGTGCAATTCGCAGTCAATAACACGATTTAATGAATTTTACTTGATAGAAAAAAATCCCAAAGTTACCCCTTTTCAAAAAGTTTTTACAAGTTTATGACCAAACTAATAATTTTTTTTACTAAATTTTTGTACTCAACGAAAGCCACTAAAAAGTTATAGATGCATTCGCAGAGTTTGACTTGATAAAAAGTATCAGTTATTCACTATGTTTTAATATCTACCATATATATAGCGCGCCGTCCGGGAGGCCCGATCAGTCGCGTTTCGGCGCTCACGGACGACGGACCTGCGCTTGATTTTGCTATTTTGACAACCAATAAATCTTAAATATTACGATCATAGTGCCACAGCATAACAATATCAGTAGGTATTACTAATGCAGAACGCGATGATCTTGATTTTTGTTACCAATTTCATTGGAATAGCAAATAGACACTGATACTAATTAGTACGCTGTTTACTTTATGTTGTAGACCAAAGGGAGTTTCAAAAACTGACGTCGATAACACATCAGTAAAAAATCAATGCGGATGCAATGGAAAATAGATAAGTATCGGTAAAATATTCGTCCGTCAAATCAGAGATCGGGATAAGGAAATAATGAGAGGAGAAATCCCTGCGTAAATCCCCTAATATAAATGCAAGTTAGATAAAAGATACCTAACTTGCATTTATATGCCATTTAGGTAAATTCTTTGGTAGTAAGGTACTTAGTACCTACTTGGAAGAAAAGTCCTTACATACAGATGTTATCTACCACTTTGGAAGAGACTTTCGCGCAAACTATTCAGTTTAGAAAAAAAAATGTTAGAAACTTCAATACTATTTTGAACACCATTCCATAGATACACTCCGCGAGGTATAAGCTGAGCTTTGCATTAGTGTGAGTGATCACCAATCAGGCAGGAGCTTGAAATTTTGTCCGCGAGGTATAGGCTGAGCTTTGCATTAGTGTGAGTGATCACCAATCAGGCAGGAGCGCGGCGAGACAGAATGGCGCCGCGCCTAAGGCCGGTTGTCACACCTACACTATCCATGTACACTCACACAAATGCAAAGCTCAGCTTATGCCTCGCGGAGTGTACACGTATGGTTTTGTTGGAATTTTTATTTTTTATTGCTTTTCCAAGTTTGTGACACCACCAAATTTTAATGTTTTTTCTTTTTTTTTGTATGAAAATGTTAATATTGTTCATAGAAATTTAGACACTCGACCAAATTTTACAAGAAGCCTTTTAGGCAGTAAAATGACTCGTAGAATTTAACTGTGCACTAAATTTCCGATTCGTATTTTTTTATATAAGGTTTAGAATCATTTCCTGAGCATAAAATCACAAAATAATAACAAATCCAGGTGGAGCTTCAAGCGCCAGCTCGAAAAAACGTTTTTGGCCGATATTCTGAAAAAGTATAATATTAATAGGCTTTATAAGCCTATTATTATAACTTACCGATTACAATTTATTATATCAAATTTGATGATAACAATGTAAAAATAATAAGATGTGAATTCTGTTCCCAGTAGCATAAACATGTCCCTTTTTACCGGAATGGAAGAAGGGTTATGTTTTTCGCGCGTATCTTTCATGTTTGTAAAACTTTTATTTCCACATATCTTCCAAACGGCTGGATGGATTTTGGTAACTAAGATATTCTAAGACTAGTCTGACTCGCCAAAGTGTCCTTAGATATTAGGTAATATTTTTTTACGTGTAGATTTTTTTGTAGTCGGGGTTTTTAAATTAAAGTTATTCTATCTCATTGCTCGTTGCTCGAATAAACAACACCGTTCATCATCATGATTGAAGAGTTGAACGAAGAGTTTGGTCTCCACTTTTGTAATAAGGACAACTAAGCTGTGAAACGCATTGCCAGAGTGGGTTTTTGTCGAAGGTTCGAACCTTGGGGTTACGAGGTACACTGTGCTTGTTTCTATTAGAGAAACAAGTTCCATCGTAGACCACATCATTTTCATCCACTATTATCGGCATCATCGCAATCGTATCATTAAATGGGTTATAAATCGTAAACGGTAAGTCTCACAAAAAAAGTTTGCTAGCAACAAAAGATGCAAAATTTTATTTTCTACAATTATTGTCAAAAGTTTCCAAAATATAGTTTCCAAAATATCGGCTAAAACAGTTTTTTTCAATTGGCGTTTGAAGCTCTACCTGGATCTGTGAGCATTTTGTAATTTTATGCTCAGTAAGTGGTCTTTACCTCATAGAAAAAAATTGGATTAGAAATTTAGTGCAAAGTTGACCAAAAAAACCTTCTATATTCACTAGCCTTTCATTACGTATCAGCACACTTTTTTATATTTTTGACGAAGTTGTGAATTATTAGAAAACATTTTAAAAAGATGCATGGAATTGGAAAAGCCGTTCTCAACTTATAGTGTGACCAAAAAGAAAAGGTTGACTTTTGTATATCTACGAGTACAGATAAATTTAATATTTCTTCGTTTATATGTCAAAAAAACTCTTATCAGTTCACAATTCACAAAATTGTTATCACTAGTATAAACAAATCTTGAACAAAAAATGAGTTTAAATTACATAGTCCAATATTTTAATGTTATTTCTGCACTGTGGCACCGATTCCGCGGTCGGTGACGGTCGCGAGAACAAGACAGCGTTAAATGCCTAATTTGACAGAACTACCTGGCCTTAACGAAAAAAGTGGCAACCTTATTGCTAAGATAAATTTCTTCCCGATCGTAGAATAGTATTTAAGAATGGTAAAAAAATTAAAAACGGGAATATACATTATACATATAATATAACTAGCAGCGTACCAGGGTGTCGCTTGTACGGTTACGGTGATTTTCCCGGGGTGAAAAGTGTTGCTAAAGACTATAATCTGTTTGTGTTTCAAATTTTCTACCCGATTAGTTTAGGCGTACGGACGTTATTGAGAAACAAGCACCTAAGCATTTTTATTGTTAGTAGAAAATACGACAGCAGCGTTCCACGGTCCATCCGCGTCCCCTTCTCGCTATTTTTCACAGATAAAAAAGTAGCGTTTGTGCTCTAAGCAGACTATCTTTTAGATCCTTTCAGCCGCTCTAACGTGATTGAGCAACCAACAAACCTTTAACTTTTGTTATTTTAGTGGCTTCAAATATTTCTGTAATTTGACCTGCTTTTGAAATATCAACAAAAAACTTTAATTTACTCCATGATATATTCGCTTACTCCAAAACCCCGCTCACATTGGAAATGTGTGTTTTTATTAAGTAAGTAATTGGAGCTTACATTGTAAATGTGTGTTTGGTAAGTAAGTAATTCATTGATTCCATAAAGATTATAACTATAATGTACAGAAAGGATTTTACAAATTAATTAGTCTAAATCCATATCCATACTAATATTATAAATGCGAAAGTAACTCTGTCTGTCTGTCTGTCTGTCCGTTTTTACCGCCTAAACCAACCAACAGATTTTGATGAAATTTGAAACATAGATAGAATAGATCCCGAGAAAGGACATAGGCTACTTTTTGTTCCAAAAAAAGGGTTGAAAGGGTTAAAATAAGGGATGAAAGTTTATATGGAAAACTTCGTCATTGTTGAAGAACTATGAAACTTTACGTCTAGATATTTAACACGAAACCATAAAATGTATGTTTTAGCAGTTTTGTAGTTTCGAACTGTACCTACGGGGGTGGAATTGGGGGTAAAAGTCTGGAAGTTCAATATTATTAAATATAAAACCATGAAACTTTGTATCTAGACACTTGAAATGGAGTCGATAAACGTTTGTTCCAGCAATTTTATAATGTCTAACTATACGGGGATACTTATATTAGGGATTTTGATTAACGTCGCGGAACATCGCAGGACGCGCCGCCGGCGCCGCGCGCGCGCGCGACGGGGCGTGGCGCCGCGCGGCGTGGGAGGGGAAATATCGCTAAGTATGCTTATCCGAACGGGCAGACACGTGAGGGCAGACGACTGTGACACACGCGTCCGATATATGAGGTTTTTCGTTAGAAATTCATTTATATTGACTAATATTGATTTCAATTCGATTTACACGATTTTATTATTATTAAAAAAAACGTGAAATAAATAGTATATTTAGGTTTTGGGTTAGATTTTTGAGTAATTATTTTCTTTAGTTGGGTGATTTTACTGCTTGCTGATTTTATTCGTCGTTATTATTTGTTCGTATAGGTACATTTGGATACTATAAAATTTGTTGGTACTTAAGTATAGGTTTTATTAAATGTCGTTGTTAATTGTATGAGCAATTTTCGTGTGTATGACGACGCAGGATGGCCCAGTATTGTTTTAGACACCATGACGTCGGCTGTGCCAATGTCCTTATTATTGAAGTATTCCATTTCAGGGATAATTAAAAACACCCAACTTTACTTCAATCAAAATTCACATATAATCAACATAGATTACAAGAATTTACAATAGATTAGGTGTTTACTGTCCGAGCGCAGAGAGGCAACTGTGTGCGCCGCTACAGCGCGCGCCTTTTTATAGCACTGTGTTGGGGCGATCGTAGAGGGGCGAGTGTTGTGAGTCACTTGTTTACGCCCCGTTCGGAGCGTTGTTCGAGAGATGACGTAGCATGTTGCATTTGCGCCGATACGACCATTCTGACCGGCAGTGCGCGCTCTGCACTAGCCGTGTTGTTGATGTTTTAAGCTGTCGAGTATATCTGTAACAAGTAAATGTTTTTCTTTGACTTTGGTATCTTAGTACCTAGATGATTACTGTGGTACTGTGTGTTGTTGCGTACACTGTGGTACTGTGTTGTTGCGTACACTGTGGTACTGTGTTGTTGCGTACACTGTGGTACTGTGTTGTTGCGTACACTGTGGTACTGTGTTGTTGCGTACACTGTGGTACTGTGTTGTTGCGTACACTGTGGTACTGTGTTGTTGCGTACACTGTGGTACTGTGTCATTGCGTACACTGTGGTACTTTGTCGTTGCGTACACTGTGGTACTTTGTCGTTGCGTACACTGTGGTACTTTGTCGTTGCGTACACTGTGGTACTTTGTCGTTGCGTACACTGTGGTACTTTGTCGTTGCGTACACTGTGGTACTTTGTTGTGCGTACACTGTGGTACTTGTTGTGCGTGCGTACACTGTGGTACTTGTTGTGCGTACACTGTGGTACTGTGTTGTGTGTGTGTACTATGGTACTGTGTTGTGTGTACACTGTAGTAGTGTGTTGTGTGTACACTGTGGTACTGTGTTGTGTGAGTGATTATTAATTTAGATAATGATAATCAAACATGACCTGAGTGATGCGTTGGTTCATGGGTTTCTTGTTTGGTTGCATTGTCTTGTGAAGTGGATGGTGTAGTCTCATTCACCAATACTGGAGTGTCGTCTTCTCACGCCGATACGGGCAACTGATATTGTTTTTAGGTGTTCTGGTGAAGATATTTCTTTAAGCTGCTTCAAGGCATATATTTTCTGCACCTTACTCTTTCCACCTTCTAAGTCAATTCTGGGCAAATAATTTACAAATATTAAAAACATAGTGTTACCTAAAGAAGATCCTTGAGGTACACCAATTTCTACTCTCTGATGACAAGATCTTAGGGTATCATTTTCTATTTTCATTTCTACTGTCTGCCTACTTTTTTTTCAAGAATGATTTTATTAATTTCAGCGCTTTACCTTTTATTCCATAAACTATAAGTTTCTGTGTCAATAAATCGTGATTAACCGAATCAAAAGTCTTTGATAAGTCTAAAACACCGCTGCCATATTTTTTTTTTTTTTTGTCTAATCCTTCACTATTATTTCTACAGGTTTATGTGCTGTAGATGTTGTTGACTTTCCTCTCAATATGTGTATTGCGCGTCATCTATAATTTTATATTTGTTCAGATGTTCCATTATATCAGACTTTGTACCATCTGACATGATAGACTACGATTTTGAAATAGTTGGCAGTATTGTGATTGGTCTGTAACTAACCACCAATGAAAAACTCTTTTTCTTTTATATAAAGGAGTAACTCTTGTGTTATTTAGTGACGCTGAGTATTCTTCTGATTGAAGTATGCTATTTACGAGAAATAACACATGCTCGCTAGTTTCAGAGTTACGTATTTTATGTTTTGCTATTTCCATTAAAATCATTAGTGAAATAGAATGAGATTTAAAAACTTCATTTTTTTGATTCTCAACGTGATTGACAGCTTCTTGACAGACGGGCAAATTACTTATTCCGAGACTGTTTCCCATAGCCATGGAGTAAACATTAGATCTCAATTCCATTCCTTCGCATTTTCGTTTGTTTCTGCATTGATTACTTTCCAAATTTCTTTTTTCATGTTTTTGGCGTGATTGATCCTGTTATCAACATACATTTGTTTATTATCTTTGATTTTAGTATCTCTTTCTTCCGTCTTATTCTTTATGATCGCTGAGGTTTCTCGAAGGTTTTCAAAGGATGTTGTTTTGGAACACACATCGCAGTGCCCGTCGATGAGATGTAGTAGACACGCCAATTTGTTCCATCTGATCATCTGGTATGCGGATGTGCGTCCGCCGTGCTATCACACACGATCATACTGGGCTGATGATGCTTCCGCTACCATCGGTCATTCTGAAATTGCTGCTTTATAGCTTAGCTTTTCGCGGAGCGTAGAATTCAACTTATCAACTTGATTGCCTGGCTGCCCCATCATCAACCGGTAGCCTCAGGACTTGATCTCAGCGAAGGCAGTAGGGCAGATATGTTGACTGGTGGTGGCCTGCCGGCCAATAAGCAAGTACATGGGTGGCTTGGTGGGGGCGGCACTGGCGGGCAGGTTAGCACGTAGACTGTGTACGTGGACAGACCAACCCGCAGGCAGGAACGGCTATTGTTGGCTTTCGCTTTCGGTTGTTTTTCTTTGGTTGAGAAGAAACCGTACCGTAAGACTGGGGACTGTCGCACTATCTTCATTGACACATCAAAGTGTGCGGTGAATCTCAGATGCGGTGTTATCAGTAGCTTGAGACACTGCATCAACTTCACAAAGTAAATGCTCGCAGAAAGGTATTTCAGTAGCAAGGTATTGCACGTTGGCGGATGAATCCTTTTCTATGATGCTCGCAGAAAGGTATTTCAGTAGTAAGGTATTGCACGTTGGCGGATTTATCCTTTTCTACGAACTCATAATTATGTCATCCAACGGCAGCTTCTTCTCAAGCAGGTTTTATTCGTAGTAGTATTTTTTTGCAATTATCTTTTTTTTTTAACCTCCTCAGGTCTTCACGAAGCTCAAATTAAAAAAAAAATTCGGCTTCTTCAAAACATCTGGATCAATAAAATTCTTGGTCGACGAATTGTCAATTTCACGTGGCCAGAAATTCAAGTTTCTTCGATCCCTCTTCTGATGACGACGCAGGATGGCCCAGTATTGTTTTAGACACCATGACGTCGGCTGTGCCAATGTCCTTATTATTGAAGTATTCCATTTCAGGGATAATTAAAAACACCCAACTTTACTTCAATCAAAATTCACATATAATCAACATAGATTACAAGAATTTACAATAGATTAGGTGTTTACTGTCCGAGCGCAGAGAGGCAACTGTGTGCGCCGCTACAGCGCGCGCCTTTTATAGCACTGTGGTGGGGCGATCGTAGAGGGGCGAGTGTTGTGAGTCACTTGTTTACGCCCCGTTCGGAGCGTTGTTCGAGAGATGACGTAGCATGTTGCATTTGCGCCGAAATGTATTTTTTACTAGGTGTTTTGTCTTATCAATCTTCTTAAAAAGTTATACTTTTAAATAAAATAGGTAGGAAGTCTATTCAAAGAAAGATTGATTTTTTATGTTAAAATAAAGATTTTATTTAGTGTCAAAAAATGACAAATTTAACCCATTTTCTAAACCATTTTCTGAGTTAAATATTATAGGTAATTTAGGAGTTTTAAAATTCTATAAACGTAAATAAGTTAATTCATAATCTATATATATAAAACTCAAAGGTGACTGACTGACTGACTGACTGACTGACTGACATAGTGATCTATCAACACACAGCCCAAACCACTGGAGGGATCAGGCTGAAATTTGGCACACAAGTAGATGTTATGACGTAGGTATCCGCTAAGAAAGGATTGATAAATTCTATCCCCAAGGGGGTGAAATAGGGGATGAAAGATTGTATGAAACTTTTTATTCCTTTGGCATATTTGCATGAACTTTCATATTCATATAAATTGAGTTCGGCTAAAATCATGGGGTACGTATTACAGCGTTTATCGAAATTCAACCCTCAAAGGGATGAAATAAGGGATGAAATTTTGTATCGAAACGTTTTATTCCTTGGTCATATTTGCATGAAATTTCATATAAATTGAGTTTGGCTAAAATAATGAGGTACGTAATACAGCTTTTATCGAAATTCAACCCTCAAAGGGGTGAAATAAGGGATGAAAGTTTGTATAGAAACTTTTTATTCCTTGGGGATATTTGCATGAAATTTCATATAAGGTGACTTCAGTTAAAATCATGAGGTACGTATTACAGCGTTTATCGAAATTCAATCCTCAAAGGGGAGAAATAAGGGATGAAATTTTGTATCGAAACGTTTTATTCCTTGAACATATTTAGTGTGGCCAAAATAAAGAGTAGTGTATCACATTTTTTTTCAAAATTTAACCTCTAAAACGAGTTAAATAGGGATGAACGTTTTATAAAATAAATATTAAACGCAGCGGACATACACTTAGGACATTCTTAAAATATTTCACACACGTATTATTTTTATAATGTAGGCAGCCACCAAGGGAGGATTTCTCAAAATTCAACCCCTAAAGAGATGAAATAGGGGATGAAAGTTTGTAAGAAGCTATTTATTCCTAAGACATAATTGCATGAAATTTCATTAAATTATGTTTGGGTAATATCATGAGGTATGTATTACAGTGTTTATCAAAATTAAACCGTGAAAGGGTGGAATAAGGGTTGACAATTTGTACAAAACTTTTTATTCCTTGGACATATTAGCATCAAATTTTGTAAGAGTTGAGTACGGCCATAATAATGACTTACGTAGTACATTTTTTATCAATTCATTCTCTAGGTTTTAAAATAGGGGATGAAAGTTTTATGATAACGCACAGGACGTACCCTTAAGACATACTTAAAATTTCACACACGTATTCTTTTTATGACGTAGGCATCGACCAAAGGAAGGTTTTTCAAAATTCGTATGAATTGATTTCAGCTAGCATCACGAGGTACATATTACAACATTTATCAAAATTTAACCCTCAAAGGGGTGACATAAGGGTAAACTATCATAGTTTTATGAAACTTTTATTTCTTGTACATATTTGCATCAAATTTTGTAGAAATTGAGTACGGCCTAAATAATGAGTTATGAGTACATTTACTTCCAAAATGTAACCCATAAGAGGGTAATATGACATTCTTAAATTGTCACATACGTATTCTTTTTATGACGTAGACATATTCATTAAGGACGGATTTCTCAAAATTCAACGCCTAAAGAAAATATGTATGAAAGTGTGTATTATGAAACTTTTATTCCTTGGACATATTTGAATGAAATTTCGTATAAATTGAGTACGGCTAATATGTGTAATGAGTTATGTGTTTCAGTGTTTTTTTTTTCAAAATACATCGTCTAATGTAGTAAAATAAGGGAAAAAAGTTTGTGTGAACATTTTTATTTCTTGTGACATATTTGCTTTAAGCTTTGTAGGATATGAGTACGGAAAAAATAATGAGCTATGTAAAACAGAGTTTTCCTAAATTTAATCCCAAAGAAAGTGTATGAAAAGTGGGTATGAAAATTTTATATATTATAAATAATATTACGCACAGGAGACATTGTATTTACATGTGTGAAAATGTAAGTATATTTATATTTTATGAAGTAAACAAGAAAGAAGGATATTTTTCAAATTCATACTAGGTACGTAATAGTGGATAAAATTTTGTACGGACTTTAGACATGTTCTAAAGACTATAACGAAAAGCTTTGACGGACTACTTTTGTTACAATAACGCCTAGGCTGTGAAAGGCGTTCACAAACTAAGTGGAGAGATACTCTAAGACGTTGCCTGAATGGATTTTTCATGATGATTACAACGCTGGTGTTTCCAAATTGAGACTGAATCGGTTTCTTCTAGGATAGCAAGCTCTACCGTAGACCACATAATCACTTAACTTTAGGCGACATTGCGGTCAAGAGTAAACCTATTATAGCAGTTAAAACATTTATTTGCATGAACATTAAAATAATGAGCGTATTAGTTTTCCAAAATTCAACCCCTGAGATGGTAAAATAGGGAATTAAAATACATAATAACGCATAAACTACCCTTAGACCTATTATAGACGAGCATTAGTTATGTTATTATTTGACGCTCATGCTATCAAAGTAGGAATCTACAATAAAAAACTTACTGAACGCGAGCGAAGCCGCGGGTTAAAACTAGTAAGTAATAAGAGGCTTTTCTGTGGATTTACGGTAGGTAATTAAGTGTAAATAATTTTGTGAAATTAAGTAAATGTGTTTTGTTTTGTTTTCTTATCACATTATACAATTCGATTTATATAGTTAGTTGCAGGGTTTTGTGATTATTAAAATAACTTGAAGTTAGTATCTTTAAGTTTTTGGGTTAGATAATTAAATAGGTACTTATTTTCTTTAGTTGTGTCATTTTATTGCTTTTTTTGTTCGTCATTATTTTTTGATCGTACATCTGGATGCTGTAATTTGGTGGTTTTGGTTTGTCGTTGTTATTTTAAAATTAGTTTGCGTGTGTATTTTCGTGATTCTATAATTTAGTGTTATTTTGTTTGTGTATTTTCGTGATACTTATAGTTCTTTATTGTTGTTATACACATAGTTATTTAGTGTTGTTTTTCATTGTTCTTAAAAAATAATACTTTAAAATTTTTTATCAAGTAAGTCTATTAGCTTTGATTACTTTCTTAAGTTAAATACATATTGTTAGTTATAGGTACTTAGTCTGTAATAAATTTAATTCGTGCGATTTTGATTAGGAAACGTGAATTTGTATGGTAGTAGAAATACGAGTAGGTACTGCCTCAATTATTTTACTAAATATGTGGCGCGGACGAAGTCGCGGGTAAAAGCTAGTATAATATATATCACAGTTGTGCCTGTTTCTTGGGCGCTCTGGTCTAGGTTACCGGATTGGTGAGATTTGAATAGACACTTTCCTATCGCTTTTTCATAACTCTAGGTACATGGTTTTCTGTAAATTCGGTTGGCTAACGGACGTCAGTTTAACGCCACAACGTCATAACAATATATTGATAAATGCGATGCATCGTAAAATGAGCGTAATAGGACAATGAGCGTAACGGGACGCATTTTCGTGCATGCAGCCGGCGTTCATCGATTTATTAGACGTTGTCACGTCAATATCTTGATAGTTACGTCAAAGTTCTCTAATAGAAAATTGAGTAATTTGGACATTATATTACTATTAAGTTGAGTAAACAAACCGTGACGTCATCCCGCCAAGCCGCAGTCACCTCACGAAGGTAACATAATAAATCCCAGTGACGTAACAATACTGTAAGGGCCGATCCCGGTCACTAATTGAATTAGCGGGATTTCGGGATCTGGGACAGACGGGATCTGGGACAGGCGGGAATCGCGGGACAACGGGACACGGGAAACTTATTTCTATTGTACAACCACATATTTGGGTTTAGTTTGATTATTTATCTATAGGTATATATAACACTGCCGAGTTTGTTATTTTGTTTGAATATACGATAGTACGTACAGGTACTACAAGGTAGATTCAAAACAATCTTTTTTGGATTTATTGAGATCAATAAGAACGAAAAAAGACCATAAAAAAGACCACATAACCCAAAGAGTTTTAAATATGAATGTTGAAGGATGTTGTGGTAGAGGGCGACCAAAAAAAGTGTGGCTGGATTGTGTGAAAGAAGACATGGATAGGAAAGGAATACACTCAGATATGACAAATGATAGAGACGAATGGAGGAAACGTACATGTTGTACCGACCCCACATAAAGTGGGATAAGGGTAGGCAAATGATGATGAGATCAATAAGAAAAAGTGAGGCACATTACAAACTGAGGAGCGAGTAAATAATCGGGAAATACTTTGATTTTATTTACCAGTTATTTTACTGCTAATCGGATATGACCAGCTTAGGTACTTCATATTCATATTTTTGGGTATCTGTATGTTCTTTCATAAGGAGATTGACAAATACAATTCACTATACTGGCCCAGTGTGGGTTGCCAAATGAGGGTTGTCCTAAATATGTGACTTTGTAGGGACGTACTGGTTTCTTCATTATGTTTTCCTTAAAGTAAGCGGTAATGACATTGTACGCCTGCACTTTGGAAAATATGCAAATCTATATGAAATTGTAAGTACAATGCAACAAACATTTTTTTTAGATTAGTATAAAATTATTATAATTAAAAAATATTCATTGGTGATAAGTGTTGACATCCTTATTGCTTGAAATTGAGATTGTAATAGCATGTACTCGTAAGACAATATTGTATTTTTTTTTGTCGCCATTTTGTTTTTAAGATGTGCAATTATGAAATCGTACACTGTACCTCGCTACTACCGAAACAAATATTATAAAGCTGAAAAACTGTTTTGTTTAAAGGAGCTAATCTTAGGTACCTACTAAAATTCTTTCACCGTTAAACATTTATGTGGTCCTTGAGTAGGTACTAAAGGTTATATATTAAATACCATACTATGTTCAACGGGAAAAACCGTGACGGACCTCTAGTAACACATAAATACTCTTTGTAGTTACCATTTTTGAAAAAGTTATAAAAAATCTGAGTTTATATGGAATACTATTCGACATGCCCTGTTAACATTATTCCAGTCCAGCGATCGATTGCACTGGATTGCTTACAGGAAAAATGTAAACCGGTATTGGAAAGCAATGAATTCAGTTAGCATTCAAATCCAGTAACTGGATTGGCAGTCTACTTTTGAATCCAGTGTGACCAGTGCACCTAGAAGAATATAGATGCCAATCCAGTGCTTTACAACACTGATCTCTTCTTGAAATCAACGTCACTGTAATGTTCAAACTTCAACGGCTTCTAAATAACTGGAATAGTGTAGATGTTAATAGCACTGGACTGGATTCTCGCTAGATCACTAGACTGGAATAGTGTAAACCGAACAATATACTCGTACACAACGGGTTTCGTTTGGCTTGTTACTGGCAAACTACGTTACCTTGCGTATAGCCAACAGGGTATGAAGTAAAAAGCACAATTTAGCCGAACATTTAATCCATTTCAATAACTGTCTTCATCAAGGTCGTAGGGTCTATCGCCGTGCCGGGCTGGGCGGGCAGTTCTATCTGTTAAATCAAATATATGCGAATTAATAACTAAGCAATTTCTGGCTAGTAATTTGGGAAACAATTAACAATGGACAGTAATTGTAAAATGTTTCAAAGCCAGCTACTTCTACCAGAGATGGTGCTGCTTCGCTGTTTCTCGTGTGTCAGGCAAATGCAGAGTCCGTATGCAAGGCGAGCCCACAAGGGTGCCGGTGGTGTTGACCGCGTATCCACTAGGCAACATTTGGTGCACGATTTGTTGCACAACAGGTTGCCCAAGAGTGCGCAACTTTTATTGAACAACGTTGTCTGTCTAAGTATCTACTACCGCTGGCTGACAGCCGTCTGTTAATTTATGTTCCCAATGTAATTTTTATCTTAACGGACACTACATAAATCCCATATTTGAATACAGAAGCGTGCCCATGCATGGCGGCATTACCACGCTGAATAGTAATGCTTATTCTTTGTGTCAAATAAACGCTAACATTTTGGTCACGCGTCGCGTCGACATAGTTTCAGGCGCTGTTTTTTTTTCTTTGGATTCGAGAAATACGTGGCTGTTAAAAAATGTAACTTGACATAATGTGTTTCAGGGTAGAGTAACCCTGAAACTTTTTTTCAATTAACGTGCTTATTTAGGCGAAAAACGATTTAAACAGTAAACCTTACCTTCTATTCCGTCTAAACTTCTCAGAATAGCTGGTAAAATATTTTTCGACGCCAAACTTTTTTTCTTTTTTTTCGGAGGAATTCTACAATGAAAACATTATTATTATTCATAACATGAAATGGTTTTAATAGATTTTTTTAAGTGAACACTTCATCTGGCGCATTACAGACAGTTTTTTTTGTGGTCTGTGAATTGACATCAAGCGTCACGTTCGTAAATGAAAGAAATCTTCGGGTAAGCTCAGGACCACGACCACGCCCTCCGGTTTCACCCGCGTTGATTCCAAAGTGAGCTTTCAAATTCTTAGTTACAAGTTCTCACTTTTCTCGGCAGTCCTTGTGACTGCCCATTTTATTTGACGTGACAGCGTCTAATAAAGCGATGACCGCCGGCTGCATGCACGAAAAAGTGTCCCGTTATGTCCCGTTACGCTTGCGCCGCATCTATCAATGTTTTGCTATGACGTTGTCACGTTAAACTATTGTCCGTAAACCAACCGACTTTCCAGACAAACATTTTTTTTAAATTCGTTTTCGTCTATGTTAATGAAATTCAAATACACAGATTTCGATGATCTTGAATTTTCAACAACACACAAAAAACACAAAATTCACAAGAAATATATATTACAATATATTATATATATATTTTTTTTTTAAACTTTTATAGGTTTACACTTGACCGCCATCTCGCCTGATGTTAAACATTGATTCGGTCTACGATGGAGCGTGTTTACCTAGAAGAAACCGATTCACTCTCAATTTGAAGACACAAAGATTGTAACTATCGGGAAAAACCCTCTCAGGCAACGCATTCCACAGCCTTGACGTTCTTATCACAAAAGTAGAGTCAAACAATTGGTGGACATTTCACACACAACACCATCTGACCCCAAACTAAACAAAGCTTGTACTATGGATAGCTAATATAATACTTATATATTTTTAAGTACATACTTATTATACATAGAAAACACCCAGGCCCAGTACAAGCATTTCAGTTCATCACACAAACATTTGCATACAAACATCGAACCCACGACCCACGGCTTCGCAGGCAGACTTACTACCAACTAAGCCACCAGGCCAGCGTTACTTAAGAAAGTGTTAACAAATTATTGTTTCACTTACAAATTCAAAATTATTTATTTCAAGTTACATGACTCATAGAATTGTTACAATGACACGACGTTATTATAAAAATAGCATTAACTTACAACAATTACAGTAAAATATTAATTTAAAATATAATCAAATGAACATGTCACTTACATGTGAAAAACGACTTCATTTCCAGGTTTCAGCAGCTCTTTGGTCCTGGTCTCGTCAAAAAATGCGCTTGTGGGCTCTTGGTCTGAATGGTAATGAGGATCTAAGATGTCTAAGTACTCTGGAGATACGACCAAAATCACTGGCTTCTTCTGTTTATTGGATTCTTGTTCTATTCGAGGTTTCTTCTTCTTTAAAGTGAATTTATCGTTATTACTGTTCTGTTTTTTGAAAGATTGTAAAAGTTTGCTTAGTTTCAAGACTTGTGCGTTGGTTTCGTCGCTCTCTAGGTCATATTGTAGTTTAACTGGGTTTATTTTGAGTTCTTTGTTTTGTTTGTTTTCTCTTATTTCGAATACTTCTAGTGCGGGTTTCTTGCGATACTGGGCGTTGGATAATGTTGCCACGACTGCAATGAAATAGATATAGGTATTGTTATTTTTCGGTTCAGTTTTCGGTTAAATCACGAGTTTCAATGATAAACGAGGTTGATGTGTTCCATCTGTTGCATCGAGCAACCCGAACTTCCGCGCAAACACGGAAGGAAGTAGCCTTAAAGCGTCCACACACGAGTCCTAAAATCAGAGGAAACGACGTAAAAGTAGTGGGTTGAGCCTACATCGAACCATAAATCACCAATCATATCCTACATCGCACCATATGATTGGTGATTTATGTTGCGATGTAGGTGCCGCCCCACTACTTTTACGTCATTTTCTCTGATTTTAGGACTCGTGTGTGGACACTTTTAGCTTAAAAATATTGTTCAAATCTTTCCGTCATTTCTTGCGGGAGGGGAAAGTTGCACACCAGGGCAAAGCCGCACTATTACATATAAACATACCTGTACCGATCCATTCCCGATCATACTCTCACAGCCAAATCACTAACACATAAAAATAAACCACCATTCACAAATCTAGCCCCGCCCTCACGCCACAGTATAATATCAAACTCCATGGTCCACGCGAACTTCTACTTTGACAGAGAGGAAACGCTGTGTATGCCTACTCCCTTCCGTGTTGCTCGCTGATCTGTTGACATCAAATACTTAAAACCTCTCCTGACCTCCTCCTGACCCTGACCTGAAAATACCCTATTTCTCTGTGGCGGACGTACCGAGCGGATCAGAGTTTATTTTAAAAAAATGCTTGACAATTTATATCATCATCAACAGCCCACTAAATGTTCCCATTGCTGGGACTCGGGGCCTTCTCTCCCACGGAGAGAGTTAAGGCCATAATCCACCACGCTGACCCAGTGCGGGTTGGTGGATGACACATGACTTCGAAAGATTCTAGGTACACATCGGTTTCTTCAGGATGTTTTTCTTCACCGTTTCAAGTTAGCGGCATTATGCACATGACTTCGAAAAGACAGTGGTGCGTGTGGGGTTTGAACCCGGGGTCTCCGGATCGGCAGGCGCCGTTCTCCCGACTAGACCAGCCGAAACTTAGACCAGCCGTAACTGAGACAATTTATATACTGTAGTATTATCCTTTTTTATGATCAAACATAAAATATACATATTCCCCTTATACCCTTCAAACTGGACATCGTGACTAAAACCTCCACATAACATAGAATAGATTTACATTCGAGTATCTAATAATTAATATAATATATAGTATGGGTGCTCATTTCACTATATAATCCCAAAATAGGCAAAACATATACTATGGAAGCGAGATAGCTAATATATTACTTACTTAAATAATTATACACACATAGACACTCGGGCACAAAACGAATGTTAGTTTTCCTCACACTAATACATATTTGCCCTGGGTAGGAATTAAACCCACTAGCCACGGCTTCTCAGTCATAGATTTACTAAGAACTAAGCCACTAGACTTATCTTAATTACCATTTTAGACATAATACTACTACCATGCAATAGATGTTGGTTTGCAAAATATTTAAAACTCACAACTTACTAAGAAAAACGAAAACTACCCCTTTCATTTTCCACACACCAAGTTCGCGCTTAACAGGAAAACATTACGACATAAAATATTGAATTTCGCTTTGTTTTATGTTATTTTTACGATTCAAGCCCAGCATTTATCTATCGTATAGAAAATTGCTAAATCATAAATTGCAAAATCCATTTGTTTTATCGTTTTCTGAATGTACAATATAATCTAAAGGTATTTTTATTTTGCTTTTATTTGGGTAACTTTTATGTTTCTTGTTTAAGTGCTATAAACATGCTATAATAAACGAATTGTTTTTGACGTGACAACGTCTTATAAATTGGTTTGCCGGGTGACACTTCAAGAAACTGCGTTACGCTCCGCTCACGTTATGCGCTCACAACGAGAGCGAGTGAGAGGCACGCGTCCCTTCCACTCGGGCATGGTTAGCCCGCCTAAGAGCGAGAGAGACAGACATAAAAAGTGAAAGGCACGCGTCCCTTCCGTAAAATTATTTTACCACTCAAAGTCGTTGTCACGTAAAACTTTCGCCCGTATACCGACTTTAAAGGCAACCAATTTTTTTTGTTTATTTAAATCACGATAATGAGTTTGTAAATATTTTCCATAATACTATACAAAATATAAAAAAAAATATATAGGTACATGGGGTATTATTGCGAATAGTACCTATTAAAGGGTATCTTAATTTTTTTATAGCTAAGGTATTTTCGGGACTTTGAAAGGTTATGTTCTTCGAGTAGTCTAGTTTGTTGTAATATTTTTTAATTAAATATAGAATAGTGTTATTTTTTATTCTTGGTCTTCTCTTGTAGCTTCTTTGGCAAATATAATGCAACATATTAGTAAATCCAAGCAGTAATGTGCAAACTAGAAATGAAGGGCAATGTTTCCAAAGAAATTACAGGGCTTTGAGATATACCATCTTAGATCTCTAGATGACGAGCGCAGTGCAGTGCTAGGTAATGATTTGTACTCTTCAAGTTCTAATAGCTGTCACTGTACGGTTATATGGCAGGCACGTTGCTTACCATCAGGCACATGTCCTGCTCGTCTCATCAATTTCTATTTAAAAAAAATCGATAACGTTTTTGTACTATTTTTATTTTAGGATGAGATGATCCATCTCTTTACTCTGTAATTTCACTGGAAACATTTCCCTTCAAATCAGAACCCAGTTATGTGTGCACATTACTGCTTGGCGGTAGGAAAACAGGCAAAGGTGTGGTATTTCCACAGACAGACTCTTCAAAGACTCCTACCACTACCTCCATTCCTTGAATTTACCTTTAGTAATAGGTATCAAAACAATTATCGTCCGAAGTATCGATGCGACAAGCCAAAGCCGTAGCCGACCGACTTCCAAGACGCAACGGATCGTTAACGTCGTTATTCCGTTAAGCGTTAAGATAACGGGACACGTGTAGATACTGCGAGGCCGGATAACCGGATTAGGAGCGGATGATTGACGGGAAATCGGGGCCATTACTTAGGAGGCAATAACTTAATATTAAGCCAAGAGAGTTATATTTAAATTGTCACTGTTTGTCACTGCGGAGCTTTCTCTATCAAAATTTAAGGCCATAATCCACGCTGGGCAAGTATAAGTTGGCTGTGTTCCGGTTTGAAGGGCAATGTTTCCAGAG
Organism: Ectropis grisescens; assembly: GCA_017562165.1. NCBI lineage: Eukaryota > Metazoa > Arthropoda > Insecta > Lepidoptera > Geometridae > Ectropis > Ectropis grisescens. The sequence continues at coordinate 22,394,131 of CM029783.1, forward strand.
AAATTACAGGGCTTAGAGATATAACATCTTAGATCTCTGGGTGACGAGTGCAGTGCAGTGCTAGGTAATGATTTGGACTCTTCATGTTCCAATAGCTGCATGTCACTGTGCTGTTATGTGGCAGGTATGTTGCTTACTATCAGGCACATATCCTGCTCGTCTCGTCACTCTTCATTTAAAAAAAAAAACATTGTAGCAATGGCCCATAGTTATTCCTGAGTAGTTCCCGTTCCCGACATTTTCCTTGGATAAAAGGTAGCCTGTTTTCTTCCAGACTATAACTTCTATGTTTCAGATCAACCAGGTCCGTAGATAAAAGTCCGACCTAGAAAAAAAACCCCTACTAATTAGGCTAGTTTTATAGTTATTGCAAATGTACGTTATTATTTTGTAGAACCCTGGGCGACCGAGCTTAGCTCGGTTTAATCACTGAGTATACTTAGATACTTACAGATAACGGGCTCCGTGTAATAGATATTACACAAAAAAAAACAAGGAAATAGAAAACAAAAGAGGTCGTCTGGATTCGAACCCGGATCTAAGATTTCGTGACCGCCCATCTTCCCACCTGAGCAATTATACTGTCGCTCAAAGTTGCGAAATTTATCTTCGCATTCTAATGTTAAAGTTTTTCATTGTCTAACGCGCATAAAGTAACGTTTTCTACAAATCAAACGATCGATTTATCGGCCCCGAAACTACCCGCATACTAAATTTCATGAAAATTGTTCGAGCCGTTTCCGAGATTCAGATTATATATATAAATATACAAGGATTACTCGTTTAAAGGTATTAGTACCTGGTTGACCGAGCTCTGCTCGGTTTAAATGCGTTTATAAAGGGCTCTAAATAAAAGATTTTCTCAGAAAAAAAAGAACAGAAAGAAAAGAGCCAAGTGTAACTATCAGGATTCGAACCGGGGCCTGTTGACTCTGAGGGCGAGCATATTCCATCTGAGCCATTTAGACTTAAAGAACAGTCGCGAAATAAGTTATCGAATTGTAATGACATTATAGGAGTTTTTCGTTGTCTAAAAACGCACATAAAATGATGTTTTTAAAAAATAAAACCTAGCTAGATCGATTTATCGTCCCCGAAACCCTTTGTATACATAATTTCATGAAAATCGTTCGAGCCGTTTCCGAGATTCAGATTCTATATATATACCTATAAACCTAACAGAATTGGTCGTTTAAAGGTAGGTATAAGATTAAATAGATACATGAAATTGTTGACTAAAAACGTACGTGTTTCAAACGCTAGTGTGACAAGAATCCATGCTGGCGAAATCTATAAGAGTTTTAGTTCTACCGACTACACTATCGGGGGTCACTTGTAATGGTTGTAGTAGGACTCACGGCAGCCCACCTGGGGAAGTACTACACCTTTACCAGTTATTCTACCGCGAAGCAGTACTGTGCAAAACAGTGTTCCGGTTTGAAGGGCAATGTTTCCAGAGAAGTTACAGGGTTTCGAGATATAATATCTTAGATCTCTGGATGACGAGCGCAGTGCAGTGCTAGGTAATAATTTGGACTCTTCATGTTCCAATAGCTGCGTGTCACTGTGCTGTTATGTGGCAGGAATTTTGCTTACCATCAGGCACATGTGCTGCTCGTCTCGTCGCTCTATATTAAAACAAGAACAAAATTAAAAACGTTGACTACCTCAGATTTGTTATCTGTACAACATTACACTAGTCAAGCCCTTTAATTTGACACCCATATTAAGGGAGTTGTGAAAAAAGAAATGTATTTCGCCATTTAGTGGAAGCGGCCATCTTGGATTTGAAATTTGTCATAGTGCAATGTAATCTACTAGTCAAGCCCTTTCGTTTGATATCCTTATTGAGGTAGTAGTGAAACAAGAACAAAATTAAAAATTTTGATTAACCCCCGACTACCTTAGATTTGTTATCTGTACAACATTCTACTAGTCTAGCCCTTTCATTTGATACCCATATTAAGGGAATTGTGAAAAAGGAAATGTAATTCGCCATTTTGTGGTAGCGGCCATCTTGGATTTGAAATTTGTCATAGTGCAAAGTATTCTACTAATCAAGCCCTTTCATTTGATACCCATATTGAGGTAGTAGTGAAAAATATTATATAATTCGGCATTTTGTGGTGGCGGCCATCTTGAATTTGAAATTTGTTATAGCGTTTAGTACTCTGCTAGTCAAGCCCTTTCATTTGATACCCATATTGAGGTAGGTTGTGAAGAAATATTTTGTCCGCCATTTTGTGGAGGCGGCCATTTTGAATCGACATTAACCAAACATAGCTAAGAACACCCGCACGGATATTAACTTTCAAATAAAAAAAACCGCATCGAAATCGGCCCATCCGTTTGAGCTCTACGGTGCCACAGACAGACACACACAGACAGACAGACAGACAGACAGACAGACAGACCGACAGACAGACAGACAGACATCGACGTCAAACTTATAACACCCCTTTTTTTTGTGTCGGGGGTTAAAAATAATATAATTCGCCATTTTGTGTTGGCGGCCATCTTATATTTGAATTTTTTAATAGTGTATAGTATTCTACTAGTCAAGCCCTTTCATTTGATTCCCATATTGAGGTAGGTTGTGAAGAAATATTTTGTCCGCCATTTTGTGGTGGCGGCCATGTCAAACCAATATTAACCAAACATACCTAAGAACATCCGCACGGTTATTAACTTTCAACAAAAAAAAACCCATTGAAATCGGCTCATCCGTTTGAGCTCTACGGTGCCACAGACAGACACACACACACACAGACAGACAGACAGACAGACAGACATCGACGTCAAACTTATAACACTCCTTTTTTTGGTAGGGGGTTAAAAAAATTATATCGAGTGCGAAACAGCCTCCGTGTCCATGCATGGGACAGCATGTATAAGCATATCCCTAACAAAAACAAAAAGATAAATTTTACTCTAGGCGGTGTGTTCCGTTCGTTTCGTGGCCCTAAAAGCCAGACGGCTCGTGTTTCTGAGACGAGCCGATTGCGCATTGCCTCGTCAAGCACACGGCGGCTCGTTATCTCGGGACTCATTATCCATCGGCGCCGTAAGACAGCTGATCACTGAGGATTGATCATCAAGCTTGATCACGTCGCTATCACTTCACGAGGACAAGTGTATATGCCACAGGAAATTGTATGATCATACCTTATGAGGTCTTAAAAAGTTTGTAAACAGATTTATTATTTCTTCTTTTTCACCATCCTTCAGTTGCCTGGAAGAGATCGCTTTTAACGATAAGGTTGCCACTTGTTTCACTAGCTTTAAGGATACATCATTTTGTATATTGTTTTTTGTATTGTGGACAATAAAGAGTATCTATCTATCTGTGTGCTAGGAATACTGCAAAGAACCCTACCAGGTTCTTTGCAGTATTCCTGGGAAAGTACCACCCCTATACCAGTCATTTTGCCGATAAACAGTAGTGTGCAAACATTTCTGTGTTCCGGTTTGAAGGGTTTCCAGAGAATTTCCTGAGTTTGGAGATAAAACACCTTAATCTCTAGCTTATGATTTGGACTCTTCGTGTTCCAATAGCTGCGTATCCCTGTGATGTTAGGGGGCGTCCATATATTACGTGGGGTGTTTAAGGGGGGGGGGGGTGTCGAGTCAAATCTCATGTAATCTTACGTTGGAGAGAAAGAGAGGTCTCAGCAAATATCACGCAATTTTTTTTCTGATTAAAAAAAAAAAAATTTGGTTCCAATAGTCCGCACATGACTCTCCATGGACTGAATTAGAGTAGACACTCTTTTTTTAGTCACAATAGTTACGATTTAAGTTTTCTATTGTTAAATTTGTATTCCACTTATAATTAAACTCTCAGCGATATTTATGTATAGATTAGGTCCTAGTCTTAACTAGTCGTAAATATAAGCACGAAGCATTTTTTTTTTCTTTTGACTATAACGATCCAACGTGTTTACGTAAGAAACCCACCTTTTGAAAAATCTCACGTGAGTACACTCCGCGAGGTATAAGCTGAGCTTTGCATTAGTGTGAGTGATCACCAATCAGGCAGGAGCTTGAAATTTCGTCCGCGAGGTATAGGCTGAGCTTTGCATTAGTGTGAGTGATCACCAATCAGGCAGGAGCGCGGCGAGACAGAATGGCGCCGCGCCTAAGGCCGGTTGTCACATCTACACTATCCATGTACACTCACACAAATGCAAACCTCAGCTTATGCCTCGCGGAGTGTACACAACCAAATACTTAAGATGATTTCTCTGCTACCCTATAATTTCCAGGAAATTCTATGAATTAATTGGTTCCATCTACTTAGGTATTATAATAATACTAAAAGTTTTCCCTTTACCATTACCCTAAATACCTCGACTAGAAATAAACACCTACAAAATATTCACCAAATACTTTCTCAACCGTAAATTTTAATCCGATACCTAGCTCCCAAACATACATTTACTTAGCTTAAAAGCTTATCCAGGGCAAAATGGCCCGTATTAGTATTCTAACCACTTTTGCCCAAACTTGTATGCAATGTTTGCCACAGCAATATTGGCTTAAATTTGGTACACACAATAAAATCTGAAACTTGAACGAAGATGTTTGACTCCACTTTTGTGATAGAAACGTTTAGGCTATGGAATGTGTTGCTTGAGTTGGGTTTTCCCTATGGTTACAATTTTAGTCTTCAACTAAAGAGTGAATCGGTTGGTAAATGCGTGGCGTCTTGAGGACAATACGACACACTTAATATATTTAAAAAGTAGTACAGTGATTTGCTATGATAGTTTAATAATGTCTATAACACAAGTAAACAGTATTGAAGTTCCGGCAAACGTCAATAGATGGCGCCACGATATGATTAGAACGCGCTAACGTTTGTTGTCCAATGATCTATAAATAGCCAGTGCGTCGTCCATTGCAGCATAGAATCTATTCATACCGAATCAAATTAAACTATCCGTTTGTAGGCTCCTCTAATGAATATCGAGGGTAGTTGCTTGGCAGTATACCACGTTTTTAAAGTATCTAATACGAGTCACAGTATCGGAAAACTCTGCCGGGGCATACTACGACATCTTTTCCCTCAAAGATCTCAATACACAGATGTGCCCTACCACACTTCAGGGCGCACGGCATCATGTCATTGTTGGGAAGAGTGAGCTCACTCATTCCGTTCTAGTCGGTTGCAGGAAGCGGTGAACGCCGGGCGTTTTTACTTATCACTATTATTGGTTGTCAACAACCACAATAAGTAGAACCACAGCATATCGCGCCGCTAGCGATTCTAGGGGTCAAGTAGATTGGTTATGTGTAAACTACTTACGACACACATAGAGACGCAGTTTATTACCAATTTCAAGTTACTCAGGGCACATCCATTGGTTTATATCGATGTTTTCCCTGATATCCACGTTGTTTCCGGTTTTCTTTTGTTTGGATTTTAATAACGTACCATTCCGTGTCTATTCTCTCTATTATTATTCTCCATCATCACCCACCACATGTTTTTTTTTCCAATCCGCGGTACATGATGCAATAAAACTTCATATATAAATAAGGTATTGCATTATTTCCATTAGTCAATAAATAAAGGCACAACACGCTCATCTCGACTCACAAGTGTTTGCTCGCTCGACGGCCATCCTTATTTACACGAAAATGCTTTCAACCGAACTCGACCCATTCGATATTTTACCCGATTCGATATTTTCATTTTATCTCGAGTTTAATTTATCGAGATATTTGTTTGTCTCTCAAGTGAGACTCGCGACTTTTATTGCCGTATAAATTATTGGGAATTGAGTTTAAAATGTTACGGGAAACAAGTTATGTTGTTATAGATGTCATTTGTTTCAGTTGATGAAGTATACTATAATTTTATTGAACTGTTTTTGTGATCTGCAAAAGCTGAGGTTCGATAAACACAAAGTTGCGCCGAATGATTGTGTCAAAAAAAGTCTTTTAAATTGGTTCTGTTGTTTAGTTGTGATAGCCTAACAGACACACCATCAGAGTTCCTTCAATTATAATATTAGTACAAATTTTCTTGTGTTATTAAGATGAAAATGGTTTGATGGTTTAATACACGTGTTTATTTATATTGTTAGTCGCACCATTGCCCAATATCTTACAAATCTTGTTTCCTTATAAATCAAAGGTTATCTGGAAGAGATCGCTTTTAGCGATAAGATCGCCTTTTGTGCCCATTATCGTTTTTGTTATTTTATATGTTACTTGTTGTCAACTTTGTTTGTGGTGCCAATGAAGTGTTGTGTATTGTATTGTATGTTTTCCGAAAAAAAAAACTAGTTTTAGACTCTTTTAGACTCTTCACATAAATTCAATTTTTTTTTTGAGTCTATGATACCTTCATCAAAGGTAAAAAACATTTAGTTCTTTATTCATATTTTAAACCACCAAACCAATTTCAATAACACTTAAATATGGAACTACCTCTGAACTATGCTCTACCAAACATAAGAATGTCCTAAGACCGATTCATAATTGCAGGTATCGCCTAACATACATACAAAAAATCTGCTACCAAATTGAGAACCTTTGGGTTCCTTTTTTGATCTCCTTTTGAGATCCTTTTTTGAAGTCTACGATTTTTTAAGAGGCTAAAGCAAAGTCAAAGTCAAGTCAAAGTACTTTATTCATAAATGTACAATTTACACGTCAATTAATAAAAATTAAGACAAAAGAAAGAGCATACAAATTGTATACATTTTCAAAGTTTGAAACTACTACTTTACTGTATTACAATAATTATTGTACAGAAAACTGTCAAGCATTATACGAGTATAATGTCTTTATTGCAATTGTACTAACCTATGTCAAATTTATTTATTTACATTTTTATGGGAACTTTGCCATCACTCTCTAAAAATTCGCTGTAACTATAAAAAGTTTGATCGATAAGCCAGCACTTTAATCTGTTTTTGAAACTGGCGAAACTTGGGGCCGATATAACTATATATATACTAAGCAGCAACTAGATAAAAAAATGTGGACAGTAAATAAACTATATACGATGATGATGATGATGTTAGTGTAATATTTCGCCTAGATGTCCACCTTTATAGCTCAGAAGACATGCGCAAAGTATCTAAATAAACTATAGACGATGATGATGATGATCTTAGTGTAATATTTCTCCTAGATGTCCACCTTTATAACTCAGAAGACATGCGCAAAGTATCTAAATAAACTATAGACGATGATGATGATGATCTTAGTGTAATATTTCTCCTAGATGTCCACCTTTATAACTCAGAAGACATGCGCAAAGTATCTAAATAAACTATAGACGATGATGATGATGATCTTAGTGTAATATTTCTCCTAGATGTCCACCTTTATAACTCAGAAGACATGCGCAAAGTATCTAAATAAACTATAGACGATGATGATGATGATCTTAGTGTAATATTTCTCCTAGATGTCCACCTTTATAACTCAGAAGACATGCGCAAAGTATCTAAATAAACTATAGACGATGATGATGATGATCTTAGTGTAATATTTCTCCTAGATGTCCACCTTTATAACTCAGAAGACATGCGCAAAGTATCTAAATAAACTATAGACGATGATGATGATGATCTTAGTGTAATATTTCTCCTAGATGTCCACCTTTATAACTCAGAAGACATGCGCAAAGTATCTAAATAAACTATAGACGATGATGATGATGATCTTAGTGTAATATTTCTCCTAGATGTCCACCTTTATAACTCAGAAGACATGCGCAAAGTATCTAAATAAACTATAGACGATGATGATGATGATCTTAGTGTAATATTTCTCCTAGATGTCCACCTTTATAACTCAGAAGACATGCGCAAAGTATCTAAATTATTCAATGTGTTGAAAGCGTTCCAATGTCGCTGCCTCGCGAAAGCCAAGTTTAGATTGTAATTGTCATTGTAACGGACAATAGAACAGCGCTGTTTTAAAATTACTCAGTCTGATTACAATATTTTGCTAGATTGTTTTTATAACATGGACGGTGATAGTATGCGTTGATTGAATGAATATTAGGTACTAACTATGGATCTTGGGTTTCCACGGATGCGAGTTTATAACAGTTTACATAATTAACTAGATGTCCACCCCGGCTTTGCCCGTGGAACATATATAGCACTCATCGAGACCCCCACATACCCAACGGTGAAAAAATTTTTGAAATCGGTTCAGTCATTCCTGAGAATATCGCTTTCAAACAAAACACCTCTACAGCTACCAGCTACCTGCTACGCCACCTGTCGGAAATTGGTCGTATCAACTCAGAGATTAGCAAAGGTTTTATAGTCAAGAGGTATGTAATCTGTTATATTCAATGACGCAATCTTAGACACATGCTGTCATGTGTCATGTCAAAGCACGAAACGTACGAAAACTCTCAAAAGGAATATTTTCCCCCGATTTTGTTACATTCTTGATTCATGCTCCGCTTCTGTTAATAGTAGCGTTATTTTCTATAGCCTATAGCCTTCCTCGATAAATGGACTATCCAATAGAAAAATAATCTTTCAATTCGGACTAGCACTTCCCGAGATCCTAGCGTTCAAACAAACAAACTCTTCAGCTTTATAATATTAGTATAGATTAGTATATATTAATAGATAACATAATTTTTTTTTTTTTTTTTTTTTTTTTAACTTTTATAGGTTTACACTTGACCGCCATCTCGCCTGATGTTAAGCGACGATGCGGTCTACGATGGAGCGTGTTTACCTAGAAGAAACCGATTCACTCTCGATTTGAAGACACCAAGATTATAACTATCGGGGAAAACCCACTCAGGCAACTCATTCCACAGCTTAGATGTTCTTATCACAAACGTAGAGTCAAACCTCTTCGTCCGTGTCTTTGGAATATCCACCATGAAACGGTGCCGCTTCTTTGAGTTCCGAGAAGTACGATAGAAAAAAGGGCAAGGAGGTATTAGATCATGCAGATCAGTTGCACACTCTCCGAAGTGTATCCGATAAAAACCGATAAGCTAGCAATCTTGCGGCGATGTTCAAGACTTTGAAGTCTTTTTTCGCGCTAGAATGTCTTTGCCTAAGAGCCTTTTGGCACGCCTCTCGATCGATTCCAGAGCCTCAAGCTGATACTTAGCCGATCCATCCCAAAGGTGCGAACAGTACTCCATACAAGAGCGAATCTGTGCTTTGTATAACAAAAGTAATTGTTCAGATTTGAAGTACTTTCGCACCTTTGAGAGGACACCTAGTTTTTGGCAGCTAATTTAGCCTTGGACTCGATATACGAGCCAAAGTTGAGCGTAGAAGTTAAGGTAACACCCAAAAGCTCAAGATGATCAGTAACCGGCACGGATACACCTCGAAAAGTAGGAGTCAGTTCAAATTGACTCCTTTTGCGGAGAACAGACACGCCTGCGTCTTTCCCTCGTTAAACTTGGCCAAATTGGTTTCGCCCCATTCAGAGACTTCCTCAAGGGCCATGTTCAAACGATCGATCATACTCTCTCTCAGTACCTTAGTATGCTGTCCACTGGCTCTCGCGCTAGATATGTAACTCTCTACAACGGTGCTATCATCTGCGTACCCAAAGATACCGGGCTTCAACAGATCGTTGATATGTAGCAGAAAAAGCGTCGCAGAGAGTACCGACCCTTGAGGGACTCCGGCATTGATAGCCATTCGATCCGACGAGCAGCCATCAATGACAACTCGTATGGATCGATCCCTCAAGAAGTCCGATATTCACGCAATAAACCCTGAAGACAAACCATAACTGGACAGCTTGCTAATAAGGCCATCATGCCAAACCCTGTCGAAAGCCTTCGAGATATCCAGGGAGACTGCAAGTGCTTCCCCATGTTTCTCGATAGCTTCACTCCAGATGTGGGTGACATACGCTAGAATATCCCCAGTGGACCGGTTTCGGCGAAACCCGTATTGCCGGTCACTGAGGAGGTCATTAGACTCTAGGTACATCAGGAGCCTGTGGTTTAGGACACGTTCCATAGTCTTGCAGAGTATGGACGTGACCGAGATGGGCCTGTAGTTGGCAGGGTCAGCACGACTACCTTTCTTGGGCACAGGTTGCACGTTAGCAAGCTTCCATGATTTCGGTACTTGCCCAGAATGGAGAGAGAGCCTAAACAGGCGCGTCAGTACAGGAGACAACTCAGGTGCACAAGCCTTCAATACTAGGGCAGGAATTCCGTCCGGACCACTGGCTTTGTTCACATCCAGATTGCGTAGCACTTTACGAACCTCCATTTGGCGAATATGTATTTCCGGCATCAAAGTCGGACTGCCAGGTGGAGTAGGAGGTATCGCACTACCAGCATCTAGACGAGAAGATTCCGCAAACTGAGATGCAAACAAGTTTGCCTTCTCCATTGCGGTGTGAGCCAGTGCCCCATCAGGTTTCAGCATTGGAGGCAGTGAGGAGCGGCAGAAGTTTGATTCGACCGATTTAGCTAGGGACCAAAACGCTTTGCTGCCCGCATGGTACGAAGCTAGTTTGTTCCCTATTCGACTAATGTGGTCAAAACGAGCCCTCTGAAGAACCCTTTTGCAAGCCTTGGCAGCCCTGTTGAACGCTTTCTTCTTCCGGTGTGTGTCCCTTGCCTTACGCTGTCGAGCAACAACCCAGGCTAGGTAGGCCTCATGTTTAAATGCTTCAGCACTTCTACATTGATAACCGAACCATGGGCGAGCTTTGCTGGATAATGGAACGTCAGAGTATGGAATGAAATATTCCACAGCCATACGTATTGCATCAGTCACAGCATCCGCGCAGGCTGACGGATCACCAGAAGAGAAGCACAGTGACTGCCATGGGTAAGATGCGAAGAAAGAGCGCATCTCGTCCCAGTCTGCTGACTTGTATCGCCATAGCCGCCGGCTGCCTCTGGGGCTGAGATCGGGCGGATGGTAAACGGATACCGATTTCACCAGACAGTGATCGGAGCTGCCTAACGGCGAAGATACCGCCACGGAGTATCGGTCTGGATCAGTTGTCAGCAGAAGGTCTAAGCAATAGGGAGTATGCGACTCAACATCTGGTACCCTTGTGGCCTCTTGGACCAGCTGGGTTAGGTCTAACGATAAAGCAAGTTTTCTCGTTTCCAGCCCAGCGTGGTCAGTGTCCCGGTATGGGTACAGCCAATCCTTATGGTGGCCGTTGAAATCCCCCAGTAACACTAATTGGGCAGATGGGTACTTCTGCTGAGCCGCGTCCGCTGCCTCACTCAAATAATCAGTGAGCCGAGTCGTCTCCTGATCTCCACTGTGCGATCGATAGACACATGCATAGACAATTTTGTCAATGCCTGTGTCCATCAGCACCCATAAAACAGAGAATCTGGTGTCCTCAAGATTACGGAGACGCCGACAGCAGATATCGTCACGGGCGTACAGGCACACTCCAGCACGAGGCTTGAAGTTGTGCTCCAAGGTGTACCCTGGATAGGTTAGGTACGCCACATCCGACGGACATCTTATCTGCGTCTCCGTAAGAAATAAGAGCGACGGCTGCTCAGTCTCGAGGTGATGGTGGACTGGTGTGATATTGGAGTGCAGGCCTCGAATGTTAGTGAGGTGCACTTTGAGAGACAAGGAGTGCAGCCGCTGTTTAACTCTGTTCCTATTTCTTGTATTTTTCATTATGTTTTTAAGAGAGTGAGTTTCGGTGGGAAAACGGAAGTAGAACGAGGCCGCACACTGCCAACCAACGGCCACAACACACAAGACAAATACACCAATGGGAAACTAGTCTGGAGACTGCGGGAACGCCCGAGCCCCCCCCGGGGATGTCTATCTGGCCTTGTCATCCGGTCGCCAACCGGCAGGATAGCACATCCCGGATTTTTCGCTAGATGGCAGGGCAGCCTTTCATGAGTGGCTAGCTCACTACTTGGGCCCCCAACTATCTGCGGTCGGTCGCGGCAACCGTGCCTCGGATCCCGCTACCCTCCATGACTAGCTTCCCGATGTAATGTTTCGATGTGTGACAATCTGGTCTTGCAAGTATGCAGCAACTGTTCTGACCCGTTTTCCCTAATGGCGTCACCAGACTACATGCCGGAACACGGCTAGGCCGCTTGGCGGCACGACTCAATCTGGCGGGTGGTCACCAGCCACGGCCGAAGCCTACCACCGGTATTTTGTCACCTGATTTGCACCACCCAGGGACCACGTGTGGGGGTTTCTGTATACAGGTGCTTCCCCACGGACGAAGGTGACACGGTCCCCATAAATACCGATTTCAAACGTTAAAAATTAAACTAAAACATCCTATTAGGTTTTATGAATTTTGTAAATTTGAATGTCACCAAAACCGTACATTATTTTTATCCCACCACCTCGGAGAGGGAATTTTGTTCTTCGATATCTTAGTGAAGTAGAGATTTACTACGATAACATGACCCGCCCCTCCAGAATTCAAAATGTTTGAAAGTGTTTGTGAAAGGATGTACAACGCACCACCACGCATGTGTGCGTACTGCTACTGCAGACGAATAATTACACCTACATACAAACTCTTTCGTAAGAATGTGACTACACACATTAAAACAGTAATTTGGAGGGGCGGGCCATGTTATCGTAGTAAATCTCTAGCTGGTCTAGTCGGGAGAACGGCGACTGCCGATCCGGAGCCCCCGAGTTCGAATCCCACCACGCGCACCACTGTCTTTTCGAAGTCATGTGCGTAATGCCGCTAACTTAAAAACTGTGAAGGAAAACATCGTGAGGAAACCGACATGTACCTAGAATCTTTCGAGGTCATGTGTCATTCACCAACCCGCACTTGGCCAGCGTGGTGGATTATGGCCTTAACTCTCTCCTTGCGAGAGAAAGCCCCGAGTCCCAGCAGTGGGAATATTTAGTGAGCTGCTTATGTGATATCTGGGTGCAAAAGTCGTTTTTACCCTCTAGAGTTAAAAGAGAATAAATTTGAATTTAGGACATTGTCAAGGCCATAATCCACCACGCTGGTTCAGTGCGGTTTAGTGGAAGACACATGATTTCGAAAGATTCTTAGCACATGTCGGTTTCCTCACGATGTTTTCCTTTACCGATTTAAGCTAGCGGCATTACGCACATGACTTCGAAAAAGATAGTGGTGCGTGCGGGGTTTGAACCCGGTGTCTCCGGATCGGCAGGCGCCGTTCTCCCGACTAGACCAGCCGTAACTTCAAAAAAATCATAACATTATTGCCGATTTAAGTATTAAAATTAGCGTGGTACTTACATATATTATATATCTATTGAGTAAACCGACTTGAGTTTCGACCGGCACAAGATTACGGAGATACGGCGGATTCGAGACCGCCCTTCTACCGCCTACCTAAATCGGCTATGGCTTTGCTATCGCTGTCTCTATTATTTCAAGTATAAATAAAAGAGAGCTATATAATAAATAAATATAATAAATATTGGTGGACAATTCACACACAACACTATCTGACTCCAAACTAAGCAAAGCTTGTGTGATGGCAGCCAGATAGCTGATATATTAAAGTTAAGACAGTTTTAGTTACGCGGTAGAGCGTTTACCCAATAAATATCGTATTATGGTCATTTGTCGATATTTGTGGTTTGTGACGTTAGTACTTATTCAAAAACATAACATTCTTTGTTAAATAATTATGTCGATTATTGAAGTGAAAACTTCTTTGGGCGCGCCTAGGACAGAATTTTCGTGGACTGTGAATTGAAATGAACCGTCACGCTCGGGTATGATAATAGCTTTTCGGGTAACCTCGGGATGCTAGACTGAGAAACAAAATACAGTGAACAAGCGCGTCAGAGCGAGAAAGATAATATAGACCCTGTGTACCTGTGTTTATTATATATCTATCTCTTTATACCGACATTAACTTCTAGGTATTTTCCACATTAATGTCATTAAGTGAACTTGTCACGAAATGTTCAATTTGCATTTCACATCCAGTGCTAAAAAAGTTTTTGTTGTAATATACTCGTATTACTGTTTTATCACAGCACTTACCTGCACTACGTAAACGCACAAAATGATACCTATTTTCATCACAGCAGTTACACATACACTTTAAATACAACATATATATGCATTTTTAGCGAAATACCTATAAAATAAATAAATAGGATATACTAAAAAATTTGCTAGTCAAACCCTATTTCCGAACCGCGTATTTTTTTTAAAATTACCTATATCTTATTATAATCATTTCGTCACATGTTATTCTCGTGTTGCTATGCTTACTAGGTATACACTAATTTTCAATTTCTAAATATATTTTTTTTATTTAACCTCAACTGTCCCACTGCTGGGCACAGGTCTCCCCCAATTCCCTCCACTTTATCCGGTCCTGAGCTACCATCGTCCAATCATTTTTAAACGCTCCGAGCTTATTATTTTTAATTATTAAAATTATTTAGTGGTCTTTAAATATGAGTATTTCTTATTTTAGTTTTCACTTGAGCCGTGAGGTCTTGAGCGCACACACATTTTTTTCTTAATCCTACCGTTTTAGAGGTCTAAAATTCACCCAATCATAACAACTGCGGCGCCATAACGCAAATTATCTGCCGAGGTTTCGCCGCTAAGGACGGCATATTTCAGAAGTGACAGTCACCGCCCCTCTCCGAGAGTGGATTAAAAGAGGGTGCCTTAGCGAGTGTTTTCATGAGATATAGTAGTTTTGAAGTTTCTGTTCGTATAGCCATGAGAGCGAAAATTAACTTCGACATAATTTATATAACACTAGCAGTGCCTTGAGGTTTCACCTGCTCAGTTCGCGATCTCGTTACTTTCCAGGGATTAAAATAGCCTATATGTTATATCAGACTATTATCCATCTATGTATCAATTTTCATCCAGATCTATTTAGTACTTTTTTTTATCCTGCTGGTAAGCAACGTGCTTGCCCATAACAGCATGAAGAGTCCCAATCATTACCTTGCACTGCACTGCGCTTGTCACCCAGAGATATAAGATGTTTTGTATCGTTGTCTTGTAATTTTACTGGAAACATTGCCCTTCAAAAATGAACACAGTAATGTTTGTGCATTACTGCTTGGCGGTAGAATAACTGCCAAAAGTGTGGTACTTCCCCAGGCGGACTCCGGAAAGTAGGTACACTACCGCTGCTAAACTACTTTCGTGAAAGAATAGTAATTATCCATCCATCCATTATAGCAATATTTTGCATTTATAATATTACTCGTAGAAGGTTTTTTTTTTAACTGTAATAGTTTTGCACTTGACCGCCATCTCGCCTGATGTTAAGCGATGATACGATCTACAATGGAGCGTGCTTACCTAGAAGAGACCGATTCACTCTCGATTTGAAGACACCAAGATTGTAACTATCGGGTAAAACCCACTCACGCATTCCACAACCTAGACGTTCTTATCACAAACGTGGAGTCAAACCTTTTCGTTCGTGTTTTTGGAACATCAACCATGAAACGATGTCGCTTTTTTGAGATACGAGAAGTCCGATAAAAGAAAGGGCAAGGTGGTATTAGATCATGTAGATCAGTTGCACACTCTCTGAAGTGTATCCGATAAAAACCCGATAAACTAGCAATTTTGCGGCGATGATCAAGACTTTGAAGTCTTTTACGCACAAGAGTGTCATTGCCTATGAGCCTTTTGGCACGTCCTTGAATCGATTCCAGAGTCTCCAGCTGATAGCCGATCCATCCCAAAGGTGCGAACAGTACTCTACACAGGAGCGAATCTGCGCTTTGTATAACGTGAGCAACTGTTCAGAATTGAAATATCTAAATGATGCATGAAGACGATTTTTTCAAAAAGTTTATGAATAGAAAAATTTCAGATTTACTTAATTAACACAACATAACGTAACATAACGTTGTCCACCTAGTCCTGCCTGTGTGTTGTTATCTACCGCAGCAGTGTTTGCGTACATGAAAAAAATAAATATCAGATGAATTATCTCTATGTCCTGTAATTGCTCTGAAAACGTTGCCTTTCAACCCAGAAACAGTGATATTTTTATATTACTGCGTGGTAATAACTAACTGTAAGCACAGAAGGAAACTTAAACGTAATAAATAAATAGACTGGGAAAGAATAACTGGTAAAGTCGAGGTATTTCCCTAAACGCACTTTGCAAAGAGCCCTACCACAAAATTTTCTTTCTAGTAATTCAGTTAGCCTTCCCGCAAAATCCGGAGAGTGGCGTAGATCTATATAAGCATCATGATGAGTCAGCTGACATCTAGATCCATAAGTGGAGTCGATGACACTCCTCGACTTACAGGCTTGCAAACCTGCATGTCACGCCATCTACTCGTAGGTTAGGAGTTAATGCAAAATTTAATTACAACTGAAATGAAACTTCCTTTGTAAACTCCGTTCTCCTTGGTTAAAGTAGTTATGGTTTAAAAAGCAAAAATGATGATGCTATTGAAAGAAATAATTAAAAAGCTTTCCATTTCGCGTAGTGTGCTATTTTTTATATATTTTTAATTTTTACACAGTACGTGCTTAAAACTTAATCAACTTAATAATGCAATAACGGCTCATTCCAGCTTCGCTCGGGTATTGACATAAATATGTAAAGACTTAATCGAAACGTCACTCAATTGTTTTGCCTTTCTGGAACCTCTCCACTAACACTTGAACTTTATGGTATGGTATTAAAGTTCAAATTGACTTTTAAGTATTGCCACGAATCATTTGAATAGGAGCGTAGAAAAGTGTTGTTTATAGACTCTCCTCGTACTTCAAGGAATTTTCTAAAAAAATAGTTTGTGAAATCAGGTCTGTTTTTCTCCATATTTGCGCTTAGCAACATATTCGGCGATTCATTTCATTTCAATACAAAAATTGTCTCGGCAACTTATTTTTAATTACCTAAAACGATTTTGATACAAACAAATGGATTATAAAACGTGGCATGTAATTGAAATCTAATCAAATTAAATTATAACTATCAATATTTTTATTCGGGAAATCGTCAGGTGTTTACAATATTATTCAACAGATAACATCGTTTTAATAAACATATACCTAAATATTAGGTATATATTTTTTTTTGTAAAGTTAATATTATTTTTTGGTAGTTTTTTTCCATAAAAAAAATAGTTTCAAAGCGTACTGTAAAATTAAAAAAATGTATTGTATTTATATATTTTATTATATAATTTTTATTGAAAAACAAATATCACATAGCACGATTATTGTGTCTTAACCTACCATTAAACTGTTTGTTATTCTAGTACAAATCAAGCAAGATAAATTTAATTCGTTTTTTAGGGTTCCGTAGCCAAATGGCAAACTACGGGACCCTTATTGATTTGTCATGTCTGTCTGTCCGTCCGTATGTCACAGCCACTTTTCTCCGAAACCATAAAAACTATACTATTGAAACTTGGTAAGTAGATGTATTCTGTGAACTGTATTAAGACTTTTATACAAAAAATAAAAAAAAAACAATATATTTTGGGAGTGTCCCAATACTTCCAATACGTCCATTAAAACCATATGTGTGGGATGTCTATGGATAGGTCTTCAAAAATGATATTGAGGTTTCTAAAATATATTTTTTTAAACTGAATAGTTTGCTGAAGAGAAGGGACACATTTTACTACTTTAGAAGAGTCAAGTCTTCTAAAGTAGTAAAATGTGTCCCTTCTGAAATATGAAAAAGACAAAACTAAAGAAAAATGTACGTATAATGTACACTTCTACGTAAATTTACAACGAAAATTAGTTTGAATGAGATCCAGTAAGTAGTTTTATTTTAATACGTCATATATTAACTATTGTTAAAACACCGATTAAAGTGACAAAGAACTACAAGAACTTTTATATTATGTTACTTGCTGCTACGGAAGCCTTCATGGGCAAGTCCGACTCGCACTTGACCACTTTTATTTAATTTAACGAATGAAAATAAGAGAAAAGATAAGAAAAGATTTTTTCAGATTCAATGGTAGGAGTTGACTTCATAATTATTAGAGATCATAGCCAGGAAGAGTGGGCCAGAGAGACAGAACGTGTCTCAATCTGTAATAAACGAATCAGTGATGAGAAGTATCGGCTTGTATAGGTAAGTGAGTGTATTTGTACCCTACTGATGGTCTAACGACTAACAAGCTTGTTAAAACGTAGATAATTTTGAGGAATTTCCATTTTGAAACTGAAATTAAAACTTGAGAGGTGTCAAGGGGACACCCGGATGGAACGAAGTTCCTTTCGATTAATTAGTGAAGGAATTATTATTATTTTTATTATTTATTATTTACAAAAAACCTGTATACATTCAATAAAATAATCGTCGCGACACCACACTGTTCAATGCGAAATAGAAATGAAAATATCTGGCTTGCTTTCTATAAGAGAGAGAGAGAGAGACAGACAGAGAAACATGCGACGCCGCACAGCTTACAATAGCAAAAAGTGTCGTGACAACTTTTCGTAAGAATTTTTTCCGTCTAGCCCCCTTTCACAACGCGCGATGAGGAACTTCGTTCCAATAAATAGTTGGAGTCATGTGAAGCCAATAGTGATAGTGATTGATTTTTACATAATTCCTTCGTAAAAACTGAATGTATTACTTTAAGTGTAAGTACACATCATGATCTATTTTCTTCCCAAAAAAATGTAGATTTTTTTTGGGCAAAAACATTTTTGAAATTTTAGGGAGAAAATGACGAGGGGAAGAGAATAGTAACAAAATAAACCAGAAGCTTCTGGACTAACAGATATACTTGACTAAGTAAGGGTACCGGATTTGAATATTTGGTGCTTTATAATACAGCGAGGTTCTCTGAAAGCGCAAAGTGATCCTTTTAACGCCAAAGTTATGAGTTAGACGATGCTCGGCTAAAAAGCTTAGCATATTTAGAAGTTTAGGGGTCATGGACACAGACCTACTATTCTAGTAGACCTGAAAGTTTTAAACAGGCAGTCAAAGGTGACCGGATTATCATAAGGTAAGGTATCGTCTATATTAGGTTTAGGCTTAAAGATATTTATTCTCATAAAAGACAATTATCACTTCCATTAGCATTGTGAACGCAGAGGCTAGGATGTTTGAACGTTTAAACGTTTGGACAATTGACCGTTTCCACATTTGGGTGTTGGTCAGTCACTTCGTAAGATCTGAAGGACTCATGCTAAAATCTAAAAGTCAAATACGAGTAGATTATAGTCTGAAAGAATACCTCTACATGGGCAAAACAATGCAAATTTGCTTAGGGAATAGCTATTTTAGAATTTAATTTTCGAGAGAAATGATATTACTCATTTATTAATCTACTACCTATTATAATGACGGCGAAAGCTTGGAGTTTTGGATGTTTGTTACTCAATCACGTAGAGACGGTTGACCGATCGGGTTAAACTTTGGAGCACGGTTAGATCTCTGAAATAGCACATAGACCATATATAAGGATTATACTACTATTATTGTAGAAATCGTTAATTTAGTTATATATATATATAATAATTATATTCTTGTCCCAAGTTTCCTACCACAGAACAGTCACTCAAAGCTTGCAGAGGTCACCTACTTACTCCCTATTTTTTTATTTTTTTTTTATTCAATTTAGCCACCCCACAAACTCCAGTATCCAAACCTTTGTCATTAGAATTATCTTTTTGACGTGACAACATCTAATAAATCGATGAACGCCAGCTGCATGCACGAAAAAGTGTCCCGTTGTCCCGTTACGCTCATTGATGTGTTGTTGACGTATCTATCAATGTATTGTTATGCCGTTGTTACGTTGACATGTCGTCAGTAAACCAACCGACTTTACACGCAACCAATTTTTTTTACATATTTCTTGAATTACTTGGGCGAGTTGGGAACATTTTAAACCTAATTCTAGTGTTAGTCCGATTTCGTCTATTGAGCCCATACATTTGGATTTTTTTTTGCTAATTAAGGCAATCACTACCGGTTGTGATTCCGCTAGAGTAATCGACTCGACATCGTCGTTTGCTATTTACTACGTTGCCTCCCTCTGGTTCAGAGCCTCTACCACGGTTTCATTTCTGTCCCCGATGGCCATTTGCAAATTGAATTCTCTGACGGTCTTCGGTGGTGTAGCCATCGCTTGGCGAACCGACCGATGGCATCGTCGGCGTCGTCAGCGTAGTATGTGTAGGTCCCCGTGTGCCGTGAGATTCCGACGACCGTATGGGGCTCTCTTGCAGTTTCATGTTTGCCTTGGTTTCAACGGCGATTATTGACTTGTAGGTAAGTATGTCAGTCTCTGCTCTGTTCGTTCCCCCTCCCTAGTTTATATTACATGGATGATAAATTGTAGACAGCTGGTGGGGCGTCCAGATACCCGAGCGTTTAGTTATGTAAAAAAATCGAAGTTGAAGAAATGAAATTTTGTATATAAATTGGTCATCATGACAAGCAAACTGACAAAATTAAAATGCAAACGTATCGCGGGAGAATTGAACTAAAATTGTTCAAAATGACTACAGGCTCAGGTATTAACTTATACAAGAAAAAACACCTGTTTTGATAGCTTTTCATCGATAAATGTATAATATTCTCCTAAAACCAAACACCTACTACAACCTACTACAACTACTACCTCCTGGTACATGAAACTAAATTTTAGTTTTTTGATTATTTATCAGAAATCATCTCACTGATTTCAATAAACTTCATATTTATTTACATGGTACCAGTCTTAGATAAAGTATGTATCCTCTTGGGTACCAGTTCTGAACTATGGATCTACCAAACTAAACAAAACATCAAAATTGATTCGTAATTGGCTGCGCTATCGCATTACATACATACAAGAAAAAACATACAATCAAATTCAGAAACCCCTCTTTTTTGTAGTCGTTTAAAAAACAGAGTAGCATTGCAGTTGGACAACACATACGTACCTACTGCTTATTCTGGTATACGTATACCTCGATTATAACTAATTTCATTCTCTTGATGCTAATACTAAATCATACAATACTGTTCTTATTTAACTTATGGAATCTCATAGCGGAGATTATATAGTACGAGTATCTCCGTTTTGCAGAGAAAAATAAGGCTGAATCATTGGGAACTACACGTGTATTGTGGTAAAAAAGTATTTTAATTAAAACTTAAACGAGCATTATTGGAATGCAAACACTTATTCAAACAGTTCTCCATTACGCCACAAGTTACGTTAATGTTACATTTAGTTAGAAAAGTTTAATAAGCTTACGTCAATACATATTTATTCAGTTATCTAAATTACTTCTCTCAGTTAAAAAATACATTGAAGTATTTTACATAAATACACCGGTAACTCACGTTTAATATAGTCAGTCCAGTCCGACTCAAGTTTCGATCGCGTCCGGCGATCTTTTTCAAGGAGAGTGCGCGCGCGGGTTCGCGTTCAGTGCTAAACGAACTGCGAACCCGCGCGCGCACTCTCCTTGAAAAAGATTGCCGGACGCGATCGAAACTTGAGTCGGACTGGACTAAATTACTTCCCTCAGTTAAAAAATACATTGAAGTATTTTACATAAATACACGGGTAACTCACGTTTAATACAGTCAGTCCAGTCCGACTCAAGTTTCGATCGCGTCCGGCGATCTTTTCAGAGAGAGTGCGCGCGCGGGTTCGCGTTCAGTGCTAAACGAGCTGCGAACCCGCGCGCGCAGTCTCTTGAAAAGATCGCCGGACGCGATCGAAACTTGAGTCGGACTGGACTGACTATATTAAACGTGAGTCACCCGTGTATTTATGTAAAATGTGTAATAACCACGTTAGTTTTCATACATTGAAGTAGGTACCTACAATAAAAGATAATTAATAGATTGTTTAGAATTTAGATAATGCGACACCATGAGCACAATAATACAGTGTTGATGCAATGACGTGATGCTACACATTTTAGCGTGTATGCGTCTTTAAAACTGCTGTCATAAGAACGAAGCTTAGAAAAACGATACAATTTGGTATTGCAGTTCTATTACTGTTTTCTTTATTCTAAATTGTATTAAAATAAATAATGTTAATAATAACATACACTAAATAATATTTCTGAACGTTTGAGTGCACAACTCCATCTAACCCCAAACTAAACAAAGCTTATACTATAGATAAGTCAGATAGCTGATATAATACTAACATAGCTGTAAATATGTTTATAATCATACACGCAGACACAGAGCAAATATTTGTATTCATCACACAAATAATTTAAATTTAATATTCAATTTAATTTCATATTGGTGGACATTTCACACACAACATCATCTGACCCCAAACTAAGCGAAGCTTGTACTATGGAAGCCAGATAGCTGATATAATACTAATATATTTTTAAATACATACTTATTTTACATAGAAAACACCCAGACACATTACAAATATTTGAATTAATCACACAAATATTTGCACTGGGTAGGAATCAAACCTACGACCCACGGTTTCGCAGGTAGACTAACTCCCAAGTAAGTCACAAGGCCAGTCAATAGAGTAAATTTGTATTCCATTTGTGTTTTGCCAACTCTTTTTAACTCCCGGCCAAAAAAAGGGGTGTTATAAGTTTGACGTCGATGTCTGTCTGTGTGTGTGTGTCTGTCTGTGGCACCGTAGAGCTCAAACGGATGGGCCGATTTCGATGCAGTTTTTTTATTTGAAGGTTAATATCCATGCGGATGTTCTTAGCTATGTTTGGTTAATATCGATTCAAAATGGCCGCCTCCACAAAATGGCGGACAAAATATTTCTTCACAACCTACCTTAATATGGGTATCAAATGAAAGGGCTTAACTAGTAGAATACTATAAACTATAACAAATTTTAAATCCAATATGGCCGCCACCACAAAATGGAGAATTACACTATTTTTTTCACTATTACCTCAATATGGGTATCAAACGAAGGGGCTTAACTAGTAGAATAGAATACTTTGCAATATGACAAATTTCAAATCCAAGATGGCCGCTACCACAAAATGGCGAAATACATATCTTTTTTCACAACTCCCTTATTAAGGGTATCAAATGAAATGGCTTGACTAGTAGAATGTTGTACAGATAACAAATCTGAGATAGTCGGGGGTTAATCAAATTTTTTAATTTTGTTCTTGTTCTAAATAAGATACTACTCGCCGCGTGTGCCGCCGCGTACGTCTGCTAGTTTCAAAGCGGCGGCTTTAAAGGAGAAAGAGGGCTTGTTTAATATAATATTTACATTCAAGCAGACGCGACATTACTTTCGATAGCCGGGTCGGCCTGAAGAGATGTGATCAGTATTGTCTTTTTGCTATAGGCCATGAATACAATTTCCGTCGCAATTTTCGTTGTAATCGTCGTATTAGTGCAAGAACAGCTATGTGGCATTGAAGACGATATTGGAGATTTTTTCAAAGGAATTCCAGGATCAATAAAAGTACGTTTTTTATTTGACTAACTTAAGCCCATTATTTATTATCATTATGAGATTATTTGATTTGCTTGTTTGCCGTCTAGAACAACATAACTAAACAGGAGTATATTTTTTATATTTATATGTTTTTTTTTATGTGTTCGCGGATAACTTCGTCGTTTATGAATCGATTTTGATGATTATTTTTTGTTGTAAAGAAGATATTCCAAGGGTAGTACCATGATAAGGAAACCAGGATCTGATGATGACATCCTAGAGAAATCGAGGAAAACTTTTTTACTTTATAAGTTTTCTGTTGAAAGTCGGTATTTTTTGTTAAAATTATGTATGGCTCCAATTATCTATAATAACATTCCTGAATTCATTCGTAGCAAGAAAAACATCAAAATTTTTAAGATCATGTTGAATAAATTTCTAATTAAAAAAGCACTGACATGTTCCTGTATGATAAAAAAATATGATGTGTCGTATGAAACTGGCATTTTAAATTATAAATTGAATTCACTTTTTTTTTTATAAGCATACCAGATATATAATAGTTCAAATTCTTGTTTAGTTAACTAAGTTGACGTTACAATAAAAAATCTTTGTCTCTTTATAAGTGTGAGCCTAAGTGCCTAAGTACATATTTAATTTTTTATTTTTTTATTTTATGTTTGTAGAACATCACTCACTTGATAATTGCACAATTTTTTGTTTGTTTTCCTTTGGTTGTGTAGTATTTTAATAAAAAGCGTATTATTAAAAATAAATGTGTGCAAAATTTAACGAAACAAATGCGCTATATTCATTTTATGAAATGTTGAAAGACAATAGCCTAAAATAGGGTGGACAAATGGGCTGATCAGAGGTTTAATAGAAGTAATAATTTAGTAACATAACCCCTAAAGTAAGTAGGTACGTTAGGTGTCTGGTGCTGAAAGATATGATATAATCGTAAGTCCCAAATTACAAAGATACGACAAAAAGTACTAAATCAATTGCAATACCATTTCAGCGGGATCGATTTGAAAATGTTCGCAGAAACAGTTTATAACTCGGCGAGAGACGGTCGCTACCGAATCAAAAAATACCACAGAGAAACTATCATAAAAAGTCAAGGTTTTCTAAAAAATATGAATTAATATATAAATACATATATAAATAAATAAATAATAAATATTTTTTTATTTTATATCATACCATATTTATTTTAAAATAAATAACATAAAAACAATATACCGAATAAAAAAAACAAAATTGTTTCACCATATCACGTAACAAACAAATAAAATAACCTACAACCAAATTGAGAACCCTCCCCCGTTTTAAATGTCTGCCTTTGTCTAAAACTACGTAATACCGTAAACATTTTTTTAAATTACTATCTATACCAATATTATAAAGCTGAAGAATTTGTTTGTTTGTACACTAGGATCTCGGGAAGTACTGGTGCGAATTGAAAGATTATTTTTCTATTGGATAGTCCATTTATCGAGGAAGGCTGTAGGCTATAGAAAATAACGCTACTATTAACAGAAGAATGAATCAAGAATGTAACAAAATCGGGAAAAAATATTCCTTTTTGAGACTTTTCGTACGTTTCGTGCTTTGACATGACACATGACAGCATGTGCCTAAGATTGCGTCATTGAATATCACAGATTACATACCTCTTGAATATAAAACCTTTGCTAATCTCTGAGTTGGTACTTTCCGACAGGTGGCGTAGCAGGTAGCTGAAGAGGTGTTTTGTTTGAAAGCGATATTCTCAGGAATGACTGAACTAATTTCTAAAAATTTTTCACCGTTGCATATGTGCGGGATCTCGATGAGTGCTATATATGTTCCACGGGCGAAGCCGGGGCGGACATCTAGTATTTAATAAGAAAACATAATTGCTGAAATATATTTGAATTCTATCCCTTTTTAAAGTAGATTGAGCAAGATTGATTTTTGAAGTGACAAATTTTCGTTTACAGGATGCGTTCGAATCGGTGTGGAAGTCAATAAAGAAACCATTTTCAATAAGACGACTAGGACATGGTGGTAGTAAGTAAAATTGCGCATACTTGTGATCTTTAAGACTGGGAGATAAGGCTGAGTTCAGGGTTACGTAGAGTAAAGGACGAAAATTAGGGAGAAACCAAATAGATGTCGAAATCTTAACAAATTATGGATGACGACAAAGGTATATTGACCAAGTAAAACGTCACTCCCACTGACTGCCACCGTAACGTTACTATTAATGTCCATAGCACATCCAACACGACTAAACATCATTCCAAGAATGAGTAAAAGGCTCCAGGTACCATCGAGCCGGGAGGTAATATGGTCGGTCGATCCGACTCGAGTTTCGATCGCGTCCGGCAACCTTTTTTAAGGAGAGTGCATTTTTTTATAATTTAGAGTGACGAGACGAGCTGGACTTCTGCCTCATGGTAAGCAACATGCCAGCCACGAAACAACAAAGCGACACGCAGCTATTGGAACATGAAGAGTCGAAATCATTACCTAGCACTGCACTGCGCTCGTCACCCAGAGATCTAAGATATTATATCTCTAAATAATGTAATTTCTCAGGTAACATTGCCCTTCAAACCAAGCACGCGCTTGAAAAAGGCCGCCGGACGCGACCGATACTCGAGTCGGATTGACCGACCATATTATAATATTATAGCGTTATAATATTACACGTGAGTTTCCCGGTAACCCAATTTAATATGTGTAGCAACCATATTAATTGTAACACTTTTTTCGATTCCACTTTTCCACCTTAAGGGGGATTAAGAAGGACGGAAGGAAGTAAGGGACTTATAGACATATCATTTTAGTTTCCAGTTTTCCTCCCCAAGGGAGAATCTCTAAAGGGGAAAACAGGAATAAGACGATTTCTTCTAGGTAAACACGCTCTATTAAAGACTGCATCGTCGCTTAACATCAGGGAAAGCGGTGATCAAGTTAAAATGTGTAATATTTAATAATAATGCCAGTCACCATAGGAACTGCCAATAGATATGAAAACTTATAACTCAGAATTTGATAGCTTACTTTGGAAACTACGCGAGTGAAACCGAAGGGTGAGCCCATGAGCATGGCTCTCTAGATGCAGGCGCATTTCTAGATGGCCAATGGTTATGGTCCCGAGTTCACCCGAAGATTTCTTATCATTCCCGAGCTAGAATTAAATTCACAGCCCACGAAAAATCTGTCTGAGGCGCCCCTAAAGAAGATTTCACTTCAATTAAATATAACTAGCTAACTAAACTAATAACTAGTATATTTAATCTAATTTTTGCATCACAGTGTGCTTCGCTGTAGCACATTGTGATGCAAAAATTAGATAAAAACAATCCTGGATATATCATTGTAAAATTTCAGCCCGATCGGTGCAGAACTTTTTAAGTTTTTGAAGCGTACACAAACCAACATATCATTTTTATATATAGAGATATAACCTCTACTTACGGTTTGGTGAAAGGCGCAGTTCGATCACGACATAATCACACAAAAGTTCCTTGATTTAAGTGAATATTTAATTCAGATTGTATAATAATCAGAATCAGATGAAATTTTTTTTGTAAATGAACAATGCAATGAGGGTATCTCTCTACTTAGTGTATGATGTAATGTAAAGTCAATAAAATATAATGTCAATGTAATGTCAGTGAGAGTTTTCATCGCTTGAAATGGCGCAGTCATTGGTACACAGGTGATCGTTAAAAAAGCTGTTTTTTCGCGGTCGCGGGTATAAGATTGACGCAAAAATTAGATAAAAATATATAAAATTAAATATTAAAGATATAAGGTTTTCACGTTAAAATCTAGGGCGAAGAAAAAAAAGGAGGAAGGCGTCTACGTCAACGACTACCACAGAATACTTCCCGCCAGATCCAACCACCGCCAACTTGCTGTTCCGGCGGGTGCCACTACCTCTCCTCCCCACCCCGGAGTGGCGTGGTATTGAAAACTGGACCCTGTTGCAGCGGCCGCGATATGCACTTACAAGAGGTAGGTAGATGCAACCATTCTCTTCTTGGTCTTCTGCTATTTTAAAACTTAGTTTCTTGCGGCAGGCTTGGCGGAGATACAGGTTTTATTGCGCGACCTACCTAAAAAAATGTGAGACTAAATAAATGTGAGAAATAACGTAAGAAAAATATATAACAGAAAAGACGCAAAAAACTGCCCGAAGTTATAAATTTTATTTTCCAGATAATCGTACCATCTATACCAATATTATAAAGATGAAGAGTTTGTTCGTTAATTTGAACCTCAGGAGTTTATTTGAACGATAACCCCAGAAACTACTGGTTCAAATAGAAAGATAATTCTTGTTGGGTAGTTAATTTATCGAGGAAGGCTGTAGGCTATTTAACATTACGTTACTATAAATAGGAGCGGAGCATCAACGAAGAATGTAACAAAAACGGAAAATAATCTTTCTTTTTGAGAGCTTTTGTTCCGTGTGCTGACCTGCGCTGAAGTCCGTGACAGCATATGTCTATCTTTTAAGGTTACGTCATTATAAATCTTCTCTAATCAAATTTGTTCTAAATCTTGATGAGTTAGTACGACCAATTTTCGACAGGTTTACAGTTAGTAAATAGTAAAATTAAGCAATTATTTCTTATGCAAATTATGTTGCTATGTCATTCAAAGGAACTTCGTTCCTACCTGGTATCCCATGCTACCAGATCTTTTTTTTAATTTAGTATTATTACGGGGACCATAATGTATCTAATGCAAAGCAAGACGCCTGCCCATATCACAGTACCACGTATTAGGCAATTAAAGCCCCAATAATAACCTAGCACTACATTGAGCTCGTCACCCAAAGACACAAGATGATTTATCTCTACACCCTGTGATTTCTCTGGAAACATTGCCCTTCAAACCGAAACTAGAAGTAGAATTACATTAATTTAAATATGTTACAGGTTTGAACTACGAGCTTCGACGACACCAAATATCGAAATGGGCAGATCGTTACCTCGGACCACGACCAACACGAGTTGTATCCACCACAATACCCCCTGAAGTCCCAACCAACACCTTGCTGCAAGTTGAAGGACTCCCGACGAGATGGGTCCGAATCGAACCCAAGAAAACCACCGTCAAGACTAAAGAAAAGGACTCTTTCGTGCCCATATATTACTGGGTTTGAATTTAAATGTACATAGCTTAAAGTTTCACGATTTCAAATTTAATGGAATAATTTATCTAAGTTACACTCAACTATGAAAAACTATGAATTTTGTTATTTTTTATCTTTAATAATAAAATAATGTCTTAAGAGTGTTTTTTATTTCTTCGCTCATTTTGAAAATTGGCAGATTGTACATTTTTATACCTTTAGATGGCGCTGTTGATTGCGTGTCTAGTCGCGTGACATAGATTCCATTTACCACATCAAGATCTAGCAGATCCAACCTCTTGCGAACTTAACATCTATCTATACTAATATTATAAAGCTGAATAGTTTGTTTGTTTGTTTGAACGCTAGGATCTCGGGAAGTACTGGTCCGAATTGAAAGATTCTTTGTCTATTGGATAGTCCATTTATCGAGGAAGGCTTTAGACTATAGAAAATAACTTTAATATTAATTGAAGCGGAGCATGAAACAAGAATGTAACAAAATCGGGAAAAAATATTCCCCTTTTGAGAGTTTACGTACGTTTCGTGCTTTGACATGACACATGACAGCATGTGTCAAAGACTGCGTCATTGAATTTAAGTAATCTGTGCATTGAATATAAACCTTTGCAAATTTTTTTTTAAATCTCATTTGGTACGACCAATTTCCGACAGGTGGCGTAGCAGGTAGCTGAAGAGGTTTTTTGTTTGAAATCGATATTCTCAGGAATGAGTGAACCGATTTCAGTCATTCTTTCACCGTTGGATATGTACGGGATCCCGATGAGTGCTATATAATATACCACGGGCGAAGCCGGGGCGGGCATCTAGTAATAAATATAATAGTTTTGTCCAGCAGGCAAATAACGCGCACTATACAAAAAAAACTCATGGTTCACAGCCATTGGACCTCTTTAATAATCATCTTTCTAAAATAAAAATTTCGTAATAGGTCTATCTTCAAAAGAGAATTACAAAAATGACTCCTAAAAAGGCATTATACGATTTAAAGAAGTATTTTAACGACGGTAAAGATATCTATGTACAACTATTTTAGTATGTCACTGATAAAAATAATGTTTATTATCGAAAATAGAATTGCAAGGAACTACCTTATTTGCAAACTTGTAAATGTTGCACGCCCGTCAAAGTTACACTGTAGTATTTTTTTTTTTTTCTATATTTTACAACAGTGCAAGCAATAAATATATTTTTATTCATATTCAAACAATCAGAAGCTGTAGTTCGAAAAGTAGTGACAACGCGCAAGTTGGTTGACCTCTCAACACCGCACAGTTTTTATTTGTATCCTATAAATTTGGTAAACATTACTTATTCAGTGTTGTAAGCCCCGAGACTATGTATTTTTGTTGTTCAACAGCAAGACCACGACGTAAAAGGCATAACAAGGACCCGCACAGACCGCACTTACAGACTTACACGCACACGTATATATTTATGACCAAAGAGTTCACAAATACTACGTACAGAGGAAGGTTTACCGCACTGTTCCTTTGTGTCAGTCATAAGCAGATGACGTGAATACTGTCCATGGCACCAGAGTGATGTGCCGGGACAAAAGAATGATACTTCCGCCAGAGCGACAAGGCAAGAAAGATGCTACCCGTGCTTTCGGTGTAAAGCGTTTCTGCCAACTCTATACGTAGTATATGTAAACTCTTTGTTTATAACGCAAAAGCCTATTAAGTGCACTGTGCGCCGTGCAGTAAAACTTTTGGCTTGCAAAACAAAACGTCTGGTTTTGAGTTTTTGTTTGTTTTATTTACAAGTTCATAATAGAAATCAGCCACGTTCTCCCCATTGACGTATATGCTAAGGGGAACTATATTTTTGTTGTTCGTATATATGTAAGTATTAGTTATTATTAAGAAGCTCAGTACAGGGTTTTTTGTGCCACTGTTTTTATGTAAATTTTCGAAAATTATAAGTTTCTAAATGTTGAACGTTCCCAAGATAGTTAATTTTTCAAATGATTTGTTTTTTTTTAGTTTTGGGCAAAATTTTCGATATACTTTTTTTGTACCTACCTCCAAAAAAGCCATTGTTATAATATTAGTATTTCATTCATACAAAATTCAATGTACACTAAGTAATTACATATTTGTATTATCCGCTCGAAACACACTAGATCTCTTTGGGGATTCAAAACCAACAAACTTAACTTTACGGTCGGGTCTTGGCGGTTTTTTTTGTTTTTGCAATAATATTCCACAAGTCGATTAATTGGACAGATCAGGATGAATTTGAGAACCTAGATGGACCCCTAACCATTACAAATCATGTTTTTCTATATGGTTTTGTGGTATTACTATAAAGTGATATGTATATCATAGGAAATAATATACAGGTATGGACATTATTTACAAATAATAAACTAAAATTAATTTTACACAAGTATCCATCTCTCTGTTTGTTTATTTCCTATTTGGTTATTTTCATGTATTTTTTGTCTTACAGTTACCTAGTAGTTATTTGTCGTATAATCTAATCTGGAATAAATCTTACAGAAATTATAAGACACCATACAGCGTTTTATATATTAGCAACTCCGTTTAAAAGCAAGAAAAAGGTGCATGGCGTGGCAACATCGTGCGACGAAAACTGGCTTTAAGTAGTGGGTCGAGAGAGAAGGGAGCGACTTTTGCTCCTGACGCCGGCCACGTCGGACATACTGTGTTTGTCTTCGTGTCTTTGTTTGACTAATTGATGATTTTTGTTATTAAGGTTATAGTAAATGTTTTAACGTTCCTTTAAATATTGTTTGCTTCACTCTCCCAATCTTTTGATGTAGATTGTTTACATTTAACACAATTAAACTATGCGACTTAATACCCTGCCAAACTAAAATAAGTATTAGTATTTATTTGTTTGTTTTTATTTTATTACTAAGTATCTTTAGTAGTATAATATATTTTGTAATTCATCGATGTTATTTTAAATTACCTTTCATGTCACATGCAAACCCCGTCTATTAACACTCCTCTTATCTTTTTTCCACCTAAGGTTGCCTGGAAGAGATCGCTCTTAGCGATAAGGCCACCGATTGTCGCACTAGTTTTATTGGTATAAAATATTATATTCTTGTAAATTATTTTTATTTGGTGTGTTCAATAAAGTGTCTCTATCTATCTATCTAAGTAAATGCGCTAGACCTGACTGAAAGATACAAAAAGGCCTTTGAAAAATTCACTGAATCTCATATGTAAAAATACTAACATATCTAGAAGGTTGGCTGGCTATATGGATGGAAAACTTAACTGCTACTTCAAAGAAAACTATAGTTTCAGAGCGAGATTCCTAGATTGAGTGTGAAGATCTTTTTACTGCAGTAGGACAAATCTACCTATAAAAATAACAATGAAAACTTTTCGTACAAAAAATGCCAGCCAAGTAGTTAACAGTTAGTGGATAGATACTACTTACCTGTCCCTACTTCCCACGTGACTACATAGTATCAATCTACTAACTTTTTGCCCTGACTGGCACCGACTTCAAATAGATGAGTGTGTAGCGCTTATAATTAAGAATGATTTTAATTTATTTTTGCTTTTTGGTTTTGAAGTCGGTTTAATTTTTTGTACGAAAATAGTTTATTTTACCCTTTTTAGTGCAGAACAAGTATTGACAGGATTGAGTTTCATAAGTTTTGTAAAATCTAAAACTACGTCATCCAGAAATTTAAACGCAAATTTTAGTGTATGGTTCATATTTCAAAAACTACCCAATCGATTTCGATAGGATTTATATGGATGGGGCCATTCGGGAAGTTTACCCATTCGAACACAAAAATAAATTTAAAATCGGTTCGGGGGTTCTCGAGAAATCAGGTGACATACATTAAAAAAAACATAGGGGTCGAATTGATAACCTCCTCTGTTTTGGAAGTCGGTTAAAAAAGGATAAGGTTTCTTTTAGAAATCTCCCAAAGGTAGCAACTGACAATCTACGTGATCAATCAAAAAAGTGAACACTGAAAATGGAATTAGGATTTAAGGATTCCGAAGGTTAAAATGATTAAATAATGACATATTTGATGATAAAAATCTTAGATTTGTGTAAGCTTTTCCAGAAAAGGAAAAAACCCAATAGCTATCTGGTAATTATACTTAAAAACCCGTCTGTTGATAGCAAAATAACTAGAGATTGGTGCAATTGAAGCAATCTAACAAATGAGATAAGAAAAGGCGGTACAATTGATAAAAATCAATTGTAATTATCTTATTGAAAAAAAATATCATAATTACAATCTGAAACAAGCACAAGCAGATCATTTACGAGTATTATCCTTAAATGCTTCACACACGAGTCCTAAAATCAGAGGAAATGACGTAACAGTAGTGGGGAGGAGCCTACATCGCACCATATGATTGGTGATTTATGGTGCAATATAGGGTCCGGCCCACTAGTTTTACGTAATTTCCTCTGATATTAGGGCTCGTGTGTAGAAGAGTTTACCTTACCTCCTTACCGTGACTTGTCATCTTTGCAAAGATTCGGGATACTTAATGCTCTTAAAAAGAAATTCTAGGTCATAATTCATCGCTCTAGTCCACCATCCCGGTAGATGAGGCATATTTTCGAAAATATTCTTAGAAAACGGTTCCTACATCACAATATTTTCTAGCACCATTAAAACCAGCGGTATTGACAAGATTTTTTTTTAACTATGATAGGTTCGCACTTGACCACCATCTCGCCTGATGATGAGATCTACGATGGAGCGTGCATACCTAGAAAAAACCGATTCACTCTCGATGTTAGGCGTGGTAGGGTTTTTGCAGATTCCACCTTGGGAAGTACTGGCACTTTTGCCAGTTAATCTGCCGCCAAGCAGTACTGTGCAAACATCGCTGTGTCCCGGTGAGGCAATGTTTCCAAAGAACTGAGGAAAAAGATTATTGGGCTAAGAGATAAAACGCCTTATATCTACGAGTGACCAGCGCAGTGTATTGCTAGGTAATTATTTGGACTCTTCATGTTCTGGTAGCTACGTGTCACTGTGCTGTTATGGACACGCATATTGCTTACCATCAGGCACATATCCTGCTTGTCTTGTTACACTATACTATTTAAAACAATTTGGAACATTTTCACTGCAAAAAATAGTAAAAGATGCAAGCGGGATTTGCGACTAAGGATTGTGAAAGCGGTCGTTTCCGTCAAACATTGTATAAATTCCGCGCATCAAACTTCAAGATCAAATAGTAGCCGTTGACAAAGTAGGTAATGAAGCATGAAGTAGATCAACCATAACCTCGCTTACAAAACCAAACATTAAAATAAGATTTGGCAGGACATTTGTGTGCCGAATCTCCGAACACATGAGAGGTTATAGACTGCAGGCCTGTGAACAAAATTTATGGGTCATCTGATACAGCAGGAGATGATAGAAGGATATAAAGTAATAAGATTGAGCAGTATGCCGTCACTTGTAAGCTGTCCAACTGAGTGCAGTTGAAGAGGGGGGGTTCTAAACCTCGATCATTTCTCCTTGTCGCATGATTTTTGTACGGCATTGCGAAATAATTTATTAGAAGAGGTATTGAAACTGTATGGAACCAAAGCCGAACATAATCAAATGACCAAACTTACACTGTAAATCGTCGGAAAATCATGAATTTTTTCACAAACTATCAATAAGAATTTTAAAATTTAGATTTTTTTATTTCAATACCTATTCTAATCTATTTTTCGGCAACGCCGTACAAAAATCATGCGACAACGAGAAATGATCGAGGTTTAGAACCCCCCCCCTCTTCAACAACACTCAGTTGGACAGCTTACAAGTGACGGCATAGTGCTCAATCTTATTACTTTATACTCTTCTATCATCCTACATAGGTCTCCTGCTGTATCATATGACCCATAAATTTTGTTCACGGGCCTGCAGTCTATAAGACTCTACAAACTCTACATCTTTGTTTAGAACGTTTAGGCTATGGCAAGCTTTACCAGAGTGTGTTTTCTTTCGAGAATGAATCGGCTTCTTTCAGGTAAGTACGCTCCATCGTGACCGCATCATAGTTGTTTTGTAAACTTATTACAGTTAAAAAAATTGTATCCCTTTAAAGTGGCATTTTCGTTATTTTTATATCTACACTAATGTCACAGAGAGAATGCAGTTTTTAATAACAATTTTTTGAGGTGTGGGATTTTTATTGCACCGTTAAAAATCCACAGTTTGCTACAAGGTAAAATAAATATTCTATTAGTCTAAATACAAGGTATAGATAATTTTATAACAAAAAAGAACCGACTTTCAACAGAAAACTGATAAAGTAAAAAAGTTTTCCTCGATTTCTCTAGGATCTCATCATCAGATCCTGGTTTCCTTATCATGGTACCACCCTTGAAATATCTTATTTAAAACAAAAAAATCATCAAAATCGGTTAATAAACGACGAAGTTACCCGCGAACACACAGAAAAAAAATATGTACGGGCGAATTGAGAAATCTTCTTTTTTGAAGTCGGTTAAAAATGACAGTACTCTTTTACCCGAATTAAATCAAAGTGGGTCGCTTATCCATACTTCCATACTAATATTATAAATGCGAAAGTAACTCTGTCTGTCTGTCTGTCTGTCTGTCTGTCTGTCTGTCTGTCCGTTTTTACCGCCTAAACCAACCAACAGATTTTGATGAAATTTGATACATAGATAGAATAGATCCCGAGAAAGGACATAGGCTACTTTTTGTTCCGAAAAAAGGGTTGAAAGGGTTAAAATAAGGGATGAAAGTTTATATGGAAAACTTCGTCATTGTTGAAGAACTATGAAACTTTACGTCTAGATATTTAACACGAAACCATAAAATGTATGTTTTAGCAGTTTTGTAGTTTCGAATTGTACCTACGGGGGTGGAATTGGGGTTTTCTTTTTTATTATTTATGATTATTTATTCTTGGGTCAAATTTAGTAATTCAAATTTCACCCTCTTCCTGTCAACCGATTAATCTGAAATTTTGTATACACTTTGGATTTTGGTGACAATACAATTATGTTTATTCATTATCATTATAAATTCAAGATGGCTGCCGCTACAAAATGGCGGATAATTTATGTTTTATTAATCCCATCAATATGGGTATCAAATGAAAGGGCTCAACAAGCAGAATACAATATACTATAAAAAATTGAAATCCAAGATGGCGGCCGCTACAAAATGGCGGATAACGTAGGTTTTATCAATCCCATCAACATGGGTATCAAATGAAAGGGCTCAACAAGCAGAATACAATATACTATAAAAAATTGAAATCCAAGATGGCGGCCGCTACACAATGGCGGATAACGTAGGTTTTATCAATCCCATCAATATGGGTATCAAATGAAAGTGCTCAACCAGTAGAATGCAATGTATTATATAAAATTAAAATCCAAGATGGCGGCCTCTACACAATGGCGGATAACTTAGGTTTTATGAACCCCATCAACATGGGTATCAAATAAAAGGGCTTGACAAGAAGAATACAGTGCACTATACAACCTCAATATTTAAGATGGGTGCAGCCACTAAATGGCGTATCAGACTATCAGACAGAATTTTTGATAGTCGACGAGATTTCCATGGTGTCTTATCAAATGTTATGCATGATGGACGCTCGATTAAGGCAAATTAAGAACTGTAAAATGAGTTTTTGGAGGAGTAAACGTATTACTTTTCGGTAACCTTTACAACTGCCTCCTATAAAATGATCAGGAACATCTGTTTTCAATTCTCATATGAAATTATATATATGAAAGTTACTCTTTCTGTCCATTACCGTCTAACGCCTAAGCCACTTAAAGAGTTTGTTACAATTTGGTGCACAGATAGACTACCTAGACTTAGGAAAGGACAACGGCGACTTTTTATCACAGAAAAAGAGTTGAAAAGAGTGAAATGAGGAGTAAAAGTGTGCATGGAAGGATCTTGGCACTCTTTGTATGCTATTTTTAACCGACTTCAAAAAAGGAGGAGGTTATCAATCCAGTTGTGTTTCCAATTGTGAATCGATTTAGATGGTTATTTTTTTTGGTTGGTAGATTATAGTTCAGAGGTGGTCATATAAATTTTATCGAAATCAGTG
The DNA here is from genome assembly GCA_017562165.1 of Ectropis grisescens. Classification (NCBI taxonomy): domain Eukaryota; kingdom Metazoa; phylum Arthropoda; class Insecta; order Lepidoptera; family Geometridae; genus Ectropis; species Ectropis grisescens. The sequence goes on from CM029783.1 coordinate 22,430,682, forward strand.
CGGCGGTTTTTGAAATATGAACAACAAACTAAAATTTGCGTTCATGTAATCAGTCGATATATCTACTAATATCTACTAATATCTACTAATAGACTCTAATAAAATTTGGTGGACCGTCCCAATATGATTTTAAATTAAAGTCTGTTTTTAATTAATTTTTTGAGAACAAAGTTTCTTTGTAATTTGTCGTGTAAATTGTACATTTATTAATAAATATAAAAGTTTGACTTAGACCGATTTTGATTAGGAAACGTGAATTTGTATGGTAGTAGACATACGAGTAGGTACTGCCTCAATTACTTTAATAAATATGTGGCGCGGACGAAGCCGCGGGTAAAAGCTAGTTCATAATATTTTCACAATGGTATGTATAGTTTCAACAATTCAAAGTAATCAACGGTATTAAAACAACGGTATACATATTACTTATTTGGATAAGCATGGATGCCAAGATATGGTTGGATAATATGATTTGATTTTGGTCGGCACCTATATCAATTTTAAATCTAAAAATTACCTTTAATAGGTACATTATCTAAGTACCTACCCTTAATTGGACATATGACATCGGTTTTTTTGTAGATATTGATCTTAGTATTATGAAACACTTTTTGTTCTTTAATCAATAAATAGTTTTTCGAGATTTTTCGAGAAAACTAGCATAAGTGCTTTTCCCGACTATAATGTGTTCGAAATTTTACCCAGTTGTACAGAGATTTCATCGTGATCAGACAACCACAAACACCCACCCTCTCACGCACCTTCACACACCCTCTCTCTCTCACACACACCCCTCTCTCTCTCACACACACACCCTCTCTCTCACTTACACTCACACCTTCTCTCTCACTCACACTCACACCCTCTCTTACACACACGCCCTCTCTCTCTCTCACACACAAACACACACTCACACACACACACACCCTCACAGGTAAACCGACATTGAGGTAAAATTTTAAGACCTCTTTTACGTATTAGAACACAGAAGATTTTTTTGGTAACTTGACTACAAAATAGGTCCAAAAATTCTTTCATGGTAACTATTAAAAAATATTTCCTAGTTTCAAAAGTCCAGTAAAATATTTCCTAGTTTGTAACCGGGTTACGAGGAAGGAAAAAAATATCTTCTTTTGTAACTGGTTACAAAACACAGTTACAAAGGCGGCCGAAAGAGATAGAACAATAAACATACAACCTATGACATCTATCAGTAGGATAGTAGTAGCTATGATTGATGTCTATGAACTCTATTTTTTTTGGAAACAGGAATAGTGTTGGCAATGTGCTGGGCGTGGGCCGTAGAAAAACTGGCAAATTTACTCGTGCTACTAGATTTAGATTTAGGCACAAAACTACTGTCATTACCATGGTGGTAACTATTATTATTTCCATTACAAGTTTAATTATTATATGTATTAATTATACAATAGTCTTATAAAATATAACATGTCAAAAGTTTACTTAAAAAAATAATTAAATGTCTAAAACCTAAATACTACGAACACAAGTTCGGAGTCATCTATTTAGTCTCCGCACTCGTCAAATCGCCGACCAAAAGTGCCCATCCGCACTCTCACTCCGCTAAAAGAAGAAATGTTTTGGGCTAGATAGAGATCCGCCGCCGTCTACCGCCGAACGAAAAATGTCTTAGCTTTGATATTTATCTTTTCTTTCCGCTTCAAATGATAGAGAAAACCGATTTAGTTAGGCGGTAGAAGGGCCGAGCAGGGATCACGACCTTTTTCCCCAAGAAGACGACCCAAGCCAGCAAAAAAGCCCTCGCCTCAGAACTCCCTGAGATCCACCCGTTACCACGGTGAACGGTACGAACTCGTAAGAAGATTCCAATGCAGAGTATTTGAGGTGTTTGCTTCTAGCAGCTGCCTCCGCGCCCGCACCTGCTACTCGCTGAGTGGTAGGAAGGTGACTGGGTGCGAAGGTACTGATACAATATAATAATTATGTGACCTAGATCATCTTCACATGATGTTCGGTATTGTGTTTACAAAAAGCCAGAGCCGTATTACAGGTTCATGTTATACATTTTAGACACAAAAAAAACTTTATTCTTATTTGTTATAATATGACGTTTATAACTGAATTAATTTAAGAAAAATTTTAAGAGAAAACTAAAACATTGTATTATTTTCTGTATATTTTTTTAGAAATTTCGGACACAGGGTCTTTTAAACGACATGACTTCGTCGATAACGTCTCTGTTTGCAACGTTAGTAGATATCTTTGAAATTTATTTTGTGATGAGCGCGTAGTACATGATTTTCAAAACTATTATCTTTTGTCTGTTTGTGTGTGCAGGAAATCTCCATAACGGCTGCCGCGAGTTCTACAAAACTTTCAACTGGATGAGAGCTGAATTTGTGTGGTGTAAATTAAAATGTTTATGGTTCCATGTTGAACGACAAAGGAGAAAAATTTCTTCTTTTGTAACTGGTTACAAAATACAGTTGCAAAGGAAAAAAACAAGTGAATTAGTTTAGTGTATTAGTACCTTAGTTTTGTTACATTTCTTACGTAAAATACTGTTATGTATGTCAAATACATTATTTTTGACGTAAACGCAATTGAGCTGATGCCATCATTAGCTGGTTAAAATTGTATTGGAGTGGTAATAAAACATAAAAACATAGATACCATAAAAACCATCAGAAGGTACTAGAGTTTGTTTTAGTGTTAATCGATAAACATATAACTTTAAATATATGTATTTTGTAGCATCAGATATATGAAAGTTTCAATATTTTATTATAACAATATTTCAATATCTATTATAAATTTTTACCAATATAATTAATTGATTGTCCACAAAAAATATAAGTAGGTACTTCGTATTAATAATTATGTTTTGAATGTGGATATAAATCATAAAACGGTCTATTTTTTCCGTTTCATCCTTAGTTCGTCCACTTACTGAAATTTAATCTAGAGCATCAATGTTGTTATGTAAGAATCGAACACAATAGGCTATGTCAAAATAAGTCAATGTACGGTTATTTGGTTTACTGACTGTTGCTAAAGACACCTCTTATGTCAGAGTTATCTTTTGAAGTTACAATATCGAATTTAAATTAAACAATAGTACGTAACATAAATCTTTATTAGACCCACAAATCTATAAACTGCAAAGTCGTTAAAAAACTCTTGTAACAGTGAATTAATTTCAATTTTACTTATGTGTGCATTAACTTACATACATTAATTAATTAAATAGTCAAATTAAAACTATTCTCATGATTATTTGAAAACTTATTGTTTATATATTTAAAGAATTTCTTAACAGTGATAAATGTTTTAAGTAGTTGAAGCTAGTGGTGTGATTAATTATTCTGTTAAATTTGAAATAATGTGGAGCGAGTTCAAGATGTTAGTGCAAACGCATTTTTAAGATTTGCGGATAAATGCTTCTAAACAGGTATATAGTGTAATGTGGTAACGGATACCAGACAAAAACAGAGTTACATTAGCAAAACTGAACTTAACATACACATTTTTGGTAGAACATTTATAACAAACTAAAATATACCTACTTATATGTGTAATTAATTAACCATCATTATCGGCTGGCCTCGTGGCTTAGTGGGTAGTAACTCTAAGTAAGTATAACATTCAAGTAGAAAAGAAAAAAAGAACAAAATAAGGGGAAAACAAATTGCTGCCCTGGTGGCTTAGTTGGTAGTAAATCTGCCTGCGAAGCCGAGGGTCATGGGTTCGGTTCCCACCCAGTGCAAATATTTGTATGATGAATTCAAATATTTGTACTGTGTCTGGGTGTTTCTATGTATAATAAGTGTGTATTTACAAACTACATAAGTGTTATATCAGCTGTCTGATTGCCATTATACATATAAGTATTATAACAGCTATCTGGCCGCCATATTACAAGCTTTTCTTAGTTTGGGATCAGATGGCGTTGTGTGTGAATTGTCAAACAATATTTATTTATTTTATAACCCGAGAGCTGGCTCCAAATTTTGGTATTTGAGTAGTATTTGAGCCAAGCTGAAACTTGTCACATAACTCTCCTATAATAGCTCAACACGGGGCTAAAGACTTGGCTAGTGAGTAGCGGGGCAAAATAAATCCTTGCATCTAGATCATCTGACAGGTAGAAAGTCCCAAGTAATGTTTATTTTCCTTTCCCCATTTCCTCCGGACCTCGATACACGACGTATGGAAACCGCGCTAAAAGTTGTCAAGAAAAAATAAAAAAATATTACGCTAATTAATCCGCCAAAAATTACAACAAGAAAAAAAGTTGTCAAGTGCGAGTCGGACTCGCCCATGAAGGCTTTCGAAGCAGCAGGTAACATAAAAGTTCTTGTAGTTAGTTGTTACTTTAATCAGTGTTGTAACAATATTCAATTTATGACGTATTCAAATAAAACTATTTACTAGATCTCATTCAAACCAATTTTCGTTGATAGTACCATATATGGTAATGTACATCATACACTTTTTTTTATTTTCGTCATCCTCTTATTTTAGAAGTTACAGAGGGGGGGGACACTTTTCACCACTTTGGAAGAGTCCCTTGGGCAAACTATTTAGAAAAAAAAATATGTTAGATACCTCAATATCATTTTTAATGACCTATCCATAGATAACCCACACTTATGGATTTGATCAAAACCATTTTTAACCGACTTCCAAAAAAAGGAGGAGGTTATCTCGACCCCTATGTGTTTTTTTTTTTTTTTTTTATGTATGTTACCTGATTTCTCGAGAACCTCTGAACCGATTTTAAAATTTCCTTTTGTGTTCGGATGGGTATGCTTTCCGAATGGTCCCATATAAATCTTTTTGAAATCGGTCAAGTAGTTTTTGAAATATGAACCAAAAACTGAAAAAATGCGTATCTGGATGACGTTGTAGATTTCACAAAAGTTATGAACCTCGACCCTGTCAATAAAAAATTGTGTAAATGCTTTAATAAAAACTTGTTTTTTAACCCTCGACCAAAAAAAGGGGTGTTATAAGTGACGTCGATGTCTGTCTGTGTGTCTGTCTATCTGCTGTGGCACCGTAGTAGAACTCAAACAGATGGGCCGATTTCGATGCGGTTTCTTTTATTTCAAGGTTAATACCATAGCAGATGTTCTTAGCTATGTCTGGTTAATGTCGATTCAAGATGGCCGCCTCCACAAAATGGCGAACAAAATATTTTCACAACCTACCTCAATTTGGGTATCAAATGAAAGGGCTTGACTAGTAGAGTACTGTGTACTATAACAAATTTCAAATCCAAAATGGCCACCACGACAAAATGGCGAATTATATTATATTTTTCATTACTATCTCAATTTGGGTATCAAACGAAAGAGCTTGACTAGTAGAATACTTTTCACTGTGAAAAATTCAAATCCAAGATGGCCGCTTCCACAAAATGCCGAAATACATTTGTTTTTTCACAACTCCTTTATATGGGTATCAAATGAAAGGGCTTGACTAGTAGAATGTTGTACAGATAACAAATCCAAGGTAGTCGGGGTTTAATCAAAATTTTTAATTTTGTTCTTGTACACTAAAAAGAGTAAAATAAACAATTTTCGTACAAAAAATTAAACCGACTTCAAAACCACAAATAGGCACTCAAAGGCGAAAAATAAACTAAAATCATTGTTATAAGCGCTACTCACTCATCTATTTGAAGTCGGTGCCAGTCAGGTCAAAAAGTTAGTAGATTGATGCTATGTAGGCACAGGTAAGTAGTATCTATCCTATACCTGTTAGATTTAGCTGGCACCGACTTCAAATAGATGAGTGAGTAGCGCTTATAACAATGATTTTAGTTTATTTTTCGCTTTTGAGTGCCTATTTGTGGTTTTGAAGTCGGTTTAATTTTTTGTACGAAAATTGTTTATTGAGTTTCAGTTATAAGTATGGGACACCCCTAAATTTTTTTTCTATTCTTTGTATCAAAATCTTAATGCAGTTCACAGATTACATCTACTTACCAAGTTTCAATAGTATAGCTCTTATAGTTTCGGAGAAAAGTGGCTGTGACATACGGACGGACAGACAGACAGACATGACGAATCTATAAGGGTCCCGTATTTTGCCATTTGGCTACGGAACCCTAAAAATAGGGCTGCATAACACAGGAAGAGATGCGCGCCACTCGACGAAGAAACGCCACTAGGGTTGACATTTGAAACGCAATTAGATAATAGTCTGGAAGAACATGAATCCGTACATTTTTGAAGTGAAAACTTCTTTTGCCGCGCCACAGACAGATTTTTCGTGGGCCGTGAATTGAATTCTAGCGTCACGCTCGGGGATGATAATAAATCTTCGACTAAACTAGGTACAATGGCCATTTGCCACCTAGAAATACTGACGCATTGCTAGATGGCCATGCTCATGGCCACGCCCTCCGGTTACACTCGTGTAGTTTCCAAAGTAAACTATCAAATTCTGAATTACAAGTTTTCACTTTTATCGGCAGTTCCTATGACTGCCAATTTGTTTTTCGATAAATAATATTCAATTCAATTCAATTTATTTAATTTATAAATAATAATATATAATAATAGATTTGTAGTTATAGAATGTAGTTATAAGAAATACCTTTGTTGGAGTTCTATGTTTATACAATTTAAAAAAACACTTCAGTCGGGCTTTTAACATTGACAGACGCGTGCAAAATGTTTCGCAAAAAAATGTATTAGGCAGTATGTACATTTTAATTGGGTATTTATTAGTGTCCGACCGAAAGTTCGGTTTCGGTTTCGGTTTCGGCCGGAAAATCAGTTTCGGTCGGACACTAGTATTTATGAATAAAAAATAGGTAATCTCCAAAAGACAGATACTTTTGGTGGGACTCTCTGCCTGTCAGGTGATCTAAATTGACGGATTCATTTTCCACTGCTACTCACCAGCTAGGTCTGTACCTCTGTGTTGGGGTAAATAAGAGAGAAATGTGACAAGTTTTTAGCTTGCTTGCAGTATGTATTTACAACTTATATAAGTGTTATATCAGCTGTCTGACCGCCATATTACAAGCTTTGCTCAGATTTGGGATCAGATGGTGTTGTGTGCAAATTGTCCCCCAATATTTATTTAATAATTTTTGTGTACACAAAAATTACCTACTTATTATACATAGAAACACCCAGACATAGCTGTAATATGTCGGCTAGATAGCTGATGTAATACTTGTAATGTATAGTTGTAAATCTTAATATACATAAATCTCCTGTCACGATGTTTGTCCGCGATGGATTCCTAAACTACTTAGCCGATTTTAATCAAATTTGGACACCGTGTGTAGATTGATCTAACTTAAAAGATAGGATAGTTTTTATTTCGATTAATGGGCTTTATGTGACAATATCTGAGAGAAGCCGGAACGGGCCGCTAGTATATACTTATAATGCATAGAAACACCCAGACACAGTACAAACATTTAAATTCATCAAAATTGGTACTAGCTCTCGGAATACTACGTAACCACCGCTAGTTTATCTACGCTTTTGGTCTTCAAAATCAGTCATTATTCAAGGTCTTGTTGTCTACGTCATAAGGGTTAAGTTAGCTTGACCATGTAAGGCTACGTTTTCGGCCATTGCTGGCGTAACCAGCATTGCATTCATAAACTCAAAACGGTCCCTGCTTTGCTATCGCTATGCCTTTTCTTTTCACTTGAAATTATAGAGACCGCAGTAGCAAAGCAATAGCCGGTTTTAAGTACTATTAAATTATTATTTTAAACATTTTACAGCTGCTGTGAAAAGAACGTTCAATTTTCAAATGAAGCAAATCAAAGGATAGATGAGAAATGTGAATCGTAACATGAGAGTGTGTTTAGTTGTTTACCTAACGTTTGTGTGCACCCTCAACGATGCTGATGCTACATTTGCCAATTTCCTGCACAATTTACCACAGAAAATAACGGTAGGTGACGTCAGCATTACTTTTGATTTATCTGAGAGTTTAGAAGAATTTACTCGTTGAAATTGTGGCGCCACAGTACTTAGAACGAGCTATTCTAACTCGTAAGTTGTTTGGTTTGAATCCCACCTTCTTCGTTCGCCTTTGATTTACAAGTGCAAAATCACAAATTTGTCCTCACTACTGGCTTTTACTGAGAAGAAAACCATCGTGAGAAAATTGGTATGTTCCAAAAATCTCTCGCTTTTCGAAAGCTAATGCATTATCTGCCAACTCTCACTGGCTCAGCATGAGACTCGTAGATTATGACATTGACAGTCTCCTTGCGAATGATGGACCTAACTCCCAGCAGTGGGAACAGATAGGTTATTCTACGTTTATTATGTACTCTTAAAACGCTAAAAAAAATATGATGATCATCCAACCATGTCTCATAATTTAAGTACTTATCAAGCTGATATGACAATGGACCGATCATATTTGTAATTTAAATATTACTTAACCTAATTAGGTTAGATTCAGACCTGTTTTGAAGTGGTAACTCCGAATCGATAAATATAGGTTTAATTTGTCTCACATTCGTAGTTAGGTTATGGTAGGTTTTGTAGTGGTAGGACTCTTGGCAGAGTCCGCCTGGGGAAGTACCACACCTTTGCCAGTTATTCTACCGCCAAGCAGTAATGTGCAAACATTACTGTGTTCTGGTTTGAAGGGCAATGTTTCCAGAGAAGTTACAGGGCTTAGAGATATAAGATCTTAGATCTCTGGGTGACGAGCGCAGTGCAGTGCTAGGTAATTATTTGGACTCTTCATGCTCCAATAGCTGCGAGTCACTGTGCTGTTATGTGTCAGGCATGTGGCTTACCATCAGGCACATGTCCTGATCGTCTCGTCACTCTTTATTTACAAAAAGCCAGAAATACCCAGAAAGCCAGAAATAGTTCTTCTCCAATCCGCCTTCTACTTCGAATATTTAGCTCCTTAGAAAACAAGGGTAATTTATAAGAGCAGGTTAGCGTGGTATGGAAAACATGTGTTCGCTCGATCAAGATAGTATAATGATTGCATAACTTGTTCCTGAGCTTTCTGGATCTAAAAATTAAAAATAAGCATGATGACCATGTGATGAAAGACGTGTTTTTTTAATTCATGAAGACTTGACCGCCATGTAGCCTGATGTTAAGCGACGATGCGATCTGCTTATCTAGAAAAAATCAATTCACTCTTAATTTGATACACCAAGAATGTACCATCGGGAAAAACCCACAGCCAACGCATTCCACAACCTAGACGGTCTTATCACAAATGTAGAGTCAAAACTTTTCGTTCGGGTCTTTGGAACGACAACCATGAAACGATGTGACTTTTTCCAGCTACAAGCGATTCGAAAGAAAAACGGCAAGACGGCATCAGATTATGCAAATTAGTTAAACAATCTCCGAAGTGTATCCGATAAAAAACCGATAAAGACAAATTTTGCGGCAATGTTCAAGACTTTGAAGCCTGTTTCGCACAAGGGAGGACTTAGTACTTCCCTGAGCAGATAGAAAATATTTGTAGTATTTGTACTCTCTACTAAGTACATACACAAAATACAATATTAGATAGATATTGTTGAAACTCAACAAAATAACTTTGTTATGTTATTTTATTTCAGGGTGCATTTACCGAAACGTGGAATAAAATAAAACAAATATTTGATTTGAATGGATTTAACTCTTTGAACGAAAACCAATGTAAGTAGCTTTATTAAATATTTATCAGTATTGCGTCAAGAAGAAAAATGAGGATTGAAACTAATAACATAGCTTCTAAAACATATTAGTCTAGATACACAATACAGACCTTACATAAAGAATAAGTAAACAGATCAGGTTTTTCCGCACAGCAAGTCTACTACGAAGTCCGATAAACGATATATCGGCCGAAGTTATGGACGTTTCATACCACGAAACATAATCGATCGGTTGATCTTATCGGGTGTTTCGTTCATTCCGACTGACGCTGATTTGACAGTTTTTGTGTCATCAACCGACCGATTGTGTTTCTTGGTCTAAGACGTCCGTAACTTCGGCCGATATATCGTTTATCGAACTTCGTAGTAGACCTGCTGTTCTTATGTACAAATCGTAACCAGATGACATGTATGTCAGCTATGGCGTCATAATTATGTCCCGCAACAAAAGTATGACACTTCCACAAGAGCGACAAGACAAGAGTGATCAGACCCGTGTTTTTGGTGTAAAGCGTTTGTTCTAGCTCTATCGTAGTATATGTAAAAACTCTACTATGTTTACTACATTATTGATATTAATTTCCACATTTACAAGTGCGTACTTATGTGTATTTATGAGCACAAATATGTATATTCGTAAACATTAATTAATATATGAAATGTGATCTATAATTTAAAATAGTTGACATAAATCAGAATTTCTAAACGGCGATGCATATTTTTGCTTGGGCTGATATACAACTTTGTAATCATAATGTTTATATTTTGTTCGGGGCTTAGTAACTATATAAATCATTGTTTAAGTAAAGTTATAACGATGATATTTTTTATTTGCAATAATTAGATATTATCTCATCTACAGATGATCCTGATAAAGACGATGATGATGACTTCGAGATATTTTATACTACGTTAATTCCGTATGTTACAACAGAAACTGTAAAAATATACCACGGTTTGTTATCTCAACTAATAAATACGTAGGGAGCCATAATTATTAACATTTTGTAATCTCATACAATCTAAGCTAACGCAGGATTATAACCTCAGCCCCCGAAAGATTTCCACATCGACGAAACGGAGGGTCTCCATAGTCTTGGCCTGGTGACGGTAAAGCTACGAGGAAGACGTAGTTCAGTTGTCTAGGCTTTGCTTCCAAACCATGATAATGCCGCAATGATAATCTACTTTTCTCGTACGTACAGCTTTGGAGTGGAATAAGTAGCCGGCCTTCTTGTTCCATGAGAGATACAATCTAGAACTTTTCAAGGTCAGAGTGAATAGGTACCTTCTAGGTCAACGTGCGTCATCTTCGACCACACTGTCGCTTACCATCAGACGAGTTGGTGGTCAAACGCGGACCTATACGCGATAAAAAAAAAATAGGTTGCGCGGAGTATCGTTACTGTGGCAACAGAGGTGGGCCGAGAGAGAGAGAGAGGGGGGGGGGAAGGCAACGCGGGCATCGATATAAATCAATGGATGTGTCCTCTCAAACTTCAGCCGCACGGAATTATGGTATCGTTGGGAAGAGTGAGCTCACTCTTTCCGTATTAGTCGGTTGTAGGAAGCGGTGAACGCCGGACGTTTATGTCTATCACTACTATTCGTTGTCAATAACCAAAAGTCTTAATTAATTAATAGCGATTCTAAAGGTCAAGTAGATTGGTACTCGTAGTTGTAAACCACTCACGCTACACACAGACGCAATTAGTTAACACTTTCAAGGTGCTCAGGGCACATCTTTTGATTTATATCGATGAACGCGGGTGTCTTGTGGAAACCGCGGTGGGAGAGGAACGCCGGTATTACGGTGCAGCGCTTTCCCTACTCACTGCAGCCCTGACGGGGTCGCCACCATTAGTGATAGCGACAAAACCTTGTAAAGCTTAGATATCCAGTACACAAAAGCCAAAATCTCATTAGGTAATTAAAACTGATATTATTTCCGCAGTTCAACGCAAGCCGAAGAATCTTCACATGGGCTCAGGGTTGCGAGCTGTTGTACTTCCAGTGCTCCCCTCAACGAAGTCTCGGTACGAGTACCGCTGGAGAATAAATCCCACTGGGTTTGCTAAACGTGAGATATTTTTTGCACACAGTTGAAAAAGAAAACATAAACACATATTAATTACTATTATCTATACTAAAATTATAAAGCTGAAGAGTTTGTTTGTTTGAACGCTAGGGTCTTGGGAAGTACTGTTCCGAATTCAAAGACTCTTTTTCTATTGGATAGTACATTTATCGAGGAAGGCTATATAACATAACGCTAATATTAATAGAAGCGGAGCATGAGTCAATAATGTAACAAAAACGGGGAAATAATATTCATTTTTAAAGAGTTTTCGTAGCGTGATTTGACATGACAGCATGTTTCTAATTTTGCTAATCAAATTTGTTTCTAAATCTGAGTTGGTACGACCAATTTCCGACAGGCAGCGTAACAGGTAGATGAAGAGGATTTTTGTCTGAAAGCGATATTATCAGGACTGACTGAACCGATTTCAGTCATTCTTTCACCGTTGGATATGAATGGGATCCCGATGAGTGCTATATAATGTACCACGGGCGAATCCGGGGCGGACATCTAGTTTACTAATAACTGGCAAATGTGTGGTACTTTCCTTGACGGACTCTACAAAGAGCCCTATACCTACATGTTTTTCGTACCTGCTTGTATTTTGATTTAGGTAGGGCGCAAACGAGGGCAATTTTTTGTTCCTAATTGGGCACACAAAATACTCATTAGCGATCAAAAAGTTTTCGGTTCGGTAATTGGAAACTCAAAGTTTCAACGTATATAAAATACAAAAATATCTAAGACTCTGGTCTTAGATATTTATATCTTCTCAGTCCAACCAGAAATTTGTTGAACGTCCGGGACTTTCTACCCATCATTGAATCTGGAATCGTGCCTAACTTTATGTTTTGTTTTTTTTTGCAGATATTCGTTTTTAGTGGATTAAAAAAAATAAAAAAATATGATGGACAATTTTCACACACAACACCTTCTGACCCCAAACTAAGCAAAGCTTGAAATATGGCAGCCAGATAGCTGATATAATACTTATATAGTTGTAAATACATACTTATTATACATAGAAACACCCAGACCACAGTACAAACATTTGAATTCATCACACAAATATTTGCACTGGGTGGGGATCGAACTCACGACCCTCGGCTTCGCAGGCAGAGCTACTACCCACTAAGCCACAAGGCCAGCAACAATATTACCTACGTCACAATACCACGATAGTATACGATTAAAATCGACATCCAAAGGGAGTCTACGTGAATAATAATAGTTATGTGTTTAAATCCAATCGTTTTATTACTTCATTCTATATATAATAATTATAAATAAATAAATATGAATAGACACTTCACACGCAATACCATCTGACTCCAAACTAAGCAAAGCTTGTACTATGGAAGACATATAGCTGATACAATACTTATATATATTTTTAAATACATACTTATTATTATGCTTATTTGTTTAGGGATTGAGCTTCTGTCAGCCAAGTATCTAATGGTTTTACAAAATAATTAAATTATAATTATTGTAGATGATTTTGAACATTATCAAACAATGTTATCAGATGGTTGAATTTCCAAAGACTCAAACGTACGGTTTGATCATACTGTGATAAAAACGTCTAGGTTGCAGAATGCGTTGCCTAAGTGGAGTTCTCCCGATGGTTACACTCTTGGTTTTTTTTTTAAAGTAAAAAGTGACGAGACGAGCAGGACATGTGCCTGATGGTAAGCAACATGCCTGACACAACAGCACAGTGACACACAGCTATTGGAACATGAAGAATCCAAATCATTACCTAGCACTGCACTGCGCTCGTCACCCAGAGATCTAATATCTTATATCTCTAAGCCCTGAAATTTCTCTGGAAACATTGCCCTTCAAACCGGAACATAGTAATGTTTGCACATTACTGCTTGGCGGTGGAATAACTGGCAAAGATGTGGTACTTCCCCAGGCGGACTCTGCCAAGAGTCCTACCACTACTGAATGAAACTGGTGTCTTCAAATAGAGAATGAATTAGTTTCTGCTAGATAAGCACGCTTCGTCGTAAACCGCATCGTCGCTTAACATCAATCGGGCGAGATGGCGATCAAGTGTAAACCTACAAAAGTAAAGAAAACATATTTAAATATTCCTTACTAGCTGCATCCAGTGATTTTACTTACTATTGTAGGCTATGCGATATTACAGCCTACAACCTATATTCTGTTTTCCAAATTTCAACTGTTCAGCCGTTCCAACAAGTTTGAGCAACAAACATCCAAACATCCGAACTTTCCCATAAATATTATTATTAGTAAGAATTTTAACATTATTATAAAAATACCAAAAGACAGAACGAGCATGACATGTCCCATAAGGTATTGTGTAGTAAAATCGATATTTTACGATATTGTGACACCACTTATATTAACAATAACTGTATTTGTGCCCCATATTTTCCCTAATTCAGGTCAGGAAATATTTCGTGCGTAAGTGGTGTCGCGATAGGCCACAATAAAAGTATACATGACATTTCCCCAACTTGACAAGGGTATAAAACTTCGGACATCTGTTTCACCTGAGACGGGTGTGGCGTAAAACATAAGCTTCGTAAAATAATTTAAAGTTACGTTTCTAAAAGAAATCGTATTCGCGGTGGAAAACCAGCCGGGGAATATACTCTACAGCCTACACGTGTTTAGTAGTAGGATTGAAAGTTTTGGTTCTAGCCATTGAATTGTCAACTCTGAATGACATCGCTGTTTCGAGCTAATCAAACAATCCGATAAAAAAGGACGTACAGATCGACTCCACATTCTTTTATTTATTTATTCATTTAATTTGGTTTTGTGTTGACAAATTACAATATAACATTGCTTCTTAACCCTTTGAAATCGGAAATCGGAAAATTGCGAAAATTCGCCTTCACGCGATCATCGCCGATAGTAAGCGCGCGCGCACGGCCTTCGCTCCTTGCGGATTATTTTATATCTTGTGATAGATTAGTTATATTTAGGCTGATTTGAGTTACTTTATATTACAGCTATTCAAATAAGCTATAAGACGATGTATACTTGTTTTGTATTGTATTTTTATTTCATTTTACACGGACCTTTCTTTGTACCCAAAGTTGAAAAATATTTATAATTTTGAAAAAGTGAGTAATTGTTCTTAATCTATTATTGTTAAAAATATTTATCGAGACAAAGCACAGCATGCAAATGCTCTTCGAAATGTATCCGATAAAGAAACGATAAGCTTGCAATATGGCTTGTACTCGTACAAGAGTTTTTGAGACTTATTTCGGACGAAAATGAATCATTACACGTGAGCTTGGCTCGTCACCCAATCTAATACAGGGGTGGTACTTAATCGAGTGCCAACCCATTTCAGAAGTGTGAAGTTCTTCATACAAGAGATAATCTGTTAGTGAGTATCTTTGTGTTTATTTGACGTCATAAATCCTGAAAATGTATTTGGTTTGCTTACGATTACGCCTTCAATAAATATTTGGAAAACGACGTATAGACGTTTGCTCTTAAATTTTTATGGTACAGAGTGATGTGCTCGCCCACGGCATGTGCCTGGAGGTAAGTAACACGTCAATAACAGCACAATGTCACGTAGCTATTGAAACATGAAAAAAAAGAAAGGCCAAAATAAACAAATTCATTTCATTACTTTAAAAAAAAAACGTCTTAAATTTAAAACGCGCAGATTTTTTTTTTTTTGTGTAAAACAACTAAAAAAGTAGTGCGTGAAGTCCCATCGTGTGGAAGAAGTGAATCTTTTCATACTCGCTCTGTCTCTTTCTGTTCCCCTTCCCCCGCAACAGTGCTTTCCTAAACCCTCCATGGTAGCGTTAACGTTTAACGCATTAACGCAACCTTGTTGGAAGGCGCATAAGAAGTTTCACTTCAACAAACTTCTAATAAGACAGAAAGGTAGGTGAATTTGGTCAACGTGGTAAGCAAATGTTTATTTTTGTCGATATTCGTATTTTTGTTGATATTTCAAAATTTCACTCATTTTGAAAAAAATATGTAAGATCAATTTCTACTACATCAAACAAAAAAGAATCATCAAAATAAAATTACAATTGGGGGAACTCTATCTCTAACTTAAAAAAAAAGACGTGTGGCACTCGGGGGCTCCCGCGGTAAAGCTATTGCAACATTGTATCTATAAGAACGTATGTAACACAGCTTGCTATGCAATTATAGTCTTTAAGTTATAGTAACAATAAGATTTAAAGTCGAATGGCCTGATGGGAGGCTGGTTTTTTCGTTACGGTTTTATGTCTTCCATCTCTCTCTTTCTTAGCGCTTTCTGACAAAAAAAATTGATTCGGTGTCTGCGCTCAAGGCCCCTAATAAAAGCTATGCAATAGCTTAAAAATACAACCGGCTGATTTGGTTTTGAAGTTGGTTAAAAAAAAAGAAAGAATGTAATCTAAACTAAAAATATTTTGTATCGAAAACCGCTGTCTTCTGTAGATTTGAACTAGTCTTACTTCTGTAACCGGATATATTGTGACGCATATTCGCATGGATGGTATTTTCTAAAATTTGAGACGAAATGGTACCAGAAGGATTAAAAAAAAATAATGGCTAAGTGGTGAAAATTCGACCGACATTAACAATATTATTGATAACTTGAGCACTAGCAAGTAGAGTAGAGTGGTAAATTTTGGTCATTTGTTTTTGTACGGCATTCATACCATCAAATAGATCCATGGAAAATAATGAGAAAACGCGTAGTGCCTACAAAAATAGTCCGTCACCAAATCGGAAACATGTTTGATTTTACGGCAATTTTCAGGGAAAATTTGGTAATTTGATTCTGTACGGCATTGGTTCCATAGAGTTGCAACAGCTCGTCTAACCCATTATTCCGCAACGCCTTACAAAAATAATGCGGCAAGAGGAAAATATTGAGGGTTGCAACTTCCTCTTTTCAGTGATCCAGGGAGGTGATTTGATACAACGTAAAATTAATTTATTCCGAAAACATTTTGTTTTCCGTCAGCATATCATATTTTGAACACACAATTCCAATCAGCTCTCGCTGTAAAGGTTAGGTTAAAAAGTTTTAATTCAAGGTAATAGTTCAGTTTTCTTAGTTTCTTTTTTTTTATGTACGACCAATCTACAACATATTTGAAAACATTTAAAAAAAGAGATGAACGGAATCGGTAAAGCCGTTATCAAGTTATATCAACATCAACATCAATAGCCCACTAAATGTTCCCACTGCTGGGACTCGGCCCTTCTCTCGCAAGGAAAGAGTTAAGGCCATAATCCACCACGCTGGCCCAGTGCGGTTTCGTGGATGACACATGACTTCAAAAGGTTCTAGGTACATGCTAGTTTACTCACGATGTTTTCCTTTACCATTTTAAGTTAGCGGCATTACGCACATGACATCGAAAAGACAGCAGTGCATGTGGGGTTTGAACCCGGGGTCTCCAGATCGGTAGGCGCCGTTCTCCCGACAAGACCTGCCGTAACTTCAAGTTATATAATGACCAAAAAAAATTAGGGTTTTTATACATATAGAAAGACTATAAGTGTGTACTTTACAACGATAATAATTAGTTTTACTGGTAGATAAGCAAGACTTGACATGATAAAAAAAAAATTATAATAAAAATGGAAAAATGATAAGATAATAATTTACTGTTATAAATTATACACAGATATCATCAATTATAATTCAAAAACACGTGGTACAATCATTACTCGTAGTTTTTGTTACGTTTTGTTTAGTTACTCGGAAAGTATTAACGTTCCAATAAAACATTCTTAATTTCAGCACCACACAGCAGCAGCACACTAGCAGCACCCCGCGGCTCTACCCGCGTAGTTCTCATTTTTTAGGGTTCCGTAGCCAAATGGCAAAATACGGGACCCTTATAGATTCGTCATGTCTGCCTGTCTATCCGTATGTCACAGACACTTTTCTCCGAAACTATAAGAGCTATATTATTATACTATGGAAGTAGACGTATTCTGTGTAATTTTGTCCCATACTTAGATCTGAAACTAATTTTCTTTTCATCCAAACCATACGTGTGGGCTATCTATGGATAGGTCTTCAAAAATGATATCATAGGTTCGTAACATATTTTTTTTTCTAAACTAAATAGTTTGCGCAAGAGACTCTTCCAAAGTGGTAAAATGCCCCCCCCCCCCCTGTAACTTCTAAAATAAGATAATGACAAAAGTAAATAAAGTGTATGACGTATATTATCATACATGGTACTTACTATCAACGAAAATTGGTTTGAATAAGATCTAGGACGTAGTTTTATTTTAAAACGTCATAAATTCACTATTGTTAAAACAGTGGTTAAGACTGCTTGCTGCTGCGGAAACCTTCATGGGCGAGTCCGACTCGCACTTGACCAATTTTATTTTATTTTCTCGCGGTCAAAAACTCATGTGCTATTCTTCAAATTTCAACCCGATCCGCTGTTTTTTGTCCGTTGTCCAGTAATGACGTGATTGAGGAACAAAGATCAATAAAAAAAAACTTTGTCAGTTACAATATTAGTGATTAGAAAAAAAAAGGTAAATTGCTATTGTTTTTCAAATCGTTTGAAAAAGGAGTTAGAGGTCTATAAGACCTCAATTGGAACAATGTTCGTACACTGTTGTGTCGTCACTTATCTGTATTTTTGTATTGTACTTTGTTCATAATTCAAGGTTTAGATACTTTACAATGATAATGATAATAATGATTAGCAAGTACCTTGACTTGGCTTACGAGGTCACCACCATGTGGAATGTTGATTCCACGATCATAGTCCCAATAGTCGTGTCGGCGTTATAGCGACAAGTCTCGACCAACATCTTAAGAGACTTTCGCTAGACGATTGGATGGCGAGTCAGATGCAGAAGGCGGTCATTCTCGACACAGTGCGCATCGTCAAGAGTTTCATTCTGCAGCCCTAACCACCGGTACATAGAAACACTTTATTGTAACACAAACATATTAAAATATTACAGAAAAAACACTTATGAACTAGCGCCATAAATGGCGGCCTTTTTGCTGAGAGCAATCTCTTCCAGGCAACCAGCATCAAGGAAAATAGCCTACAAACACTCGTAGGCGGGGGAAGCTAGATTAATTTAATAATTCTACTAAATATATACTTAAAACTATATACAATAATAAATATGTTCCTATAAATATGAAAATGTATTATGCAATATGTATTTACTTAGAAAAAAAACATTTACCACCAAAAGTGGGGACATGATGAACAGCAAAATAAGATCAACAATCAGCATGTTACAGTTTGAAACAGCAGATATCAACAGAGCCGCCTATAACCTACAGTTTACTGGCGTCAGCAGTCTTGCAATAAATAAAAACCCTTTAGCCTTCCTTTAAAAATGCTCAAGGATTGCGACTGTCTCAAAGAGGCCGGCAAAACAATCCACAAACGGACAGCCATAACGGTTAAAGAGCCTACATAGGAGGAAGTCTTGTGTGATGGTGTGGTAAAGTTGAGTGCTACAGCCGCTCTCAAAGAGCAAGAACGTAAAGTTTCATGACAGAAAGTGAAACGTTCCTTAAGATAAGAGGGGAAAGGTAGGATTGTACAATACATTATAAAGAAGTGATAAAATTTGTGAATTTCTTGTCATTTGAGTTTTGCGCGAAATTCAGATACGTGGTCATATTTCCGCAAGCCAAATATGAACCTCATGCAGAAATTTTGAAGACGCTCAAGCTTGTTCAGTTGTTTCTCGGTGAGACCTAGGTAACCGTCGGACGTCAAATGGACGACAAATGGACGTCATTTGATCACGGATTTGATGGGAAGAAGTAAGCTTGGACAGAAGGTACTTGCGCCCTGCTCTGCTGCTGGCGGCGGTCTAGGTTTTTTATGCCCTTTTTATAAAAATACTGTAGTTAGTAGTAGTATTCAAGTAACAGTATTGAAATATGAATAATATTATACAAGTAAGAAATAGTACGAAAATGTCCTCAATATATTTATGATGTATCAAATGTATAACCAGTTATCTAAAGAACTACGTGAGGAGACCGATAGTAAAAAGTATAAAACTTTTTTAAAGTCCACTTTGATTGAACTACAAAATAGATGACTACTTAAAGGACAAAACGTTCCAAAGTTTCGTAATTTGAAACTCGTACTATGTTACGTACCTACTATTTATACTATTCGCAACACCGTATGCACAAGAACTTGTGTGTAAGTATTGTAAAGTATTTTAACATTTTACTTACCTACTCATAAGATGTGACCGCATAAATAAATAAATAAGAGTTGAATTTGAGAACCTAATCACAATCAACCGATTTCTTCTTCCGGCATCTGGGACTTGTTAGTGTTTAGTGAGTAGACTGGTAAATTTATTTTTGAAAAATATATTGTCTAACCATTACTATTTTCTTTGACTGTTCAAGTCGAAAGTATTGATAAAGTTGTTCATCCGTACTTGAACAAGTACTAAGAGGTGAATGTGGGTTTTTAAGTACATACAATCACACGTTTGTTAGGTACGTGGGATATTTTTGACACGTCCCATGCCTACAAAAAACTAAGTTCAAGTGTCAAGGAAAGAGAATAATAATTTAAGTACGCACAATTGCAACAACAAAACACATATCTTATTACTAAGTACCATAGAGACTAGACATCATGTCTGGTTCTGACGTCAATGTCCTATCGATAGCCACGGAGGCTCATGGCTATCGCTATGTAGAAATAGAATTAAAACGTCAAAAAGTAGATAATTCAAATGAACTGTTATTGTTTGCTTAATATTATGCAACATATTTTTAAGTTTTTTTTTTTTACCTTTTATAGGCAAACACTTGACCGCCATCTCGCCTGATGTTAAGCGACGATGCGGTCCACGATGGAGCGTGTTTACCTAGAAGAAACCGATTCACTCTCGATTTGAAGACACAATATATGAGCAAAAGGGCTTACAACACAGCACACATCATGGTAGCAGGACACTTTCCAGAGTCCACCTGTATACCTGTACACCACGCTTTTGCTAGTTGTTCTACAACCAAGCAGTAATGTGCAAACATAATTGTGTTTCATTTTGAAAGGCGATGTTTCCAGATAAATAATATAAATAATTAAATCTCTAGAAGACAAGTACAATACGGTAGTAGGTAATGATTTAGGCTCTCAATGTCTCAATAGCTGTGACAATGTGTTGTTATGTGTTATGGAAAGGCATGTTTCATTACATCACTGCTCAATACAGAGATTATATGATCAATACAAAAGAAAAAAGTCTTGCTCCAGCTCTAAGGTATATCTAACTTTGCGTTACAAGAAGAAAACCTTTCATAAACTTAAAGTTTAGTTGAAGTTAAGTAACTTTGAAATCGATCGAGAAACGAGCCACAAGGCTCATATGCAAAGACTTTACATATACTACGTATAGAGTTGGAACAAACACTTTACAACGAAAGCACGAGTCCGATGGCTCTTGTGGAAGTGTCATACTTTTATCGCGGCACATCACTCTGTTGCCACAGCAGGTATACACGTCATCTGCTTACGATATGTATAAAGGAACCGTGCGGATAAACCTGATCTATTTACCTATTCTCTATCTAAGGTCTTAAAATATTTACTAGCTTATCGGATACACTTTGGAGAGTGTGACCAATCTTTACGATTTAATACCACTTTGCCTTTTTTTTTATTAGATTGTAGTTCGAAAAACGACATCGTTTCATGATTGACGTTTCAAAGAGTCGATCAAAAAGTGATATGAACGTCTAGACTGTGAAATGCGTTGGCTGAGGAGGTTTTTCCCGATGATTCCAATCGTGTTGGTTTCATATCGAGAGTGAATCGGTTTTTCCTAGGTAAGCACGCTCCATAGTAAACCGCATCGCCGCTTAACATCAGGCCAGATGACGTTCAAGTGTAAAAATCTACAAGCAAGCTAGTGTTAGTAATCTAGCAAGCTAATAATTCTGGCTTCGTGTAGGCAAAACCACCGTTGCGTAACGTTGTCTACTCGAAATTAAGAGTGCTAGCTTGTTATCCTAGCTTGAAACACTAGCCTTGGGCATCACTCGGAGTTATTTAAAAACACCTTTGGCGGAAATCTTTAACCATATATCGTCTAAGGGTCAGAAAACAGAATTAAGCGTGGATGTTACGGAGAATTACAGAACCATGTTGTTAACCAAATTTAATATAGCTACTACCAACTCACTTTAAGAATAGTCAGTTTTTGTGACTACGTGGAAAAGATTGCGAATACTCATTTTTTTGTATTAAGTAGCAACTGATGGTCAAAGATATAATGCCACGCACACATATTAAATACCCTGTTGATCGGCCATAAAACGACGAATCTGCTGAAACTCATAAGTCACCAGCGAGGGCGCAGAACGAGGTAAACAAGAACAAAATTAAAAAATTTGATTAACCCCCGACTACTTCCAATTTGTTATCTGTACAACATTATACTAGTCAACCCATTTTCATTTGATACCCATATTGACTGGCCTGGTGGCTTAGTTGGTAGTAGCTCTGCCTGCGAAGCCGAGGGTCGTGGGTTCGATCCCCACCCAATGCAAATATTTGTGTGATGAATTCAAATGTTTGCACTGTGTCTGGGTGTTTCTATGTATAATAAGTATGTATTTAAAACTATATAAGTATTATATCAGCTATCTGGCTGCCATCACACAAGCTTTGCTTAGTTTGGGGTCAGATGGTGTTGTGTGTGAATTGTCCACCAATATTTATTTATTTATTTAAAAGGGGTTGTGAAAAAAGAAATGTATTTTGTACTTTACTAGTACTTTATTCATAAATGTACAATTTACACGTCAATTAATAAAAAATAAAAACAAAAGAAAGAGCATACAAATTGTATACATTTTCAAAGTTTGAAACTATTCAAAATATTCTTAATATTTCAAAGTATTCTACTAGTCAAGCCCTTTCGTTTGATACCCATATAGAGGTAGTAGTGAATTTTTTTTATGATTCGTCATTTTGTGGTGGCGGCCATCTTGGATTTGAAATTTGTTATAATAAACACCTCCGCAAACAATGCATTCTTTTTTTTTCTTATGGCTTCCATTCGGTAATAGGTATTACTGCGATTTCGCCAACATTCAGCGTTTGAACATTGAGAGCGTCGTTTATGTTCTATATGTTCTTTATCGGAGTATGATTCTTCATTCAAGTGATCAGTCTTCTTCAGATAATCTTGAGTTTGATTGTCTAAATCCTTTCTAGTGCAAAATCGAGCCAGGGTTATTCCTTCAAGTATTTCCAATGTACGATTGTACGACACACGCAGCTAAAGCTCTTGAAGATACATATTTTCCCCCGTTTTTGTTAAATTCTTAAACTCCACAACCCTTGCTCCGCAGTAAAAAAGTAGCCTATGTCCTGTCTCGGGTCTAGTCTATCTGTGTACCAAATTTCATCAAAATCGGTTCACTGGTATAGACGGTACATCGTAGCAGACATACGGAGAGACAGACAGACAGAGTTACTTTCGCAATTATAATATTAGTATGGATTACGGGTGCGCCAGAGCTGACCACTAGTCATCATTAGTTAGGCGGTAGACCTGCCGGTCCGTAAAAATGAAACTAAGCATTTTTTTGAAATAATCCTAATACATTTTTCTTCATTACATCGAAATTAAAACTCTACTAAATATGCCCCGAGTAGTGTAACCCACGGCTTAATAGTGTGTTCAGTTTTTAAACTTTCGTGTTTTTAACACGTACGAGTAGGTACTGGTTGTAATGCTGCCGAAATGTCCAGGTTAAATACCTGGCCATTTCGGCAGCATTAATAACAATTCAGATGGTGGTTAAACCGTGTATAATGTTTACAATATTATGTTTACTAGTTTTTCATGATAATTTCATTTCGCCCAAAACAATTTCAGGTTAAAGTTTTTGGAAACTTTTGTATGAATAGAATAGAATAGAATAGAAAATCTTTATTGTCATATAAGTTACACTCTTAAGCATTTAGGTACTTAAGACTAAACATTTAGAATGCTTCTGTATAGACTCGTCAAATTACGAAATTATTATTATTACTCGTAGGTACATTTTATTATATAGTATTACTACAAAAGAAATAATATTTCAACGTTTAAAACAAGAATTCCGTACAAAAAGTATTAAGTAATCCAAATCTAAGTACATATATTCAAATTTACCAATTCTAAATCTTCAGCTGTAAAGGGGATGTTATTGAATCCAAATGTTTTACGTTTACAAATTGTACAATATAATGACTAACAAAAAAAAACAACAAATAATTATTCAATTAACAATGCGTTTCAACACAAGAAAGACATTTTGATAACTGACTGGACATATGGTGATGAAAGATTAGAAACTTCCAAACCCCATTTCACATCTCCTCTGTATTAGCATAAAAAAATAACCTATCTCCTTTATCACTTAGTCCTACAGTAGTTTACACAGACAAAGTTACCTTCTCATTTATAATATTAATAGGAATTATCTAAGTTAAACAATCGTTCTGGGACATCGCTCTATCTACATGGTCATGCCCAAAAGCGTCACTTAGTCACGTAGTCATTATTTAGTGACCTGTGATTGGTCAACTCTTCAGATTGATTGTCACTTATAAATTTTAAAAACGAATTATCAAACAATACTATAGACATGATAAAATACATATAGCACTAAGTTTATTTTAATCAGATACACTTTTACTATCTGTACGATTGTAAAAATAAATAATAAATCAAATAATAAACATTTTAATAAGTATATGTGCATTGTACTGTGTACAGAAATGTTGTGTATACAAAACTATAATCAAAATCTATAGCTGTGTTTTCGTGTCACAATACAAATATTTTTGAAGTGAAAACTTCTTTCGGCGCACCACACACAGATCTTTCGTGGGCTGTGAATTGAATTCTAGCGTCACGCTCGGGAATGATAAGAAATCTTTGGGTATTTTAGTATTATAAGTAACGTGGTTGTTACACATATTTAATTGGATAACGGGACACTCACGTATATACGGTCGGTCAATCCGACTCGAGTTTCAGCCGCGTCCAGCGGCCTTTTTCAAGGAGAGTGCACGCGCGCGACGGCTGCCCGCCACTTTTGGGACCATGGCTATTGGCCATCTAGAAATGGGTCAAGATTTCCCATTAGTAATCTAGATATGCTGATGCTCATGGCAACGCCCTCCAGTTTCACCCGCGTAGTTTCCAAAGTAAGCTATCAAATCCTGAGTTTATAAGTTTTCACTTCTATTAGCAGTTCCTATGCAAGCCAAATTTTTTTTAGAAGTGAATTCTAGTTAAGCCCCATCGTAGACCGCATCGTCACTTGACACCGGACAATATGGCGGTAAAGTGCAAACCTTCAATAGTGAAAAGCCGCCGCTTTGACAATTTTTAGTTCCGATTCTTAGCACTCATGGCGCTGTCTGACATAACAACAACATGGCGTTGAAAACAGTACGTGTGTTGCTAAATTGCTAAGGTGACTGTGAATTCTAGCGTTCGGCGGAATCTTACACAGTATTATATGGATGGTTTACCACCGTCCACCTTGCTAAGACTAAATCGGATCGGGTAGGTCAGGAACTCAGGAAGGACCCAGATCCGACTCGGAACACCCCGAATCCATCTAGTCTTGTCGCTACTACCCCTAGAATGTATATAAAAAATGCGGGAGCCAGAAGCTCAAGGGAGGTCCTGAGCGGAGCAAGCCATGCTAGGCCGAGCGCAACGAAGGGGGGAGGTGGCGAGCGAAGCGAGCCGGCGACCTCCGTAGTGGAGCATAGGCCGAGTATGGAGATGCGACACTCAGGGCTGACCGCAGAGCTTCTGGCGGGGAGCCCACCCGGAGTCAAATCTCAATGATGACCCTTGTCTAAGTGCACCATATTTCTTAGGAGTACCATCACCAACATCAAGTTAGGGGCTTTCAAATTTTATCTGAGAGGTATGATGTTTAAAAAAAAAGTGTAAGAAATATGGCAAGAGATAAACTGTCAGCTTTTTATGATTAATACAATTAATTTTCACTGTTTATTTTGTAATTATGGTCACCCTACAATTTAAGCAGTAGTACAATGCGGCTAAACGTTGGCAGCCGTATTGAAGAACGTATCGTTATGACAATGCGGCTAATCGTTGAACCGCCGCATTACAAAACGGCTCTGTTTTTCAAAACGGCTAGCCGTAATGTAATACAGCAGATTATACGATCCGGCTGCGACATATATATATTTACATATGTGTGAGATAAATGCTTGGTGAGCACAATTTCGCCCACGTCTTGTGTTTCATCAGGATATTGTCTTGTGTTTTTTTGAGTTTGATCAGTTACTTCAGTTAATCAGATAATTAAAAAAATAAAAATGAATCAAACTGACTTATGTACTTAATATTGCGTTCCGTATTGTAGCAATGAACTTGTTCCCCGCTTAAGGTCCCAAGGTCTGCTAGCATTTAATTTATCTCGTCACCATATTTTAATATCGATAAATTTCTGTATACTATTTTTAATCCGTTGCAGTTGATGTTATTTCAGTCGAAATCGCGAAATTTCAATAGTTTTGTTATCACCCAAATATCGAGCGTATAGTATCAGGTTCAACTATCTTCTTTAAAAGTGAAAATATCTTTAGCCACGAGCATTTTTAACCCCCGACAAAAAAAAGGGGTGTTATAAGTTTGACGTCGATGTCTGTCTGTCTGTCTGTCTGTCGGTCTGTCTGTCTGTCTGTCTGTCTGTCTGTCTGTGTGTGTGTCTGTCTGTGGCACCGTAGAGCTCAAACGGATGGGCCGATTTCGATGCGGTTTTTTTTATTTGAAAGTTAATATCCGTGCGGGTGTTCTTAGCTATGTTTGGTTAATATCGATTCAAAATGGCCGCCTCCACAAAATGGCGGACAAAATATTT
Source organism: Ectropis grisescens (assembly GCA_017562165.1). Classification (NCBI taxonomy): domain Eukaryota; kingdom Metazoa; phylum Arthropoda; class Insecta; order Lepidoptera; family Geometridae; genus Ectropis; species Ectropis grisescens. The sequence goes on from CM029783.1 coordinate 22,457,310, forward strand.
CTTCACAGCCTACCTCAATATGGGTATCAAATGAAAGGGCTTGACTAGTAGAGTACTAAACACTATAACAAATTTCAAATCCAAGATGGCCGCCACCACAAAATGGCGAATTATATAATATTTTTCACTACTGACTCAATATGGGTATCAAATGAAAGGGCTAGATTAGTAGAATACTTTGCACTATGACAAATTTCAAATCCAAGATGGCCGCTACCACAAAATAGCGAATTTCCTTTTTCACAATTACATTTCCTTTTTTCACAATTCCCTTAATATAGGTATCAAATGAAAGGGCTTGACTAGTAGAATGTTCTACAGATAACAAATCTAAGGTAGTCGGGGGTTAATCAAAATTTTTAATTTTGTTCTTGTTAATTGAAAAACTTATATTACAAATACAAAGATATCTGGAGATAGAGATAGAGATATAACATCTTAGATATCTGGGTGACGAGCGCAGTTCAGTGCTAGTTAATGATGTGGACTCTTCATATTCCAATAGCATAGCTAGCTACGTGTCGCATGTTGCTTACCATCAAGCATATCCTGCTCGTCTCGTCATTCTTTATTAAAAAAAATATATTTCGCGCCACACTACATTATGACTTTTACTAGACAGAGAAGTGACGACGCAAGCATAATATCACAGCATATGAGTACCTACAACTGTATGGAGTACTGTTCGCACCTTTGGGATGGATCGGCTAAGTGTCGGCTGGGGACTCTGGAATCGATTGAGAGACGTGCCAAAAGACTCATAGGCAATGACGCTCTTGTGCGTAAAAGGCTTCAAAGTCTTGATCATCGCCGCAAAATCGCTAGCTTATCGGTTTTTTATCGGATACACTTCGGAGAGTGTGCAACTGATCTGCATGATCTAATACCACCTTGCCCTTTCTTCTATCGGACTTCTCGTTCCACAAAAGGGCGGCATCGTTTCATGGTCGATGTTCCAAAAACGTGAACGAAGAGATTTGACTCCACGTTTGTGATAAGAACGTCTAGGTTGTGGAATGAGTGGGTTTTCCCTGATGGTTAAAATCTTGGTGTCTTCAAATCGAAAGTGAATCGGTTTTTTCTAGGTAAGCACGCTCCATCGTAGACCGCATCGTCGCTTGACATCGGGCGAGATGGTGGTCAAGTGCGAACCTATTACAGTTAAAAAAAAAAAACAGCTGTACGAACAAAAGTCACTGCACAGCTTGCGTTAGTCACAGATTATTTACTAAATTACTCAGTGTTCTGTCCACAAACATTGCCCTGAAAATAAGGATTTTGTCACTTTCTTACAATCTTACTTGACAATAGAATTACTAAAAGATGACGTACCATGGGACACCAGATAGAACGAAATTCCTTCCGACAACATAGCAACACAATTTTCACACAAAAATATTACTTAATTTTATTATTTATGGTACGATCGTATAACAAGCTACATTATTATTAAGAAGTTGGCAACACTGATCACGGGTAATCTTTAGACACTTCCGTTATATATTCTTACAGTTTTAGTCTTACGTTTTTTCAGTTCGGTCGCGCATAAATATCCCGATATTTTCCGAGACTGCCGTAAAAAACTTCATTTAAAAAATGTGTGGTGTTTTCCCACACACTGCAATCTACCACTATTATCTATCGCTGGCTCAATGCAAGATTAACTAAGTATACATATTAAACAACACCTGAAGGAAAAACATCATCTATACTTATAATAAAACTGTAACGGGTCGAATTCTGTACATTGAAGATATTTTGAAAAAATTTTTTTTGGGGCACTCCATAGTCGATACTGATTGCGAAACTGCATTTTTTTTCTTTCATGTCTGTCTGTCTGTCTGTCTGTCTGTCTGTCTGTCTGTCTGTCTTTCTGTATAGGGATCACGCATCACGCCGAAACTACTGATTCAATTCAGCTGAAACTTGGCATGATTTTAGTTTATACTAAGGACATTGCTGTAGGCTACTTTTGATCCCCAAATTCTGATCGGTTTTCTTGCAGGAGGGGGTGAAAGTCAGAATGTGTATTTGGTTGTAACTCATGTTTGCGTTGTTTAATTTCATTAATTTTTTTTTTGTTAGAAAGAACACATTATTTATATTGTCCCGTCAAAATTTGAACAATATCGGTCTGTTGGTTCGAAAATTACATAAACATTAAATAATAACGACACGCGCGGCGCGTTCGGTACATACTAACTACTAAGTATTCTGTGTATCACAGACGATCCACAGAATATCTAGATTCTAGATTCTAGAAAGTGCCCACGTGATCGCTTCGCGTCGTTTTGGACGACAAAATAATTGTCAAAAATATATTTTTTGTGGAAAACAAACATCATTCGGTTATAATCGACTTCAAACAAGGAGGATGTTCTCAATCGGGTTGCATGTTTTTTTTTTTACGCGATAACTCCGCTAATTGTTAGTTGATTTTGATAATTCCTTTTTTGTTTGGTAGAAAATACTTCAGAGGTGATCTTAGATATCGAAAACAGGGAAGTAGTTTTTCAAATATCAACAAAAAACTAAAATCAGCTTAGATTTTTTTTTTTACTTTTATAGGTTTACACTTGACCGCCATCTCGCCTGATGTTAAACGACAATACGGTCTACGATGGAGCGTGTTTACCTAGAAATAACCGATTCACTCTCGATTTGAAGACACAAAGATTGTAATCATCGGGGAAAACCCACTCAGGCAACGTATTCCACAGCCTAGATGTTCTTATCACAAAATTAGAGTAAAATCTCTTCGTTCGTGTCTTTGGGACAACAACCATGAAACGATGTCGCTTTTTACAGCTACGAGCATTCCGATAAAAAAAAGGGCAAGGTGGTATCAGATCATGCAAATCAGTCGCACACTCTCCGAAGTGTATCCGATAAAAAACCGATAGGCTAGCTAAGATTTATCTGTACGACATAGTTATACCTTCTTATAAAATTTAGTCGAATGACAGAATTAAATTACCTGTCATTGAAGTAGATTTTTGTATTTTGGAGAAAACATATCAGCATAATAAGTAGCAGCATAAACAGCCCATTAAATGTTCCCACTGCTGGGCGTCGGGGCCTTCTCTCGCAAGGAGAGAGACAAGGCTATAATCCACCACGCTGGCCCAGTGTCGGTTGGTGGATAACATATGACTTAGAACTCAGATTATAGGTAGATTTCGGTTTCTTCACGGTGTTTTCCTTCACCGTTTTAATTACCGGCATTACGAACATGACTCTGAAAAGATAGTGGTGCGCGTGATTTTGAACCGACTGATTTTTTTGATCCGGAGACCCAGGGGTCTCCGGATCGACAGTCGCCGTTCTCTCGACTAGGTCAGCTGTAACTTATTAGAAAACGTATTATTTCAATCCAAATACTGTTTAAAATTTAAAGGTAGTGTTCAACAAGCTTCGGTGACCGAAGCAGACCGTTGTTAGGGTTCCGTACACAAAGGGTAAAAACGGGACCCTATTACTGAGACTTCGCTATCCGTCCGTCAGTCCGTCCGTCTGTCACCAGGCTGTATCTCAAGAACGGTGATAGCTAGACAGTTGAAATTTTCGCAGATGATGTATTTCTATTGCCGCTTTAATCATGGCGGAACGTATCAAGTGATCGGGTTGAAATTTTAAATAGAATTAGGTTACAGTCTGGAAGAACACATAGGCTAAACATTGCCTATGTATAAGTACTCTATGTATTACGTAACAAACATCCAAACAGTGACATTCATAATATTTACAGGACACGTTGGAACGGCTGAACATATTTGGATGGAATTCGAAACACACGTAGTTTGAACTCAGAAATAACAAATCGGTTACTTATAGGTTACTGTGACGTAGGAAAGACTAAGCAAATTTGGTAGAAAATTGAAACAGAAATAACTCATAGTCTGAAATACCACATTTATGTATTTATTACCTATCAACCTGAAAAGAAGCATGGGCCCTAAGGAAACAAATATTAACTATCACGTCAAAACGGCACAACGATATGGGTTGACATACGAAACACATATAGTTTAGAGTCTAAAATTTCACATGGGCTAATAAGTCTACATTTTCATTTAACTCCATATTAATTTAAGCATATATTTTCGTCAGGAACTTGATGTGATGGTAAGGTAAAAGCCAAAATGAAAAATATGTGCACCCGTTATGGCGTAGATAATATAGGTGATTTGCGTTCACAATCAAAATAACAAGCAACATAATATTCTCATTAGACGGCGCTAATGCCAGTTTAAATCTAAAAGCACTAAAGGCCATTTAAATCGATGTTTTGCTATTGTGGTATGTATTTTTTTTTCATCACTAGGTGGCGTTACTGGTATTCTAAATTGTACTAATAAGTTTTTGCTGCTAAAAGGATTATGACGCCAAATTTGGATTCTTTCGTTCTTGATTTTTTCTGTGTTACCTACAATTAAATTCATACATTAACATTTCACTAGGACTTGGCTTAGATTTACGGGTTCAACTTGCTTGAATATCATTAAAACTCAAAATTTTAATTATTTTGATTCCACACAGGCTTCGTTCAAAATTTTACGCCGGCAAAGTTGCGGGTAACAGCTAGAAAACAGCTTGCGGATAAAAAGAAATAGGTAAGTAGGTATCAGATCATGCACATTAGCTTCAGACTTTTCATAATGTATCCTATAAAAATCCTACAAACTTAACACTTGCGGCTATGTTCGATACTACGAAACCTTACTAAGTATGTTTGATTTTGTTTAAAAAAAAGAAAAACAAAGATGATAAAATTAAATAATTTTTGTGTGGAAAAACAAATTCACTCAAACTCAAAGGTTTTTCAATGACTAATACTATCCAAATATTTGACGTACGATAGTTCCAATTAATGTATAAGTCAGTATCATCTGCTTACGCGAACGAAGTAGCGGGTTCAGCTAGTCAGTAATATAGTCTAGACCAGATAGATACTTGTTTATCAACAAAACCCGGGTTCCAACATAACTAATTAATTACGAAGATTGTTTAGGGTTCCGTAAAAAACGAAACGCTTATTACTTACCAGAATACTTGAAATATTCTTTAGTCGCATTGGATATTATTTGAGATGGAATAAATAATAATTGTACTTAAAGTACACAACTACACGTTTGCCGTTATTTGTATTTGGAATACAGGAGTAACTCTTCTGCGTTTGTTTGTTAGTCAGTCTATCTGTCCGTGTTCCCTATTTTGGGATGTATCTTCTGAACTGTAACATAGGGTGTTTGGATTTCACTCGTATATATGTGATACGTATTGTTTCAGCTATTTGGCTCGAATAGCATAAACTTTGCTTAGTTTGGGCTTAGAATAAATAATATGTTTGAGCGAACTAGTTTTGTGTGTGAAAGGTCTCATCATCATCATGAGAATGCATGCGTGCAATCATTACTTTCTCTATCTGTGTATGGATAACTCAGTTGGTTCAATCTTAGCTAGGGATTTGTTTGAATTTCAAGTATCAGTTGTAAACTAATTAGCGTAAGTATGTGCTGTTTATGTTAGCTTTAGGGGGGTCCTACGCTTACGCACTAACCCAAAAGTCCACAAGGAGGCCGGCAACTTATTCCACTCTAAAGCTCTACGTACGTACGAGAAAAGTGGACTCAAACCGTTCTTTAAGAATTTTGGGAATATCCACAGTGTATGGGTGGTAGTGGGCCAAGTGGGCCGACTTACGACTTGTCCTATTAATATACTAGTATATAGTACAGAACCACTGGTGTAATAGTTGGGCTTGCACTTGTTTCGGTTTATCTCAAACTTAACCGTTGTCTAGACGCGATAACAAAAGACAAATTCCGATTCTATGGTATTTACGAATCGTGACAAAATAACCCTCTGTCGCGTCAAAATTATCTTATTTGGGAATAACAAGATACTTGATCGATATCGGAATAATGTTTTGCTATCAACTATCAAATGTTCAAAATACGCGATGAGTTAGTATCGGCGGTATATAGCGATTTAATTATTGCTAGGGTGTGGTCATAATTTATTCGAATATACGCGTCCGAAAGTCGCACCTGATATAGTAGATCTAAACTCTAAATCTAAACTGTATTCTGAGAAAAACATTTTTTCATTAATTTCATCATCAACCGTGGAAACATTACTATATTCCGATTTGAATACAATATCTCATCATTTTATGTCGATACATGCATGACGAGCACAATGTAGTGCTAGGCTAGTTATTTTGATTCACACATTTTTAGTTACCTGCCCGGCACTACATTGTTATGCACAGGCGTCTTTTTTGTCGTGTCTTGCTTACCATCAGATGCAAGTCCTGCTATCATCGTTATCTGTTATTCTTTATTGCAAAACAAAATAAAATAGAAATCGTGCGTTCTAATCCCAAGATAGAGAGCATACCAACATGCCATACGTACAACCACACATGTGCATCTATGTACGAAAAACAGCGGGCATGGTTTTACAGTAAGTTAATCTATGTACATACACAAAATAAAGTGCGTCTAATATAAAAAAACAAATAAATAAATAAAATGGAAATGAATTAAAAAAAATCGTTTAAACAAGCATTCATAAATAAAACTCAAGACGATAAATGAAAATACTAAAAAAAATTGGTCAAGTGCGAGTCGGGTTCACCCATGAAGGCTTCCGTAGAAGCAAGTAGTATAATACAAAAGTTCTTGTACTTCGTTGTTACTTTAATCAGTGTTTTAACAATAGTCAATTTATGACGTATTAAAATAATACTACTTACTAGATATCATTCAAACCAATTTTCGTTGATAGTTTACATGGTAACGTACATTATAAACCTTTTTTGTCATTCTCTTATTTTAGAAGTTACACTTTTTACCACTTTGGAAGAGTCCCTCGTGTAAACTATTCAGTTTAGAAAAAAAAATATGTTAGAAACCTCAATATCAGTCAGTTTTGATGACCTATCCATAGATACCTCACGCGTATGGTATTGATAAAAAAAAATTTTGAGTTTCAGTTCTATGTATTTAGGGGACACCCCTAATTTTTTTTCTATTTTTGTATCAAAATCTTAATGCGGTTCACAGATTACCTCTACTTACTAAGTTTCAATGGTATAGCTTTTATAGTTCCGGAGAAAAGTAGCTGTGACATACGGACGGACAGATAGACAGAGAGAGAGACAGACAGAGACAGATAGACATGATGAATCTATAAGGGTCCCGTATTTTGCCATTTGGCTACGAAAACCTAAAAAGGCTTAAGCACCGACGTACACACTACGTATGTGTGTCCGTAAGATAAGTTAGGAAGCTTAAATTACATAGCACAGTGCACCTACTGCGCCATCCAAATATACTCGTAATGATAAAACAAATTTACAAATTTTATTCAGAAAAAATATTAATTTATCTTTTTGATTTACGAAATTCCCAGACTAGGTGTGATTACCCTTGCATTACTTTTATTTTTTGGGTATTTGACCTATACGTTTTTACGTCAGTTTACATAGGTTCGAGAATCAGCTGGAAGGAAATGAAGAGCAATGAAGAAGTTTTGAAGATGGTAGAGGAGAAAAGAACATTAATGGGAACAATAGAAAACAGAAGAGGGAAGATATTGGGACATCTGATACGACACGATAATTCATTAGAACAATAATGGAAGGTAAATTAGAAGGGAGGAGGAAGAGAGGTAGACCTAGGAGAAGTTACATGAACCAAGTGAAGGAGAAGATAAATGTAGTGTCGTATCAGGAAGTCAAGGAGAAGGCGGAGTGTAGAAGTACATGAAATGAAATATGAAATGAAATGAAATGAAATGAAATGAAATGAAATGAAATGAAATGAAATGAAATGAAATGAAATGAAATGAAATGAATGAAATGAATGAAATGAAATGAAATGAAAAATGAAATGAAATGAAATGAAATGAAATGAAATGAAATGAAATGAAATGAAATGAAATGAAATGAAATGAAATGAAATGAAAAATGAAATGAAATGAAATGAAATGAAATGAAATGAAATGAAATGAAATGAAATGAAATGAAATGAAATGAAATGAAATGAAATGAAATGAAATGAAATGAAATGAAATGAAATGAAATGAAATGAAATGAAATGAAATGAAATGAAATGAAATGAAATGAAATGAAATGAAATGAAATGAAATGAAATGAAATGAAATGAAATGAAATGAAATGAAATGAAATGAAATGAAATGAAATGAAATGAATGATGAAATGAAATGAAATGAACAAAAAAATTTCATACAGATGTAATTGTATTTTTTTGTGAGAACATCACAAAAACATTTCATACAGATGTAATTGTAATTTTGTGTTGGTCCATGTAGAAGTGCATTGGTACCCAAACTAGGAAAACCTGTGAGATGGCGTACCAATACCCTCCGCCGAAAACAGAATGGATTGTTTACAATAATTTTCAACTTATGATATGATACTAAATAACCAGAAAATATTATGAACTGTAGAAAAATAACATATCGAACTCGATTTTATTAATTACAAGAATAAAATAAGAAAAACCAAAATTTTGATTCTGGATGACAATTACAACAAACAATTTAATTTAAAAATAAAAACAAAAATAGAAACAAAAAAGGATACTAGTTTGTCAGGACATAATGATAAGCACCATTTCTGTGGACTCGTAGGTTTGTTTGAGCAACCAATTCTCCAAAGTAATTTTGCAATAATGTCGAGTCAACGGATAAAAATTTAGAATTTTGTTAAGCTTATTGTACACAAAAGCGCTGGAGAAGTATGACTGCCTTCTCGCAAAAGAAGTCGAGGGTTTTTGGATGACACAGACGCTTTTTGTTGATCTGATAGTAGATTTAATTAAACCAGGTTCAACTTTGACTCTTTGGTGATGGTGGAGGACAAGGTGGAGAAGGTAGAGCTGACGAACCGTCAGAATTTTTGATTCAGAGTAGAGAAGTGTTGTAGGGTATCGGAAAGGAACTCCACCGACAAGAGCGTCGCTCTTAAATTATGAATGAATGAACATAGATACACATCGTTCAAATCAATTTATATCATTTATTTAGCAGTAGTAGAGTTTATCAATGGCTATCTTAGATTCTAAAAAAACGTTAATGCATAAGATAGTCGTGTGTCCGTAAGTCGCAACTAACAGTCGTGTACAGTATGACCGCACCCTTACCTAGCGTATCCGAAACACTTATAAGTAGGTAAAAACGATAAAAGATATCTTATTAGATAAATACTAACGATGCGATAGATTATCGATAATTATTTATTGTGTCAGTAAAGATTAGCTGCGATCAGATGTCGTGAACATTGATAAATCCATTTCATATTTATACATCTAACTCAGCTGAAGTGACAGTATTTAATTGGATTTCGTTCAGCACTTGATTGCTAAAACTTTAATCTCCTCCAGATGTTTTTAAGTAATAAATAATCCAGTTTAATATTCTTTAAGTGTTTTTTTATAAATTGACTTAAAAAGCTAAAAGATGGTAAGTAATTAAACCACTATATGGCGATGGTCGGAATACTTTAATCTGATCGATAAATATTCACTTTACAAAGTATTTAAAGGATGTAGCTACTTGATAAAATAGTACTTTTGGTATTGTTTTGCAACTTCCTTGTAAATGTTATCATTCCAATAACTTTGGTAATATTTGTGGCGATTATATTTAATCTTTTTAAGCTGTAAAATTATGTCTTTGTGTAATTTAATGAAAAGGTACTCGCTGAGTTTTTACTAATAATATTTTTTAATATTTGACTAAATTGAGGGTCGTATACCTAATTATGGTTTTATATATTTAATTACACATCTTTTAAAATGCATTGCATTTACATCGCATAGAAACTATAATAATTATATTTGTGCGTGTGCAAATGTTTATTTTTCAACGATGTCAAAAGAATTAATTAGATTTGTGACAATTTAAAACTTAAATTTTACGTTGTAATCTAAACTAGCACATAGACTGCTCCTGGCGCTTGACTACACGAACAGCGGAAAGTTCATTAAAGAATGTTCATTTTTCCAAGCATTTAAAAAAAAATATTTGTTACATATTTTAAGATTTTCAATAAAATGTTCTTTATTTTATTATAAATTTACAATTTGATCACTTGAAACATACTGCTGTATTACACGATTTAAGCCTGAAATATTTATTTAAGTTCCATTATAATCACACAAAAAATTGGTTTTACATGCAAAGCAAAAAGTCGTCCAAATTCTGACTTGTAAATGCATAAGCAGCCGACTGTAAGTTCCCACTCCTGGGACTGGGAATTTTCTTTCACAAGGAGAGGATGAAGGTCGTATCCACCACTATGGTCAAGTGTTGGTTGACAGATGACGCATGTCCTCGAAAAATGGATTTCTTGGAACGTATCGTCTTCAAATCGAGAGTGAATCGGTTTTTTCTAGGTAAGCACGCTCCATCGTAGACCGCATCGTCGCTTAACATCAGGCGAGATGGTGGTCAAGTGCGAACCTATTATATTTAAAAAAAAAAAAAAAAAAGTACCGGTTTTTCCACGAGGTTTTTTTTTCACCTTCAAAACGAGTGGTGACGACAAACGTCAATAAAAATCATTTTAAAAATACACAGATGCTACGGTGGGGTAAAATGTTACGACCTATGGTTGTGAGTGGGATATTCTCGCCACTACGTTAACTTGTACTATATGTACCTAATATTACCTTCAATAAATGTTTAGCAAACAATGAACAAGATTTAAATATTTTATTTATATTTCAGGAGGTCCAAGACGTCGAAAGAAAAAAGGAAAACTTTGATGATGATGGTTCAACACCCAACGACAGTAATGGCACTTTAAACGTTGACAATGGCAACATATCAGACAATAATCTTGAAAAACAAGATGAACCGGAGCGAGCCATGTGGGGAAATCAGATAGAATTTCTGATGTCATGCATAGCTGCTTCAGTGGGTCTGGGAAACGTATGGCGTTTCCCTTTCATAGCCTACCAGAATGGAGGAGGAGCCTTTCTGATTCCTTATTTGATCGTCCTGTTCTTCATAGGAAAACCTATGTACTACCTTGAGTGTGTGCTAGGACAGTTCAGTTCAAAGAATTCTGTGAGAGTATGGGCGATGTCACCAGCTATGAAAGGTACGTTTCTGTTCTAATATTGATTGATTGATTTTTTCCACATCGATTTTCTCAGTATGAACCTTTGTTTGAATGTTCTGCATAAGGATAGTCAGCCCACTAAATGTTCCTATTGTAATGCTCTCATAAGGAGCAAGAGTCTAGTGCAGTGTCAATGACACATATCTTGGAACATACCATTTTTTTGTTTTCCTTCGTCGTCAAAGCTAATGGTGATAACAAACTTGCAAATTGTCACGTGGTAAAAATACATACATACGCAGATAATAATAGACTTTCTTGCTACTATGTCAATATTTATATCAACGTTTTATTTCAGGAACTGGTTATGCTCAGGCTATGAGTTCAGCGTACATTCTCTCATACTACGTGGTGATCATCGCTCTCTGTCTCTATTACTTATCTATGAGCTTCCAGTCGACTTTACCATGGGCAATTTGTGAACCAGAGTGGGTCAATTGCGTCCCTTCAGACCCGTCATTTCAAGTTGGCGATATCCCTGTAAATGCTACTAGCAGCGCTGAGATGTACTTCCTGTAAGTTAACACCATCACACACAAACATTGTTTTAAACTATCTATGTTGTTCACTACATAGTCCAAGCACCGCAGCAAATAAAAGCAAATAGCAAAGTTTGGAGCGCTATAATTAAAAACCTATGCGTTATACAAAAAAAAATCAAATAAACAAATGACAAATATAATTATCTACAATAATGATTTCTACAATTTTTATCGTACGATACGCGGTTCGCGAGATATTCAATAAAACGTGCGTCCTATGTTGGCGGCTGAAGCGATCTCGCCCCGCAGGCCCCACGTTTGCCCTATTCTAGACGGCTTCGTTGAACAATTGTATGATTTATAGACTTTTGTACTCGTATTAAGGAACATAATTTGAAGACGTATTTTAGATTTTAAAACTTGTTTACCATAATGTTACCACGGTAAACATCCAGTTTAAAAAAATACTAGTGTAACCAACATTATAATCTATAATCTTACACTGAATAACTTAATTGTAATAGCAAAAAGAGCAAGTCCCGCAAATTTTCTTACAGTCTTAATGGTACATTATAAGCGTGACTTAGACAAAAAAAAAAATATAGTGCATCCCAATAATTTGCAGTGATTGAGAGCCATTTCATTTTCAGGAAAACTGTGATACAACAGAGCGACGGAGTTGAAGGTGGTTTAGGTAAGTTTATCATATCATATCATTTATTCAATTGCAACATGTACATGACATTGATTTAAAACTTAAATCTAGTAGGTACATGACCCTGTCAGGGGCGTAGCAATACAATCAATTACAATAAAATTACAATAACAACTTATTAATACACTAAAATATCAAAATCATGCTTTTGTCCGGTAGGTAGTGTTTTCTTTTTATTTAAATTAGCCACTCCACAGACTCCGGGGTCCGGGATCTCTGTCATTACAATTATATATTTATTTTTTTACACATTTCTTGGATAAGGAGAAGAAGAGGAAAATAGAAGGGAGTTGGGTACATTTAAAATCTAATTCTAGTGCTCGTCTGTAGAGCCGATCACTACCGGTTGGGATTCCGCTAGTAATAGACTCGACATCGAGTGTTTGCCTAATTTGGTAGGTAGTGTTAATGACGTGTGTTTGAAACATATTGAGATTCTTCTAGGAAATCTTTGACGTTGTAGTAGGCCTTGGTAAGCAACATTTTTTTTTAATTTTTCACACAAGTTTTTTTCGTTTTGTTCTTCTCTTATATAGTTTGCATGATCTGATTAGACAACTAGGTGCAGTTAAAATACACATACTTAAACACATAAACCTGTGACTTCCTCTCAGTATCTATAGATATAAACGTAGAACATGTTTTAAAAGGCGTGAATTCATTAGGATTATCAATAATTATGTTTTCTTAAGTTCACTAGAAAAACTTCTCTATAAGTACGTGTACATTTGATTAGTTTCTTCACGATGTTTTCTTCCTAGTTAAAGAAAGCAATGATAACGGACTCGTACGTCTGCATTTTTTTAATACTGCAGACGAAAGAGTTATCTTACCAATATTATATACTATAATGATATTATTGTTAAGACATACTTTTAAGTTTTGTAATAAAGTGCTATATTATTACACTGGTATTAAACTATTATTATAAATGAGAATTTTTGGATCTTTATTGCTTAATCACGTCAGAATGTCCGGACGGATCAAGTTGAAATTTGAAACACACTGCGATTATAGTCTGAAAAATCACATAGGCTACTTTTCGTTACCAGAAAATAAAGAGATAGGGAACTGTGCGGGTAAAACCATAGGACCCATAAGTAATAAAATTACTTCTTTTCTAGGGCTCCCGATTTGGTACCTAGTCCTCTGTCTACTGGCGTCCTGGTTCGTCATTTTCCTGATCGTGGCGAGAGGAGTGAAGAGTTCCGGCAAAGCTGCTTACTTTCTCGCTCTGTTCCCTTACGTCGTTATGATAACTTTACTGATCACGTATGTACCTTTGCGTTATAGCCTACATAGGTCGCCTATATTAAAATGTAACCTACTATGTAATTCAATTCTAATATAACACAAGCAATGTTTTGAGTTGAACTCGTTGTCATACACTCATTGACTTTTCGATAGATTAAATCTTGGCGTCACCGACATGCGTAGACATGCGACACCGCAAGTGACGTACAACATTAGTGCTGTGTCATACTAAAGCCCTAAGTTATAAATTTTCAGTTTCATTGGCAGTCCCTTTCACTGTCTGTTTTATTAAATTCATTCACGTGTAACTCACGTATTTGGTTTGGGTTCAGTCTATTCCCACTTAAGTTTCAACCGCATCCGGCGGCCTTTTTCAAGGAGAGTGTTCGTTCACACGATTTCTTCGCATTTCATTTAAGCTGAAATCAAATAATTTAGCTTAATCTGAAACATTTTTCAAAATTAATATTTGATGTTTATGTGTTATTAGTTTTCAATTTAAATTTTAACATAAATAGTACATTCACATACGTTTTAAATTGTGGTATGAGGATTGCACAGATCTTATCACTTATTGATATAGTAGGTAAATAAAACGAATTTATCCTACTAACCTATATAATGGCTTATATCGAAACAAGAAAAAATATTTCTAATCTTTGCATTTTTTAACTTTATTTGTACACGACCATTTAAATTTGGTTGATATCTTTTGATTTTTATGTACTATTCCTACTATTTTCAGGACGGTAATATTGCCCGGAGCCGGTACTGGTATTCTATTTTTCATCACTCCGCAGTGGGATAAACTAATTGAATTAGACGTGAGTATAAGCTGTTTATTATATTGCTAGTAAACTAACATCATCATGAAAAACTACCAATTATCCCCGATCTTTAGTTAAGTTATTTTAAAACTAAATATTGTGTGTCATGTAACTGAACAAACAAACCTTCAAACTTCAAATAATTTTATATATCGGTCATAAAACTTTACTTAATCTGAACCTAATCGAATTATGATATCGCTGTCTTTCTCATATTGTCTGCGATAATAAGAGATAACGATAGTTGAATTTGAATATTAGAGTGCGCATTCAAAAAAAATTTCATTCAAATTTCATGTATTTATTTATGATACGTACACAAAACAGGACATTTACAAAATAATACAAAAAGAGAAAACATAATTATTAATTATAATTGCTCCATAAGCTTGTCAACATAGCGAAATTAAGCAGATAAATTACAGGTAATGACAAAGAAAATGATCAATCGGATACAAATACAAATGTTGTTAAGCATTTTTATTAGTAAATTTGTGTGCAACTAATGTAATTCCATTTCCAGGTCTGGTACGCAGCAGTCACTCAAGTATTCTTCTCTCTGTCTGTTTGTACTGGTGCTATTATCATGTTTTCTTCCTACAACGGTTTCAGACAAAACGTGTACAGGTAAATTAAAAAATATGCATTAAATCGCACCACCCCCTATTTTTACCCGACTAATTCCCGCTTCCGTTAATTTCGCAATAATATATTTATATGGCATATGTGATATTTCAGATTCAAATCTAATTATGGATATAATTTTAACCCGATCTAAATATCCGTTATGGCGTGGTTGAGCAAAAGACATCAAAACTTACACATGTATAGTATTAGTAAGATTAGATTTTTCACTAAACACTGAAAATATTCTTCATAGAAAACATGTACAGTATTTCATTCGATAAATTCAAGTTTTCAATTTGAAATGTTAAAAATAATTGCAAAGGCTTTGCGTATAATTTGACTAATATTATGCTTTGGATGTTTGTTGCTTAATCACGTAAAAACTTCTGACCGGATCGGATTGAAATTTGGAATAGAGAATAGATTATAGTCAATTTATCATCATTATGTCGATCTTTTCCACTTTATTTGTTGTTTAAATTTTCTAATTTTGGTGATCTTTGGTGAATAAAAAAATCTAAAACCAATATTGGGTTATCTATACTAATATTATAATCCAAAAAAGGTTTTTTTTGTTTAAACGCGCTAATCTCAGGAACTACTGAACATATTTAAAAAAAATCACCTTTGGATTTGTACCTACGTAATCCCGGAGCTATATTTATGCGTACCACGGGCGAACCCGGGGCGGACCACTAGTTATTCATTAGCGTAATTTTGTAGTTATTCTTTAATCTAATCTATTTTGAAACGTCATGCGGAATGTTTACATTTTCAATGTGGTATGATGTTTATCATCTGTGACGTTGCCTCAGGGGATTTTTTAGTTGATTTTCGAAGAAATGTTTTTTATAACCTACTAAATTTGTTTTTCTCATTGATTGCAATAATCACGTTTAATTTTAAGTAAATGTTTTGTCTTGCTATCTATGACAAACCTAAGAATTAATATTATTTACCTATAACATTTACACACAAATTTTCAGCCATTCAAAATCAAATTCTCTTACTATCAATTCAAAATGTTCATCCCTTTTATCATTCGCTCTACAAAATCGTGGAACACCCTGCTTGAGTCTGTTACCTAACGGGCACAATCTAAGAATCTTTAAATACGCGGTAGATAGGTACTTTCTAGATAAGTGAGCTCCAACCTGAGTTGCTGTGTTGCCTAACATCAAACAGGAGGCTAATAGTAACCGTAGATTATAATTACTTTCACAATAGTTCTAGAAAAAGCGTATTAAATACATATAGCCACGCCAGTAAGTGTCACTCAATAACTTGGCCCCAATAAAATTGTCTATGCGTGGTCGAACGCTAGGTTTTAGTTTAAAAAAAAAAATTATGATGCTAATTCAATTTTTGCCCAGGTTTTGACATTTTTTTCTGTTTTTTAGAGATGCAATGATAGTTACGACCCTGGACACCTTCACGAGTCTTCTGTCTGGGTTCACCATCTTCGGTATCCTGGGGAATCTTGCCTACGAGCTGAACACTGACGTGGAGAACGTGGTGGGTTCTGGAGGAACTGCCTTGGCGTTTATTTCATACCCTGATGCCATCGCCAAAACATTCATGCCTCAGGTAAGTTTCAGTAGGTTTCCAAATGTGAACATTTTTATGGGTTGTTTTTTAGATTTGCTTAATCCCCAAGAGGTACATTAATTAGACAGATTAGAGGTACAAGTAATTAGAACAAATAAGTACAAAAGACTTTTATTGCCAAATTACTGCAATTCTGAACGCGATAATACTGCGATTGCTATCAATTCATCTATCCTGTTTACGCTATCAGGCATAGAATTATTTTTTTTCTGCATGCTTAATTTAACATTTCTTTTCTACAACTCTTTGCCCTATTTTTTTGAATCTACTTACTAAGATTTTTATAGTAAACTAGCGGCCCGCCCCGGCTTCACCCGTGGTACATATATATAACCTACAGCATTCAAGGATTACGTACATATGAAAGAACGGTGAATGTTTTTTTAAATCGGTAAAGTAGTTCCCGAGATTAGCGTGTTCAAACTATAAATATGCTAGAGGCTACTTTTGATTCCCAAATTATCGTGCTGTCTACTGGGTCAGAAGTGACACCTGTAGACAACTGGCGGGGATAACTAATTAAATGACGATTGGTCAGTTAACGACCAGGGATGAAAAATGATTAAGTTACTAAAATGGCTATTAAAAAATAAGGGTTGATCGTAGAAGGGTGAAAATTGAGGATTGTATGAATTTTTGTATGTTGTATCATAAAAAAAATTAAAATTTTGTCAAAAAAATTAAAAATAAATTTTGGGGTGGACTACCCCTAACATTTAGGGGGATGAAAAATAGATGTTGGCCGATTCTCATAGATACCGGATAAGCACAAAAAATTTCATCAAAACCGGGCAAGCCGTTTCGGAGGAGTATGGCAACGAAAACTGTGACACGAGAATTTTATATATTAGATAAACAGCGTATTATACTATCAGAAACATTCAACAAATACACTAAATAATTTAAAGAAATTGATGAAGATTTTAAGCTAATACCAATGTCATCAAATATTCAATACTAAACAATTTCAGTTATACTCGTACCAAAGTTTGTTTATCTGACTTCAATTCAATTCAATTCAATTTATTTCTTCGAACCATTATTTTACAAAGAAAACTTGGTAACATCAATTATAAAATAATAATAAAACAGTTTAAATACATAAACAAGTGACAATATTTAACAGTAAGCGGCTGTAAAGAGGCCTTGTCCAACGGATTCAGTAAATTAGCTAAATCCTTTGTCAAAAGTTTTGTAAAATAGCAAAAAATAATAATTGTAAACTAAAATTGAAAATTTCGATGTTAAAATACTCTTAATAATTTGGTAGTTACATTTGTGTCACATTTTTTTGCCATACATTTTTGTCCTTAATAAAATCATCAACATTATAATAGGCTTTATCCATTAAATAATAGGTCTTTACAATATTTTTGAACCTTTTTTCATTGAGACCTGCCAACTGATCTGGTATGACATTATAGAAGCGAACACTGTTTCCTATAAAAGAATTACATGTTTTTTGTAGTCTACACTTGCGAATTACCAATTTGTCTTTGTAGTGTGCCTTAGGGTTTTTATCAGACACTTTACCAATTCTTTTGCTTTCCCTATTCTTTCTGGCATACATTATGCATTCATAAATATACAGGGCAGGGGCTGTTAAAATATTTATCTATTTTTTTAATTTTTTTTTAATTTATCTAATTGTCTAACGTTTAAGTAAAAAATATGATTTGTTATTTGCAGCTGTTCTCCGTTTTATTCTTCCTGATGATGACCGTCTTGGGTGTTGGTTCAGCAGTAGCCTTACTTTCAACGATCAACACTATCGTTCTTGACTCATTCCCAAGAGTGCGCACTGTGTTCATCTCGGCTATTTGTTGCACTGTGGGTTTCGGAGTTGGATTGGTTTACGTCACCCCGGTTGGTTACCAAAAATAATATTTGTTATTTACTTAATCAATTAATTCTAATATTTAGCTAACACCACTTACTTATTTCTATAAGATTTCTAGCCAAATATTTAACAGATAATAGATGTCCTTGTCTATGTAATCCCCCAAGCTTTGAAATTAATTTTGTTGCTTTGCATTTTTTCTTTCATGTTAAGCATTGATGTAAAATTAAGTGTGATGTTTTTATTCTAGGGAGGACAATATATTTTGGAATTGGTTGACCATTATGGAGGCACATTCTTGGCTCTATTCTGTGCTATCAGTGAGATTATTGGCGTCTTCTGGATTTACGGTAAGATTATTTTACTCTAAGTTACATTGTTTTGTTCTACTACAGCACGTTTTTTACGAATCAGTAATACCGTTATAGCAATAAATATCTACATGTGATAACAAACTTTCACTTCTTTGATTCACCACATCTTGATGTCAATGAACACATCAGGTCATGTGTTTGTTGACGAATCCTAGGTAGTGGTGTCTACAGTTACATATTTCCTAAGTAACCCAGCCCTTGGCTTGGCTTGATCCTTGGATGTATAAGAAATATTCTATCTTCTCACTCACACACTCACATTGTTGGTACTCTACAATGTGATAGCACCACGTTCTTTTTTTACCTTATTTCATCTAATTGGATGGATTGAGATCTCGTTTTAGTTTAATATGGCGCTTTTCAAAAAATTAAATCTGTTTTTTTTACTTTTATCAATTTAGGCTTACCGAACTTTTACTAACCTTTATATGTTATTTTCAGGTTTGGAGAATATTACCCTCGACATAGAATTCATGCTCGGCGCAGGAAGAACGTCGATGTATTGGCGTTTCTGCTGGGGTATCATTACGCCTGCTATGATGCTTGTTGTCTTCATCTATGAACTCACTTCCTTTGAAAATCTGCTGTTTGGTGGATATTATGTATATCCGACCATTGGATATGGTAAGTTATAATTATCGTCAAATTTCGTTATCACTTATCATCTGTATTACGTAGGTTTTTGTGTTATCAACTTCATTTTTTATTAATTAGAAGTACATTTCTACTGATTTTATTTTATCTCTAATTATCATAGTAGGTATTATTTCTTCTTATTTATGCAATACTTACATGTCTTTCTTCTTTAATTTAATAATTTAAGCAACAATTCTCTGCTTTAACACCAAAACATCAATTTTGACTTGTTCAAGACAATACCAGCTAATTTTTGTGACTATTTTCTTTGATATCTTTACACCTTTGAACCGATTCAGATATCACCATGATTAGCATTTTCTTTACAAAAGATAAAGTTTAAATAAATACCTTTTATTAGTTATCAGTTGTACTTAGTGACAAGAAAATAAGACGCATAGACGTGTGTTTTTGGTCTGTTACTAACAGCTTTACATATCTATTTTCTTATGGAAACGTTTTCATTGAATATCAATATGATAAAGTGTTTTTTCTGCTCAAACTGATATCAGATAAATAAATAACTTACAAATATTAAAAATGCTAGCAATCATCGCGAGGTAAAATATTTTTGTGTATAATGAAGTGAATGAATTTTTGTTTTAAATTATTTTGACTTTTGGATTCAGTAATATTATACTCGCATACGTACCGTACCTAACTAAACACATCTATTAGAAGAAACATTTTAAACAATACCAGTAGGAATATTTAGGACACTTTTTTGTAGACTAAATATTATAGATCTGAAAATGTGTGACAATTGTTGATCCTATAGTGCCATTTTGTTTCTGCTTCTAAAACAGTTTTCCAATCAAGTCTTACCAAGTCAAAAAACAGCGTATTTGTACTTTCACTTTCGTGAAATGATGGTGCAATATGTTTATCATTGTACTGTACATATCTTTTTTATAGTGTGTGGATACCTCATACTCTTGGCTGGCGTGTTACTCGTCCCAATCTTCATTGCAGTCACGATCTTCAAATACAGAACTGGAAACTTTATTGAGGTAATTTTCATGTTTTATAAAATTATTATCTACTATGATTGTGTTTATTATAATAAAATAATGAGTAGTCTGGTTGGCAAGAGTTGTGTTTGGAGTTTCTCTGACAGATTGCGTCCAAGAAGAATTTTTTCATAAAAAACTAACATCACCGACAGTTATGTTGATTGATGAAACTAAACGTGCTTCACACCAAAGATGGCGACATCGGTTTGTTTGTCAGTGCCATCAGAATTTTACGAAATTCTCCATAATCCGAATTTTGTGGACATAATATGTTGTCGACTCAAAATCAATATTCTTTTATGTTTTGTTATTCATTTAAGGTTTCGGTCAAGTCTAACGTACCCCTTGATGAAATAATTACCTAATATAGAACGCGTATCATAAACAGTAGGTAAACATTGTCTACAATTGAGTAAAAAATTAAATTTGGGATTTTTGGGAAGCTGTATGTTTACGTACACATATTGTACCTTTACTTCGACAACGACTTGAGTAGATAATTTGAACCAATGTTATTTTGTTGACTTAATTTAGAATTTTTTAAGTACTCTAATTCTAGGTTACGGATTAAATAAAACACCGTATACATAATGCAAAAAGTTATTCCTCCAAGCATTACAATTATTGTTTTAACCCTTAGCCACCTAACGTGTTTTTGAGTTACACTACCACCTAACGGCGGTCATGGTGAAAGCTTATAATTTTCTGTTTTAAATTAAAAAAAAAATATATATAAAATGATAGAAACGAAACAAACGATCGTAATCTTTATTGTTTTTTTAATATAATGACATTAAAAAACTTAGAAAAATAATGTTTATACATATTAATAATCAATGTTTATAATTAACTTTAACATTTTAGTACAAAATCTAGGCTTTCTAAAAGTCTGCGATCTGACAAGTAACTATGTAAAACCTTATTAAATCTTTAATTTTTTTGTACTTTAATGTACATACTACGATATAAAACTATTAGGGACACACTCAAATCACTTTTTTCATGAAATTACAATGAAATTACAACAGTCACAATTTTTGACGACAGTTTACGGACATCTTTTGCAAACACTCAACGAAAATGGGTTTTATAGTTTAAAACACATATATGTTTTGCGTTTTTGACGTGATAACGTCTAATAAATCAATTAACGCCGGCTGCACGCAAGTAAAAGTGTCCCGTTACGCTCATTGTCCCGTTACACTAATACTAATAGTACGCTGGCGCCGCATCTATCAATATTTTGTGTTGATGTTGTCACTTTAAGCTATTTTACGTAAACAAAAATAATTAACAGACAACCAATTTTTTTCGGCAACACAAGTTGAGCAAATCTTTCGATGTTATCCATTGAGGAAATGCTTGGCTTTTGTTCTATCTTCAGTACGCGGCGAATAACGCCTTGAAGTTCTCGATGCAAACCCAACTTGTTCACACTTCGTTTCAAATGAGGTTTTACAAGATCTTCAGCCAGCTGCTTCATGAAAAAAAAAAACCTTCTTCTGAGCTTGGTTCATGTTACTAACAATGTTATATAATAATAATGTTTGCACCAGAAACGTCCAGCACTCTATAAAATATCCCCATAAGACATCATATGGTTCGTCGAGAAGTTAAGTAGATAGCACATTTCTGCTCTAGCATATCTACGCCACCTTTGGTGCTGTTATAAAACATAATTATTTCCGCTTTCTGCGTGTTTGGATCAAGGGTTGATGTGTGGTGCATACTGGTTAGTACAAGTACTGATTTGCTTGGTTAAAGCTACAAAAACAAAAACAACTGATTTTATAAAAAAAATACGTAAACACCTAACGCCGGTCACCATGACCGCAAACAAAATATAATTACCTGTAAGTCTTGAACGCGCGAACGTGTGAAGCGACCGAGCGCACACTACGTACTAGGAAGCGGGGGATAAAGTAGATGAACTCACAGGCGCCTAGGTTGCATAGTAATAGAATAATTCAAAAACCAAAAACCGCCAGAGTCACTGTGACCACCGTTAGGTGGTTAAGGCTTAAACTTCATAATAATTCACTAACAAATTTACATGCAGGTCTGTAAAATCCGTATCACCTTGTAGCAGGTTACCAAGCAGACAGGCAAACATGCTGTCAAGATCACTACAGATCGTCAGGATTATGTTGTTATGTTTTACAATGGTATTTTTTTTCACAGACTGTGAAGAAGGCTTTTAGAGCGAAAGCAACGTGGGGACCTCGTTCTCCCCGCGATCGTTCCGAATGGATCCAGTTCAAGAGTGAAGCTAAGACCGCTCGGTCTAAACTCAGGACATCTAGACTGCAGCATATATGGATGAGTCTCACGGGAGGTTACCGAAAAGCTAGATAACTTATCTAAATTATACTTAAGCTTAGTAGTATGCTATATGGGAATAGTTACGCTTGTTAAATACTGTAAATATTAACATAAAACCTGTAAATAATCACACACGTGTTTTAATGTCCTGATAACTTATCATATTCATGAATTTTGGTAAAACCGTAAAGCGGATCTAATATTGCTAATCATACGTAAGTATTGATAAGAGCACGTAATTAACTGAACCCCCACAAACATAAATATTTGTACAGTTCCAAGCTCATTTAAAAGCGGCTTAAAATACTGTCCTGTCATAAACCTGTGCTACTGAAATAAATAATCATAGATGCGAAAGGTTGGGTGTTTGTTGTAAAAAACGTTACGACGGCAGAACATCGAAAATACGGCGTAAAATCGAACGAAATGAAATTTTAAAGTAAAAATTATAGCTGGGTAAAACACAGGCTACTTCTTACTGTGGAAAAATAACGCAAAAGGAGAGAGAAAACGCGAGAGACGATGACCTCTCGCCCATCCAACGAAGTGAAAGTGGACACTGGGGTGAGTTGACACACTGACCCTGAACTCGTCTCCACTGAAAGGCCTGGGCGCGCGACGTTTAGGGCCGTCCGGCACCCCACCTAAGGTTTCCTTCCCGCTGGTTTCCGGCACGTCACTGAAGCCAGAACTGAGGCTGACCTGCAAGCGTGGTGGCAATAGCAGGGCCGCGGTCGAATGCGAGAGCTGTCCTACAATACTGCCACTAATATGTGCCTGGAAAGACATGTGGTTTTTAATATATAGTCGGCAGAGACACTATGTCCGTCCGTGGTATCGAATTCAACGTACCCCGCTATCTCCCTAAATGGTGGAAAGCGTAAATGAATTTCCCCCACATAGCAAAAGGCCAACTACTAAAAGGTCTCTTTAGAAAAAAAAAACGCGTATCTAACGTCAGTGTGTAAAAGGACATTGTTCATTTATAAGGGACTTTGGGCTAAACGTGGATAATTATTTTCACTGATATTATAAATTAAACCTTATCAGGTTTAATGTATAATATCAGCTTCTAGCAATAAGTATCAGAATATTAGCATTTAGTAGTAGCAGAAAGACTACTTACGCATATTTCCCTTAAGTAAAGCGAATGTTGACGAGATTATTTTTAAACAAAAGTACAACATTTGGTACCATCGAGTGGCCAGAGCTATTATGGGAGGATGCCGTCGATGTCCGACGGCAAGCTAGGGTCCTAAGAATGCATTTTCATCAACTGAATACAAAATCATAATAACACAATAATGCGAAACACACAAACACGTGACACAACTTAACAAAGCATAAATAAACAGCTGACATTTTGTTTTGGTGTAAGCAGTTTCGTGCCATTGTAAAAACATCTTGAAATCGATTTGAAAGAATCGATTTTGATCGTGTGGGTAAAATCGATATTATTCTATTAAAATAGACATTGCTTAAAATAATAACTAAAATATTCACAATTTTGTGGTCAAAATGAGTAGACGCTTATTTTATACTGCTCTATGGAATTATTGCTTATTACTTATTTAGTGCTAGTAGATGAATTTGGTTCTCATGGAGTTATGAAGTGCAGGTGCGATGAAAACCATTACACAAAAAAGTTTACACATTGTAGCAAGCTACAATGTTGCTGAAAAAACAACATAAACCCAATATTAATTGTTTAATTCATGCATAAATGTCAAAATATGACTTTTTGCATTGATTTAAAGATTAAATTGGCAAAAATCGATATTATTTAAAGCTTATACTGGCTTAGACTGACAATATAATTGGTTGAGGGGCGGAAATACTTAAATGTAAATTGAACTTTTAGTTTATTTATCCGTGCACTAAAATAATGCACGATACCTCTTTACAAAAATAAATAGATTATTTGACTAAATCAAACTATCAACATATAGAACATTTTGTCCACGGATAGCCCAGTTTGTACAATGTCCTTTAGGTGTCGGTCTGCCATTATTAAAACTCATTCAGAAGACACAATTATCAGTAGCTACATCATTGCGTTTTTTTGGCTGTCGTTGTATGCGTGCGTGCATAATTGTTATATATTATTTAAGTTTACTGTTAACTGTGTACTGTTTTGTAATTATACCTAAATAAATTAATTAATTAATTAATTAAAAATGAACAGTCATAATTTTTCAAGAGCGCCAAAAGAAGTACAACCTCAAAAAAAGTTTGTTTGGTTTCAATAATATGTTTTGTGTGATGTGTTTGTCACTTACTTCTTTTCATTGTTATTCATTATATTCCGCTATATTATAGGAATACATAGCTTTATACACATATAAGCTTTCAATCTCTGTTTAACCAAAATATATTTTTTTATGAACTCAATTTTAGAGCAAAGACGTATATTGAAGGTAATAAAATATGGAACCTATCTATATTCAAATAGAAACCACTTTCTTTTTATACGATCGCCGAAAAAAATGACAACGCTGCAACATAATTTTATGTTACTCTGTGATCTTGGAACCTCTGAAATATTATGTTCGATTCAATGATTGCGGACCCTATTCATGTTCTGGTACTTGTAATGGCTGAGGATTGAGTGATAAGCACAGCGATAATAGGACGCTGATTACAGATTACTAGCGGTCCCGTCCCGGTTTCAAATAGGTAAATTAAACATTTTGATAAGAAATAAGTAAAATTCCTTCGTAGTGGCGAATTTTTTGCAGTTTTGATAGAACTAATACAAACACTACACACCCAACTTTGCCGCGTAGAATGCGACATGTAGTCCACGTGTGTATCATCTTTTGTAATATGAAAGTAAAATTTATTGCCTGAGTAGAATTTTCCCAATGGTATATTCAAATCGATAGTGGATCGGTTTTTTCTAGGTAAGCACGCTCCATCGTAGATCGCATCATAGCTAAGATGACGTGCAATTGTAGGTAAACATATAAAAGTAAACAAAAAACGTATTTATCAAGACTGCAAAAATCAAAGAATAAGATTGTAAAGGAATTGTGAAGTGTATTCATAGTTTGAATCAGTAATATTATTATTATGTATTAATGTACCTGTGTACCTACATATCGGACACCTTGCTAATGTAGTTTAGCCACTAAAACCTTTGGTATGTTTTATCCATCCTCTAAAAAACCAGAGCCTTGGAACTGTTCCTAACGCCCTGACAGTTGCGACAAGAACTCAACGTTAATCTGGCCATGTGGGAAATTATTCTTTTACGCGATCATAGTCGCAGCAGTAGCTGCAAAGCTAACACATGCCGGTTCTGTTTCGGCTATGTGACACAAGTATCTACCGAGGCAGTAATCTGTAGGTATTTGCATGAAGCGAAAGGTAAACAAACCGTATGTCCTGTGCATCCCCTGAAATCGTTCGATTCCAGCCATGAACCGAACTACCCAAGTCAAAACGCTGGCTACGGATCTTCAGAACACCTTGTGCTATGTTCGTGTCGAAGTCAACTACATATTTATTTTATTCAGTTTGGTAAATAGTCGAGTAACAGACTTAACAGTGATATTGAGCTGATCTTTACGTTTTAGTGTTTGTCAAAGTTATAATTTAAATCCACTAAAATTAACACAAATATATTATATGTAATTTTCAACGATGTTCACTACTTTTCGGTGATGTGTACACAAAATATACTATCAACTCCCGATCCAACATCTTTGAATGAAAACATTAAAGCTCCATTTTCTATGTACAGTTTTAAACTAGTTTTCAAATATATGTATTACCTTTTAACATACCAATATTGTCTTTGTCGTATTTTGTAGATTAGATAGAGTTTATCTAAAGCTTTTCTCATAATGAGTGAGCACTTATCTGCGACGATTTTCAAACGAACCTTTAATCACATGTTCTTGGTAAAATCATTAATTTACTAAAATGTTTTTATGTCGTTAGTTTTTTTGCTCCTATAGTGTCCCCTTTTGACTGTGCCTACTACATAATCAAAAACCATAGGTCATAAGCAGAACCTCAAAATCTTTTTTATTATGAACATTTCGGTGAGTGTACTACTGATTTACATTATCTAATACGACTTTGTCTTTATCCTCTGCTGAAAATTTTAAAAGTTTCCATGTTGTCGTTCCAAGTGACGTTCGAAATCTCCACCATTTCAATCGAAATCTTATTAATTAACGATTTCAAAATTAATCTTCAATTCTCAGTAGCAAGTAAGCTTGAGTGTGTAATCACATTTAGAGATATCCTTAATTTACTTGCTTTAACGTCATTCCGATTAAAAGACGTATCAATCTAAACAATCTAAGAAAAGTCATATCATTTCATATTGCGGTATCTACGATTTAAACATTATTATCATCGATTTCTATGTTGATAAAAAGATAATCACCGAAGAAAGACTAGTAATAATTGTCACAATGTTTTTACTTAGCATAATTAATCGTGTTAGAATCTTCACGGTTTTTTTCCTTATCAAACAAATCAGTCATTGGCATGTGTCTGTGAAAAAAAACCCTTTGATAAGTAAACAGTAATTAGTGTAAACAAGATAGTTAAAACAATTATACTATTATAAAAATACAATATACTTGACAAAAAACGAGCATTTCATTCAAGTTTTCTTTGAAAATTTGCTTCTAGTTATTTGTGAAGATGTAGGTAAATATTTTTCTATTTATGTGTTTTTGAAATTTTGTGGTATCTCTCTCTTTTATCTATTAGACTGATCGCAGGTCGAAAAGATCTATAATGTAGAATAGGGATGATAACTGGGTCAAATCTATAATATTTATCATTCTAATTTTAATCTGTCAGGTATATTATAATGGAAAAATATGAGACACTTTTTTTAAGTGAAATATTCTTTTGCACACCCCTTTTAAAACTTTCCGTGGGCTCTGAATTGGAGTCACGTCGCGTTCGACAATGAAAGAAATCTTTAGATTTTGGGATGATCTAGAGAGCCATGGTCATGGTTACGCCTTCCGGTTTCACCCGCGTAGTTTCCAAAGTGAGCTATCAAATTCTGAGTTCGTGGTTTTCACTTATGACCCTGTGACTGCCAATATTTTTTATCAAACTGTTCAAAATCGACAAAAATATTTTTAGATCATTGGGAAATTGTGACGCCACGTTTACATAAAACACTAATCTTATATAGGAGTGACGTCACTCCAAATTACAAAGCTCTGTATTTTCTTTGTCATTTGTTGTTTTTGACACAAAAGATAACAAAAAATGTGCTTATTATTTTGTGTAACGAATAATCTAACTAATATTTACTTACATTTTCATATGTTTTACATTTAATCATAGAATGTATAATAATAAATGCTTCTATTCTGTACACGTCGACGCTTTTGGATACAACCTCACCCTTATATCGAAGGTCCACTTCTGATGGAGCAGCCAAAGGCAACTTTGATCATTGGAACTATTACAAATGTCCTCGAGTGACCCATAGAAATGTCGTTTTTACGTGATGGAGTGATATATACTTTCAGATTAAAGCCTCTTTGAAGTGTCCACGGAATATCGTTAAATATGATTTTATGCGGCCTCCGCTGGTCCGTTAGGGACCATTTTTAGGATATTCGTAATAAGTCATGTGTGAAGATTGTTAGTGTGTAAAATGGAAGAATGTTATTGCCGTTTCGAGTTGCCGATAAAATTATTGTACAAATCTAAAGGTATATGATACAATAGATCATGTTTTGTAGAGTTTGCTAGGAGAGGTTAATAAAAAGCTCAGCAATTTACGAATATCATTTATTTTCTTAAAAAAAGAAAAAACAAATAAAATAACAATTTAAAAAATTCCATTACATTTTTTAATGAAGGTCAAACGGGACGAGGTTATCAATCTCCGTGGGTTTTTATGTATGTACATCGATTACTCCGAAATTAATGACCCGATTTCCGTGATTATTTTTTTGTTTCATAAGAATAGCTGTCATTTGGTCCCATAGAAATTTTGTACAGTTTGGTTTAGTCATTTTTATTTTAAGAAAGTAGTAAAACCTTTGTTTGTCGGGTCGATGTAATTTATTTTATAGTTAGTGTTCTGCTTTTTAGAAATTTTCATAAAGGTTGATTATAATTATATTATAGTCTAGAAAAAGGTTAATTATAAGTTTCGATAATTTATACCTACTTAAATTAAAGTTTCGACTAATTAAAAAATGATTTGAAATTATATGGCTATTTCACTAGGTCAGCTTAACGTGAATTTATTATGAGAATAGAGAATAGAATATATGAGAGACAACCAATTCAAATCATAAGCTTCAATATATTAGAATAAGTTAAATCCATTCTTAGTTGTTTTAATGAATACTTATCATCCACACAAAAGAGGAAAGATTTGATTGTTTGTTTGCATGGAATAGGCTCCGCAATTATTAGACCAATTTGAAAAATTCTTTCATTATTATACTCTTTAGTTATCTGGCATGAACATAAACTATATTTTTTTTTCAAAGAAGTTAGGGATCCGCATGAAACTTTGACAATGGAACCCAAGGTGTGGAAAAATTAAAAACTTTATCGCGTACGCTGCAGAAATTATTGACAGCAGAGGAAAGTAATGTATGACAGTTTTATAGAAAACATTAATGTCTACAAAAAAAACCATTGCAGTATATCTCTAACTATAATAGTTATGTCACAGTAGCAACATTTTTAGGTTAAAAATTGCAATTGTAATGCCAGGATTGATGATGATGGGCAGCATGAAACATGAGGATGAGTTGCAGTATTAAAGACTAAGTAGAGAGTCAAGGACATGCACCACGCTGGCCCAGTGCGGGTTGGTGGATGACACACCTCGAAAGATTCTAGGTACCTACATGTCGGTTTCCGCGCGACCACTTCGAAAGGACAATGGTGCATTGGATTTGAACCCGGGGGCTCCGGATCAGCAGTCACCAGTCGTCGTCAGATGTTTTCCCGACTAGACCATCCGTAATTACTAGGTATTGTCAAAGTTTAGGTAATTTAATAATTTTAATGAAAAATATTTACGCCAGTCATGTTTTTGAGAAATTTTAGCTTCTCAAACATGTATTTACAACAGGACACAATACATGTACATATACAAGTAATAAAAGCGAGGAAATAATAAAGGAAGTGAGCCTTTTAAAGGCGAGACTAGAGGAAGCCAAAGCAGCTATTTACAATAATTTCACTTGCCGGGTCGTCAAGGGAACCATGTTGGACGATGAGATCCTAGAGATGGCCAAGACCATCAAAAGGCCGTACTTGCCCATGTTACCAGGTAAGCAATTTTGAGTCAACACCCGCCATTCCTAAGTTCAAAAAAAATATTTTTAAATCTCGGACATCACCGCAAAGTTGTCAACTTATCGGGTTTCTATTGGATACATTTCGGAGCGTATATGCAACTGATCTACACGATCTAATTCTAATACCCCCTTGCCTTTTTTTCTATCTAACTACTCGTAGCTCGAAAAAGAAACATCGTTTCATGATTGACGTTTCATACAGCCAAACGAGGATAATTCGCTCCACTTTTGTCTTAAGAACGTCTAGGCTGTTGAACGCGTTGCCTGAGTAGGTATTTCCAGATGGTTACAATCTTTTGTTTACAATTCGATAGCGAATTGATTTCCTCTAGATAAGTACGCTTTATCGTAAACCGCATCGTCATTTAACATCAAGCGAGATGGTCAAGTGTAAACCTGTAACAGTTGCAAAAAGAAAGTTACAAATAAAATATCTCTTGTGATACTACTCCTATAAATGTGTCGTCTGACCTATCCACCTCTAAAACAAAAGTCTGAATAGTCCCAATACAAGGCCAGAACAGCGCCATACATCTTCCCCTCTCGGTTCGGTTGAGTGGCTTCGATTCATTCAGTATAGGATTTACATTCCAGTCGAGTGGTTTGGCGAGTAGCCAGTCAGGACCTAAAGGCTTGTTCGCACTAGGCTAGTAATTTAGCCTAGTGGCGAGTAATTTAGCAACTAAACGTGTATGAACAGTGAAAATTTAGTCGAGTAGTTTAGGAAGTGATTTAGTCGAGTCAATCCATTTTGTTCTATTTTCAACGGGCGAGTAGCACCCCCCACCACGCGTTCGTTGCGAGCGGTGCGCTCATTGGCTCGCTGATTAAACAGGTTCGAACTTGTCGAATTAGTCTGGAGAGAAAAATAACTTCAAACAAATGCGTTGTAGGATCTTCATGTTGCGAAACGCTACTCACTTGTGAACTGTACTAAAGCACGGTGCGAACGATTTTTGAATAGTAGCGAGTATTTTAGCTACTAAATTACTCTCTACTAGACTAATTTGCTAGCCTAATGCGAACAAGCCTTAAGGGTGTTTTACAGATGTAAACTTATACGACCAGAATTTGATAATTGGCAATGCTTTTATTGTTATTTTTTCTATGATGTATTAACGAATAAGACACGTAAGTGAGTAAGTGTAAACAGAATGCTTACCATCACTTACGTGTCTAAGTGATGGTAAGCATTCTGTTTACAGCAATACTGTGTCGTGAGGACAGGTCCTGCAACTATATTAAATTATTTAATATAATGACAGTGTTTAAATAATAAATAATAATAATAAATAATAAATTTTTTTTATTTGCTAAAAAGATATCTTACAAAACATTGGTGCGTCGGTCCCGAACTAGGTTACCCTGTATCTCGGACCCGACATCTTTCAACGGTACACAAACAAAAACTCAAAGAAACAAAAAATACAAAACAACAATACCCACCACCAACCTAATGCATCACAAAATCATTTCAATATAAGTAACATAATATGTGGGTAGTTATGAATAAACTTCAGTATGAATATGAAATATAACAATGGCAAGCAATTCTCAAACTTTCATGTCTAGGCCAAATTAAACCAGTCATCGATCATTACGCACCCCTAGATGAAGACTCCAGTAACTCAAAAAAACAGTTTTTTCAGAAATGGAGAAAAACTGTTTTCTAAACATTTATGAAAGATATAAAAAAAATAACAATAGATATTCAAAGGTAATGTTTTTCTGGAGCGTATTGAATTTACTTATTTCTTTATTAACTGTTAAAAACCTGATAATTTAGATTTTTTGAGTTACTCTAGTTTTGTAGCGGAAGTAATAACTTTTTTAATACACTAAGAAGAATTAGTCTACTTTATTAGAAATAAAATGACTTAAGTTACTTGTCATCCCAAATATTGGATCAGTTTTGTTGAGAAGTTTTGAGTTATGGTATTAGTTTTGATTTAACAAAATAAAAACGCATGTTATTAGAATGAGAATAAAATGTATAATTTATAAATCAAAGAAAAAAATGGCACATAGGAACATATTCTTACAAAATAGTATTTTTATTAGATTTTAATCAAATTGAGAGCTTTATACCTTATAAATATTATATTTTTTTTATTTTGTGTGTGTATGTATTATTATAATCACAGCATTAATAAACTATTATAAACAGTCTTTATCTCTTATAACTAGTTATCAAATTTGAGTATTCTTATAATTATAGAATTTAACCAATATAAATTTAAGAAAACAACAGCAACTGTACTAACAAAAATAAAATCAAGTACTTTAATAGTATCTAAGAGTCTAAGGCATTTACTGCTAGCATTTTAATGCTATTAGTGTTCCTACCTACTAGCTAGCTACTCGTAGCTACCTAAATAATTGTAACAGTCTTAAGTTAACAAATTAATCACAGTATGATTATTGGTTTGCTATAAGTATCACTCACTTTAATCAATCAATAACATTCAGTCTACTAAATGCTTGTAAAAATTAAAAATAAATTCTAAACACGTTAAGTTCTGTCCAACAATATCAAAAATAACTAACTAATTACAAAACATTTTTATAAAAACTATCATAGGTATGGCTTTGGAATTACATTTTTATCTACAAGTTCTTTAATATCTTTCTTTTTTGCTTCTGTCAAACTTAGTTTTTCTGTGTATGCTCTATTTAAATTTATAGAAATATTATTGGATGTAGATTCTGCTGTACGCCTACTCTTTCTTTTTTGTACCCAGCATTTTTAAATTCAGTCTCTGTAAAGATGTCTTATATAAAAATACCATTGGACTCTCCTTTTCTACTCTGAGATTTTTAAATCGTGCCACTTGATTTGATTGTTATCTTCATCTGTACTGAAGTTTGTACCCCAACTTTCTTGCAATGATTTTAGATCGTAAAAGCGGTCATGTGTCATTTCATGAACCTTGTATGCTGGTCCAGTTTTTTGGCAGACCGAATTAGTGTTATATACTGCTGTGGGGTATAAATAGGGCCCGATTTTATATGCCTTTTCACTTGCTTCTCTATGACACTGTGCACGGTGTCCCTTCGTTTTGAGAGTGGCCTCTAATTAAAAATTATGTGTTATAGACTTAACTCTCATATTAGACACAGCGTAGGCATAAGCAGACAATAAATACTTATTTTTCTGTTGCCCACTACAGTTATCTGAATAAAATATCAAATCTATATCTGTATTTGGATGGTTATTTAGCTGCATTTCAATAAAAGCTAAAACACAGGTACCAATTTCTACTGCACCACGTTTTCCTTCCGTTTCATCCCAAAAAAACAGTCTACATTCTTTGCATGCAAATCACTTATGGTAAAATTGAAACAATTTATTCTAGACTTGTAAAAAACAAAGAGACTTGTCCTTTAGGAATTTGCATTACTGCTTGGAGATCGTAAACTACTACTATGGCATCTGATTCTTTCTTGTCCTTTTCTTTCTCACTTCGTGCTAAATCTTTCTCAAGGAGATGTTGTTCATAGGCTTGCTGTAATTTTAATTTGTTTTCAGCATCTGCGTTCTTATAACTCTCGCACAAGTCACACAAGTCTTTTTTTGGCTAAAGAAACCGATATTAAATTGATAGTTAAATATGCGTTGAAACGTCGATTCAGATGCAAAAGACAAGTTATTAGCTAGGCGTAAAGCTGTATAATCCCTATAAATATCTGCTAATGACCTTTCGCTTTGAATATATTCGCGGGTAGTTTGAGCTCGAAGATAGTGTGATTCTACCCGCGGAATAGAATTGATGAATTGAACAACGCTTTTTTTAATTTCAGGATCGACCGTAGGATGATTTTTTATGTTTTCCTCTTTGCTCACCCTCTATAATTCCAGCCTCTGTCTTTTTACTTAAAGCTGTTTTAATTACTTGATCCCCTAAGTCAAGCGTGGCCTTAAAAAAAAGTTTGCAAACACAAATCCGCGAGTTATTGTTCTCAAAATAAAAGGCTGTATTGAGAGCCCGATAGTTTTCTGTACTTGAATATCGGTACTTGGGTTTTATTACTTGCGTATGACGCACAATGAACTCTCTCTGTCGCTGAAGATCGCCGAGCCCCCAAAAAGAATCAAAATTCTTTTGACGAGTTATTAAAGTGAGATTGGTATTACATTTTAATCTGCACTTTTCTCCACAAGGTGGTCGCAATTTACGAGCAGGGATCTCTTTTCCTAATTTGCCCCGGGACTTATACGCCTTTCCTGTATTTTTGAGGGACTTAGCTAAATTCGCCTTCCAATTCTCTGGTTTTCTTAATTTTTTTCTTACCCTGAACTATTTCTTCCTGCGCTAAGCTGTTTTCATTTGGATAAATATTTTGACCTACATTATTCTCGTGATTCATCATCACGTCATCATTCGTATCAATTGCGTTTTCTTCATTATTTATACTACTACTACTGCTGCTTGAACTGCTGCTGGAACTCGAACTGCTGCTAGAACTCGAACTGCTGGATGAAGATGACAGGGAGCGACTTCGTGGCATTTTGATGGAGTAGGCGTCATAGGCAAAGGAGAGAAAATTATTTTGGTTTACGTGTAGGTTTTACGTAGTGTGGATCTGCATCAGAATCATCAAACTCGCTTTCATCGTCGCTATGGGTTGCTGATGAGACAACATGCCGACGTTTCGGAACTCTTGGTAGTCTGTCAGGAGTATGTTGTTCAGGTTGCAGTGTAGACCCCAAATCAACATTTAGCGAAGATTCTAAAAGGCTTGGTGATGAATTTATTACCATACCCGGGATAAACTTCTTACAGCCAGCTCCAATGCTGCTGGCGGTTCTTCTCCAATGCTGGCTGGATCCTCTTTTCCAGAGTTCAGCATCTCTAACATTAGTTTTCCTCGGCCTTTCATTGTTCTAAAACAAATAATGTTCATATTAAGTAAAAAGTCA
Source organism: Ectropis grisescens (assembly GCA_017562165.1). NCBI lineage: Eukaryota > Metazoa > Arthropoda > Insecta > Lepidoptera > Geometridae > Ectropis > Ectropis grisescens. The sequence continues at coordinate 22,492,400 of CM029783.1, forward strand.
TGTAAAGTCAATCAACTAAAAAACAAAAAATATCACAAACTACAAATCGAGTATTTATAACACATAATGAACCGTATTACAAACGTCATAACAGCCTATTTAATTTTTATAATTATGTTGTATTTAAATAAACAAGCCAAACATAAAAAGTTAAACTTTCATTCAATAAAACTAACGTAAATCAAAATTTTATTTTACTTTCATGTAAATGCGAGCAATTCAAAATAACAAAACCAAAATTGTAATATAATTTCATCAAAACCCCCGCATGTCAAAATAAACAAACATTAACATCAATTAAAATTCAGCAAAACTTAATCAACTCGAAATAATACATGAAACTTACCTTATAAATTTCACGTAAACTCCAGCAATCCAAAATCTGCGCCTATTCAAACGTCATTCACTGGCATCGTTCGGAAGGTAACTAAAGATGGCGGACTAATATTCGCGCGGTTCGGGATACGCTCATTCAAGTAAACAGATGTTTCGCGCCATTTTTTATAAACGGTTGGCAGTATTGTTGAATGAGTTATATCGCCGTATAGGTACTCGACACGGGAATTCGAAGTCGTCATTAACTCCATATTCGACTTTTTAGAGTTAATGGAGTTTACATCTAGTTATGCGATTATAGTATTTATCTGTATTTGAAACTGATGTCACAAGTTCAACTGCCACTATATGACATTATTCCATGTATGTTTATTTATTTATTAAATTTAAGTTTTTTTGCAATACATATTTGTTGTTTGTAATTTGTAATATAATATTCACATGCAATTATCATTTAGCTCTGCACCACCATTAGATTCTCAGTTTGTACATAATCAGCAGAAAGTAGCCAGTTCTGTAATACTGTTTTAGTTTCCTGTTTTGACAAATTTATAATGTGTAAGTTTTTGTTTACCCTATTGTATAAAAAGAGAGCAAAAAAAGAAAATTGGGTTTTATAAAATGTGTTCGATATATGTGAGATCCGATGGGAATTGATTTTAGCTTGCGATGTTTTCTGTGTGCCTGAACAATGTCAAATGGAATCTTGGTGTGTTGGTAAAGCACAATAGCAAGTATATACAGCTGTCGAACTGTTAAAACTTTTGCAATTTTGTATAGCTCAGTAGTAGGGTATCTGAAATGTCTGAATAACATGACTTTTAAAACAGATCTTTGGGTCCTTTCGAGATGAAGTAAATGCGTCTTGAAAGCACCGCCCCATACTGTTATACAATAGGTCAATATGGATTGACAGAGGGCTGTATACGTCATTTTCAAGAGATCAGAATTAGCAACACTCCTGAGTTTCTTAAACACCCATACCAACTTCCGTACACGCGCAGATACCATTTCTATGTGAGGAAGCCATGACATTCTATTGTCCAACATCACCCCCAGATATTTTATCTGTGTTACTTTTCCTAAACAAGGGCAGGCACAACTTGCTGTAGTCTCATTGCAAGAATGGATTGTGATAGTAAGATTATCAGGGGGGTTATTGTTAGAACGAAGGGAGAATGGGATATACTTAGTTTTGAGACATTGAGCGCTAATATATTATCTTGGAGACCAGAAGCTACCTTTTTCATTCCTTCATTTGCTAATGCGTAAACTTCGGCCCAAGTGTTACCCTGAAATACAATCGCAGTATCATCAGCATACGTGTAGATTTGAGCATTTTCAATGTCAAGGTTACACAGACAGTTTATGTAACATAAAAACAGACTCGGACCAGTTATGCTACCTTGTGGCACACCGTACGAAATGACAGCCTCACTACTCAGGTGATTACCAATTCTCACTCTTTGAGTTCTATTTGAAAGATAGTCGTTGAACAAATCTAGACAGTTGCCCCTTATACCAATTCGTTCCAGTTTTCTGACTAGGATAGGGATCGAAAGTCCATCAAATGCCTTTGCAATGTCAAGAAAAACGGCAATACATTTTTTACCTTTGTCCAGTGCTTGAGAGACATTGACACATAAATCACGCACTGCGTCTTCCGTTGACTTGCCAGCTCTAAAACCGTACTGGTGGTCAGATAGTGTATTTTGTTTGGTCAGGTAATCCAAGAGTCTTTTATTTAAATTATAATAGAATAAAACATGAATCAATTTTAATTTTGATATTTTTTAGTTTAGCTTACTTTATGATCATTCTAAGCTGGATGGGCAAGTCCATTTTAAAAGTACGAAATTATTAGAAAATGTATTTACTTTTGTTATGATACCAGTTTCATAAACGCGATAATGTAATAAAGCTACCATACAAACTTTACGCTCGACGCATAGAAAATACGACAGTGTGACGTCACGTTTCTGTGGTGATTTGTATGAAGTGTTTTTGGGAGAGTCCAAAATTGTGATTTTAAAATCGTGATATCACGGGAAGTTTTTAAGATATCAAAGTAATTCTATCACCTATGTTTCAGCTATTGAGTAGCCTTTTCATGACACTTTAAATAAAAAATGAGTCGACATGCCAGTTTAGATTTTGTCGGATTAATATAGATTCTATATTAATCCAACAAAATACTCGTATTTGTTGCAGGTAATAATTGAAACAATATTTGGCTCAGTAAAAAAGAGATACTTACAACCTATAAAATTATTAGCATGGGCAAAACTTTTTTTTTTATAATAATAATAATCGTTTATTTCCAAAAAAAATACAATATAGCACATTTAACATGATGTTGACATTTCTTAAATTGATATAAATCTACTAGAAGTACCATTGAGCCCCAAACTAGGCTATGCCTGTATCTTGGGCGCCCCTTCAAATTTCCGAAACGTTTCAAGTAAGATCGCTGTTGACAGTACTTATGCAACTTATTGACATAATTAATTACATGCTATTAACTTAAAAAGAGAAGAAAAAAACACATAAAATAATAATAATAAACTATAGGTACTATTACTTATACAACTTCTATAAAACTGTCGGGTTTACAGAGCGAATCACGTTATCAAATTTATTTAACGAAGCGCTAATCCTTATCGGTTGTTAAAGATAAGTATCCACATGGAAAGTGCGTGGCATTTGCATGGGAATTAAGGAAAACATGATCGTTATCGAGAGTTTAGTAAAAGTAACGAAAACATTACTACTCATTCTGTTAAGACTTCAGGCCCTAGTTATATTTTAAACGTCTCTTGGAGCTGGCAAAAACGTGAACTTATAATGCAAATGTATGGTGGCAACATTTGCAACATATGCACACATATGCGAATAATGGTACCAACATTTACCACGATAAGCGCCAAAGTTTAAAAAATACGCAACTAACTTCTGTATGTCATAATTGGGTGTCGACAAGCGCGCATTGCAAAGAATCACTCTGAAGAAACTGTTTCTAGGCCAATTCATCATGTCGTTTTTTTTGCTGTTGGTGTGTTCGTACATCGTTATTTGTTATTACTCTCATGATTGTTCCCAAGCACACCAATTGAAGCAAAACTTCTAAAGATTATTTCTATTAATCAATTAGTAGTAAGCTTTTTAACCAATGATATCTTAATGATCGTCAAGTTTATAAGTATAAACGTGATGCGAAAGACATCATGTCAGCTGGTGTCTTGGCAGTTGGAAACGTAAGACCGAAGATCGTACTCAGTGGCTTATTACGGGAGAGGCCTAAATCTAACAGTGGACGAATACTGGCTGAGGATAATGAAACTTTTATGAACATGTGGAGCTCCCCTAACTATCTGCGCAGTAGCTGCCTACATTTGTTGGGACTCTTTTTACCCCACTTTGGATGTCAGCACTAAGTATGCTGATATGCTATAAGTGTCCGAAGACAAAAGAAGCTCGAACTAAGTATGAGTAATGTTTCAAAAATATTCTCGTCTTGCTCTCGAAAATTTTGTTGAATGGAATATTTGTGAAGTATTCATGATTTATGTTTCACCCGTTATAGGGCTGGTCTATTTACATCTACAAAATCATTTTTAGTTTGTTTGTTTTCATTTTTAACAAAATATATCGTAAAAAGAGATGTATACCCAATCAATCTAGTAGATTCAGCGAAAGCATTTGATAATGTCTCATCATGACTAGTACAAAATATGGAGCTTCTCAGAGTTAGAGATGTTATTTTGGTCACAGCTCAGTGTGTGACAAAAAACAATATTGAAAGTTACGATAAAACAATAATGTGTGAGGTCCCGTATAGCATAAGCAGTCCAATTCATGTTCTCACTACAGGGACTCGAGATTTTCTCTCACAACGAGAGAGCAAAGACTAATCCACTAATTTGACCAATTATTATGAATTGACGGATGTCTTCAATTCATGTCTTCAAAATATATCTTTCATGGAAAATGCTGGTTCCCTCACGAAGTTTTCTTCGCCTTTAAAGGACAGTGGTGATAACATTTGCATTTGCTGTTGATACAATACACAAGGATGCAACGAGAGCTCGTACTACAACCTCAAAATTGTTAGTTGGGAATTGTTACCGGCGTGTTGTGAACCATTAAATATTCGACTTTACCTAAACGCAGTTTACTTTCAGCTTCAAAATGATCTTGGTTATTTTTGTTCGCTTGTTTGATTTTTCTCAAAATTTGTAGAAGAACAAAAATATCACATAATACCTACCTTAAATAGCAAACAAAGCGCACTATCATGAGAGGAACTATTCCGAAACTTTTGAGCGCAAAGGTTTATTTATTGGGCAATAAAGCACCGCCATGTGAGCCATAAAAAGTAACAAAACGCATATAAACCTGTATTGTTTTTTAGAAGGCACGTAAACGCGCGCTTAAATACTACCGAATAGGAGAATATAAAACGTGAAAACGAAAGTAGAGTGAATACAAGACACGGAATGAAATGATATACGACTAATATAAAGTACATAGTTACAAAATAAAAAAGTAGGCCAGGTATATGCTATTTTAGACTAAATTCTAACCGTGTTCAAAATTTCAACCCGATCAGACCGCTTAACAAATATTGTTCTCTCTTTCCTTTTCGCTTGAAATGATAGAGACAGTAATAGCAAAGTCATAGCCGATTTAATTAGGCGGTAGAGAGCCAGTTCAGCTATTCGTGACTGAGCAACTTGCAATATGCTATGCAATCAAATGCATTTTTGCAAAATAACTCAAACAATATTTTTAGTTGCTGCAAAATCTTCCAATAGTTGGCGTTTAGTGGGAAATCTACAGAACAAAAGTAACATACTCGTATTAAGTAAAATTCACAACATTCAAGTAATAATTTCTTCCTTAGAAATGAATCGCATTCTTTGAACGTTAAACTAAGGCCAAGACGTTTCAACCGGTACAAATCAATATGACCGTTTTCCACGAAGGATATCGTCAAAGCACTTCCTCTTGAGGCTTCCTGAAAGATGCAGACAGCCAGATAAAAGATAAAAACACTTTGAAAGATATAATAAACCCTCTTTTTTGCCCGACGGATATCCTCCCAATAATAACTAGCACAGTAGAACACACTTTATAACTTCAAGATATTTATAGTCGGGGAGTTTACCGTACAGTTTTTATTGTGTAATTTTATCTTTGTTTTGGTTGCAAGTCACAAAAAAACTTAAGTTAAGTTACTTAAAAACTTTAGCATAGCAGTAGAGTAAGTAACATACAAACAAAAAGATATGACCGGATTGCGAACCTTCTCCTTTTTTCAAGACAGATTAAATGATTTGATCGATGGGAGATCTAATAAAGCGCTGTTCAGCTCGCAGGTCGGAAAAGCAGCTTCGAATATCGTGGCGTGATCACGTTCCAAAGACACGTTGCGATAACGCCGTAATCCTACTGTTGCTCAGAATAATTGAGGTTGGTACAATGTAGCTATACATTAGGCTGGTGTAACACACTGTTTATGGAAATTTATAGAACTGAAAAGAAACTGACCCCGAAATCCGATTTAGGTATCACATTCCACAGACTTGAAGAATTAGATTTTTCCAGGTAATTTGGTATCAAGTTCATAATTTCGCATAATATAACATAAAAAGTGTGTATGTCGCAGCTGGATTGTATAATCCGCCGTATTACATTACGGCTAGCCATTTTGAAAAACAGGACCATTTTGTAATGCGGCAGTTCAACGATGAGCCGCATTGTCATTGCGATACGTTCTTTAATCCGGGGGCCAAAGTTTAGCCGCATTGTACTACTGCTTAAATTGTAGGGTGACCATACTTACAAAATAAACAAAGAAAATGTATTATATTAATCAGAAAAAGCTGAAAGATTATCTCTTGCCATATGTCTTACTTTGTTTTTAAATCTTACCTCTCAGATAAAATTTGAAAGCCTCTAACTTGATATTGGTGATGGTACAACTGAGAAATATGGTGCACTTAGACAAAGGTCTATTGAGATTTGATTCCGGGTGGGCTCCCGTCAGAAACTCAAGGGAGGTCCTGAGTGGAGCGAGCCATGCGAGACCGAGCGCTACGAAAGAGAGAGCTGTCGAGCGAAGCGATCCGGCGACCTCCATAGTGGAGCATAGTCCGAGTATGGAGAAGCAACCTTAGGGCTGACCGCAGAGCTTCTGGCTCCCGCATTTTTTATATACACTCTAGGGTTAGTAGCGACAAGACTAGGTAGAGTCAGGTGCTCCGAGTCGGATCTGGGTCCTTCGTAACCTACCCGGTCCGATTTAGTCGTAGCACGGTAAACGGTGATAAACCACCTCAATAATATTGTGTAGGTTTCCGCCGAACACCAAAATCCCCAGTCACCTTAGCAATTTAGCTACACACGTACTGTTTTCAGCGCCAAGGTTGTTGTTATGTCAGACAGCGCCATGAGTGTTAAGAATCAGAACTAAAAATTGTCAAAGCGCCGGCTAATCTTTCGCTTTATTACATTACGGCTAGCCGTTTTGAATGACGTATAGCGTCGAATACATTCTGGTTGTTTTTTTATCAGCCGGAGTCAATCTGGCTAATCGCTAAACCGCCGCTTTACAAACCGGCCCTCTTTTTCAAAACGGCTAGCCGTAATATAATACGGCGAATTATTCAATCCGGCTACGACATGTACACAACCAGACACACGATTACAAAATTACAAGGTGGAACTAAAGAAGAATTTTTACTTCTTTTTTCTCTACAATCTGCACTAAATTTGTTTTAAAGTTTCTACAACAATACTATGTATTCATCTTCTGATAAATATTTGATTAATATATCAATTAAGTTTAGGTATGTCTTAAGATAATGTTATCATGACATCACACGTAATTTATCAAACGGCTTTAACATATCTTTGTTCATTAATTCACGAATAAACTTCATACCGATACGAATAGAAACTGACGTTTTATCTTTTTAAGCTATCATATTTTATACAGGTATCATAAACGTATTATACTGGCAGCTCTTAACCAGAATTTTCCAGAAAAATCATTCATTGCGGTTTTTACCAGTGCCCTTACTTTCACAATGGTTTCATTATCAAAAAGAAATCACTTTTAGCGATAAGTTTGCCTTTGTGCCCAAAATGTTCTATATTAAAAGTATAATAATTACTTATCCATGTGTTGGTTTTTGGAGTATGTTAAAGTGTGTTTGTGTCGTAATATGTTGTGCTCAGTAGTTTATTATATCCAAGGTCAATTTTAGCATTTATTCATTACACTCACAATATTTATTTTTAAATAAACGACATCTATTATTTTCACAAATACCTACTGTTTCACTAAGTATACATTTCAAGTGTAGGGACGGTCACAATTAAAGCTATCGATGGAAAATAAATGACAGTTAAAGCAAACTAAAGCTCAAATCTTTAATCTCAAAAAAAAAATGTTGAAACTTTTTGCGTCCGTATATAAGTAAACACATACGGACGTAAAAGGTTTTTTATTTTAATATAACTTACGTTTAGGTACGCTCTTTCTGCGTAAGCTAAAAGTAGTCTAGGCAGTAGATCACATAAACCCATCTGACGTGAGTTCTATTTAAAATAGCGCCACTAATTTCTATTTGTGTCGAATTTAAATATCAGTGTGCACGGGCACTTATCAGCCAACTTCTGTCGTGATTTGTTGTCGGTATGAGCGGGCATTGTTAAAAATTTACTGATTTTTTTTGTTTTGCAAGCGTACCTAAATTATTAATATTTGAAAACTAAAAGCACCACCATTTTATAAAGGAAAATAATGGTCTGATTGTGTTAGTAAAAAAAAAATAGTGCGTAGAGTCCCTCCGCGCGACAGAAGTGAAATTTTTCACTCTCACTCTGTCTCTTATTATTCCCCCTCCACCACAACAGTGCCTTCATACCCACTCCATGGTAGCGTTAAACGTTTGACGGAATCTTGTTGGAAGTCGCATAAGAAGTTTCACTTAAAAATCATTTAAATAACCTTAACATTGCCACTATCCACCTCCTCTCCTAATCTAAGATTGTTTGACCTATCGCTTTGATCTCGACCTTCACGTAGAGTGATATACAGAGATGGGAAGACGATTGCGATGAAAGAGACAGATAACGACTCGAGTGAAAGTATCGCTTTGAAGCACTCCTCCGATGAGGGTGAAATCACTTGGAATGCGAGCGCCGTATGAAAATTAGAGATAAGGATGGGAAAAAGTCAGATGCTTGCGCGCGCTTTTTATGTTGTGTTTTAAAATGATAGATAGATAGATTAACTCTTTATTGCACTCAATAAAAACAAAAATACATAAAAACTTAAAGACTAAAATTAAAGTTAAAGTTTCGCTTAAAGCGATCTCTTCCAGGCAACCGTAGGATGGAAAACCAGATACGAAAACAGAAAGACGGGAAGTACAAATAAAAAGTGGTGAATACCTTTATAATATATTAAAATAAAACTGCAATAATATGAGTAATAATTTGATTAAAATAAATGTATGATATAGACTAGAAGTACTGGCGGTTCCCGTTTCCGTTATTTCCCCAAGCTAAAAAGTAGCCTAAACGTTTTTTTAAACCATAGCCTATCTGTATTTAAAATTTCAGCCCGATCCGTTCATAAACTACGACATGATTGAACCACAAACATCTAAACATTGACATTCATAATACGAGTATTAAAAGGACTAGCTGTGCCTCGCAGTTTTAGTCATGTAGTTACCGTTAGTTTCCCAGGATTAAAAGTAGTAGGAAAGTTTTTGTCTCTGAGTCACCACCGTTAGATGGCAAATGCGGTGGGCTGTAGAGGAAGAGAGTGCTGGTAATGTAGCACGGCGTTCTCTCTCTGTCCTCTGCTGCCGAAAAGTGATCATCATCATCATCATCATCATCATCAAATCAAATTATTAATTTGTCAGAACATGGTTGTGTAATCACATATATTAACAACAGTGTAAAGATGCAATTCAAGTTTAGTGTCTCATGTTCTTGCCTGTTTCGGCGTACAAATTTTAATAACAGGAATTAATAATACTTAATCATGCTTACAAATAAATAAATAAAAGTAACAAGGATCATTTAAAATCTACTCTTAACAAATTACACATTCAGGTCATATTATGTCACCACTGTGATAACACATAAATTAAATTAAATAATGGATAGCAACAATGTCAAATTATAATATAGAATGTCAATAGGAATTAATAAATCTTAGTAATTATATATTGTTGAATGTCATTAATTATACAAGGTCAATGTATAATTCATGACATTTTCATAAGATCATCATCAGCCGCAAGACATCCACTGCTGAACATAGGCCTCCTCCCTAGATTTCCACAACGAACAATCCTGCGCAACCTGCAACCAGCGGTTTCCAGCGACCTTTGTCATCTGCCGAAAAGTGATAGGCGGCGGGAATAGTGACTGACCTGACGCGTAGCGAAGGACCAATCAATGGTCGTCAAACATAGGTACTATCCCGATATATATCGTCAATGCTATTCATGAAGGTAATGATAACCGTGTGAGTACAGTGACGGAATTATAGTTCTGTTGCTTTTAGCCTATTTATCAACCTAGGATCCTATTACTAAACTAATATAGGTAATGGCTAAGTTTGAATGTTTGATACTCAATCACGTTGTGCTGTCTTAATAGATCGTGTTTAAATTTGGAAAACATAATATATATATTATAGTATTGAAATTAACATGGTTGTTACACATATTTTTATGTTTGGCATCCCGCAGTGCCAAACGGGCAGCTGTCTGTCGCGCGCGTGCACTTTCCTTGAAAAAGCCGCCGGACGCGGCCGAAACTCGAGTCGGATTGACCGACCGTATATACGTGAGTGCCCCGTTATCCAATTAAATATATATATTATAGCCTGGAATAACATACCAGCTTTTTTGCAAGAAAAATAACGAGAACGAGAAATGTGCGGTTTTTTATCTAAGCTTTTATAGGTTTACACTTGACCACCATGTCGCCTGATATTAAGCGACAATGCGGTGTACATGCGGTAAACTCACGGTGCAGTTTTAGTAAATTGTTATTTACATTCTTTGACTATTATCTAAATTTGTCGCATAGTTTAACACAATCCGTCTATACGTTTAGACGTGAATGAGCAAAACACATCAAAACATCTAAACTTTCGCATTTATAATAAATAGGCTATTGCTTAAGCGACATTGTTTCATGGTTGATGTTCCAAAAACACTAACGAAGAAATTTGAGTCCACGTTTGTGAAAAGAACATCTAGGTTGTGGAATACGTTGTCTGAGTGGGGTTTCCCCGATAGTTACAATCTTTGTGTCTTCAAATCGAGAGTGAATCAGTTTCATCTAGGTAAACACGCTCCAACGTAGATCGCTTCATCGCTTAACATCAGGCGAGATGGTGGTCAAGTGTGAACCTATTATAGTTAATATTTTATTTTTTTAAATAGTAGGTAGGGTTTTAATTCACTGTGAAAGCCGTGTGGAAGTTTGGGGTCCACAAGGTCCTGAGGTAGACGTTACTTTATAGATCAAGGGTCTACTTTGTTATTCTGTGTTCATGATGTGACCCCGCGCATGTGTGGGTGGAAAAGATCAAAGTGGAACACTTCTGGTGTTTACATTCGATAGACTGTTCGGTTAGCTCTTGGCGCCTTTTATTTAAATTATTGTTTTTAGGAACTGGCTGTTTGGAAACAAAATATTTTTAGCATCAAATAAATGTCTGTGGAATTCGAATTATTGTGTTTTTTTTTAAGAAAAAATATATATTTATAAGTCATAAATTTCGTGGCAAAACATTTTGAACCGATAACGTCCGAATTAATACAAAAAAGTATTGTAACTTGATACCTAGTGGCTTCTCCATAAATTACACAATGACATACAATTATGGAAATTGTGTATTCAAAATAAAAAAGAATGGAAGAGAGAAATAAATTCCAAACAAATACATCCACAAAACCTAAGCTAGAAAGATCTTTGCTGGCGATCAAATTATAACTTCAGGGATTTTAATTATATTTATTATTCCTAATTTTGCCTTGGATTGCTTCTTTTTTTTGTATTTTGAAGTTATACTTCTTTAGGCGCGTTATGAAAAAATGATGAGAGTGAAATTTTAAGATGCGCTTTCAGGTGCGCACCTGTGACACAAAATTAACAGTATGAAGTCGTCTGCTTAAGGTGGTTCGATTTTCAAATTTTCATACTAATCTATTTGACCATTCATGGGCGACGAGAGTATAATTTTACACTGAAATGACTATAGTTGGCATTTAAATTGGTCTTTATTTGCGGTATTTCATATTTAGTTGAAGAAAATTGTAGATTAATAGTAGAAATAACATCGAATTTTTTGTTCATTTATGTCAATGTTGAGTGAACACAGATAGTGTCGTACGGTTGCCGCTACTAGGCATAGAATTAATAATACTTAATCATGCTTACAAATAAATAAATAAAAGTAACAAGGATCATTTAAAATCTACTCTTAACAAATTACACATTCAGGTCATATTATGTCACCACTGTGATAACACATAAATTAAATTAAATAATGGATAGCAACAATGTCAAATTATAATATAGAATGTCAATAGGAATTAATAAATCTTAGTAATTATATATTGTTGAATGTCATTAATTATACAAGGTCAATGTATAATTCATGACATTTTCATAAGATCATCATCAGCCGCAAGACATCCACTGCTGAACATAGGCCTCCTCCCTAGATTTCCACAACGAACAATCCTGCGCAACCTGCAACCAGCGGTTTCCAGCGACCTTTGTCATCTGCCGAAAAGTGATAGGCGGCGGGAATAGTGACTGACCTGACGCGTAGCGAAGGACCAATCAATGGTCGTCAAACATAGGTACTATCCCGATATATATCGTCAATGCTATTCATGAAGGTAATGATAACCGTGTGAGTACAGTGACGGAATTATAGTTCTGTTGCTTTTAGCCTATTTATCAACCTAGGATCCTATTACTAAACTAATATAGGTAATGGCTAAGTTTGAATGTTTGATACTCAATCACGTTGTGCTGTCTTAATAGATCGTGTTTAAATTTGGAAAACATAATATATATATTATAGTATTGAAATTAACATGGTTGTTACACATATTTTTATGTTTGGCATCCCGCAGTGCCAAACGGGCAGCTGTCGCGCGCGTGCACTTTCCTTGAAAAAGGCCGCCGGACGCGGCCGAAACTCGAGTCGGATTGACCGACCGTATATACGTGAGTGTCCCGTTATCCAATTAAATATATATATTATAGCCTGGAATAACATACCAGCTTTTTTGCAAGAAAAATAACGAGAACGAGAAATGTGCGGTTTTTTTTATCTAAGCTTTTATAGGTTTACACTTGACCACCATGTCGCCTGATATTAAGCGACAATGCGGTGTACATGCGGTAAACTCACGGTGCAGTTTTAGTAAATTGTTATTTACATTCTTTGACTATTATCTAAATTTGTCGCATAGTTTAACACAATCCGTCTATACGTTTAGACGTGAATGAGCAAAACACATCAAAACATCTAAACTTTCGCATTTATAATAAATAGGCTATTGCTTAAGCGACATTGTTTCATGGTTGATGTTCCAAAAACACTAACGAAGAAATTTGAGTCCACGTTTGTGAAAAGAACATCTAGGTTGTGGAATACGTTGTCTGAGTGGGGTTTCCCCGATAGTTACAATCTTTGTGTCTTCAAATCGAGAGTGAATCAGTTTCATCTAGGTAAACACGCTCCAACGTAGATCGCTTCATCGCTTAACATCAGGCGAGATGGTGGTCAAGTGTGAACCTATTATAGTTAATATTTTATTTTTTAAATAGTAGGTAGGGTTTTAATTCACTGTGAAAGCCGTGTGGAAGTTTGGGGTCCACAAGGTCCTGAGGTAGACGTTACTTTATAGATCAAGGGTCTACTTTGTTATTCTGTGTTCATGATGTGACCCCGCGCATGTGTGGGTGGAAAAGATCAAAGTGGAACACTTCTGGTGTTTACATTCGATAGACTGTTCGGTTAGCTCTTGGCGCCTTTTATTTAAATTATTGTTTTTAGGAACTGGCTGTTTGGAAACAAAATATTTTTAGCATCAAATAAATGTCTGTGGAATTCAATTATTGTGTTTTTTTTAAGAAAAAATATATATTTATAAGTCATAAATTTCGTGGCAAAACATTTTGAACCGATAACGTCCGAATTAATACAAAAAAGTATTGTAACTTGATACCTAGTGGCTTCTCCCATAAATTACACAATGACATACAATTATGGAAATTGTGTATTCAAAATAAAAAAGAATGGAAGAGAGAAATAAATTCCAAACAAATACATCCACAAAACCTAAGCTAGAAAGATCTTTGCTGGCGATCAAATTATAACTTCAGGGATTTTAATTATATTTATTATTCCTAATTTTGCCTTGGATTGCTTCTTTTTTTTGTATTTTGAAGTTATACTTCTTTAGGCGCGTTATGAAAAAATGATGAGAGTGAAATTTTAAGATGCGCTTTCAGGTGCGCACCTGTGACACAAAATTAACAGTATGAAGTCGTCTGCTTAAGGTGGTTCGATTTTCAAATTTTCATACTAATCTATTTGACCATTCATGGGCGACGAGAGTATAATTTTACACTGAAATGACTATAGTTGGCATTTAAATTGGTCTTTATTTGCGGTATTTCATATTTAGTTGAAGAAAATTGTAGATTAATAGTAGAAATAACATCGAATTTTTTGTTCATTTATGTCAATGTTGAGTGAACACAGATAGTGTCGTACGGTTGCCGCTACTAGGCATAGAATTAATAATACTTAATCATGCTTACAAATAAATAAATAAAAGTAACAAGGATCATTTAAAATCTACTCTTAACAAATTACACATTCAGGTCATATTATGTCACCACTGTGATAACACATAAATTAAATTAAATAATGGATAGCAACAATGTCAAATTATAATATAGAATGTCAATAGGAATTAATAAATCTTAGTAATTATATATTGTTGAATGTCATTAATTATACAAGGTCAATGTATAATTCATGACATTTTCATAAGATCATCATCAGCCGCAAGACATCCACTGCTGAACATAGGCCTCCTCCCTAGATTTCCACAACGAACAATCCTGCGCAACCTGCAACCAGCGGTTTCCAGCGACCTTTGTCCTATCTGCCGAAAAGTGATAGGCGGCGGGAATAGTGACTGACCTGACGCGTAGCGAAGGACCAATCAATGGTCGTCAAACATAGGTACTATCCCGATATATATCGTCAATGCTATTCATGAAGGTAATGATAACCGTGTGAGTACAGTGACGGAATTATAGTTCTGTTGCTTTTAGCCTATTTATCAACCTAGGATCCTATTACTAAACTAATATAGGTAATGGCTAAGTTTGAATGTTTGATACTCAATCACGTTGTGCTGTCTTAATAGATCGTGTTTAAATTTGGAAAACATAATATATATATTATAGTATTGAAATTAACATGGTTGTTACACATATTTTTATGTTTGGCATCCCGCAGTGCCAAACGGGCAGCTGTCGCGCGCGTGCACTTTCCTTGAAAAAGGCCGCCGGACGCGGCCGAAACTCGAGTCGGATTGACCGACCGTATATACGTGAGTGTCCCGTTATCCAATTAAATATATATATTATAGCCTGGAATAACATACCAGCTTTTTTGCAAGAAAAATAACGAGAACGAGAAATGTGCGGTTTTTTTTTATCTAAGCTTTTATAGGTTTACACTTGACCACCATGTCGCCTGATATTAAGCGACAATGCGGTGTACATGCGGTAAACTCACGGTGCAGTTTTAGTAAATTGTTATTTACATTCTTTGACTATTATCTAAATTTGTCGCATAGTTTAACACAATCCGTCTATACGTTTAGACGTGAATGAGCAAAACACATCAAAACATCTAAACTTTCGCATTTATAATAAATAGGCTATTGCTTAAGCGACATTGTTTCATGGTTGATGTTCCAAAAACACTAACGAAGAAATTTGAGTCCACGTTTGTGAAAAGAACATCTAGGTTGTGGAATACGTTGTCTGAGTGGGGTTTCCCCGATAGTTACAATCTTTGTGTCTTCAAATCGAGAGTGAATCAGTTTCATCTAGGTAAACACGCTCCAACGTAGATCGCTTCATCGCTTAACATCAGGCGAGATGGTGGTCAAGTGTGAACCTATTATAGTTAATATTTTATTTTTTTAAATAGTAGGTAGGGTTTTAATTCACTGTGAAAGCCGTGTGGAAGTTTGGGGTCCACAAGGTCCTGAGGTGAACGTTACTTTATAGATCAAGGGTCTACTTTGTTATTCTGTGTTCATGATGTGACCCCGCGCATGTGTGGGTGGAAAAGATCAAAGTGGAACACTTCTGGTGTTTACATTCGATAGACTGTTCGGTTAGCTCTTGGCGCCTTTTATTTAAATTATTGTTTTTAGGAACTGGCTGTTTGGAAACAAAATATTTTAGCATCAAATAAATGTCTGTGGAATTCGAATTATTGTGTTTTTTTTTAAGAAAAAATATATATTTATAAGTCATAAATTTCGTGGCAAAACATTTTGAACCGATAACGTCCGAATTAATACAAAAAAGTATTGTAACTTGATACCTAGTGGCTTCTCCCATAAATTACACAATGACATACAATTATGGAAATTGTGTATTCAAAATAAAAAGAATGGAAGAGAAATAAAATTCCAAACAAATACATCCACAAAACCTAAGCTAGAAAGATCTTTGCTGGCGATCAAATTATAACTTCAGGGATTTTAATTATATTTATTATTCCTAATTTTGCCTTGGATTGCTTCTTTTTTTTGTATTTTGAAGTTATACTTCTTTAGGCGCGTTATGAAAAAATGATGAGAGTGAAATTTTAAGATGCGCTTTCAGGTGCGCACCTGTGACACAAAATTAACAGTATGAAGTCGTCTGCTTAAGGTGGTTCGATTTTCAAATTTTCATACTAATCTATTTGACCATTCATGGGCGACGAGAGTATAATTTTACACTGAAATGACTATAGTTGGCATTTAAATTGGTCTTTATTTGCGGTATTTCATATTTAGTTGAAGAAAATTGTAGATTAATAGTAGAAATAACATCGAATTTTTTGTTCATTTATGTCAATGTTGAGTGAACACAGATAGTGTCGTACGGTTGCCGCTACTAGGCATAGAATACATAATAGTAATTATACGGCGAAGACGCGCGACGTTGCCAGCTCGTGACATACGCGGGTAACGCGCTGTTGCCGCTCTTCTCTGTCAACTTTGCTCAGCTGGCTCAGCTCAAGAATGAAATAAATTATTGAAAGATTGGACAATGTATTGCCAGTATTTGAATGTTATATATTGGATAAATTTTCGGTGGCGATAAATTTAATAAAATAAAAGAAGTATAACTTCTCACGCGCGTACATAAGTACACGCACCCATTATTTTTTTTAAAGTATCTTTGAATATGAACTGTATAACAAACAGACTGTTAAATAACAAAAAGACAGCACTTTGACAAGACATGACGTTTTATTTGAGTTTAGCCGCCACTTTTCATAATATTTACTCAAGACATAACCCAAAAATCTGTACATTTTTAGAGCCTTTACGTATGTGATTTTATCCTGCCGTCTATTAACTATAATGTCACCAATTGTTACTTTATTTTAATATTTTTGTCTCGTTTTCAAATTATCCAACAAATAACAATGCGAACGTCCGAATGTTTGTTGCTCAATCATGTTTGAACAGCTGAACGGATTGGGCTTAAATTTACAACACAGATAGTTTATAGACTAAAGTAACACATAATCTACTTTATCTTGAGGGAAACTTACGGCAACGCAACTACGTGGGTGAAACCACAAGTAGCTGCTAGAGTCACCAACATCATCATCAGTCCATTAAATGTTCCCACTGCTGGGACTCGGGCCTTCTCTCGCAAGGAGAGAGTTAAGGCATATGAACATATGAACTTGAACCCAATCTACAGGGTAGGAATGCAAATAAACATTTATTCAAATTACATCAATTTTATAATTATTTTAAATATTTGTTTCGCATGAAAATGACATTTATGTAAATTTGACATATTTTGCTTAAGCAAAAAAAAATCTTAAATTTTTGACCTCATGAATATATTATAATTGTGAAAATGTATCTGATTTATATATTTGTCTCCTAAATTTATTTAATTCACGTGACATTCTATATCTCTTAATGAAATACTTAGTTTTATATTATTTTTATATTTAAATTCAGTATTTTTTTTTTGTAATTGTAATAACTTGCTTTTTAGATTGATTTGTTTTCTTATAAACTTGTGTGATTGACGTGCCCAGTGTAACATAAGTGGTTATAAGGTGAATAAATATATTCTATTCTATTCTAAGGCATAATCGACCAAGCTGGCCCAGTGCAAGTTGGTGGATGACACATGACTTCGAAAGGGTCTAGGGATATGTCGGATTCCTCACGATGTTTTCCTTCACCGTTTTAAGTTAGCGGCATTACGCACATGACTTCGAAAAGACAGTAGTGCATGTGAGGTTTGAACCCATGGTATCTGGATCGGCAGGCGCCGTTCTCCCAACTAGATCAGCCGTAACTTCTGCTAGAGTGCTAAACAGTTATTAAATTTGTCAATGCGCTAAGCAAATTTTCGTCGATCAAATTGAAAGAAACAAATTAAATAAAAAAAATGTAATACAGCGGTTAGTTACTGTAAAACTCCTGCCCAAGGCACCGTACCGGCGACATTACAGTTCGTTAGCCACCGTAATTGAACAGCCCGAGACCGTTTAACCCCACGTGAAACATGCACTCTGGCCGCAATTAGCACTCTATTAATAGGTTTTTAAGACCTTAGAGTTTTGATTTTAGTTTATTGTAACAAGGTTCCTTGGCATACTTAGAGGAGCTAGGGATTTTGTTGCACGACCAAACTGAAAAAGATCTGAGACTAAAACCGTAAGAAAATCATATAACGGAAGTGACACGTAATAATAAAAAACTATAAAACACGCTTTCAATCCGCCATCTTGTTTGTCCGCCATGTTGGATTTAAATCTTGCTACTATTTTTTTCGTATTCCTGTGTTACCAAACCCTTTCATTTGATACCCATATTAAGGAGGCGCATTTCAAACAGCCTGTCCGCCATATTATATTTAAGTCACGTGGCTATTTTTTCCACCAACCCGCACTGGACCAGCGTAGTGGATTATGGCCTTAACTCTCTCCTTGCGAGAGAAGGCCCCGAGTCCCAGCAATGGGAACATTTAGTGGGCTGTTGACGTTGATGACTATTTTTTTTCGTATTCCTGGCAGCAAACCCTTTAATTTGATACCCATATCATGGGGGTGGATTTCAAACAGCCATTCCGTTATCTTGGGGAGGCCACCATTTCTTAGAACTGCAAGAGCTACTACTGCAAGACCTTGGATTCTACATGAAACCACACACTTGTCAAAGTCTATAACAGCATCCTGCTGAAGCACAAGACGTTGGCGTAATTGTACTCATCAAACATTTCACACTAACATAACACAACGGGATAGAAGCCAGAAATTAATAGACGATGAATCAGATGACATATATGATACAACCGATTAAAAGTGAAATGAACAAAAGAAGAAAAATACTTTATCAGCTGACTATTATTATCATTGTATAAATTCAGACCAATGGAAACTGCGTTGCCAGACATATTGCATGCCTCTAGAAGAAGAGGCCAGTTTGTATGGGTCAATTATTTAAATGTTTTGTATCATCTTATCTTACCTGCAAACAGCAATAAAGATTTTTGTATTTGTATTTTGTATTTGTATTAGCTAGCCATGTATTTATTTATTTATTTATCCAATATTTACTTTTCACTAATACGTAAAATTAGTATAATTAAATGTAAATCCAAGTTGGCGCGGCGGGAGGGGTTCATTTCAGCCGCCATCTTGGAAAAACGTTTTATTGAATATATCGCGAACCGCGAATCGTACTATAAAAAATGTTGAAAACATTATTGAAGATATTTGTATTTTTTTTTATTGAAACTTAATTTTTTGATACAAAAAATTGAAAAAAACAAAAATATTTAGGGGTGTCCCATACTTAGAACTGAAACTCAAACATTTTTTTTATCATACCCATACGTGTGGGTTATCTATGGATATGTCATCAAAAATGATATTGAGGTTTCTAACATGTTTTTTATTCTAAACTGAATAGTTTGCGCAAAGGGACTCTTCCAAACTGGTAAAAAGTGTGTCCCCCTGTAACTTCTAAAATAAGAGAATGACAAAAATAAAAAAAAGTGTATAATGTACATTACCACGTAAACTATCAACTAAAATTGGTTTGAATGAGATCTATTAAGTAGTTTTATTTTAATACGTCATAAATTGACTATTATTAAAACACTGATTAAAGTAACAACGAACCACAAGAACTTTCATGTTATGTTACTTGCTGCTACGGAAGCCTCCATGGGCGAGTCCGACTCGCACTTGACCACTTTTATTAAAGTGTATGCATACGCTGGAGGAGGAAATAGCCTACGATAGAACTTTTGAACGTAAGACTAGTAAGTATGTATTTAAAACTGTATAATATGTATCTATTATATCAGCTATCTGGCCGCCATAGCACAAGCTTTGCTTAGTTTGTGGTCAGATAGTGGTCTGTGTGAACTGTCCACCAATATTTAATTTAATTTAAATTTAACTGTAGTCAATTCAACTCCAACAGAAATAATGTTTTCCTCCGAAAGTTATGTATCCATCTCGGTCCATTTCTTCGCAGATATTCCAAAACCTTCGTAATCTCCAATAAACTCTCTTAGTTCCAGCATTTCGACTATCCAGTGAACTATACGACTCACAGAATGTAGACTCGTTTAATTTTCGAAGAACCGTCGTGCGTGAGATTTCCTGAGTAGCGCAGATGGCAGACAGAAGCGTAACTTAAAAGATTTGAAACAAAATGTCGAGCTGTTTCGTTTCTTATCTAAAAAGTTGAAGGTTCTGACTTGAAATACTGTGTGTTAGCGTATCCACAAAAACTACGCCGCTTTTTATTTCAGACGTACGTGTTACGTACCTGAGTTCCGAATTTCGGTTTAACGAAAATTCAATCGTCCTAATATTTACTAAAACTTTTAAGGTACAAGTTCGCCCGGATACCGCGACACGAGACCGCGACGCGAGACCGCGACCGGAGACCGCGACAGGCACTTGACACTATGGAATTGTATGGGTGCCAGTTCGCGCCGAGACCGAGACACATGTCTCGTGACACGTGTCTCGGTCTCCTGTCGCGGTCTCGGAGCGAACTGGCGCCCATACAATTCCATAGTGACAAGTACCTGTCGCGGTCTTGTGTCGCGGTCTCCGGGCGAACCGCTACCTTTACATATTTGATACCATTAGTTTTTTTACATAGTTCCCGGTTGCGTCATTGACTAAAGTGAAAACTTCTTTTAGCGCGTTGAGATAGATGTTTCGTGGGCTGTGAATTGAATTCTAGTGTCACGCTCGGGAATGATAAGAAATGTTTGAGTAAAACCGAGACCATGGCATTGGTCATCTCGAAATACATCAGCATTTCTCATTGGGCGCTGACGTATTTCTAGATAGCCCTCCTCCCTCATGGTCACCTCCTCCGGTTTCAACCGCGTAGTTTCCAAAGTAAGCTATCAAATTCTGAGTTCTAAGTTTCACTTCTATCGAAACTTCCTATGGCTGCCAATTTTTTTTTTTAAGTTGCCATGTGTGTTTTTTTCCAGATTATTATCTAACTATGTTCCAAAGTTCAGATGTTGTAACGTGATTGAGCAACAAAAATATCAACATTCAAATATCCGAACATTTATAAAATTAGTAGGAAGCAGGTTCACGAAACTTTTCGATCAAAAACCACCAAAAAATTTAACCAAATTGTAAATTCCGTGGTGTGTTGAGGAATTTTACTTGATAGCTAACTCATTGTATAAGCTCTGGCAAGTACACTAAAATCAAATATATTTCTTTTCCTAAGTTTTTGTTAGAGATGGTACACTCTGTTTTATATTTTTCCGTAAATCCCATTATATCATTCAGTACCAAAGTACGTTTTCCGAGAAAAGACTTGATGCTAAAAGAACATTTTATACAGATTTGGAAATGATATTTCATTAATAACGTTACAATGTATTACTTTGGTAATTACATCAACCCGTCGATCACTGACAACTTGGGCCGAGTGCGGGTTGGTCTTAGAGCGTTTAACTATGAATAATTTGTATGTGATTTTGGTAGATGTACTCAACCGAGACGTCTTATTTGAAACATGGACATAATTATTGCTACTGTCATGAGTCAAGTAAACAAAAAATCCTTAAAACGCACGTGAAACCGCGGCCACAGCAAGTCTAAGTTAATAGTAGTCTATAGTGGTAGGACTCTTGGCTGGTCCACCTGGGGAAGTACCACACCTTTACCAGTTATTATACCGCCAAACAGTAGTGTCCAAACATTACTGTGTTCCGGTTTGAAGGGCAATGTTACCAGAGAAATCACAGGGCGTAGAGATATAACATCTTAGATCTCTGGGTGACGAGCGCAGTCCAGTGCTAGGTAATGGTTTGGACTCTTCACGTTCCAATAGCTGCGTGTCACTGTGCTGTTATGTGGCAGGCATGTTGCTTACCATCAGGCACATGTCCTGCTCGTCTCGTCACTCTTTATTTGAAAAAAAAAATTAAAATCTTAGAGGGGGTTTCAAATAGTGTCTGCGGTTCGCTTTCTTTTTAGGGCGTACGTAACCCTTTTTTCCACTTTCGGAAGGCCTATATTTTTCCTTCATGTGAAATGTAAAAAAAAAATATAAATCATATTTTGTACTACGCCTACTAATGTAAAACAAATATTTAAAAAGGTTGGAAATAAAATGGCACTCTATATACTTATGTACCTCAACTCAGAGTAAACTATCCCACAATCACTTTTGTCGTGACTCCAGAATATGTATAGCTAATATCAACACATTACTTATTTTTGACTCTGTACTTAATGTATGAAAACTAACGTGGTTATTACACATTTTACATAAATACACGGGTAACTCACGTATAATGTAGTCAGTCCAGTCCGACTCAAGTTTCGATCGCGTCCGGCGATCTTTTTCAGGAGAGTGCGCGCGCGGGTTCGCAGCTCGTTCAGTGCTAAACGAGCTGCGAACCCGCGCGCGCACTGAAAAGATCGCCGGACGCGATCGAAACTTGAGTCGGACTGACTGACTACATTATACGTGAGTTACCCGTGTATTTATGTAAAATGTACTTAATGTAAATAGGCGTGTTACAAAATACTTTATTTTATATACCTATCTACGCCCACCCGCCATACGTGCCTACGCAAACGAAATGGCAGGTTTAGCTAGTATAGCAATAAAGAAAATGAAAAACAATTTTACGCGGAACCAACAGACAGTGAAATCCGGAAATGGCGTAAATCAAACATGGCGGCCGGAAGTAGCTTCCACTCACGATGATTTTATTATTATTGTCTACTCTTAAGATATTGAATGTAAAATATTTATTACGTTCTTCATATAAATTATATTAAAAACGAGAAATGTCCTACAGTTCTATATTTTGATAATAAATGATTCGACTTGTTTAAAATTTATTCCTCGTAAATCGAAACATCCAATATTATGTTGAAATCTAACTAGGTTGATTCTGGTTTCGTCAAAAATTAAAAAAAAAATTAATTTCGAATAACTTTAGTTTTTCTTTAGGACATCTCAGAAGCTCCACACCAATTTCGATAAAATTTATAGCTGGGTGATCCCAGCCAGCTCTGAAGTATTTTCTATCAAATAACAACGAATCAATAAGTTGGTTTACAATAATTAGCGGTGCTATCGGTTTACAAACATACAAAAAAGCATACAACCAAATTGAGAATCACCTCCTTTGAGGTCAGTTTATTTAATGTATGTTTTAAAACTTTTCATTTTATTATAATGTTGGTAATACATGATACAAGCGTAATTAAGCATCCTTCATCATGTTTCCATGCTTAGAACGCGGACTAGCCTTCGGTCACAAGGAGAGAATTGAAGCTACACACTCCACTACTCTTACCAATAACAGTTTGGCAAACGACTCATGTCTTCGAAACAAATATCTTTCTTGAAACACGCCAGTTTTTTTAGAATATTCCATTTCATACCATTTCAGCATCAAAATTTATTTGAAATAATGCACATTTTTGGCCAAACTTTATCTTCTACCAAACCGTTTACGAACACAGCTCATCACAACCATCTCGACTCAATCCAGCATAAAATTTTACAGCTTGCCGCCGAGTCGCTTTACATTCCGCGTGTGAATAGTAAAAATGTTCACGTACGGCTATGAGACATTACTACCCTGATGATGTGGATGGATTGGGGTGACAATAATGCTTTGAAATACAGGATAGAGCTTTTACCGTTGGAGTGGCCTTAGAAAGTGTTCAAAAATATTGGCAGCTATATAAATATAATGTAGTAAAATATATGAATATAGGGACTGCCGATAAGAGTTGCCCAAGAGCAAAATGTTGTACCTCCATTTCGCTTACCATCTTGAGGTTGCAACTCGGTTAGAGACAAAAATAATGGCAATAACACGGCTGACTAATACGAGTAGCCAAACGCGGCATTTACCCGTAAAGCGAGTTCCTGATGTTTCAAAGCCGTTTCTTGTACCATGTGCTGTCTGAGGAGAGTGGAAAGAGATACAACAAAAACAGCTTGAAACCTGTTAAGTAAACTTTTTTGAATGATAAATGTTATGGTCACCCTACTACCACATTATCTGTTATTACGTCAGGCGGTTCTATTATGATCTCCAGACGGGGTTAATGTTCCTGGTGATATTTCTGCCAATAAACGTCTGATTGAAGGCGACGTTGCCGCGGTAAAGTCAATGTACGTCTCTGTAGGCTAAAGTACTTTGCCTTTTTAAACGAGTACAAGACGAAATTAACTGCTAAAAAACAGTACCTGGTTGACCGAGCTTTGCTCGGTTTTTAAAATGATATTTAGGCAGGTACGAATTACGTAGTGATGACTTACTTAGACCTACTTAGATACGAATTAAATGCGTTTATAAAGGCTCTAAGTATAAGATTTTCTCAGAAAAAAAAGAACAAAAAGAAAAATCCCGAGTGTAACCATCAGGATTCAAACCGGGGCCTGTTGAATCCGAGGGCGAGCATAATCCGTCTGAGCCATTTAGACTTAAAGAACAGTAGCGAAATAAGTTATCGTATTCTAATGACATTGTAGGAGTTTTTCATTGTCTAAAAATGCGCATAAAATGATGTTTTTAAAAAATAAAACCTAGCTAGATCGATTTATCGTCCCCGAAACCCCCCTGTATACATAATTTAATGAAAATCGTTCGAGCCGTTTCCGAGATTCAGATTATATATAATATTATATATACCTACAAGAATGTGTCGTTTAAAGGTATAAGATAAAAGTGTCGCCAGAGGTTCAAGGTTAACTGCGAAGTTACTTGAAGTCTGAATAGTTGCTCATGTTATACTAAGCGCTAAGATTCGCTGTTGTACGGAGTACTGTTAGTACCAGTTTACCAGTAGTAGTTTGTAATGGGTTGGAAGAGAACCACCTAGAAACTGCCTTGCACGCGATCGAGAGACGTGCCATGGGCTAAAACACCTTAGACACCCTTGTTCGAAAATGATTTCAAAGTCTACATTGTGTTTTATTGGATATAGGTATATCGGAGAGTGTGCAGCTGATCTGGTGGTTCATAATACCTACTACTTTACTTTTTCTACTACTAGGATAGGCTGACGGTAGTAATGATTCACATATATATGACTGTGATTGTCCATTTAGCTATGTTTTTTTTTTCCTTTAATAGGTTTACACTTGACCGCCATCTCGCCTGAAAGTAAGCGACGATGCGGTCTACGATGAAGCGTGTTTACCTAGAAGAAACCGATTCACTCTCGATTTGAAGACACCAAGATTATAACTATCGGGAAAACCCCACTCAGGCAACTCATTCCACAGCCTAGACGTTCTTATCACAAACGTAGAGTCAAACCTCTTTGTCCGTGTCTTTCGAATATCCACCATGAAATGGTGCCGCTTCATCGAGTTACGAGAAGTACGATAGTAAAAAGGGCAAGGTGGTATAAGATCATGCAGATCAGTTGCACACTCTCCGAAGTGTATCCGATAGGTGGTATACGATCATGCTGATCAGTTGCATACTCTCCGAAGTGTATCCGATAAAAACCCGATAAGCTAGCAATTTTGCGGCGATGTTCAAGACTTTGAAGTCTTTTTCGCACTAGAGTGTCTTTGCCTATGAGCCTTTTGGCACGCCTCTCGATCGATTCCAGAGCTTCAAGCTGATACTTAGCCGATCCATCCCAAAGGTGCGATCCCATCCCAATCCCAATGCATCCCAATGTTGGGAACAAATCTACTCACAGACGCGTAGGTCCTGGGAGTGATTCTCATCTGACAAATATTAAAGTGGCAACATAGATATTTGTTATATATTTATAATTTGTATAAGTTGAACGTTCATTTAACTAGTTCTCATAGTACAAAAATTGTTTAGTATGTTGGTTTTACGTTTATGGATTCTTTGTAGTCCGCCAGAAGAAGTTTTGTGTCTTTTTCAGTTGCTGTTATTTTACCGGCAAGCAGTAATTGAAGGAAAATGTTTTCAGAAAAATGTCAGCACAAAAAGATTGCCGAATGACGAGCACAGTGCAGTGTAAGAGTGCAAGGAATTTTGACTTTCATATTTTAATAACAACATAGTACTGTGCTTCTATGAGCTGGCTTGTAGAGTTTTGACAGGCGTATTTCTCGCTCGGACCATTATTATATAATATGTATTAAAATAAATTTAAGGCTGGGCAGAGTTATCTGAAACAAATAAGTTAAGAAAAGTAATTAGAATAAGAATGTCTTTATTGTATAAACTGTGTACATAGATGGTAGGTGGATACAATAATGGTTTCAAAAGTTTTGTCCTCGCGAACATACAATAATGTTTTATGTAATTTCATACAATTTTTTTTATCATCCTCAAAATTAACATAGGTACAGTTAATTAACTCTGAAACACAATATACATATAGATCTATGACACATTAATAAATTATGTGAATTATAATTTTACTTTTTTTTTTTTTTAATTAGTCAATAGGTAGATCAGGTTTTCCGCACGGTTCCTTTGTACCAATCGTAAGCAGAAATATAATGTTTTATCTCCACCCAACTCTCACGTTTCCGAGAGAGTAACAGAGATGATAATATTCGAATTTCCTACTAATCAATCGGAAACCATTAGATTTATCGATTATCAGCTCCGGATGCATAATTAGGTCGCTTCCGCAATTCTGTGGCATCGATGGACCATCCGGAAGACAGACATCGATCGCAATCGGCATCGTTCTATCCTCACTTATCGATCTCATAACAACTAGTCGACACCAAGATTTATACAGCACTACACCCGTATCATTTATCAGCACAGAATACTAGCAGTAATCCGTGGTTTTACATATTTTTTAAATAAAGAGTGACGGGACGAGCAGGGCATGTGCCTGATGGTAAGCAACATGCCTGCCACATAACAGCTTAGTGACACGCAGCTATTGGATCATGAAGAGTACAAATCATTACCTAGCACTGCACTGCGCTCGCCACCCAGAGATCTAAGATGTTATATCTCTAAGCCCTGTATTTTCTCTGGTAACATTGCCTTTCAAACAAGAACACAGTAATGTTTGGACACTACTGCTTGGCGGTAGAATAACTGGTAAAAATGTGGTTACCTGCGCTGTCCCCGTTACTTTCCGTGATAAAAAAAAAATTGACGGTCATAGGAATTGCCGATAGAAGTGAAAACTTATACCTAACTAAGAATTTGATAGCCAATGGCTATGGTTCCGAGTTTACCCGAAGATTTCTTATCATTCCCCATCGTGACGCTAGAACTCAATTTACAGCCCATGAAAAATCCGTCTGTGTTGCGCCAAAAGAAGTTTTCACTTCAAAATCTATATTCTTATTCTCTTGGACGTATAAAAAAGTCAGACGTACGCTCGCTTAAACAAAAACTGTGTCACTAGAGTCGGCCACATTTGCACGTGTGCGTTATCAGGTTGTCACTGACAGGCTGACACGCACACATATACACAAGTAGCGCGTGTAATGACCCAATGATATATGCGTGTCAGCCTGTATGTGACAGCACACACGTGCATATTATGTGGCCGACTCGATGGACACAGTGACTTTTTTATACGTTCATGGCTATTCCAGACTATTGACTAGTGTTCCAAATTTCCAAGCGATGCGTCGAGACATTCCGACGTAATAGAGATCAAAATTTCCAAACTTTGATATTTAATTTATTGATTAACTGTATTTACATGATGGAATGACAAGTTTTTGGAACAACTTTATTGTTTTTGATTAAATATTTAGAGTACTTCGGCATGTACTCGTACGTAACAGAAAAATGAAAAATACAACCCTATTAGACATAAAAAAGGGCTATTTAAAGTTCACTGTAAATATTTTACATTCACAATATCTACGCCAAAGATAGCAAGCAGTAGGTAAATTAATCGCTATCACACTTCGACTGCGCACTTCGAGTTCTTCAACTTACATAAAGATATGATTTAATGAAATCATCTTTCGGTTCGAGTGGCACCTAGAGTTTTTAAGATCCAATGGTGTTTAAAATAGCTAGACATGTCATTACGTTGGCATAAAAGGATATTTGAAAAACGATTAAAACTGGCGAGTTGGCAAGAAAAGAGGAAAATAATCTGAGATTACAAAGAATAATTTAAGAAAATGAAAAAAAAAAACATTCGTAACAAAATAAGACGATTACAAAAAGAATGAAAATTTAAATTGCAAATCCTTGAAAACTTCGTTTTCTGTTTGCTACGTAACCAATAACCACTTCTCCATATCAATTTTCTTCATTTTCTTTCATTCAAATAACTTTCTCTATTTCCTTGTATTAAGGAGGGTTTCAACAACAAATATCGTGTCAACATGATGTTCTATATATGGAGCTCAATAAACGTTAAATTTAGTTAGTAAATATGTGTAGTTATGGAGTCAAATATAGTAAGTAAATAAATATACAAGTTACGGCTGGTCTAGTCGGGAGAACGGCGCCTGCGATCCGGAGACCCCGGGTTCAAACCCCACACGCACCACTGTCTTTTCGAAGTCATGTGCGTAATGCCGCTAACTTAAACCGGTGAAGGAAAACATCGTGAGGAAACCGACGTGTACCTAGAATCTTTCTAAGTCATGTGTCATCCACCAACCCGCACTGGGCCAGCGTGGTGGATTATGGCCTTAACTCTTTCCGTGCGAGAGAAGGCCCCGAGTCCCAGCAGTGGGAACATTTAGTGGGCTGTTGATGAAAAATAAATATAAAAATAAAAATATTAAGTAAACATTTATTTGGAACATCTTGTATGTTAATATCACAGCATTAAAAAAATGCCATTTCCGTCTGCAATTCATTTAGGCATGTTTGCTGTGCAGGGATAGCTAGAGATGTCAGGCTCGACACCACTTATGTGGTGCCCTTACTGACTAAAACCTCCATGGATTTCTCAGGCCGTGGCTTATTAGAATGACTGTGAACTGTTACTCAGCTTTGTAGAACTACACAATATTATTATGTAACGTCACAAGTCTTTCCAACTATTCCAGACCCTCCTCCAAGGACCTTCTTTGGTATATTTCTATTGCGTGAACCTCACGGAAAGAAGTTCGCCCTTCCCCGACTGAGAGTAGCCACCGAACCTCAAGATGTCACCTACGCAAGTTGTTTTGTGATGCCCAAGGGGAACCATAGAGGTTATAGAGGTTCCCAAGCCAAGCACTCCTTGGTGCGCTTCTATGTCACTCTAGTGCCATATGATCCATTAATAAATAACAATCAGAACCAGCTTTTGCTTCTCTTTCTAGTATTACTACCATCAATGTATTTAATTTATTGCTTAATTGTTAATTTCTATCTCATCAACATCATCAGTCTGAATCGAAATCGAATTCAAATCGAGAGTGAATCGGTTTCTTCTAGGTAAACACGGTCCATTGTAAACTGCATTGTCTCTTAACTTCAGGCGAGATGGTGGTCAAGTGTAAACCTATAAAAGTTAAATAAAAACCTGTGTTCGTCCAGTGCTGGATATAGGCCTCTCTCATAATAGCCACTCAGCCCAATCCTCGGTCTCACGTTTCCAGGTACCACCTGCCTTTCGTATATCGTCACTCCATATAGTTTTAGAGCGTCTCACGCTGAGATTGATAGATAGATAGATACTCTTTATTGTTCACACCAAAAGAAAAAACAGATTTACAGACAAAGAAAATAATAACAGCTAGTGCTAAAACAGGCGGCCTTATCGCTGAAAGCGATTTCTCCCAGGCAACCTTTGGGTGGAAATGGTTTTTGATATCTTTAATAGCGAGGTTAGATTGCCATGTCACCTGATATAAAATGATCATGGGGCTTACTCTGAAGTGAGTTAAACTTATTATTACATCTTCTATCTCTCTCTTTCTCATGGTGGTGATATCAGCTTTTTACTTTTCCATTTCGCTCTATTTCGGTCATCAGACAACTTACTCCCATTTTTGTTTGCAATATAATTATTAGTTTTGGTAAAAAAACGTTAACAATATTTTATGAAATATCAGTATTGGACTTAAAATTTAACCAATTATAGTTAAAATAACGTATCTGGATTCTTAACTTCCCTTCCAAGTCCACAACCCGAGTCACTGGGAGGAGTTATGCAAGAACTCACAAACTAGATTTCAGTTTTCCGGCGTCCGGACTTCTGGTCCAAAAGTCACGGTGCGGTCGATCCGGAAATAGGCACCAAATGTGGTGGGACCGGATTAGTTCGGGACGTAGACTTGGTTAGTTAAATTAAATTTCGTGCGATAAACTTCGTCAGCGTATTTTTTTTTGGCTGCATCTAAAGACATAGAGTGCATATTACATATAGTATATATATATATATATATGTAATATGATAGGTATATAAATCTTATATTATATATATATTATAAAAGATTTATATATCATAATATATATAATTTATAAACACTCGTCACCCAGAGATATCATAAATATTATGATTCATCTCTATCTGTAATTTCATTAACACATTGTTCTTCAATCCGAAACACATCGATGTTTTTACATTACTTTTTGGCGGTAGAATAACTGGCAAAGGTGTAGTGTTACTGGGGTACCCCGCCAGGTCAGTGTACTATGTGTGTGGGTTGAAATTTGGCATTTATTAGTATTCACACACTGAAAAATATCAACACAAACATGCTTATAGATAGTAATACCTACAATTAGAACAATCACACAAATATTTTAACATTATTGTTTGCATATTAATTGACTGTCTCTTTATTATATGAAACTGTCCTATAGTGTTTTACTATGCGAATTCATTCGAGTTTGCTTCAGATGCAGTCCCTTATCTGTCCTCGCAAGAAACTTACGAAATTAATGGCCTAAAGGGTTTACGACGGAATCCTAACTTTACAAGTTTGACTTTTGCGCCCTTGTACAACTGTAAGCTTTTGTACATCCAGTGTAGTTTTGTTCTGAAGTCCGAAAATTAGTTTCAAACTGCCCATTTTGAACAAAATTTGATTTTAGTTATAAACTTTTCAACTGATTATCGTATCATCATCATCATTAACAGCCCACTAAATGTTCCCACTGCTGGGACTCGAGGCCTTCTCTCGCAAGGAGAGAGTTAAGGCCATATTCCATCACACTGGTCCAGTGCGGGTTGGTGAATCTAGGTACATGTCGGTATCCTCACGATGTTTTCCTTCTTCGTTTTTAAGTTAGCGGTATTACGCACTTTGAAAAGACAGTGGTGCATGTGGGGTTTGAACCCGGGGTCTCCGGAACGGCAGGCGCCGTTCTCCCGAATAGAAGTCTGTAGCTTCAGTAACTTCATCATATATCAAGTGTTTATTTTCTCAATGTGGGCGTGTTAGCGTAGTGGGTACATAGTCGGGCTCTAAATCGCGTTGTCGTATATTCGAAGCCACTCTGCATCTCCGTGTATTTTTTTTAAAGTATAGTTGCCAAGTATAGTTTTGTTGTGAAAATCTAGGGGGAGGCCCATGTTCAGCAGTGAACGTCTTGCAGGCTTATGATGATGATGATGATAGTTTCCAAGTATATCCGATGAAAGCAGACAGCTACATCTGTTTTAGTACCTACCGCTGCATACGGAAAGCAGATGTAGTTGTCTGGTTTCGTAGGCGTTACACTCCGCGAGGCATAAGCTGAGCTTTGCATTAGTGTGAGTGATCGCCAATCAGGCAGGAGCGCGGCGAGACAGAATGACGCCGCGCCTAAGGCCGGTTGTCACACCTACACTATCCATGTACACTCACACAAATGCAAAGCTCAGCTTATGCCTCGCGGAGTGTACCAAATTGGCAGATAACGTCACAAATCAAAGCATAACAGAAAGCAGGAGAGTTAAGGCGGTGGACCTGCTGATAGGAAGTTGGTAGCTGTAAATGCAGACGAGCCGTAAGTTAACGCGTGTAGTAACTCGCAAACATACCCGCGATGGAATAACAGCAGTAATTAATGTAATTATTAGGAGCTTTATTCATGGAATTAATTTTAATTAAAATTTCAAATACAAATTCAGCGTAATAAATTATTATTCATAAGCAATCGGCTTGTAATTAGAAATTCATTTCAGCACTTCAATTTGTGAAACGAATTTTCTCCAACAGATAAGGTCAAGTTTGTTTTGAAGGTCTTTCGCTTAAGGTCGATGTATCCTGTCCTATTATATACAATCCAATAAATTCTATAAATGTCTCAATTTTGGTTTGAATTGAAATGAAATTTGAATGAAAACAGTTGGATCTGATAAGATAAAATATTGGGCGTAAACATATTTTAATCTTAAATATGTTTATGTTTTAGCTAATTTTCAAATAATTTTTGTGAGACACTTAAGTGAGACTCAACCGAACATCGATGAAGCCTGAGTTAAGTTATAGCCGCATGCAGCAAGCAGCCTTTCCAAGGAGAGTGCACGCGCGTGATTGCCATGTGTTTCGCGGTCGCCAAAAGATGCGACTGAAACTTAAGTCTGACTTGAACGACTATTTGTATTTAACGTGAATTATTTCAAAATTTTGTAAGAACTACGTTAGTTTTCTAAACTGTTTACACCAATAACAAATCAAAGTTCCTTAGAGAATAATCAATTTCCAAACATATATGTATATTAAAAAAGGGATATACGAATAATTAGAACTTTTTTCAGTAAACTGAGACTGTCGCCTATGAACACAACGCCTAGGAGTGCTGTTGATGTCATATTTTATTCATATTATTTATTTATAAAATATTATTTTACATGTCAACTAAAAATAATTACAGTAATGTAATTTGCGATAATATAAGAAAATTGTACATAGTAATAAATTTAACTCAAATTAATTACACATAACATAAACAATAAAAAAAAATCAATGGTAATCAATTAATTAGTATACAATAAATAAATATTCAATTAAATTTCAAAACAATAAAATTCCCTGTAATCATAGAGGCATTGCTCGATCAGTCATTTTTTAAATTTTGTCTTAAAAGACTGCAGTAACCGCTGCAGTGACGTCATCCGGTATATCGTTGTAAACAAGTTGTTATTAATTGATGTTTGAAGGTATTTTTAAGTGTCTATACAGAACCCTTGTATAGGTAGAACTCTTTTTAGAATCCAATCGGGGAAATATCACAGGCTTCGTAGCTGTTCTGTCTCCACGCATGAATATACAAATATTTCTGTACCCGTTCGGTAACAAATTTTGCAAATAAATTACATTAAAGATAATCCAATGATGAATCCAGTGAAATATTGTTAGAATAACTGTGTTATGCTGTTTCGTTTATAAACAGGTATGTTGCTTACAATCCAGCACAGGGCTTGATTTATCCAGTCACTTTATAGTATTCTACTAATAATATTAGATGTCAAACTTTGGATGTTTGTTGCTCAATCATGTCAAAACGTCTGAATCTATTGAGTTGAAATTTGAAACGCAGTTAGATTATGTATGGATGTTTTTTACTCTTTCAAGGAAAAACTGCCGAATGAAACTAGACAAAACTTAGTGCATAAATAGATAGTAACACGTAATATTTCACAGAGTTTTATCGTAGGAAAATAACCGGCACATGAACTGTGCGGGTAAAGTTGTTGATATTATGTAATTGTAAAACGGAACTCGCATGTCATTATAGACTGACGTTTTACCTGTGGTCACTTGCTCTTTGCCTTCTATCGCTATTGCGTATTGCCCTGAACGTATTTTTGTTAATTAATAAATTAGTTCTGGAATCACATAAATTATTTGATTTAACATCGTTGCTAGTAAAAAAAATATGGAGGGGAGACGCGTGTTTGAAGCGTCCTCAACGTGATCTAAATTCCCAAACAAGTTCCAACATTATCGAGCCCAAAACGACGGAACAAACAACAACTCGACGCTATCAAAGAGAGTTGAGATCTGAGACGTGAAATTTCATTGAAACTCTTGACGAACTACACTCATTGGTGGCACGAAACCGCCGTCTCAAAATACCTATGGAGAGAGGGCGCAAGACATGGGAATGTCATTCAAAAGAGTTTCTAAAATTCAGATTTTTAGTAGACAATACTTAAATAAAGCTTCCGGTCAGTACCAAAAGTTCTTATACCTGCCACCCACAGTACAATAAATTCTTGTACCTTTTATATTTAACGAGCAGAACCTATAATTTTACCCGTGTAGTTTTGTTTAAAAAGTAGTAGTAAATAATAATAGTAGATAAATTTCTATTTTCACGTTATTGAAGGTAATTAATTTTTAAAATGACAAATCGGAACGCATCTCTTTTAGCCTGTACCGGTTTGATTTAACGAAGGTTTAACCCGATCCAAGCCGCGATGGTTTGAAATATAGCTGTAATTTATCTCCTTTGTAGTTTCTGGTACAATTTGTAACATTTTAGAGCCACTAGTAAATGTCATAGTATATTTAGAACCGCACATCGAGCGACTCGATCTTCCGCGCAAGCACGGAAGGGAGTAAGTAGCCTTAGCTAAAAAACATTGTTCAAATCTTTCTGTCATTTCTTGCGGGAGGGGAAAGTTGCACACTAAAGCAAAGCCGCACTACTACATACAAACAAAATATACCTGTACCGATCCATTGCCGATCATACTCATACAGCCAAATCACCAACACATAAAAAATTAAGCACTATTCATAAATCTAGCCCCGCCCTCAGCCACAGTATATTATCAAACTCCATGGTCCACGCGGACTTGTACTTTGACAGAGGGGGAAATGCTGTGTATGCCTACTCCCTTCCGTGTTGCTCGCTGGAACCGCACAACAACTGTGTAATGAAAGGATTTCAGAATTACAGGTATGAATAAAAGCTACAAATAAAAAAATACAGTTATAGGAACTGCCGATAGAATTGAAAACTTATAGCTCAGAATTTGATAGCTAACTTTAGATACTACGCGGTTGAATCCGGAGGGCGTGGCCATGAGCATGGCCATCTAGAAATGCAGACGCATTTCTTGATGGCCAATGGCCATGGTCCCGAGCGTACCCGAAGATTTCTTATCATTCTCAAGCGTGACGCTAGAATTCAATTCCCGAGACTGTCGGCAAGCCATGTTCATTTTTTCTACCACAAAAATATGCACGCCTATGCTGTGTTAGACGATGAAACGTATTCTTATGACAACAAACAGCGACAAATACACTAGTACTAGTGCTTAGTACTTACATATTTACGGTTTTAGCAACCATCTTAACAGTTTCACAAAATGTATTTATCTATATTAATAATTTCGTCAAGGGGTACGGTAGACTTGATCGAAACCTTATATGAATAACAAATCATAAAAAAAATATTGATTTTGAGTTGACAACATATGTCCACAAAATTCGGATTATGGAGAATTTCGTTAAATTCTGATGGCACTTACAAACAAACCGCTGTCGCCATCTTTGGTGTGAAGCACGTTTCGTTCCATCAATTAACACATTGCGTGCGTCCGTCGCGCCAAAAACGTATCCATCACAAAAAACTGTGACTTATGTGACTAAGTAAAACGAAACGTCTTGTCGCCGGACCGGAATTTTATTAGTAGGTACTTATATTTAGTATCAGAATTGTATCCGTGCGAAGCTGGGGCGGGTCGCTATTGTGAAAATTATTCCGACATTTGTTTCTCAATCATTTTCCCTTTGTAAAAGTTGCAATTTTTTGTGGCCGTGCTATAACTTCCGCCATTGTTTTTGAGCATTTTACAAATAAATAATTCGTTTTTCATGCAAACGTGACAACAGCGCTGCGTGCAAAATCCATATGGCTGCCCCAAAAAGCGTCAATCCATGATGTGACCCCAATAAAGTGATATATTGAACAATCCGGTTGAATTATGAAACTCTCATCCATTACCTCTACCTACTCTGCAATAGAATATATGCTTTATGGGTGAAAAAATATACAGTTCCTGAGGGAAGAATCTGTTTTTAAATTCCATTTGGAGAAACTCGCGAGCAGTTACTGATGTATAACTTCAGCTTTTTATTAATTTTAAAGCCCAGTTTCAATCTCCGCCTGGTGTTCGAAGTAAAATCAATAATTCATTTAAAACTATTATTAACTTTCCACTGGCCCTCGACATATAACTAACGGGCTGCTTCATAACTTGCTTCAAGCTAACTTTTAGTTGCAAATTAGTTATAGTTAGCTCTTAAAGTCTAAATTCGTTTGGCGATGGGTAACTGCTTTGAGCTATAGGTTTTTGAATTATGTTTTAGATTTTTTCTAGGGAATTCGGGGAATTTCCAATTGGGAAAGTAGTTTAGATTTCTATTTTTATCAATAATAGCACTGCGTATGCACTGACCGCTATCTCGTCTGATCGTCTCGTTCAATGATGATGCTATTAATCAAAGACTGCGCTAAACTAGAACAAATCAATTCATCAAGGCTTGTAACTGATTAAACCCATCACAACATTGATACTAGTGGTGTCTCCACCAGGCTGACAGGCAGGCCTACCTGCAGAGTCCGCCGTAAAGTGCTACACTTTTGCCAGCTATTCTGTCGCCAACCAGTAATGTGAAAACATCATTGTTGTATTCCGGTTGAAGGGCAATATTTCCAGAGAAATTACAGGGTATACAGATTTTTTTTTTAACTATAATAGATTCGCGCTTGACCACCATCTCGCCTGGTGTTAACCGATGATGAGATCTACGATGGACCGTGCTTACCTAGAAGAAACCGATTCACTCTCGATTTGAAGACGCCAAGATTATAACCATCGGGGAAAACCCATTCAGGCAACGCATTCTACACCCTACACGTTTTTATCACAAACGTGGAGTCAAATCACTTCGTTCGCGTTTTTTGGAACAACAACCATGAAACGATGTCACCTTTTTGTGGAACGAGAAGTCCGATAGAAGAAAGGGCAAGGTGATATTAGATCATGCAGATCAGTTGCACACTCTCCGAAGTCTTATTTCTCTAGATGATTGCAGTGCAGTGTTAGGTAATGATCTGGACTTTTCAGATTCTAATATGCGTGACATTGTGATGTTATGATTAGGCGTGTTGCTTACCATCAGGTACATTTACTGCTCGTCCCATCGCTCTCTAGTTAAAAAATGTACGTACTACGAGCGCTTCGTGGTTTTAGACACGTAGTTCCCATTTCCCCGTTATTTTCCCGCGATAAAAAGAAGTTTATGTGTTAATCCAGACTAGAATTTTTGTTCTAAATTTTTACACAATATGTTTAGCCGTTTCGACGCGATTGAGCAAAAAACATTTCAAACACCTAAACATGGATATTTGTAATATTAATAGGATAGTTATGATAGTAGTATATATCTCGTAATTAATGATACTAATGTAATGTACATTATAATCCAATTATTTTCAAAGTTACCCACTATGAAGAATCAAACAAGGAACCGCTATACGTTTCCCCGTATGACAGGCGAGTCGGGTCTCGACCCCAACAGCCGCCGGCCCCGAACTAATAAACTACGCGAAATTAATTTTCCAACTCCCCGTAATCACCACACTGCCCCTTTTTTGTTTGCCCTCGGCTAGGGTTGCCTACCGTTTTAGAATGATGCCTTGCTCATTAAGCATAGCTGCCGGAGTAGAAACATTTATTACTTGCTATACCTACGTTGCTACTGTATGCCATGCAAAATGTTGTAGTATGAAATCCATGAAGAACCCATTAAATGTAAATGTTGCTACTATATGCTATGGTTACCTAATATTATTATACTACGCCATGCATAAGCAACCCATTAAATGTTGCTACTGTATTCTATGGCTCGTATGATATGATACGCTATGATGCCGGCTCGTTCAAAAAACTATTTACTCAATTGATCAGTTTTTGTGTAGAAAAAACTGAAACCGGGTTATGCTCCACGCGAGCCCAATGTAAGCAGACATTTTTATTTATTTTTTTTTACTTATGAATTCATTTTATAGTCTATTTGACGTGTAAATTTTGTGTTTCTGATAAATAACTTTACTATAATAAATTTACTATACTATGCATAAGTAGCCCATTTATTGTTGCTACTGTATGCTATGCATGATATTTTATTATACTATGCATAAGCAACCCACTAAATAAATAAATAAAATGTTTTACTGCTGGAATTTGGAATCTTCTGTCGCAATGAGAGAGTCTAGGACACAATCCGCCACGCCGATTCAGTGCAGGTTTGTGATTGACGCATGACCTTGGAAGATTCTTGGTACATGTCCGTTTTGTCTCGATGCTTTCCTTCACCGTTCTTAAGTTAGCGGCACTATGCATATGACTTCGAAAAGACAGTGGTGAACCTGAGTTGTAAAAACGATAAACGCAAAGAAAATAATATACGTTTATAAACTACATAAAAACTGGAAATAGTCCATAAACCACGTTATACGTGTGATGGTAACCCTACCGTTCTAAAATATGAGCATTTCTTGCTTCACCAACTACAGATGTATTTCGAATAATTAATGCTAATAAGGGAACCTCTATTTATCATGCTGCGGTCTCGACCGCACAACACGAAAATCACAAATTAAGGGATTTACAATGCCACCTAATGGCTCCCATTTGGAAGAACGTTAATCTTTATACTTGGAAAATAGAATTGCTATTTAGAAAATATATTTTGCAAAGTTTGTGATAGTAGGTTGTTGGTTGAATATCAAATGAATTTGGTATTTCTTCTATTCCATTTAAAACAATACCTACTAAGAGTATATCACAATCGTGATATACTGTTAGTAGGTTCAACTTCTGTTTGCACCTGAGAGCATATTTCCAAGCGCCAGTGTACGAGTTTGTCATCGCCACTGTTTTTAACAGTGGAAGAAAATAACGAGAGAAAATCAGCATGAATTCAAGAATATTTCAATATCATTATCGTCATCATTGAGTCATCTGCACACTGGATTATGGCTTTGATTGGGCGAGGGAAGGCTTCAGTAGTGGGCATATTTAGTCAGCTGCTAATGCTGATGCCACATTGAAATCAATTGAACTATTTACTAACAGTTCCCACATGCTTAACCGTAGTTTTCTCTCTTTTCCGTAGCTAAAAATACATATCATGATAGCGTATGTGCTACTCCAACTTTTGTTCTGACACTGTTCTGAATTTGAGCTCGATCCTTTAACCCGATGTAGTTGAGCATCTAACATTCAAACATCTTAACTTTTTCATACATAGTAAAAAATACATAAATAAATAGTATGTAAAACAATTGTTTTAAATTTCTGCAGTGCAATCAGAATCAAGCAAACCCCACAAAACCTCAATTAAGGCTGAAAATAAAGAAAAAACTGTGCACAATCAGAGTGAATTCCTCATCTTGGTGGAAATTATTACGTCGTTTGCAGGATCGCCGTCTTCGTGCCGCTCGATTGCTCAATTTATCAATACAGCCGCGAGGGCAAAGAGTATTTCGCAGAAACGCATGTCTGAAGGACCTTTGCGTTAGTCGTGCAAGATGCATTACTCGGGACGGTACTTAGCATAGTATTTGAGTAGCAATATAGCATTTGCAATGTATCCAGGTATACTTCGAGCACGGGAAGCTATCGCTAGTTTAGTCAGTTGTTATTTAGTTTAGTTAGTAGGTATATTCGAGAAAATGACAACTGCCGATCCGGAACACCTGGTTTGGCGTCTTTTCAAAGTATTGTGCGTGATGTGATGACCTGCGAAAAGTAGATGGCAAAAATTGGACATAACAATCGGAAAATCGACCTCAGTAGCGCGCATAGGAAACCTGTCATAGGTTTCCTATGCGCGCTACTGAGCGGTCAGTCGCTAGCTACAGCTGTCGACAAAGACAAAAGTGATGACGATGTTTCGAGTAAATGGTTTCAGATCTGTTCTATGTAATATGTATGATAAGATAAGATATTATTTATTATTACAAAATATACACAATTATCATTAAATATAATAAATAATAAATGTTACATTTGTAACTAGTCAGTTTAAATACATTTTATAATATTTCTTTACAAGTTATAATCCAAATTTGCACTATGGTTAAACTAAATTAACCATTATTTATTTGAAATTAAAAGCTGTATAGAGGCTTTTTATAAAAGTTATGAATTATCTATATATATAAATCTACATATAAATATGCTTTGTCAATTCACCTTTTATTACAAAATATTATGCTTATTACTAAATTAATCAATTTCAGTATACTTATATACTTATATGTGCGTAAGTATAGTAAACTTAATATTATATAATATTTAATTATATAAGCCTCACCTATTCTAGCACACTGACTTTCCAGTCTGTGTGCTAGTATAGGTGGAGGCAAAACGAGCCGTTTGAGGCCACTGCTATACGTCAATAATAGACGCTTGATTTATGAACAAAACTAAATTACACGCACACATTAATAATTCCATTGCCAGTTACGGTCCAGTTAAAATCAAGTTGACCAAGCCCACTGCAAGTTAGAAGCATACCCAGCATGCTGGTGGCATTACCACGGTAAATGGCATCGCAAATATGTTGATCCATGCAAATGCCCCAGTATTTTGGTTATGCGTCATGCTTTTTCGACCAACAGCTTGGAAAAGTTTTTGAAAATGACATGAGTTGCAGACCCCCCTGGACCTAATGTCTCATACAGTTTGTATGTTTGTTCAATATTTTAATTGAAATTTTTCAAAGAAGATTTTAAATATCTGTATAAGTATCTTATAAAAATGTTCTATTTATTAAAACTACAAGTATATTAAAGTGAGAACTTCTTTAGAAGGTAAAATTTTTGCGTTAGCGTTACCGTTACCTTAAGATAGCGATGTAGCGGCGTAGCATCAGAACGATAGGAATTGCAGTGGTAGGGCTCTTTTTTAGTCCAGCCAGCAGTAGTCTGCAAACATTCCTGTGTTCCGGTTTAAAGGGGTTTCCAGATACATTTCTGGACTAAGAGATAAAATACCCTGTATCTCCGGGTGACGATCGCAGTGCGGTGCTAGGTAATGATTTGGACTCTTCGTGTTCCAATAGATGCGTGTCACTGTGCTGTTATGGGCAGGCTTATTGCTTAGGTACATGTTCTGCTCGTCTTGTCACTCTATGCTATAAAAAAAGCAACTATGTGTACGCGTTACCACTATGCGTAATAGCGGCATAATATCTAGCTATAAAGCTATGCCATTTTTTTAATTGTCTCTTCTGTACTAAGTATAGTCTTACGTAGGCCGCCGGCGCCGACCACCGATTTATTTGAGCCCCGACTGTATCAGTTAAGAAGACTCGCCCGAGGACCCGAGATATTGCCTGTTCGCTGTTTGCGGCACTTAATGAAAAATGCACTATTGGTCGCGATCTTCATATACGAGTAACACTTAACTTACTTTAAAGCTTATCACTTTTTTAAGGAACTTTAAATACTACTTAAATAGTATTGTTAGTAACCATGATTATTATGTTTTAGGTTAATTCAAAATTACTTTAGTTGCGAAACTACGTAGTTATGATATTTGCCCGAGTTACTACTGGTAGTAAGACGGGTAGTAACAAGGGCAATAAACCATATCAACATTATAGATACTTATTTATATACATTGAAACTCTTTTGAAAATATACAAAAAATAAAGACCCTTTTAGACAATTTTTGAGAAAGATGTTACAAACTGACTTGAAATGGAACTGAAACAAACTATAAAATAATGAATAATTATACTGTGTTTTTAAAACTTTTTTACTCCGGTAAATAATTTAACAGAATTGTACAGGCAATTTAGAAATCGTGATTTTAAATTTCTAATTACGAATTCGTAGTTATAATATACGTAGTAGTGCCTCGACACTATACTGCGTGACGGCTCGGTGCCGCCACGTGGTTGGTTCAGTCAACGTCCACTTTGCGCCCCCGCTGGGTCTGCCTGCTAAGAGCATCAAGGGAGTACCTCTAACCAACACATCGCAGGAAAGCGAACCTACTATAGTGTGACCTTTGGCCTTTTCAGCCCATAAATAAATTTGTTGAACAGTTCGCCTATACTTTCATTTCTTAACATAAGAATAGGCACCTTATATTTCAATGTATACGCAGAGTTCAAATCGCAGCCTAGATTTGTGCTAGACCACCAATTTGCCTGATTAAAATGATAATACAAGTAAAGTCCCTGTTTTTACACTTTCCTGCATGTCAGCTTAATGCTACGTAGTTATATTAACACGTACGTAAGATATGTGTTTGACTACCATCTTGCCTGATATAATCTACTCGTATTTTGGGCCGAGAGGACAGATTTGGGCAAACCAAAAAAATTTAATCCTCAATTATGACTTCATTTGCGATTCTTAGAAGATAGGAGAAATATATCAATGGGTTCATTATCGTTTATAGAAATAATAACTATACTTTTGTTTTTTAGTATGATTTTTTTTGTGACGTCGCGACGCCGACTGCTTCAGTAGTGAGCTCAACGATGAATGGCTATGTGGCTCATGACATAGTGCTGCATGACAACTTAGCGCCACGTAGCTATTTGACCATGGAGAGGTCAAACCACTCTCTAGTAATAAAACAGTCTTGTGTTTGATCGTCATTTCATCCGATACAAATAACGAAGTGATCCTCCTCATAACACTATGTTAAATGACAGCTAAGTGGCACGTAGCTATTAAAATCACTTAGTTTAGTGCTTGACTGCCAACTGCTCCGAACTCAAAGGTACATCTTACAGTGGCAGCAACTAATTCTCTCTTTTTATCACTACTTGAAACACACAGATCAAAGAGGATATACTTTATCTAAGACACAGATATACATATTTAAAATCTTTCACGGTTCATTAACGTGGACTCCAATTTATGCACCTCATCTACTGGCAATTTAGAAAACAGAATGTCAAATTTCTATTCACCAATTTGTAGTTTAATATAATACGTGGGTCTATAAAGGCGCGTTCACATTAACTCTTCCCACCACGGTGTTCACAATTTCCAATTTCACGGTACATTTGTTTCGTTTGACTGGCTGTTGTCGAGTCATTCTGGATCGCGCGCTCACGTAGTGTGCCCGCTTCTTTACTTTGAGATTTCTAAGGGAAATTGAATGGAAAATTTGCACTGGAATTGTTTGTGTCAAAATGAAAA
Source organism: Ectropis grisescens (assembly GCA_017562165.1). NCBI lineage: Eukaryota > Metazoa > Arthropoda > Insecta > Lepidoptera > Geometridae > Ectropis > Ectropis grisescens. The sequence continues at coordinate 22,535,663 of CM029783.1, forward strand.
TTAAATAAATGCAAGAACAAAATTAAAAAATTTGATTTTCCCCCGTCTACCTCGAATTTGTCAAACACTATACTAGTCCAGCCCTTTCATTTGATACCAATATTAAGAGATTTTGAATTAAAGATGACCTATGGCATAATAGCATAATCTTGGGTTTGAAATTTGTCTTAGTGTATAATAGTATTCTACTAATCAAGCCCTTTTGATACCCATATTGAGGGATGTTGTGCAGAAATATTTAATTCGTCATTTTGTTCGCCATTCGCCATTATTATCATGTATTGATATTAACCAAACATAGCTAAAAACTACCGCACAGAAATTAACCTTTAAATAAAAAGCCGCATCGAAATCCGTCTATCCGTTTGAGCTCTACGGTGCCACAGACAGATACACACACATATTGCCCGATATTAAGCGACGATGGTCCCAGAATGAAATGCCGCGACAAAAATATGATACTTTTACAAAAGCGACAAGGCAAGAAACGTACTACCCGTGCTTTCGGTGTAAAGCGTTTGTGCCAACTCTATACGTAGTATATATAAACTCTTTGGATTCGACGCTACGCCGGTATAGTGCTACCAGGGTGTTAAGGCTCATGGTCAAAATATAAACTAACGCCTCCGTCAAGCCACAAAGTATTGCCAATACTCCATTTCTCGACACCCACGCCCCCTTGACAACGTCATCCAATTGCCAAATAAGCCTTGTACAACAATACGATTACGGTTATTATAACGCGTCAAAGGCGGTTTTTGCTTCTTTAACCAAAAACAACAGGCATGACGACACATTTTTTAGTACAGATACATAAGTGAAAGAATTACTTTGTTATATTGAAAACTTTCCGTGATATTACGATTTTAAAATCACAATTTTGAACTCTCTCAAAAACGCTTCATACAAATGCACTACTGAAGCGTGACGTCACTGTGTCATATTTTCTATGCGGTGCGTGTAAAATTTGTAAATTAACTATATAAAATATTGCGTTTAGGAAACTGGTTTCATAACAAAAGTAAATTGAACTTCAATGGGTTATCCAATGGTAAATACAATTTCTAATAATTTCGTACTTCTAAAACGGATTTGCCCATCCAGCTTTGAATGATAACAAAGTAAGTAAAACAAAAAAATATCAAAATTTAAGTTGGTACATATTTTATTCTATTTAATCATGCTGTCATTGTATCAAAAACTTTAATTTAATTTCAGCATCAGTCGTCATGCACTATTTTTCAAATTTTAATCTACTAACAGCACAAGCAAAAGCAAGAAACGCTCAATTATTTTGAAGTTAAAACCACATTATGGTATCAACATAAAGCGCCTTAAATCTTTATAAACCGCACACATTTCAGGAGAAATAGGTTAATGCAGGATTATAGTCCTACCCGGTTAGTAGGGGTCGAAAGGGTAAATACCATACAATATTACATGAAGCTTAATAATTATACCCCTTTGTATTATGGAGCCAAGAATGTGGGATATGGAAAAAATTAAGTGATTACGCCGATTTCATTTTAAAAGGAATATGACTTAAAATACTAATTAGTTTATCAGTCAGATTGTTAAAGTATTGAAGATATATCATTGTTTTGTTTCATTAAGCAATGACAAAGATACAGTGCTTAGAATATTCGAGTGACGTCACTTCATGGTACGATTTTTATGATGAAGGGACGTGACACCCCCACTTCTGAAATTTCTTGACCATTGTCGATTTTAAATAATGTGATAAAACAAAATTACGTGTCTCGTATTTTTGCATAATTTACCTGACGTTACGGAATACTAAGGATAGTATCTTTAATTTCCCAAGTCCTCATCCCAATTCTATACAGAAGCATAGCTTTCAAAGCTGCAAACCGAGCCTTTTTCTGACAATTATATAGTCCTGAGGGTCTACCGCCTAAATAAAACTATCAGCTTTGAAATCGTTCTCTCTATTCCTTTCGTTTGAAATGATAGAGTCAGCAATAGCAAAGCCATAGCCATAGATAGGCGGGCCTGAACCCAGCTAGTGCAAGTGGTTAAGTGCAACTTAGAGGATGGCATACTTTTTCGAAATATACTTTTCTTGGAACATACGAGTTAAGTAAGAAAAATATTCTTGAATAATCTCTTATAAATTAAAATATTACCGTGTGACGACTGAGCTACAGCGGCTTCCTCATCACACATGCGTACAATTTCCACCAAATCGAATTCCTCATTGTCCAGTTCGAAAACAGGAGCGATTGCGAGCGCCTGATCCGCGGGCTCGGCGATCTCGCAGCGGTCCACCGCGCATCTCATCACCTCCAAGTCGATGTCTCGGCCGCGTAGGTATATACATATAAAAATGTCATGTTGGTTTGTGTACGCTTCAAAAACTCAAAGAGTTCTGCACCGATCAAGCTGAAATTTTCCAATGATATATAGTCCGCATCAATGATTGTTTTTATCTAATTTTTGCATCACAATGTGCCACAGCAAAGTGTGGCAGGGTACAGCTAGTATTTTATAAAATCGAAAGTTATTTCGCTACTAGATCACCACGGATGCAATAAAAGGTAAAATCTTTGATTGGAAACGTTGCTCTCAGACATGCTTCATGTTTTTGCTTTCGATTTTTAAAATGGTTTACGGATATAAATGTATAAAAATAAACAATTAGCGTATACATGAAAACTATGGCCAATTAACATGATTAGGGTTTGGAGAAACAATATTTATAGAGAAATAACTGGGAATAGAGATTGTATCATTTTTTTTTTCGAGTGTCGAGCGTGCAGTGTTGGGTGAAGATTTGAATTATTCATATTCAAATAGCTACGTGATATAGTACTGTAATGGGCAGAAGTGTTATTGACGTGACAACGTCTTATAAATTGGTTTGCCGGGTGACACTTCAAGAAACTGCGTTACGCTCCGCTCACGTTATGCGCTCACAACGAGAGCGAGTGAGAGGCACGCGTCCCTTCCACTAGGGCATGGTTAGCCTGCCTAAGAGCAAGAGAGACAGACATAAAAAGTGAAAGGCACGCGTCCCTTCCGTAAAATTATTTTACCACTCAAAGTCGTTGTCACGTAAAACTTTCGCCCGTATACCGACTTTACAGGCAACCAATTTTTTTTATTTAAAAATCGTACCTCCGCGTACTGCTTGGTCCATGCTTTTTTTAAACATAATTATTATAACATTGTTTGCTTTAACTTATTTTCTTTGTCTAATGCAGGAAGAATTGGCAGGAATGTTACTTTCCATGAGGTATATATGCCCTGCTCTTCCATTAATTCAAAGTTAGAGAAAGAATCATCATTTGCCTACCCTTATCCCATTTTATGTGCGCTCGGTACAATATGTACGTTTCCTCCATTCGTATCTATCATTTGTCAAAGCGTTAGATAAAGAATGCGGGCCTCAAATTCTGTGAAGTTTGTCAGTTCACCACAAATTGATGCGGAACAAAACGGTAATAAAGGCTCGACAGCCCTTCGGTTGCCAAGGCTCTGGGGTCTATTATTGAGTTGCAGTGTGCAGTAAAACAATTAGGAAGGCCGAGTGAGGGGCGTTTGGTCATAACTCTCGTTTCGTGTCTTTGGGGCCACGAAAATAGCGGATGCAATTTTTTTTAGTGAAGAGTGACGAGACGAGCAGGACTTGTGCCTGATGGTAAGCAACATGCCTACCACATAACAGCATAATGACACGCAGCTATTGGAACATGAAAAATCCAAATGATTACCTATCACTATACTGCGCTCGTCACCCAGAGATCTATGATGTTATATGTCTAAGCCCTGTAATTTCTCTGGAAACATTGCCCTTCAAACCGGGGCATCATCGCCGCAAAATTGTTAACTTACTCGTAACTTTTTTATCGGGTTTACTTCGGAGAGTGTGTAACTTATCTGCATGATCTTAAACCATCATTCCCATTTTTCTATCGAACTGTTCGTAGCTCGAATAAGCTCATCGTTTCGTGGTTGACGTAACAAAGACTCGAACTCTACGTTTGTGATAAGAACGTCTAGGAAACGTTGTTGCCTGAGTGGATTTTTCTCGATAGTTCCATCTTGGTATCTTCAAATCAAGAGTGAATGGTTTCATCTCGGTAAACGCGCTCCATCATAGAGGACATCGTCGCTTAACATTAGGCGAGATGGCGTTAACCTAAAAACAACCCTGAATTTTAGAAACAATAACGTAACTTATAGACTACAGACCCGTGAACAAAATTTATGGGTCAAATGAACCACCAGGAGACCTATAAAACAATAAGATTGAACACTATGCCGTCACTTGATAGCTGTCCAACGGAGTGCAGATGAAGATAGGAGGTTGCAAATCTCGATCATTTCTCCTTGTCATATGATTTTTGTACGGCATTGCGGAATAATGGATTAGAAGAAGCATTGAGACTGCAATGCCTTACATAATCAAATGACTAAATTTATCCTGAAATCGTCGGGAAATCATGAATATTTCCGACAACAAGGACAGTAAAAAATCATTGTCAAATGATCGAGATTTGCAACCCCTTATCTTCACCAGGACTCAGTTGGACAGCTTACAAATGAATCTTATTATTTTATACCCTTCTATCATCTTACATAGGTCTCCTGGTGGTTCATTTGGCCCATAAATTTAATTCAAGGGCCTGCAGTCTATCACATGCGGATACAGTTATGAGGCGGTATTTTTGCAGGTTTAAACTAGTACATGTCTGCGACTTCGTCTAAGAAAAATTCCTTTTCTTAGACCTTTTTCTTCAGGACGACAAGTATGTAATATATGTTTTTGAGGACTAATAAATAATTAATTTGAGTACCATATTTCAACTTGATCTCTTCAGTTCTGACGACGCAACTGAGCAATACAATTAAAATTTAAACATCCAAATCTTCACATTTACAATATTTGTGGCTATTCACGAATAGTCGCAAATTTCCTGGCAACAGCATCTTTCTCCCATCTTGCTACCGTACATATTAACTCCGGACAGGCAATGATGGCCCACGATTTGTTACTTACTTCCCTTCGCTGCGTTGGCTAAGAAAATTACGGCAAAGATGAAAACTTTGTGGATAGAAGAGACATAAATGGACAAAGAAAAAAATAAATTCAACTGTAAGTTTTTACAGGCTGCAGCAGTCTTGGGATTAAGCCCGCGTAATACCCGATTCCGTAATTTTTCGCGATTAAAAATAGCCATGTTCGAATACTTCCAAGAGTATGTGTAGGTACAAAGTTTCAATAATGTATAGCCAATAATAAGTAAGTAATGAGGATATTTGCAAAAAAACCAAAGTGGCTGACGTAGCTCAAAGAGTAAGCAAGCTGAAGTGGCAATGGGCTGGCCACATCGCTCGCAGATCTGACAACCGATGGGGAAGAAAGGTTCTCGAGTGGCGACCACGAACCGGAAGACGCAGTGTTAGACGACCTCCCACTAGATGGACAGATGACCTCACAAAGGTCGCTGGAAACCGCTGGTTGCAGGTTGCGCAGGACCGTTCGTTGTGGAAATCTAGGGGGGGGAGGCTTATGTTCAGCAGTGGACGTCTTACGGCTGATGATAATGATGTTATGTACTATTAATGTAATTTATATTAGTAATGTGATTTGTGAATTTGATTTATCAATACAAATCTGTGTCTGGCCTCTGCGTTACTTTTCTATCGCGATGAATTTCTCTGGCAGTAACTGTACCCTAATCGACAGACATTAGTCTCGGAATCATTACTGACATTTGTTTTACTGAAGTTTTTTGTCAGGTTTTAACTCACGTTCTGTTATTGTATTCAACAACGTCGATAGAAAAAACAAACAGTATTTAATGTATACACAATCAATGCGTTCCACTTTGAAGGGCGATGTTATCAGAGATATATTTTTTTTAATAAAGAGAGACGAGAGTAGCATGATATGTGCCTGATGGTAAGCAGCATAACATATTACAGGACATGGATATAAAGTTTATTATATCTGGATGATGATCGCAGGGGAATACTAGACAATGATTTGTAGTTTCATGGTCTAATACTGCGTGACACTATGCTGATAAAGGCAGGCATGCAACAGGCAAAAGTCCTACTAGTTTCGTCACTATCACAAAAAAAAAGGAAAATACTATTATATTAGCTACAAATCTTTGTTTTCTATTCATTACGTATAAAATTAGACGTTTTAAGAAAATCTCAAATGTACTAATTATAATATATAATTAATTCTCTTTGTACGTGCTCTAAGAATTAATATTTTCAAGTGCCTGATAAAAAAATAGCAACTGCTAGCAGTGTCAGCGGTTTCCAAACAACTATAGTCTTCAATTATTTATTTTATCCAAAAAAACAAAAACCAAAAAACAAAAGAAAAGTGTGGCACTCGGGGACTGCCGCGGTAAAGCTATTGCATGTTGCATGCATTTTTTATCAACATAAGCAATAGGGATGTTAACAATTTTTCGGAATTGCTTTTATTTTGAAGAGTGACGTTTGTTTACCAAATAAATATCACGGGAAATCCGTTAAGTTGGCAACACTGCTAAGAGCATTTAATCTGTAAAGCTTATACAAATAAGATTCAAAGTCGAATGACCGAGTGGGGAGGACGGCGTTACGGTCTTCCGTCCCTCTTTCTTGTGAACATAAGAAAGAGATGCACGATCACTAAAATTCGGTCCCCAGGCCCGCGATAAAAACTATGCAATAGCTTAAAATTATTCACGTTTCGACGACGAAGAAACACTCAACTAAATTTCAAAAGAAACAATCATCATGTAGTCTAAATACATGAAAACAATTTTTTTTTTTTTAAATAAAGAGTGACGAGACGATCAGGACATGTGCCTGATGGTAAGCAACATGCCTGACACATAACAGCACAGTGACACGCAGCTATTGGAACATGAAGAGTCCAAATTATTACCTAGCACTGCACTGCGCTCGTCACCCAGAGATCTAAGATCTTATATCTCTAAGCCCTGTAATTTCTCTGGAAACATTGCTCTTCAAACCGGAACACAGTAATGTTTGCACATTATTATGTTTGCAATTGATGGAAGTTACTTGTTCATGTTTCAAAAACAGCCACACCGATTTCGATAAAGTTTGTGTGGGACTTCTGAACTCTGATCTACCAAACGAAAAAATAACCAATCGAACTCGATTTACAATTCGCGACGTCTAACATACACACAAAAAACATAAAGCCTAATTGAGAACCTCCTCCTTTTTGAAGTTGGTTAAAAAATTAATACAAAATCCAACATTCTCAAACAATTGTATCATTCCTCCACCACGTAGTATACAAAGGCCACCAGAAAATACCGTCCGGTTGAAAGCCACAAAGTACCCGGTAATCTGCGGGGAAAACCGGCTAAAACTGGGTAAAACCGGGTATTCACCAACGATTTATGACAGAACCGGCCGTAAGTTCACATGTACAACTTACAACCCATGGCCAAATGTTGATACTAATATGTTTTGTATGTAAAGTCGTTTTTGGGCTTGGCTACGCAATAGTGGCTCTGGTTTTTTATTATGTAGTTAGTTTTGTTGGGCACGTCCTGTTGTTGGTACTGTTGGTAGTAAAAATGAGTTTTTATCGCGTTGGAAATCTTGAATGAATGGTCTGGTAATTCCTTTTCATGTATATTTATTAAATTCAGGGGTCGTCAAGTTGTCGAAATTCGACAGAAGTAAAGAAACGTGCATCTATTTTCAATTGGACTTAAGACTTTAACAATAATTCTCTTTTTTATTTATTATTATTATTTTTTCTTTTTATTTATAAATAATAAATAATAAATGTATCAGGAACTACATAGGCGAAACCGCAGCAAGCTAGTAGTTATGCTAAATTATGTTCTTAAAATGGGATAATATATGTCTCGAAATCTGTGTCTCATTGTTAATAACACTTTTTTTTAATTTTTCCTTGTGTCTAAATCACGAAAATGTAAAAGGTTTCAAGTAAAGGTGAATCAACAAATATTCAAATTCGTGTACAAAAATCATCCCACAAAAATAAATTCGAAGCACTGACCGAAAACGTATCCACCATTTCAGGGATTAGTTTGAAAACGGTTTTATTTTTGTACAATTTCTGTACAAAGGGTAGAAATGTTTGCAATGAGCAGATATAAAAGTGCCTTTGGAAAATGATGGAAATATTCGTTCATGGGAAAATCTGCTATTGTCCAATTTCACATTGCGCATTGAAACGCCATGAGGCGCAAGAGATAGCCTTTTTGCCTTTTTTATTCATGGCCAAAGCTTTTATTGATAAGAACAAAATTTAAAATGTTGCGTGATCCCCAACCATTTTTAATTTTAAATGTATCATAGTGTAATAGTATTCTACTAGTCAAGTCCTTTCATTTGATACCCATATTGAGGGAATTGTGAGAAAATAATGTAATGTCTATTTTTTTGGCGGTGGTAGGTACTCTTGGATTTGAAATTTGTCTTCATATATAGTATTATACTAGTTAAGTCTTTTTATTTGATACCCATATTGAGAAAAAATGTGCAATAATGCTTTACACTCCGCGAGGTATAAGCTGAGCTTTGCATTAGTGTGAGTGATCACCAATCAGGCAGGAGCTTGAAATTTTGTCCGCGAGGTATAGGCTGAGCTTTGCAATAGTGTGAGTGATCACCAATCAGGCAGGAGCGCGGCGAGACAGAATGGCGCCGCGCCTAAGGCCGGTTGTCACACCTACACTATCCATGTACACTCACACAAATGCAAAGCTCAGCTTATGCCTCGCGGAGTGTACCCTCTGTTCTGTGGCGTACAATGGTGGCTTTCCGATTTTTATCACACAATAAGAACACTGCTGACTAATTAACCTTCAGGACATTCGTGCAATATACGCAACGCTGACAAGCTGGACAGTGTACCACACTCTATCACGAAATCGGAAAAGCTGACTCACATTATGGAACCGGAAGTTTTATAATACTCTTTCTAAAATCGTTAAATCAGCACCGAGTTCGGGTAGCTTCAAAACCTGATTAAAAAGTTGGCTTATCGATCAGACTTTTAAGTTACAGCGAGTTTTTAAATAGTGATGGCAAACTCACAATAAAATTGTACAAAATTGACATTGTTCATTACAATTCTAATAAATACATTTGTTTTAAGTTTGACACTTATTTGTACGATACTTATTATCGTACAATGGAATGTTAAATTTAAACTTTTAAAACGTGTACTCCTTATATGCTCTTATTTTGTTTTTCTAAAATTGACGTGTGCATTGTACAATTGTACATTTATCAAAAAAGAACTTTGACTTTGACACAAAAAAACAAAATCAACACCGGTTCATCTATTTGGGAGCTACAATGCCACAGATAGACACATCACGTGAAACTTACGAGAACACCCCGCCGATTTTGCGTAGGGGCTAAAAGTATTCTTAATGAAAACTATACTACACAACACACTTAATGTTTATAACGTACAGGACTTAATCACGATTTAATTCATTGTTGAAATACCTCGACGTTTCGGCAGCGTTACAACCGCCGTGGTCACGAGAAGATCGTGATTAAGTCCTGTACATCATAAACATTATGTGTTAAAATCGTGAAAGTTTAACAACAATATACAATATATTTGAAGGGCAATGTTTCCAGAGAAATTACAGGGCTTAGAGATATAAGATCTTAGATCTCTGGGTGACGAGCGCAGTGCAGTGCTAGGTAATGATTTGGACTCTTCATGTTCCAATAGCTGCGTGTCACTGTGCTGTTATGTGTCAGGCATGTTGCTTACCATCAGGCACATGTCCTGATCGTCTCGTCACTCTTTATTGACTGGCCTCGTGGCTTAGTGGGTAGTAACTCTGCCTGCGACGCCGAGGGTCGTGGGTTCGATTCCCACCCAGTGCAAATATTTGTGTGATGAATTCAAATGTTTGCACTGTGTCTGGGTGTTTCTATGTATAATAAGTATGTATTTAAAACTATATAAGTATTATATCAACTATCTGGCCGCCATATCACAAGCTTTGCTTAGTTTGGGGTCCGATGGTGTTGTTTGTGAATTGTCCACCAATATTTATTTACTTATATTTATTTATTAAAAAAAAAATACACACTTAAATGAACACTTAAATAAATTGTACATTTGTGAATATAGTACTTTAAAATATTTTTAAAGAAATGACAATACGGTATTTGACTAAATTTGTAAAACCGTTTAAATGATTTTTGATTACATAATATACATACCACATGAATATTTCTGCAAGAGCCTTGTAAAAATAAATATAAATGTTTAAAGTATAAAGTTCGAAAAGCCCGCCAAAAACGCTGTGTCTGATCATGTGACGCGCGTGACGTCACACGCCAGTAAATAAATCACTGTTTTTTTTTTTTTTTTTTTATGAATGGCTCTTTGTGGATTAGCCTCACAATTCCGCCAAAGACACGTTAAATGATAGGCCGTCAAACAAAGAGATAGGGGCCAGTAATATGAGTATTGTACTAAGAGGATTTGTCACGTATTCTATGTTTTACTAGGTCGCAAAAACTTAAAGCTACATAACAGACATATACACAAAAAATCTAATAATAATATAATGCACACATATTTAACTTAAAATATTCACAAGTACTAATTTTACAATTTAATCTTATTTCTTTTAATATAATTACATAAAATATAAACAAAGGGGGTGTAAACAAGAGACAGCAGGCATTTAACGGAGGTGGGACGAGGAATATCAGGAGGGATAAAATCATGTAATGAAGACTGCATTAAGGGACAACTGAAAAAAATATGGTTCACATTTCCTTCGTCCAAACCGCAATCGCATAATGAGTGATTCCTAATCCTTAGTTTGGCCAGGAAGACAGGTGTACATGAGTGATTGAGACGTAAACGGAAATTACAGAAGTAGTAGCTTTATTTGCTTTTAAAATTTGAAAACCAAGGTTTATGGGGAATTTCAGGCTGGATGTCACCGTAGAATTTACCTTTCTCGATCCTAGATTCCTGCCACTTTTGGTACCAACATTTACGTAACATTGGTTTAAGGATAGTACATAAGTCATGAGCATGGATTTGAGAGTATGTAGAAAGACCGGACTGAACAGCCTCACTAGCAAATGCATCAGCACGTTCATTTCCCAATATACCTGCGTGACCAGGAATCCAGGCCAGTACTACATTAATATTACGAGAGAGGCATTCTAAAAGAGATTCTCGGATCTTGAGAATTATAGGAAACCTGGTTTTTGAGCGAAAGGGGTTGGCAAGAATAGCTTGGAGGCAGCTCTTAGAATCTGATAGAATTATAGAATTGTTTAGGTTGTGTGATATTATAAATAGGAGAGATTCCAAGATAGCAATAGCCTCTCCCGTAAAACTGAAGTTACGGAGGGCATTTAAAACTCAATATAATATTAGTGTGAGGGATCCACACAGCAGCACCAACAGGAAAAAAAGGAGGAGACTTGGAAGCATCAGTAAATATTTTGATCCAATCTTTGTATTCCGTGTTAATTTTGTGACAGAAAACCTTGTTTGCTTCAATGGTATTCTTGTCAACCCCAAAGTCTAAAATGATATTGCTGGGAAGGAAAGTAAGCGCTTCAAAAGGCGTAGAATAAAGGGGTAACAAGGAAGCCTGAAAAAGTGGGTGAGGAAGACGAAATAGGAAAAGGAAGCTACGAAGCAGGCATGGTATGTCATCGTCGAATAACCGTTGGGGGTGATAAAGAGAGGCTAGATATTCTAGTTTGAGCAGCAAGCTATGTTCTTTCTGTTGAGCCAGTTTAGAGAGAAAAGAATCGCAAAGAAATTGACGTCTGAGAGATAGAGGAGGGTCACAACATTCAACTTGCATGGCGTTTATAGGAGACGATCTCATAGCCCCAAGAATTATTCGCAACGATTTAGCTTGTACTTTATCTAGTTTCTTTAGACCTGCTTTGTTTCCTGGGTCCAGGAGAAATGAACCGTAATCTATATGACTCCGAACTAAGGCATTGTACATTAATTTTTGTGTAAAGGGGTGAGCACCCCACCATACGCCAGATAAGGACCGTAAAACATTAATGTTTTTTTCACATTTTTTGTTGACAAATTCAAAATGGGGAATACCTGATAACTTCCGGTCCAACCAAACACCCAAAAACTTGACTTTTAGATCTTCTGGAATTACCTCGTCGTTGATTGTAATTACAGCCGGAGGGACAATCCTTTTATTAGTGAACACCACTACCTTGCATTTAGAGGCTGCTAAGGCAAAACCATGCGGAGATAACCAGTTCATGAGATGTTCCAGAGCGATATTCAATTGACTGATAGCTGTTTCATAGGAATTACCTGAATAGTATAAGGTTAAATCATCAGCGTACTGAAGAATCTCGCAAAAGGCAATACTGTCAGATCCAGGTCGTGGGTGTACAGGCTATATAATATAGGACTAAAACTGAGCCTTGGGCTAAACCCTTCCACACTTTTCTAGCAGACATTAACAAGTTGGGAGTCTTAACTGTTATAGTTCTTTCGGCCAACATGTTATAAATGAATCGAACCAATTTCTGAGGGAAACCAATTTGTGTCAGTTTTCTCCTGAGCACTGGAAGAATTACGCTATCATATGCTGCTTCGATGTCCAGAAATACTCCAACCAGATATTCTTTTTTAATTATTGAAGTACGAATGTCTGTAGTCAAGATGCTAAGACTATCCATAACGCTCATACCTTTTCTAAATCCATATTGTGTCTTAGCAAGAAGGTTGTTATGTTCTGAGAAGCACTCTAGTCTATTTTTTATCAGATGCTCTGTAATTTTCGCTAAAGCAGAAGATAGAGCTATTGGTCTATAATTATGAGAGTTGGACGGATCTTTTCCAGGCTTCAAAATTGGGATGACAATTTGGGACTTCCATGCAGGTGGAACTAAACCATATTCAAAAAATGTGTTAATAATATTTAAAAAGTAATCCTTGACCTTGTCTGTTGCGTTTTTTAGGAATGAATACGGAATACCGTCACCTCCTGGAGCAGTGTCTATTAGTCCATTAAGGGCTAGTTGTAGTTCGGAATAAGAGAAAGAGGAATCCAGATTATGTAAAGATGGAAGAGGACATGAAATGGAGGAAAGCAATCTATGTTAGGAACAAAAGGAGGAGCTATCTTGTTGGTAAAATCCTCAATCCAAGCACTAGGGTCAACACTAGATGAAGTGTCTGGACGGAATGAACCTCGGTAACGTTTGACTTGCTTCCAAACCAAAGAAGATGGGGTCCTAGGTGACAAACTTTGACAGAAATTTATCCAACCTTGTTTTTTTTTCTTTTTGAACAACCTAGTGGCTCTGGCAGCAATATGTTGGTACTCAAGGAAGTTCCCCATAGTCATTGAGTGCTTGTACACTTTTTCAGCCTCCTTACGTTCCTTAGCAGCAGCTGTACACTCAGCATCCCACCAAGGAGTTGACACCTTGAAATTAAATGGTTTTTTTTATAGGAAAATTTTCGTCAGCACTCGAGGAAATGGCTTCCACGAAATTTTGATAAATTTGGAGAACGTTTATGTAGTTGGATGGAGGAAAAGACTCTATTCGGGTTTCAAGGGCTAAGGAGTAAGACGACCAGTTAGGGTTAGATAGCCGGTATTTAAGTAGAGGGTTAAAGTTACGAGCAGGTAGAGGTCTGATAGAAAAGAAGATGGAGATCGGAAAGTGGTCACTGCCATATGTGTGAGAGAGAACTTGCCAAGAAAGAACAGAAGCTAAAGCAGGTGAACAGATGGTGAGGTCAACCGCACTGTTTGGGTTTTGGGTAGGAGACACTCTACGGGTGGGAGAACCATTGTTAATGATACAAAGGTTTAAATCATCGAAAATATCAAGAAGGGGAAAGGGCAAAATCATCATCGGCACTGCAGCCCCACGAAGTGTGGTGGGCATTGAAATCACCCATCACAATCATGGGAGGCTGGATTGCCGAGAGAAGTAAGAGGATATCGGCTATCATGGAAGAATGGGGATGAGATATGTAGATGGAAACATAGGTGATATCCACTACTTTAGCAGCTACGATATTAATGTTGGGGAGGGAGGGAGGGAGGACGATTTGGGAAAAGAGAGAGAACGTTTTACAAATAAGCAGCAACCGGAATACCCGTCAGCCCTGTCATCCCGCAGGCAAGAGTAACCAGGGACTCGAAAACGAGAACCAGGCACCAGCCATGTCTCCGAGATGGCAATGACTGATGGGTTAAACTTGTTAATCAAGTGAAGAAGGCTAAATTTCTTGGGACGAAGGCTTCTTGCGTTCCATTGTAGAATGACTTGGTCCATAATTAGAAATTGATGAGATCTGGGAAAGTTTTTGGGCAACGTGGGACGGTAGGTTGAAATTATACTGAGAGATAATAGTAATAAGTGTAGAAAGAAGGGCATCCAGGATGCTATGATCCTGGGAGAGGGAGAAGATTGAGATAAAGCAAACCCATTTGGAAGGACAGAAGACTCTTCCGCAGTTATGGCACTATGAGCTGATCTGTCAAACGATTTGGACAACGGAGCTCTAGGGCGGGGAGAAGAAAAAACAGTTTTTCTATAGCTACTAGTAGATGATTGGGATTGGATGGGGAAGGAAGATAAAGGAGTGAGTGATGAAGGAAATGAAGATGACTGAGCAACTTCTGCATATGGACGGCTTGATCTTGGGTAACGATTGGAAGCTTCATCATAAGATAAATTTTCTTGCGACATCAGGATTTTTACAGCCTTTTGTCTGCCCTGCTCAGGGCAACTCTTGTTGCTAGCTAAATGATGCCCTAAACAATGCAAACAAGAGGCATCTGTCTCCTCAACATTGCATGAGTCACCAGTATGAGGCTGGGCACATCGGAAACATCTGGGCTTCGAGCGGCATTGAGATTTAATATGGCCGAAACGACAACAGTTAAGGCATTGTATAGTAGGAAATTGATAAGACTCTACCCGTAGAGAAGTATGAAAAAGAAAAATCCTTTGGGGAAGGCATTGGCCTTGGAAGGTTATGACCACAGTTTGGGTAGGGATCCAGGAGGGTATTCCTTCGGTAACTACTTTCCTGTTAAGTCTGCGAGTTTTAAGCGGGATACCACATCCATTGGGGACTACAAGGGAATTCGCAAACTCGTCCATCGACAGGTCGACGGGGACGTGACGTACTATACCCATTTTCGTAATATTATAATTTGGTATGGAGGCGACAAATTTTTTGGCTTCCAGGATGGGATTATCTAGGAAGCTGTTCGCTGCTTCACTCGATGTAAACTCTACAGAAACTTTGTTACGACCCACTTTTTTGATTCCATCTGGGCAAATATTAGAGACGTGATTCTTACAAAGAAACTGGCCAAACTTGATAATTCTTATTGAGGCGTCAGTAGCAAGGTCAGGGTCTGAGCGGGAAATATGAACCAAAAATGGGCCTTTCTCTAAATCGGTATATTGTTTGATACCTATTACTAGGGATGGGTGTATATACACATTTTGCATAGAGGAGTTAGATAATTCATGATTAACAACTGTTTTCTTCGCAACCGTTTGACCGGAAACATCAGTAGCTCGGCGTTTAGCACCAGTTGATGATGAAGACGTGAAGATATCCGGAGGGACAGGAGGAATTGGATTCTTGGCGTCCATGATGGACGTCAAAATTTAATAAAAAAACAGAAAAGTGCAAAATAAGATCCACCCGCCGTATTAAATTATACCACCACCTAGTAAAAACACAAATACGTGATATTTCGCGCACACAATGCCCATTAAGGCACAATTATTCGTAATTTTCAATAAAATTCACGACTCCCGTGTGACAGCTATCGACAAAAATTTTGAAGTCAAATCACTGTTCTCAAAGAAACTGTTTGTTATAGATGACATATTTACTGGCGTGTGATGTCAACAGCGTTGCCATCCTTAACAGTGCGTTTACGTCGAAGATAAAAATTCAGTATTTTTTAAATTTTCATTGGCGTATTTCACAAAAAATACACACTATATCTTCCAAAATAGAGTGAAATATGTTTATTTAATGCGTTATCTAATAAGATTATCATAATTTATGCTATATTTTCAACATTGTCAAATACCGTATTGCCAACCTCCGCTGGACCAACATGGTGGATTATGGCCTTAACTCTTTTGTTGACAGATAAGGCCTCTAGTCCCGACATCATGAAGTAGACATCTCTCTACTTAGTCTGTGAAGTAGAGTGTATAAGTGACCGACAATAATAGTGCAAAATCTAATTCAATGTGACCTACAAAACATGGCCCGCGGCGACGAAAGTTGATTTGTTCTAGTCTCGTACATGTACTGCATACTAATTATTTGCATTCACTTACGTTCCAATTGAGATTTTTGTAGCGTGTAACAGCCGGGGGTGTAACTCAGTGGTAGAGTGTCTGCTTCGCATGCTGAAAGTCCTGGGTTCAAATCCCAGCACCTCCAATACTTTTGGACTTCTCCTTTTTTTAGGTCGGAAAAAAGTATTACGATTTCGAGTGTCGAATGTGTTTACCTGAGAGGCTACCGTCTAGTTAAAACTGTCTTTGCTTTGACATTGCTCTCGCTTGAAATTGTAGAGACAGGAACAACAAAGCCAAAGCAAATTTAGTTGGGCAGTAGACTCTCAGATAACACATAATTTATTCTATTGTAGATATAATCTCGATTCGATAGCACCTAGATTTAAATTACACACATTCTAGCATGGCATGTCTGCTCAGGTAATACATTCGACGCTTGGTATTGCAATATTTTTTATAGTTGTAGGATTCCTAGCAGAGCCCACCTGGGGAAGTACCACACCTTCTAAAGCCAAGCAGATTGTGAACACATTACTGTGTTCCGGTTTGAAGGGCAATGTTTCCAGAGAAATAACAGGGTTTAGAGATCTTAGATCATTAGAGAACATCTTAGATCTCTGGGTGATGAGCGCAGTGCAGTGCTAGGTAATGATTTGGACTCTTAATAGCTGCGTGTCACTGTACTGTTATGTGGCAGGCATGTTGCTTACCATCAGGCACATGTACTGCTCGTATCGTAACTCTTTACTTAAAAAAATACCATCCTTAACTAAGGAAGCAAATCTCAATTCGATTGTATGTAGACCTTAGGTCAAAGGTAACATAGTACATTATATTAACCGAAATTAGTGATGTGGCTTTTAAAATATGCACAAAACACTATAATTTATTTAAAAGACCACGTATTGGCTTCTTATGAAATATGATCGTGTCTGAATTTTATTTTAAATTAAAGCCGTTTTATGTTTTTTCAGAGAAACGTAAATTATTTGCTGTTAAAAAATGTATAGTTACAATCTGTTCAAGTCAAAAAATATTATTTATACCTCGGAAATAGGTAAGGATCCCTTTGCTAATTGTAACTGATCTCTATTCTATTAGGTACATGCAAAATTACTTCATCATACAGAACCTTTATAAGTTATTCAGTGTCGGGAACGCGGGCACTTATCAAGCCTACGGTAGGGGTCAGAATCCACTGGCGCGACTCGCTATACCGTGACGTCATGACGTGTAACCAGCCTAAATTTCTCCACTTCTGGGACTCGACCCCTTCTCTCGCAAGGAGAGAGTCAAGGCCGTTATCCGTCACGCTAGCCCCGTGACGTATGACCTAGAAATAGTCTTGGAACATGCCAGTTTCTTCACGATCTTTACCTTCACCGTTTTTTTTAAGTTTACGGTTTTACGCATAATATTTAAAAAAGGCAGTGGTGTGCATGGGATTCAAACTAGGCTCCAGACCGGTAGTGGCCGTTCTCTCGTAAGTAGGCAAAATTCCTGCCACATAGCAGCACAGTGACACGCAGCTATTGGAACATGAAGAGTCCAAATAATTACCTAGCACTGCACTGCGCCCGTTACCCAGATATCTAAGATGTTATATCTCTAAGCCCTATAGTTTCTCTGGAAACATTGCCCTTCAAACCGGAACACAGTATGTAATGTTGGTTTTAACTCGAAAAATAGTAATAATCCCAATATTATAAATTTATGCGAGCCAATTATGCTTTTGGGCAATTGTGAAGTCTATGACCAATTGCAATTGGTCTATGATGGTTTGATGGTAGTAGTTTGGAGTGCAGAAGGAGTGTTAGTTGTGCCTTAGCGATAAAAATACTCCAAAAAATTCAAGAAGTACATTTATAGACCACAGGCCCGTGAACAAAATGTATGGGTCATCTGATACAGCAGGAGACCTATGTAGGATGATAGAAGGGTATAAAATAAAGTAATAAGATTGAGCACTATGCCGTCACTGGTAAGCTGTCCAACTGAGTGCAGTTGAAGAGGGGGGGTTCTAAACCTCGATCATTTCTCGTTATCGCATGATTTTTGTACGGCGTTGCGGAATAATACATTAGAAGAGGTATTGAAACTATAAAAATTATAAATTTTAAAATTCTTATTGTTAGTTTGTGAAAAAAATTCATGATTTTCCGACGATTTGCAGAGTAAGTTTGGTCATTTGATTATGTTCGGCTTTGGTTTCATACAGTTTCAATAGCTCTTCTAATACATTATTTCGCAATGCCGTACAAAAATCATGCGACAAGGAGAAATGATCGAGGTTTAGAACTCCCCTGTTCAACTGCACTCAGTTGGACAGCTTACAAGTGACGGCATAGTGCTCAATCTTATTACTTTATACCCTTCTGTCATCCTACATAGGTCTCCTGCTGTATCAGATGACCCATAAATTTTGTTCACGGGCCTGCAGTCTATTAAGTTCGTTGTACGTACACTTTTTTACTAGTCATTACTGACAATACTGAATTGCCGTCTGGAATTTTTCATAGCGAAACCAAAAAAGTTTACATACCTTAGTCCTTAAAAGTCCTTCACGCCAAGCAACCATAATGCGTCGTCGCCCTAAGGGCGAGTACAGACAGCTCATCAATTATTGACGTCACTTAATGCCCGCGCGAGCCGGCGCCATCAATAATGCACGTGTGAACACCTGACGCATCGGCCCTGGAAAAACTGGGAGCTTATACAGGGCTGGGGCTGCGAGAAAACTGACGAAACTGACATTCCATGTACCCACTTGGCGCGTCTAGAACTACGCTAACGAATAAATTAATAAAAAATTCTTTATTGTACATACCGACAAAAAATACTTACAATTACGGGCAGAACATCTAGTGAAACAACTGACGGTCTTATCACTTAAGGTAATTTCTATCAGGCAACGAACAAAAATGAATTGGAATGAACAAAAATGTTTTAACATTGTATTTATGTACATAAGAGAACTATAACTTGACTGGCCTGGTAGCTTAGTTGGTAGTTGGTAGTGGCTTAGTTGGTTGGTGCAAACCAACAGTGCAAATATTTGTGTGATGAGTTCAAATGTTTGCACTGTGTCTGGGTGTTTCTATGTATAAGTAAGTATTTAAAACTATAAGTATTATATATGATTATTCAGCTATCTGGCAGCCATCACACAAGCTTTGCTTAGTTTGGGGTCAGATGGTGTTGTGTGTGAATTATCCACCAATATTTATATTTATTTATAATTAATCGCTATCTAAATCAATTATTGGAAACCGCTGGTCGTCGGTTGCGCAGGACCGTTCCTTGTGGAAATCTAAGGGGGAGGCCTATGTTCAGCAGTGGACGTCTTGCGGCTGATGATGATGATGACGAAATCAATTATTATTTAGCCTCAACGTTTCAGCAGCGCCAGCGTAACAACTACTACGTAGTCGTCGTCTTCTTCTTCTTGGACGTAGGTGAGGTAGTGCGCTTCATAGTAGAACGCATCGTTAATTAAGATAAGGTGAGATGGCGGTCAAGTTTAAACCTATTACAGTTACATGATAGTAGCAGTGGGAGTGCCGACATTATTTAAAATAGAAAATACGGTAATATTGCGCGTGATATGTCCACCCATTTATAACCGCTTGCTTGACTTTCAGCGACTCACGTTTACAATTTTGGCGGAAAAACGGGTGTCAAGATTACCTTAGCGCGTTTGTTTACGCTTTGGCATATGAAGTGCCGCGTTACTTGTACCTGTTTAAGCCTATTATCCTCAAGAGCGTTTCAAGACGCTTTTGGCGGTATCGGTTGTTCAAATTAAATGTGTTTGAAATGTAAACTAACAATTTTGACACATGTGTCGGTTTTTTTCGAATTCTCAAGTGTTCTACAGCTATATTATCTAAAATTATAAGGAAGACATAGAGATTTTATATCTTAATTTCATTGTATATGATATAATAAACAAGGAAAAAAGGTGTCGGTAACAATGCCGCGAATGGAATTGTTACCCCCGACCATGAAAAGGGGTGTTATAAGTTTGACGTCGATGTCGGTCTGTCTGTCTGTGTGTGTGTGTCTGTCTGTGGCACCGTAGAGATCAAACGGATAGGCCAATTTCGATGCCTTTTTTTCATTTGAAGGTTAATATCCGTGCGGATGTTCTTAGCTATGTTTAGTTAATGTCGTTTCAAGATGGCTGCCTCCACAAAATAGCGGATAAAATATTTCTTCACAACCTTCCTCAATATGGGTATCAAATGAACGGGCTGGACAATTAAAATATTATACATCATAACAAATTTCAAATCCAAGATGGCCGCCACCACAAAATAGCGAATTACATTATTTTTTTCACTACTACTTCAAGAAGTGTATCAAATGAAAGGGCTTGACTTTTAGAATGTTGTACAGATAACAAATCCGAGGTGGTCGGAGGTTAATCAAAATTTTAATGTTGTTCTTGTTTCCGTCTTAAATAAACCAACATTCATGTGTCTATATACAAGTGTACATATATAGTAAAACATACTCATACTTATATACAGAGATGCTAGTAACGATGACAGTGATGCGAGTTCAATTCTTTTTCCCTCATCTCAAAATAAAGGGATTTCAAAAATTAGACTCAGACTTTTGTCTGAGCATAGATCGGGCCTTCTACCGACTAACTAAATCGGCTATGACTTTGCTATTGTTGTCTCTATCTTTTCAAGCTAAAAAATAGAGAGAAACGTGAAAGCTAACACAGTATTATTTAGGCGGTAGACCCCCGGGTAAATCATCTATCGCTTGACCATCGATTCCAATAACAAAAAGCCGGCCTTAATCCCCGTCCAATGGCGAAGGAAGTTTTTCGTGAACAAACTTGCGCGATCTAAATATAATGGGAAAGTAAACAAACGAAGTTGAGCGTTTCCATCAGTTTCACGCAAATATTTGCGGAAACCTTTGCGTTTTTTGGAGCATGGCATGAGATACAAGCGAGTTTCTGAAGTGCTATAAAAGTTACGGCTGGTCAAATCGGGAGAACGGCGACTTCTGATCCGGAGACCCTGGATGGTCTACCGCCTAACTTAAACTGTCTTAGCTTTGAAATTGCCGTCTCTTTTCTTTTCGCTTGATATTATAGAGACCTCAATAGCAAAGCCATAGCAGATTTAGTTAGGCTGTAGAAAGGCGGGTTCAAAACCACGCGCACCACTGTCTTTTCGAAGACATATAATATACCGTAACTGCGTAATATACCGTAAACTTAAAACGGTAAACAAAGCCATCGTAAGGAAACCAGCAATCTAACCGAGAATCTTTCGAAGTCATGTATCCTCCACCCATCCGCGCTGGGCCAGCGTAGTGGATATGGCCTTGACTCTCTCCTAGTGAGAGAAGGCCCTGAGGCCACTAAATGTTTCCAATGCAGGAATGCATTGGAAACATTTAGTGGGCTGTTTATGATGTTTTACCTTATCTTGTAACTGTTCTTACTGATGGGTCTACAAACGTTCTTTCTCAAGCACAGAGGCCATAATCCTCTACGCTGGCACAGTGTAAGTTCTCGAAAGATTAAAAGAGATGACAGTGAGATGCCAACTCATTTTGCGTGAAGTTGGTGCTATGTCGTTTGTCAGCCAATACAGTGAGTGTTGTGCTTGACGAACAAGAACAAAATTAAACATTTTTACTACCCCCTATTACCTCGCATTTGTTATGTGTACAACATTCTATTAGTCAAGCCCTTTCATTTGATACCCATATTAAGGGTATTGTGAAAAAATAAATGTATTTCGCCATTTTGTGGAAGCGGCCATCTTGGATTTGAAATTTGTCATAGTGCAATGTATTCTACTAGTCAAGCCTTTTCGTTTGATACCCATATTGAGGTACTAGTGAAAAAAAAATAGTTCGCCATTTTGTGGAGGCGGCCATCTTGGATTTCATTTTTTATAGTGTATAGTATTCTACTAGTCAAGTCCTTTCATTTGATACCCATATTGAGGTAGGTTGTAATAAAATATTTTGTCCGCCATTTTGTGGAGGCGGTCATTTTGTATCGATATTAACCAAACTTAGCTAAAAACATCCGCACGGATATTAACCTTCAAGTAAAAAACCCGCATCGAAATCGGCTTATCCGTTTGAGCTCTACGGTGCCACAGACAGACACACACACACAGACAGACAGACATCGACGTCAAACTTATAACCCTTGTTTTTGGTCGGGGGTTATAAAAAGAGGGTAAAAGAGAACACATTAGCTGTGGACTTTTAAACAAAATAACATGTTACCCGATAACACTCATATGCTTTAAACCTTGCTCGTTTAATCTATACTAATATTATAAAGCTGAAGAGTTTGTTTGTTTGTTTGTTTGTTTGTTTGTTTGTTTGCTTGAACGCTAGGATCTCGGGAATTACTGGTCCGAATTGAAAGATTCTTTTTCTATTGGATAGTCCATTTATAGAGGAAGGCTTTAGGCTATAGAAAATAACTCTACTATTAATTGAAGCGGAGCATGAAACAAGAATGTAACAAAATCGGGAAAAAATATTCCCCTTTTGAGAGTTTTCGTACGTTTTGTGCTTTGACATGACACATGACAGCATGTGTCAAAGATTGCGTCATTGAATTTCAGTAATCTGTGCCTTGAATATAAACCTTTGCTATTTTTTTTTCTAAATCTGAGTTGGTACGACCAATTTCCGACAGGTGGTGTAGCAGGTTGCTGAAGAGGTTTTTTGTTTGAAATCGATATTCTAAGGAATGAGTGAACCGATTTCAGTCATTCTTTCACCGTTGGATATGTACGGGATCCCGATGGGTGCTATATAATATACCACGGGCGAAGCCGGGGCGGGCATCTAGTATGTTATATGACAAGCATTATATATATGCCTGATTGTAAGCAACATCCTCTAATATAACCCGTCTCAACTCTTATAGTCCTCTTTGTTGGGGTAGGGAGACTTCCCTCTAACCAAGTAGAATTAATACACCATCGATGCACGAATATTTTTTGTTTTTGTTCATTACAACAAAAACGCTTTACAAATTTCGATAAAAGTTATATTGGACCATTAAGGCATCATCTTAGATAAGTTATTTCTAACAAAAAAGAGCTATCAAAATCGGTTACGGCGTTCTTGAGAAACCGGGGAACATACATAGAAAATGTAGTAGTGAACTGATTAAATACTCTTTTTCTGGAGTCAGTTAAAAAAATTGCGAACTGTGGAAGTACTTTTTTTAAATTGAGGAAGATTTTTTCGATTTACTGAAAAAAACAATTATTATAGTTTTTTTTTAAGTAAATTTGACTTCAGAGTTTGAAATCAGACTTTGGGCACAGAATAGATATTACTACAGAACCCTCACTTAGCGAAAAATATATAAATTGCGACTCTTGATAGGACGCAACAAAGTGCAATTCAGCTCGCATTAGCGCTCAATGCCTATCGCAATTTTTAACCTAAACATTTGCGCTCTCTTCTAACGCGTAACTCTGTCGCTGTCTGGCGCGGAATGATGCGCATCGAAAGGGTTGTCGACATATTATCTAATAAAAAAATAAATTAACCTTTCGTTATGTAGGTAGTCAACATTGTAGCTCAGATTATATATTTTAGTTATTTACTTCGTAACGCGCAAAACAGCTAGAAGAGGCCGTAACATAGGGTCGGACACATTGAAATTAAAACAATAAAAGTATACTTTGACTGTTTTTATTTTACTTGATCGTCTAAATGTTGTTTGATAAATATGGAACATATTTTAATGTACTTACTTACACTAATACATACAACCAGCTTCGATTACAAGCTATTTTATAATGTCCCGTACTTTTTGTACGGTTAGCAGAAGAATATAAAAAATAATGGTATAATTTGTACAACTAGGAAAAAATGATAATTCTTTGTTTTTTGGCTCGTGCATCCATATACAGCACAATATATGGCGACGTAATTTTGCGCGGGAAACGTGTTGCGCGAGCGCTCAGACGTGCGTTCGACAATCGCCTGGCACTTGTTCCGTGCGAGGAACGGTCGAGCTGTAGGCTAAAACCGCGCGACCCTGAGCGAGTGAGGATGCACTGCTTTGGGGTCCGTGACCTTTGTCATTTGTTTTCTTTTTTACATGAATCTAGGATTAGGAGAAGAAAAGGAAATAGGGGGTAGTTTTTTAGTGTTTTTTTTTTTTCCGGGGTTCGTGACCTTTGTCATATTTTTTTTTTCATGATACTTGGATTCGCAGAAGAAAAGGAAGGATAAGATAGGGAGTAGGGAACATTTTTATTCTAATTCTAGCTAAGTATTTTATTTTCAAAGTCGCCTCCTCCCGTCTCAGCGCCTCCAATTATTACAGTAATGGTATCCCGCTGTAAGTTTGTGTCACGTCCCGTTCTCGGTTAGCCGGAGTTTCGTATAAAAAGTTAGGAGGATTTTCATGGCGTCTGCGACGAAATGAGAGAACTTCTGTTGTTATTCGTGCTCTGACATAGGATACAATGTATCACCACGGAAATTGTCGTTCGATCCATGAGCATACAGAGTGTAAACGAGTAGGTACTAAGTAAATACTTTGAGACCACATTTAGTAGACGATTCTGTCATTTGGAAAACGACTACGTATTTCAAAATTTAAACAATAATATTGACTAATATTTTGAATTAAGATGGGGTGGAATGAGTGTAACATCCTACTTATTTTATAAATGCAAAAGCTAGGATATTTGTCACTCAATCACAAAAGCTGAACATATTATCGGGATGAAATTTGGAAACTAGTTAGATTATAGCCTGAAATAGAACATAAGATTCTATTTATTCCTGGAAAATAAAGGGAATGGCAAATGCACGGATAAAACCGCTGGGCGCTGCTAGTAATACATTTTTTTTAAATAAAGAGTGATGAGACGAGCAGAACCTGTGGCTGATGGTAAGCAACATGCCTGTCACTTAAAAGCACAGCGACACACAGCTATTGGAATATGAAGAGTCCAAATCATTACTTAGCACTGCACTGCGCTCGTCACCCAGACATCTAAGATGTTATATCTCCAAGCCCTGTAATTTCTCTGGAAACATTGCTTCTAGGTTTCATAGGTTTGCGTTCACGATTATAAATATTATATGTGTTACATATATATCATATTGTATGTCGATGCCAGCAGCTTTAGGCTATTTTACCCGCGTAGTTCCGCCGTTTTGCCGACTTAAACTTGGCCAGCGTAGAGTATTGACTTAATTCTCTCATTGCGAGAAAAAGCCCCAAGTTACAGCCGTGAAAACTTTTAGTGGGCTCCTTATGCTATTCTATGTATTACCAGCTTATTTTCCGTTCCCGCTGTATTCCCTGATAAAAAGCTATGTGATATTCCAGAGTAAAAACTAACTGGACTGGTATAAGAATAATGTTCCGAATCACAACTTGATCAATACTTTAGTCAAATTTTTCACCGTATTGCCCGAGCGACACGGGGCTAGTTTTTGAAACTAGGATACTAAGCTAGAGTTAGTAAGCTAGCAAGTTAGTACTTCTAGCCTCGTGTAGACTTATTACCGTTGCGTAGCGTTGTCTATATAAAGCTAATCCGAAAAAAAAAAAACAAATTGGTGATCGAATTGGTAACCTAACCGAGTAGTCGAAAGTCGGTTAAAAAAGGAATTTCATCTCAACCGTAAAAAGTGCTCAAGAAATGAGGCCTTCTGATACCAAATCCTTACACATAATAATAAAATTATATCTGTGTAATCTACCCCACTGACCCTTAGTATAACATCTCATTGAGTACACAAAAAAACAACGTTGAAACAGAATCTTATCCATGGTAATATACCTAGTCATGGCCCATATACATTCAATATTTATTTACGCATAGAAACATGCGGGGTTAGATATGGCCAGTTAGTCGGTCAAGTGTAGTTTAGTAGATGGAGCGAATAGAACTGGCCAACAAGTTAGTAAGACTAGTAACCTCTGGTTTTGGTTTTACCCGTACAGTTCCAATTTCCGTATTTTTTCCGTGATAAAAATGGCCTGTGAATAATGCCCAGATAAATCGAATTTCAACTCAATTTTTTCAGACGTTCCAACTTGATTCAGCAACATACTTCCAAACAACTAATCTTTCATACTTTCACATTTAAAATATTAGGAGGATTGATTGCAAGCCTCGAAATTATTATTTTTTATGATAAAGAAGTGCCTATGTTTTTGTGTTATTAAAATAACCATTTTTTACTACATACATATGACTGTATAGAGCATACATGCATAAAATGTATCCATATACAAGGTGTTGCAGAAAGTTGCAACAATATTGATGGTAGTTGAATCATATACAGCGTGTGGCGGAAAGGTCCAACAATAATTTTTGTAGTTCATCTATACTAGGTATCGAATAACATATGTGAATATTAAACACGAAAGTACAACATTTTTTTTTCCATACAAAGTTAAAAATTCGTTGTTTATTATTTTATTTGACAACCCTAATCACCGGCGGCGCGGCCCGGTCACTGACCGCCGGCCGCCGCGCGCCGCTTCGTCGTCGCACGCCGCGCCGTTGCGCATTAGGGTTGAAGCTGGTCAATTTTACACCAAACTTTGACTCGTATTATCTCGCGATCTAAAGTGCTGAGGGGAAAGAGACCTTCGGAGATGAAGTCCACATCAGTGTTGGAAAGACCTATTCAAATATTGTTGGACCTTTCCGCCACACGTTGTATTTATGTGAAAACTAGACTACATTTTTTTTTTCCATAAAAAATTAAAGATTTTTGTTTGTTATTTTATTTGACGTAAGTACCCCTAATGGACAGATCTCGGCACAGATTTTTGTACGACGCGACGTCGCGGCGTCGGCGGCAAGGTCGTTTGTCAGCTGTACATGCGTTAGGGTTGAATCTGGTGATTCGGTAGGAATTTGACGTCCAACTTTGACTTGAATTATTTCGCGATCAATCTTGCTGGAAGGAAAATGACCTTGGGTGATGAAGTCTACATCACTGTTAAAATATAGTTGGGGGGTAAATCCAACACGGTGTATAACAAAAAAATTGTTTGTTTTGGTTGTTTGTAAATTCGGTTGATTTGCAGACGATAGTTTAACGTGACAACGTCAGAACAAAACATTTGCGGCGCAAGCGTACAATGAGCGTAACGGGACATAACGGGACACTTTTTCGTGGATTCAGGCGGCGTTTATCAACTTATTAAACGTTGTCACGTCAAAAACATTTTTTTCAATTTTTGTCAATATGTTAATCTGTCTGCATGTTTGTTTCGGCTAATCTCTGAAACAGCTGGACAGGCTATGGCGGAGCTTTCAATACTAGATACATTATAATATAACAGTGCTGATAACAATACAAATACAACATGAGTGTAACTTCACTCTTAACAACTATAAATAAGAGGCAACAAAAATGACATTATGTACAAAAATATATTAACTAGAAAACTTTTCTGATTCTTAAAATAGGTCTTAAAACAAATGTGGACTGTATAGTGATTATTGCGCTACAGGCAATACGAAAATGTTTGATAGAGGTCGTTTTATTACATTTGATTTCGATCTTACGCTCACCATACGCGTAAGCTTGAGATGTTTTAGGGCATAACTCAGGCTACTCTTAAACGAGGTAAATAAACAGGGTTCCGCAAAATAAACAAAAAAAAATGAGCGTGTAACCGCGGGTACAGCTAGTTTGTTAATAAATATGATTTTACTTATCAGCAAGTAACTTGTACCGTGTAAGCGCAGCACAAAGTCCGGCGAAGTTTCCGGATTACGGTCACCAGTAAATCTGACGGAATGCGGGGTCAGGAATGTAGGGGGAGGTAAATGGACAGTGATAAGGATTCCATGTTTACTGACACTCGGCTCTCCACTTTATCTCCGGTTATGTGTTTCATTTGTGGTAACACTAAATTAGAATGTAGTCATTTTGGAGCGATAACTTTTTTAGCCGCGAAAAACAGCGATTTCTTTTTTTTTAATTAACTTTTTAAGATTTTTTTCGTCATCTTCATCCACAGATTTTTCTATCCCAGAGCTGGGTATAGATAGGCCACTCTTCTCTCATGCCATATAGCTCGGTCCTGAGCAAATCGAGTCCAGTTTTGACCCGCGATAGAAACGATATCGTCGACCCATCTTGCAGCTGGACGTCCTACATTCCGCTTATCTTGTCTCGGCCAGCACACAGTCACTACTCTACTCCACCTGTTATCACCGCGTCTAGCAACGTGTCCAGCCCACCTCCATTTTAGATGCATTACCGTCCCAAGTTCCCAAGTTCCCAAGATCCCAAGTTCCGACGTCCCAAACGTTTATTCTTCGTAGGATCTTGGTATTTTGGATACGATCTTGGAGTTTGATGCCAAGCATAGAACTTTCATTTCCATGGCTCTCTGTGCTGGTGATGACTTTGAAGTCGTGCGCCTTTTGTGTAAACACTTTTAATAGAGGAAAATATTATGTCGTCGCGTCACCAACATGCTAATGTCTGGTGGCAGCGATAACGTAGCGCCGTAGTTAAGAATGATGGGATATATTTATTTTATTTATATTTTCACAACTAAAACGATTTACAAAAAACCAATTACATTAGTTGACAGCTTTTCACATGAAAATACATACATTATAGTACCAAAGAAGGTACATTACATTATATTAACAATGTTGAAAATCCAACAAGTTAAATTTTTATTAGTAAAAGTCACTTTTCACTTCTTTTAGTCACAGGATGAACAGCACATATCTAGGTAGTAAGAAACGCGCCTGGCCATAGCAGCACAACGCAGCTAGTGGAATATAAAGAGTACAAATCTGTAACAGTGCACTCACTGCACTCTTCACACAGATATATAAGCTGATTTGTCTTTATGCACAGTCGTTTCTTTAGAAACATTGTCCTGCAAACCGGACCGGTTCTCTTTGCACATTACTTCGCGGCGGTAGAATAACTGGTAAAAGTGTGGCGATTCCCCTGATGAATTCTGCACGGAGTTCTACCACTACAACTTCTAAAAAGTATGTACCTATACTAATTTTTTTATTTTTTATTTTTAGTGAACATAATATACATGCATATCAGTGGAAAAATCCTATCAATATTATAAATGGGTGTTTGTAATGTTTGGATATTTATTGCTCAGTCTTGTAACGTCTGAAAAGATCGGGCTGAATTTGGAACATTGATAGATCATAATCTGGAAGAAGAGATACTTTTTATCCCGACAATATAACTGGAAGGACGGAAACGAGAACTACGCGGGTAAATCCACGGGGCACTGCTAGTGAGCTATATACGTGATTTTGCTTGAGTTTAGTTGATTAGCATGGACGAATAAAAAATTCGGACGTCTCGCTAAAACAAAAACTGTGTCACTAGAGTCGGCCACATTTGCACGTGTGCGTTGTCAGGTTGTCACTGATAGGCTGACACGCACACATATACACAAGTAGCGCGTGTAATGACCCATTGATGAGTGTGTGTTAACCTGTATGTGACAGCACACACGTGCATATTATGTGGCCGACTAGATGGATACAGTTTTTGTTTTAGTGAGACTACGTCCGATTTTTTTATACGTCCATGTTAGTTAGTAAATAAATAGAGTTCTATAAGATAACCGGTTTCTTCCAGGTAAACACGCTCCATCGTAGACCACATCGTCGCTTAACATCAGGTGAGATTGCGGTCAATTGCAAACCTATAAAAGTTAAAAAAAAAATGAATAAAGTAAGATAATAAAAATAAAACAGTTAAATTCATTCCTGTAGCAAAGGTTGGCCATTGCCATTCAACGTGGGAAATGGGCGAGCGTCATGGGCAACTAATTGCGTTGGGGGGTGAGCAGTTTGGGGTGGGTTATGCAGGGATTAGTTTTATGGTAAAATTGTTGACATTTGAAAATTAAATTCATAGTCTAATTTTCAGGTAATCGACATATGTTATAAATATATAATTTCTTAACACAATTAACCTTGGGAAGTACCACATCTTTGGCAGTTATTCTTCCGGCAAGCAGTGTGCAAACATACTGTTCCAGTTTGAAAGGCAATGTTTCCAGATAAATTACTGGACTAAGAGATAAAACATCGCAAAAAAGCGCAGTGCGGTGCTAGGATTACCTAGCACATATTACAAGCACAATTACAAATTAAATCATTAGATTTGGACTCTTTGTGTTCTAATAGCTGCTTGTCACTATATTGTTATAGACTTGCTTGATGCTTACCATCAGGCACATATCCTGCTTGTCTTGTCACATTGTCAAACTAGTCCCGGAAAATATATAAAAATCCCTAGCAGTTATTTAAATGTTTACTGTCAAATTTATAAAAATTAAGAAAATCTACCTTAAACTATATCTTTAGACCCTGTGACCCCAAATTTCACAATTATACGCTAATATTATCACTAACATGGTCCTTAATATAAGTACTAATGAATCACAGTCACAAATGAAGCATACAATATTGCCCTGAGCCCACTAAATGTTCCATTTAGTGGGCTGCTCATTGTGCTATTGGCATCATCATCAGCCGCAAGACGTTCACTGCTGAACATTAGAGGCCTTTCCCGTAGATTTCCACAACGAACGGTCCCACGCAACCTGCAACCAGCGGTTTCCATTCCAGCGACCTATGTGAGGTCATCTGTCCATCTAGTGGGAGACCGTCCAACACAGTGGTTCGTGGTCGCCCCTCGAAAACCTTTCTTCCCAATGCTTCCCAGCATTGGGAACCATTAACACATTTAGTGGGCCGCTTATTAATTATGCTAAGGTATTCTACAACAATTGCATTTTAAGGAGTTGTACAAAAATAATTAACTGTCCGTGTTGTAGAAACGTCCATCTTGCACCGATTCTCATCAAATATAGTTGAGAAAATTGCCGGTTAAATCACTTTTTTAAACAAAATGAAAATCATTCAATTCGTTCAGAAGCTGCGATGCCACACATATTACGGAACACACATACTGAGTGTATGTGTGCACTTGCCTTGCACACAAGCACGTACACACCCAGTACACACAACAGGTTTGTGCTTAGGGGCTTAAAATGAGTACTTATATGATATGATTTGAAATTTTACATTACTAGAGAACGCAAATACCCAGCCGTTATAAAATTCATACGGAGCCCTTTGGAACGAAGCATCATTTTGTTGTTAGTAAGGTGGGCCGGGGAAACGACAGAATTATCTGTGCGCAGAGCAGAGAGCGAAACAAATCGGTTTTCAGTTAGCTCTAGTATTTAAGGCACAGGTTTTTGCGAACTGTTATATATATTAGTAAAGTGTGACGAGACGGTCAGGACATGTGCCTGATGGTAAGCAACATGCCTGCCACATAACAGCACAGTGACACGCAGCTATTGGAGTCCAAATCATTACCTAGCACTGCACTGCAATCGTCACCCAGATGTCTAAGATGTTATCTATCTAAGCCATGTAATTTCTCTGGAAACATTGCCCTTCAAACCGGAACACATATGTCCTTGCAGCATAAATCAACGCTGTACAATCAGGATGTAAGCAGAGTTTTGTCAATTATTAGTCTCTTGGCACACGTCTCAATTGCATCCAGAATCTCGATTTGGTATTTAACAGAGCCGTATCAAAAGTGGGAATAGTTAAGTACTCCATACTCGATACAGTTGCTGCCAAATATCGGGAATGGTGCCCTGTGCTGTGACTCTCTCGCCCTACATGCTCTTCTGGTTCTGCTGGTTCATTCCACTCTCTACAAAACTCTTAATTCAATTTAACTTCTTAATGTTTTACGGCAACTGCACCCATAGTTTCTTTCTTTCTATCATTATGATCATACACGAAACAATCAGTCCACAATAGCTTGGTATGAGATACGTCTCAATACATCTCAGAATTTAAATAAATACACGGGTAACTCACGGAAATAGTCAGTCCAGTCCGACTCAATGCTAAGCGAGCTGCGAACATGCGCGCGCACTCTCCTTGAAAAAGACCAATCGAAACTTGAGTCGGACTGGACTGACTATATCAAATGTTAGCTACCTGTGTATTTATTTAAAATGTGTAATAACCATGTTAGTTTTGATACATCTCAGATTGATATTTATAAATTTTATAGCATGTGCAACTTGAGGGTAGAAATGAATACCCTCAAGTCTAAAACTTCCTTAAAAAAATTGGTTGCCTGTAAAGTCGGTAAACGGGCGAAAGTTTTACGTGACAACGACTTTGAGTGGTAAAATAATTTTACGGAAGGGACGCGTGCCTTTCACGTGAGTGGTTAACCATAGGTGAGTTCTGTATCCCATTAGCTCTAAAGTGGCGCACCTTGATCTATGACTGGTCTCCTGCCTTATTAAAATTTTATCTAAATGCATTCCAAATGACCCTCCCTGACCAGAGTAACTTGGTAAGGTGGGGAAAAGCCTCTGAAAAATGTTGCTATACTTGTGGGGAGGCGATATGTACAGCAAGGCACATATTGGTGGGATGCAAGGTGCTCCTTGATGGGGGTCATTACTCACGGCGTCATGACAGAGTACTTGAAATCATACGTGAAGCCATGAGCCTTTCAGTAGCTAGAGCCCAAAAGGGATTGACGACAAACAAAAGACAAATTAACTTTGTAAAAGCAGGCTCAAATTCAAACTCCAGGAACAAGCCTTACTCAATCCTGGGTACAGCACCTGATTGGACTATTTTAATGGACACGTATGAAAAGCACTACAAAATCCCAGAGGATGTGGGTGTTTCGTCATCCAGACCGGACATTTTCCTTTTTCTAGAGCTACGAAACGCATAGTCCTTGTAGAACTTACCGTACCGTGGGAAACTAATATACCTAAAGACCACGTGATGAAACAAAATAAGTATTACGACCTCCTAAACGAATTAACAAAAAACGGCTATGTAGTTAGTTTATACGCTGTAGAAGTGGGAGCGAGAGGTATACCAGCAAAATCTCTCTATAACCTACTGAAAGACCTTGGCTTATCCAGAAGTGCAGTAAGTTCTATACTAGAACGAGTATCTAAAGCTGCACTAGTAGGCTCATATCAGATTTGGCTGGGCAGGAGAGAAAACGAGTGGTGAAGGTGAGTGTTGATGTACGTCAGAAAGGGGCCCCTTAAACCTACGCCCGAGTCACAAGTCTCGGGAACTACTCGAGTTTTTCTCTCTCTGCCACACGATGGACCCGGCACCCGCACGGTGAATCCATGGAATGCTAAGAAGATCGTCTCTTTATGTCTGTCTCTCTCGCTCTTAGGCGGGCTAACCATGCCCGAGTGGAAGGGACGCGTGCCTCTCACTCGCTCTCGTTGTGAGCGCATAACGTGAGCGGAGCGTAACGCAGTTTCTTGAAGTGTCACCCGGCAAACCAATTTATAAGACGTTGTCACGTCAAAAGATAAACATAGTAAAAAAATCAAAACTTTAAGCACAAATAAACGTAATAATTTTACGAAATTACCAAGTTGCTTTACAACGATCACCCTAGCAGGGCTGGCAGACAATTACTGAAATATTGCAGGGCTGTCATCTCTTAAATTACACCGCGCCAAAACTGCGCCATTAAACTCGCGGCAGCTCTGTCCCTCAGCTGGTCGCTATCGTCATTTGTCATCCCGGCAAAAAACACGGGACAACCCTGCAGATTGGACAGGGTGGGACAGGGTTACTGGGACATCCCCGCCAATCGGACAAATTAACTGGGACGTTGGAATTCGGGCCGGTAGAATTAAACAGGTGATGAATTGACAATTTACTGGTGGACAATTTGGTGCGCAATTGTGTGAATGTGGCTTTGTTTTCTAAAGTGGGCTCACTTTAGCACTGTTGATAACACGGTCCCATTTTTAACACAACACGAATAGCAGAAACATTTGAATGGGATAGAAAATCAGTGATGAATTTAATGATCGTTTATTTATAGCTTATACCCATACCTACAAGAAACACGTCTTTCAGATTTTATTTTTTGGCTGTTTACGCAACTTGGTGAAAATTAGAGAACTTTTTACCCAACCGAAAGAAGAGTTAGGTATGTTTTTCGCGTGTATCTTGTATGTTTGTAAATTTCTTTATTCTCATGTATATTCTAAACGGCTGGATGAATATTTATTTATAATGGAGTCACCCGAGTGTCTTTCGATGCTAGGTACGATTATATTGTATTACATAATGTTTTTTATCTGTTGATGTCTTACAGTCGGGTTTTAAGATTTAAGTTATTACTTTAAAGACTGCAGGCCCGTGAACAAAATTTATGGGTCAAATGAACCACCAGGAGCCCTATATAGGATGATAGAAAGGTATAAAGTAATAAGATTCAACACTATGTCGTCACTTGTAAGCTGTCCAACTGACTGCAGTTAAGAGGGGGGGGGGTTGCAACCTTCAATCATTTTTTTCTCCTTGTCGCATGATTTTTGTACGACATTGCAAAATAATGGATTAGAAGAGGTATTGAAACTGTATGGAACCAATTCCGTATATAATCAAATGACCAATTTTACTCTGTAAATCGCCAGAAAATCATAAATTTTTCTGACAAACTAATAATTAAAATTTAAAAATTTATATTTTTTATAGTTTCAATACCTCTTCTAATCCATTATTCCGCAACGTCGTACAAAAATCATGCGACAAGGAGAAATTATCGAGGGTTAGAACCTCCCCCTTTTCAATTGCACTCAGTTGGACACCTTACAAGTGACGGCATAGTGCTGAATCTTATTACTTTATACCCTTCTATCATCCTACATAGGTCTCCTGGTGGTTCATTTGACCCATAAATTTTGTTCACGGGCCTGTAGTCTTATTACGTTTATACTTTCGTATTACGAGCAGCCCAATTTTTGTTTGTTAGGATTCAGAACTTTCTCTCACATAGAGACTATCAACCAGCACGCTGGCCAAGTGCGGGTAGGCGGATAACACATGAATCGACAGATGAATCTTGATACATACTGATATATTCATGATGTTTTCTTTCATCATTAAGCCCAGTGGTATGAAAAACTAGTATATCGCCTTTTGGGCACACACTCAGAGGTTCAGACGGGTGATTTGTAACTATGAACTGACAAATGCAAAATATTCTTATTTATTTTAGACGTTCTGGACGCGATTGAGCAAAAAACACTCAAACTTCAACATAATAATTTTAAGTAGGATTACTGAGAAAAATTGTACTTTTTTATTTGAAAACAAACTGAAAGGTGCAGACGGTATTCGAACCAACGACCTCACAATTTCGAAATTGTATCTTCTGACCACTAAGCCATGACGGCTCAATAAGGACGTCATGCTTGTTGACGTTTTATTTAATAATTACTGAGGAAAATAATGTATGCACATAATAAATATTAACATTGTTATTTTTGCATCATTCCGTGATGACAGACGGGCAACTGGAGGCAAGCGTACAATGCGGCTAACTTATTTGTAGAATGAAGCAATGGCGCCACGATCGAAGATTGCTACAGCCTATTACAAAATTATACAACTTCTGTGTCCGTGTTTTATAAGCGCCAGCAGTTCCACTTTTGGCCGTTCTACAGATAAGTTGGTAGCGCTATTTATCGTCACTACGAACACAACAACGATGAGACACCTCATTTGACGGGCTGTCATGAGATACGCCCGCAGTATTTAAGTTTTAACTAAAAAATATGTCACACAAAAAAATTACTAGCGGTTACAAAAATCAATCAAAATAAAATATATTTTTTTTTATTCAGAAAAGTATATGTTATGTAAATTATGAAGCATTTTGTAAGCTATTATAGGTTTACATTTGACCGCCATCTCGCTCGACGTTAAGCGGTAATGCAGTCTACAACGGAGCGTGCTTACCTAGAAGAAACCGATTCACTCTCGATTTGAAGACACCAAGATTGTAACTATCGGGAAAAACCTACTCAGGCAACGCATTCCACAGCTTGGGCGATAAATATTCTTATGAACAAATTTAAGTTCTTTATTACAATTAAGTTTCCATATTTATGTGATTCTGTTACAGATTTTCTAGCAGTGCTCTATGATATTTCATGCATAGTTTAACCATCAAAGGTGCTCGTATTACCAAATAGCCTGTTGGTGGGCGTCGGTGCAGTCGACGCCATCGGTCGATTCGTATTATATTACATATAACTAGCGTTGGCTATATCACCGAAAACAATCCGAGAACACAGCTTACAGATGGCCATCAGGGACAGAAATGCGGTCATGTTGAAGGTCCTGAGCTAGAAGAAGGCGACTTAGTAAATAGCAAAATCGCACTAAAGAGCACTACAATTAGGTTGAAAATATTCCTTAATCTATTTAATTTTCTTCTCATAACCCAGATTACAAAGGTCACGGACCCCGGACTCTGTGGAGCTACTCAATTATAAAAAACATAGGAGTAGATAGATGTACGGTTTCGGCAGCAAACCACGGGCAGAGTCAGTGAAAAATAAAGAAAATAACACCCGCGCATCCGCGGCAGTCCAGTCTCTATGAATAAATGAGACGGCCAGTGATTGTGACTGAATTATTCAAAGGGTACTGGAGGGCGCACTTAGGAAGGGGGAAACTGGTTCAAAAATTCCAATGCTTCGTAAAAAAAGGAATACCATTTTCTCAGCACAAAAGAATATTATGATAATAATTCTTAATATTAAACCCACAGAAATAATAGTGTGCTAAGAAAATGCAAGTTGTTTAACTGCCGAATCTGTAACTTTATTAGTGGTAGAACTCTTTGCAGAGCTCGCCTGGGGAAGTGCCACACCTTTGCAAGTTGTTTCACAGGCAATCATTAATATGCAAACGTCACTGTGTTCAGGTCTATTTATAAGTCGAAATAATTTATATAATTTGTACGAGCTAAAGACGTATTGCACTGATGACGCAACAAAAAGTCATATCAGAAAGTATTCCAGCATTTTCAGAAGGACATGTATTCAAGCCAAGGCAATTTACGTTCGGGATCAAATAAAAAAACTCCAACAACGTCATAAAAAGTACATGGAACGTAATTAATAAAGAGACTGGAAAGTCTAAAGGGACAGATAAAGTTAGCAAACTAAAAATTGATGACAAAATTATTACAAACAAATGTGAAATAGCAAATGCATTCGAACTTTATTTTGCTGGAATTCCTTTAGAGACAACCAAACATCTGTTGTCTTCTCCTTCTCTTGCTGACGCAATGTTGAAAGATAATGTAAATAATCCCTCTTCTTCATTCGCGTTTCATCATGTTACTGCCACAACAATACTAAAAACTTTTAAAGAAATCAAAGTAAATAATAGTGAGGATTTATGGGGCATGTCAGTGAAAGTATTAGAGGGTATAGTGGTGAAAATTGCACCTTATCTTGCTGAATTATTTAACGCTAGCATTAGTAATGGTATGTTTCAAACTTGATGAAGCATAGTAAAGTCGTGCCTTTATTTAAATCCGGCGACAAAGATGAACCTGGAAATTATAGACCTGTCTCAGTGTTACCCTGCATCAGTAAAATATTTGAGAAATTATTACTAAGCCAGCTCATTTCTTACTTTAACGTCAACAATTTGCTACATGACCATCAATTTGGTTTTACTAAAGGACGCTCAACCACTGATGCGGGTGTTAAGCTCACCAAATATATAACGAGTGCATGGGAAGATCGGCACGACGTTATTGGTGTATTTTGCGATTTATCTAAGGCATTTGATTGCGTTCATCACGACATACTTTTAAAGAAATTAGAATTCTATGGGATTTCAAAACTAGCTTTGGACCTTATCACGTCATATCTTAAAGACCGGGTGCAGATTGTTGAAGTTGACGGAAATAAATCAAAGGGATCTCCCATGAAAATGGGTGTACCGCAAGGTTCAATCCTTGGACCGTTTCTGTTTTTAGTTTACGTAAATGATTTGCCCTTCATGTTAAAAGACAAGCAAACACAGAAATAATTATGTTTGCCGATGACACGTCTCTGCTGTTTAAAGTTAAGCGAGGAATAGATGATTGCAATGAAATTAACAGAATATTGGACATTGCTTGCAGATGGTTTGACGCAAATAATTTGGCACTGAATCCAAACAAAACAAAATGTATAAAATTTACATTATCTAATGTACCAAGCCCTAAACTTAATATAAATTTAATTAATAAGACTTTAGAACCAGTGCAGTCTACAGTTTTTGGGTGTTACTATAGATGCGAAACTCCAATGGAGTCCACATATTGAACAGCTTGCAAATAAACTAAGCTCAGCTGCCCATGCCATTCGACAGATTAGGAAAATCTCGGATGTCACCACCGCTAGATTGGTTTATTATGGGTATTTTCATAGCATCATGTCATGCAATTCTATTATGGGGGTCGGCAGCGGACAGAAATTCAGTTTTCATATTGCAAAAACGAGCAATCCACGCAATGTACAAATTACCCGCTAGAGAATCTTTGAGGAAGGTTTTTAAAAATATAAATATTTTAACAGCCCCTTCCCTGTATATTTATGAATGCATAATGTATGCCAGAAAGAATAAGAAAAGCATTGGTAAAGTATCAGATAAAACCCCTAAGGCACACTACAAAGACAAATTGGTAATTCCGAAGTGTAGACTACAAAAACATGTAATTCTTTTATAGGAAACAGTGTTCGCTTCTATAATGTCATACCAGATCAGTTGGCAGGTCTCAATGAAAAAAGGTTCAAAAATATTGTAAAGACCTATTTAATGGATAAAGCCTATTATAATGTTGATGATTTCATTAAGGACAAAAATGTATGGCAAAAAAGTGTATCACAAATGTAACTACCAATTAATTAAGAGTATTTTAACATCGTAATTTAAAATTTTAGATTTAATTTTTTATTTATTTTTTGCTTTTTATAAAGCTTTTGACAAAGGATTTAGCTAATTAAAATAGTTGAATCCGTTGGACAAGGCCTCTTTACAGCCGCTTACTGTTAAATATTGTCACTTGTTTATGTATTTAAACTCTTTTATTATTTTGTATTTGACGTTACCAAGTTTTCTTTGTAAAATAATGGTTCGAAGAAATAAATTGAATTGAATTGAATTGAATTAAAGGGTAATAGTTCCAGAGAAATTACCGGGCATAGAGATAAATAAATAATCTAATATTATGTGGGTGATGAGCGGAGTGCAGTGCTAGCTAATGGTATGAATTATTGATGTAACAATAGTTGTGTGACACTATGCTGTTATGGGCAGACGTGTTACTTACCATCAGGCACATGTTCTTTGGGATTGATCGGTTAATTAAGTATTGCAGATTTTAGATTAATTTATTAGACGAGTTAAAATGTTCACTGGTAAGAAATTCTAGATAGCGGTTAGGCACAAACTATCTTCGATAAAAAAAACTTACACAAATTGACAAGCTCTGATGAAAATTGATATTCGGAGCTAAAACGTGGCCATTGACTTTTAAAGCGGTCCACAGAAGAAGAGCGCTACGCTTGAAGTTTCTCTGAGGCGTCGGATTCGGAACAAAGTGATCCGAAACAGCGACATAGCTCAACGCATTACCAAATTGGAGTGGCAATTGGTCGGCTATATCTGTCTCAGAACCGATAATCATTGGAGTAGATGTGTTCTTGAATAGAGATCACGATTCAGCACACATAGTCAGATACACTGAGACTAGATGGATGGACGCTATTTCAATTCGATTAATTTATTCAGAACAAAAGATTCAGTTTATCACACATAGTGTAAAATTACAATTTAAATACAAAATTCATGACAATAATTCTCATGAATTTTGTACTTAAAAATTTAAACAGCTTGTAAAGTGTTTCAGCTGTAGAGGGTTGTGTCAGGTAGTTTCTTATTTACAGAAGACAGCAGGCAGTGGATGGAAACGCAAAGTAGCGTAAGGCTGATTAGCGAGCCATGGGAACGGCTTTTGTCCAGCAGTAGACTAAGATAGGCTTATAATGGATGAAAATCAGACAGGAGTTTATTAATCCTTGGATACACAATCATTCTTGGATCACAGTATATCTCGCCCCCATCCTTAATGCACCCCTGCGTTTAGTTTTTTTTTTACTTCCACAAACACTCATTCGCTATTCAATATTGTAATCCAACGCTGTTGAATTTAATATAGACTGTAACAGTTTTGATTTTGGCCATGTTTCGCGTAAAAACTTTTTCAGAACTCGGATTATTACAATTTTCCATTTGCTTTTATCTGGTTTCGAAACGCGTACGTGATACTTTTTGCAAAGTTTTCTTTGAGAGCTAAATTACACTGGTAAAGAAAAAATTTTATTTGCTCTCTTTTGGATTTTTATTGGAGATTATGGCAGTAAAAAGAAAATAAAATATTGTTTTGATTCAGAGATCTAAGATTTTATAGTCGTATCTGGAAACATTGCCCTTCAAACCGGAACACACTAATGATGGCACATTACTACTTGGCGGTAGAATAACTGGCAAAGGTGTGGTACTTCCCCAGACGGACTTGGCCGAGAGTCCTACCACTACTAAATTCGGAAAAAAGGGATTGGCAGTTACGTAGATAAAACCACGGGGCGCTGCTATACTGTAACATAGTACCTAAATGCGACTAAACGGATCGAGTTGAAAGTTTGTACATTATAACTTGGATATTACTTGAAACTTAAGTCGGACTCTAACTATTCCTTAAAGTCCAAGATCCCTGAGCCGCCAGAAGTCACGTATTTTCTGATAACTGATTTTCGCGAATGTTATTGGCAATATCTTTAAAAATATCCCCAGTACTCCCAGACACTTTCCGTCGGCCGTTTTGCTTAACAAACTCTACTATTTGAAGAGTTAATAAAGACTAAAGATATTGCCTATAACATACGTGATAATTAGTTATCAGAAAATACGTGAAGTAAGTAATGTATCTTCTGGATCCCATATCTCAAAATTGGCCGTCTAAGCAGGTTAGCGGGTAAGCAGATGCTCTTAGTACGTACTAACTCTACTTAATTGACCATCAGAAAATACGTGACGTCTGGCGACCCTGGGATCTAACTATATTACGTTAGTTACCACCGTATTCATTTAAATATTTTTTTAGCACTTTAAAATCACCATAACCACTGCAAACATTACAAAAATTATGCTTAGGTTTACCTATATAAGCATGAGGACGTCATGCCGTCAGGCCGTGGTCTGGCGGCCTGACAGCCTTCAACATTGAACAGGCAATTGAAGACGAAGAAGAAATCCCAGTTAAATTAAAGAACCCTGTACAATGTCATAATTGACATAATAGCATATTGAATACCCCACTCACACAAATTATCGTGACATAGTCGGTAATCACGCTAGACAGAGCAATCATGAACACAGAACACATGTCACTGTGTCTAATTGAATCCGTTATAACCTATTCAAATGCTCTAATTAGTTTGCTTTTGAAACTAACCGCCTGATTTAAAACTTAACTAGTGACTCTGACTGCGAAGCTGAGGGTCGTGGGTTCGATCCCCACCCAGTGCAAATATTTGTGTGATGAATTCAAATATTTGAACTGTGTCTAGGTGTTTCTATGTATAATTAGTACGTATTTACAACGATATAAGTATATCAGCTATCTGGTCGCCATATTACAAGCTTTTCTTAGTTTGGGGTCGGATGGTGTTGTGTGTGAATTGTCCACCAATATATCAAAAAAAAACTTTAGCTCGGTCTATTTTCGCTGAATTCGTCTGACGTCAAACACAAAACAAAAACAAACAAACTTATAAAACAACAAAAAAATGGTAAGCAATTTGCCTGTCTTTAACAAGAAACTATCGGAATATGAAGAGTCTAAATTACTGCCTAACACTGCACTGCGCCCGTCATCCAGAGATATATAATGTTTACATATTTCTATGCTCTGTAATTTCAGTGGAAACATTGTGCCCATCAAAGCGGATTACAGTGATGTTTTCAGGTTACTGCTTGACACTAGAATAAATGGCAAAGGTAATTCGCTAGGCAAACTCGGCAAAGAGTTCTACAACTATTCAATGTTATGTAAGCACTTAATTAGCAGGCAAACCCGCGGACAATATTATAGCTGCCATAACACAAATTGGTACAACGCCCGCGGCAATCCAATCAATGGTAACATGAAACTGCTTGTGTTTGACGTCGTTGTTCATTACATATGTATACCTCTACATACTAAGCAATACATTAGAAGACTGAACCCAAAGAGTTTACATGTACTACGTAAAGAGTTAAATTTTCCACACGGTTCCTTTGTGTCAATCGTAAGCTGATGACGTGCATACTTTCTATGGCAACAGAATGACGTGCTGCGACAAAAGCATGACACTTACACAAGAGCGACAAGGGAAGAAAGATGCTACGCGTGTTTTCGGTGTAAAGCGTTTGTGCCAACTCTATACGTAGTATATGTAAACTCTTTGACTGAGCCATACAGACGGACGCGTTTGTATATGACGGTGCAAAACGGCTAAGTTATTTTTTATGGAAGACAATATTATAATAGGCTTGATATCTTAAAAAATAACGAATTAGTCTGTCAGCTAAATTTCTACTAAATATTATACACTTATTTTTTCATTTGTGCGAATTTATAGGATTTTCTCCAAGTAAAAAAATCTTGACGTGGCTGAAAAAGTGTTCACTTCAAAAACCATTACAGAGCTTATAACACTCGGCTAAAAGTGACTGAATTCAGAAGTATATTTATAAGCAATATTGCTCGACTGAATTCAGATGGAAGACAGACTCAAGCAATCCTCGTTTCTTAATTAAGTATGCTAGCTACACTACTCTGAATTCAGTAGCGAATAAATTTGGCGAAGTGTAGAGTCACACAGGGGCGGGAGCCGCGAGAAAACGATCCGATAGCGATCCAGTGCAAAGCGATAGCGGTCCGTATCATGTCACACAGAGCTACTGCCCGCAGCCCGCGGCGGGCAGATGGCGAGAACACAGCCGGTGTGACACCGAAAGCGATCAAATTGCTCACCACCTTCCGTAACGCAGCTTCAAGTCAGACAGCAACGAAGAAGAAATTCTTATCTAATTAGCAATGTACCAAAAAAAAGTATAATAAAGTAAAAACCCAAAAGGAATTGGAGACGATTTTCTTAGCATTCCATGGATTCACCGTGCGGGTGCCGGGTCCATCGTGTGGCAGAGAGAGAAAAACTTGAGTAGTTCCCGAGACTTGTGACTCGGGCGTAGGTTTAAAGCCGGGCCACACAGGCGGGAGCCGC
The DNA here is from genome assembly GCA_017562165.1 of Ectropis grisescens. Lineage (NCBI taxonomy): Eukaryota > Metazoa > Arthropoda > Insecta > Lepidoptera > Geometridae > Ectropis > Ectropis grisescens. The sequence goes on from CM029783.1 coordinate 22,579,218, forward strand.
GAGAAAGCGATCCGATAGCGATCGAGTGCAAAGCGATAGCGGTCCGTATCATGTCACACAGAGCTACTGCCCGCAGCCCGCGGCGGACAGATGGCGAGAACACAGCCGGTGTGACACCAAAAGCGATAAAATTGCTCACGACCTTACGTTGTAAAAAAATACAACTCGTGAGATCGGATCGCGATCGCTACGCGAACGCTCTGTCCTGTGTGACAGCTTGTACTGACTACCGTAGAATACAGCGCCCGCGCGGGCCGTCCGTCGCGCGTCCTTCCCGCGAAGCATGGCGAAGCGATCTCTTGTTTGTCGTCACGATCTTGTCGCGCGGGAAATCGCATCGCGCCGGATCGCTCCCGCTTGCTATGTGTCAGGTTGCATACAAATTCGAATATTACAAAAATTCCCGTCCCGGATCGCGATCGCTTTCTCGCGGCTCCCGCCTCTGTGTGACCCGGCTTTTAAGGGGCCCCTTTCTGACGTACATCAACACTCACCTTCACCACTCGTTTTTCTCTCCCTGCCCAGCCAAATCCATGATATAAATATTGTTTAGAATAGAATGACATAACAATAAATTTTAGCTAAATTGTAGAAAAAGGCAATTATTAAACTGAGGCGTGGGAACACTTTTGCAGTATATCCTAACATTCGGTTTTAATTTTTAACCACTGGGAACAGGGGTAGTCTTTTCTTTGGGGAAGTTTAGGCGTACACTTTTACGTACGCGTGACCCGGTTATACAAGGTACAGTGTCATATTCCTATAGATTTTAAGATAACGTCCCAATCGTTGTGATATTGGGTAGTAGCTCTGTGTGACATGATACGGACCGCTATCGCTTTGCACTCGATCGCTATCGGATCGCTTTCTCGCGGCTCCCGCCCCTGTGTGACCCGGCTTTTAATCGTCTTCCATATTTCTTTAAACCCGGCCACACAGAGGCGGGAGCCGCGAGAAAGCGATCCGATAGCGATCGAGTGCAAAGCGATAGCGGTCCGTATCATGTCACACAGAGCTACTGCCCGCAGCCCGCGGCGGGCAGATGGCGAGAACACAGCCGGTGTGACACCAAAAGCGATAAAATTGCTCACGACCTTACGTTGTAAAAAAATACAACTCGTGAGATCGGATCGCGATCGCTACGCGAACGCTCTGTCCTGTGTGACAGCTTGTACTGACTACCGTAGAATACAGCGCCCGCGCGGGCCGTCCGTCGCGCGTTCTTCCCGCGAAGCATGGCGAAGCGATCTCTTGTTTGTCGTCACGATCTTGTCGCGCGGGAAATCGCATCGCGCCGGATCGCTCCCGCTTGCTATGTGTCAGGTTGCATACAAATTCGAATATTACAAAAATTCCCGTCCCGGATCGCGATCGCTTTCTCGCGGCCCCGGCCCCTGTGTGACCTGGCTTTTACTGGGGTTAGATCTTAGCAACAGACAACCTTATATTCCTAATTTTAAATTTCGAATACTGTTTATAAACCACTTTTGTAATGGTTTCTCAATATTAACTTAAGATTTAGATACGTCGATCCGGTTAGGGTCTATCACTGAGATTTGACTCTGGGGGGTTCCCGCCAGAAGCTCTGCCTGTGGCTCCCGTATTTTTTATTTACACTCAAGGAGCTGAAGCAACCAGACTAGGATGAGTCGGGGTGCTCCGAGTCGGATCTGGGAAACCAACATCTACCAGCTGACAACATTCAAACCTAGCATATACTGAATTCGAATGGTAAAAACCCGAAAAAAATCGTCCTGTTTTCAGAAACACTTACATTACTACTTACACTAACTCATAACGGTAAATCCTAAGATTTATACTTAAATCTTTAGATTTACCGTAGCTCGAGGTTTTACAGTAGCATATACATACATCGTTTTGCTTAAGCACAGCAAGCTCAACAGATGAAACCCAATACATCGTTAGAGGACTTAGCCGGAGTTACTAATTGAATTCTATGATTTATGTGAACGCAACGTACTGTATATCCGTTTAAGTGATTACAAGCATTGGAAACTAACTGTAATACACAGAGTTCTACGGTTTTAGCCACCGATGTATAGTATAGTGAGCCGATAATATACGGAATAAGTAGCTTGAGTATCGAGTTGTGTGAATGAAAATGGACGGTTAAGCTTTTAAAACGTAGATGTACAAGACAGGCGCGGTTCGAAGAGAAGGGTCACAGAGGACTTAATTCCTCAACGTACCTATACACATGAAATTGAAATATGTTCTAAAACATAATAAAAGTGGTCAAGTGCGAGTCAAGCTCGTCCTTGGTGGCTTCCGTAGCAGCAAGTAACATAATACAAAAGTTCTTGTACTTCGTTGTTACCTTAGTCAGTTTTGACAAGAGTCAATTTATGACGTATTAAAATAAAACTACTTACTTAATATCATTTAAACCAATTTTCGTTGATAGTTTACATGGAACGTACATCAAACACTTTTTTTTATTTTTGACATTCTCTTATTTTAGAAACACACACTTTTTACCATTTTGGAAGAGTGCCTCGCGCAAACTATTCAGTTTAGAAAAAAAATATGTTTGTCACCTCAATATAATTTTTGATGACCTATCCATAGATACCCCACGCGTATGGTATTGATAATATTTTTGTTTTGAGTTTCAGTTCTATAGATAGATAGATAGATAAACTCTTTATTGCACTTAAATTATAAAGAAAAATAACAATAACACAGAACAAAAACATAGAAAAAAGTAGCAATTGGCGACCTTATCGCTAAGAGCGATTTCTTCCAGGCAATTTCTATGTATGGGACACCCCTAAATTTTAATAAAGTTTTTTCTATTTTTTGTATCAAAATCTTAATGCGGTTTACAGATTACATCTACTTACCAAGTTTCAATTAGTTTTGCTTTTATAGTTACGGAAAAAAGTGGCTGTGACATACGGACAGACAGACAGGCAGATATGATGAATCTATAAGGGTCCAATATTTTGCCATTTGGCTACGAAACCCTAAATATGTACTCCTATCCTACCGGTGCTTTTATTTTCCGTTTGTTGAGGTCTCCGTAAAATTTTAAACACCCTCAGATTACAATCTAATGCGCGATATTACAATATTACGGTAGTTTATGTTAGTTTGTAATCTGACGTCATAAGGTTTTAATCTAAAAGCCGGGCCACACAGAGGCGGGAGCCGCGAGAAAGCGATCCGATAGCGATCGAGTGCAAAGCGATAGCGGTCCGTATAATGTCACACAGAGCTACTGCCCGCAGCCCGCGGCGGGCAGATGGCGAGAACACAGCCGGTGTGACACCAAAAGCGATCAAATTGCTCACGACCTTACGTTGTAAAAAAAATACAACTCGTGAGATCGGATCGCGATCGCTACGCGAACGCTCTGTCCTTTGTGACAGCTTGTACTGACTATCGTAGAATACAGCGCCCGCGCCGGCCGTCCGTCGCGCGTCCTTCCCGCGAAGCATGGCGAAGCGATCTCTTGTTTGTCGTCACGATCTTGTCGCGCGGGAAATCGCATCGCCCCGGATCGCGCCCGCTTGCTATGTGTCAGGTTGCATACAAATTCGAATATTACAAAAAATCCCGTCCCGGATCGCGATCGCTTTCTCGCGGCTCCCGCCCCTGTGTGACTCGGCTTTAACAGGACTTACAATGTCTGTGTCACAAACAACAATAAAACAAAATGTGTACAAAAAATTGGATGTTGTGTCTAATTTACGTCAAATTCACAAAACATAATATTATAATAAATATTAGTTACGGCTAGCCTAGTCGGGAGAACGGCCCCTGCCGATCCGGAGACCCCGGGTTCAAACCCCACACGCACCACTGTATTTTCGAAGTCATGTGCATAACCCCGCTGACTTAAAACGGTGAAGGAAAACATCGTGAGGAAACCGACATGGTAGATTGTGACCTTAAAACACTCTCCTTGCGAGAGAAGGCCCCGAGTCCCAGCAGTGGGAACATTTAGTGGGCTGCTTATGCTTATAAAGGTCTCCGTAAAATTTTAAACACCCTCAGATTATAATCTAATATTACGGTAGGTTAGATTAGTTTGTAATCAGACGTCATAAGGTTTTTAATCTAACGGGAATTACAATATCTGTGTCACAAACAACAATTAAACAAAATGTGTACAAAGAATTGGGTGCTGTGTCTAATTGACGTCAAATTGACAAGACATAATATTATAATAATAGCAGCGGGCAGCACCCGCGATTTTAATTCTCTTTATTTTCCAGTGATAAAAAGTAGTTTTATCCTTTATCTGGCAGAGGCAACATATTTGCCAGCGTGTTTTCGTTGCTCTAAAAAATCCTGTTTTCTATTAGCACTTATTAAACATTTTACGACAATGAGAACAGACTCACTAGTAAAAAAAATATGACATGACAGATGCGACGATCCGCTCTGCAGGTCTACTACGAAGTCCGATAAACGATAAATCGGGCGAAGTTATGGACGTTTCATACCACGAAACACATTCGATCGGTTGATCTAATCGGGCGTTTCGTTCATCCCGGCCGACGCTGATTTGACAGTTTTTGTGTCATCAACCGACCGATTGTGTTTCGTGATATAAAATGTCCATAACTTCGCCCGATTTATCGTTTATCGGACTTCGTAGTAGACCTGCTGTGCTATTCCATGTTTCAAAGAATTCAAAGAATTCCACACGAATTGGCCCAATGCTAGCCAGTAGTGGCCATATTGCCACCACAGTTTTCATTCTTTTTTTAATGTCAATCTGTCCTGATAAAGTATGTCTCTATCTTGTTTGAGTTCATTACAATCGGATGGCTGGTGCCTTCTACCAGCTAAAGCAATAATCTAACTGTGTTTCAAATTTAAGCTCGATCGGTTCAGTCGTTTAACGTGATTTAGCAACAAACAAACATTTATATTTGTGTTATTAGTAGGATTACAAAAAAAAATAGGGATGAAAAATAAAACGTCAAATATAAAAAATAATTTTGTTTCCCTTTTATTGACGAGAAACCATTCCACAAACGTAACTTTGGAGCATTTTAACAAGATCTCTTGTATGTAGCATTAATCCAATAGCTAAGGGTAGAGTTTCTTAGAAGATACAGGTGTACACGACTTACATTAAGCTTAAGTAGTACTCAAATACAAGGCTAGGCTTCTATGTACGAGGATTGTCTGACATTTTAGGGTTCCCCAGATTAATAATAGTAATTTGTGCAGAAAGCTAACAGAACTTGGTGAATATGTTTCGAATAAGTTCAAGAAATGTCCATAAATTAATTTATTTTGAATCTTGTATTGTAAAACTTGCATAAACTTAAGCATAATCTACCATTTCAAGTTCCCACTGCTGACACTTGGGGCCTTCTCTCATAAGTCATTGCTATAATACAAAAAACTTACCAAGTGTCGGTTGCGAACTCGAATATGTTGCGAACTACACATGCCTGCAATAGATGTCTTTTTTGGAATAATTATGTTGGTTTCCTTGTGATGTTTTCCTTTTTTTTTTAAGAATAACTGGCAAAGGTTAACCTTTGTTCTACTGGCAAAGGTTAACCTTTGCCAGTTATTCTACAGTCAAGCAGTAATGTGCAAACATTACTGTGCTCCGGTTTGAATGGCAGTGTTTCTCGAGAAATTACAGGGCTTAGAGATAATATATTAGATCTCTGGGTGACGAGCGAAGTGCAGTATTAGGTTATGATTTTGACTCTTCATGGTCCAATAGCTGCATGTCACTGTGCTGTTATGTGGCAAGTGTTTCTTACCATCAGGCACATGTCCTGCTCATCTCGTCACTCTTTATTAAAAAAAAAGGTGTGGTACTTCCCCAGGCGAACTCTGATAAGAGTCCTACCACTATAAACCATTAAAGCCAATAATAATGACAAGCTTGTAGAGTGTCCTTGAAAAAAAATACTCAGAGGTGCAGCAGGGATTTGAAACTACGGCTTAGCGATTGTGACATCGGACTATCTCACTACTAAGCCACTTGGCACCACAGTTTGTTGCAAAACGTAGCTAAATAATGTCTTATGGGTGTTTCTATGTATAACAAGTTTGTATTTACAACTATATAAGTATTATGTCACCTGTCTGGCCGCCATATTGCTTAAGCTTATTGCATAAGCTTTGCTTAGTTTGGGGTCAGATGGTGCTGTGTGTGAATTGTCCACCAATATTTTTTTTTCGTCGAGTTCGTCCGTCATCACAAATGTCACCAACATTTTGTTTATCAATTTTAATTTCCAAAAAAAAACTTGAAGTCTATTTGGATTGCGTATAAAAAGCACTTTTTTAAATACGGCCATAACAAAACACAACTTGTCAATTTAACTTTTTTTCCAAAATTACCACACCAATAACATTTTTTTAGTTTACTTTTAAAAATCTAACGCACACTATTAACGCTTACGCATACTTACGCAATATTACCTAACGCATCCGCCTTCATATTGATTTTGTAATAATAACAGAAGAAAAACGAAAAAAAGAAGTGTGGTACTCGGGGACTGCCGCGGTAAAGCTATTGCATGTTGCATGCATTTTTATCAACATACGCAATAGATATGTTAACAATTTTTCGGGATTGCTTTTATTTTGAAGAGTGACATTTGTTTACCATAAAAAAATGCAGAGAAATATACAATCTAGTCAGTCTTCGACAGCTAAGAGCATTTAGTCTGTAAAGCTAATACAAATAAGATTCAAAGTCGAATGACCGAGTGGGGAGGACGGCGTTACGGTCTTCCATCCCTCTTTCTTGTGAACATAAGAAAGAGATGCACGATCACTAAAATTCGGTCCCCAGGCCCGCGATAAAAGCTATGCAATAGCTTAAAAAAACTTTTTAAGTTCGTTCTTTGGAATAGAAAATGTTTTTACTGCAAACTTCCGTATAAAATTACTATCAACAAGGTCCACGACAAAAATAATGACGAACGTTCACTCTTGCCGCTACACGATTCCTCACTTAAACAACCCAAACACTCCAAAAGAAAACCGACAAAATCTCTCAATAGCTAAAAGGGGATCGACATTGAGCGCACACAAAAAGGCAGAAAACGACGGAAGTCACTCCGGCATAACAATGCGGAGCTACGGAACCCGGCCGTCGTCGTGGGTCCCGCTTGACCGCTCTTCCGTTCCTTTGCGATAAATCTTGTGGCACTCCGCTTTTTTGCCGGACAAGCACTGAAACTATGACTGAAAAAGTGAAGGAAGGATGGTGGGAATACTGGAATAGAAAGGTCCAAGGGTCATTTCGTCAAATGATGCAAAATCGTAAATACAAATTCCTGATGTCGTTTTTGAAAATGTGAACTTGTGAACTGAATTAAAAATGTATCTTTTCTTAACTGACTTCACAAGAACAAAATTAGTTTTTTTTATTAACCCCCGACTATCTCAGATTTGTTATATGTACAACGTTCTACTAGTCAAGCCAAAGGGCTTGACCTTTGATACCCATATTAAGAGAGTTGTGAAAAAAGAAATGTATTTCGCCATTTTGTGGAAGCGGCCATCTTGGATTTGAAATTTGTCATAGTGCAATGTATTCAACTAGTCAAGCCCTTTTGTTTGATACCCACATTGAGGTAGGTTGTGAAGAAATATTTTGTCCGCCAATTTGTGGCGGCGGCCATCTTGAATCGATATTAACCAAACATAGCTAAAAACATCCGCACGGATATTAACTTTCAAATAAAAAAACCGCATTGAAATGGGCCCATCCGTTTGACCTCTACGGTGCCACAGACAGATACACACACAGACAGACATCGACGTCAAACGTATAACACCCCTTTTTTGGTCGGGGATTAAAACTGGCCGCTTTCCAATTCGGTTGTATATTTCGTTCGTACTCGTATGTATGTTACACCGACAGCTTAGCCAATAAGCAAGACGACTGAAGCGACATCGTTTCATGGTTGATGTTCCAAAGACACGAACAAAGAGATTTGACTCTACTTTTGTGATAAGAACGTCTAGGCTGTGGAATACGTTGCCTGAGTGGGTTTTCCCCGATGGTTACAATCTTTGTGTCTTTAAATCGAGAGTGAATCGGTATCTTCTAGGTAAACACGCTCCATCGTAGACCGCATCGTCGCTTAACATCAGGCAAGATGGCGGTCAAGTGTAAACCTATAAAAGTTAAAAAAAAAAAACAACTCATTTTCAATTTAATGTGCCGTCAAAAGTGTAACTCAGGCTCAGTAACTGAAACATAGGTGAAAGAAGTACTTTGTTTAAAAACTTTCCATAATATCACGATTTTAAAATATCTTTTAGATACTAGACTTACCTAAAAACGCTTCACACAAAAAGATTACTAAAGCGTGACGTCACTGCCTGGTATTTTCTAAGCATCAAGCGTTAAGTTTGTATGTTAGCTATATTAAATATTGCGTTTAGGAAACTGGTTTCTTAACAAAAGTCAGTTTAAATTGAATTAGTAATTTTTTTTAATGAATTTCGTACTTTTAAAATGTACTTTCCCATCCAGCTTTGATAGATTATAAACTAAATTAAACAAAGATACATCAAAGTTAAAGTTAGTACCTACATATTTTATTCTATTTATACTGCCTTAATATCAAATAATGTAATATAATTCCAGGATCAGTCGTCATGCCTATCTCGATATATAAAAATGTTATGTTGGTTTGTGTACGCTTCAAAAACGCAAAAAGTGCTGTACCGATCGAGCCGAAATTTTAGAATGATATATAATCCGCATCAAGAACTGTTTTTTCTATTTTTTCACCAGTAGGAAAACTATAAATCGTGAATTACTTTTTAGATTTTTAGTTTAACGTTTACGATTTTAGGGGGTCATGTCAACTATTAGTAGGAAACAGTACGGTTTCATGCCCCAGCGAGGCACTGAAGACGCCCTCTATGACCTGGTAGAGCACATCAAAAAAGGAGTAGACAGTAAAGATACCGTACTCTTAATCTCCCTGGATATAGAAGGCGCCTTCGACAATGCATGGTGGCCCACCCTCAAAAATCAATTAGCGAAGAAGAGGTGCCCAACAAACCTCTACGACATGGTAAACTCTTACCTCAGCGACCGTAAAATCAAGGTCAACTATGCAAGAGCAGTCTACGAGAAGGAAACAACCAAGGGATGCGTCCAAGGGTCCATCTGCGGACCGACCTTTTGGAATGTGATCCTAGACTCGTTACTGCGAATGCTAGAAGCAGAGGGAGTGTACTGTCAAGCGTTCGCAGACGACGTCGTTCTTGTGTTTACAGGCAACTCGAATATCATCGAACAGCAGGCGAGCAGGGCGCTGAGCATGACAGTGCAATGGGGTAACACTAACAAACTCAACTTTGCAGCGCATAAAACCAACGCGATGCTTTTCACAAAAAGTTGAAATACGAAACTCCAAACATAGTCATGTCCGGCGTCCGGCTAAATCTGGTCGAGGAAGTTAAACTGCTAGGCCTACTGATCGACCGCCGGCTCAACTTTAAAGCACATGTGACCGCCCAATGTAAAAAGTGGCGAACATTTATAGACAGCTCGCATGTGCAGCGAAGGTGAACTGGGGATTAAATGGCGAAATCACGAGAACTATCTACGTCGCGGTGGTGGAACCTATCATCATGTATGCCTCAAGTGTATGGGCGCAAGCGGCAGCAGACTTCGAGGAAAACAAGTCTCAGTTGAACGCTATCCAAAGAGGTTTTGCCCAGAAAATCTGTAAGTCGTACCGTACTGTTTCTCTGAAAGCATCACTTGCCCTTTCCGGCCTGCTCCCCTGGATCTGAGAATACAGGAAGCGGCAAATTTGTACAGAGTAAAAAGAACCTCTCCCAAGACTACCTCCCACCAGAAGTGGAGCTCGAACAGAATGTTAACTGCCTAGACCAACCCCATCCGTCCATGCAGTTATCCGTAGAGTACGAGCTCCTAGAAGACACCTCAATCTTCCACAAGGGCCTCAAATTTATACTGATGGCAGTAAAATTGAAGGTAAAGTTGGAGCTGCTCTAACATGGTGGGAGAATGGCAGAGAGGTCAAGAACTCGACCTTCAAGCTCCACTCCGAATGCACAGTCTTTCAATCGGAACTTTATGCTCTTTACCGGGCAACTCAAATGGCGTTAAAGAGCAAGGACCCAGAAGTCAATGTCCTGAGTGACTCCCGATCTTCACTCGAACTGCTAAGTAACCCAAAACGAGCCACCCCTTGGTTAAGTGCGTAAAGGAAAACATTGAACAGATAAATGCTGAAGGAGATCTCTTCGTCTTTTCTGGGTGAGAGCGCATGTTGGCACCGTCGGCAATGAAAGAGCCGACGAATTGGCCAAATCGGCGGCACTCACGGAGTCACCCAGGACTACGAGGGATCCCCTTGTCCTACGTCAAAAGAAAAATCCGCGAAGAATCGGTCAAGAAATGGCAGGATCGATATGAGACCTCGGACACCGGAAAAGTCACCCAGACGTTCCTCCCTGATATAGCAAACGCATATCGGGTGATGAGAACCACGAAACTGACTCCTTCCAGGTACAAGCGTTGACGGGACACGGAGGAATAGCAGATTACCTGTACAGATTTAAGCTCAAGAGCAGTCCGGCATGCGAGTGTGACCCCGACCAACCCGAAACGATCTGGCACGTGCTAGTCGATTGTCCCCGATTCATGGTCGCAAGACATGAGCTCGAATCTATGATCGACAGAAGACTGGTTGTCTCGGATCTCCACAACATCTTAGTAGATCCAGATAACAGAACACGGCTCCTGTCCTTCATGGAGAGCTCATTCCGCATAGCGGCCATGAGAAACTCCACTAAATCAAATACGCGCCCCCATCACCACCACACTCTGCCCCGCTGTCTGTGGACGCCGCGCGGCATGCGGTTCCCGCCCAACATAACTCCTCGAAGAGCATCTCCGTCAAACAACTACTGGAGAACGCAGACCGAGGAGAAGCAGGGATCCGTATCCGCGGGTGGCTCTCTTCATGGACAGCAACAAAGAAAGATTCGGAATAAGCTTTTGCTTCGCTTGGGAACGGAAACGAGCCCGTTTGTCGCCTGGATTGTCTCGCCTGCTCAATGGGAGTACCGCAAAGTCACGATGAAGCGGAAAACCTACGACGCCATGCCGGTGTGCGAGTTAGACGGCCACCGATTTCGGTTGGTGCGATCGAAGAACAAAACGATTGCACTAATAGAGTACTCGGAAGGTCGGACGCCTTTCACACAGGCAAGTGCGCTGCTCGCACATCTGAGCAGAAATGCAGGTGAAACACCCCGGGTGATAAGCGTGGATGCGATGGCAATCGAATATTCAAGAGCGAGAGTCGCAGACCGGCTGGGTTGCATTGAGGCCTCTAAACATCATGAGGTTGTCGTATACGAAGACAGGGGGAAAATCTGAGCTTCCTCAGAACCCCTTCGCACGACCAAACAAATGCAACTGACAGCTGGGGACATCCTGTTCCTAGTTCGACCATCCAAACCGGCTCCGAAAGAGTACAGCAGAGGGCAGCCGCGGAAAAAGCCTCAGCCAATCTAACTGGCAGCCGAGGCACCAACACGGCGTTCGTGACTGCTTTCAACGCAGCGGCAAGGAGCGTACTCGAATCACATCCCATTCATCACCCCCTCGACGTCAAAGACCCCCAAAGCAGCTTCACAGCAACAAACAGCCAGAACGAGAGCCGACATGGGACAGGTTGAACCGCCCCGCTATGTCACGGCTTCGGAGCCGCGGAGCCATGCACGTAACGCCTTCATCGAATTCATAGCCACACTGAGCGCGACACGACAAGTCAACCTCAAGACCTGCAAAACATCATGCAGTCCTATAGGCTAGGAAGTGAAAGCCTTTTAAAGGCGAAACTCGAGGAGGCCGAAGCAGCCATTTACAATAATGTCACATCCCGGGTCATCAAGGGAACCATGACAGGACAGTATATGGCAGCTTACAGTGCTGAAAATGGCTTCGTGACACTGAACGAGAGAGAGACAGAGCGCGCGGGAGTGCCTGTTTATGCGACACCACCAAACGACCCAATTGTAGTTACTGCCCGATGCACCAAGATTATGCTGGACGATAAGATCCTAGAGATGGCCAAGACCATCGAAGGGAACGGAAACGTCAAAGCAGATTGGGAAAATTGGGAGGTACCGAGAATACAGTGGGTCAACGGAGTTCCAGGATGTGGAAAAACAACATGGGTGATTAGACACTTCGACGTGGACAAGGACGCCATCATCACTACAACAACTGAGGCAGCAAAAGATCTAAGAGAAAAGCTATCGCACCGAATCGGAAACCTGGTCAAAACCAGAGTGCGAACCATGGCTTCTGCTCTGGTAAATGGTTTCGGTAGAGAAAGTTTCAGCCGCCTCATGGTGGACGAAGCTCTCATGAACCATTTTGAGCCATTGTGATGGCTTCAAGGCTGTCTGGTGTTGGCGAAATTGTCCTCATTGGAGACGTCAATCAGTTGCCTTATATCGACAGGGAAAATCTCTTCGAAATGAGGTATCATCGCCCGAACCTGGTAACAAAGATCAGCCAGGAGTTGCTCTGCACACATCGAAACCCAATGGACGTCGCATATGCACTGAGGGAAATATACTCCGGTATGTACTCCTCAGCGTCCCGTATAAAGTCCCTAGAGCAGAGAAGATATAAGGGAGCGCAAATACCCAACACCCAACCAAACATCCTCTTCTTAGTTCACACTCAAGAGGAGAAGGAGACCCTGACAAACCAGGGTTATGGGTCAGGCACCGGGTCACGCATCCTTACCATCCATGAAGCTCAGGGACTAACATACGAGTCGGTAATCGTAATCAAAACCAAGGCAAACATGAAGCTGCACGAGAGCGTGCCCCATGCGGTAGTTGCAATCTCACGGCACACGGGGACCTTCACATACTACGCTGACGACACCGACGACGCCATCGGTCGGTTCGTGCGGCGAGCGTGGGCTGCATCATCGAAGACCATCCGCGATTTCAACCTACAGATGGCCATCAGGGACAGAAATGCGGCCGTTGTGGAGGCTCTGGGCCGGGAGGAGGCAGCTTAGGCAAATGGCAAAAGGCAATTAGGCAAACACTCGATGTCGAGTCGATTACTAGCGGAATCCCAACTGGTAGTGATCGGCTCTACAGACGAGCACTAGAATTAGATTTTAAATGTACCCAAATCCCTTCTATTTTCCTCTTCTCCTTATCCAAGAAATGTGTAAAAAAAAAGATTATTGTAATGACAAAGATCACGGACCCCGGAGTCTGTGGAGTGGATAATTTAAATAAAAAAAAAAAAAAAAAAAAGGGGGTCATGTCCCCTGTGACCCCCCCTCGGACCGCGCATGGAAGCGTGTCAGGGTACAGCTAGTTGTGAATAGATTTTGATGATTACATTTTGTTTGGTTTGATTATAAAATACTTCACAGATTACTTAATTAATACTTCACGTTAATTTCATATACCTAACCCGCCTGCCTGGTCTAGATTCCCAAATAGGCTACTTTTTATTATGAGAAAGTCACGGAACGGGAACTATGCGGGTGTTGCTAGTAGTCATATATTTTCGTAAGATTTTTTCCGAGCTCAAACGGAAACTACAAAACATGTGAAGAACCAAAAAGTGAATGATTTTTTTAGAAACGCTACCGCCATCTTGCATGCGCCACAGTCGTTTGTCCGCCGTTTTCATTTGACAGGACGTGTTTACAGCCGAGATAGTGTCGAGCTGACCTAATTTACACACAGAGGTGGCTGTTTGGTCGTATTATGCAAATAATTATGTAATAAACACTCTTACTTAACTATTTAGCATTTAGATTTTACGTAGAAACTAGTAAGTGGTACATTTTGGTGGTGGTGGACATTTGGCTATGCTATTTTTACTAGTTAAGCTTTTCTGTGGTGTAGCTTAGTTGTGATTTTATGCAACAGCACATTACCTTTATCAACACGGATATCGGGGGATATGCCTTGAGGGCGTGGCAGTGTCTTCTCGATATGGCTAATATGACCGCATAACTTTGACAGTCGCTCTGAAGCGCATAGAGAGTACGTTGGCGCGTTAGTGATGGGGTAATGGAGTTTGCCGATGTGAATTTTCTTCGAAAATTTATTCGGTAATTTACACGAACAATGTTCGTTTTTTTTAATTTTTAATGAACTACCAATTTTTCCATGTTTTTTTACTTGTTTTATGATTATTATAAATATTATATACAAAGAAATAAACTTGGAGCGTTTGTATGTAATATCAAATTAACAACTGTTTACTAAGTTCTAATGAAAGTATGTACGGTACCTATACCTAAAAAACTATTTTAAAACTTTTTGTTTATCTTGTTTGTTCCGCTAATCTACCAAACAGCTGGACCAATTATGACGGGACTTTCACTACCAGACAGCTGATCGTCTAAGGCATAACTTTTTACGTTTTTTAACGTGTACTGTTCTCTTGCTTGATTAAAATAATATGTAAATATTATTACTAGCCTAGATTGTCCCACTGCTGGGCAAAGACCTCTCTTCCTTCCTTGCAGATAGCCCAATTCACGGCATTAGGATTTACGGCGTTCGACAGTCTGAGATATAATGTTTAACCTCCATGCCCTGTAATTTCTCTGGAAACATAGTCCTTCAACCCGGAATAAAGTGATGTTTATTTAAGCCTATAGCCATCAGCTAAGCAATCTTTCATTAAAAGTCCCTTAAAATTAGTCCAGCCGTTTCAGAGATTACCCAGTACAAGCAGGAAAGCATAAAAATAATAATGTTTGTTTGTCATTCGTATCGTAAATCCTACTACCTAATATTACAAATCCCAATGTTTGGACGTTTGGGTATTTGGATGTTTGTTGCTCAATGCCGTTGAAACGTATGAACGGATCGAGTTGTAATTTGAAATACAGTAAGATTATATTTTGGAAGAACGCATAGGCTTAGACTACTTTTATCTCGATAAAATAACGGAAACGAGAACTACGCGGGTAAACCCGCGGAGCACTGCTAGTACTTTCGTATACATTTGACATAAAACTGTTAATTTGAAAAATGCAAACTGATTCCTACTCCAACTTTATACATTTCTTTGTAGTATAATACATGTCGTACAGGGCATCAATTTTTATATATAAATATATTTACGTATTTGTATATTAGTAAAACTTAATGAATGTAAATATAATAATACAGCCCAAAATAAAATGTCGAATAAAGTTTGCAATCACTCATTTCAATCCCTAGTTACGTGTGTGAGCGTTGAGTGACTCCTTCTACATAGATAAAATTATTTGTTTATACTGAAATATTCCGCCTATTTTATGTATGTTGTCATAAAGAGCACAATCATAATTCTTAGTGTGCGTGCTAAAATATGCGGTTGTGTGTCGTAATCATTGCTTTTGTTTATGTAGTAATTATTTAGGTGGGAGGAGACTGGAGACACTAGGTTTCGAACTAAATTCGCAATCAAGGCATATCCCCCGAATATCCGTGTTTATCAAACTTTTTTTTTGCTCAATCACGTCGGAAATCCTGGACGGATCAGGTTGAAATTTAAGACAATAATTATAATCTAGAATAGTACGTACATTTACCTGTTTATCTTCTATGTATAAAAATGTTATGTTGGTTTGTGTACGCTTCAAAAACTCAAAAAGTTCTGCACCGATCGAGCTGAAATTTTAGAATGGTATATAATCCGCATCAAGGATTGTTTTTTTATCTAATTTTTGCATCACAATGTGCCACAGCGTAGCGTGGCAGGGTACAGCTAGTTATTAATGTACTGTATTTTTTTATTACGCAAATTACCGGAAACGGGTACGCGGACAAAGCCACGGGGCGAAACTATAAATTTGATAGTTTTATTGTAATAGACAATTTCTTCCAATCTTCATCTGTAGCACAACCTTAATTTGGCCGCTGAATAGTATCGCAAATGTGGTTCTGCAATAAATTTCGGTGAACTTATAAAAGTTGCAGTTTTTGTCACCAGCCTGTGTAACTACGGGAATTTGAAATGAAATGAAATGAAAGAAATTTAATCCATATTACATTAAATTGGATAAAACAACAATAAGAATATTAAATTAATTTGAAAATAAATTAAAATTAATACAATTTTGCAAAATTAAAATTATAAGATAAAAATAATTATCCTATAATTTTATAATACTCGTAATTGTCAATAAAATTATTTAAATTTGCTCACAATGACTTGAAATTAATAGTAGCCTATCATTTCTACCTCTAATTGCAAACGTACGCCTACAAACCTGCTTTGTAATATGACGAAGTTCTGAAATCCATAGAATCTGAAGGGCATTTATTAGTAGCATCTCGGCCATTACTGTGATGCACATACGTGAGTGTACACCAGTCCAGCTACTCGCACGAGTATTATCTGCCGTAGTTACTGCAACTCGATCAGAAGTCGTAAATATCTCGATGCACATTTAATACTGCATGAGGAGGCTTATTCTGTTAAATGTACGTTCGTATTGCTACAATTTCGATGAGTCGTTTTCTGAATGACAGATATACGTGATTAATTGGGGAAAATATGTGTCAAATAATTAGCACTGACATTTTGAAATTTCTGTGAGAAACTAACATTGGCGCCTTTTTTGGCGAAATGAAGAACTATTTCGTAAAATAAGTTACAGCTTATCAAATGAGTTACTTTCAAACGATGCAATAAAATCATTCAAATAGTATTTAAATCTTACAATACTGGGAAAAATATTTTGAGAAAAACTAAGGTTCTATCAGTATTCATTACGTTGAATCACGTTTATATTGACGAATGAGCTTCATTAACCAGATATTTTAGTTATGGCGTGGCTTATGTTGTATTTTATTTTTACTTATTTACTTTTTCACAATATGTTAATTTACATCACACATAAAGTGCAAAGTTTTCTAGATATCAGCAAAAGCCGCTTTTGCAAGATGGCGCTTCAATCTCCAACTGGATCTATCAGCATTTTGTGATTTTAGGCTCAGTAAGTGATCTTAAATCTTATTTTTAAAATTGTATTGGAAATTTAGTGAATTTAGTGCAAAGTTAAATTCTATTTAATTATTCTGTTAGTGACAAAACCAAAACACATTAAATTTATTTCATGTAAAACTCACGTTCTCTCAGTTTCACTTAAATTTCAACCGATTACGGCGGCTATTTTCAAGACGAGTGCATGCGCATAACTACTGCTCGTTTGGCATTTGAATGGACCAGGTTGGTTTTCAAACTTTAAAAAATTTTATACATAAAATCCCTTTGTAATTATTTTTAAATCCATCCCATATAACTACCATATAAAAAGTTTCTTAAAATAGGTATATTTGTTATATGAGTGGTCTGCTAGAGGTATATTTTGGAATCATTCAACATTAGATGTTATAATATTTCCCATTTCTATTATTACCCTGGATGAAAAGTTGCCAATGTGATGTTCCAGACTATAATATATCCATGTGGAAAATTTTAACCCAATCTATTAAAACGTTTCATCGTGATTGAGGAACAAACATCCAAACTTTGGCGTTTATAATTTTAGCAGGAAGTAGGATATTAGCAGGATATTTTCAGTTTATCTTAATTTTTAGTCAAACTGCGTTGACCTCGATCCCAATTCGATCAAGTCTTGTTCCTTCCAGAATATGCCACCACTGCATGCCATAAAGAGGCCCCCGTACAGGAGCACGCTACCTGGCTTGCATTGCCGCGTCTCGGGAGAGTAGTTCCGTGTGATAGCACCTTTATGACGTCGCTGCGGCTTACGACTTTGATATCTTGCATCGGCTTAAGTTTTATTTATTTTCAATGTCTTAAGGCCAGGTAGTTCTGTCATATTAGGCATTTAACGCTGTCTTGTTCTCGCGACCGTCACCGACCGCGGAATCGGTGCCACAGTGCAGAAATAACATTAAAATATTTGACTATGTAATTTAAACTCATTTTTTGTTCAAGATTTGTTTATACTAGTGATAACAATTTTGTGAATAGTGATAAGAGTTTTTTTGATATATGAACGAAGAAATATTAAACTTATCTATACTCGTAGAAATACAAAACTCAACCTTTTGTTTTTGGTCACACTATAAGTTGAGAAAGGCTTTTCCAATTTCATGCATCTTTTTAAAATGTTTCCTAATAATTCACAAGTTCGTCAAACATTAAAAAAAATGTGCTGAAACGTAATGAAAGGCCAGTAAAAATAGAAGGTTTTTTGTTCAACTTTGCACTAAATTTCTAATCCAATTTTTTTCTATGAGGTAAAGATCACTTACTGAGCATAAAATTACAAAATGCTCACAGATCCAGGTAGAGCTTCAAACGCCAATTGAAAAAAACTAGCCGATATTTTGGAAACTATATATTTTGACAATAATTGTAGAAAATAAAATTTTGCATCTTTTGTTGCTAGTAAACTTTTTTTGTAAAACTTACCGCTTACGATTTATAACCCATTCAATGATACGATTGCTATGATGCCGATAATAGTGGATGAAAATGATGTTGTCTACGATGGAACTTGTTTCTCTAATAGAAACAAGCACAGTGTACCTCGTAACCCCAAGGTTCGAACCTTCGACAAAAACCCACTCTGGCAATGCGTTTCACAGCTTAGTTCTTCTTATTACAAAAGTGAAGACCAAACTCTTCGTTCAACTCTTCAATCATGATGATGAACGGTGCTGTTTATTCGAGCAACGAGCAATATGATAGAATAAGTTTAATTTAAAAACGCCGGCTACAAAAAATCTACATGTAAAAAAATATTACCTACTATCTAAGGACACTTTGGCGAGTCAGATTAGTCTTAGAATATCTTAGTTACAAAAATCCATCCAGCCGTTTGGAAGATATGTGGAAATAAAAGATTTACAAACATAAAGATACGCGCGAAAAACATAACCCTTCTTCCATTCCGATAAAAGGGACATGTTTATGCTACTGGGAACAGAATTCACATCTTATTATTTTTACATTGTTATCATCAAATTTGACATAATAAATCGTAATCGGTAAGTTCGAAAAAAAGTTTACTGGCAACAAAAGATGTTAAATTTTATTTTCTACAATAATAATAGGCTTTATAACTTTTCAGAATATCAGCCAAAAACGTTTTTTTTCGAGCTGGCGCTTGAAGCTCCACCTGGATTTGTTATTATTTTGTGATTTTATGCTCAGGAAATGATTCTAAACCTTATATAAAAATACGAATCGGAAATTTAGTGCAGAGTTAAATTCTACGAGTAATTTTACTGCCTAAAAGGCTTCTTATCAAATTTGGTCGAGTGTCTAAATTTCTATGAACAATATTAACATTTTCATACAAAACAAAAAAGAAAAACCAATAAATTTTGGTGGTGTCACAAACTTGGAAAAGAAATAAAAAATTAAAAATTCCAACAAAACCATACGTGTATCTATGGAAAGGTGTTCAAAATTGTATTGAAGTTTCTAACATTTTTTTTCTAAACTGAATAGTTTGCGCGAAAGTCTCTTCCAAAGTGGTAAAATCTGTATGTGAGGACTTTTCCTTTTCCTTTGAGGACTTCCAAGTACTAAGTACCTTACTACCAAAGAATTTACCTAAATGGCAGATAAATGCAAGTTAGGTATCATTTATGATACCTTACTTGCATTCATATTAGGGGATTTACGCAGGGGATTTCTCCCCTCTAATTATTTCCTTATCCTGATCTCTGATTTAACAGACGAATATTTTACCGATACTTATCTATTTTCCATTGCATCCGTATTGAATTTTTTACTGATGTGGTATCGACGTCAGTTTTTTGAGACTCCCTTATTGGTCTACAACATAAAGTAAACAGCGTATTAATTAGTATCAGCGTCTATTTGCAATTCCAATGAAAACGGTATCAAAAATCAAGATCATAGCGTGCTTCACTAGTAATACCTACTGATATTGTTATACTGTGGCACTATGATCGTAATATTTAAAATTTATCGGTTGTCAAAATTGCAAAATCAAGCACAGGCCCGTCGCCCGTGAGCGCCGAAACGCGACTGATCAGGCTGGCCGAACGGCGCGCTATATATATGGTAGATATTAACACGTTCATTGCATTATGAGTTCGAACAAACCACATGCGTGGCTTCTCGCAGGTGCGGCAGTCAAAATTGCGTTCTCTCACTCTATGCGGGAGGCGACCATTTTAAGATTTCTATGAGTATAACAGAGATAAATATATAAAATTGCTTCTCTTACAAAGCCTAGCCTAATAGCTATGTTAAAGTAACATGAGGTCAAAGAAGCCTCAACCGCACTGAGTATTTTGTTTACATTTGTTATTTACGTACAGTGCGGAGTGAGGTCTATCTGTCTCAAAAATTGTAGGCCTCATAGCCGCACGGAGTGAGGCGCGGGCGGCGGGGCGCCCGCGCATCCCAGCTTAGTGACGTGATAAGTATCGATACGGAAGCACGCTGCTGGCGCTAAAATATTAGAAGGAAAAGGTAAGAAAACGTCAAATCATCATAACCACCAATGTCACCAATGAAACCACCAAAATCACCAATGAAACAAGAACAAAATACAAAATTTTGATTTACCCCTCGACTATCTCGGATTTGTTATTTGTACAACATTCTACTAATCAAGCCCTTTTATTGTATTGTGGAATGTTTAGGTATTGAATATAAGTATATCATATACCCATATTGAGGAATGACACACCATACCTCAATATGGGTATCACATTTGATACTCATATTGAGGGAGTAGTGAAAAATAAATGCAATTCGCCATTTTGTGGTGGCGGCCATCTTGGATTTGAAATTTGTTATACTGTATAGTATTTTATTAGTCATGCCCTTTCATTTGTTCCGGTTTGAAGGGCAATGTTTCCAGAGAAATTACAGGGCTTAGAGATATAACATCTTAGATCTCTGGGTGATGAGCGCAGTGCAGTGCTAGGTAATGATTTGGACTCTTCATATTCCAATAGCTGCGTGTCACTGTGTTGTTATGTGGCATGCATGTTGCTTACCATCAGGCATATGTCCTGCTCATCTCGTCACTCCTTATTTAAAAAAAAAAAAATTTGATACCCATATTGAGGTAGGTTGTGCAGAAATATTTTGTCCGCCATTTTGTGGTGGCGACCATCTTGAATCGATATTAACCAAACAAAGCTAAGAACATCCGCACGGATATTAACCCTCAAATAAAAAAACCGCATCGAAATCTGCCCATCCGTTTGAGCTCTACGGTGCCACAGACAGACACACACAGACAGACAGACAGACATCGACGTCAAACTTATAACACCTCTTTTTTTGATCGGGGTTAAAAAAGTGGTCAACGAAAGCGGTGCACAGGTTGCTGCGACAAATTAAGACTGACGTTAAATAGCTCCCAGGCTGCAAAAAAAACTAAAAAGCTACTTTTTGTGTCCGGTGTAATAAATCCTTCTGCTTGCCCTGTATTAAAAACATTTTGAGTAAATAAATTGTAATTGAATATCGTAACTGCAATTCTCTTTTATTTACAACACTAGTCGCGACGCTCATAGAACTGTCTTTCAGTGCGATGTGAGGCAGAACAGATGTCATTTATATTTTTTTAATTAATTCGTTATCTAAATGTCATAACTGTGGGCGAAGCAGGATTCAATTTTGATTAATCTTTAAGTTATTAATGGTAAATTTTCAAGCAATTATTTTCACAATTATGTGTAAATATTGAAAGTGTTTTAGGAAACAATTTTGTGAGGCTTAAAAGGTCCCAGACGCACTGGATAGTTGGTCAACTTTGCCTCGAAAAGACCTCATACGCACTAGCTGAAAGCCTACGAAAAATGGCCTCGCAGTGACCGTGTTAAAACATAGTGAATAACTGATACTTTTTATCAAGTCGAACTCTGCAAATGCATCTATAACTTTTTAGTGGCTTTCATTGAGTACAAAAATTTAGTAAAAAAATTCATTAGTTTAGTCATAAACTTGAAACAACTTTTTGAAAAGGGGTAACTTTGGGATTTTTTTCTATCAAGTAAAATTCATTAAATCGTGTTACTGACTGCGAATTGCACTAGATTAGATCCTTAACTAATACATATTTTTTTTCAGAGTTTAAAACACTATTTTAAAGGTCTTAAAGTTGTTTTAAAAATTCAAAATTACGGCCCACACGCCCTTAATAAGATATGATTATCTTCTGAAAATCTCAATTGAAATCTGTTGATAATCTAGTTTCTTAATAAAAAAAAAACGATTTCAATATAAAATTATACTCAGATATTCGACTAAATGGTAAGTATATTGTTTTGTAAAACCTACTATAACATCGTCGTCATCTAGAAATGCTAAAGCCAGTAAAACTTTGGCTACAACCACTTGCTCCCAATTTAGTGATTTATCAACCAGCAAAGTATCCGGCGTTTTTCCTAAATCACACTAATGGCTGCGAGCGGCCAACAGCCAACTGGCTGGCGCGTCCGCGACCGGCCGTTCCTTATCTGCCCTGTATCAGTTATGATACACGGACACTGAAACCTCATGTAAAATCTACAAATTTTCGCCTTTATGACATTAGCGTATATGGGAAACTTTGTAGATTTGTATCTGTGTCACTTACACAGTTACAAATTGACTAATTCTCTCTACAAATGTGGAGTTTAGGGGATGATAGGCTCCTTAGATTGATCTGTCTTTTCGGAAAAGGCTTTCAAACAGTTGTCTGATAAACACATATGTATATACAAATGGAGTATGAAAATTCAAGTGAAGTTAAGTCATTCATTATTTTGGAAGTTTTAAAGCGTCTGTTAGGCAAAACGTCCGCCAGAAAGTGTCTGGGAGTATTGGGGCCTTATTTTTAAAAATATCGCCTATAACATCCGTGAAAATAAGTTATGACGGTGGTACTGCCGTGCCCCCCGATTAGAAAATACGTGAAGTAAGTAATGTTTTTATGTATCTTCTGGACCCCATATCTCAAAATTGACCGTCTAAGCAAGTTAGCGGGTAAGCATGTTTTCATAGTAGGTACGTACTAACTCTACTCAATCGTCCACATTTCGTTCATCAGAAAATACGTGACATTTGGCGGCTCTGGGATCTTGAACTAAAATACGTAACAGTCTCTTACTTTTAAGTCTCTTATCGTTCCGTATTATATACGCAATAAGTGACGTTTAACGTGCCCGTGCGTACAGTGTTCGCGGCAAAGATTTCAAAGGTTTACGCACAGTCTATGGTTCGCGGTTTTTCCGTTTCTGTCCGCGGTATTCCAGGCCATGATTAATATTCTGAATATCAACACAAGCCGTTTCGATGTGATTGAGCATCAAACATCCAAATTTTGTATTTTTTTTACAATTTTAATATTGTGATAACTTAAGTTGTACGATAGTGGTCAGTTACCTACAAATTCAGTTGTATGACAATACTCAATCACTTACGTATTACTCTAATTTTACAATTTGACTGGCCTCGTGGCTTAGTGGGTAGTAACTCTGCCTGCGACGCCGAAGGTCGTGGGTTCGATTCCCTCCCAGTGCAAATATTTGTGTGATGAATTCAAATGTTGGCACTGTGTCTGGGTGTTTCTATGTATAATAAGTATGTATTTAGAAATATATAAGTATTATATCAGCTATCTGGCCGCCATATTACAAGCTTTGCTTAGTTTGGGGTCAGATGGTGTTGTGTGTGAATTGTCCACCAATATTTATTTATTTACAATAGCAACTGCTCAGTTACCTCCAGAATCGTCACAGCAATCTCCAAACAACAACTACAAGCTTCAAGCTAAAAAACTTCCTAACGAAATGCACCCGTCAAAGTTCTCTTAAGTATTTCCAACCTCCAAGATATTCGAGGGGGTGTCAGCATAAATCAGGAGAGATTTTCACTTTTGTGCTCGCTCCCGCTCAGATTGGAGATTGAAATATAGTCTGGGGGTGCAATTTTCAGAATTACACGCCTGTGAAGTATGGGGCAGACGTCGCTTGAATACCTATGTGGTTGGCGGGAGAAAATATGTTCGAGATGGGGGGTTTTGAGTGAAACGTTGGTACGAGTGTAATGTTAATTTCCTTTTAGAATAAAGTCGTTTTAAAGATAGACCAACGACTTGTTATTATCTTCTGAATATGAAGTATACTTTTTATATCGCATTTTTAAACCCCGGCCAAAAATAGGGGTGTTGTAAGTTTGACGTCGAGAACTGTCTGTCTGACTCATACGGATAGGCCGATTTCGATGGGGCTTTTTTTATATGAAGGTTAATATCCGTGCGGCTGTACTTTTCTATATATTGTTAATATCGATTAAAGATGGCCGCCTCCACAAAATGGCGGACAAAATATTTCTGCACAACCTACCTCAATATGGGTATCAAATGAAAGGGCTTGACTAGTAAAATGCTATACACTATAACAAATCTCAAACCTAAGATGGCCGCCACCACAAAATGGCGAAATACATTTCTTTTTTCACAACTCCCTTAACATGGGTCTCAAATGAAAGGGCTTGACTAGTAGAATGTTGTACAGATAATAAATCCGAAGTAGTTGGGGTTAATTAAAACATAAAATTTTGTACTTGTACTCGTATTGTGTAGACGAACAGTGGCCCGCGGTTCCACCCGCGTAGTACCCGTACCCGTTATTTTCCCGGGATAAAAAGTAACCAACTAAGTACTTCTAATTTAAAAATACTTTTGTTCGATATTGATTGGCCTCGTAGCTTAGTTGATAGTAAACCTGCCTGCGAAGTCGAGGGTCGGGTTTGATTCCCACCCAGACCAAATATTTGTGTGATGAATGTAAATGTTTGTACTGTGTCTGGATGTTTCTTTGTTTAATAAGTATGTATTTACAATTACATAAATATTACAAATACAAATACAAATACAAATCATTTATTGGTAATGGTGAGTTACAAGTCATAAAATTGAATAATAATATTGTCGCTTATACACAAGCACAAAAAAAAGAATTACTAAAACAATTACAATTTCATAAATTTCATAAATTGCTCTTTACATGTTACGTACCTATAATACCTAAGTATTATATCAGCGATCGGGCTTCCATAGTGGAAGATTTGCTTATTTTGGGGTCAGATGGCCATTTATATATGGCCAAAAATAATTAATTTCATTTAATTCCTAATTCATTCAAATTTAATATTTCGTTATTAAACTGCGTTGTATTTAAAATTTTCTCCCTCAGAACATCTAATGACTATTCAAACGGTTGTAATTACGTCATTAACGCCAGCGCAATATCACGCCAAATTAAACCCTATTCATCCTTTTTATGGTCTAATTTAATAATTTCACTCGTGTAATAAGTATATTAACACAGCAAGGCGCTAAAACTTGAATATCTAATAAACTTGGGATCCACAGACCAACTTAGATACAGCAACTATTGTACTATTACTGTGTCGCGTAATGTTCGGGTAGAGTCGTAGACCCATCTATACCTCTACATATTTCCAATTACAGACAACATTATTCAAATGTTTGCGCTGTGTCTGGGTGTTTCTATGTATAATAAGTATGTAATTAGAACTATATAAGTATTATATCAGCTATGTGGCCGCCATATTACAAGCTTTGCTTAGTTTGGGGTCAGATGATGTTGTGTGTGAATTGTCCACCAATATTTATTTATTTACAATAGCAGCTGCTCAGTTACCTCCAGAATCGTCACAGCAATCTCCAAACAACAACTACAAGCTTCAAGCTAAAAAAACTTCCTAATGAAATGCACCCGTCGAAGTTTATATATGATGTTATTTGTTCCAGTTGCTGTTTAAATCCCGTAACTTATACTACGGGATTTAAAACGGTAACAGAAAACATTGTGAAGAAACCAGCTTGTCCCATGGATTTTTTCATGAACAGGCGTCATCCACCACACAGCGTGGTGAATAATAGCATTGACTCTCTCTTGGCGAGAGAAGGTCCCAGCCCTGCTTATTCTTTATGCTAAAACTACATGCTAAGCTTGTCTGCAACTCTTTTAATTTCTCTCAGGTTGTTAATATTCATCACTATAATGTTGCGGTCACAGTAAATTGAGCTCCAATTACTGTAAAGTCTTAAAGAGTTTTAGATGAAGAATTTTGATTGAGCAACGAACATTTAAACTTTTTCATTTATGATACTAGTAGAATTCACTGTGTTGTAATCTGTTAGTCTAAGAATTTAAAGATTGGTTTAGGAGGCGTTGTGTCCACTTAGTACGGGTACGTTTAGACAGGTTCTTGAGTAGAGATCTCGAATTAGTGAACGTAGTATATAACTTCTGAGACTAGTTGGAGTGACGATATACGAAAGGCAGCTGGTGGCTGGTGGTGACGTAAAACCAAGAATCGGGCTGAGTGGCGTATTTAGGGAGAAGACAATGAAATACTTTTATTATTTAGATAACCAATCGCTCTAACAATTCTTTTTTTTCATATTTAACGCTGTATGCGTCATATAGGCCCATATCTCTGTTGCCTGTCATATCAAAACTGTTTGAGAAACGTTTGCTAAAGAGACTGAAACCAATCCTAGAAAACAAAAACTTGATACCAGATCATCAGTTTGGATTCAGACAAAAACATTCTACGATAGATCAGGTCCATAGGATCACTAAAATCATAGAGCAAACCCTTGAAGAAGAAAAAAGTGTGCTCTACAATATTTTTAGATGTGGCGCAAGCTTTTGACAAAGTGTGGCATGAAGGGTTAACACGCAAATTAAAATTACTGTTACCTAAACAGTTTTCTGATATTTTATCATCATACATTACGAACAAATTATTTAGAATTAAACAAGAAGACACATTCGTCGCTTAAAGAATTAAAGGGGGAGTACCACAAGGAAGTGTACTTGGGCCTGTACTTTACTTGTTATATACTAGCGATATCCCAGCTTTAGAAAACAGCACTATCGCAACCTTCGCAGATGACACTGCTATCTAGGCAATAGGTGACACCCATGCAGAAGCCACAGAGAGGGTGCAAATAGCAGTTAATAAAATACATGACTGGACTAGAATATGGCGTATGCAGCTAAATGAGTCCAAAACTGTTCATATAGACTTCACAAACAAGAAAAAACAATATCATCCAGTATTCATAAATGGACAATGTATACCATATGAAAATAAAGCCAAATATTTAGGCATAACTCTTGATGCAAAGTTACGCTGGAAAACTCACGTCAAAAAATAGAGAGTAGAACTAGCTATGCGCTACAAAAACATGTATTGGTTACTGGGTAGAAACTCCGTGCTGTCAATTCATAACAAGCTGTTATTATTTAAACAAGTCCTAATGCCAGTGTGGACTTATGGTATACAGTTGTGGGGCTGTACCAAAAATAGCAACATCGAGATAATACAACGCTTTCAAAACAAAGTAGGTACTCAGGGATATTGTCAATGCGCCCTGGTATGTGAGAAATGCCGATATACATCGCGATCTTGGAATGGATCTTGTCGGCAAAATGATAAAAAAGTACGCAGAAGCACATGAACGCAGGCTTCATCATCATGTGAATGTCGAGGCTTTCCAGCTCCTTGATAACACGGACACAGTAAGGAGACTTAAAAGAATAAAACCTTTTGAGTTAACATAGTGTAGTGGCAGTGCAATACTATATAAAACAATTAAATGTACTAAGTCAAGTGAAATAAGTGACTTCTCCTTAACAGAGTCAACGAGAAAAGTGCTGATGGACACCTTCTTGTAAATAAACTATGTAGCAATTTAAGTTAGATATAAATTACTCATTAGCCTAGACTTAATAAATTAGGCTAGATTGTAATAAGTATTAGGATCCAAGGAAACTTGGTGAATAAATAAAATATATATATATATATATATTTAACGCTGTATCGTCTATAGAAATTCTGCTAAATTATAGCAGTCGAGCGTAACTTAACAACAAAA
This sequence comes from Ectropis grisescens, assembly GCA_017562165.1. Classification (NCBI taxonomy): domain Eukaryota; kingdom Metazoa; phylum Arthropoda; class Insecta; order Lepidoptera; family Geometridae; genus Ectropis; species Ectropis grisescens. Next base: position 22,607,153 of record CM029783.1, read on the forward strand.
AACCCTTTACATTTGCATTTTATGTGCTATAATCAGAAATCTGCAGTGTCTATCTTTGTCTACGCCTAGTCTTGTTGGAGCTTGTATAACGCATCAAATTGACTGTTTAATATACCGAGCTTAATGAAGATTGCTTTAGGTGGTAAGGTGGTTATTAAATTTAAGTAAATTTATTTAGTCAGAGCTCGTTTATTTTTTGTAGGCATGCGTTTGAATTCCATCACCTTGAAGTGGGTTTACTTATAAGAATCAGGAATCATATTATATTCTCTATGTGTAGACAACCAGGTTCTGAGATTAAATCCTTAAAGGTTAGGTTATATTCAAAAGGAAATACCACATTTCACAATTTTGAATGATTACATGGAAATCGGAATCCAGTCTCATGGTTCGAGTTTTTGGAATGACAACGATGAAACGACGGCGGTTTTACTATTGTAGATACTGCCATATTTTTTTCTGCCGTAAATAACCTGCGGACTATTTTATATTAATTACATTCTAACTGTGTTTCGCCAATCTGATCCACTCAGCCGTTTCGACATTCAACATTTTACATTTTAACTTTTTACACAAACAAACAAACATTTTGAACTTTCGCATTTATAATATTACCAGTTAGTCGTTTATTCAACAAATTTAATGATAATATAATAATTGTAAAATACATAAATATTGCAGGGCAAGTCACACACAACACAATCCGACCCCAAACTAAGCAAATCATAAATCTTATATCGTTTATTAGCCCTATGTAACTACTATACATTACAGGCATCACAATTTAAGTTAACATAAATAAAAAATTGTTCATTCGTCAATATTAATTTAACAATACTTTTCTGTTTGTTCTTTGTATAAAAATATAGATTCTTGTACTATGGTGGCTAGATAGCTGATCTAATACTTGTATAGTTGTAAATACATACTTATTATACATAGAAACATCCACGCACAGTACAAATATTTGAATTCATCACACAAATATTGGCACTATATGGACATTTTAACCACGGGCATCCCACCCAGTGCAAATATTTATGTGATGAATTCAAATATTTGTAGTGTGTCTGGGTGTTTCTGTGTATAATATATATATAAGGATTATATCAGCTATCTGGCCACCATCGTACAAACTTTGCTTAGTTTGGGGTCAGATGGTGTTGTGTGTGAATTGTCCACCAATATTTATTAAATTTATCTAGACACACGGTAGTGTGGCAAGTCAAATTCAAGTTAAAAAAAACTGACGAGCCGCACGACGTGTAACATTACACATAGGTAACATATAGTTGTAAATACATGCTTATTATGCATAGAAACACATTTATAGAACAAATATTTGTATCATCATAATTTACAGCAATTCTCTGCAATTCGTAAGTGGCATAGAGCGCAGTAGCTTTACCGCCTTAATAAATCACAAAGATCGTTGGTTGTGCGTGAAAAGCCACGGATCGTGTGCTCTGGCCTAAGCTACGAGCTTAACGGCTTAGCGCGGCTGCCGGGGGATTTTGATCCTTGCGAATACAAGCTAAGTTCTACTCGTATTACTACTAATTAAAGCCATATTTTCAGCGCTTCACGGTTTTACCACCAAAGATCTTATTCCAGTTTTTTCCCGTGGTTAAAAGCTTACATTTCCTATTCCAGGGTACAATCCAACTGTGTTCCAAATTACAATCCGATCAGATGTTCTGATGTGATTGAGCAACAAACATGATTTATAATATTAGTAGGAGTGTAGAATTATATTATTACATGTAGTGTACAAAGCTTTATCCAACAAAATATTTTGAGTTGGAGAGGCCTAGTGGTACGGTTATTGTTGTGTGTTGTGTTGACAGTACTGCGATATTTGAAGACCAAATGTGGGTAGCGACCCGCAATTCCTTCAGTTGTCTTTTGACCACGGCGCGAGGCGGTTGAAACGCTTTCAAAACGGGACTGCAAGAGCTACTACTGCAAACTACTATTCAAAGTAAACAACAACATCCTGCTGAAGCACAAAACGTTTCCGTAATAGTGCTCACCAAACATATCATACTTACATAGCACAAACGGTTAGAAGCCAGAGATCAATAGACGATGAATCAGATGACATACTCGTATAATATGATACAACTTATCAAAGCCTAAAAATTAAAAAAGAAGAAGAATACTTTATCAGCTGACTATTATTATCATTGTATAAATTCAGACAAATAGCAACTGTGTTGCCAGACTATATACAGTTTATTGCATGCCTCTAGCAGAAGAGGCCAGTTTGAATGGATCAACTTTTGAAATGTTTTGTATCGCCATATGGTTACCTGCAAACAGCAATGAAGATTTTTGTATCAGTAATAATAATTTAGATCGCGAAAGTCATGTAACGACGTTCACAATAAAATATTTTTACTAAAATATTTACCAAAGAGATTTTTAAGGATATATTTTTCTAACAGCTTCTCCCTTGGACCGCTTCATGCATTACGATGCAACCGAGGTTCAATCCCATTTGTTAAATTTGCGCTGAGCCATTTGGACGCTTACAGCTTGGCTGCACTATTGCTCACAGTTGTACTTGTTGTGGTCGGGGATAAGCAATCTTGTAGAATTTTATTACCATCAATACTCTTGTAAGCTCATGTTTTGCAATACAATTTTATAGAACATATTGTATTTAATTTTATTCTAATTTGGCCACAAAACACAGCAACGTCAAACTATGTAGTATTGAAGAAGAAAATAAAACTACATTTAAATCGGTGGCCTTATCACTTAGAATGTCTACGGGGAAGTCGTGTACGCATAAGACTAAAATATATATTTTTACGTATAAATTAGTAAACAAAACCCGATATTTTATGCTATTTGGTTTATAACAAAATAAAAGTATAAAAGTGATCTTGACTACACCTAATCAATTCCAACGTGATTGAGCAACAAATATCCTAATTTTCGCATTTAATTAAAAAAAATAACCTATCCATGTTCTATTCTACACTATAACTATCTAACTTTGTTCCAAGTTTGTTCCCGAACCGTTCAGACGTTCCAACGTGGTTGAGCAATAAACACCTAAACATCTAAGTTTTTGCAATTTCAAATATCAGGTAGTAGGATTTGTTGGAGCTTTTGTCGAATTTATCGAGAGAGACCGAAGTTTTTTTTTATTTTTCATTGCGTAACATCAAGCATGATAACTTAGGCCCACAGCACATTTAGTCAGTGAGTTAGTCAGTCAGGTTTTCAGTGGCCATTGGCAACTAGTTGCGTTTAGGAAGCTAAACGCGGCGACCAAACGCTCCTCACCGCACACTGAAAAACGCCAAACGCGCCGACTGAATCACATTTCGAAAGCGTCAAAAAGCGTTTAAAAAGTTAGGAAGTTTGACCTGAAAAATAAAGATTCGTGACATGTTAAACGCTCCACAAACGAGTCCTAAAATCAGAGGCTATGACGTAAAAGTTGTGGGACGGAGCCTACATCGCACCATAAATCACCAATCATATGGTGCGATGTGATTGGTGATTTATGGTGCGATGTAGGCTCCGTCCCACTACTTTTACGTCTCCGCCTCTGATTTTAGGACTCGTTTGTGGAGCGTTTTAGTTATATTTCTTAGTGACAAGTTTAATGTAAGTACCTCTTTGGGGGTAGTATAAATGTTCTGCGCAGCCCATCGCTTGCAATAAGCTCGCTTTGTTGCCTATCAACCGGTTCCAACATCGGCGATGCATCGTAAAGTGAATAATGTAGCGCGTTCTCACGCCGCGACTCAATGTTTCAGCACAATCACTGGCGACTCAGTTATTCATGAAACGACGAGCTTGAATCACTGTGCGCAGTAGTGTGGACATTACGTCACTTTAACATACTTTTTTTTAACTTTTATAGGTTTACACTTGACCGCCATCTCGCCTGATGTTAAACGATGATGCGGTCTACGATGGAGCGTGTTAACCTTGAAGAAACCGATTCACTCTCGGTTTGAAAACTTTTGAATCAATCTGTTTTTTATACATTTTATACAAAAACTACCAGAGCTTCGTGTTTTTAATCGCGTAGTTTCTGTTCCGTTATTTTCCCGTGATGAATAGAAACGTAATATGAGTATTATCAATATTGCTTTTTTAAACTTTTTTTTTGACGTGACAACGTCTTATGAATTGGTTTGCCGGGTGACACTTCAAGAAACTGCGTTACGCTCCGCTCACGTTATGCGCTCACAAAGAGAGCGAGTGAGAGGCACGCGTCCCTTCCACTCAGGCATGGTTAGCCCGCCTAAGAGCGAGAGAGACAGATATAAAAAGTGAAAGGCACGCGTCCCTTCCGTAAAATTATTTTACCACTCAAAGTCGTTGTCACGTAAAACTTTCGCCCGTATACCGACTTTACAGGCAACCAATTTTTTTTCGAATAAAGTATACATAGCATATTTATGGCGTCCACCGACAAGAGCATGAAATGAGCGTAGATGGGGCTTATTCACGAATAATTAATTAAGCTACTATAGGGACTATATAAACATTATGTGTTCAAATCACGAAAGCTTAAAAACAATGTTTTTCTAATTTTGACCAGATTCTTTAGCGTTTCCTACGTAATTAAGCGATGAATTAAAATGATTAGTAGGATTTTTGTTTGAATTTGTCATTCTTATATTTTTATTAGTAAAGTTGTTGTCGCGACCGGCTTAAGACCGACCGCTATGCGTTGACGAGCCTGGTCTGCCGGCAGCGAGAGGGGGAGGAGAGACCTGTTGTAAGTAGGTCTCTTGAGTACGTGCCCTCTCGTTCCGACAGGCGCTGGTAGACTCGTCCCTGGGTTCACTTTGCAACCGCTGTGGGACAATCTTCGATCTTGACCTGGACGTGACGTTGACTTGACCTTGACTTGATCCCTGGCGTGACACTCGGTGCAACACTCGGCGCGACACTCGACGTGACAGTCAGCGTGACAGTCGGCGTGAGACTTGGAGTGACAGTCGGCGTGACAGTCGGCGTGACACTCGGCGTGACAGTCAGCGTGACACTCGGCGTGACAGTCGGCGTGACACTTGGAGTGACAGTCGGCGTGACACTCGGCGTGACACTCGGCGTGACAGTCGGAGTGACACACGGCGTAACACTCGGCGCGACAGTCGGCGCGACCGTCGGCGTGTCCGACGTGCCCTTGACGATTACACGACGACAACTCGGCGCGATCCCGACGTTCGCTCGACGAGACCCTCTTGGCCGGATCTTGAAAGGGAGCTGGGAGCGGGGTAGTGAAACGGTGATTCTTGAGTCTTCCTTTTATTTTTCTTCCTATTCTTCCTAGTACTGGAGCCGCTGAGAAGAGCATGCTCCGAACTCTAACTAACTCTCGTTCTTCTTCCTCCCCGAGGGGGAAGTCAGGATCCGGGGCGAGGAGTCCCTCATTTCCGGGGACGGGCTCAGGGATACACCGATCCTTGGGAGATTGCGGGCTCGCCGGTGACGGCGGGCCTCTTAGGCCCTAACGCGCGTGACTCGCGTCAGGGCTGTAGGTCGTCTGTGTTGCAGTGTCCGCTATCCGTACAGGCGTTGTAGGACCGCGGACATTGCGGTCGCCGCTGCGTATTCGGGGTGTATCCCGTTCGCCACGGCGAAGCAGGCGCCTCTCAGGGCCTCCCAGATAATAAAACTAGGAGACCCGAGTAGGCCTGCTGGGTGAGGCCCCGCCGGCTGGCAGGGGAAGCGGGGGGTGAAGCGCGGCCCGTCGATCTGAGGGCCGAATCCCGGTGGTGGTGGTGGCGGCGTCGAGTCGGCCGTCCTCAGTCCCGAGCGCGCATAGTGCTGCTCAGGGCTCTGCGCCGGCTCTTCGGTTGGTGGCGGGGGGGGGTCCCCCCCGCGTCCCGGGTCCCAGCTCGAGACGAAGTCTGGGTGTCGGGCGCGGGCGGGGGGCCCAGTACTGGTGCTGGTGCGGGCACGGCATGAGGGGCGCGGGGGAGGGAGTTTGCCCCGGCTGGGGTTGACTCCGCGGAATCCCCGCCGCCTCGGCCGGCGCCCGGTGTTGGCACCGCTCGCGCATTAAGCGCGCAGCGGTGCGGGGGTCGCGGGGGTGGGCGCCTGCCGGACCCCGCGGACATGGTGTTGCGGCGGGTACGGTGGGTTGTACCCGTCTAGGCGGCGTAGTGGGTTTAGAGGCCTCTTCATACTGCGGCATAGGTGTTGATGTTGCCGCAGGAGAGGCCCCTCTTTCCGTCTTTTTCCTCTTCTTCCTGCGCTTGCGTCTACCCTGGCCTGGAGTGGCCTGGGGCGCAAGTGCGGGCGGGTGTGCGGGGGTGGGGGCCACCGTGCGCCACACCCCGTCTAGGGGTGGCGTGGCGATGGCCCTTGTCTTCGGAAACGGGCCCCTGGGCTGAGGTGATCCCGGCTGCGATGCCGGGACCATCGGGGGCCCGTGGCTCTGTTTCGTCATCGGCGCCGACGGCGCCTGCGTCTTGTTCGGGGGAGGGCGCTCGCCAGGAATGCGAATTTTCCTGCGGCGCGCCTCCGCCCCTAAAGATGCGGCACCGTCGGCTGTTTGCTGCATGGGGCCCCTGGCAGTTTGCACATCTCAGGGGCTCGTCCTCGGTGCGGGTGCAATCCGCCCCGGCGTGTGGTCCGCTGCATTTGACGCACCGCAGGCCTCGGTGACAGTTGGCGGAGGCGTGTCCAAAGTGCTGGCACCGGTGGCACTGCGGCACGATGGTCTTGCCCCACCACGCCTCAATCGAAATCTGCGGCATGTGGAGGAGCGTCGTGATCCGGTAGAGGGCGTCTATTTGATCTCTCGGCATCCGCTCCAGCTGCACGTGGAAGACTCTTGCCTTCGCCTTCGGTCTGCGCGGGAGTGGGCGGCAGTAAGTAGCCGGGAAACCGAGGTCCTTCAGTGCACTGAGGACCGTTTCCGGCTCGGTGTTGTCCGGTAGCCCTCTCAGGGCTACCTTAAGTGGCTTGTCTTGATCCAACGTGAAGCAGTAGAACTCGACGGCCGGGTTCCGCTCGCGTTCGTTGGACAGGTACTTTTGTACCGCCCGAAATTCGGTTTCAGATTTCGGGCGGAATCGGAGGCCTTTCATGTACGGCCTCACGTTGGGTTCGTGGCCCAAGATACTCTTGAGCGCGCCGAGGTGTGACACCCAATCGTCGAGGCGATCGACGACGATCGGTGGATATTTCCCGCTGCCCTTAGTCCCAGCGATGTTCATCGGAGATTGAGGGGGCGGGGGCGGGGGGGATGGTGTCGCCCTCTGCGGGGCGGGGGAGGACACCATCCGGGCGTACGACGTCTCCGTTTGAGCTGGAGACTGCGCAGGCTGGGTCGGAGGCCGCGGTTGCGGCTGCGTCTGCGGCGGGGTGGGGAGCGACAGGGACGAGTACCTTCCCCAGTCTTCGTCGCCGCTCTCCGGTTCGGTATCGAACTCGCAATCCGCTGATGTTGCAGAGTCGTTGAGGTCTTGGTCGGTCGGTAGCGGATAGCCCAAGTGGTCGAGCCATCTCGGGTCTATTTTATAGCACTCGTGTTGCGGGTGTATGGGGAGCTCTTCAATTGTGTCGTTCACCGCTGTGCACTCTTCAACCGATGCGACGGGGGTCGTAACCTCCGTGGGGGTCGTAGGCGCAGCGTGGGTCGTAGCGACGGGCGGCGCCGGTCCGATGGGGGTCGTCGGCCCGGCGGCGGTCTCGACTTCGGTGATCGGCACGAAGACAGGATTAATGTTGGAGGCGGAAGTCGGCTGCTCGGCGGACGTCGCCGGTTGCGCGATCTTCCTTCGGGATGAGTTTGTTCTACGCGTCATCCTAGTTCGTCGACTAGCAGATGACCGCTGTAGTAGGAAGTAGCCAGTAGTGGCTCTGTAAGCCAATCACAGCACTCTCGTGCTATCTCGCTCGCACCTCGTACTGGTAGGTCGGCGACTCGTGCGCCCGAGTGTATATGTTCCGCGGCGATACAGGCCTAGCCAGGTGGAACCCGTACGGGAAGCCCAGCTAACCGATCGGCACTGACGGAACACACTCGGGACGCGGGTTCGGAGCCGCGGACCAGGCGACGAGGGGGGGGGGGTGCGGGGTGCTGGAGGGGGTGATACGGGCGGGCCGCTCGCTGTCGCCGTTTCTTCACGAAGCGGGTTCAGCGAAGCGGAGGCGCCAGATGTGCTGGTGCACGATGCGAGTGTCCGTCCGGGCCAGCTACAACGCGCGCGGCGGAGCTCCCGGTACGGACGATGCGCAGGTAGATGTTCTCTGAGGCGCGCGCGCTCTGCGGCGGGGAGTCAACTCCCACGGGGGGAGGACTCAATCCAGGCCGACAGAGGTACGAGGGTCAGGGAACTGTACCGCTCTAATGTGTAGGCTTGCGAACTAGGAGCCGCGGAGCATACACAGAGGGCGCATGCTCCGAACTCTCTCGTGATCTTCCTCGTTCCCTTTGGGGGGAGGTCGGGGAGCCGGTCTCGAGGTAGCCCTCCTTACCGGAGTAGGGCTCGGGAACACTCTGGCTTCCGGGAGTTTGCGGGCCCGCCACACCTACGGGGCAGGCCTCTTCGGCCCTTCCGCGCGCCTAGCGCGCGATAGGGCTGTAGGGTGAGTGCTGTGCTGAGTTGTTGTGTCCGCTATTCGTACAGCTTGAATAGGATAGCGGACATTGCCCTCGCCGCCGCGATCTCCGGGTGCATCCCGGACGCGACGGCGTCGCAGGCGCCTCTCAGGGACTCCCAGATGACGAAACTGGGTGTCCCGAGTAGGCCGGCTGCTGTTGCGCCCGCCGGTAGGCGAGGGAAGCGGGGGGTGGAAGGCGGCCCTTCTTTCAAGGGGCCGAAACCAGGCGGTGGCGTCGGACCGGCGAACCGCCGTCCCGAGTGCGTGGATTGCTGCTCGGGTTGCAGCGCCGTCTCGGCGCTCGGTGGCGGGGGGGGTCCCCCCCGCGTCCCGAGTCCCAGTTCGAGTCGAACTTTGGGTGTCGGGCGCGGTCGGGGGGCCCAAGGCAGGTGCGGGTGCGGCGCAGGGAGGGCGGGGGCGGGTGCGCGCCCCTCCTCAACCTGTGTCTGTTGCTCCCGCCGCTCGCGCGCTTCGCGCGCTGCGGTGCGGGGGTCCTTAGGGTGAGCGTAGGCCGGACCCCGTGGACCCAACTTCAACGGGGGATGCGTAGTCCCCGTATTCGGGGGTGGAAATGGGCGCGGGGCCTCCTCACACGATGGCAGCGGGGTGGATGCCGGCACCGGAGAGGCCACTCTTCTTGTGTAGTTCCTCTTCTTTTTCCTCTTCCGCCCGCGTCCTCCCCGTCCCGTGGCTTGGGTCGGGGGCGCAGGCGTGGATGGTGAGGCAGGGGTGGGGGGGGGCCTACCAAACGCCAGGCCCCATCTAGGGGCGGTGTGGTAACGGCCCAGGAACGCGTGGGTTTGTAACCCCGCATCGGAGCTAGGTCCCGGGGCGGTCCACCCGGCCGTGAGGCCGGGGCCGCTAGGGGCCCAGGATTAGTTTTCTTCGCCGCCTGTGCCCGTGTCTTGGCTGGGAGAGGAGGGCGCTCGCCGGGGAATTGGGATCTTCCTTCGGCGCGCCTCGTCCCTGAAGACACGGCATTGGCGGCTGTTGGCCGCATGGTGCCCCCGGCAGTTGGCACAGCTCAAGGGGGCATCTTTGGCACGGGGGCAGTCCGTGCCGGCGTGTGGTCCGCCACACTTAACACACCGCGGGCTGCGGTGGCAGTTGGCGGACGCGTGGCCAAAGTGTTGGCACCTATGGCATTGCGGCACGATGGTGCGGCCCCTCCATGCCTCGATCGTCACTCCGGGCATGTGGAGGAGCTCCGTGACGCAATATAAGGCGTCCAGCTTGTCTCTAGGCATCATGTTAAGCTGCACATGGAAAATTTTCCTGCGGGCCTTGGGTCTTCGTGGCAATGGGCGGCAGTAAGTGGCCGGGAAGTCCAGGTCCTTCAGGGCTCTGACGACCTGGTCTGGCTCCGTCGCGTCGGGTAGCCCCCACAGGGCTACCTTTACTGGTTTCTCGTGGTCGAGGGCGAAGCAGTAGAACTCGGTGTTTGAGTTCTTTGCACGCTCCTCGACGAGGTATCGCTGAATCACCCGAAATTCGTTATCGCTTTTCGGGCGGAAGCGTAGTCCGTGCTGATAAGGTTTGACATTAGGCGCGAAGCCTAATGTTGTCTTGAGTGCGCCGAGGTGGGTCGCCCAGTTGTCTAGGCGGACCACAACAATCGGCGGGTAGCTGCCGCAGACCTTCGTCCCGGCGGGGTGCGCGGGGGGCTGCGGGGGCAGGGGCGGGGGGGATGGCGTCGCCCTCCCCGGGGCGGGGGAGGACACCATCTCTGAGTACGACGGTGTCGGCGACGGCGGTGGCGAGAAATTCTCGTCCATCTCGGCTTCGTCGCCGCTGCACATCACCGAGTCAGCCCTGTCGTCCATGGGCGACTGTGGCTGCTGATGATGATGGTGTAGGTTTCGGGGGTAGCTGTGTGCGTCGGCACTGCCGCATTTAGGAGCATCACGTGGGGTTCTAGCCCCAGTTGCTTCCTAACATCGGGGAGTAGTAGGTGTCCCGGATGGAACGGGGGTCGAATATAGTTCTCCCCATTGGTGTGGTCATCTCAACTGGATTAGTTGAGTTGATCTCGATGTCCCGATAGGCTGGGTCCTCCGGGTCTCTCGGCCAGTAGGGAGCGTCGGGGTCTGATGTCCAGTACGTATCGTCTGAGTAGTCGGCTGACAATAGCTCGGCGAGAAGGTTCGCCGGCTGTTCATTTTGGTTTGATTCCATCCTACGTGGCGTGTTACTCGTCAACTCGTAGGGGAGAGTGCTGCAGTGCGAGCGGCTGCCGACGGGTCTCTCGACCAATCGCAGCCCGCTCGTGTTGTCTCGCTCGCACTTCGCTGTGGTTGGTCAGCGGCTCGGCGTCCGAGTGTGTATGTTCCGCGGCGATACAGGCCTAGCCAGGTGGAACCCGTGAGGGAAGCCCAGCTAACCGATCGGCACTAACGGAACACACTCGGGACGCGGGATGCGGAGCCGCGACCAGACGACGCGGGGGGGGTGCAAGGGGTGGTGGGGTGCTTCGGGCGGGCCGCTCGCTGTCGCCGATTCTTCACGAAGCGGGTTCAGCGGAGCGGAGGCGCCAGATGTGCTGGTGCACGAAGCGTGTGTGACCGTCCGGGCCAGCTACAACGCACGCGGCGGAGCTCCCGGTACGGTCGATGCGCTGGTAGGTGTCGGCTGCGGCGCGCGCGCTCTGTGGCGGGGAGTCAACTCCCGCGGGGGAGGACTCGACCCAGGCCGGCAGAGGTACGAGGGACAGTCGACTGTAGACCTCGAATGCGTATGTAACGAGCGGATGCCACGAAACACACACAGAGGTCCATGCTCCGAACAAAATTAAGGTCGCTTAAGTACCCCCTTACCTTTACCTAAAAGAGAGCCCCGTATTTTGAGCCCTCTTTTCGGTTAATTTTCATTATGAAATTTAGACATTTTACGCCATAACTTTGCCATTCCTGGTCGTAGGCTAACAAATGACCACTCTAAATGTAGCCCACGACCAGGTCTATGAATGAACCTAACATCCTGGGGGGTACCTTAGCTTACAATTCAGTAATTACCAAAAAAACTACCTAATTTTTCCAGAATTGCCTAATGTTGCGTAAATAAATGGACACCCTACCTAATATTCTAATGAAGTTACTTATAAACCGTATTTATTAGGTGTGTCCTACCTAATCCTACTAAAATAACCCTAATTTATACAATATTTACCGTTAAATTGAATCTCAATACAATTTCACCAACGTGTTATAAAAATCGCTATAACTAGTTCCGTACATAGATGTTTCGATCGCCAACAGTTGTTTAAAGAAAGAGTCTTCGAGACGATTCCTTCTTTTCTCTTTCGGCTGCGGGCGTTCGTGCGGGGCACACGTGTCGCTCCGTCCGATCGACCTCTCGCTCACACACGCGCCTTCTCGCTCAGGCGCTGTCTTCGTCCGAGTTCGCAGAGCTCCGTGACTTCGTGCCTCATAGCTGCGTGTCGACGCGGCTACGCGTCTTCGGGCACATAGCTGCGTGTCGTCGTGCGGCATCGGGCACCGAGCAACGAGCTGCGAGTCGCCGCTTCAAGTACGTGCACGTGTGCCAGCGGGCTCCCTCCGTAGGGAGTCCGGTCGCACGCACACGTGTCGACGAGCCCTTTTCAGGGCTCGGGTAAATCGTACAAACAGCTCTTCTCAGAGCTAGGCGGCCTTTCTCCCCGGCCGCCACCTCCGTTTCGCTTACGTACAACGCCTCTCGTTGTACGTAAGTATTTTCCCTTTTGTCATTAGTCGGTCCGCGTGCCGTTAAGAGGCTTCACCTCCATTCCCTCCCGCCCGTAATCCTCCGTGCTGCGTAGCGCACGCAGGCCTCCGTGAGGAGTCGCTCCCCGGCTCCCGCCGGTCCCTCCGTGGCCGTGTCCGATATGGACACGGCCGCATCCGATGTCTCCGACTCTGAGGACGGGTTCACGCTCGTCGGCAAGAAGCGGAAGCGCTCGCGCCCGATCCCGGAGGCTTCGCCCTCCCCCCCCCTCCCCCTCGTCCGGTCCGCCCGCCCCCGGAGTTCATCCTTCGGGACGTCTCCTGCTGGGAGAAGGTTCGCCCTCTCCTGCAGGAGGTCGATGCGGGCTTCCGCTCTCGTGGTCGTCTCGCCTGGGTATCCAGGTGAACCTCACGACGCCTGATGCGTACCGCAAGGTCACGCGTCAGTTGTTGGAGGACCACGTCCCCATCCACACCCATCCTCTCGAGGATGAGAAAGTCCTCCGCGTAGTCATACGCGGAGTTCCGAAGGAGTTCGGTGTCGGTCTCGTACGCACCGATCTCGAGACCCAGGGCCTCCCAGTCCGCACGGTATCCCGCATGTCCTGCGGGCGTACCAAAGTGCCGCTCAACCTGGTGCTCGTCGTCTTGGATAAGACGGTCGCGGGCAAACAGGTGTTCAATCTCAAGACGGTCATGGGCCTTTCGGGCCTGACCGTCGAAGCCCCGCATAAGCGGGGCTACCCCTCCCAATGTCACCGGTGCCAGGAGTACGGACATGCGTCCCGCTACTGCGCCGCCCCGGCCCGCTGCGTGAAATGCGCCGGAGGTCATAGTACCTCCGAGTGCAAGCGCAAGCGGGACGATCCCTCCCCGCCCTCCTGCGTTCTCTGCGGAACCACGGGACACACCGCGAATTATCGCGGGTGTCCTAAGGCTCCCAGAGCCGCGCCCGGACCCCTCAGGTCCCAACCCCGGCGCCCCGCCCCCGCAAAAGCGCGCGAACGCTTTGTTCCCGCGCAACCGCCCGCGTTCAATCCGTGGTCGTTCCCGTGCCTTCCGCGCGGCGGCCCCGCCGCCGCTCCCCTTGTCGCGCCTGCCCCTGCCCCGGCCCCTGTGGCCGCCGCAGCGCAGGCGCCGTCGACCGAGCGTCCCGCTCGTCGCGACCCGAGGCCGCAGGCTCCCGCCAGCGCGCCTTCGTCTCGTCATGAGGAACTACGTTTCCTCATGAACATCTCCCTCATTATCGACTTTGACGAGGTTAACCTCGTCATGTCGAAAATAAGAGCAGGTGACTTACTGCAAGCAGTAAGTGACCATAGCGAGTTTTTCGCTAAACTCCGCTCTTTAGCCCTGTCCGCTCCCTCTCTCCCCGCTAGGCCGTAGGCGCTACGCTCGCTCGATAGTGACCGCCGCGAGGTCCCGGGTTACCGGAACGTTACCGCCGCCGCCGCGGTGGTGGCGGGCACGGGCCGGTCCCTCGGCTCACGGCGGTCTAGACAAGCCACTTGTGGTATAGGCGCCGGATACCAATGGCACCCCGATCACCTCACCGGCGAGGTTACCGGGTCTCCCTAATCCATCAGCGGATTTTAGTCATTGTTAATAATAAGTCAGCTGACATTAGAACTTTCATAAAGCCTCACCCGCCTTTAATTCGTCTCTCCCTAATAATCAGTCCGAAGACAATCTCTGAATTATTAGTATTAATAATCAGTCAGATGACAATTAGCTAATTCCCTTATAATAATCAGTCAGCCGACATAGTCGTTCTAAAACAAAACTAAGCCAGCCGGCAAAGTCTCTCTTTGCATTTTTCCCCAATAATAAGTCAGTAGACATAGTAACTCGCGTAGTAGTACCGGGTTCGGTTCCCGTCACGACCCGGTGGGTGAAGGCAGTAACTCTGTCAATAGGCACTAAGTGCCGAACCTTGAATTTCTCCCCGGTGACAGCGCGAGCCGAGGCCGTGCCGTCTAGGCGCCCTCGCGTGAGTGAGATAGTCACCGTACCCGCGTCACTGCCCTCCGCGACATGCGGCTCACGGGCGCACTAGGTCCGATAGCGCTCAGCTAGAGTGCTTATGTTTTCGGTATGTATGTATGAGTTAGATAGCTAGGTAGATAGCTCTCTCTCCTTAGTTCGATTTTTCTTTCAGGTTAGACTTCGTAAGTATATTAGGAATGTCAGGTTAGGTTATTTTGGGTCCTGCGCCTCCGGCGCTAACCCAATAGTCAGATAGGCAGTAGGGGCCTCCGGGCCAGCAGTCATAAATCAGTTAGAAAAAAAAAAAAAAAAAAAAAAAGACGATTCCTTCTGGATTTACGTGCATCCGCCTCAATCGTTCTCACGCCGCCCCTCAATGTTTCAGCACAACCACTGGTGACTCTATGCTGGCGACTCAGTTATTCATAAAACATCGAGCTTGGATTACAGTATGTAGTGTGGACATTGCGTGCTTTCAAATATTTTACAACGTTATTTTATTTACTGTATTTTGTATTCTTTCCACATCCAATTTACAAAAACTATCGACTAATTTTAATAGAAAGTAAGAAATAAGAAAGTAGAAAGAATACACAAATACTATATTTAATAATCGCTACAAAAGTAGCATAATGATGACTGAGAATATTCCATCACATTAATCACTAGTAGGGTCAATAAATAGTAAAATCAATGTACGTATTTTGTTCTTTGGTCTATTATTATTTAACTATAACTCCAATCAAGTCATTTTATACTTTCTCATGTTTGGTGCATTTTTAATAATATTAAAAAAATATGTAAGAACGAAAAATAATCCATTTTATCAAAAAAAAAAATAAGGCACTATTTTTTTCTTACTGTAGAGAAACATGAAAACGCAAATGGAACCGCATATTATACAAAAACAAACCTATATTTTCATAAGTATAAAGAATAAAATAGATAGATATGCATCGAATGTTCTTTAAAAAAGTCCACACTAACCTTTCACCGCTTCAGCATCCCGACTACAAAAACCGACCAGTCAAACCTGACCTCTAAGAGTTCTTCAGCATGCATTATTTCCTCACGGAACTGGGAGAAATTAAAGGGTCGAAGGGTCAGGCTTCGTTGGTGTATTCATATAGGCTTTGAGGTCACTGGGAACCAGTTAGACTTTTGTTGATAGAAAAAGTGTCGTATTTGAAATTTGGAAACTTTAAGAAGACAAAAATATATTTCGAAGATATTCTAATGCCACCTTATATTTTTGTGTGATGAGCTGATGAGGGCAGCGCAGAATGAGTAATGATTTCGATTCTTCATGCACAAGTAGCTTCTTGACACTGCACTTTTATGGGCGGGCGTGTTGCTTACTATCGAGAACATGTCCTGCTCGTTCAGTTACTTGAAAATATATAAAATAAAATCTTTAAAATCGTATAACGTCGACGTTACTACTCTACTACTATAGAGGTACTTATTATGTAGAAAAACTTGCATTGAAACAACAATTTTTAATTTTATTACTTACAGCCAAAACTATATTATAACGAAACTTACACTAGACTACAAAACTCATTATTTACACAAAGCATATATCACTTACCCACAGACTTGCAGATTTACAGAGAACTGAGATGATGAAATCTACCAATAGGAAGATTCCCAGTTCGCACCATTTCAAAATTTAAAATTCCCGTTCTCGCATACGACATTTTTCGTTTGGACCGACGCGGTTTTTGCGGCTGTAAACCAAACATAATGTACCTCGGGGAAGACTTGGATAGATTGAGTTTTTACTCACGAATGTACTTTATTAGCTGTAATTTATTAATGTGGGGAAAGACATGACTTGTTAATGCGATTTTGACTTCACAGGGTGAAAGAGAAGAGTTGTTTCAGTGGCGAGAGTTCTTAAGTACAAAAAAGTTTGTGTGTGTGTGTGTGTTTACTTACTCGTATGTTCGTACTTACTTACTCGTTTATCGGTAGGTATTTACATTGATCAATAATAATATAAGTTTCAAGAAAATCAAAATTAATATTTTCAGCTGTAAGAAGGCTTACATTTTTAATATAAATAATAAATAAATGAAAGCGACAGTAGCAAATATTCTCGTAAATTTAAACAATACATACAATGATCTAAGAATTAGATCGTTGCTAGTCAATAGGGTTAGAAAAACAAAGTTTAAATGTGACTTACTAATACGAAGATCACTTCCAAACAATCATTTGTCACACATCCCTGCAATCTGCAATATAAGACCTGCGTGGCAAAATTACGTACTAACACACCAAAAGAAGTATAACTTTAAAAACATATTTATAACATTATATATTGATATAATATTATTATTTTTGTATGTGTAATTCATCTCAAATTGCGATCACTCATTAGGCAGTTGAAGTCATCATTAACCTTTGGTCTAGACAATGTCAATATGTCCATCTATCATTATTAATCTCTTTGAATGATCGCTAAATTAGAGCACAATATCTCCACGAGAAAATAGCACTTAGGAGGTAATCTGTCAACTTCGTGATATGAAATCCCACTATAATAATGATCCCTTTTATTATCCCCACTAGGTATATAATATTTTATCTTGATAAATAAAAAATCAGTACCATGATGTTTGTTATCAGTGAACTCTTCATAAAGTCAATTGACGTTCATGATCAGTACAGTTCTCATTGTAGTTTTGTTTATAAAGAGTCTGAGAAAATATAATAAATAAATAAAATAAAAATAAACATACATAAATATGCATAACCAATGATAATGATCATTCAGGAAACAAATAAGAAGTAAGATGAATCAAGAGATTAATTCAGAGAGATAGTGTTTCTTAATCTGTATCTAAATAGATACTTATTATACGTAGAAAACCCCCAGGCACAGTACAAATATTTGAATTCATCACTCAAATATTTGCGCTGTGTGGGGATCGAACCCACGACAGCAGGCAGAGTTACTACGAACTAAGCCACCAAGCCAATCAAAGGCTACCTTTATTTTTGTAGGGCATTTTGGCGAGGCCACCTGGGGAAGTACCACATCTTTACCTGTTATTCTACCGCCAACAGTAACATCACTGAATTCACGTTTAAAGGGAAATGTTTCCAGAGAAAGGATAAACTATCTTACATCTCCGGGCTATGAGCATAAGACGGTGCTAGGTTGTGATTTGGACTCTTCGTTATCTGTTACTTACTCGTAGCATTAGGCGTATAAAGTTTTTTTGAGCTTTCGCGATTTGAACACATAATGTTTAAAATTAACCCCCGACTACCTCGGATTTGTTATCTGTACAACATTTTACTAGTCAAGCCCTTTCGTTTGATACCCATATTAAAGGAGTTGTGGAAAAAATAATACAATCCGCCATTTCGTGGTGGCGGTCATCTTGGATTTGACATTTGTTATAGTATATAGTACTCTACTAGTCAAGCCCTTTCATTTGATATTCATATTGAGGTAGGTTGTATAGAAATATTTTGACCGCCATTTTGTGGAGGCGGCCATCTAGGCACGGGCATTAACTTTCAAATAAAAAAAAACGCATCGAAATCGGCCCATCCGTTTGAGCTCTACGGTGCCATAGACAGACACACACACAGACAAGCGGCGTTACTACCGCCGTGGTCACGAGAAGAAACATCGAGGTATTCATACAATGAATTAAATCGTGATTAAGTCCTATACATTAAAATCATTAGGCGCATATTCAGTAGTGGTAGGACTCTTGGCAGAGTCCGCCTGGGGAAGTACCACACCTTGGCCAGTTATTCTACCGCCAAACAGCAATGTGCAAACATTACTGTGTTCCGGTTTGAAGGGCAATGTTTCCAGAGAAATTACAGGGCTTAGAGATAGTATAACATCTTAGATCGCTGGGTGACGAGCGCATTACAGTGTTAGATTATGATTTTGACTCTTCATATTCCAATAGCTGCATATCACTGTGCTGTTATGTGGCAGGCATGTTGCTTACCATTAGGCACATGTCCTGCTCGTCTCGATACTCTTTATTTAAAAAAATATATAAATTGCACGTCTCGTCACATAATAACATAAAAAAAAACATCTCACATCCTAGGCCGTGACATTACTTATCAACAGGCAGATTGCGTTCCAACATAGACTTATCTTGCAATAACTACGAAAATTGACCAATTTACTTCAAACAATTGACAAAATCAATCACAAAAGCTTTCACATAATTTGTTGTCTAGACTAAGCCTAATTGTATTTTTGTAAAGACTTTTGCATACTGGATGGTACATTATTTGTGAATATGGCAAGGAACATTTTGCAAATCTTAGCATAGCTTAGCATTATACGCAGTTAGTGGAACCTGAAGAGTCCAAATCATTATCTTGTACTGCACTGTGCTCATCATCCAGAGGTGTAAAATTTCTTACATCTATGGCCTATAATTTCACTGAAAAGATTGCCCTTTCAATCCCAATACAGCGATGTTTTCACATTACTGCTTGGCAGTAGAATTACTGACAAAGATGTGGTACTTCCCAAGGTGAACTCTAGAAAGGATCCTAACCACTAATAAATACTGCACAGGCGAAGATTCATTTTATTTAGGCGTTAATTTGGCCCAACGCGTAAGCATTACCATTTGGCGTGGTAATGCCGATAACATGCTGGGCACGCTTCCGACTGGTAGTGGGCTTGACCGTCTTAATTATCTGTAAATCTTCAGTTGTCTATGGATGATTCAGTGTAAGCTACAATAATGCTTAGTGCAAGTAGTTGGGTATGTAGCATAGTGTAGTTCTCATTGTATTTTAGTTTCGTCATTGAAGGCTTTATCCAATTAAAAATAAAAGCGGCCAAGTGCGAGTCAGACTCGCCCATGAAGGGTTCCGAAGCAGCAAGTAACATAATACATATGTAAGTTCTTGTAGTTCGTTGTAACTTTGATCGATGTTTTAATAAAAGTGTATATATGACGAACTAAAAAAAACCGCTTCCTAGATAGAGTTCAATCCAATTTTTGGTGGAAATTTGCCTGGTAATGTAGATACATCATAATTATATTTTTTTATTTTTCTTATGTTCTTATTTTAGAAATTTTGGAAGTCTGTCTCGCGCAAATAATTCAGAATAGAAAAAAATGACCTCAGAAACCTTAATATCAAATATCATTTTTAAATGCCTATCTAAAGATAAACCACACGTATGGGTTCGATGAAAAAAAAATTGAGTTTCAGTTTTAAGTACACTCCCAATTTTTTTTTGTTTTTTTTAAATATTTTTGTAAAAAAACTTAATGCGGTTCACAGAATACATCTACTTTTCCAAGTTGCAACAGTATAGTTCTTGTTCTTGTGACATACGGACGGACAGACAGACATGATGAATCTATACGGATTCCGTTTTTACGTTTTACGGAACCTTAAAAAGAGAAGATTGGATCTATTTTCTCAATCTTGGAGCTTTGACTTTCTAGCGACATTTTGAGTGTACTAATACCTTTACTTCATTCGTTATCTTTATTTTCTAATCTGTTTACGAATCCTGTCGGTCACCTTATTTTCAGGTCAATTATTCCAACCTCATTCAAATCCATTTGAAATGAGACAGTTACTTTCAAGTGAAATATGAAGGTAATTTATTTTCTACGTTTATATTTTGGTCTGCATTGTGAAAGGAACTCGTCTTGTACATACATACATTCTCTAAACATTTATTCAACTCTTAGCCAAGTTAAAAACTAATCAAATTTTTTGCCAAGTCAAATTGTTATAGAAATTTCAACTTTAGTGGCTTTTTTAATAATTAAAATGTATCTGGCAAAAATTATAGACATTTATTTACACAAACGTAGATCGATCCTGCACATTAATATTTAAACTTAAATTTTGCGCCATTTAGAACAACATATAGCTTTTACCGCAAACCCATTAAATTAAATTAATTTGCTACCATTACACATGTATGAACCATTTATTAGCGTATTTAATGCCGCATATTTTCAATTAAATGTGGGATCTAATTAAATTTGGAAAGGACATTTATGAAAAGTATAATACAAGAAATATATACTACATCATTCACGTACACATACGTGCTCCTACAATATTATTAAGATAAGCATATAATAATATCAAAAAATAGTCGAATGTAAAATAAATCTTACACTACACTAGACTGTTATCCTGTCTGATGTTAAACGACGACGCGGTTTGCGATGGAACACGCTTACCTATATGAAACTAAGTCACTCTCGATTCGTAGACACGCGAATCCTATTATTAATATTTCCGGTTTTGTAAACTGAGTGACAGAAAGAATAACACAATACCTAGACGAATTAGCTGCCAAAAAACTAGGTGTCCTCTCAAAGGTGCGAAGGTACTTCAACTCTGAACAGTTGCTCACATTGTATCAAGCACAGATTCGCTCTTCTATGGAGTACTGTTCGCACCTTTGAGATGGATCGGCTAAGTATCAGCTGGAAGCCCTGGAATCGATCGAGAGACGTGCCAAAAGGCTCATAGGCAATGACTCTCTTCTGCGAAAAAGACTACAAAGTCTTGATCATCGCCGAAAAATTGCCAGCCTATCGGTTTTTATCGGATACACTTTGGAGAGTGTGCGACTGATTTGCATGATCTGATACCACCTTGCCCTTTTTTTCTATCGGAATGCTCGTAGCTCGAAAAAGTGACATCGTTTCATGGTTGATGTTCCAAAGACACGAACGAAGAGATTTGACTCTACTTTTGTGATAAGAACGTCTAGGCTGTCATGTCTAGGGTGTGTAACGTCTTGCCTGGGTGGGTTTTCCCCGATGGTTACAATCTTTGTGTCTTCAAATCGAGAGTGAATCGATTTCTTCTAGGTAAACACGCTCCATCGTAGACCGCATCGTCGCTTAACATCAGGCGAGATGGCGGTCAAGTGTAAACCTATAAAAGTTAAATAAAATAAAAAAAAATTGGTCAAGTGCGAGTCGGGCTCACCCATGAAGGCTTGAATGAAGCAGCAAGTAACATAATACTACAGTTCTTGTACTTCGTTGTTACTTTAATCAGTGTTTTAACAATAGTCAATTTATGACGTTTTAAAATAAAACTACTTACTAGATATCTTTCAAACCAATTTTCGTAGATAGTTTACATGGTAACGTACATCATACATTTTTTTTTTATTTTTGTCATTCTTTTATTTTAGAAGTTACAGAGGGGGGGACACACACACTTTTTACCACTTTGGAAGAGTCCCTCGCGCAAACTATTCAGTTAGAAAAAAAATATGTTAGAAACCTCAATCCCATTTTTGATGACCTATGATAACCCACATGTATAGTATTGATCAAAAAATTTTTTTGAGATTCGTGGGACACCCCTAAAAATTTCTGTTTTTTTCTATTTTTTTGTAGCAAAATACTAATGCGGTTCACAGATTACATCTACTTACAAAGTTTCAATAGTATAGTTTTTATAGTTTCAGAGAAAAGTGGCTGTGACATACGGACGGACAGACAGACAGACAGACATGACAAATCTATAAGGGTTCCGTATTTTGCCATTTGGCTACGGAACCCTAAAACCAAATGAATTGCAGTTTTCAGAACACAAAAGCGTAAGTTAATGAATTTGAAATTAGAATTCCTATAACCAAAGAGGAGATATTTGAGATGAAAGTTGCCAGTACGATAAAACACCAATTTCTTAATGCATTTATAATATCTAAAATTATAAATAGTAAAATGTGTATATTTGTTAATCTTTCAAGCAAAAACTACTGAAGAGATGTATAATGGATGTTATTTGGTACATAGAATAGACCAGAATAACAAAGGCTGCATACTATTACGCTGGTGGAAAGCCTCTATATTTTTTTCAGAATGCAGAACATGTGCCAGATAGTATCCAACACGCCTGCTCATTACAACACAGCATCTAAAACATATATATATATATGTACATAGAGTCCAAATCATTACCGAATACTACACTGCGCTCTATGCCCAATAATTTCTCTGGAAACATTGCCCTTCAAACATGAACAGCGATGTTCGTACGTTACTGCTTGGCAGTAGAATCCTGCTTTCCCAAGTAAGTGCAAAGAGTTCTATCGCAGCAAAAGTTCCAAGTTTCAATACGTACTGCTTGACTCATACGTTATAAACGCCTAAAATTGTTGGTTTATTTTGTAGGTTTACACCTTAAAAACAGAACTCCCAATTCTTGTAAATTGTATTCCCTATCTTTCGTTATCGCGCGAAATACTCGGTCTTGTTAGCGCCCTCGCTCATACGCCTCCTTGCATAAGTTTAAATGCAACTTACCGAGTTCCCTCTCAATACGTGCGGCTCTGTACCGCTGGCAGAAAAAGACGCAGTGGGATAAAATAAAATATAAAAAAAATATAAAAAAATATTCATGTCGAAAATGTGGAAAAAAAAATTTATAAGCTTTACAATTATTATTTTTAGTTTTTGACTCACAT
This sequence comes from Ectropis grisescens, assembly GCA_017562165.1. Lineage (NCBI taxonomy): Eukaryota > Metazoa > Arthropoda > Insecta > Lepidoptera > Geometridae > Ectropis > Ectropis grisescens. The sequence goes on from CM029783.1 coordinate 22,629,899, forward strand.
AATTTTTTTTCGTTTTTCTTTTTTAGAAAAAAAAAGAAACTTCTTATTTAAACAAAACGACGCTTACGTAAGAAGTGATGAAGAAAATCAATAATTATGGAATTCAATTTTCGACCAATTTTTCGGTCTATGGGACTTTTTGTGATGGCGTTATGGTATTACAAGTTTAGTCCGCTTTCGTTGATTTTTCAGTTTTTTTTTTTTTTTTTAACGAAGTTTCTTGTGTTAGGCTTCGAAAAGATAGGGATTTTGCTGCGTAACCGAACTGAAAAAAAAGGTGCATTAAATCTTATTAAAAAAATATGTCGGAAGTGACGTGTCAAACCTGCTCGTGACTAGTGTTGCCAACTGTATTTATCATATCATAATTTTTTTGCAACTTTGTTTATACCTCGTGACCCATGACATCATATCTCTTAAAACTTTAGTTTTAAATAATGTAGAATGATGTTCCCTGAGCGAGTTTTTCCGATGGTTACAGTTTTGATATTTTCTACTCGATAATAAATTGGTTTATTTTGTGTAAGCACACGCTATCGGAAACGGTACTGTTGCGTGACATCATCACAGTTAAAAATAAGTAAAAAGAACGTTTTCAGGCATAATGAAGAATATCCAGTCTGAAGACAATGAATCACCCAAGTTAATCAAAGTAAAGCACGGCCAGTGTTTGGATGGGTGACCGCTTGGAAAAACTAAGTGATGTTTGTTTTACCGCAAACGCATATTCAATTACGTAAATTAAATTAATTTGCTACCATTACGCGTGTAAGAACCATTTATTAGCGTATTTAATGCCCCATATTTTCAATTAAATGTGGGATCTAATTAAATCTGGAAAGGAGGTTGTTTTCGACTTGTAAAACTTCGCACAACGCGCTACACGTGTCATGAGACCAGTAAAAGTAGACCCGCGTTACCCTTTGACTTTCGAAATAGGGAGAAGTTATAAACGATCTTCATTTTATAAATGACACAAATATAAAGCGAAATTAGATGTATCAAAAATAAAATTAGATACCTATATGAGGAAAATTTAATTTACTTTACTAAATACTACTCGTAAAAAATCTCTTTTTGAGAACATAAAAATATCAATAAATGATATCTAAACGTCTATCCGCTTGAAACACTTCACTACACTAAAGTACGTAAAGGCATTTCCTCTACAAAAAAAACCGCTAACATAGAGCAGGTTTGAAAAGTATTTATTAAGGCTTGAGTTCTGCACACTTACTTCTCAATCTTGATTTTGTATTAAAAACACATAGTACGAAAAATCTCGATCTAAATTACTATTTAATTACTTCGACATTTTGACCGCCCGCCGATTTTTAGCCTGTAGTCACGAGAATACTCAAACTAAATATAATTATCTCGATTTTATCCCCATTCTCCCCTAGATGAAAAACACCGTGAGCTTACAATAAAACACCTGAGAGCATAATGTTACGATAGGTTAGATTCTATTTTATTAATTCATTCACGGGCAAATGCCTTGTTATTCTTTTTTAGCGTAGAGTGACGACGGGCAATACATATGCCTGATGGTAAGCAACATGCCTGTCACATAACAGCACAGTGACACGCATCTATTGGAACACGAATAGTCCGAATAATTACCAAGTACTGCACTGCGCTCGTCACCCAGATATCTAAGATGTTATATCTCTAAGCCCTGTAATTTCTCTGGAAACATTGCCCTTCAAACTGGAACACAGTAATGTTTGCATGCTACTGCTTGGCGGCGGAATGACTGGCAAAGGTGTGGTATGGTAAGTCCCTAGGCGGACTTTGCAAAGAGCCCTACCACTACTAAATTTAATGTAAGTGTGATATGGTTGGTCTAATTTTACTTAAGTATCAGGCAGAATTTTTCAAGTGCCTTAGCTAGTTTGGTACGCTATATCTAATAAAATACACTCAAATATGGGCTTTATGTCATGCAAATTAAGATACAGATAACATTGGCAACACAAATTAGCAGACCGCTCGCTGACAGCCCTTGGCTAATTTATGTTACCAATGTAATCTATATCTTAACGAGCGCTAGATAAAGTCTATTTTTGAGTGCCTATATTTGTCGGTCGAGAGCGGAGTTGTATAAGTGGGCGGCAGATCTTTAGTCGAGCTGGACTGACTATAATTATCACGTGAGTTCCTTGTGGGTTAAACAAGTAAGTTTGTGTAACATCTACGCTAGTTTTCATAATAGGTTAGGTTAGTTTAAAATCTATCGACGTTTAATTTATATTAATAATTTCGTCAAGAGGTACGGTGGACTTGATCGAAATCTTATATGAACAACAAAACCTAAAAAAATATTGATTCTGAGTCGACAACATGATTATGTCCACAAAATTCGGATTATGGAGAATTTCGTTAAATTCTGATGGGACTGTCAAACAAACCGCTGTCGCCATCTTTGGTGTGAAGCACGTTTCGTTCCATCAATCAACACATCGCGTGCGTCCGTCGCGCCAATAAAGTATCCATTACAAAAAACTGTTACTTATGTGACTACGTAAAACGAAACGTCTTGCCGCCGGACCGGAATTTTATTAGTAGGTTCTTAAATTTAGTATCAGCAATGTACTTACCCGTGCAAAGCCGGTCGCTAGTTATATTATAATCTTTAAAACAATTTCACAGTGAAATAATATAGAGATACAACCCGTATTACGGTACGTACGTTTCATAAATAGATCCAGGGAGTTTGCGAATGCGTCGTTGGCGGGAAACACGCACGAACAGACGGCCAGGGTTCAAGCCGGCTGGTGCTGTCACAATTTGGTGTGAATATAAACGACCCTACTTAAAAGTTTTACGGTTTCAGTATAAATTCCATTAACGTTTGACGGGTTTACATTTTGAACAGATGTCTGGTTTAAACTGTAGCGTTCCATGTATGGCGTACAATTTGATGTGAGTTTTCTAAAGTGAAAACGTGTTTAGACGTGTTAAGCTCTTTTTTGTCAGGAAAATCTTAAAGATCCACGGCACCGACATGCTGATGAAGTGGCGTAACGTCGGAGCGATGACGGAGCAGTGGAAGGGAACGTATGCGTAAAACGCTTCATGAATGGATGAAATATTGGGAGTTTATAATGTAATAGCAGTATATAATGTAAGTAGTATATACAGATTATGTATTATGCAAAATTAATGCTATTACATCATCATCAACAGCTCACTTAATGTTCCCACTGCTGCTGGGACTCGGGCCTTCTCTCGCAAGGACAGGGCTAAGGTGATAATCTACCACGCTGGCCCAGTGCGGGTTGGTGGATGACACATGACTTCGAAAGATTATGAGTACCTACATTTCGGTTTCCTCGCGATATTTTCCTTCACCGTTTTAAGTTAGTGGCATTACGTACATGACTTCAAAAAGACAGTGGTGCGTGTGGGGTTTGAGCCCGGGGTCTCCGGATCGGCAGGCGCCGTTATCCCGACTAGACCAGCCGTAACTCTCAGCTAGTGCTATTTAGTAACTATAATATTAGTAGTAATTTTTCACTTCAATTGCCGATCGTTATGACTCCAATGTTTTTCCCAATTCAATATACTTACTACCTAGCACTGCTCTGCACTTATAACCGGAGTTATTTACAACAGAATGAGACTCTCCTGTTTGAGAGGTCTTCTTTCGTGAGAAGAAAATTGTACGTTCTTCCCGTCCGAACGCAAAAAAATCTTCAAAAATAATGCGTCTTGTTGAGCTTGGTCTATAATACAATTTAGTAAAAAGCCACATAGCACAACAAATAAATTACAAAACAAAGAAAAGGTATTTTGTCTGAGCATCTCACTGATATTACGAAGAGAAAACGATTTTAATACCGTGTTAATCGTGTGTGGTAACTTTTGGAACAACTCCACTAAATGTCAATTAGTGCCTCCACAAAATAGCCTAGCCAAAGAATTATCACAAAACTGGAAAAAAGCGAGAAATGTTGGGCTCGGCACCATTTAGATGGTGCTCCCACCGATTAAAACACAGGTTTCTCTGGCAGTGACTTGGCGACAGATTTTCAGGACTGCTCTTGCACTCGATGAGACCCTGTCACTGAATGTCGTAAAGAGACAGAATCCCCGCACTTGGCTCCAGCGACACGCCTGAAACTGACTGTACATAATTTCCTCAGGACTTTTCTATTCATGTGATAAGGCGCCAAATGGCCGAAGCCTCGAGCTTTCTAAGCAGAGACGGAGTGTGAACAAAATTGACCACCCCTTTTCTGCTCTCTAACCACATGACTCGCACTGCGTTTGGCGAAGATTATATGAGTAAGTATTGCCGTTTTACTCTTCAGGCTGCCAATCACTCTAAAACATAGTACATGTTGAAGACAAGCAAATTGCTCAAGTAAAAACAAAAGTAAAAAGCGCCCAACTGCCGGCCAACTTATAGTTAAGAAATTTGACGCCTGAAAATCAGAGTTACTGTTTAGAAATTAAACTAATGATAAAACTTTGCGTATCTCTACATTCTTGGTCTATTTTAACAAATTTATTTGTTATGATCATATCACCCATTATCTCAATGTGCCCAGGGCCTCTAATAGGTAAAAAACAACCCTGAGAGTTAGATGTCCTGAAGTCATGGAAGGTGGTGGTCTCTTTCTACGAGACAGTAATCTTGTGTAGGGAAACCGAGGATAGATAGATAGATAGATAAACTCTTTATTGCACTTAAATTATAAAGAAAAATAACAATAACACAGAACAAAAACATAGAAAAAAGTAGCAATTGGCGACCTTATCGCTAAGAGCGATTTCTTCCAGGCAACCGTAGGATGGTAAAAAAAGAAATTAATAATGGAAGACGGGGAGTGCAATTTGGAGTACATAGATACTTCCGAATGATAATTTGATAATACTAACTAACAATTAATTTCAAATACGACAATATAAATACATAAATCAATTATACGTCCTAATACACAAATATTTTATAATAATAGACTAATAGATAATCAATAATAACATGTTCAATGAATGAAAATAATTGAAGATAAATATAGAATACAATTTTATTACGATTTCAAGGAGGATAATGACTTCAACATCTATGCATGTGATGGCTGTAACAAATAGAATTCTTTGACTTGATTTTTAAAAACAGCAAGAGAAGGAGCTTGCCTAATGGTGACGGGCAAGGCGTTCCACAACTGGACAGCTTGGAAAGCAAATGATTTGCCATAAAAAGTTTCGCTGCGGGCCGGCGGTGTTTGAAGGAACAAGTTATATTTTGACCTGAGAGGTAGACTATGTGCATTGCTCCAATAAGTAAAAAGTTTTTTCAAATACCGTGGAAAAGAGGGATTAAATAATACGCTATAGAGAAGGGACAAAATATGAGCATTCCGACGAAAGCGAATGGGGAGCCACTTGAGCTGTATACGAAATTGAGACACATGATCATACTTGCGTAAACCAAATATGAATCTTATACAATAATTTTGGAGACGCTCAAGTTTATCTAGCTGATCTTCTTTGAGGTCAAGAAAGCAGACGTCTGCGTAGTCCAAGATGGGAAGAAGAAGAGATTGTGCAAACGCAATTTTGGTAGCAGTGGGTAAAAAATTACGTAATCGTCTCAATGACCCGCTCGATGCAAACAGCTTACAGCTGATCGATTTCAGGTGCGATTCCCAGCTTAAAGTGCGATCAAAAATAACGCCAAGATTATTAACTGATTCGCTGTACGGTATAACGACCCCATTAAAAACAATCTCAGGGATTGCGGGCCAATCGACTCTAGCTATCATGTAACCACCGCCGAGTATAATAACTTGGGTTTTGTTGGGGTTTACATCTAAGCCGAAGGAGTTACTCCAGTGTACAATTTGTTTAAGATCAGCATTTACGATGTCGATAGCCACACTTAGGTCAGAGAGTCGAGCTTGCGAGTAAATTTGGAGATCGTCTGCATAAAGGTGTGAGGAGTGAGAAAGGCGAACATCCCGTCTCTACTTCGAGGGCCTGGGACGTCGGGTGTTTAGGACCACTCGGCACCCCACCTAAAGATAGGCCATCTCAAGGCGGTGACGCGCTGCTGGTTTCTAGCGCATCACTGGAACCAAATGTGGGGTTTTGTCAGCCCGCGAGGCGAGCCTGCAAGGATGCCGGCGGTGGTTCAGTGTCGTTGGTGAGAGTGGAAGAAGACCCAGCGACCCTACTATATCATGCCAGAGAAATCTGTGGTGGTTTTAGTCGGTAGGGGCACTACCTTTAGTGGTGTCGAGTCCCACATACTCGCCGTATCCCTGCATGGCGGATGGTGGGTAAGCGCATAACATTATAATCTTACAGTATACAGAATACCCCAATAAAATACTGTGACAAATTAATAAAACTTGTTCATCAGTAAAAAATTCCAATCAGTGGGACAGTAACAAACGCAACTATATTGCAGTGCGTGGGGATACTGGTAATGATTAAGATCGAAAACAAAAGATAATTTCCCACTCATTCTGTCGGAGAATCATTGTCTTCTGTGTTTATTTACCAGCGGATTTGTAAACAACGAATTATTAGTGCAAAGCAACGGACGATCGGTAGTGGGATACAATGTGCGGCTCCGGACGGTCATGGGTTGTGTTAGTATTGCTGCTTACTCCCGTCATATCGGTAAGTTTCAAAATGTTCCGAAAAATAAATTGACAGCACTCTTTGCCCAGAGACATAAAATGCTTCATGACCTTGCCCCTTAACTTATCTGGAAACATGACTTCAAAAAGAAACTCAGTAATGGTGGTGCTTTCTGCTTGGTGGTTGGAATAACCGCTGAAGATGTAATAGAGTAATAGTATGTACTTCTTTTGGTGGATTTTGAGTTTTACCACTATTAAAACTTAGGGAGTCTTTAAACAATCCTACTTATTATAGTGATGATTTGTTGGCACAGGTTGGCAAAAAATTCTCCTAATATGATCATTTAACTTGAACGGATGGTTTTAAGTTTCAGCTGGTATATTCAGGAAAAAGCAAACGCCTATCAATCTGGAGTCTTTTTGAAGACATGTGCGTAATGTATCTAACTTAAATGTCAAATAAAACATCGTGAGGAAACCGACATGTTCTAAGAACTTTTGAGGTCATGCGTCATTCATTATTATTATATCATCATGCATTATAGGCACTAGGCCAGAGTGATGGATTATGGCCTTGACTATCTCCTTGTGAGAGGTCTCCAGTCCCAGGACTTGGAACATTTAATAGGCTACTTATGCAACTTAATGGAAGCTTCTGTCTTCTATTGTTTTTGTTCTTCATGCAGATCGTCACTCTACCTCGCAGTTGTATGCACATGCATGCATGCGTACTTTTTGTCTAAACCTAAAAACAATAACTCGCCTACCTCAACGGCTGTCGGTCTTTATGAAGACCCAAGACACATAAATTATTATCTTGTCTTATCTGTAGTCACTGATTGAAGTCAAAAGAGACGACGCGATAGAACAACAACAAATTATTTACAGGCGCAAAAGGTGACCTTATCGCGAACAGCATTCTGTGACAGATATTCTTTTGATGAATTGATTGATTTGGTAATAATCATTAAATATTAACATTAAAAAAGCCTACATCATAAGAACCTTACCTATATTATAAGAATATTTTTTTTCTAAAATTAAAGTATTTTAAGGTATTATTACATTGAGGTTTGAGGTTTAAGAATATTTATTAATCTCAATTGAATTACAATAAATTCTCTTACTGAGATTACAAGCTTAACATATAACATGCATAACATGCTGCAGCAGCGCACAGCAACCAGCGAGTTCCATTCCAGCACGAAACATCTGTCGTTGTATCGCATTTTATGTATTTTTTTTTACTACTACTATAATTCTTTTTCTGCAATCCCTCATGAAGGCCACATAGCATAGATATAACTAAATTTAATTGACTTTTCAAATTTTTGTTATTTACGGCTTGACTTTAACACACTATAACATTAGCAACATGACATTACACATTATAACATCAGCTAACTGTCAGTAAAATTCCCTTTAAAATCAGCCTAGGCGTTTCAAAAATTTGCCAGTTCATACATACTGACAACCAGGCTGACAGACAAACATTTTTTTAATGTAAGTAGCGTTCACATTGTATTGTAGATTTATTACAAAAGCCATTGATTTTAAATTACAACCAGACACATCAATTTTATTTATATATACGTTTTGTTTATCTCGTTTCATTCCTCATCATAACATACACAAACAAATAAACAGATTTACGAAAGCAAATCATCACTGGCGATTATTTTTGAATTCTTAATCGTGAGGTAGATCGGCTTATTGTTACATTGTTAGATAAATAATAATGTATCTATATCTATTACAAAAAAACTGAAAATATTAAAATACAGAAGGGTTTATAAGTCAAATGGGTTTCAGAGATTGTCAACCTTTTGTTCAAAGGGGGCGTGGCGGGACGACCGGAGAGACCCAAGGGAACCACTCGAGCCTCGTGAGCCTCGCGAGCTAAGAGATATGAGGCGAAGCGGCGTCCACTACCACTCCAAGAGGCACATGATAGGCTCAGAGTCCGAACAGAAGAGCAAACGAACCAACAGAACTACGCTTACACCAAACCAGTACAGGAAAAAGGTTAGCCAGTGAATTTAAAGACATTACATGATCCCACCTTACCATTATTTCCATCTGATTACTTGTAGCTCTAGAAAGCAATATAGATTCACGGTTGAGGTTGGCGGTCACATGACCGCCATCATGTTATGTGATGATGCGGTCTACAATGAAGCGTGCTTAAGAAAATTGAGTATTATGACAACTCAATTTAAAAAAATCTGGCCTTCTAACTACTTTTCTTAGTCATTAACAAACTGATAGCGTCACGTGGTTTTACATGAGTATTTTCTGTCCACGTAATTTCGCCCTTTTTGGTGTGATTGTGCAAAAAACATCTACACTCTCATTATTGTAAAATTATTAGTATATAATATTATCTCAATTATTTTATTACAGCCATCAGGTCATCTAACGCCTCTTCTCGAAGACGACATAGAAAACGACGAAGTGATCTCGGTCGCAATCGGTCCTCCGCCAATGAGACCCAAGTATGAGAAACACAGAAAATCGACGAACAAACAAGCGAGTCCGAAGACTATCATCAATCATCCCACACCGAACTCAACTGCAGTGGACCTAGTCAAACAAGTCTTAACACAGCTCGGAAGGGAGTTACTGACAAAAGACTTGAACGAAAACTTTGTATTCGGCCAGTACGTTGGAAACGCAATGAAAAACTTGACGAGTAATCTCCGACTGCAAATGCAGCATGACGTTTTAGACCTTATTGTAAAGTATCAAAAGTTAAATAACAATGACACGAAGAAAGAAGAAATTGCAGATCAAAGTCGGACTGAGAACAAAATACCTAAAACTGAAAAGAAATTCTTGAATGCAAATGAGACTGATGAAGCGTGGCCTGATTTTACGAACTTGGCTAAGCTGGTTGGATAGATTTTATTTACAATGTATTAAATTTAAATAATGTACAGTAGAATTTTGATTATTATCCGAACCATCACCGCAAATCTTATCTGGTTTTTATGACTTACGAGAATACTACCTTGCCTTTGTTTTAACTTTTTTTGTAACTCGAAAAAACGAGATTTTTTCGTTGCTGACGTTTCAAAGATTCTAACAAAGAGATTTAAATATAATTTTGTGAAAAGAACGTCTAGGCTGTGGAATGCATTGCCTAGGCAGGCTCGGTCGTAGCCTCAAATTTGGGGGTCACCAATAATGATACTTTATGGGGAGCTTAAAAAGTAGGCTCGTTCGTAGCCTCAAATTTGGGAGTTACCAATAATGATACAATATGACGAGTAAAAATTACTTTAATAATAGTAGTGACCCGCGATTTAAAAAAAATGTCATGTACTATTCCATATTTTGTAAATTTTTGATTTTTCAATTTAATGTAAGTATCCGATCTGTAGAGGGGGAAGGGTCATGTCCCTTGTTGACGATAGGCAGTATCGCGTTTTTGTGTGAGCATCTTTTGCAATGCATCTTTTGCACCAATGTTCGGATAATTGAGCGTTCGGATAAACTATGTTATCGTTCGATATCTATTGAAGCTTTACTGTAATGTATAAAACGAAGCCCTTCTACAATACTTAGGCTAGTTTTTCAATAAATAGTTCCCACCAAAAGCAGTTTTCATAAAACAACTCCCCCCTATTGATTTACAGTCGTGTTAAAATTTTTAACTTGACATCGATACGTTATAATACAATACAATAACTCTTTATTAAAAAGCCACAAATCAAATAAAAAAACATCAAATAATACAAAACAGAAAAAAAACTCTTCGCAATTTAATTGGCGGCCTTATCGCTTAAAGTACGTTTTATGTATCTTTCCAATAATTTGTCAGGTTTTGACATGAGTAAGCATTGAGTAGCCTAAACATAAAATAAGCAGCCTACTAAATGTTCCCACTGCAAGGACTTGGGGGCTCACAATTATTTTGAAAACATAGTAGTTTCCATATGATGTTGTTCTTCATGACTTTTATTTCTTGAAGCCGATAGTGACGTTAAAAGGTAAAAATACCTGTAGTTGAAAAAACAGTGAGAGGTACAGGCGATATTTGAACTTGCTACCTCACGATAATGAATCGCACGTTCTTCAAGGCGTCACTTTATATCAGGAGAGATGGCGGTGCAAAGATACTTTATTAAAAAAAATATGTGGTGTCATGGGCCACCAGGTAGAACCGAAGTTCCTTATGAGATAATATAGAAGCAACATCTAGTAAGCATTTTTATTTTAATACGTCATACATTCATTATTGTTAAAAGTAACAACGAACTACAAGAACTTTTATATTATGTTACTTGCTGCTACGGAAGCCTTCATGGGCGAGTCCGACTCGCACTTGACCACTTTTATTCTTAATGTTTTAGTCTCACATATTTTTTTTTTTAGGTTTGGTAGCGCAGCAAACTCTCTATCTCCTCCAAGCCCGCTATAAGGCTAATAAGAAACTTCGTTCCAAAAAAACTGACTCGTTTAACTACTAATCAGTGGGAACAGTTTTTATTAAAAAAGCAACACTGAAAATATATAAATTAATCAATTCAGCAAACAGGCAAGCATTTGAGTCTTTGTAATATGACCCAGTTTTTGCACAATAAATACAAAAATTGCAAAAAAATAAATTGTTCGATAAACAATAGAAGTTCGGACTAGCCGAAATTAAAAAATGTTTCTCAGTCAACGTTATTTACGGAATATAAAACGCTTTGATCAAAACTAAACGAGTAACCCAAAGTTATAATCAAACATGGCTTCGTTAACAAGCCAAATAGTATATTTTGATAGGATCAGCGAACAATCCGTTTTAATTGAATCGAAATGTCTAGATGGCCGTTGTGGTTAGTTTGTTAGGAATTAGTTAACTTACTTTCGAATGGATAGCATTACCGCTGTATTACCGCTGTGTCAAATAAAGACTCAAGCTGATCATGATGGTAAAACCTGGTATATGTAAAAAAATAATTAAAGTGTTTGCATGGAAAGAAAAGCTGATGACAATGCATTTTATACATCAATTATAATCATCGTTTAACCTTGGTATGATGGTCAAGTGCTAATCTATCATCGGTATTGATATTTTAATTTGACCATTTTTAGCGTTGTGTAAAAGTATGAAATAACGCAGTTAGTTAAAATAAGTTTTTACTAAAATTTGAATAATTTAAAGTCATAAGTATCAAATAATGTATTTAAATTTACGGAGCGCGTTTACGAATACTTTCTACCAGTTTTATGCCGCAGTTTTGGTAAGTAACAACAGGCTATTCACTAAAAAAGGATACATTTTAGTAGTTAGTAAAAAGCATAAGAATTATCAGCTTATTTTCTAGTCTATAGTGTTATTCGAGTTCATAATTTTAGCGGGATCTCGTTACGACGTGACGTAATGGAATAAAAATCTCTGAAACAAATAAACATTAAATAAATTTAAAGTTGTAGGATTTAACTTGCCTATTTCTTACTCTCTTTTTTTATAGTATAGACAGTATAAAGTGACAAGACCAGAAGGATATGTGCCTGATAGTAAGCAACATACCTGCCCATAACAACACAATGAACGCACCTATTAGAACATGAAGAGTCCAAATCATTACCTATCTACGTACTGCATCGTCACCCAGAGATATAAGGTGTTTTATCTCTTAGCCCTGTATTTTCTCTGGAAACATTGCCCTTCAAACCGGAACGCAGTAATATTCCAACCGGAACAAAATCACTGGCAAAAGTATGGTAATTCGCCAGGCGGCCTCTGCAAAGAGCCTTATACACAAACCTACTTTTGTTTCTACCTATTTTTATAAACATTAAATAATTTACCACAGTACTAATCGGAAAGAGTTAACTCCTTCCAATCAATATGTATGCTAAATTTTTAGAAGGCAACCCCAATAGTACCGTAATTTCTCCTCTACTCAGAATAGTGTATCATTTCCGCGCAATCTTACATTCGTTCCGCTTTGTTTCAAAAGCATCTCCATGTGTCCTAACGAACCTAAGGAGAACCATTTGAATACTTTAAATAAATTTAAAACTACAGTAGAGATTGTCAAAATTGCGCTTAATGCAATTTGCTCTGGTTTCTTATTATTTTCAACATTTTCCGCAAGGCCGCATTTTTCACGCGACTGAATATTTTTCGGCTCTGAAGGCTTTGTGTAAGCATAATGATATGAAATGTAAATTAAATTATTTCAAGCGTTCTCTTTTCGGAATTTATCGCGAGCAGAAGCTTGGTAACGCTTCTACGCATAAATTGTGAGTTTTTGGTCCTTTTCTTTATTTCAATAGGGATGCATTTGGTTGTCAGTATCATCGATGTCTCTTACCGATTCTAGCGAATTCAAATATCGAGAAGCTTCTCAATCTGTTTGTTTTCTTTTTTTTTTACTGGGCAGAGCCTTTATTAACAAAACTAAAATACAATGAGAACTACACTACACTACAAACCTACCTAACTGCTTACACTAAGTACACCTGAATTATCCATAGACCACTGTAGGTCTACAGACAATCAAGATGTTCAAGCCCACTACCAATCGGAAGCGTACCCAGCATGCTGGCAGCATTACCACGCTGAATGGCAATGCTTATGCGTTGGGCCAAATAAACGCCAGCATTTTGGTCATGCGTCGAAATTCGTCACGTAATTTTGGTCACGCATTTTGTTTTCTTGTATGTTTTCTTTTATAATGTATGTTAAGCGATAGCGAAAGATAAGGTTATTGTTTGGTAGATAGTTTTTTAATAGTGGTGATATTTATCGAAATCTATATAATATGTGACGTTTTTGAAATGTCAACAAAAAATATAATTTATTACCCATACCTAGACAACGTATTCGTAGATTTCATTAAAAAAATCTCGAGTATCTGAATATAATTTAAAACTGAAGTAGGTTTTTGTGTTTTTTTTTCATGTAAAATTTTAAGGTCTAGTTTTCCACGTACCTTTTTTTTCGCCACGTTTTTTTTTTGCCACGAACAATAATTGTCTCGATCGCTATCTTGCCTTACTTAATCATCGATACAATCTTCGATGGAGCGTTTTAGTTAGAAATACTCGTAACTAACTCACTTCGATTTATCGGAAAACCCAAGGCCCACTCAGACAACGCATTCCACAACTCAGCCGTTTTAAATGAAAGTGGAACCAGACCTTCTCGTTAGTCTTTGGAATAACAACCATAGAACGGTGTCGCTATTTCGGGCTATAAGCAGTTCCGTAGATAAAATAACAAGGTGGTGTAAGATAACATTTCTTTCTAATTTTTAGATAAATAATAAATAAATAAATATTGGTGGACAATTCACACACAACACCATCTGACCCCAAACTAAGCAATGCTTGTAATTTGGTGACCAGATAACTGATATAATACTTATATAGTTGTAAATACATATTTATTATAGGTACATAGAAGATAAAACCATAATATTGCTTCCACTATAGACAAAAAACTTACAAAACAATATTTTTGTAACAAAAAGTCTTTGAGAATTTACCCATAAAAAGGAGAAACCTACATAAAATAAATTGTCAATGTATTAGATCAGATCTAGTGTAATTACTAGGTTAATGTACGATAACTAATGTTTTTGTCATACATTTTTACAATACATTTTTACAATTAATCATACATTAATACAATTCATTCATACTTTAATACCATTAATACATTAATTTTTAAAGGGTAGAAACAAAAATTAACAATTAAACAGATATTTGTGTACAAAAAAAGCTTATGTTTACACGCAAATATCTAAATATCTTTTGAAACTTATTTCACACCCAAATAATACTTCAAATTTTTCAAGATCCGGCTAAAACATCCAACCTCATCCCTAATGGGGATCATTTGCGCCTGGTCACGACCGTTGTGGGAATTTCTTTCATGGCTGGAATGTGAAGGTCATATTTTAAGAATTTCCCGAGGCGTCGGGATTATTATTTAAAACGATAGCTGGCATTCCGGGATCTCTACCGCATAAGGAAATTGCTTATGGTATTCGTAAGGCTGGCTCATTTACTTACGGAAACAAATTACACTATTAAATTTTGTAAAAACTAGAAACTGCTACTATAACCTATATATAAAAAAGTCTACTATATCCTAAACTAAATGCCCGCCCCGGCTTCGCCCGTGGTATATTATATAGCAATCATCGGGATCCCGTACATATCCAATGGTGAAAGAATGACTGAAATCGGTTCACTCGTTCCTGAGAATATCGATTTCAAACAAAAAACCTCTTCAGCTACCTGCTACGCCACCTGTCGGAAATTGGTCGTACCAACTCAGATTTAGAAAAAAAAATTAGCAAAGGTTTATATTCAATGCACAGATTACTGAAATTCAATGACGCAATCTTTGACACGTGTCATGTGTCATGTCAAAGCACGAAACGTACGAAAACTCTCAAAAGGGGAATATTTTTTCCCGATTTTGTTACATTCTTGTTTCATGCTCCGCTTCAATTAATAGTAGAGTTATTTTCTATAGCCTAAAGCCTTCCTCGATAAATGGACTATCCAATAGAAAAATAATCTTTCAATTCGGACCAGTACTTCCCGAGATCCTAGCGTTCAAACAAACAAACAAACAAACTCTTCAGCTTTATAATATTAGTATAGATATAAAGAAATTGTTTGTTGCCTGCCTCTGTTCCGGCTAATCTCAAACCGGCTGGACCGATTATGACAGGATTCACTACCATATAGCTGATCTTCTAAGGCTTACTATAGGTACTCGTACTTGGGGCAAATAATTAGGGTTCTGTAAAAAAATAGAATGAAACACGTAGTCTAGGACGCCCTGAGACTAGATGGAGTGACGATATTCAAAAGGCAGCTGGTGGCGGTTGGAGACGGAAGACCGAGGATCGGGCTGAGTGGCGTATCTGTGGAGAGGCCTATGTCCAGCAGTGGACAAGTACAGGCTGATGATGATGATGATGAAAAAAAAGAAAATCCTTACAACGTGCAGTGAGCCGCGGGAACAGCTATTTATTTTATAAAAAGTTTGAAGTGATACGCACTCGTGTTGAAAGCGTTGTCGTTTTTATTAGAACAATTTTAATAAAGATACAAACGAGGTTTTAAATGGAATGTGTCTCCGCAGAAAATAAACGAAGAGCGACTCTGCGTTTGAACACGAAAATGAGTAAAATCCAGTTTTTCGGAATATGACGAGTCTTTCCCAGAAATATGAGAATTTGGATTTTAATATTAACAAAAGTATTTTTGTACATCATCATTCAGAAGCGAGGATTGCAGTCGCTAAATTAAGACCAGTGTAATAAGCCTTTTACTTTTCAATTTAAATGAAAATTTGTTTTTTTTATGAGAACAACAGATTGTTTTTTATTTTCATTCATTACATTTATTTAGCATACCTTTATAGTTCTCCCTTATTTTCGTTTCTGTATACAGTTGTTTTTTTAATGTTTCTTTTGTAATAGTTTTTTTTTTTGAGAAGCCATTAGCACCCGATGCACAGTCTTAGACTAGTTCGGGAGCCGATGGGTCAAACTATGTAAATCTAATCGTGTCGAAATAAATTTTATTTTATATTTATTTTATATACTACTAGCTGTACCCTGTCACGCTACGCTGTGGCACATTGTGATGCAAAAATTAGGTAAAAACAATCCTTGATGCGTATTATATATCATTCTAAAATTTCAGCTCAATCGGTGCAGAACTTTTTGAGTTTTTGAAGCGTACATAAACCAACATAACATTTTTATATATAGAGAAGATGTAATGTAATGTAATAATGCACTATTGCAAATTAGATTAAGTACCTAAAATGACGCAACCTTCAAAGTTGTGACACGTGTTTACAAAAATGTTAGCATGTGTCACAGACACGTGTTGTCACAGGCTTCAGCGCACGCCAAGGAGAATGGCACACGCAGCTAAAGCTCTCGAAGAGAAATATTTTCCCCATTTTCTTCACAACCATTTCTCCGCAATAAAAAGGAGCCTATGTTCTATCTGTGTACCCAATTTCATCAAAATCGGTTCACTGGTTTAGACGGCGTGCCATTGTTGGCGTATCGCAATGTACATTCGTCAGACCATATTTCAAGGAGCTTGGTATACTTACTTTACCCGCTATCTTGATCTATCAAGTGGCGATGTTTGTCAAAAATAATCTAGAATCGTACAACACGCGAGGAGAGAGACATTCTTGCAACATACGCAACGTCGACAAGCTGGAATACCACACTCTCTCACGAGGTGACAGAAGTTAACTCACATTATGGGACCGGAAGTTTGAAACACTGTTCCCAAAATAGTTATATCGGCCCCAAGTTTCGGCAGCTTCAAAAACAGATTAAAGTGCTGGCTTATCGATAATGCTTGACAGTTTTCTGGTTTTCTGTACAATAATTATTGTAATACAGTAAAGTAGTCATTTCAAACTTTGAAAATGTAAACAATTTGTATGGTCTTTCTTTTATTTTTATTTTTTATTAACTGACGTGTAAATTGTACATTTATGAATAAAGTACTTTGACTTTGACGGTAAAACGGACAGACAGACAGATTTACTTTCGGATTTATAATGTTAGTAAGGAAGTATGATCAAACTAAACAGCGAATCTATACTACCATTTTAAAGCTGAACAGTTTATTCCTTTAAACGAGCTAACCTCAATAAATACAGGACCGATTTCAAAAACTATTTTGCCGTTGGACATGTACGTAATGCCTAAGTTCGATAGGCAACACATTATGTACCACGAGCAAAGCCAAAGCAGTGTAGTCAAATCGCTTCGTTTGAGTCTGGACATCGACCATGAAATCATACCATTTTCTGCAGCTAAGTAGTAGTAGTCTAATAAAAAAGGGTAATACAGTTTCCTAACTGTAAAATATTACTCAGAGTTAAAATTTAACTGACAAACTAAGTTTTAATTTCTTGTTTTTCATTTCAGGTCTCGTTTACACGCAAAAATTCGGTCATCGCTCTTCTACCAGCGGCACAAAACGAAAAACAAATTCTCGACAACTTTACGTTAACACAATCAACGAAGTTTTCCCTTCAAAATTATTAAATAGCCATTTCTGTTCTCAAATTAAGATACGGAAAAGTAAAATTCTTAATGATTTCTCTTAATTTGAACGTAATTAGCGGCTTTGGCTACGTCGCAGTTCCGTAATTAGGGGTGCGTCAAAAACTTCTCTAATCAGAATTTGGTTTAGGAGGTGGGGGGTGGAAGTCCGAATTAATGCTGAAATGATTTTACTTTGGCCGAGATTACTTTTACTTGTTTTTGCTTGGACATGAGGAAATTGATTGATGGCCAGTATCAACTTTGAAGCTGACTAAACTTTTTGTGATTGTAAGTCGCTGAGTGAGTCATATCAAATCGAATTTATATGTTTAGCTTGGTTCTCCATTTTCCTGTTTGTCGCCATAGAAGCTGTTAAAAATAGAGAAGTGGTAAAGTGTTGGAGAGTGAAGACATGGTGGGCTAGTGGATAAAATGTGCAATTCATAATCGTAAGAACGTAGGGTCGAATCCCGCCTGCATTAGAAGTATTTCTCCAAGTGCAGCTGAACAGGTTTGTCTTCACGAAACTTTAATATGCGTTCGGATGTTCTTAGCTATGTTTGGTAAATATCCATTCAAGATGGCCGCCTCCACAAAATAGCGGGCAAAATATTTCTGCACAACTTACTTCAATATCGGTATCAAATGAAAGGGCTTGACTAGTAGAATACTTTGCACTGTGACAAATTTCAAATCCAAGATGACCGCTACCACAAAATGGCGAAATACATTTCTTTTTTCACAACTCCCTCAATATGGGTATCAAATAAAGGCTTGACTAGTAGAATGTTGAACAAATTACAAATCCGAGGTAGTCGGGGGTTAATCGACTGGCCTCGTGGCTTAGTGAGTAGTAACTCTGCCTGCGAAGCCAAAGGTCGTGGGTTCGATTCCCACCCAGTGCAAATATTTGTGTGATGAATTCAAATATTTTTACTGTGGCTGGGTGTTTCTATGTATAATAAGTATGTATTTAGAGCTATATAAGTATTATATTAGCTATCCATCTTACAAGCTTTGCTTAGTTTGGGGTCAGATGGTGTTGTGTGTGAATTGTCAAAAAAAACATGTTTTTAAATTTATTAACTAAACCAAAGTTTAGCAAAGTAACTAAATGCGTACCTACTCTTAGCCCCGGATCTAGGGGGAGCAAGCCGGGGCCCGTGCCCCGGGCGGTACGCCTCAGGGGGCGCCAAATTGAGCGACTAATCACGTTTTCAAGTCGTCGTCGTTATATCCCATCCAATATTATCATCATGAATTCTACCTCCTTCATGTGAAGTTAGAGGAACTAGATACTTGAGGGGAAAAGAAAAGAAGTCAAAGGGGGAGGGAGCCTGCGCATGGTGGTCATGAGTCATACACCGATGCACGCAAGGCGGCATTTTCATTCAGATTTTGCCCCGCTTAAAAAATCCGAAAAGATCCGGGGCTGCCTACTCTAAGCAAAATTATCCATATACTGATTAAAGAGAATGTCTTAAGGATGCTTAAACCCAGTTGCAACAACATTGGGAGTAGGCACCACTAAACTGGTGGAATTATTGTGCTAAATACCCATGCTTATACGTTAAGACCAATCAACGCCAGCAATTTGGTCATGCGTTGCGTCAACCAAACTGTGCAAGGTTTTTTTTTTTGAGAATAAGATGAGCCCCCAAAGGCCCAATGCCTTA
Organism: Ectropis grisescens; assembly: GCA_017562165.1. Taxonomy (NCBI): domain Eukaryota; kingdom Metazoa; phylum Arthropoda; class Insecta; order Lepidoptera; family Geometridae; genus Ectropis; species Ectropis grisescens. The sequence continues at coordinate 22,649,225 of CM029783.1, forward strand.
ATACCAGCTGTTCAAATAGTCAACCACTTTTGAAGCATCTTAAACGAATAAACACAGAAGGCGTAACCAAGTTTAAAACTACTTTGTTATTGAAAGTTATCTGGAAAAGGGTAATCAAAGTACATAGTTTTTAAGTAATTTCAATTTTATATCATAATTATGGTTAATATTCTTAACTAAATTTTAAAACTAATAGGAACATTGAATACTGATACTGAGGCACGCGCTTAAATTAATAATACTGGTACGAAGACAAATAACAATTACAATTAAATTACTTAACACAATATAGGAACTGAATTGAGATGCGGAAAATAATATGTAGTTAAGGACAAACTTATCACAAACATAAATAATCAAGTAAAATTAAGCCTTATTGGAACCGTTATAGCAGTTAGTATAAGTTATACACACATGTTACATTCAAGACCTGAATTACATCAGTATTTTCAAATTATACATAGCTGTTGACAAGAAATAAAGTCCTTTAGCTTTACCAGGATTTGAAAATCCGGCAACAGTTTTATCATTGGTCAAGCATTTTCCTTCCTTAAAGTTTTGATAGGATTCGCAGCTGTAGCCAGTAAGTAGGTTGGGATGTTTTACAGAAGCAGTCCAGAGGTCGACGCAGATTCTGTGAGCGCAAGAAGCAGCTTTGGAGGAAGCGATCATTATTGGTATCATGGGGTTTCTGCAGTGAGGTTGGGTCTCACCGTTCTTGTTTATGATGAAGTCGACATCTCCGAGAATGTTAGAGGAGCCGAGAGCGCCCGCGTTGCAGTGGTATACCTCGACATAGCGGGCCACTCCACTGCGAACCTGTTCTTCCGCCGCACTTTGCACGAAACATGGACCCGCAGGATCCAATGCACTCACACGACTAACCAGCTCGTTCGTTATACCATGGAAAGTTGTGCCGACATGTCCCAAAATTTGTCCGCCTAAACTATGCCCCACAAATTCAATATTGTCCGCACTCACTCCATTCAAACTAATCTTAGCCCACATAGCTCCCAAAGCTTTTCCAATATAATGCACATGTGTGACTGCTCTCTCATAGCCACCTATATTCCCTTGATGGTTATTAGTGTAAGCAGAATGATCAGGTATAACCAAGTATCTGTTAGCCTGCGTTTTGTAAGCTTCTCTCATTTGCTTCTCAACGTCATGATTGATATGAGACGTGAATCCTCCCACAAACATAATGAATTTTTTTAGTCTTGTCCAGGTTTTTGATGTTGAGGATGCCTCTAGCTGCGTCGTTGATGGGAAAAGTTTTGTTTATGTTGTTTTTGAAGTCAAAGAAGTGAATCACGATGCCACTCACGTCCAAATCTAGATTTCTATCTTGAAAACCTGTAACAAAACAGAACAAAATTAGTCAAACTGAAATACATTCCATTTTTTTATTGATAATACGTTTGCACTAGACCAGCCTCTAGTAATCGACGATAGGACAAGCTTACTTAAAAGGAAACAATTCATTCTTGACTTGAAGAGATCAATATTTAATTCATCAATACCCTGAACACTCCAGTTTAAAAAAAACTATGGCTTTGCCACTTTTCAAATTACTGGTTTTCTCGTAGAGTAGAGTTTTTATGACAAACAACAGACAAATAAATACTTACATTTTATGATCCTAGAGTTCAATGCATTTTGGAAGGGTCCATATTTTTGCAAGTCCCCCCTCTCCCAAGCTAAAGATATACGCCGCGAGAGCAACCAATACGCACATAGAAAGAACATTAACAAACATTTTGGCCACTTTCTTTCCAAAACTTTTCTTGAAACTCCGCACTTTTATTCGGCAATTCTCACTTTTATTCATATCATAAAGTTACATAAAAGCTCGGAAAAGTAAAAAGTTTATTTTGTTTAAATTTAATTACTTAGAAATATTATTGCGTTTCGCTTGTAGTAGATCTTGTTATAGTATAAAAACTTTTACTCAGAACAAGTCTTATATATGAACTTTAAAGTTACTCATCCATATTTAAGGTATTATAGGAAATATGTCGTCATTCGTCGTAAATCCCTACTTTGCGTCACATCACTCGACGACAAAGGAAAGAGTCTTCTCAACTTACTGCGTATTTACTGTGCCACGTCGTGACAAAATATACGTAATGTAGTAGCATAAGATGAGCAAATACAAACGACCAACGTAACTTTTATATGAGGCACGTAACTAGTCGTTATTTGTCTCCTTATTTACTTGAAATATGTGGGACTAGCTGAACCCGTTCCCAAATTTGTTGGAAACGTCAAATTATCCCCGTCAGATATTGGGAATATCAAATTAGGTGTACATAATATATAATGTTACCGGCAAGCTGTATAATTCGATATTCTATACGATCCTAGGAAATGTATAGAATACTTACAACGTGTAGGTAATGTATGAAATATTATTTTCATCCCACCAGCTCGGAAAGAGTACTTTTGCTCCTCGATATCAGGGCGCAAAAGTCGTTTTTACCCAAAGTAAGGTTAAAGTAAATTTGACTTTAGAACATCGTGTGTACTGAGGTTTTGAATTCAAAACATAATTCAACCTATTTATTTGTACCTCCTTGGTGCCGAATGCATCATAATTTTTTTTTTTAATATGTTAAATACTCAGACTCGGAACCTCCTTGGTGCACTTCCTTTTTTTTTATTTGCTTAGCGCGAAAACATTTAAAAATTTGCATTGAGTTATTTCCTCGCTGAGGTGGAATGAAAAGTTACGTGTTGCACTCGAGTGCAAAGATTTTTCACCTTGTGCTCTTTTGATTCCCTTGCTACGCTCAGGATTCAATTTTAGAATCCTTCACTTGCTCGGTCATCACAATTGAGCACGCGGTTAAAAATCAACTTTGCACTCTTGTATAACAAATAACTATTATTTTATACATTGCCTACGTATTCTATACAAAACTGATTGCGCAGTCGAGATTGTACGTAAAAGACTTAGGGATTCACCACTGAGATTAGACTCCGGGTGCCGCCAAAAACTCTGATGTCAACCCTGAGTGTTGCTTCTCGTTACTCGGCTTGCGCTCCACTACGGCTCGTTTACGCTTGGCTTCGCATGGCTCGCTTCTTTTCTTTCCTTGAGCTTCTGGCTCCCGCATTTTTTAATACACTCTAGGAGTAGTAGCGACAAAACTAGGTGGAGTCAGGGTGTTCCGAGTGGGGCTTTACATAACATCGATAAAAATAAACCAAGATCTATTTATTTTACACATCGCCGCTGGAATGCCAGATACATACAATACATACAATCCCTAGGAATTGTATTCATTAACTAGGTAAAGTATGTAATAGACAATAATATTCATAATATTTCAAAAACTGCCCGGACGGTAGTAGTATTTTATGCATTGCCTAGTTGTTGTATACAATACCTGAATTATAAAGATTGCCGATACCATAGAGGTATATTCCTAGCATAAGCAACCAACTAAATGTTCCCACTGCTTAGACCCGGGGTATTCTCTTTGTTGGGATATAATAAGAGACCCATGTGGCAAATTTTCAGCTTGTCTCAAATACCTAGCCAAAAAGTCGTGCCAGCTCTCGGAATATAAGCTATATTGCGAATTGCAATTGCGTTCTGATGTATAATGCAATCGAAGTGCTTTACAGGTAAGTGCCCCGAATTGCCGGTATAAAACAACCCCTTTTTGGCTGGAAAGCCGCGGTCCCTGTAAATAAAGATAATGTTATTTTACAAGGCAAGACGAGAACCGGTGAAGGCTTGTATCTTTTGATTTTAACAAAATATCAAGATACGAGTAGGTTCATGTTTAAGCGTGTTAGATAAATATTGCTTGAATATTAAAATTAAATATATTTTACATGAATGAAATATATGAATGCTTTAAAAATATCAGTTCACTAGCAGCGGTCCGTGGCTTTATTTACGTAGTGCTTGTTCCCGTAATTTTCTTTTTATAAAAATACAAAACTATCTCAAATTTTCTAGATGTTATAATATAATAATACAAATATTATTATATCTGAAATGATGGCGTATATTTCGGTAGGCTCACAAACATATTATAACTATTCTCATTTAGCGTGGTAATACCGGCAGCTTAGGAGCATGATCATCTTAATTACTTATCTTTAAAGTTTCTTTGGTCTATGGATAATGCAGATGTGCTTAGTGTTAATTATGTTTTAATATTATGAAGTTCTTGTTGTAATTTAGTTTTGTTAATACAAGAACAAAATTAAAAATTTTGCTTAACCCCCAACTACCTTGGATTCGTTATCTGTACAACATTCTACTAGTCGAGCCCTTTCACTTGATGTAATTCGCCATTTTGTGGTAGCGGCCATCTTGGATTTGAAATTTGTCATAGTGCAAAGTATTCTACTAATCAAGCCCTTTCGTTTGATACCCATATTGAGGTAGTAGTGAAAATATTATATAATTCACAATTTTTTGGTGGCGGCCATCTTGGATTTGAAATTTGTTTTAGTGTATAGTACACTACTAGTTAAGCCCTTTCATTTGATACCCATATTGATGGTGGTGATCATTACATGGTTGTGAGATACAACTTTTTACGGTAGAACAATTAAGTCCTGAGACTTGTTTTTTTGTTGTTTTTTTTTCAGAAGTATTGTCCATTTTCAGATAGTAATAATCACGGATATTGGGTAATAATAGTAGTAGATACTGTCAAACCATTGGTTTACAAATGTGACGTATCTCTTCGCATGACGTCATACGTTGCGGACGCATAATTGCCGAAGGGTGGTGCTATAAAATAGCGCCTAAAAGCAAACAGTAATAAAAAGAAAGAAAATTATCGTTTAGCGAAAAAGGTTCGTGGGAATATAGGGTTAAGGTCGTGCGCGACTATAAGCGAGAAACTGATTTACGCATAAATTTTAATCTTTTTTTTAAGTCTACATAGGCTACTTTGTATGAAAATCTCATGACACGGTGTTTATTTTCGTACTACTTCAAAAAGGCTCGACCGATTTTTATAATACATTGTTTTATGCTACGTAATAGTTTACTCCGTCAATATCGATAATTACGGGCTATTTGCGGTGATTTACAAAGGTGGTGAACGAGTCTTCGAAATTTTTGATACGGTTTACCCTAAACATTGCGCCCTAAAATATTGGGGCATCAATGCAAAAAATATGGGGACCAAACCAAATTTAGTTTTTCAAATAATTTTTGTGTGTTCCAGTGTCACTGTATGCCCTTCAAACTATTTTATTAAAATTATTTGAAACCTAAAATATTAAGAATACAGCAAACATGTAATTTTCAAAAAAGTAAAGACCCGTGGTAATATAATCTCAGAAACATATTTTACGCGCCGTTTTATTGTTTAACGCGGCAAAAAAGTTTATTTTTTTAAACTCTTATTTTATTATTGATTAATTGTTTCTTTTAGTTTCATTTTAATTTGCATTCTAGGGTGAATTACTTGTTAAAACGAGGTTTTTTTATGTGAGAACTACAATTGCTTATAAAACCTGAACTAAATTAAAAGTAGTAGCTAACAGTGTGACCACACCCCAAGCACAGGCACGGCCGCACAAAAACAGAACACAGCTAAACTTCGTAATGTGTTCGCAGTAAATTAATTTCTTTGCAAAGACGTGCTTCTTACTTTCCGAAAGAGAAATATGTTTACTGTTACTTTCAAGGTACACAAGTACCCATAAAATCGAATTGGATTTTAGTGGTCGGTAAAAGAAAAGTGCCAGAAAAAACGAGAAACCTCCTTTTTGTAGTGTTTTTATTACCTAATATATTTCTAATATAATGTATGATAAAGATGTCACTCCGGTTTTTGTTTTAGTTGGGCAGTTTTTTTATAACAAAACTAGATTAAAATACGAACTACTTACACTACTCTACACACCTAGCTAAATACTTAGACTAAGCACATCAATCTATATTATTCATAGGCTAATGTATTTCATTTTTTTTTTAACGTGAATATATTTTTCCCAGAATTATTATTTTTTATCCGATTAATTTAATAAATGCTCAAAAATACCTGACCCTAGATTTTACGCAAAATTATGCCCGTTTCTCCGAAATAAAAAAAAATGTAAAAACTGGTATTTGTATTCACGGAACCAAATTTCAAGCAGAATTCGTATTAATAATTCCGGCAACAAAAATGTAATGGGTTTTAAACGTTACAATTTTTTTTTGTTGTTGTTTAAATTGAAAAAGAACTCGTTAGGACAAAACAAGTGCTCAACGAAGAAAGTATTTTAGCATATTTTATAACAAAGAGGTTCAGTTTCAAAAATAAAATCGAAGCTTCTTCAAAATAGTCTGTAGGTATTATAGGTATTTTTAGTAAAACTGAATTAAGTACTTCCAAAAAATACACTGTAGTATAACTATAAACTTAACATAAACGAAAATAAAAAGATATGAAGAATGTATTACATTTTGTATAATATAACATAATTATGAAATATTTGCTATTGATATTTTTTATTTATTTTACGATATGTTTTGTGACAAAGCCCCTTTACAGCTGCATTATTTACATGACAAATTAGTATTTCCTTTAAAATGCTAAAATGTGGCGTTACCAAATGATATTATGTTCTAATAAATTAATTGAATCGAATTGAATAAATGTTACTACCTCTACAGTAAGTAGGGGCGTCTGGTACCCACATGGTTGGACCCCGGGTTTGTTTTTAAGTTCGCCGGTGAAGAAGGTGAATTGGAACTCCATGGGATGATTCAGGTGACTTGGGCACTTGTTGTATCAAGTACACCACATATCCCGTATATGTCCCAGGCGAATTTGCGTAGATGCAGTTCCTTTACTTAACAAGAACAAAATTAAAAATTTTGACTAACCCCGACTACCTAAGATTTGTTATCTGTACAACATTCTACTAATCAAGCCCTTTCATTTGATACCCATATTAAGGGAGCTGTGAAAAAGAAATGTAATTCGCCATTTTGTGATATCGGCCATGTTGGATTTGTAATTTGTCATAGTGAAAAGTATTCTACTAATCAAGCCCTTTCGTTTGATACCCATATTGAGGTAGTAGTGAAAAAATATATAATTCGCCATTTTGTGGTGGCGGCCATCTTGGATTTGAAATTTGTTTTAGTGTATAGTACTCTACTAGTTAAGCCCTTTCATTTGATACCCATATTGAGGTAGGTTGTGAAGAAATATTTTATCCGCCATTTTGTGGAGGCGGCCATTTTGAATCGATATTAACCAAACATAGCTAAGAACACCCGCACGGTAATTAACTTTCAAATAAAAAACCGCATCGAAATCGGCCTATCTGTTTGAGCTCTACGGTGCCACAGACAGACACACACACAAACAGACAGACAGACAGACAGACAGACATCGACGTCGAACTTATAACACCCCTATTTTTGGTCGGGGGTAAAAAGATGGATGCCACGGCCACGATGCAGGTGTGTTCCGAACCAAACACCTTTCTTTACCTTTAAGTTAGTTAGGTAGTGGTAGGACTCTTGCCAGAGTCCGCCTGGGTAAGTACGACACCTTTACCATTTATTTTACCGCCAAGCAGTAATGTGCAAACATTGCTGTGTTCTGGTTTAAAGGGCAATGTTGCCAGAGAAATTACAGGGCTTAGAGATATAACATCTTAGATCTCTGGGTGACGAGCGCAGTGCAGTGCTAGGTAATGATTTGGACTCTTCGTGTTCCAATAGCTGCGTGTCACTGTGCTGTTATGTGGCAGGCATGTTGCTCACCATCAGGCACATATCATGGTAGTCTCTTCACAATTTTTTTTTAGAGTTGTTCCCATACACAACTGCTTCTCAAGTCTTCTGCGTCATAAATACATTTCATTTTGTCTTTTTCTTATTTATTGTTAAACTTTGGCACCTTATAACTACAACAATACTTCAGAAACTATAAAACAGTCAAGTTTTCTCGCTTTCAATTCAGTTTTAAAATGTCCCTTCCCCCCTATTTTCCTTTTCTTCCGATAATTCAATACACATGTTTTTTTTTTTTTTTTTTTTATTATTAAATTTAGCAACTCCACAGACTCCGGGGTCCGTGACCTTTGTCATTTGTTTTCTTTTTTTTACATGAATCTTGGATTAGGAAGAAAAGGAAATAGGGGGGAGTAGGGAACATTTTCATTCTAATTCTAGGCCTATTTTATTTTCTAAGCCGCCTCCTCCCGGCTCAGCGCCTCCACCACGACTGCATTTCTATCTTTGATGGCCATCTGCAAATTGAACTCACGGATGGTCTTCAGTGTTGCAGCCAACGCTCGCCGGACGAACCGACCGATGGCGTCGTCGGTGTCGTCAGCGTAGTACGTGAAGTCCCTTGTGTGCCGTGAGATTGCGACGACCGCATGGGGCACGCTCTCGTGCAGCTTCATGTTTGCCTTAGTTTTGATTACGATTACCGACTCGTATGTCAGTCCCTGAGCTTCATGGATGGTAAGGATGCGTGACCCGGTGCCTGACCCATAACCCTGGTTTATCAGGGTGTCCTTCTCCTCTTGAGTGTGAACTAAAAGAGGGTGTTTGGTTGGGTGTTGGGTATTTGCGCTCCTTTATACCTTCTCTGCTCTAGGGACTTTACACGGGGCACCGAGGAGTACATACCGGAGTATATTTCCCTCAGCGCATATGCGACGTCCATTGGGTTTCGATGTGTGCAGAGCAACTCCTGGCTGATCTTTGCTACCAGGTTCGGGCGGTGATACCTCATTTCGAAGAGATTTTCCCTATCGATATAAGGCAATTGATTGACATCTCCGATGAGGACAATTTTCGCCAACACCAGACAGCCGTGAGACCATTACAATGGCTCCAAAATGGTTCATGAGGGCTTCATCCACCATGAGGCGACTGAAACTCTCTTTCCGAAACCATTTACCAGAGCAGAAGCCATGGTTCGCACCCTGGTTTTGACCAGGTTTCCGATACGGTGCGATAGCTTTTCTCTTAGATCTTTGCTGCCTCAGTTGTTGTGGTGATGATAGCGTCCTTGTCCACGTCGAAGTGCCTAATCACCCATGTTGTCTTTCCACATCCTGGAATTCCATTGACCCATTGTATTCTCGGTACCTCCCAATTTTCCCAACCCGCTGTGACACTTGAGTTCCCTTCGATAATCTTGGCCATCTCTAGGATCTTGTCGTCCAGCATAATTTTGGTGCATCGGGCGGTAACTACGATAGGGTCGTTTGGCGGTATCGCATACTTGTAAACAGGCATTCCCGCGCGCTCTGTCTCTTTCTCGTTCAGTGTCACGAAGCCATTTTCTGCACTGTAAGCTGCCATATACTGTCCTGTCATGGTTCCCTTGATGACCCGGGAAGTGACATTATTGTAATGGCTGCTTCGGCCTCATCGAGTTTCGCCTTTAAGAGGCTTTCACTTCCCAGCCTATATGACTGCATGATGTTTTCGCAGGTCTTGAGGTTGACTTGTCGTGTCGCTCTCAGTGTGGCTATGAATTCGATGAAGGCGTTACGTGCATGACTCCGCGGCTCCGAAGCCGTAACATAGCGGGGCGGTTCAACCTGTCCCATGTCAGCTCTCGTTCGGCTCATTTGTTGCTGTGAAGCTGCTTTGGGGGTTTTTGACGTCAAAAGGGTTGATGAAGGGGATGAGATTCGGAGTACGCTCCTTGCTGCTGCGTTGAAGGCAGTCACGAAGGCCGTGATAGTGCCTCGGCTGCCGCTTTGATTGGCTGCAGCTTTCTCCGCGGCTGCCCTCTGCTGTGCTCTTTCGGAGCCAGTTTGGATGGTCGAATTAGGAACAGGATGTCCCCAGCTGTCAGTTGCATTTATTTGATCGTGCGAAGGGACTCTGAGGTAGCTCAGATTTTCTCCCCTATCTTCGTATACGACAACCTCATGATGTTTAGAGGCCTCAATGCAGCCCAGCCGGTCTGCGACTCTCGCTCTTGAGTATTCGATTGCCATCGCATCCACGCTTATCACCCGGGGTGTGTCACCCGCATTTCTGCTCAGATGTGCGAGCAGCGCACTTGCCTGCGTAAAAGGCGTTCGACCTTCCGAGTACTCTATTAGCGCAATCGTTTTGTTTTTCGATCGCACCAACCGAAATCGGTGGCCGTCTACCTCGCACACTGGCATAGCATCGTAGGTTTTCCGCTTCATTGTGACTTTGGCGGTACTCCCATTGAGCAGGCACGACAATCTACATGTTAAAAAAAGAACCTATGTAAATGACAAATATCACGGACCCCAGAGTCCGCAAAGTGTAATTTCAATAAAAAAAAAAACAAAAGCTTTCCCGCCTAAATCGAAAATGTATCAGGTTTTATTTTCAGTCCCAAACTGAGCATCGAAGAACACAATCGCACACCGTCCAATTGCATCCCAGAACGCATCAAGCAATATTGATGACGTCATTGTACACCGAAGCTTTGACTAGATGCAGTTTGTTCTGAAGCACCGGCGCGATTCTGCTGACGTGTAATGTGTTTCTCTTCTCCACCAGTGTAGGCTGAGCCCTACCCCCTTGCGTGTGCAAACTTGATCAAGGGTCAGGTCAAATAAGGCGTTTAACGATGGTGGAGTGCTTTACATGTCTAGGTGAAGCAAAAATCAATAATTACTACTCTAAATTAAACTTTAATGTAGTACAAAATTTTAACCGAAAATATCTGGCTAGAATTTCGATAGTGGCGAAATATATTTTGTTTTACCAATATTATAAGTGTTAATGTTTGGATGCTTGTGATTCAATCACATCGAAACGGCTAAACTGATTAGGTTGAAATTAAGAAAGCGGGTAGATTATAGTCCAGAATACCATTAAGTTAATTGTTTTTCTTTTGTATTATGGCTTTTAACCACTTAGAGAATTTTTATCTCGAGAAAATAACGGCAAGTGTACGCGAGTAAAACAGTGGGATGCTGCTAGTATTGTAATAAATTATATATTAGATTTTTTTTTTGCCACTCCACAGACTTTATTGTAACGAAATTCCTTACGAGAGGTTTGGATGAGATAGGGAGGGAAAAAATGTGAGACTAAAACCGTAAGGAAAATATATAACGGAAGTGATGTGTAAAAACTGTCCGTGACCAGTGTCGCCAAATTTATTTTTCAGATGATCGTACCCTAAATAACAATTATAAACATTTTTTTTTTGAAATTTTGTAGTCTCTATAGCCGAGGGTACTTTGTTCCTACCTGGAGTCATATGACACCATATCTTTTTTTATATTAATTGAGTTTAATTTTCATCTTTAGTTTTGAAGCAATGGGCCGGTCATATTTTTCGCAGAACCGATAACCGTTGGAGACGTGTTCTTGAGTGGAGATTACAAATCGGCAAACGTAGTGTAGGACGCCCTGAGACTAGATGGAGTAACGATATACAGAAGACAGCAGGCAGTGGATAGAGACGTATAGGCAAGGATAGGGCAGTCTGTCCAGCAGTGGACTAAGATAGGCCATTGACGATGATAAAATTATCTTTAGTTAACTATATTATCTCATTTGAAAATACGCAAGCCACCACAGCTATGTGTGAATACACCCTTACACGTCCAGCAAATAATGACGGGTCGTATCAAACTAGCTACCTCACAGAGCGTTCAATTCTACTGAATCAGATGGAGTGATTGTTAATCCACAGAGTTAAGGTCGGTTTTCGTCTACGCCGAGTTATAGACCATTATTGACGACTTCAATGGTACAAATTTAACTCGATGTTGACAGACGTCGCTACTATACCATTCTACGAGTGACTGATGTTTTGGTGATTAGTTCCTATAAAAGACGTCGTGTTAGATAAATTTGTAGTGCTACATTGAGAATGAGCCGTCGATTTTGACGTATTGTAGGCTTTTCACTGTTCAACTGCAATTTGGTGGAAATTCAGTGGATTTTAGCGGCAATAGGTGATAGATACGTAACATTTGATTGCTTTGAAATGGCTTCAAATTGATTTGGGGTTTCTGGCAAATAATTAGGTTGTATTATTCGAAACCCAAATTCACGGTGATACGTATTTAAGTATTACGTATTTACGTTCGTATCGTTTGTTGGTTAGCCGTTTTGATAGAGAACTAATTTGTTAAATCAATGAGGCATTATCAAAATTAAAAAAAACCCAACTGTCAGAACTAGTTTTCGATTGTGCCAAAGTTCATACTTCGTTTACGTTGTCAATGAAATTACATATGTTTCTCCATTTCCTTCTTTGGCTCCACTATTCCCGAGATAGGGACAACCCTCCAAACTTCTTTAAAAGTGCCTAGTTCACAAACATAATGTACCGTTACTGGGTTACATACCCGCTTGATACACCGGCGTGTAATATAGTACCCAAAAACTTGGTTGATGACAAACTTATATTTGCGTTTTGGGTTTTGGCGGGAAAAAAAATCGTGTTTTTATTTGGGAAGGTATACCGATAAATTTGTGTTTAATGGCGTCTACTTAAACCGGTCTTTATTTTGATATAACCCACATTAAAATTAGAGTTCATTTACATAGAAAAATCGTAAAATTAAAAAAAAAAAACAAAAAACAAATTTTTTGGCGGGAAAATGGTCCCGACGTATGGAAAAAAATAAAAAAAATATAATTTATGCAATCGAATACAGTTTTTTTGGTGTTTCGAGTTTGTTATTTCGTATACAACACATTTAACCCATAAAACCCACTATCTCCCTTATAAATTATTAAAGTAATAGTTGTTAGACTACTTGAGAAATCGCGAAAAATTTTACTCAAGTGTCAAAAATGTTAGTTTACACTTTAAGTACATTAATTATAAATAAATGATACCGATAGAAGCGTCTTGAAACACTCTTGAGAGTAAATGGCTAGTAATGGGTAAAAGTACGGCGCCACTTCATATGCCGAAGCATAAACACCGCACTTATGTAACCTGACACCCGTTTTCCCGCCAAATTTGTAAACGCGAAAAAACGGCCAGTGTATCAAGCGGATACAGATTTCACCTTGACATGTACCGTGACCTGTAAGAGTATCAAGAATGTATTTATATCTACAGTCCGTTTAGTTTAGGAAATTTTGCCAAAATTTTCCTATGCTCCTTTTCCGTCCTGTGGTTGGCATCTCTTAGCGATAAGGATTTTTGTCGTTAAATATTAAAGGTTGTGTGTATATTTTGTTGTTCTTTTAGATCGAAGTTTCTTACAGCAGGCTACGAGACAAGAATTTTGATGCGCGAACTAAAATATAAAAGTGGTTAAGTGCGAGTCGGACTCGCCCATGAATGTTTCCGTAGCAGCAAGTAACATAATACAAAAGTTCTTGTAGTTCGATGTTACTTAAATCAGTGTTTTAACAATAGTCAATTTATGACGTATTAAAATAAAACTACTTACTAGATCTCATTCAAACCAATTTTCGTTGATAGTTTACATGGCAATGTACCTCATACACTTTTTATTTTATTTTTGTCATTCTCTTACTTTAGAAGTAACAGGGGGGGGACAAAGGATTTTGATTAAAAAAAATTTTGAGTTTCAGTTCTAAGTAAGGGACACCCCTAAAGTGTTTTGTTTTTTTCTATTTTTTGTATCAAAATCTTAATGCGGTTTACAGATTACATCTATTTATTAGTCAATAGTATATATAGCTCTTATAGTTTCGGAGAAAAGTGGATGTGACATACGGACGGACAGACAGACAGACATGACGAATCTATAAGGGTCCCGTATATGCTACGGAACTCTAAAACTAATGAGACTAAGACCGTAAGAAAAAAAATTGGCAGTCATAGGGAGGGACTACGGATAGAAGTGAAAACTTATAACTCAGAATTTGATAGCTCAGTTTGGAAACTCTGCGGATGAAAACGGAGGGCGTGGCCATGGGGCCATCTAGATCATCCGAGTTTTTAATTTTTGAACAAAATGTTTTTGTGATACTTAATAATACTAGAATATTAGTATAGTAGTTGTATTTTGTGTCATAATAAACCATTATTTACCATTTTGCATATTTACTTGTAATTTCTACTATAATACATTATTTTGTTAACAAAGATCGATCAAGAAATTCAGTGACTTCTAGTGACTTTTTGAATTAAGTTTTTCTACAAATCAACAAATAGAGACATTTTAAATAATAGTCTGGTGAATAATTTTTTGGCTAAGCGGCAACACCGCCCACAACTTCTCAATTTTCTGTGTGACGTCATAAAATAAATTATTACAAAAATATTGTGTCATGATACAATGACGTAACAAGCATGTACTGTTACAGGGTATCCTCGACGTTTGACCTTGACGGTAACCGCGGCCTGCATTTTTATACCGCAAGATGACTAACTGGAATACCTATTTTCTATGCCAGTATACCTATCGGCTATTGCGTACGAAGTAACCGGCTTACGTTAACCAGAGCAGTTGTACTAAGTTTAAATGTTTAATAAAAATTTCGCCGAAAAAACAAAAGCCGGCTTTAATGTAAAATGTAAGTCGACTAATTTCGTTATTTTTGTGGTGCTCGTGGGATTCGAACCAGGGCTCCGAATCGGTAGTCGCCGTTCTCCCGACTAGACCAGTCGCAACTAGGTCTAGCAATTTCTCATAACAAGAACAAAATTTAAAATTTTGATTAACCCCCGACTACCTCAGATTTGTTACCTGTACAACATTCTACTAGTCAAGCTCTTTCATTTGATACCCATATTAAGGGAGTTGTAAAAAAAATGTATTACGCCATTTTGTGATGGCGCCCATCTTGAATTTTAAATTTGTTATAGTGTATAGTATTTTACTAGTCAAGCACTTTCATTTGATACCCATATTGATGTAGGTTGTGAAGAAATATTTTGTCCGCCATTTTGTGGAGGCGGCAATTTTGAGTCGATATTAACCAAACATAGCTAAGCACGGATATTAAACTTCAAATAAAAAAACCGTTTCGAAATCGGCCCATCCGTTTGAGCTCTACGGTGCCACAGATAGACACACACACAGACAGACAGACAGACGGTTTTTTTTTTATTTTAAGGTTAATTTCTGTGCAGATGTTCTTAGCTATGTTTGGTTAATATCGATTCAAGGTGGCTGCCTCCACAAAATGGCGGACAAAATATTTCTTCACAACCTACCTCAATATGGGTATCTAATGAAAAGGCTTGACTAGTAAAATAATATACCTACACTGTAACAAATTTCAAATCCCACATGATGGTGAAATACATTTGTTTTTCAAAACTCCCTTAATATGGGTATCAAATGAAAGGGCTTGACTAGTAGAATGTTGTACAGATAACAAATCCGAAGTAGTCGGGGGTCAATCAAAATTTTTAATCTTGTTCTTGTAGCTGTATAAGCAAGACTGAAACAAGTCTAATCACGGGCATTCACATTGAACTCTCTGCGAAACCTTCGGCTGACTCGGTTCACTTTATAACTACGCAATGAAAGAAAATTTTGTCATTATTCACGAACCGATTCGATTTATTCTGTTTAAAATATTATTGTCTTTAGTTGGGATGTTGAGGTTGTCCAAAGCAGGTTTAACATCTTTCTATCGGGTCGCTCGTAGATCAAACTCGTATAACAAGATAGTATCTACGGATAGTAGAGTAAGATAGTAGCTAGCTCGTAGAACAAGCGAATTTTTAGAGAGTGATGGCAAAGTTCCCATAAAAATGTAAATAAATAAATTTGACATAGGTTAGTACAATTGCAATAAAGACAATATACTCGTATAATGCTTGACAGTTTTCTGTACAATAATTATTGTAATATAGTAAAGTAGTAGTTTCAAACTTTGAAAATGTGTACAATTTGTATGCTCTTTCTTTTGTTTTTATTTTTTATTAATTGACGTGTAAATTCAACTTTTGGTTTATGGCTTTTATTGTGTGTAAATTGTACATTTATGAATAAAGTACTTTGACTTTGACAAGATCGTTCCATGATTGACGTTCCACAGGCTCAAACTTTTGAGTCCACTTCTATAATTATATAATAAAATGTTCATTTAATTATATAATAAAATTCAAATAATTTTTATATTCTAATATTATGTTTATAATACCTAAATGTTTAAGAGTGTAACTTATATGACAATAAAGATTTTTCTATTCTATTCTACTCTACTCTACTCTACTCTACTCTACTCTACTCTCTACTCTCTCACTCTACTCTACTCTACTCCCTCTACCTCACTCTACTCTACTCTACCTCCTCTCCACTCTACTCTACTCTACTCTACTCACTCTACTCTACTCCACTCTACCCCACCCACTCTACTCTACTCCACTCTCACCTACTCCCTACTCTACCTCTACCCACCTCACCTCACCCACCCCACCCACCTCCACCCCTCCTCACCTACCTCTACTCACTCTCTCCCCACCCACCCACTCTCCCTCTACTCTACTCCTACTCTACTCTCACCCCTCTACCCACTCTACTCTACTCCCACCTCTCACCCTACTCTACTCTACTCTACCTCTACTCTACTCTACTCTACTCTACTCTACTCTACTCTCTCTACTCTACTCTCTCTCTCTACTCTACTCTCTACTCTACTCTCTACTCTACTCTACTCTCTACTCTCTCTACTCTACTCTCTCTACTCTACTCTACTCTACTCTACTCTACTCTACTCTATTCTATTCTATTCTATTCTATATCTCTAATCTAGCCCATGGAATGCGCTTCTGGGTTTCTCCCAAAGAACACAACTTTTCGTGTCCTTAAATCAGATCTGTAAGTAATTTGGTTTCTTTTAGATACCTACCACGCTCCGTCAAAGACACTCCGTCAGGTGATTTGGCGGTCAAGTTGAAACTAATTAGAGTTAAATAAAACAACTTATAAAAATAAATGAGGAAACATAAAAACTTGGTAAATCTTAAGGCGTAATTATGTGACGTCCAACGCTATGCATTTCCGTTTAAGGCGCGATGCAGTCTGAGTGGAATCCGCGCGAAACTATGCAACCCATGAGAATCTACGTCTGCGTCTTTAACATATCGACGTAAGTCAGAAAATACAGAAAGGATAATTTACAGTGCCAGGCTCGCAGCTAGAAATTTGGGAGGAGCTCGTTAATATAATCCTTATATTTATTTTTTAAATAAAGATTGACGAAACGAGCAGGATATGTGCCTGATGGTAATCAACATGCCTGCTACATTACAGCACAGTGGTGGCAGCTATTTTATTTTTATTTTTGTTGTTTAAATTAGCCACTCCACAGACTCCGGGTCCGTGATCTTTGTCATTACAATTATCTTTTTTTTACACATTTCTTGAATAAGAAGAAAAGAAAAATAGGAGGGAGTTGGGTACATTTAAAATCTAATTCTAGTGCTCGTCTGTAGAGCCGATCACTACCGGTTGGGATTCCGCTAGTAATCAACTCGACATCGAGTGTTTGCCTAATTGCCTTTTGCCGTTTGCCTAAGCTGCCTCCTCCCGGCCCAGAGCCTCCACAACGGCCGCATTTCTGTCCCTGATGGCCATCTGTAGGTTAAAATCTCGGATGGTCTTCGGTGATGCAGCCCACGCTCGCCGCACGAACCGACCGATGGCGTCGTCGGTGTCGTCAGCGTAGTATATGAAGGTCCCCGTGTGCCCTGAGATTGTAACTACCGCATGGAGCACGCTTTCGTGCAGCTTCATGTATTTGTTGCTATGAAGCTGCTTTGGGGATCTTTGACGTCGAGGGGGGTGATGAATGGGATGTGATTCGGAGTACGCTCCTTGCTGCTGCGTTGAAAGCAGTCACGAACGCCGAGTTGAACACGCAGCTGTTGGAACATAAAGAGTCCAAATCATTACCTAACACTGCACTACGCTCTTCCACTACGCTCTTCACCCAGAGATCTAAGATGTTATATCTCTGAAACCTGTAATTTCTCTGGAAACATTGCCCTTCAAACCGGAAGATAATAATATTTGCACATTACTGCTTGGCGGTAGAATAACAAAGATGTGGTATTTCCTCATGCGGACTCTACCAAGAGTCCTACCACTAGAAAAATTTAAAATTATAGAGGTAAATGTCAAAATTTAGATATTTGAATCTTTATTACTAACTCACGATGTAACTACTAAAAAGGTATTATAGTATTGAAATTCGGAATATAGTTAGACTATCGTTTTAGAAAAACACAAATAGGCTACTTTTTATCCCGGGAAAATAACGGGAGCTACGCATCTAAAAGTGCAGGGTGCTGCTATTGACACAACATGTTGAGTAAGTTAATCTTTATTGTACAGTACACAATGTTTTTGCAAACATACAACAAACGGAACATAAAGCACCGTTAGATGTCAGCAAACCATGAAATGCATCGTGGAAGCAATAAAAGCGGTCAAGACCGAGTCGGATTCGCCCATGAAGGGTTCCGTAACAGCAAGTAATACATAAGTTCTTCTAGTTCGTTGTAACTTTGATCGATGTTTTCATAATACTGTTTTTATGATGTACTAAAAAACTACTAACTAGATAGAGGCCAAACTAATTTTCGGTGGAAGTTTGTGTAGTAATGTACGTCATTTATTATACCTAGTTTTTTAGTTATATCATTCTCTTATTTCAGAAGTCACACCCCATACATTTTAAACGTCACTCTCATGCTAATTATTTTGTATAGAAAAAAAATAAAAGCCTTAACATCATTTTTGAAGACCTATCCACATACAATATCAGTTACGGGTTTGATGAAAAAAAAATTTTTGAGTTTCAGTTCTAAGTATTAGCCCCAAATATGTATTGGTTTTTTTATATTTTTAACAGACTTCAAAAAAGGAGGTTTCTCAATTCGAGCGTATGTATGTTTTTTTGTTTTGTGTAAAAATCTTAATGCGACACCTGGGGAAGCACAACACCTTTAAAGATAAAGGTATGATCATTTGCATACATAATAGGTGTGGTTTGTACAAATATGTACACATAGATGTAATAATACATATACATTGCGTGTTTGTCAGTAATGTCAGTATGTAGTTAAGTGTCTACTGCCAAGCAGCAATGTACAAACACTTTATACCTGATTCAAGGACTATAACTAGAAACTATAGTGCAAATAATATCCTAGTAAACCCTCAGAGCTGTAGAACGTAGGAAGAAAAACAATTTAAAACACTTTAATAAATTATATATTATTTCCTTCAGGTCCAATCCAAGTCACCTTGTAGGGGTTTTCTAATGTCTTTAGTTTTTGAGAACTACCTACAGGATGTCGTCACGAGCCTCACGAATTAACAAAAGTATAACACCACACACAACGTAAGAATGACACACATAGCTTAATTTTCGTCCAAATCTTATGACGTAGAAGGTAAACAATCATAGTAAACAATCACATGAATTTCAACGCGAATATCCGTCACAACACACGTTGTTTCTGCCTGACACGTGCGTACTGTGTCAGATCATATTAATTGCAGGAAAACTAAGCTAAATACTGGGAACTGAATAGTACTTTATATCAGTAATAGTATCTTTTTAGTTGTAATCCTTAATCAAAACATTATCATTTTATACAAAGGGTCATAAATTATGTCACTCGAATTCAATGCTTTTACACCCGATTTAATTTTCCCGATTCTTATGTTTTTCACGCGTATCTTGTGTGTTTGTAAATTTCTTTATTCCCTCCCACGTATCGTCCAAACGGCTGGAGGGATTTTGACAATTAAGATATCGTTAGTGTCTTTAGACAGTATATTGTATTACAAAATGTGTTTTTAGCTAATGATTTTTTGCAGTCAGGATTTTAAAATTAAAGTTATATATAAATACTATCTGAACGATTAAACACTATACTAGTGAAGATATACGAGTACAAGGTGAAGATATACAATACAAGGTGAAGATATATATTGACGTTTTTCATAGAATTTGGTTAAGAAAAGCTTAGGTAAAGAAACCGAAATATTTTGTTTATTGAGTACAAGTGTGTATTTTTTATTACACTAACATTATAAAAGTGGAAATTTGTGTGTATATCTGCGGATGTGTTTCCCCATTTTTCTGTAAGTAACAGTTTTATGAAGGAAATTAAATTAAATACTTAGTACCTAACTAAGTACATAAGTAAATTGGGGTACTTTTTATTCCATTAAAGTTAGTGGTTGTTATGCTACGGATTAAATGTGGCGTAGCTATTAACATGATAAAATAAATGTTATTGTTTTGATATTTGTTGCTCGATCACGTCGCAATAACTAAACGGATCAGGATGAAATTTGAAACAGATGAATTTTATCGGATCGAATACTTTTAACCCCAAAATGTAGGCATATTTCCTCCTGGTTTACGATCCTTATTTTCCCACAAGTAGAGTCATTATTTTAAAATAGAGTTTTACTTTACTACACGCTAACTTTTAGCAAGTCATTATGTACTCCCAGTTTACTCTCAGATCTCAATAAATCCTTCATTTAGAACGCGCTATTTCGGAATATGCTGGCTAGAAATAAAGAAACGGGTAATATTGCAGTCGCTTTGTCTCGTCAAGTGTTTGCCGAAGCTCCGCGACCGACGCAATAACTGGTAATACTGTGAGTGAGCCTCTTCAGAGTCTATTCTCTTTAAACTAGTCTTTTGAAACTTTCAGTGCAGTGACCGACATATTCCGAACATTTATTTAAGGCTCAGGGAGTTTAAAGCTAACGTTTTTGGACGAAACAAAAAACTGATTCAGTGAAATTGTAATAGATGGCGCTTGTCAGATACTCACAAGACTAGAATTTTTTGCGCCCTAATTTTGGTGATGTACTTTGTACAAATTATGTACTTTAAATTATCGTTTTGCTCTTAGATACCTATACCATTTTAGAGACATTTTGTGGTGGTAAGACTCTTTGCAGTTTACAGTCTGCCTGGAGAAATATCACACCTTTGCCGCCTTTTACCGCTAAGCAGTTACTGTATCCTGGTTTGAAGAGAATTGGAACTTCAAATCCAGAGACCCATAGGAGAGAGTTGTTGTAGCAGCTAATTCTGCTAAGCGTCTCAAGCGGTGAGAAAATGTTTAAAGCACGAAAATAATTACTAATTTGAAAAGACGTTGGGTCCGTGGAAACCGAGATTTCATTCCATTTGAAAAACTTTTCCAAGGATTTGATCGTCGCGACGTGTGACCATAGAGTGTTGACGTTTATTTCTTTATATTTCTATATTATCTGAAATGCATTTTCATTTAAACGTTTTTTTTTTCAGTACCTATATGATTTTTTTTAATATTTTTTTTTGGAAAGGGCTCCCGCAACGAGTAGTATTATATACATTATACACTTCTTTTTTTGTAAGTAAGTACTTCTAGTTTCAGCAAATGACGTCTACGAGGCGCCTCTCGCGTCCTACATGGACAGTCCCCTGTAAATCCCATTTTAATTTCCTCATTGTAGTAAGATATTGTTTAATATTGTGTATTATATAAGACTATATTAGTTGTACAGATGTCAGTAACCGATCAGCTCCCACCACTAACCAACCAGGGAATAATACAAGTTAAAAACCTTCTATAGGTTACTTGTTTATTCCTGCCCTAATAAATTCAGTAATATAAGCCCTGTAAACATTTTATAATAATGGCTTCAGTGGCAATTACTAAGAAGAGTGTAAAAGGGATGGTGGAAAAAATGGTTCAGTGGTGTCTAAAACATTTTGTGAAAATTAGTTTGTTCTTTTGTTTTCTGGTATCAGTACTCACCTGGGGTGGACCAGATTTACAAAAGTACGGACCCTTCAACATTGCTTTAAATTCCGGTCATCTTTTTAAATGTAAGTTTCTAAAATTGCTTTACCTACTTAATCAAAAATGTGAATGATACAAAGAATTCATGGAAGAACTTCAGCTTGTGTCAGCTAAAGTTGTATTGTTTTTAATTAACTGGAGTAATCGCAACGATGATAAGAATACCTGTTGTAATAAAGTACAGCGTACAATTGATGATTATGAATGTAAATCAATATCTTGACTTTCTATGCAGATTTCAAGATGATTATTATGATGATCATAGAAAATGTATCTAATCGACTTTCTTTTTATTCTCAGGTAACCATAACAGAACTCTTAATCTGGATGTCAGCAAAATCAAAATTCACATATTTGATTTTAAGAGTAACATCAACAAATCATTTCACATAAAGGATGCTGCAAAAGGAATACTCGACATCTGGTCTATGAAGAAAACTAGACCGTTTATCATGTTTGTTGGAGGATTCACTTCACACATCGATCATGCCGTCGAGAAGCAGATGAGAGAAGCTTATAAGACTCAACCTGATAACTACTTGATCATCCCTGATCACTCTGCCTACACCCACAATCATGATGGTAATATAAAAAGCTACCAAAGATCAGTCACATACGTCCACTATATAGGAAAAGCACTCGGGAAAATGTTGGCACGTCTCAAACATGGTGGAGTTAAATCTAAACATATCAGTTGCGTGGGCCACAGCTTAGGAGGTCAAATTTTAGGCCACGTTGGCACGACATTCCACAACGAAACTGGCGAAAAAATATCGAAGATCTCTGCTTTAGACCCTGCCGGTCCTTGTTTTACATCGAGTGCCATAGAAAATCAGGTTCGATCGGGTGTTGCTGATTACGTAGAAGTGTATCATTGCAATTCTGGAGCTCTCGGATCCTCTAGCATTCTTGGAGATGTGGATATCTTAATGAACAGGAAAGGAGAAGCGCAACCAAGTTGTAGAACGCCCCTTCTGCCGCTCCTGTATACGTCTTCTAAAGCAGCTTCATGTAACCACAGGAGTTGCGTCGATCTCTGGACGGCATCTGTCAAGATACCTTCATTATTTCAGGCCTATAAGTGTGACTCATATGAAAATTTTAAAGCTGGGAAGTGTGTAACGAACGAAAAAACGCTAGTGGGACCTGCCAACCCTGGCAAAGCTACTGGAGAGTATTATTTATCGACTGAAGGTCACAACTTGAAAGCATTGATGTAGATGCATTTGCTTAGTTTGGGGTCAGATGGTGTTGTGTGTGAATTCTCCACCACCAATATTAGATTACCTTGAAGGAAAGTGTAATTCTGTTGGTATTTTTTTAAAAGCTGCGACTGCGGTAAAAGTCATGGACTCCGAGGTGAGCTATGACGATATAAGTCATTGGACACACCCCACAATGACGTTATATTAACCACACCCCACTATGACTAGAATACCACAAGACGTTAAAGCTACATTTCAAGACTGTTACATCAGCTCTTGCAGAGGAATCATCGTTTTTTTATTAAATTACCTCTGTTTTACGAAACTTGACTCAACCTCAATATTGTATCTTTGATACGTTTGATACCAATACAACCATATAAAATGTCTGTATCTGCCAAATTTTAGTTGAAATTATAATTATGTTAGCGCGAGTCAGTCTGAAATTGAGCGAGTGTTTGCGATATTGCAGTTAGAATTTTTTAAATTGTGACTTGATCGTATTCTCTATATTTTATTATATGGTCTTGTATATCTTAGGTCGTTTATAAATGTTATTTGAAAATAATAACTAGGCTATTAAATATTATTGATTTCAAAAATTCGATCCTTGTAGCATATCAAGCACCAATTTTCTATCGACATATCATAATTATGATATCTTGTTTTGTTTTTTTATAAGTTAATTGCGTTGTTTCCATGTTCCTATTAGAAAGTAATTAGGGACTGTAGTTTTTATAAACTGATTAAGATAAAATTGCACATTGTTTTACTTATATTGAGTAATTAAACAAATGTTAAAATTTACTTTTCTTTTTTTATTTCATAATTTATCCTATTTACATTTATGTTTCCACTGCTGGGACTCCCTTCTCTTACAAGGAAGAATCAAGGCCATATTATAGCCAATAGTCATGGCCATCGCCATCCACCACGCTGCTTAATTGTGAGTCTGTAGATAACACATGACCGGGAAGAATGTATCTTTCTTGTAATACGTGGGTATTATTATGGTGTTTTCTGTCAATATTTAAGCCAGTGATAAAAAGCCGTTGGAAAACTTGTATATCTGTGCTTTGCAAAATACGCAGAATTTAGGAGATAATAATATTAGTAAATATTGGTGGAGATTTCACACACAGCACCGTCTGAACCCAAACTAAGCAAAGCTTTTATGGAAGCCAGATATCTGATATATAACACTTATATATTTTTTAGGGCATTCTTATAATACGTACTCGTACATATAAAACAACCAGGCACAGAATTTGAATTCATCACACAAATTTAGGCACTGGGTGGGGATCGAACCCACGACCCATAGCTTCGCAGGCAGACTTACTACCAAGTAAGTTACCAGGCTAGCCAATAATAGGTGCAAGCGGGATTCAAACCCAAGACCCCACGATTGTAAAATCAGAAATTCTAGCCACTAGACCACTATTTCATAAATATTATCAATGTTATATAAACGTATGATTTATTAATTTTTTAAATGTAGTACGAAAATTTTAGGACACTTAACTAAAACTTGCATGAGGATCTAATGCGATGAGGATAAAACGCAAATTTATTTTTGTCAACATACTAGCAACTCCCGCAGTTTCAACCGCGTAGTAGTACCCTTTCCCGTTACGTTCCCGCATTTAAATATAATCTGCGTTCGAAATGTTAACACGATACGTTGAGGCGTTTCGACGTGATTGTAGTAATAACTTTTATTAATAGTAGAATTTCTTGTATGGAGTACTGTTTGCACCTTTGAAATGGATATATGAAGTATCAGCTTGAGGCTCTGGAATTGATCGAGAGGCGTGCCAAAAGGCTCATAAGCAAAGACATTCCTGTCCGAAAAAGACTTCAAAGTCTTGAAAATCGCCGCAAAATTGCCAGTTTATCGGTTTTTTATCGGCTACACTTCGGAGAGTGTGCAACAGATCTGCATGATCTTATACCTCCTTGCCCTTTTTTCTATCGTACTTATCGTAACTCGAAGAAGCTGCACCGTTTCATGGTGGATATTTCAAAGACAGGGACGAAGAGGTTTGACTCTACGTTTGTGATAAGAACGTCTAGGCTGTGAAATGAGTTGCCTGAGTGGGTTTTTCCCGATAGTTATAAACTTAGTGTCTTCAAATCGAGAGTGAATCGGTTTCTTCTAGGTAAACATGCTCCATCGTAGACCGCATCGTCGCTTAACGTCAGGCGAGAGGTCAAGCGTAAAAACCTATAAAAATTAAAAAAAACGATATTCAGTTTTCAATGAGCACAATCTCTCATACGACGACAAGAACAAGAACACATCTCACGCTACAACCTTGGAATATCTGCACAGAAATAAAAGTCTATCTCTCATAACATTTTCATCAAAGAACGAAATAATAAACAGCGTTCGATGTCTACCAATGCTTAGCCGACAAGATCACTTACTCACCTAAAAGGCTTATTAGACTTGGTTAAATATCAGAATCAGAATCAGAATATTTTATTGCGTAAACTGTGTACAAAGATGTTATACAAAATAGATAAACTCAGAAACAACAGTCTTACCCTTTGCGGGCATGCAAAAATAAAGCCTCTTTAGTATGAGGTTACAAAAAAAACAATTAAAATTAAGCATTAATTAATCTAATGAATAAAATAATTATACCTATAGTATTACATTAAAGTTATTTTACCCTGTCTAGAATCTAAACAAAAATAAACAACAGGGAGTCTACAAATAATATAGGTATAGAATTTAGGATTAACTTACATAATAAAAAAACAAAGAAAAAAGCTTATTTATCAGTCCAACGACACAAATTATGGTATTGAGATCACGTAATCATCAGGCTGAGGTTCTTAAGTATCGAGACATTACATTTTTCAATTTTACAATTATAATTTACTATTTACGTAAGTAGTACATACTAAAATATTTTAAGATTTACAATATAATTATGTTACATTAGATATGAAATTGTTGTACCCACAGTACATAATTATATTGTTCTGTGGTTGTACCTATATAATTTATTATGTTTCATTGAAATATTCTTGGAGTTTATAATATGTTTTATTTACGATATAGTTACTGAATTCAGATACAAGTTTAAAAGCAAGGTAAGTCGACTGCATTCAGGAACAAGTTTAGAAGCAAGTTACAACCAAGCAATCTGCGCTTGTCAACTCCTGCTATTGCACTGAATTCAATGGCAACATATAACGGTCATTCTCCGATTAGAAGTTTTTTCGTGTCCGGGCTTGCATAATCCGTCATATTATCAAATTGTATGTTTTTTTAACACCCCCGACCAAAAAAAGGGGTGTTATAAGTTTGACATCGATGTCTGTCTGTCTGTCTGTCTGTCTGTCTGTCTGTCTGTGTGTGTGTCTGTCTGTGGCACCGTAGAGCTCAAACGGATGGACCGATTTCAATGCGGTTTTTTTTATTCGAAGGTTGATATCCGTGCGGATGTTCTTAGCTATGTTTGGTTAATATCGATTCAAGATGGCCGCCTCCACAAAATGGCGGACAAAATATTTCTTCACAACTTATCTCAATATGGGTATCAAATGAAAGGGCTTGACTAGTAGAATACAATACATAATAACAAATCTCAAATCCAAGATGGCCGCCACCACAAAATGGCGAATTACATTATTTTTTTCACTACTACCACAATATGGGTATCAAATGAAAGGGCTTGACTAGCAGAATGTTGTACAGATTACAAATCCGAGATCCGAGGTAGTCGGGGGGTTAATCAAAATTTTTAATTTTGTTCTTGTTTATATGCTAGTTTAATTTAGTATCTAGCTGTAAACAAAGTTGTTGGCTTCTGTTTTAAATAGTGGTTAAAATAATACTAACTTTTACATTCTTATTATTTTACTTGAATTGTAGAAAACTTTCTAATTACTGTTGCATTAAATACTCGTATTAAGTTTTTGTTTTACTTTTAATAGGTTCACACTTGACTACCATCTCGCCTGATGTGAAAAGACGATGCGGTCTACGATGGAACGTGTTTACCTAGAAGTAACCGATTCACTCTCGATTTGAAGATACAAAGATTGTAACCATCGGGAAACCCCCACTCAGGCAACGCATTCCATATCCTTGACGTTCTTATCACAAAAGAAGAGTCAAATCTTTTTGTTCGTATCCTTGGAACATCAACCATGAAACGATGTTTATCCGTAACTTTATGTAATTACCATGGTCATAACATTTTGAAGTCTTATTAACTAGGAATCTACTACTCGTAATAATAGATTTACGTCTCATCTATTGCTGAATTGGTATCATTGACGTGTTTCATATTTAAAATGAAAACCTGGCACGGTAATTAGACTCAGAATGCTGATGACCGATAAATACTTAAAGAAGACTTGACGTTGTAGATGTTCCATAAAGAATTCTGCACAAATTGGGGACAGCAAAAGCTATCTTCTGCTTCAGGCTATGTGATCTATTTAAGTTCTAAATTTCAGCGTCATCCATTTTCAACCCCCCGACCAAAAAAAGGGGTGTTATAAGTTTGACGTCGATGTCTGTCTGTCTGTCTGTGTGTCTGTCTGTGGCACCGTAGAGCTCAAACGGATGGGCCGATTTCGATGCGGTTTTTTTTTATTTGAAAGTTAATATTTGTGCGGGTGTTCTTAGCTATGTTTGGTTAATATCGATTCAAGATGGCCGCCTCCACAAAATGGCGGATAAAATATTTCTTCACAACTTACCTCAATATGGGTATCAAATGAAAGGTCTTGACTAGTAGAACACTGTACACTATGAAAAAATTCAAATCCATGATGGCCGCCACCACAAAATGGCGAATTTTTTTTTTTCACTACTACCTCAATATGGGTATCAAACGAAAGGGCTTGACTAATAGAATACTTTGCACTATGACAAATTTCAAATCCAAGATGGCCGCTACCAAAAAATGGCGAAATACATTTATTTTTTCACAACTACCTTAATATGGGTATCAAATGAAAGGGCGTTACTAGTAGAATGTTGTATAGATGACAAAACCGAGGTAGTCGGGGGTTAGTCAAAATTTTTTAATTTTGTTCTTGTGTTCTTACGACATCATTGATCTTGAGATGAGCTACCAGCTGAGTAGCCTTAACGTAGGACGATTTCACCGAGTGCTAGCTGAGCCTGCGTCAGACGCGGCCAGAGACCTGGGTTTCTACCGCCAAACTAAATTGGCTTTGGCATTGCTATTGACATCTCTATCATTTCAAACGAAAAGAAAAGAGAGAAATATGAAAGATAAGACAGTTTTCGTTCGGCGGTAAACCCCCTGTTCCCCTGTGGCTCACCTCAACTGACCATCTTACATGGTGAAATAGCCCTTAACGTGTCCTTTTAATACCTCTTTTTTACTCACCGTTGTTAGTAACAAACCAATCATAATAAAAAATGGGACTGCCATGTGACACGTCTAAAAGTCCTAGTAAAAAAAATAAAAAAAAATTTTTTGATCAACATATATCAAAACATTCTTCTCCATCTTCGACATCCAAAAGATTTGTTGGATAATGTGAATCTGTCTAATTAGTGAAGTTATCTACAACACCAACCAACAACTGGTAAACTTGCCGCGTAGTCTGAACAACTCTTACCTAAAGGTCAAATCACACCAAAGAAGCAGCGGTGCGCAGCGCAGCGACGAACAAAACATTATTTTAATTATTACAATACATTATAATAGATACTATAGGGTTTTGTAGGGATTCTTTCAGCCTGGGGAAATGCCACACCTTTGCCAGCTATTCTATCACAAAGCAGTAACATAAAAACAACACTGTGTTCCGGTTTAAAGTCAAATGTTTCTAGTGAAATTCCAGGACATAGAGATAAAATATCATACACCTCTTGGGATGAGCGCAGTGCTATAACAATTTGGATTTTTCATATTGCAATAGCTGCTATGGGCAGTCATGTTGCTTACGATCAGGCACATGACCTATTCGTCTCATCACTCTGTATATACTTAAAATACGTAGAATCGCAAGATAAATTTGAAAAATCGCGCGCCAGCTCGCGACTCTTCGAACACTGCGACGACTCGGCAGCATGCGATTTATCAAGTGATACGAGTACTTTGTACAAAAAATGAAAATAAGGTTTTAAATCGCATTAAATTGAAACTGCTTGTTGCTACGCGTCGCTGCTCGTTTTGTGTGAGTTGAGCCTAAAGCAGCAAGCGATCTGGCTTTTAGAGTATCAGCCAGCGCATGTAATGCGATTCTCGTTAAAAGTTGGTCGGCGCCTGAACGTGTCACTTTCTTCAAAATAATTGATAAACTAGCTAGATCCTACGGCCTACCTCTATTGAGATACCGACTTTCTATTGAGATATAATCGACGCCACAGTTATTTAGAGATATTAACTGTAATTTTATGGTTCAATTACTAGTATAATAATTCCGGGATATTTGAAGTGGTGGAGCTAGTCTTCAATGGTTTGGTTTCATTAACTAGAGGTAAGACTTTTCGCAGAGTCCATCTGAGGAAGTACTTTGGCACACCTTTACACCTTTGGCAGTTATTCTACCGCAGAGCAAAATGAAGGGCAATGTTTCCATAGAAATTACAGGGGATGGAGATAAAACATCATCTACGAATATGTGTGGGTGACAAACGCAGTGGAGTTCTGGTTAATGTTCCAGGCAAACTCTTGGCAGAGTCCGCCAGGGGAAGTACCACGCCTTTGCCAGTTATTCTACCGCCAAGCAGTAATGTGCAAACAATACTCTGTTCCAGTTTGAAGGGCAATGTTTCCAGAGAAATTACAGGACTTAGAGGTATAACATCTTAGATCTCTGGGTGACGAGCGAAGTGCATGCTAGGTAATGATTTGGACTCTTTATGTTCCAATAGCTGCGTGTCACTGTGCTGTTATGTGGCAGGCATGTCGCTTACCATCAGGCACATGTCCTGCTCGTCCCGTCACTCTTTACTATAAAAATATATGTAAGTATATTTCGTGCACTATGTCCATCGCTCCACCATATAACAACGGTATATAACAAATAAATATCCCGTAATTAAATAATACTAGTGTAGTTAACATAATAGCTAACAAAAACAAAATTAAAAATTTTGATTAACCCCCGACTACCTAAGATTTGTTATCTGTACAACATTCTACTAGTCAAGCCCTTTCATTTGACACCCATATTAAGGGAGTTGTGGAAAAAGAAATGTATTTCGCCATTTTGTGGAAGCGGCCATCTTGGATTTGAAATTAGTTAAAGTCAATGTATTCTACTTTACCCTTTCGTTTGATACACACATATTGAGGTAGTAGTGAAAAAAAAATATAATACGCCATTTTGTGGTGGCGGCCATTTTGGCTTAGATTTTTTTAATAGTGAGTAGTATTTTACTAGTCAAGCCCTTTCTTTCATTTGATACCCATATTGATGTAGGATGTAAAGAAATATTTTGTCCGCCATTTCGTGGAGGCGGCCATCTTGAATCGATAATAACCAAACATAGCTAAAAACATCCGCACGGGTATTAACTTTCAAACAAAAAAACCGCATCGAAATCGGCCCATCCGTTTGAGCTCTACGGTGCCACAGACAGACACACACACAGACAGACATCGACGTCAAACTTATAACACCCCTTTTTTTGGTCGGGGTTTAAAAAAGTGTCGTAAAGTTTTACAAAAACGATGTTAAGAAAAAATTTATTTCAATTGAATATCTTAGATAATTATGTTTTTACATCAGTTTTACATGATAAGGTGCGTAGTAACTTGGTTTTATTTCTTTGCTTTTTTGCGAAGTTTATCTAATTTATTTGTTTCTATATTATTTGTAAAACATAACGAAACAGTTGTATCTACTTATTGGAAATTGAAAGAAAATTTGTGCATTGTTGTAGAACTAATTTTATTAAATTAATGTATTTAAAAATTGTTTATCAGTCTGACATACACATAAAACAATAATAGGCAACTGACCGGCAGTTACAGAAAATAGGAACTTATATGAGTATAAATCATTACATCAAAGTTTTCAGGTCGTACATAGCGGTTGAAAAGTAATATACTCCTTTGGCAGTGCCCGGATTTCCTGTACCCGCAACAGTTCTATCGTTGGTCAAACAGTGGCCTGCCTTAAACTCTTCGTAGGATTCACAGCTGTAAGCCATGAACAAGTCTGGATTCTTCACGGATGCAGTCCAGAGATCGACGCAGGTTCTGTGAGCGCAAGCGGCCGCTTTGCCTGAGGCGTACATGACGGGCATCATGGGGGTTCCGCAGTGGGGTTGTGAGGCGCCGTTCTTGTTGACGATGAAGTCAGCGTCGGCGAGGATGTTGGACGAGCCGAGAGCGCCCGCGTTGCAGTGGTACACCTCGACGTAGCTGGCCACGCCGGCACGCACCTGCTCCTCAGGCGCGCTTCGAACGAAACACGGACCTGCGGGGTCCAGCGCGCTCACACGACTCACAAATTTGCCCGTCATATCCAGGAACTTACTACCCAAATGGCCCAAAATCTGTCCGCCCAAACTATGCCCCACACACTCAATATTTCCAGCGCTCACTCCACCCATGCTGATCTTGGCCCACATCTCCCCAAGAGCTTTTCCTATGTAGTGTATGTGTGTAACTGCCCGCTCGTAACCCCTCATATTGCCATGGTGGTTGTTGGTATAAGCAGAATGATCAGGGATAATCAAGTAGCTGTTAGGATGCGTCTTGTAAGCCTCCCTCATTTGTTTCTCGATGTCGTGGTTGATGTGTGATGTGAATCCTCCGACGAACATGATGAACTTCCTGTTTTTGTCCAGGTTTTCGATGTCGAGGATTCCTTGAGCTGCGTCGTTGATGAAGAAAGAAGTATTGAAGTCGTTGGCGAAATCGAAAAAGTAGATTTTAATGCCGCTGACGTCCAAATTCAAATTTCTGTCTTGCACACCTGCAGAAAAAAAAAAAAAAAAAAATATTAATTGTCAAGTAACTCTATCGTTTACATATTTGGGAATATGGTGAAAGTCTTAGTGAAAGTCTCTCTTTCAGTTTTGTTAATATTAACACAAATCTAAAGTAATAAAAGTGAGACCTATATAAAAAGCTATAAATTACACGAGTAATAATGACTCATGTTTAAAAAATATGCCAAAATTGCTGAAAAACTTGAGCTTCTTATTAACATTTAACCAATACTTACAAGTAAGAACTCGCGGCGAGTTGAGAGCTGCACTGAACGGTCCATACTTGTCCCAGTCTCCCCTTTCGATCGCGTAAACACACGCGACAATTACAGTAAAAAGACAAACTTTCACAAACATTTTATATACGATTATATTTTATTTAGTATTATAAATTGAATAGTTCAATATTTTTAATACATTACAATATTTCTCGTATAATGTTATGTGAAGTGACTTCACTTCAGGTTGAGAGCTGATTTGCTAGTGACATTGTAGGTCAAGAGCAGCTTTATAAACGAAGGATTATAATGAGGGTTAGTCACTCAAAGATCTCGTTTGTTATGCTGTAGGGGAAACTGACGTAGTGTGTTAAAGTTGCGTCGTAAGCTTGTCATTTGACGCGGCACAGGAAAATATAGGTGTAAAATATTACTAAGAAAAATGTACCTACTATAGCTCAGTGCATTATGACGCTAGTGGCCTACTATATGAGTGTCTAGGTAGTAAACATAGTTTTATACTTAAGTGAAAATGAAACCACGAAAATAGTTTTATTGTGAAAGTATCACCTCGCGGTAAAGAATTTATATTAAGTACATTAAATATGAATTGTTTTATTTTATATTTAAATTTACTGTATTTATTACCTAAAGTAAATGACAATGAAACTACACACTACAACATACCTAACTAACTTTTTACACTATCTGAACTATTCATAGACCAATGAAAGTCTGAAGATAATAAAGATGGTTAATCCCACAACCAGTCGGAAGCGTACCTAGTATGATGGCATTACCAAGCTGCAATCTATTTCATGGTAAAAAAATTAGTTGTCTGTAAAGTCGTTTGGTTTACTGACAATTGTTTAACGTGACAACGTCGTAACAAAACATTGACAGATGCAGCGCAAGCGTACAATGAGCGTAACGGGACATAACGGGACATTTTTTCGTGCATGCAGCTGGCGTTCATCGATTTATTAGACGTTGTCACGTCATAATTGGTACAATAAAAGTTAAAATATACTTAGTAATCATTAATGATATTCTCCTTGGACGCTGCAAAGTTGCGTCGCTGTCTAAAGTGATTTAGACTTGATTTCAATATATGTATTTTTGTTTTTATTTTATTTTTATTTTTAGTTGGGAATACAGGTTTTTTTTCACAATATAAGGAAAACTAATTAGGTAGCAATAAAATTCCAATTCATACGAAAAGAAAGATAAGATAGATGGAAATAGAGGTATAAAGCCACTTTTTGTCCACACCGCTGGGATTTGGGATCTTCTCTCACAAGGAGAGAGTCAAGGCCAAGTCAAGGATGACGCGCCATTTTTTTCAGAATTGTTATTACAAAACAAAAAATATTATTATTATCTAAGCATTTTATTACTCAGAGGGAGGGATCTCGACTAGTAAACCGTGCGCGGACAGCTAATGCGTATTTTTTTTTTAATAAAGAGTAACGAGAAGTTCGTGACATGTGCCTGATGGTAAGTAACATGCCTGACACATAACAGCACAGTGACACGCAGCTATTGTACCATGAAGAGCCCAAATTATTACCTAGCACCGCACTGCGCTCATCGCCCAGAGATTTAAGATGTTATATCTCTAAGCCTGGTAATTTCTCTGGAGACATTGCCCTTCAAACCGGAACATACTCATGTTTGCATGTTGCTGCTTGGTGGTATAATTGCTGGCTAAGATGTGGTACTTCCCCAGGCGGACTCTGCCAAAAGTCCTACTACTACAAAACTAGTACTAATTGAAAACTATCTTTGACAGGTCTCTTTGCGTGTTAGAAACGCCTCATTGGTGAAATGTCTTCGAATCTCCGGTTGTCTGTATCGTATTGCGAACTGACTACCCGCCTCCTTTGCTGAATTATTGTCATTTAAGTACATATGTGTAGAACGCCCAAAAACGTAACTACTGTTGCTCACAGAACACAGACACTGAAGTTGTTTGATTTTGTAATAGGTGCCAATACTTTTCGATTCTAGTGACATCCTACACTTTACAGATAAATTGGTCGAACTGTTCTTATCTATACTAATATTATAAAGCTGAAGAGTTTGTTTGTTTGTTTGTTTGAACGCTAGGATCTCGGGAAGTACTGGTCCGAATTGAAAGATTATTTTTCTATTGGATAGTCCATTTATCGAGGAAGGCTTTAGGCTATAGAAAATAACTCTACTATTAATTGAAGCGGAGCATAAAACAAGAATGTAACAAAATCCGGAAAAAATATTCCCCTTTTGAGAGTTTTCGTACGTTTCGTGCTTTGACATGACACATGACAGCATGTGTCAAAGATTGTGTCATTGAATTTCAGTAATCTGTGCATTGAATTTAAACCTTTGCTATTTTTTTTTTCTAAATCTGAGTTGGTACGACTAATTTCCGACAGGTGGCGTAGCAGGTAGCTGAAGAGGTTTTTTGTTTGAAATCGATATTCTCAGGAATGAGTGAACCGATTTCAGTCATTCTTTCACCGTTGGATATGAACGGGATCCCGATGAGTGCTATATAATATACCACGGGCGAAGCCGGGGCGGGCATCTAGTTATTTATATATACGTCATGTTATACTGACCATAGAAGTAGCACTGCTACGTAGGCATTATTTTCGTTACTCTTTTCGTTACTCTTGACGAGTTGTGTACACGCGTCTGCAAACAGGAAGACTATCCTAAGTAGACAATGAACTTGCACACCTCGGAGTACACTATTGTAAAAAATTGAAAATTTTAAAGTGGTTTTGTCAGTTTGTGACTAATTTCAATTTCAAATTTATACTCAAGCTTTTGTGTTTTGGAAACCGTAATTTATTTGTTTTTCCTCTTTTGTTGACGTGACGACGTCTAATAAATCGATGAACGTCGGCTGCATGCACGAAAAGTGACCCGTTACGTCACTTACGTCCCGTTACGCTCATTGTACGCTTGCGCCGCATCTATCAATGTTTTGTTTTGACGTTGTCACGTTAAACTATCCGTCCGTAAACCAACCGACTTTACAGACAATAAACGTATTTTTTTTATTTGGAATTACGGTTTTCAAAACACACAAGCATGAGTAAATAGCTGTATAAATTTTTAATTGTAATTCCTAACCAAAAATAAGATATTTGAGATCAAAGTGTTCAGTAACAAAACAATAGTTTCATATTATGTAAAGACCTAATGTAATTGTCTACACAAAAAAGTGGTCAAGTGCGAGTTGGACTCGCCCATGAAGGCTTCCGTAGCAGCAAGTAACGTAATATAAAAGTTCTTGTAGGTAGTTCGTTGTTACTTTAATCAGTGTTTTAACAATAGTGAATTCATGACGTATTAAAATAAAACTACTTACTAGATCTCATTCAAAACAACTTTCATTGAAAGTTTACATGGTAATGTACATCATAATTTTTTTTAGTTTTATCATACTCTTATTTTAGAAGTTACAGAGGGGGCACACATTTTTCCACTTTGGAATAGAATCTTGCGCAAACTATTCAGTTTAGAAAAAAAAATGTTAGAAACATGCAGACAGACAGACAGACGTGACGAATCTATAAGGGTTCCGTATTTTGACATTTGGCTACGGAACCCTAAAAATGAAGGAGGTCTTTACTCGATAAAAGTTGATCAACATGACCTTGATCAACAGAGAAAAATAAGAGGAAATAAATATTACGAATCAATTTTTAGTGTTTTTATGTATTTCGTTTCATTGTTCTCAGTGTAAATGTTTTATTAAGGAATTAAATGAGGTTTTATAAAATATTATACTCGTACTAGATGTCCCCGGCTTCGCCTGTGGTACTTTTATACTGTTAAAATTTGATAGTTCAGTACATCAAATGAAACATGTAAGTAGCGCCATCTGTTGATAGGATTAGGATGCGAGGACTACGATCGCTCAATCACTTTAGATTACCTTTTTTAGCCTAAGATGAATGATTGATAATTCAATAAACTCTCTCTTCTTGTTCTGCCACCGTGCAAGCAACGTATTTTAGCGTTTTATTGTATACTGAGGGATATCCAAGGATGAAATATTTTTTGAGATCGGTTTAGTAATTCCTGAGAATATCGCGTTGAAACAAAAAACCTCTTCAGCTACCTGCTGCGACATCTGTCGAAAATTGGTCGTACCAACACATGCAGTAACGGCAACGCATGGTACAAAAGCTGTCAAAAAGGACTATTTTTCCGATTTTTGTTACATTCTTCATTCATGCTCCGCTCTTATTGACAGTAGCGTAATGTTATATATCCTATAGCCTTCCTCGATAAATGGACTATCCAATAGAAGCATTATCTTTCAATTCGGACCCGTAGATCCTGAGATCCTAGCGTTAAAACAAACAAACATGTTCTTCAGCTTTATAATATTTATTACCTCTAAGTAGTATAGATTATTATTGTCTACACACATTCTTAGTTAGTACTCGTAGATAGGATAAATATTATGTACTTAACATTAATGTATAATAGGACAAATTATAGATTAATATTATGAACACATCAAAATAAGGAAACAGGAAGAAGGCAAACTGTGTAAGCCATAATTGCTAAATAAAATGAGACCGCATGTGTCGGGAGCTTATGCGAGGAACTCCTTGAGCCTGCGTCATCTAAGTCATTATTCAGTGTTGTTTACAGCGGCGCGTGCGCAGCTCTGACGCGCCGGCGCTTGAAAGACGTATTCCAAGAATATGGCATAAACATGATGTGGCCTAAACTAACAGCACGAGCTATGCGAGTGATTCATACAATTCACCATTACATAAATAAATTATACTAGCGGCCCATTCCGGCTTCGCTCGAATATTGTCACATAAAGCCCATTAATCGAAATAAAAACTATCCTATCTTTTAAGTTGGATCCATCTACACACGGTGTCCAAATTTGATTAAAATCGGATAAGTGGTTTAGGAGTCCATTGAGGACAAACATTGTGACACGAGATCTATAAATATTAAGATTATACAAAAGCACAATATGTAAAAATTTAATTTTTAAAGTTGACTCTTTGAATTCTTCTGTCAAAACATTAAAAAAACATATTATTAGCATGGACGTATGAAAAAGTCGGACTTAGTCTCGCTAAAACAAAGACTGTATCTATCAAGTCGGCCACATAATATGCACGTGTGCGCATTTAGGCTGTCACGCACACATAAGTGGGTCATTACACGCGCTACTTGTGTATTGTGTGCGTGTCAGCCTATCAGTGAAAACCTGACAACGCACACGTGCTAATGTGGCCGATTCTAGTGACACAGTTTTTGTTTTAGCGAAACTACATCCAACTTTTTTATACGTCTATATTAATTATTGGATACATATTCGACATTAAAAACTAAGCTATTCTAAAAAAACCGATTGAGCTTCACTTTCCGGTTCCGTTCTTCATGCCATTTCTTAGATTAAAGCGTCATCACAACACTCTCACAGCAAAAGCACAAATATGTCACTATCTTATTAATACTATAAATGTAACTTCGATTCAGTGATCAATTTAAGATTGTGTTTGGCATTCGCAATATCTTGAAAAGAGTAGAAGATAGTGGTATAGTAGTGGATCTTAATGATAACAAGAACAAAATTAAAAATTTTGGTTAACCCCCGACTACCTCGGATCTCGGATTTGTAATCTGTACAACATTCTGCTAGTCAAGCCCTTTCATTTGATACCCATATTGTGGTAGTAGTGAAAAAAATAATGTAATTCGCCATTTTGTGGTGGCGGCCATCTTGGATTTGAAATTTATTATTATGTATTGTATTCTACTAGTCAAGCCCTTTCATTTGATACCCATATTGAGATAAGTTGTGAAGAAATATTTTGTCCGCCATTTTGTGGAGGCGGCCATCTTGAATCGATATTAGCCAAACATAGCTAAGAACATCCGCACGGATATCAATCTTCGAATAAAAAAAACCGCATTGAAATCGGTCCATCCGTTTGAGCTCTACGGTGCCACAGACAGACACACACACAGACAGACAGACAGACAGACAGACAGACAGACAGACAGACAGACAGACCGACAGACAGACAGACAGACAGACAGACAGACATCGACGTCAAACTTATAACACCCCTTTTTTTGGTCGGGGGTTAAAAGTAGTTTGAACAGCATAAGACCTCTTAAAATCGTGTCCGTAAGATACGAGTCGGTTCGCGTGGATTTCTAAGGGTTACCATAAGTAGCCCACTAAATGTTCCCACTGCTGGGAGTCTTTTTTCGCAAGGAGTCAAGACCATAATCCTCCACGCTGGCCCAGTGCGGGTTGGTGGATGATTGTATATACTTGTCGATTTTCTCGCGATGTTTTCCTTCACCGTTTTAAGTTAGTGGCATTACGCACATGACTTCGAAATGACAGTGGTTCGCGTGGGATTTGAACCCGGGAGCTCCAGATCGGCAGTCGCCGTTCTTCCAACTAGAGCGTAATTTGCATACATAAACATTGGCTTAAATTATATTTATTTGCAGATTTAACGAACACATTTGTAACTGTTATCAAACTCGAAACAGCTTATATTCACCACTATGTACATATTTGAGTTTTTTTTCAGTGGGCAGCGCCTTTATTAACAAAACTAAAATACAATGAAAACTACACTACAAACTACAAACCTACCTACTTAACTAACTATGACGTGTTATTATATATATATATATATTGACGTGTAAATTGTACATTTATCAATAAAGAACTTTGACTTTGACTTTGACTTTGACTTTGACTACTTACTGAAATATGACATATACTACTTTTTATCAAAATTAAGATTAAAAAAAAAAGATATGAGTAAAGCCACAGGACGCTGTTAGTTTCG
Organism: Ectropis grisescens; assembly: GCA_017562165.1. Lineage (NCBI taxonomy): Eukaryota > Metazoa > Arthropoda > Insecta > Lepidoptera > Geometridae > Ectropis > Ectropis grisescens. The sequence continues at coordinate 22,688,162 of CM029783.1, forward strand.
AATGCTTAATGTAGCTATATGTTTTGTAATGTAGCTATTGAATTCAAATGTTTGCACTGTGTCTGGGTGCTTCTATTTGTAATAAGAATGTATTTAAAAATATATATGCATTATATCAGCTATCTGGCCGCCCTAGCTTTGCTTAGTTTGGGGTCAGATGGTGTTGTGTGTGAATTGTCCTCCTATATTTATTATTTATGTTATTATATACTTTCTATTTACGTCATAATCTAGTCAATGTTTTATAAGACATCGTTTAATTTCTAGTTTCTTTAAGTTATGTCGGAGCCAGGTGCTTCGATGTCATCAACGGGAAATGTAGGTATTATATATAGGTAGTAATATAGCAGGCGGAAACAGGAATGTTATTGAGATATATGTCAGTTGTATATACTATACATTTTGTGATAATTTTGAAAATAGCTTACTCGTTGTTAGTGCTATGTACTTACAGAGGTATTTTGAAGATCCACTACATATAAATAAATACATTGAGTTTATCTGCAGAGACATATTTTTATTTAGCTTTCGACTGTATTGAATTTTAAATATATTTAACTACATACAGCCCCTTTACAGATGAAGATATTGAAAACACAAATATTTATTTTCCAAATACGTGGGACACTGAGAGGCTCAATAATACTTAGGTTTAAGCGATACTGAAGATACAATTTAAAGCCACTCTGTACAGAAACGCTGTTTGTTCATGAACCCCAAACTAGGCAAAGCCGGTATCTTGAGACTCAAGTGCAAATTTGCTAGTTGCGCTGCAAAAATGACATAAGTAGAGTCACAATTTACATATTTTTCTTCTTTTACACTTGACCCTCTCGCCTGACGTTGAGCAACGATGCGGTTTACGATAGAGCGTATTTACCTAGAAGAAACTGCTTCACTCTTGATTTGAACAGTCAAACAACGTATTCCACTGCAAAGAAACGATGTTGCTTTTCGGGCTTTGAGCAGTCTGATAGAAACAAAATTACAACGTAGGATTGTAACAATTCTTATACTTCATAGTATATAACTCTTGTTAATAAGTGCAGTGCAGTGTTACATAATGATTTAAAATGAGCATGTTTCATTAGCTGCGTAAAACTGTGTTGATATGGGCACATGAGTTGCTTACCATAGGGAACAGGTTCTACTCGTCCCGTCACTCTAAGCTATAAAATATTTTTAATCTAGAGTACCTATAAAAACTGCACTAATCTAACTTAAAGTGTAAAACAGGTTTAGAGGTAAAAAACATGGCATTCCTTACGTCGCGTGCACTGGCAAAACAATGAATAGGTAATAAATGCATGTGCTAGAGCTTTTTATAACACTTCATTACATTAAATAACGCAGCAGTAGGTATATGTACACAAGGTGTAGTTATGTAGTATCATTATCATCAGCCGCAAGACGTCCACTGCTGCTCCCCCCTAGATTTCCACAACGGACGGTCCTGCGCAACCTGCAACCAGTGGTTTCCAGCATTCCAGCGACCTTTGTGAGGTCATCTGTCCATCTAGTGGGAGGCCGTCCAACACTGCGTCTTCCGGTTCGTGGTCGCCACTCGAACCTTTCTTCCCCATCGGTTGTCGGTTCTGCGAGCGATGTGGCCTGCCCATTGACACTTCAGCTTGCTTACTCTTTGAGCTATGTCGGCCACTTTCGTTCTTTTGCAATTTTTCTGATATTTTTAAATATTTCACACCACTATAAATATATATCTCTTGCACGACAGTAATTTTCGACCAAGATTAGAGATGATTTTTTTAATATTTCACACCACTATAAACATATATCTCTTGCACGACAGTAATTTTCGACCAAGATTAGAGATGATTTTTTTAAATATTTCGCACCACTATAAATATATATCTCTTGCACGACAGTAATTTTCAACCAAGATTAAAGATGCTACAGAAATACAATTTTAAATAATTTATTTTGCCAAAAAAACAATAACTGACTTTAATTTAAATTTAAATTCAGGCATACACCAAATTCAATAGGAAGCAAAAGTCATCGAGGTATCGAAAGTAAATTTTAGTGGTACTTTATTCATATTTCCATAACCAGTATACCTATTTCGATAAAATGTTTATGGGACCACCTCTGAACTACCAAACCACCTCTGGTCTGCAAAACGAAAAAAGAACCATTAAAATCGATTCAGAATTGGCGGTGCTATCAAGTAACATATAAATAAAAAAAACGTACCAATAGCAGTCGACCAGGAGTGTACAAATTGTATTTTATGAGCAAATAAATATGTTGCGTTGCGCTCGCTCTACTTATATGAATATATTAAACATGTAACTCGATCACGTTGTCATATGTTTGAAAAACAAAATAAATAATTATTGAATTACCTCGACGTTTCGACAGCAAGCTATAACGCAGCCGAAGCGTCGAGGTAATTTGATAATAATTAACATCGCGATTAATTCCTATACGTACCTATAATTTTTTTCATATGAGTACAAATCGCGAAAGCTTAAGTACCTGTACCTAGTCTTAAAGTATCATGAAAAAAATCGAACAACAATATACATATCTATATATTTTTAAATAAAGAGTGACGAGACGAGCAGGCCATTTGCCTGATGGTAAGTATCACACCTGCAACATAACAGCACAGTGACATGCAGATATTGAAACATGAAGAGCCCGAATCATTTCCTAGCACTACACTGCGCTCGTCACCCAGAGATCTAAGATGTTAAGACCTCTAAAGCCTCTAGACCTCTAAGCCCTGTAATTTTTCTGGAAACATTTCCCTTCAAACCGGAACACAGTAATGTTTGCACACTTCTGTTTGGCGGTAGAATAACTGGCAAAGGTCTGGTACTACCCCAGGCGGGCTCTGGCCAGAGTCCTAGCACTACCTACAAAGTGATATAATATTTACATAAACTGAATTGATAATTTCTGATTAAACAAACTTTGATTTCAGTAAATGTTTTACCCGTGCAAAGCCGGGAGGCACCGATAGTAAACAAGGCGGAAAATGACACAATTACATGTGCGTTATATGACTTCAATTACACAAGCGTAATTATTGTCTTTAAGGAAATAATAAGACAAATAATTGTGACCAATACCAATGTGTTTTGATTTTATTCTCATATAAAAGGCCGTGCTAACTCAGTCACAGCATTAAGTTTAGTGACTTCCGTCACTTCACATAACATGTGCGAGAAATATTAAAAAGTATTTAATATATTGATTATTCAATTTAAAAATACTTAAAAAAATATAATCGTACCAAAATGTTTGTGAAAGTATGTTTGTTCGCTTTTATTGTGGTGTGCGTATACGCTTTGGAGAGGGGAGATTTGGATAAATATGGACCGTTTGCAAATGGTCTTTACTCACCCCGAGTGCTCAACTGTAAGTATATTAAATCCATAAGAATGTTTTAACGTTTCCCGATACGTTTATAAGAAGTTTGTGCTTCGATATCTCAAGATGTATCCGGGATACATTAATACTAGTATATTTTTCCCAGACCCTCTTTTCATTTGCAAACATTTGTACAGTCCAACTTTAGTTAATTCATTGAAAAACCATTTCTAAGATTCTAATTAAAAATTTTTGCTGCTTTAATAAGGAAAAAACAAATTCATAAATTCTAATTTAACTTTTTTGTTATTAAAATATGTACCTATATGTTAAGAAATCGAAAAATAATCTGATATCAACATTTCTAACAACAACGATTTCTTGAAAATGACTTTATCACTAGATTTGTTAACTAATTCAATGTCTTTTTCGACAGGTGTACATGACAGGAGCTTAAACTTGGACGTGAGCGGTATTATCATCTACTTTTTTGACTTCGCCAACAACTTCAACACATCCTTCTACCTCAACGAAGCTGCGCAAGGAATCCTCGACATCAAAAACCTGGACAAAAGCAGAAAATTCATCATGTTCGTCGGAGGATTCACATCACACATCAACCATGTCATCGAGAAACAAATGAGGGAAGCCTACAAAACGCATCCTAACAGCTACTTGATCATCCCTGATCATTCTGCCTACACTAACAACATAATAGGCAATATTAAAGGTTACGAGCGATCCATTACTCATATCCACTACATTGGCAAAGCTTTGGGAGAGATGTGGGCCAAGGTTAGCTTGGGAGGAGTGAGTGCAAGCAACATTGAGCTTGTTGGACACAGTTTAGGTGGGCAGATTCTGGGCCATGTTGGTTCAACTTTTAAGAACATTACGGGGGTGTTGGTGAAGCGAGTGAGTGCCCTGGATCCTGCTGGTCCGTGCTTCGTGAAGGCTGCGGTACAGGAACAGGTTCGCAGTGGAGTGGCCCGCTACGTCGAGGTATACCATTGCAACGCGGGCGCTCTCGGCTCCTCCAACATCCTCGGAGACGTCGACTTCATCATCAACAAAAACGGCGAAACCCAACCTAACTGCGGCACCCCCATGATGCCAGTCATCTACGGCTCCTCAAAAGCCGCATCCTGCGCCCACAGAACCTGCGTTGACCTTTGGACTGCATCCGTGAAAGACCCCAAGTTATTCACAGCGTACAGTTGCGAATCCTACGAGAACTTTAAGGAAGGAAAATGCTTGTCAAACGACCAAACAACACCAGGACCAGGAAATCCTGGTAAAGCAAAAGGAATCTACTACTTCGAAACCGCAAAGTACGACTTGAAAACTCTGATGTAATACATTCATGGTATTTCCATGGTTCAGTTCCTATACTTCCTCATTGCTGTATCACTGCCTATTTAAATCAGTATTGTTTTGAAATACATTGAGGACATTTGTCATCTAATTAATTTATTGTTTTTATACACTATAAATTATTGGATTAAATAAATGATCGCCAAATGAACGATTTGTATTTATTATAATGAACCACGGTGGTCTACATAGTGATAATAAGGTCCGGTCTCACAATCGTGAGGTCCTCGGTTTGAATTCCATTAAAACCTCAAACAATAGACTTTCAAAAACCTTCAAATATAAACTAATCATAATGAATCTTGAAATTATTCAGAGTTAAACAAAATGTCTGTGTACAGGATTACGCATACTTTATTTAATACACCGATACATAGACTCACTACTGCAGAACTACGTAGGACGACTGAATACGCCGAAATTAATGAGTGACTATTATGGACTACTTTTACTATGAAACGAATCCTGAAATCGCTCAAAACAAACATAACAAAACACATTTTCTAAAATTTAAACAGCATTTTTGTTCGAAGTTGATTTTTATTAATTTCAGGGTTGGGTCCATGTTAAAAAGTGTTCGTAATCTTCCTACCCTTTCTGTTTAGTAAAAGTTCTTTGTGATCCTGTTTAGATAGCTAAGCAAACAATAATACAAATTATTGGAGAAGCGACACCTGAAAAAAGTTCGGAAAAATTTACAAGCCTTATTAGTTATATTTTGTTTAATATTTTCTCTATAGAGTTAATAAAAGAATTCTCTAAAGATGTTTATTTAAGTATCATATTTTATGAATAACAAAAAATAAATATAATTTAAAAACTCCAAAAAACCCGTCTGCATAATAAGCGAACCAAACTACGTACCTATGTACAATTGTACATATTATAAATACTGAAAATAATAAAACAAGCACTAAGATATCTGGTGGTCTAGAATTCTTAAATGTGTTATTTAATTAATACTGGATATTGCAGAAAATAAAATAAAATTATTCTAGTAAAGGAACATAACAACTGAACAGTCGGAATCCATTGAACAATTAGATTGGCTGTAGAATAACAATGGATTAGGAATATTGTGAGGTCGGATAGGGGCAGACAGACAATGGAGTCTAACTGCAGTATAAAGTATGTGAAAAAATTCTGTCTAATTGAGACCATTTGATTTGGGAAGCCTTACTAACCTCACGTACGCTTTGTGTAAATATTTATAGTTATTATTGATAGTGGTAGGACTCTTGGCAGAGTCCGCCTGGGGAAGTACCACGCCTTTGCCAGTTATTCTACCGCCATGCAGTAATGTGCAAACATTACTGTGTTCCGGTTTCAAGGGCAATGTTTCCAGAGAAATTACTGTGCTTAGAGATACGGCATCTTAGATCTCTGGGTGACGAGCGCAGTGCAGTGCTAGGTAATGATTTGGACTCTTCATGTTCCAATAGTTGTGTGTCATTGTGCTGTTATGTGGCAGGCATGTTGCTTACCATCAGGCACATGCCCTTCTCGTCTCGTCACTCTTTATTTAAAAAAAAAGCTAGTTCCTGTTTATAGCCTGTGTTGCCAGACTGCATGCCTCAGCAATCTCTATTGGCACAAGTTACAGTAAACTCATTACCTGCCTTGATAAGGTCTTATCAATGATTGGTGGATATTTCTAGATACGTGCAGCGTCTTCACCATAGTAGAAGTCCTACGGCAAAATTGTCGAACTAAATAATTTTGATACAATTGAAATTGTTTATGTTTATGAAATACGGCAGTGGCACTAAACATTACAGATGACGCTGAGTAACCGTCGTGATGAAATAAACAGATGTGCGTAGGCTGTTAGTCAGGTTAGTCTGAACACAACTTTGTTTTTAATCTCACAAGCGGACAAAAAGTTGTAAAAGAAGAAAAAATATATAGTCACTAGTGTAATCTAAAATTGCAAAAATAGTTAAGTACGGTCACATAAAAAACAGTGAATTCACGTGTATGTGTGTAGTGAAAGATCTAAAATGTGTGTGTAATCTTTTTGTGCATGTAATGTTTTTTTAGATGGTAATGTTTGTTCTAAAAAGGTAAACAAACCAAACTTTTTCATAAGATCACCATTTTCTGACAGGGAACGAATTTGTAGAGTTCCCACAGTAAAGTATTTAACAAAGCTTCATAACACATAACATTTGCAACAAAATCTACAAACATAATTTATGTGATAACACAAATGTTTTATTCAAATAAATTTATGTATTGAGAATATTGATTATGAATAGTAAAAAAAATTACTAGTAAAGATTATGAACTGAAATTATAATATTCGAAATAGGTATATATCTAAATCAATAATTTAAAATCATCTCGTTCAGTCAATAATCTAATCCATGATCGATAAATACGTGGGATACGGCCCATCCGTTCGAGCTCTACGGTGGCACAGACAGACACACACACAGACAGACATCGACATCAAACTTATACCACCCCTTTTTTGGTCGGGGATTAAAAAAAGAATAAGCCTAGACGATTGAGTTGGCGTTTTAAAATTCCCGGCAGCGTTCAAAAATGTTTTGCTTAAAATATAAAAAAGTAATTGAGGCAATTTAAAATTTATATTAGGTATTATTACAACTAAACACAGATAATTTGGTGGGACTTCTTTTTTTATTTAAATTGGCCACTCCACAGACTCCGGGGTCCGTGATCTTTGTCATTACAATTATATATTATTTTTACTCATATTTTCGATAAGGAGAAGTAGAGGAAAATAGGAGGGAGTTGGGTACATTTAAAATCTAATTCTAGTACTCGTCTGTAGAGCCCATCACTACCGGTTGGGATTCCGCTAGTAATCGACTCGACATCGAGTGTTTGCCTACATAATTGCTTTTTGCCTAAGCTGCCTCCTCCCGGCCCAGAGCCTCCACAACGGCCGCATTTCTGTCCCTGATGGCCATCTGTAGGTTGAAATCTCGGATGGTCTTCGGTGATGCAGCCCACGCTCGCCGCACGAACCGACCGATGGCGTCGTCGGTGTCGTCAGCGTAGTATGTGAAGGTCCCCGTGTGCCGTGAGATTGCAACAACCGCATGGGGTACGCTCTCGTGCAGCTTCATGTTTGCCTTGGTTTTGATTGCGATTACCGACTCGTATGTTAGTCCCTGAGCTTCATGGATGGTAAGGATGCGTGACCCGGTGCCTGACCCATAACCCTGATTTGTCAGGGTCTCCTTCTCCTCTTGAGTTAGAACTAAAAAGAGGGTGTTTGGTAGGTTGTTGGGTATTTGCGCTCCCTTATATCTTCTCTGCTCTAGGGACTTTATACGGGGCGCTGAGGAGTACATAACGGAGTATATTTCCCTCAGTGGGTGGTGGGTCTTTTAACTGCTTGGTGATCTAAATTGAGCTATTCATTTTACCCCACTCATCGGCCAGGCCTGCACCTCCGTATTGGGGTACGATAGGAGATATATGAGACAAGGTTTCAGCTTGCCTGAAATACCTATCCAAAAGATGTTTGTACCATAACGCATCGATATAAACCAGTAGATGTGCCCTCCCAAACTTCAGGCGCACGGAATTATGTCACCGTTAGGAAGAGTGAGCTCACTCTTTCCGTTCTAATTAGTTACAGGGAGCAGTGAACGCCAGACATTTTTACCTATCACTATTCGTTGTCAGCAACCACAATAAGTTGCACAGCATACCTCGCCGCTAGCGAGTCTAGGGCTCAAGCCGATTGGTGGTGTGTAAACCACTTACAGTACACACATAGTCGAAGTTTATTACCAATTTCAGGGTGCTCATGGCACATCGAATGGTTTCTATAGATGCCATAACGCTGTAATTTGTCCCTACAGTGCTTATTAGTCATGTTATTGTGTATCTTGTGAGTTTATTTGTGGTTTAGGTTATGTATGACGTATGACAAGCATATGGTATTGTAAGTGGCGGACTAAGCCCGTCAGAGGCCCGGGGCGGCAAAGTTGAATGAAAACCCCTCCTCCCCATCCGGGGCAGCATTTGTGGTCCCCCAAGGTCCGGAGGCCACGGGGCGGGCCGCCCTTTCCACTACCCTGTTAGTCAGCCACTGGCTATTGTATATTAGGTGATGCTGTATATTAAGCTCCTGATCATCAACATCCACATTCGTCCACTACTGGTCATCATAGGGTTCTCCCATTATACGCCGTATAGCACGATCCTCGGTCTTACGTTTCCAACTGTCATTAGCTTCCTCTCTTCGTCACTCCATCTAGCTTTAGGGCTTCCTAGAGTGCGTTAACCAATTTGCGGTATCTAGGCCAGAAAACGTCTACCCCAACGGTTATTGAGTCTGCGACAAATATAACTGGCCCACTGACACTTCAGTCACAGATCAGAAAATAGTTACTTCGTAACAGATGCATCACTGTCATACAAAAGCGCAAATACCTACAGGATAATAACCTAAACTTTTGTAAACTACTTACCTACTGTTACTTGCAAGCAAAAATACACCTTTGCACAAGCACGCAGAGCTGAGAATACCGTGCGCTCCGTGTGACTTGTCGTCTGCTTACGTCACTGACCAAACGTGCTGGGGTTGTACGAAATATGATAAGATGATAAAAAAACCAAACTACAAATTGTAATTTTCTTTATTGTTTATTTAAATGGAATGAAAATAAAAATAAAATTATTATCTCAATAACGAAAACCAAATCACAAGAAAAGCTTAAAGTTATTAAAAACAGTTTCACGCGCTCCCGGATGTTAAATACAAATCGACAATAAATACAAAGAATACATATATGTGACAATAAATAGGTACAAAGAATGAATACTTAACATGTTTTGCTAGTCTGAACTAGATCCCACACTATGGTGACCTGTTTTGTGGGATCCAGGCTAATTTTATGCAAGTAAAAAAAATAGACTGAAACGACAAAAAAAATAGATATATTTATTTTATTTACAAACAATTAAGTTTTCTCCGAAAAAACAAACTTTCAGATACTCGAATTCTAGAATTTTATAATTTTGGCTAAGTTTATCATCACGTCATACAGATAAATATAATAGATATATATATATATATATATATATATATATATATATATATACATGTATACTTATGCTTTACATATCATTGCAATTTTTCCAACATACAACCGAATTGAGAACCTCCTCCTTTTATGTCAATTAAAACTATTATATGCCTGAAATTAAGAAACTTGCTCATTAATTATATATTTTATCTTTTCACTTAAATTAGAGTGGGTACAATTTGTTTCATAGATTTTTTTAAATCAAGAGTTTTGTGATAGAGGAGTCAATAAGTGTTAATGTTGAGATGAGTTGATAAATTACTACATTTTAGTGTATTGCTATTGCAGCCATCCACAATACAATAACGCCGCGACATTATTTATGCGCGCACTCGGCGTTCGTACACGCACGTCAACTCGGGCAAGCGGCTGGCGCCCCCTGTGATTTTAGTACGCCCGGGTGGACGCGAACGAGTAGGTTAATTTCTCGCGCCGTATAGCGAGTGGTGAGGGTGTGCTTCAGTTTCTAAGAAAAATAAGGTTTATGTTGACAATTAAAACTAAAACGGTAATAAAAAACGATTGCAACTAAAAATCTAAGAAACGTAATCGATAAAAAAATTACTAAAAGGGCTAAAGAAGATGCGACCTTGTCGCTTTAAGGCCAGGTAATTCTGTCAAAGTAGGCATTTAATGCTGTCTTGTACTCGCGACCGTTCTGATGCGCGGAATCGGTGCCACAGTGCAGAAATAACATTAAAATATTGGACTATGTAATTTAAACTCAATTTTTTTCAAGATTTGTTTATACTAGTGATAAAGTTTTGTTGCTATATAATATAAATGAAGAAACATAAAATTTATCTATACTCGTAGGTACGAGTATACATAACTGAACCTTTTCTTTTTTGGTCACACTATAAGTTGAGACCGGTTTTTTCAATTTCATGCATCTTTTTAAAATGTTTCCTAAAATCTCAAGTTCGTCAAAAATTTAATAAAATGTGCTGAAACGTAGTGAAATGCCAGTAAAATAGACGGTTTTTTGTTCAACTTTGCACTAAATTTCTAATCCAATTTTTTTGTATGAGGTAAAGATCACTTACTGAGCATAAAATTACAAAATGCTCACAGATCCAGGTAGAGCTTCAAACGCCAATGGAAAAAAAACTGTTTTAGCCGATATTTTGGAAACTATAATATATTATGACAACAATTGTAGAAAATATTTTTTTTTGCATCTTTTGTTGTTAGTATACTTTTTGTAAAACTTACCGTTTACTATGTATAGCTCATTTAATGATACGGTTGCGATGATATCGATGATAGTGGATGAAAATGATGCGGTCTACGATGGAACTTGCTTCTCTAATAGAAACATGGTGTACCTCTCAACCCCAAGGTTCGAACCATCGACAAAACCCACTCTGGCAATGCATTTCACAGCTTAGTTGTTCTTATTACAAAAATGGAGACAAAACTCTTCGTTCAACTCTTCAATCATGATAATGAATGGTGCTGTTTTTTCGAGCAACGAACAATATGATAGAATAACTTTAATTTAAAAACCCGGACTACAAAAAAAACTACACTTAAAAAAATATTACCTACTATCTAAGGACACTTTGGCAAATGAGACTAGTCTTACAATATCTTAGTTACCAAAATCCATCCAGCCGTTTGGAAGATACGTGGAAATAAAAGTTTTACAAACATAAAAGATACGCGCGAAAAACATGACCCTTCTTCCTATTTGGGTAAAAAGGAAATGTTTATGCTACTGAGAACAGAATTAACATCTTATTTTTTGGCTTCGTAGCCAAATTTCAAAATATGGGACCCTATATACGTTATCTATGTCCATCCGTATGTCACACCCACTTTTCTCCGAAACTATAAGAGCTTATACTATTAAAACTTGGTAAGTACAGGTATTTTATGAACCATTTTAACATTTCTATACAAAAAAAAGAAAAAACAAAAAATTTTGGTGGTGTCACAAACTTGGAACTGCAACTCAAAAAAAAACTATCAAAACCATACGTGTATCTATCTATGGATAGGTGTTCAAAAATTGTATTGAAGTTTCTAACATTTTTTTTTCTAAACTGAATAGTTTGTGCGAGACTCACTTCCAAAGTGATAAAATGTATATATGAGGACTTTTCTTCCAAGTACTAAGTACCTTACTACCAAAGAATTTACCTAACGGGCATATAAATGCAAGTTTCATCATTCCAATTAGGGGATTTACGCAGGGATTTCTTTCATTCCCTTTCATTATTTCCTTATCCAAATCAAAATCAAATTCTCTGATTTGACGGACGAATATTTTACCGATACTTATCTATTTTCCATTGCATCCGGATTGAATTTTTTACTGATGTGGTATCGACGTCAGTTTTTTGAGACTCCCCTATTGGTCTACAACATAAAGTAAACAGCGTACTAATTAGTATCAGGGTCTATTTGCAATTCAATGAAAACGGTATCACAAATCAAGATCATAGCGTGCTTCACTAGTAATACCTACTGAGATTGTTATACTGTGGCACTATGATCGTAATATTTAAAATTTATTGGTTGTCAAAATTGCAAAATCAAGCACAGGCCTGTCGTCCGTGAGCGCCGAAACGCGACTGATCAGGCCTGCCGAACGGCGCTCTATATATATGGTAGATATTAAAACATAGTGAATAACTGATACTTTTTATCAAGTCAAACTCTGCGAATGCATCTATAACTTTTTAGTGGCTTTCGTTGAGTACAAAAATTTAGTAAAAAAACTCATTAGTTTAGTCATAAACTTGAAAATCTTTTGAAAAGGGGTAACTTTGGGATTTTTTTCTATCAAGTAAAATTCATTAAATCGTGTTATTGACTGCGAATTGCACTAGATTAGATCCTTAACTAATACATATATTTTTTTCAGAGTTTAATACACTATTTTAAAGGTCTTAAAGTTGTTTTAAAAATTCAAAATTACGGCCCACACGCCCTTAAGCAATTTGCTTTTTAATTCAAGAGAACAGTTGTACAGAGAAACGTTTATATTATGTTGTACCTATAGGTTGTGCCTTATTAAAACAAATATTGTCATTCAAATCAGATAAATATGCAAATGTCTAAATGAAAGACATAAAAAACTTTAACTTAATGTTAATAATTAAAACTGGTCGTTCAGACAGCCACAATGTAACATACATTTCTTCCTTTAAGGGACTTACCCACTGCTATGATAAATCCATTGTGTACATTTCAAGAGATAAGAAAAACAAAGCGTAGTCACTCTTTAAAAGCATATAAAAAGCAGGCTGACTCAATACAGTACTCAGTTTGTCACCAATCCGCTATTGTACGACTTCCTTATTTTCGACAACACAAGAATTTTAATAAGTGAAATATCGACCATTTTAAGATGAACTCTCTGACGCTGGTTCTTGGAACTGCAGCGCAGCTGTAATCGGTAATTGGTCTCTACTGCGCACAGACGCGCACACTGTTCGGACAGTTCTTCCTTTAGTGGTCGAAGTTTAATAGAAAGTTCTCTTGTGTACATCGTACAAAAAACTAAAGGACTTTAGGCGGTTCGGAATCAATATTACGTGGTTTTGTTACATCTGTGGAGACCGATAAGACCAGAAGGTTCAAAAGTGCTGTTTAAAGTGATCTGTCAAAATATCTGCTGGACACTTAAAAAGTAAATGTCTTTCAAAACTTTCATACTATGCAAATTTTAATGAATTTCTCAAAAATTTTAAATTTCATGAAAATTTAAATGATTTTCTGACATTAATTTTTGATTTGTATTTTGTTGTAGTTGCCTTTATATTAGTTTTAGTCTTGTTATATAAGTTATTATCTATGTTATCTGAGAATTAAATATATTTTCTATCTTTTACTTGCAAAGTTAGACAGCTACCATTAACTCCTGTATGTGTTTCGTTATAATATTATTCCGTCAGTGAAATAATTTCTGTTCGTTTTAACTATCACAGTAGTTTCTTCATTTTCAGGTCTTCATTTTCAGGTCCGTTTTGACTGTTCATTCTTTGAGTTAACCTTTGCCATAAATAATATCCTGTAAAATTACACATTTTAAAACTAATCACACAGTGAAAACAGTGAAATAAAGTGTAACATTTTGAAGTGAAACAGTGAACTTGAACTTAAACATAATGTTGGTAAAAGTGATTCTCTTCGGATTTTTGTTCGGCTTTGTCCAATCGTGGGGAAGAGGTGACTTGGAGAAATTCGGACCATTCAGACTGGCTCTCAACTCTAAATACATCAAATGTAAGTTACATTTTAACTAACTTCATGAAATGAAGAAGTTATCTTTACCCTAGATATATGTAAATTTATGTATGTCTGTATGTAGTAGTATGACTCTTTTCAGAGTTCGTCTGAAATCGGCTTATCCGTTTGAGCTCTACGGTGCCACAGACAGACACACACGCACACACACCCTGACAGACAGCCAGACTAACAGGCATCGAGGTCAAACTTATAACACCCCTTTTTTGGTCGAGGGCTCAAAACACATAAGTTATTTTTATCACAGAAAAAATCTAGTAAAGAAACCTACGCGGGCAAAATCGTAAAGTTAAAAGTTTAGAACACTACATCATTTAAACAGTTAATTTTAACCAGTCAAACATACAATAATAACCTAAATACTGCTTTGACTTTGTAACTTAAAACTTATGTGAATAGGTACGCGCTTTCATATGTATACATCATTGTATTACATTTGGCGAGACGGTTGTCAAACATAAGGCTACCTCTTGGAAAAAGAAACACAATTTCATAACCTATATGTATTCTGCAACATACATCTGAAGGCCGTACTTAACACGTATACTCGTATCTCAAGTGTTAAGTACATATTACAAGGATTTTGCTAACAATTAGGTTACCACTATAGGTTTACACTTCACTGTCATCTCGCTCCGATGTTCGATGAAACGTGGGTACCTAGAAGAAATGTTATACCTTATTTTAAATGATATATTTTTTTCAGGTAGCCATGACAGAACCCTCGATTTGGACGTCAGCCTGGTGGACATCTACTTCTACGATTTCTCCAAAAACATCACCGAAACGTATGCCATCAATTACGCCGCACAAACTATCCTGACCGACAAACACCTAGATAAAAAGAGGAAATTTGTCATGTTTGTTGGAGGCTTCAAATCCCACATCAAAAAGAAGACGGAAGAACAAGTGCGGCAAGCTTACAAAAACTATCCAAACAGCTACTTGATAATCCCCGATCACTCTGTTTATACAAACAACAAAGCGGGTAGCAAAAAAGGCTACGAAAGATCAGTCAAATACATCCACTACCTTGGTAAAGCACTTGGAAATATGCTCGCTGAATTAAATGCCGGTGGAGTTGATAGAAAGAACATCCATTGCGTGGGACACAGTTTAGGAGCTCAAATGCTAGCACATACTGGAGAAACTTTCCAGAACATAACAGGCGTAAAGATCCCCAGAATAACAGCTCTAGATCCAGCTGGTCCATGCTTTTCAAAGAGTTTGATTCACGAACAGATAAGAGCAGGTGTTGCAGATTACGTCGACATTTATCATTGCAATTCTGGCGGCTTAGGCACTTCGAGCATTCTTGGAGATGTAGACTTTATAATAAACAAGAAAGGGGAAACTCAGCCTCAATGCAACACACCACTGATACCGGGTTTCTTAGACTCATCAAAAGCAGCCACTTGTAACCACAGAGTTTGTATCGATGTATGGACTGCCTCGGTCAAAAACCCCAAGTTGTTCCCGGCATATAGATGCGACTCCTACAAGAACTTCAAAAGCGAAAAATGTTCGTTGAACGACAAAACGATAGGAGGAGAAGGTAACCCAGGGACTGCGAAAGGAGTTTTCTATTTGTCAACTGAAAAGTATGATTTAAATGCAATAAAATAACAAAGATAAAGTACAAAACTTACGAATAGTGTCAAAGTTGTAGAATAAGCGAGCTTGCATTACATAATAGAGCTAAGATTAGTGTATGAATACTAGAGCATTTAATTTTTATATAGTAAGTACCTACGGGGCTTAATCATGAATAATTCATTGTTTAAATACTTATAGCTCGACGTTTGGCAGTGTTACTTGTAACATAGCAGCAAGTAGACACCATTATAAGTATCAAATATTTAGTAGGTGTACGCAAAAGAACAATTTTATAATTATATTGTTACAGTTTAGCGACAATTTATCCATTGTTTGAAATTAGTTGCATTACAAGATTTCAAAAATCTTGAACACCACAAATGTTTTTATATTTACGTAGTGAGTTATTTTAATAAGATAACGAGATACTCACGCGGCTGGTATATATGGTCTAGCCCGTCGAAAGTTTCAGCCGCACTTGACGGCCTTTTTCAATGAGAGTGCACACGCGCAATCACTTTCTGTTTGAGGCTTTATCTAATAAATGTCGGAAGCGTACTGCGTTTGATGCCCACCCTGACATCACAGCGCGTAAAGAAGTTTCATTCCAAGACATACGCTGGTTATTGTCGAAAGAGGTACCTCGTCCCATTTAAAACAGATCGCCGAATGCGGCCGAAACTTGGCTAGATTCATCATAATCACCGACATGAGTAATTTGTTACTTAATTAAATATAACTACGTTAGTTTTAATTGTTAAATGAGTTATCTATTCTAAGCTACTGCTTCAGCTGTATAGCTACGGAATAATAATAAGAATAGAGAGATATTTCAAGATCATGTTTTACTAATGTGTAGACCGCGATATGTTTTAGACCTCAAGGTCCTGTTAATATAATATTGTTTAACTCTTAAATATCTACGATGTTTATTGATAATGTATTAAACTCAATAAATTCACAATTTCTTGTAAACACTTATTTATATACTTAGCTTTTATTATTATGTAGGACATTGCAAATGAAAATGCAATATCATTAATTATAATAAAAAAAATTGGTTGCCTGTAAAGTCGGTATACGGGCGAAAGTTTTACGTGACAACGACTTTGAGTGGTAAAATAATTTTACGGAAGGGACGCGTGCCTTTCACTTTTTATGTCTGTCTCTCTCGCTCTTAGGCAGGCTAACCATGCCCGAGTGGAAGGGACGCGTGCCTCTCACTCGCTCTCGTTTTGAGCGCATAACGTGAGCGGAGCGTAACGCAGTTTCTTGAAGTGTCACCCGGCAAACCAATTTATAAGACGTCACGTCAAAAATTTAAATATGCTAATCCTTGAAATGAAACGGTATGCTTGGTTTAAAGTAACGATGTAGGTACCTAGTTGCAACACGAAACGCGTTTTTTTTCACTGATTTAATAATAGTAAATATTTTGCATATAAAACAAAAATTGCCTTAAAACACAAACTGCTTACTCAGCACAAATCGATTCACTTTTGATTGGATTGCATTTTTAGAGGAAAGAATTTTCAAACTTTAATATTAAAACATTTTGGGCACAGAAAGGTTACGAGAAAAACGAATTTATCTTGACAACCTTCAACTTCTTTCCTGTCGACTTAGTATGAGGAAAATTTTCCACAATCTATTATTCGTTCTGTAACATATTATCTTTTCTATGCTACAGGTCACGTCATCTAGTATATTCAAAAGTGTATTTGGAGGCCACCAAACACGCGTAAGTGTCAATAAGCCCCAACCCTCACTTGGCCAGCGTGATGTAATTTGGCCGAGACTCTCTCCTTACGAGACTTATAGACTGGCCTTGTGGCTTAGTGGGTAGTAACTCTGCCTGCGACGCCGAGGGTCGTGGGTTCGATTCCCACCCAGTGCAAATATTTGTGTGATGAATTCAAATGTTTGCACTGTGTCTGGGTGTTTCTATGTATAATAAGTATGTATTTAGAACTATATAAGTATTATATCAGCTATCTGGCCGCCATATCACTAGGTTTGCTTAGTTTGGGGTCAGATGGTGTTGTGTGTGAATTGTCCACCAATATTTATTTATTTATTTATTTATGAGAGACTCTCTCACTTTGCTTTGGTTTATCCATAATGTATTGTCGTATTTCTTTAATTCTAAGGTGTATTGTATACGTTTGTGGTAATAAAGAATTGTATTACTATGAAAGAAGGCTTGGAGCCTCAGCTATGGGAACATAAAGTGGACTAATAACTTAGTACTACTACTGTTTCTACATTTAGGTTGCCTGGAAGATATCACTATACATCTCTCGCACTAGTTTTAAGCGCACAAATTGTTAAATTGAATTATTTTGGTTGGGTGTGTTCAACAGCCGTGGTGATCTAATGATGATGATATACGGTTCACAATCGAGATATTGTAGGTTCGAATCGCGCCTGCACTTCTGAGCACTTTTCCAAACACAGATACACCAGTTTGTCATAACTACTGACTTTAACGGTGAAGGAAAACATCGTGAGAAAACCGGAATATTCTAAAAATCTTTCAAAGTCATGTCTCATCCGACAACCCGTACTGGGCTAGCGTGGTAGAGTTCCAGCAATGGTATTAGATCATGCAGATCAGTTCCACACTCTCCGAAGTGTATCCGATAAAAACCCTTTAAGCTAGCAATTTTGCGGCGATGTTCAAGACTTTGAAGTCTTTTACGCACAAAAGTGCCATTGCTTATGAGCATGTCTCTCGATCGATTCCAGAGTCTCCAGCTTAGCAACTTAGCTAATACCCTAGCGCAAGCTTAGCAAAACTAGCTGACTAGTAAGATATAATATTATATATTCTATAATATTATTTAATGCTAGGAGTATGCTTTAAGCCAATGTTCTAAAGTCTGCGAGTGGTGACGCGCCGCTAAGTGCATATAGTGCTTTATGCCTTTCCTGTATTCTCTTACAATGCATTATTTCGTTTGCGTCAGTAATGTACAGTTGACGTCACTAATGCTTCACTTTAATAAAAATATAATATTTTAAAAGAAGAAAATATGGAATAGAATTCATATTACTTTTCGTATTATTTTCTTTGTTAATGTTATTTGGTTCTATAAGTTAAAAGACTTACGAGTACATAGGTATGTAATTTAAATATGATTTTAAGAAATTGAGGTAAAATTCTAGGTAAATGATTGATTGGTCATTTGATTTGGTTGCCTGATATTATCCCGTACACTCCATACAAACGACGCCTTTAAGCTACTTAGACAACTAAGTATACAGATCTTTTCAATACACGCAAAATGTGTGCGTTTCGTTTAGGGTTGCTGGTTATTTTAATGAATATCTGTGCAGTGCCCGCATTATTAGCATTACCCGCTCATCTGCGAGTTTATTACTGGCCGAGTTTTTTGTACTTGTAGTTTTATAATCTACCACTCAATGAGCGACTCTGGTTCCTCGCCAGATAATAGGTCCCAATCCCCAAGTTATTCTCACACGCAAAATTCAACAGACAAATTCATAAGCAGGAAAATAAAAGGAGGATATGGGACTCAAGAAAGCGAGGTCGTAGCTCGGGAACATCCAGTAGGCGGCCGCCTAAGTACAGACTAGCAAGCCTGGTCTCCTTCAATACGTCACAAATAGCACAGAACAATGCAGTTTCTATAGTTTTCAATTAATAACATGGAGCACGTCACACCCCCGTAACGATTCTCAACACACCTTCTTTGAGTGAAAGTTCTTCGCACAATGCTCGTGCGACGGGTCAATTCGTCAATGAGACAAGGACGGATAGGGGGTGAAATATGGTAGGAAAAGGAGACGGAACATATGAAATGTCTGCTCATTCAATAATAGCTATTTAGCGTTAACAGTAGGTATGGTTATGTGCTGTGGCTGTGAGATACCTCCACTACACTGTAGTTAGTGGCTAGCGCAGAGGGCGCAGGACCCAAAGTGAACCTAACCTAAATTAGTATTCCTAATTATTTCTTAAATGGTCCGTAAGCTGGAAAATGATCCGTAATCTCAAAGTCGCTCAGCGAGCTATGGAAAGGGCGATGCTTGGGGTTTCTCTGAGGGATTGCATCCGGAACGAAGTAATTCTTCAGAGAACTAGAGTCACCGACATAGCTCAACGTATTAGCAAACTGAAGTGGCAGTGGGCCGGTCACATCTGTCGCAGACCCGATAGCCGCTGGGGCAGACGGGTTCTGGAGTGGAGACCGCGAATCGGCAAACGTAGTTTAGGACGTCCTGAGACTAGATGGAGTGACGATATTCGAAAGGCAGCTGGTGGCGGTTGGAGAAGTAAGGCCGAGGACCGGGCTGACTGGCGTATCATAGGGGAGGCCTATGTCCAGCAGTGGACGAATACAGGTTGATGATGATGAATTATTTCTTAGATATTCCTAAGTTATGCTATAGAAGTTGATGGGATGATACCGGACCTTGCGGCACGACGCCCCTTTAATATGCGGCGCCCTGGGCAGTCGCCTGACCGCGCCCTACTCTTGTAGTGGACTCTTGGCAGAGTCCACCTGGGGAAGTACCATACCTTTGCCAGTTATTCTACCGCCAAGCAATAATATGGGAACATTACTGTGTTCCGGCTTGAAGGGCAATGTTTCCAGAGAAATTACAGGGCTTAGAGATATAACATCTTAGATCTCTGGGTAACGAGCGCAGTGTAGTGCTAGGTAATGATTTGGACTCTTCATGTTCCACCAGCTGCGAGTCACTGTGTTGTTATGTGGCAGGCATGTTCATTACCATCAGGAAAATGCCCTGCTCGTCTCGTCAGACTTTATTTTAAAAAAAAACTCTAACGCCGATACAGACTGTGCTCCGTGGATTTCACAACCGATTTTAAGTAGCCTATAACTTTCCCCGCAAATTAGCTTATCAAAAGCATACATTTTTTCTAAACAGCATAGAAAATTATGCAATGTTATTTTGTTTTACAAATTACCAGAGGCCTTTTCCGGCTTCGCTCGGATATTATCATATAAATAGATGTACTAAGATGTATTAATCGAAATAAAAGTAATCCGGTTTCTCACGTTGAATAAAACTGCACGCGGTCTGCATTTTGGATTAAAATCGATTAAGAAGTTTAGGAATCCATCGCGGAGAAACAACGTGACGCGTAATTTAAATATATTAAGATTTATTTAGACAGGCAGTGGTTGGAGATGTTTAGCTGAGGATAGGGCTGAGTGGTAAGCCATGGGAGAGGCCTATGTCCAGCTGTAGACTAATTAATATAGGTTGATAATGATGATGATGAAGATTTATTACTTACTGCAAACATAATACATCTTTATTTCGTGAAACATTTCCCATCAAATCGGTGGTTCAAATGATTCAAACGGTGATGTTTGCACATTGCTGCTAAACGGTAGAATAACTGGCAAAAGTGCACTAAAAAGATGCGTTGTTTTTTACCAGCTTATCATTTATTAGTTCTCTATTCTTTATTATAAAAAAGCATTATTTTGAAATATTTTTAGCAATAATTTGCCCAAGACAATATAACGCCTTCAGATATATTAAAATGTAGCACCTGACTGTATAGTTCATTACAAAAACATGTCTGACAGTGTCTTTGTGCGACGTTTGAAATATTCGCAAGTGACAACGAAATATGACAGTCAAAGTGAGGCGCTGTGAGCGCCCCATCACTCATGGTTATGAGTTCATTTTGAGTCGCAGATAGAGTATGATAGAGCAGTCTGTTTGGGAGATATATGATGGTGCTTCAGAACTTGTTACACGTATGATAATTTGAATACTAAATATTGAGAGCACGACAAGCTAAAAGGTGATAAGATTTTTAAAGTGAAAACTTATGTTGGTGCACAATACACAGATTTTTCATGGGCTATGAATTGAGCTTAAACGACACGTTCGTAAATGAAAGAAATCTTTGGGTGTTTCAAAATTTCTTTCACCGGTGCATTTACCCGATGATATCCCCGAGTGCTATAGGCTATACATATATGTACTACGGGTGAAGTCAGGCCGGACATTTAGTCTTACTAATACGTATTGTATAATAAAGGCGAAAGTTTGTAACGTAAAGTGTGTATGTTTGTTACTTCTTCTCATCTAAACGGCTGAAGCGATTTGAGTAAAATTTCATATAGAGCTAGTTGACACCCTAGATTAACAAACACAGAGACTATTTTTTTATCTCAAAAAAAATATGAGGACAACAGGAACGGGAACTACGTGAGTAAAACCGTGTGGCACTGCTAGTAATATAATATAGCCCATAGCACTCACGAGTACATATCCAACAGCAAAAAAAAAAGAAATCGGTCTAGTAGTTTCTGAGATTAGTGTGTTCAAACAAAATAACCTCTTCAGCTTTGACAATATTAGTATAGATCACAGATTAAACACAGTATAGATAATAAGTTTTCGCTTCTCCCGTGCTGTCTAAGCACACACTTTTTTTGACACACAACCCTGAATAACATCCCATTTTTTTAAATAAAGTGTGACGAGACGATCAGGACATGTGCCTGATGGTAAGCCACATGCCTGCCACATAACAGCACAGTGACATGCAGCTATTGGAACATGAAGAGTCCAAATCATTACGTAGCACTGCGCTCGTCACCCAGAGATCTAAGATGTTATATCTCTAAGCACTGTAATTTCTCTGGAAACATTACCCTTCAAACCGGAACACAGTAATGTTTGCACATTATTATACATTTTCTGTTAAATCTCCAACTGAATTGAAAGGAGCTTAAGTAGAACTAAAACTTAATACTTATTACTTTAGTAGAACTTTGCTCATAAGAAAATCATGAATCACAAAGGCTTTCCAGGCCTAAGAACCAACGCACCACAGAAGTTCGTTTCAAAATATTCTCAAATCTCTACACCCCAATGCCTTCATTGAAATACCTCATCACTATTAAACTTTAGTAATATTGGAGTAAATAAGATATTGCAGCGGCCCTAACTATCTACTGGGTGTTTAATGAAATATCTGGGAGCCGTCGATGGGGAAACGTCGGCGATTCTACTGCGACAGGCTGCAAGGGACAAGTGACGGCGACTCTATGTAAGTAACGTGCTTTAAAAATCATTTTGCTTTGTATTTTAAAAGTACTAGTTGCAGAGTTTGCATCAGCAGAAGCCTAACTAAAACTGTCTTAGCTTTGATATTGCTATCTCATTTCTTCCCGTTTGAAATGATAGAGACAACAATAACAAACCCATATCCGATTTTGTTAGGCGGTAGAGAGTCAGGTAGCAGCAAAGCAATACTGGAAAGCATTCCATATTAAATGAATTCAAACGTGTACTTATTTGTAGTGTGTCTAGGTGTTTTGATGTATCTGTATAATAATAAGACGGTATTTATTTACAATATACAATGTATTTACTATCCATGCTAATATTATAAATGCGAAAGTAACTCTGTCTGTCTGTCTGTCTGTCTGTCTGTCTGTCTGTCTGTCTGTCTGTCCGTCTTTACCGCCTAAACCAAGCAACAGATTTTGATGAAATTTGATACATAGATAGAATAGATCCCGAGAAAGGACATAGGCTACTTTTTGTTCCGAAAAAAGGGTTAAAAGGGTTAAAATAAGGGATGAAAGTTTATATGGAAAACTTCGTCATTGTTGAAGAACTATGAAACTTTACGTCTAGATATTTAACATGAAACCATAAAATGTATATTTAAGCAGTTTTGTAGTTTCGAACTGTACCTACGGGGGTGGAATTGGGGGTGAAAGTCTGGAAGTTCAATATTATTGAAGATAAAACCATGAAACTTTGTATCTAGACACTTGAAATGGAGTCGATAAACGTTTGTTCCAGCAATTTTATAATTTCTAACTATACGGGGATACTTATATAACCGCTTGATACACTGGCCGCTTTTCGCGTTTTACAAATTTGGCGGGAAAACGGGTGTCAGGTTACATAAGTGCGGTGTTTATGTTTCGGCATATGAAGTGCCACCTTACTTTTACCCGTTTGAGCCATTTACTCTCAAGAGCGTTTCAAGACGCTTCTAGCGGTATCATTTATTTATAATTAATGTACTTAAATAAATTGAAGATGGCCGCCGCTACAAAATGGCGGATAATTTATGTTTTATTAATCCCATCAATATGGGTATCAAATGAAAGGGCTCAACAAGCAGAATACAATATACTATAAAAAATTTAAATCCAAGATGGCGGCCACTACAAAATGGCGGATAACGTAGGTTTTATCAATCCCATCAACATGGGTATCAAATGAAAGGGCTCAACAAGCAGAATACAATATACTATAAAAAAATTAAATCCAAGATGGCGGCCGCTACAAAATGGCGGTTAACGTAGGTTTTATCAATCCCATCAATATGGGTATCAAATGAAAGTGCTCAACCAGTAGAATACAACGTATTATATAAAATTAAAATCCAAGATGGCGGCTTCTACACAATGGCGGATAACTTAGGTTTTATCAATCGCATCAACATGGGTATCAAATAAAAGGGCTTGACAACAAGAATGCAGTGCACTATACAACCTCAATATTTAAGATGGACGCAGCCACTAAATGGCGTATCAGACAGAATTTTTGATAGTCGACGAGATTTCCATGGTGTCTTATCAAATGTTATGCATGATGGACGCTCGATTAAGGCAAATTAAGAACTGCGAAAATGAGTTTTTTGGAGGAGTAAACGTATTACTTTTCGGTAATCTTTTACAACTGCCTCCTATAAAATGATCAGGAACACCTGTTTTCAATTCTAATACGAAATTATATATATGAAAGTAGCTCTCTCTGTCCGTTGCCGTCTAACGCCTAAGCCACTTAAAGAGTTTGTTACAATTTGGTGCACAGATAGACTAGACTTAGGAAAGGACAACGGCGACTTTTTATCACAGAAAAAGAGTTGAAAAGAGTGGAAATGAGGAGTAAAAGTGTGCATGGAAGGATCTTTGCACTCTTTGTATGCTATTTTAACCGACTTCAAAAAAGGAGGAGGTTATCAATCCAGTTGTATTTTCAATTGTGAATCAATTTAGATGGTTATTTTTTTGGTTGGTAGATTATAGTTCAGAGGTGGTCATATAAATTTTATCGAAATCAGTGGGGCGGTTTTTGAAATATGAACAACAAACTAAAATTTGCGTTCATGTAATCAGACGATATATCTACTAATATCTACTAATAGACTCTAATAAAATTTGGTGGACCGTCCCAATATGATTTTAAATTAAAGTCTGTTTTTGATTAATTTTTTGAGATCATAGTTTTTTTTGTAATTTGTCGTGTAAATTGTACATTTATTTATAAATATAAAACTTTGACTTAGACCGATTTTGATAAGGAAACGTGAATTTGTATGGTAGTAGACATACGAGTAGGTACTGCCTCAATTACTTTAATAAATATTTATTAAAGTAATTGAGGCGCGGACGAAGTCGCGGGTAAAAGCTAGTAGAAGTAATATATCTCGCCGCCATAGAACAAGCTTTGCTTAGTTTGGGGTCAGATGGTGATGTGTGTCAGATGGTGATTTGTCCACCAATATTTATTTAATATTGTTAGGTTATTGAAATGAAATAAAAGAAACAAAAGATTAATGTTAGATATTCATAAATGCAAATTATCAATATATTTTACTAAGAAACTGCCATATGGAATTATAATTATTATAAATATGTTCAGGAAAAAATTCCAAAGTAAATCACTAAATTGAACTAAACTATTGAATTATAATCACTATAACTATGTTCAGTACAATATTTCAACATAAATAAAAGTAAAAAGGATTGAACAATGAAATTATAATTAATTTAAATACATTTTTTTAAAGCACAGTTATAAAATAAATCGCTATAAATGGACTAAAATATGGAATTTATTTGATAGATTACCGTACTCAACGAGTAATTTGTGCGACGGCCAGAGTAAAAGCCTAATTACACTTAGCTAAATTAGGTACACTGAATTTTGTTGCTACTAAATTCAGTGAAGTGTAGTGTTCGGTAAGCTAGCATTCTAAATTGGGTTATTGTCGAATCGCCACAAAGTAAATTCGTCACAATTTGTGTACTCCATACATTCAAAGTAAACTCGGCACAAGTTATAAAAAAACAAATGAACAACGTCACAGGTAAATAAAGTTGTTGTCAATTCGTCACAGATTCTTGTTTTATGTCATTTTTGGATAAAGTAGGGTTAGCAAGTACTTAATATTTATTGTGTTAGGTAAGTACTCGAAATGAAACAAACATTTTAAAATATTCAGATGCGAGTATTGCTTGTTTCTTACTTAATTTTGAATTCAGTCACTAAATGTAGTCAAGTAGGTATAATAAGCCTTAAAGGATTGAATTCTGTCGCACCTATCTCTCTTGCTACTACTGTAATACGAAAAGTAACTCTCTCTCTTTCTATATTCCCTCACATATATCTCCCTCTTAACTTTCGTTCGCTTCACTCGATCACAGTTTCCGTAACGCTCTTGTCACGGATTCACCAGCTTACTTCCTAGCGTAAGCGGTCGTAGCTTTAGAGGTACTTCAAGAAAATTTTAGTCGTGGTGTCATTTTATCTTGTAAAGCGGAACCCATATGAGTTCGGAGACGGATATAAATCACTCATGTGAAAAAAAATGAATCTACCATCAAAAATTTTGAGGTTAGTTTCGACAAAACAAATCATAAATGAAGGTTTATAAACTTTTTTTTCGCGGCAGCAGAAAAAAGCTATAAACTAATGAAATAAATTAATAGAGTTGGTTTCAAAATTTGGTTTTGCTCACGGGTTAAATTTTTAGTTTTCATTCACAAGACACTTAGAACTCGCTCTTAGCTTATCCTTTGTTGTTCATAGAAGCGCATCAGAATTCCATTGTGCTGTAGTGCGCGAGATAATTATCTGCAAATATTTATAGTTACCTTAGATATTTTAACATTCTCGATAGATTAAAAATGCTAAAAATAAGGCCTTATCTAAGATATTAAACATACATGCTACGTCAACCCCGATACAGTGGCACAAGAATAAACAAGAACAACATTTAAAATTTTGATTAACCCCCGACTACCTCAGATTTGTTATCTTTACAATATTCTACTATCAAGCCCTTTCATTAAGGGAGTCGTGAAAAAAGAAATGTATTTTGCCATTTTTTGGTGGCGGCCATCTTGGATTTGAAATCTGTTATAGTGTATAGTATTTTACTAGTCGGCTTACGCTGGAATGTAGGTTCTGAAGCCGAAAAGTGCTTTCTATAATATACAGATATTAGTTGTCTTTATAGGTATTTTTTAAATTAATATAACATTAAATATTTTTTGCAATTATTCTCATTGAAATTGATCGAATCTAATAGCATTAGATATAGAGTTGAAACGAAATGGTAAGCAATCCCAAATTAGTCGGAGCGAACTTTAGCAAAAATACGGGAGTGTCATTGAATGTTTAAAAACAGTATAAAGTAGATGTTATCTTGACTTTGCCAAAAGGAGGTTATCAGTTTGACCTGTATGTACATAACATTATTATCGCAAGAATATAATTTAAAAAATAGAATAGAGGTACAAAGTAATGGGCAGTTCGATTATTTTACAAAAATAAACGAATTCCAATTTTCATTGAATGCAAAAACAACGTAGGTACTAATAAGTTTAACA
Organism: Ectropis grisescens; assembly: GCA_017562165.1. NCBI lineage: Eukaryota > Metazoa > Arthropoda > Insecta > Lepidoptera > Geometridae > Ectropis > Ectropis grisescens. The sequence goes on from CM029783.1 coordinate 22,715,460, forward strand.
ATAAGGATTGCCTCACAGTAGCCCTCTGTTGAGTCAACTAGATGGAAATCAAACATACTCGTATTAAAGAGACTTTGAAAGAGTTTGGTCAATACTTTTTCCAACATAATACCAATTTAGCCTATTTTATGGTAGCCAGGGTTCGAGATGTTTTGCCAGTCCGGAGTATCGTCCTTTTATAACAAGAACAAAATTAAAAATTTTGATTAACTCCTGACTACCTCAGATTTGTTATCTGTACAGCATTCTACTAGTAAACCCCTGTCATTTGATACCCATATTGAGGTAGTAGTGAAAAAAATAATGCAATTCACCATTTTGTGGTGGCGGCCATCTTGGATTTGAAATTTATTACAGTGTATAGTATTCTACTAGTCCCTTTCATTTGATACCCATATTGAGGTAGGTTGTGAAGAAATATTTTGTCCGTCATTTTGTGGGTACGGCCATCTTGAATCGATATTAACTAAACATAGCTAAGAACAATAATAAGCACAGGTATTATCCTTCAAAAAAACCGCATCGAAATCGGCCCATCCGTTTAAGCTCTACAGTGCCACAGACAGACACACATCGACGTCAAACTTATAACACCCCTTTTTTTGGTCGGGGGTTATAAAATAGATAATACTAGCAGAGCCCTGTGATTTAACCACATAATTCCCGTTGTGGTTATTTTCCTTGAATATAAAGTGTTAAAGTGTGTTGTTACAGCCTATGCTCTGTGTTCGTAATTTCAAACCTTCAGACTTATTCTGCGTGATTGAGCAGCAAACATACAAAATTTTGCTGGAAAACTATAGCTGGATTAATTCTTGTGGACAAAGTTTAGAAATAAAATTAAAATGGATCAACACGTCGACTGTAAACACTAGCGACGGTGATGGTTTAGACTTGAGTTGAATTGCGCAGTATTCTAAATATTTTTATTCTTGTGGCAAGAACGTCCTCTTTCACAATAGTGATATATTTTTAATGTTACAGCGTTTTTTTAAGAGTGATGGTAAACTCACGATGAAACTGTAAACAATTGACATTGTTAATTACAATTGGAATAAATACATATGTACATATATATGTATTAAGATGTTTGACACTTATCTGTGTGATAAATAATTATTGTCGTACTGACGATTTTATTGACGTTCAAATTGTACATTTATGAATAACTAGCTACCCCCCACCCCGGCTTCGCACGGGAGCAAAGCTGATGCTAAAAATACGAATAATGATGCTTATTGTGGGCTATCCCTAAGAGATAGACATTATATATGTAAATATATTTATTCTTCATTATTTTGTAACATTAACTTGACATATTGATTATTATTTGTTTTAATTTTTTAATATTTTAACTAATTTACTATTATGTTTTAAATGAATTTTAAGTGTAATTGGCATTGTAGCCGTACTTATTATTAGTCAATAATTAAATAAATAAATAAATATCCATTGTTGACTTTTTATAGACCTTTTTAAGGGGTACAAAACTGCAGTGCATTATTTTGATCCATCTCGTAGGGTCCAGCCAGCGTTTGCAAAGTAAGCGCAAAAAAATGTGTTTATTTATGACATCACATTAGAAACCTTTAAAATTATTCCTTTCTTTACTGTTGTATGCACATATTACACATGTAAATGTTCCTCTTGAAAAAACCGCATTAAAATCTGTTTGGTAGTTCTAAAGATATAAACATACATAGGGATATAGCGACAGAGATAGCGACTTTATTTTATACTATGTAGGTAGTAATAGGAAGAACTTTGACTTTGACTTTAGTGCACTTAAAGTATTTTTTCCTAGAGCAGATGTGCAAGTTTGTGATCACCACTGGTTGCACCGGTAAAGATAACGAATCACACGTTCGAACCATTAGACCACCAGAGGGACCAAAGACCAACGCTAATTAAAACCAAACGTGCTCAAAGGGACAGAATTAAACTTCAACCATGTTCTGTAAAACGATAGTCCGTCCTTGATAAAATTGTGGTTCATTTCACATAGAATAAGACAAAAGTAATAATTAGTCCAAAATATTGGACAATTACTCCAAGACGTTCACAAATAAGATCCGGGTTTCTTATCATCAGTCTTGAACCAACCATGATTATAAGCAAATATTGGACAATATTTCGGCTGAAACAGTATCGGTTCTAGGGCGGGTGATACGGGGTCAAACTACTCAGGAGCTGTAATTATCATAATAGATTCAAATGTTAAAAATGATTTGTAACTTGAGTACTAACAAAAGTTATTATTAACCTATTTCAGGGTATCATGAATATTTATACGCGACATTTTTGGAATATTAGGTGTAATTTGTGAGGACTTGCAAAATATTATCCTAATAACATTGTAAATGTGAAAGTTCGTTTCGATGTTTATTGTTCACTTACGTCGGAACGCCTGAATGGATTGGGTTGAACTTTGGAATAAAGATAGAAAATAGTCCAGGATGGCACATACATATAGTATAATTTATACCTAATTATGTAGGTATATTTTTTGCGTTAAAATAACGGGAACAAGAACTGCACGAGTAAAGCCGCAGGGCGCTGATTTAAAAAATTCTATTGACTTTAACAGCCTTGAAAGACTAATTCGAAATTGGGTCTTTACTACAGAAAAGTTGAAACGTAAATATGATATTATTTTGTTTACGTATCACAATTATTACAACGAAAAAGCCAACTTAAGTATTGTTTTTTTATCAGCTATGGGTTTTTATGTGACATCTATGTTAACATGTTAAGTGACGGTTAACGATAAAACACGCTAAATTTATTTCTTTTCTTTTTTTAAAGGAACCTTTGGTGGTTGGCTTCGGCTGGCCTCTACCGCCTTTCGAATTTCAGGCTAGCGCAAAAAACACAAGAGCATATTAGCCTAATCGTACTAACTATGCTGACAGATAAGTACATGTAGAGCATACTTGTACCTGTAATTGCGTTTTGTGATTAGCAGTGTTATGGACCTCTGTCCTTATATTGGAATGCCATAATGCACTCCAATCCATAGCAGGGACGAATAGAGTAACCCTCCAATGGATTAAAGGACATAGCGACTCACTAGGTAACGACGCAGCCGATGAACTGGCCAAAAGAGGAGCAAAAGCAGTAGTGTTTGGACCGGAACCTTTGATGCCTATACCTCAGGCCCAAATAAAAACATGGCTGCAGGAAAATACTTGGAAAGCACATTCAATGGAATGGAGAAACTCTGAAGGTTGCAGGCAAACCAAAAATGCTGTTCCGGTAGCAACAAAAAAACTTGCCCACAACCTGATCAGATTAAGCAGGGACAAAATCCGTAAAGTTATAGGTACTATAACTGGCCATTGTCCTTTAAACAAGCACCTGTTTAATTTAGGTGTGACAGACAGCCCTCTATGCAAGGGTTGCATGGAGGAGGAAGAAACGCCACAGCATGTGATTGTGGAATGCAGGAGCGTGGCAGATCAACGGGCAGAATTCCTCCACTCCCCAGCAGCAGTCCCACAGGCCTTCACCAACCTGAATAGGTTGCTTGCCTTCTGGGATAGCCTGGGATGGTTGGAGTAGAAGGGAAATATGAGCCCCACGCACAATGGCCCAATTAAGAGGTTAAGTGCGGAAAAGGCCCCGTCAAACTAACTAACTAGCAGTGTTATGGATTGTATTTCACCGTATAAGATACAAGAACAAAATTAAAAAAATGTACTAACCCCCGACTGCCTCGGATTTGTATCTGTACAAGATTCTACTAGTCAAGCCCTTTCATTTGATACCCATATTAAGGTAGTAGTGAATTTTTTTTTATATAATTTGCCATTTTATGGTGGCGGCCATCTTAAATTTGATTTTTTATAGTGTATAGTATTTGACTAGTCAAGCCCTTTCATTTCATACCCATATTGAGTTAGTAGTAAAAAAATATATAATTCGCCATTTTGTGGTGGCGGCCATCTTGGATTTAAAGCTTGTTATAGTGTATAGTATTCTACTAGTCAAGGCCTTTCATTTGATACCCATATTGATGTAGGTTGTGAAGAAATATTTTGTCCGCCATTTTGTCGAGGCGGCCATCTTGAATCGGTGTTAACCAAACATAGCTAAGGACATCCGCACGGATATTAACTTTCAAATAAAAAAACCGCATTGAAATCAGCCCATCCGTTTGAGCTCTACGGTGCCACAGACAGACACACAGACAGACAGACAGACAGACAGACAGACATCGACGTCAAACTTGTAACACCCCTTTTTTTGGTCGGGGGTTAAAAATAGTCAATACCATCAGATATAATCTAACGCGTGGGATTATAATCTTACCGTAGGTCAGGTTAGTTTGTAACCTGACGTCGTTGGATTATAATCTGACAGTTTTTACAATTTTACGGAGACATATAGATATAAATTTATATTAGACCAACAATTAGTTTGACTTTTTAAGGTGTAGGATTTGGATTTGTAGAGCGACCAAAAATCGAATCTAGGACGCCCCGGTAGTAATCCCTACAGCCGTCTCTGTACGTAATTGTCCTCCTTTTGAGTTATTCTCTCCATTTTGCTCTTGTTTAATAATAAATGGTGTTTAATTCTGTGATATTGCGCCTCGGAGGCGAAATAATAGCTTAATGGTGGCTATAAAAAAATGGAAATAAGCTATTTAATGAATATTGTTCCAGCTTAATGTCGGGTCGTACGTTTGTGAAATAAATAGGTATTTAGCGTGGCTGAGATGGCTCTGGAAGATTTATGAACAGTTGATAACGAGCTCTGGTGAAGCACGATGTTATTCTGACGTTAAGCTGTAATTATCCTGGCACCGTACTAACTTCGTGGAGATATTTAATGAGCTACTTTTAGAGAAAAATAAAAACGAATAGTTCCAAACCACATACTACAAAGCGGTATAGTATTTTTGATACAGCAGCACCACAACCACTATTTTCCCATTTCAATTTACGCAAAAATACTTCAGACTACTTCACGCGGCGTGCATACTCCTTAATCAATATTTTAGTAAACTCGACCTGACAGTAATCGATCATTGTTTTATCAGTTTAGAATGATACCATCGGTGTCTTTTTATCCTATGTTAGATTCGCTGACGATCTTGTGTTGGAGACTCCACAAAGCACGCTCCGATACCATTATAATGCTTCCCTTAAGTATGAAGATGAATATCAACAAGCCCTAAATTAACAAGAATATAACATACAATTTGGCCTGTTTCCGATATCCGATACTTTAAGGGGTTAAAATACAATTCATTTTATCTACAAATCACGGATCAATGTTTTTTTTTTCTCCATCAATGAAAAAAATGACAGCACTTTAAATTTTATTTTGTTTTTTTTTTATATTTTGACAAGAATTTTCAGAAAGGGGCTAGAGGATTCAGCTTAGACGGGCGGCATTCAACAAATTTAATAACAATTCTAGAAAGTCAAATAGTAGGCTGCTATACTGTGTTATTTAGAAACCTTATTTTTACCAACAGATACATATTAAGGATGTTTCTTTAGCACAACGGGGAAGAAAAAACAGAATATATCACTTCCACACAAATGTCTCGAATGCATTGGGGAAAATTTGCAAATTATTCTTTGTCATAAAAGAGATTACCTCCTTCTCTGAAACACAGAATTACTCACACATAATTTTAAGTATATTATGTGCATCAATAGACAAAGTTTTAAAGGAAAATAACGAAGAATATTTTTATTTTTATATGTTTCATGTTACGTATGCGAAAATAATTAGTAATCCGTGGGGAATTATGACTAATTCACTCGTCCTGTTATTATTTTACAATTAGGATTTAGACTTTGTTAAATTACCTACAGTAGGTATGATTCACGACGCACGCGACGGTACTGGCATAATATAAATATTCGTAATGATACCATTATTATGATTATAATTTAGCAAAAGAAACGTTATTAAGTGTTTATTTTATGGGACTTTGTTTGACGTTGTTTGACTTTGGGACTGTATTTTTTTTAATTTGAGTAATTTTACACTTGACCGCCATGTCGCCTGATGTTAAGCGACGATGCGGCCTACGGTGAAGCGTGCTTACCTAAAAAAAACGATCCACTCTCGATTTGATGACACCACGATTATATTATTATATATCTCATTGATAAAACCGAACGATCTAGTAAATACCAAAAAGACCTAGTTAAGTTACGGCTGCTCTAACGCCTAACGCCTCTAAGTCCAAATCAAACCTCAGGCGTGTCATTCATTGTCTTTTCGGAGTCATATGCGTAATGCAGCTAACTTAAAACAGTGAAAGAAAATATCGTGATGAAAGCGACATGAACCCATGACCCTGCACCGGGTCAGCGTGGTGGATTATGGCCTTGACTCTCTCCTTACAAGAGAACGCCCCGAGTCCCAGGGTTACTTATACTATGCTTAGGCCCAGTTGAGAGGCTAAGTGCGGAAAAGGCCCCGTCAAACTAACTAACTATAATACTATGCTTAGAAAATACTACTAGAACCTAGCCATGTCTGTTCTGTCCATATAATAGGACAGGACTATAGACATATCAAAGACAAGATATACTATAGCATAAGATATATATATGATTTATTTGCATCATCACCATCATCATCACTATCACTACAAAGTATAAAACAAAGTCACTTCCCGCGTCTGTCCGTCCCTATAGGTATATGCTCAGATCTTTAAAACCACCAAACAGATTGTAATGCGGGTTTTTTTTTAAGATAGAGTGATTCAAGAGGAAGATTTATATGTATAATTATGGCATAAAATACCAGAGAAACACAGATAATCTCAAAGGATTCTGATTTAATGCCATACATAAACTCATTTTTTGTGCTTACACTGCAAACACCGGCTGAACCCTTATATATTAGGTAGATCAAAATAACGTACAGCACATCATACCTATATTGTACCCCTTTAAGAGGTCTACAAAAAAGTCTGTAATAGTACCTATATATTGTCTATCTCTTAGGTATAGCCCACAATAATCATTTATATTAGTACTTACGAGTATATATAGTATCAGCATTGCACCCGTGCGGAGCCGGGGCGGATCGTTAGTATTGTATAAATAGCGGGCAAGTAGGTACAAAATTATTACCGATAGAAAAGACCATAAAACGTTTTAGAAAAAATATTCAGCAGAATTTCCTCGCACTAACGGAACTACAGCTATATAAAACAAACTTTTTCAGCAGTTTAAAACGTCGACATTAAAAAACCGCCGCCATGCTCCACTGGACCTTTCACCCTTTCCCGTAGGGAAAATGAATGAATAACAATGGGACGCGTTACCCAACTATAAACGCTTAATACACTGAGTGCGAGTTTTGCTGAAAATAATTTGTGTGTCACCGTGAACGCGTAAATCATTGCCAATAGCTACGCTGCACTCGACACACAGAGATATTAAGTAGATTTTTTTTTTTTGTTAATAATCTAGCAATTTTAAAACAAAGAATAAATTAAATGTCGTTTTATGTCAGCCCTACTTTATTTTAGCTTTTATAGGTTTAGACTTGACTGTCAAGTCAACCTAACGTTAAGCAACGCAAAGCGATCTACGATGGAGCATGCTTACCTAGGCCTAGGAGGAACCGATTCACTCTCGATTTGTAAACATTAAAATTGTAACCATTGGGAAAACCCCACCCAAGCAACGCATTCTTAGACGTTATCACAAATGACTTGTAGTCAAACTATAAAAATATAGCTTTTTTGAAAGATCGACCATGAAACGATGTAACTTTTTTGACCTTAATGACTTTATCGTATATGTCAGAATCCACGTCCAGCTTGATTTCGTCCTCGTTTCAGCTGCCTACAGGGCGAACACTCAATTTGCCGCTCCGATGTTTTTTCCCCGGCGCGAGTGGTGTCGACTGGAACGCAAATATTCATGCTTCACTCACAATCGAATTGTTAGCGACTGGTCGTAAAACAAACCGGTGGATGGACTGATCGATTAATCTGATTCTCAAAGTCAAAAAGTCACGTATAGGTATTATTATTAGCTTCATAACCAAAACTACACCGGTAGCACTCTTTGCTTTGCAGAGTCCAGCTGGGGAAATACCACACCTTTGCTCGTTATTCTACCGCCAAGTACTAATGTGCAAAGATTACTGTGTTTCGGTTTGAAGGGCAATGTTTCCAGTGAAATTACATTGCTTAGAGATAAATTTAAATCTCTGGGTGGCGAGCGCAGTGCTGTGCTAGGTAATGATTTGGACGCTAAGCAAAAAAAAATTAGCAGTCAAACTGCCGATAGAAGTGAAAACCAAGGGATGGCCAATGGGAAATCCTAACGCCTTTCTGGGTGGCCAATAGTCCTGAGTTAGCACGAAGATTTATTATCATTCCCGAGCGTGACGCTAGAATTCAATTCACAGCCCACTACGAAAAATATGTCTGTGGCACGCCAAAAGAAGCTTTCACTTCAAAAAGATATATTTTCACCCAGGTAATTTGTAAAGGTATATTTGCATCTTTTCAAATAATGCGGAAGACCGAGTTTCCAAAAGTGAAGTCACACTCCAATACATATAAAATTAATAATAATTTTTTTTTCACTTCAAAAAGGTATATATACACCCGGGGAATTTGCAAAGATATATTTACACCTTTTCAAATAATGCGGAAGACCGAGTTTCCAAAAGTGAAGTCACACTCCAATACATGTAAAATTAATAATATATTTTTTAAATAAAGTATCAGATAATAATAAATTAAAATGAATAATTATTATCTTATGATTGAATTTGATTCTTATATAATTTCATTAAATAATTTTCGTTTATTAGATGTTGATAATCGAATTGTACCTATAAATGATTAAATTTGAATTATAGTAATAGCAACTAACGTAATTCATGTACACATTTAATTCTATCACTAACCTTTAAAGATCAAGTATAATTATTAATTGTATTGGGCAAAAACACATAATTATAATAAACTCGTAGAAACGAAATACGTAAGCCTAAGTATCTAAATATACTGTACTATTAAGATTAACACCATTTTAGGGATGCATCTACAAGTATGCATCCATTTCGGTGATTTTACCTAAAGCTCCGAAACCGCGGTTCGTAAGTACTAAGCGCCATAAATTGTGGTGTACGTGCATTCCACTAATGTTCTTCGGAAATAATCTACTGCTTGTAGCCTTCTACTTAATACAACAACATGCACTCTATACCTGCTAACACAGTAAGACAGTTTAAACTTTTAACTTACAGTGAAACGAATGTTAGGTACCTACCCAAAAACATAGGACTGCTGATAGAAGTGAAAACTAATAATTCGGTATTTGGTAGCTCACTTTGGAAACTAAGCGGGTGAAATTGGAGGGCGCTGCTAGGCTGGAATAAATCTTTAAAGCATTGTCGTCTAAATCAGTCTTCTAATAAGTTCACCCGAAAATTTCTTTCAGTTACGAGTTGAGCTGAATTCACAGCCCACAAAAAATCTGTGTGTGGGAACCCCAAAATTTTTTTCAATTAAATAATTATATCTTTGTACATTGCACACGCTACATAATTTCACACAAAAATAAAACGCATGTAATGATACTCGTATTATCATATAGACAATTTTCTTAGAACAAAATTGTGGTTGCCGCGCTTCTCAACATCATGCCAAGCAAATTTGTATGGAATTTTATTATTGCTTACTTTTTAGGCGCCAGGAATTTCCTCACTTAGTCTTTGAATTTTTCCTTTGAAAGTCCATTCAGTTTTTGTGTTCAAAAAAGTAGTTTTTCAAAAATAGTCTGATGCAGTAAGGTTTTATGCCGAGTTTCACTGGCATTTTCAGAAGGTCAGCTATGAGTGATAGGAGTGAAAAAATGCAGCATTTTCTGAATACATAAATATATTATCCGTCAAAAATAGTTCTCAAATTCGCCAAAGGTGCTGTAATTGTAACATTGCCAATTTTTGCATTCTGAAGGCGCCTTATTATCAAATTATTAAGCTAAGAATTTTAATCTGTATAGAGGTATATAGGTACATGAAAAAATGGCAGTCCAAGTATGAACCTTAACTTAAATTTAGCTAAGTACCTATAATTAGGGTTATAGGGTTATTTAAAACCTTAAATTAGGATGACACCACTTCTTCTTAATTCTAAAGGAAATCAATAAACAACAATTGAGAATTATTATTCACAGTTCTGGAAATAAAATCATTCAACACATTTTCTCATAATAATAATTAAAGTTTATAATTTAATAATTAAATTAAATTTAAGGTTATCTTATTTATCTATTACATTATTTAGTTCTACGCAATTAGTTGAAATTTTCTATAAGGAACTTTTGTTTAAGTTTTGTTGACAGTAGGGAATATTTTTTAAGTAGGTAGTATTTGTTTACAATTGCTACATTCATACTGTACCTATCTACCCTTTTGTCTACACCAGCGCCATTATGGGAGATTTATGAACTGTAATTTATATCATACAGCTAGCCACTTTTTGAAATTTTCTACCATATGAGATGATACTACACTACTGGGGCCACACTAACGGGAAATGCCATTAATTATCGCGTTAACGGACGTCAACTTTAGGTGTAAAGTACACCTAATGGACGGGTACCGAAGGTGCATTTTACAAATACGGCGCGATAATTAATGGCATTTCCCGTTAGTTTGGCCCAGGCATAAGCATTATAACATTGACAGTGATACCTATGCTTATCATTTTTTCTAATACAATGAAACATTAACGAAATATAACTAGGAATGTGGTGCAAAAAGAAACCTTTATTTTACTTTAAAAGTAATAAAAAATAAAATAATGAAGAAACTAAACATGAGTTTCATTCCCGCGTTTATGCACGCGCCACGTTTTGTAAATTTACGCTTTACATTTTTCGTGTCGTCTTCTATTTAATTTCGCAAAATTTTAGATAAATTCCTAATGTGTTAAACTTATTTACAAATTATTTGCATGTTGTTTTTACAGGGGCAGAGCCTTTTTTAACAAAACTAAAATACAATGCATGGTTTGAGTAAAGAACTAGACAAACCTTGGTCCGCAATTACTGTTATATCCAAAGATCCCAATACATGTCGATGGTTCTATCAATAATGACTTACCTACCTCTATAAGTATATTATAACAATGATTTGAGGTACCCACAATTTAGTCGATAGTTTTGTAGTCAGAATTTAATAACGTAAATTCGAAAATAAGTAATTTATCTTACTGCTTTGAAAGTATGTTCCAGAAGCAGTACCTAAAATCTGCACAACCGGTGAAGTCTTATGGCAAACATTTCGAACTAACATTTGTAAATAAGAACTGTATAGTACCAGACAGTAATTCAACAGTAACGCCGCGCGGAAACTGTCAATAATGATGGCGAAGACTCTAATGATGGTTAGTTAGATGCCTAGTACATTATAGGATGCTGCAGTTATGCGCTAATGACTTAGGTTTCATTTGGATCCGTACTAATACCCTGACTCTGCGCCACGAAAGAGATATTATGACTGTTTTAATATTATTAAATGAAAACAAATACCTAGTCAAGGGCGGATCCAACTTTGGCTCCAGGGAAGGGGGGGGAGGGTTATTTATTTATTTATTAATTTATTTATTTCTCAACTACTTGCACACTTACAGTCACGCCAAGACGTGTGTCAAGTTATAAACATAGGTAAATTCTTAATAAACATACATTAATAAAGAATAGGATAAGCACTTAAAAAGTAAAACGATGTATAATGTAACTAATACAGTTACATTATTAGTACATAGAAAATTTGGATAAAACGTTAACAAGAAAACATAGGTAATATTGTTTTATATATTAAAAAAAAAAAAAATTAAAAGAATAATAACTTGCACATACTTGTACATCCTATTTGTACACTGGTAACGAACTTAAACAAACATTAACAAACGCATACAATTTAATGACAAAATGTCAACTTCTGGATGCTGAGAGAGCAGAGCGTTGAGTAGGGAGATGGCCTGCGCCGTGGGCGCGTGCTGCGCGGTGCGCGTGTGCGCGCCGGCGCGGCCGCCAGCAGGCGCCGCGTGTGCGGGCGCCGGGCGCGCGGCGGCGCCACGAGCGCGAGGCGGGACAGGGTGCTCGGGTTGTCAATCCGGTTGTGCAGCAACAGGTAGTAGTGTACCATAATGGCACACTTACGCCTGAGCTCCAAGGTGTCAATCCCAACCATTCCCGACACGAATAGGGATGGATATAGATACGGATAGTATCCATAGAGCTTACTGTACAGGTACCGAGCGAAACGCCTCTGCACCTTCTCTACCATGAGTTTGTACTTGTCTTCATGGGGTCCCAAATTATGGAGTTGTATTCCAGTTTACTCCGCACAAACGCATAGTAGAGGGCAACGATGGTACTCCTGTCCGTGAAACGGCTGGACTGCCTCATGACAAAACCCAAGGATTTATGAGCGCGACTACACACCTCGGTAATATGATCGTTAAAAGTTAGCTTAGTGTCAAGAGTCAGACCCAGATCACAGATCCGCTCAACTCGCTCAAGAGGGACGCCGTTAATATTGTACGGGTGCCTGATTGGTGAACAAGTGCGAGTGAAAGTAATAGTTTTACACTTGGATTCGTTGAGTTCAAGTATATTCAGCCCACTCCATACCCCAACACTATCGATGTCCCTCTGTAGTGCCTCACAGTCGGCCTGAGTTTCAATGGCCAAGAAAAGTTTTAAGTCATCAGCGAACATCAGACACCTAGCTGCCCTGACGACTGTCGGCAAGTCATTCACCATCACAGAAAATTGGGTCGGACCCAACGTACTGCCCTGACTTACGCCGGAGCAGGTTTCGTACGGTTCCGAGCGGTAGTGGGAAAGCTGAACATACTGGATCCGATTTGAAAATAGCTGCAAAAAGTTTGAGCAAACTTGGAGTGAATCCGACCGCCGCAAATTTTTCCAGAAGTACATCGTTATGGACGCGGTCAAAAGCCTTTTTAAAATCAAAATAGGCCGCATCTACCTGTTGACCACAGTCCATTTTACTGACAGTGTAATCTACGAAATTTATATGATTTGTGGCGGTGGACCTTCCGCTCGAAACCCATGCTGCGCGTCGGTCATGCGCGAGCCAATCTGCCTAGTAATATCCCGGTTTAAAATTGACTCGAACACCTTACCGAGTGCTGAAAGCACAGCTATTGGCCTATAGTGTTCAACCTTCGCAACAGAACCTTGCTTGGGAATCGGCGTAACTCTCAAGACTTTCCATTGAGACGGATAAGTCGCAGTGTTCAAAGATAAATTAAATATATACAATAGTGGAAATCTAAATATTTCCAAACAGTCCTTAATAATATAAGGTGGGATGCCGTCAGGACCAACCGAAGAGTGTGACTTTAATCGACGAACCGCGTATGATAGATCGCGAGGTTCCACGCTATCAACCGCGATACGGTTTGCATTCGCATACAGCGAGCCCGCGCCGGCGCAGGCGGACGCGCGCTGCGCCGCCTCGGCGGACAGGCAAGGCGGGTCGGCCAAAAAGACTGACTTGAAATAAGCGGCAAAGGCGTTAGCGGCGTCGAGCCCCGAAACGGTACTCCCACTATACTCGAACTCACAGTTCGACCGCCTGATCGACCGCTGGTCTTTTATAAACTTCCAAAACTGTTTGGGATCGTTTTTAATATCACCCTCCATTTTATTCAAATATTGTTTAAATGAACTATCAGTTAGAACTTTAACTTTCTCCCGATAATATTTAAATAATTCCCAATTGAACTGTTTATGCTGCTCCCTGAATCTTTTGAGGTTAAAATGTTTATTTTTTATATTCGCGATTATCTCCGCTGTATACCACGTCGGATATAGATAACGCGAATTTAACAAATATGACCGTTTATATGGAACGTATTTATCGAAACAGCCGACGAGATGCTTATAGAATATATCCACCGCTTCATCTGCATTCGTCGCGGCGTATACATCTCCCCAGTCGATGGCAGCAATAGCTAGGTACAAAGATCGAAAATCGGCTTTACGGAAATTCCATTCGCGTTGTACTTGATCGCTATCGGGGAGCTGCAGACGAGCGGTTCGGACGCCGTCCCGTGGTCGCGCCGGCCGCACGCTACGAAATTTCACCCATAATGGTGGATGATACGCGTCTACACTGTCGGGTACCAAAGGTTCCGTATCACCACTTACTTCGACCGACTCATCGCTCTGACAACCCAACACCAGATCTAATATTCCATCATAAGTATTCACGACGGTATTGTGCTGCTTCAATCTAAATGAATGTAACATGGTTTCATAGTGCACGCGAGCATCTCGACTACATGAGTTCAGATTGAAGTCGCCCACCACCAACGCGTCTGTTCTAGGATACTTGTTTAACAGATTTTCAATAACACTAAACGTATTACAATACTTTTCTTCACTCGAATTTGGTGGAATGTATACAACACAACATAATAATTTTTTATAGTGTAAAGACAGTAAACCGACGACAATTTCCATCTCGTCTGTATAGCCCGGCACGTCAAGTATCGGCCGCAAGCGCAGGTGGTCTCGCGCGGCCAGTAGCACGCCGCCCCAGCCGGCATCGCGCGCGCGGTCGCGCCGCGCCACGGTGTACCCGGCAGGGATCAGCTCGCCGTCGTGCACACTCGATACTAAAAACGTCTCAGTTAACGCATATATATCTGCGGATAACGTTATTATCGACTTCTTGGCCGGATCTAGCTTAGAACGGAGTCCTCGTACGTTTTGGTAAAATATACTATACGATTTATATTTCGGAGGTTTTTCGATATTTTGGCGTTGCGAAATCCCCCACGCCACGGTTTGATATGTATGTCTTCAGGCCAATGATCCGGACAAAGATACTTTTGAACGTCTTTAGTAGGTACCGCTATTTTGAAAGAAGCGTAGTCACCTCGGGATTTCAGAGTCTCCGCGGTACATTTATTTCCGGAACAAATAATATTAAGATGAGCCAATACTTGCTCAGACGTAGTACCGATCCGAACATAATACAAATGCAAGTAGGACTTTCGCTCGGCGGCGACTAAGCTGCAGGCAATCGTGCTAGGCGCGGCCGTACCGCGGGTGACACCACTGGGTGCGCGACGCGTTCGCCCATTTCTCACCTCCGTCCACTCGTCGCTATTAACAGTCGCATCAGTTGACATCGAATGATTAGTCTGAGTCATCGTTGCAGACGTCGCAGTACTCGGAACCTCAAGCGCGGTACGAGGAGCGGGAGGGCGCGCGGTCGGCGCCCGCGCAGCCGGCAGCAGTGGCGTGGTCGGGGTGGGGGGCGCACTGCAGCACGCTGACGTCACCACCTCGGCACTTGCGGAGGGAACGGGCGATGCGTGTGTGTGTCCCGCTCCAGCCTTCCGAGTAGTAGCGAGAATTGCCGCTGACGCCCGAGCGTGCGCCTCACGGACGGGCTGGGGAAGCCGTTGGCTTCCGAAGTGATTCAGTCTTACCCTCATTCACAGTAATTCCAACAGAAGTTGTCGCTGCACCAACATTTCGACGATCACTTATCAGTTGTTTAATAAGTTTATTCTGCTCACAAATAAGCTTCTCCAAGGATGTGATTTTATTCTGCATGGAGTGAACAGTTTTTACCAACTCACGAAAAGTGACATCTGTGTTTTTATCAGACATTTCTAATTTTAAAAAGCAAAAATTCGCGGAGCTTAGTTTTTTAACTCCTGCCTCGGCGGGGGCGGGGGAGGGCTGTTACATATTCGTGGTCATGTCACAAAACTGTGCAATAAGTATGAAGGTGTTACTGGTACTGAAGGTGGAAATGAAACCACGTCACTGTATAAACTGCTGATTATATTGATCTTAACTGTACAAGTGAGGCGGGACGAGATACTACTCGCTCTCCGCTGACATCCGCTTATCACCTGACACGTACATACGTGCTCCTACAAGTAGGTACATGCATATACTTATTAATCAGTGGTCCACTAGATCCTAGGTACTGGACCCAGCCGCAAAACGTGAGCTGCACTCCATCACGAGGTTCAAGTCAGCAAATTCAACAAAACTCGGGAGTAGCAATGGCCTGATTCGTGCCAAATACAATTTGCTGATGCTCACCTCATTAAATTGTGACCCAGATAACCCTTCATCAAAGCTGTTTTCAATAAAGAAATTAGTGACGTTCTTACATCGAAGGCATTCGCACCTAAGTTAGATAGGCTTAAGATCCTATGATGTGAGTGCCGTTCTCACATCGAGCGCATTCGCGTCTAGGTTAAATAAGTATGTAGGTTTAAGATATTTTAATGTGAGTTCGTTCTAAAATATTCTAGTTTCCTTTTCAAAGCCTCCGTGTGCAGCTAACGTAATTTGTGTAAAAGAGCACTAAAGATTTATATTTTTTCACAAAAAAGTACCAAAAAAATGACGATCATAGGGTTTGCTCATTGATTTCGATTTTTTTTGCTACGCAAATTTCTAATGGTTTTTCAAAAAAGGAGAAAATTAACACAAAGTCCATCAAACAAAATTCACTCTTCAGAATATCAGTTATCAAAACCAATCTTTTAACGCAATATTGACGGAATAGTGAGACTAAATCACAATGATTATCATCATCCACACCCTTCCTTATCACGCTGCTAGTAGATCTCTCTCCTATCGTGCCGCCTTCCTCGGTCCTGTGCCAATCATGTCTAGTTTAGAACTGAAGACAAAGTTGTCAATCCATCTTGCAGTTGGACGTCCCACGCTCTGCTTACCTAGTCTCGGCAATTACTCGGTCTCATCAATGAAAATAAAACCCAGAGTTAAAGTTGAATTACTAAATTCTGTTAGCCTCATAACCAATGTTACCACCCCGAGTAGATCCTATTCGCCGACCCAGCTTAGCTTGGTCAATTAGTTATAACTTTTGTCGCCTGTCGCGATCCATCAACAACAATCATATTTCGCAGTAGAGGCACGTATCGTATAAGCGTCCTGTGAATCGCAATATTTCTTGGCCACACTATGTTCCCCTGATACATGTATGGAGCGAGGATGAAAATAGTATGGGGCACTTCTGAACAGGACTCTGTGAAATTTCCAGTTTTCATTAGCGTAGGAAAAGCATAAGTGCAGCACACTAAATGTTCCCACTACTGGAATGAAGCTTTCTCGCAACGAGAGAGCCATCGTCTTGATCTTGACGCTGGCCCAAACGCTGGAAAGGTTCTAAAAACCTGTCGAAGTCGACAATGACTCGCGATGTTTTCATTGTTGTTAGTTAGCGGCATTACACATGATTTCGAGAATACAGTGGTGCGTGTGAGATTCGAACCAGGGGCTCCGGATCTCCGTTCTCCCGACTAGACCACCTGTAACTGGCTGACTGAAGTGACTTTTAGCGATCATATACGAAGAAATCATAATAACACCAATACTACCAATATACTATCACGTCGGAATGTCTGAACGGAACGGGCTAAAATTTGGTACGCAATCAAATTATGGTCTGGTACATAATAGGTGCCTACATAGGCTACTTTTTATGAAAGTCGCGAGGCACTGATAGTTAATAAAAATATTAATTGATTACTAAATGAGCTTAACCGTAAGTTGTAAAATTAATTACGCACCGGATAGATATTGCGCTGCGCGAGAAGCATAGAGTAACCGACATGTTCCCAGAATATTTTAAGGTCATGCGTCATCCATTAGCCCAGTCAGGCCAATAAAGAAAGCTGGCTAACTTGGCCAATGTGGTGAGCTATGGCCAGTAGTGCGTTTGGGTAGGGCTACCGCTCGGGGAGCCGGATATACTCGTAAACAGGCGCACCGCCGCAAGCGCTCTTTTATGTCCGGTCAGTAAGTAGGCCTCGGTCATTGAACGGTCAAGTGTGTGTCTATAAAAAGGGGATAAGGGATAGTCAGGGCGCTTGTACTGCTAAAACTGGCTCTGATTATGGCCTTGATTCTTTGCTTGCGACAGAAGTTTCGAGTCCCAGAACTGATAGGTAACATTTAGTGGGCTGCCTATGCAGTCAGCCAGTAATTTAACACTACCTATTTACATGGCCCATCAAGACGTGCCTGGATTCGCTCCCCTGACTTATGGGAGCCTGCGTTTCTTCTCACCGAACGTCTTTATGGAGGGTATAAATGACGGCGATATGTCATGTGACGTAGGCCTTTGATGCGTGCTGAGACACATCTACATTTTGTTTTTAGCTTTTAGTGAATATAAAGGGCGGGTAATGTAAAAGCACTTATTTTCGTTCGCTTAATGTTGAAGATACTTATTGTTTTTTGTAAGTACGCAACCTTTCGTATGGCAGCGTTCCGGTCCGGTCAGCTATATTATCTGGCGGCCGCCATAATGGAAAAAAGCCTTGTCTGGCAGAGGTCTATCTTCGCCCTTAATTCTAGAAGATACTTTTTTTTAGAAAAACTGTAATTAAACTGCTTTATTGATCAAAACCAGTGCATTATGCTATTGGTTTAGAATCACAAAGGACCAAGCTATTATATTTTATACTAATAATAACTGCAAAGGTGTGAAAATAGAAAATTAATTTAAGTCAAATATGCAGATTTAGATTTTGTTCCAATTTTAGGAATAAATACTATCAGAAATATTTAATAAAACAAGTAAGCGATCATATTTGTATTTAATTTGCTTTGACAAACATTACTTCAAAACATAATCCTAAGAATTGCACATCATTCTATACAAAAAAATATCAGTAAAACGTTCACAAAAAATCGGCCGCAGTGGTAGATCTTGCGCCGGATGTTGAAAATAGCTCATGTTACAAGCTTAGTTCTGAGAAATACATTGATCAAGTGAGTTGAAGTGCGTGTTTATATTGATGTATGTTTCATAATCTCAATTGTGTTAAATATTTACGTCTGAAATATGTAAGATTATAAAGATATTAAGATTCAAATAAAACCTGTGTAAACTAAGAAAAAATAGGTATATTCAAACAATGGTCTGTACTGTAGTACGATATCTAATTATTTTTATGAGTTAATAATGTATTTCCTAAAACATGAATAAATTTGCAAAAGGCTTGTAATATATAAAAAAGGTGTTTTCGTAGAACATTTATTAGAAAATGATGAAATAAAACAACAATTATTTACTAAGATGGCACTCGAAAACGGCTGTCTTAACATGGATGCGACTTTTTTACCCACCGTCTGGCGAAAGACCCGGGTCCTGTCAGTTACTGTATTTATATTGTTTCTGTTGTTTCAGAATATTATTTATTTGTTCTTAGAAAAACATTTGTTAAAAAAATTTTTTTTTTCAGTTTAATAAATCAACAAAAATCAAAATCAAATTTACTCTTACAAAAAAGTACATACAATCAGACAAAAAAATACTCTTAAGAACTAAAGACGAAAAATTTTAAGACAAAAAATAAACTCCTGAAATATGTCAACAATGTTTTGATAGTCTTAAAAAAGTTAACATGTAGGCTACTTACAATTGAGAAGAAATAATAAATAGGTACATAGAATTATTTGGCCTTACCCTATTATTATATTAATTGTGAAGTTTCACAAAACATGTGAATACGCACACAGGTTTGTCGCACCCTACGCAATACGTTACCGTGCGCTTGCCGCACACTTTACATGGGTGGCAATGGCGATTTGTGCTGTTTAATGAAGTTAGCCGCGGATATTCGGCGGGGTGATGGAGGCTCACCTCGAAAATGGTATCTTGTATCCCGGCAGAAAAGACATATGGCTGCATTTTCATTGAATGCCTACGCAAAAGGGATTCTACTAGGTTTTTTCTAAAGTCCCTGTGTTCCAAGACCTCCGTGGCGGTCTGTTTATGGATGATATAGGCATTCAACACAGACACATTAAGTAACCTTTTAAACAATTTCTTGTACCAAATTTGTGTCCTCTTGCGTTCAATTGGGAATGCAGCCAACATCTGATCTTTTTTGTCCACGCCACCCATGCAGATGTTGTAGTCACGTATCAAAATAAGTTTTGTTACTCCGTTTTTAGTGGAGACGGCATTGCCATGGTACGTCGAAATCGTCGCTACGCGGTTCTGATCTCTCCATATTATGCAATCGACATCTCCACTGGTATAGCCTACTACTTGCCCGGGCTTCATCTGAGATTTTTTCAGATTAGTCAGTTCCGTCGGGACATACTTGCAGTTTGTCCGCAACGTACCGACACAATCAAACTCAATCGACTTGAGTTTTCGGGCAAGTGCTGGGGAATTGTAGAAGTTATCCATCCACAACGTGTACCCTTTGTGTTCTAACCCTTTGATAAGGTTAAGAACCAACGCCGGTGTACTCGCTGTGAATGGATCAGCCTCTAAGACTGTAGGCGAAGCCTTATGGGCATGGATTTTAAATCGCCATAAATACCCCGTCTGCGACTCACATATTTCGTAAGTTTTTATGCCCACTGCTGCAGCTTTGTTTGGAATAAATTGGTTGATGTTCAACCAACCTTTCCACTGCAGCAGTGATTCATCTAAAGCAATGTTCTGCTTCATTATATATAATTCCGTGAACTTGGAATTCAAATGGCTAATAACAGGCTCCACTTTAAAAAGCTTTGCCTGTGACGGATCCAGGTTGAGGTTTCTCAAGTTCTCGGAATTATTAAAATGTAAGCACCTGCTGAGTAACTGGAACCTCCTAAGCGACATATATACTTTGAAACCTGGAGTGGAGAAGATGTTTTGTTCCGTATTCCAGTACTCTTCAACCCGGTTCTTTATGACGATTCCCATCGTCAGTAATATTCCCGAAGAACACCAGTAACTCGTCTACATTGGTTTCTTTCCATTCTGTAATCCTACTGGAGGCCTGTAATTCCCCGCTGTCCAACATTTCAGCAGCTAATTGTTGGGCATATCTATTTGTTTCCTGCACAATAAATTCCATGAACTCCTGGTCCCAAATTAGTCTGAAAATCTCGTAAGGGTCACTTACAGTGACAGTGGGACCAGAGTTTTCCTTAAAAGATTCACGCCTTTCTGTTGGTGGTATAGGAGAGTCAGGGAAAGTTCTCCAGTCAAATTCAAAAAAATTAATAGGCTTCATACCAGTATCACCCGCTGGTGATGTAGGTGCTGAAATGATGGAAGGCGAGGAAGATGTCGCAAGAGGTGTAGTTGCCGCCGCCATGTCAATCTCAATCTCCTCGTCGTCCGGAGTGTCCATCAGTATTCCAGCTGCCCGGGGGATGATCATGGGAACGATTTCGTCGTTATCATTCTGGCTCTCGTCATCGCTGTCATCGTCGTCACTTCCTAATTGAATATAATAGTACGGTTAGGTCTTGAGAAAAGTAAGCTTGTGCTTGTGATTACAAAAAAACTTTGCGTAAGATGGTATCAATAGCTAATTTGAAATTGCCTTATGCCCTATACTAATTATTTAGTAATTAAGTGCCAATATGAACATACATTTACATCGCAAATTTACATTTATTAAATTCTTACCATAGTGCAACAAGTAGCAAATTTCAGAGTCTCGTAGCGTTCGACGTAGCGATGAAATAGAATCTCTGTTCCTGTGTAGTACAATAGCATATATTTAGAATCAACACCTTCCTCTCCCATCATCTCATTCTTCTACATTGAAATATGAAAAATACCACTTACGTAGTATCATGTTCTTGGTCTGGGCAAAGCGATCGACCCACACGTTTATGTGACGGCGAAGGACTACGGCTGCCATGTACAGAAATCTGTATATCATATCTAGAAGATGGCGTGCTCGTACCACTGCCGCCACATTCAACGTAGCTGAAACATCATACGTTATAAGCATTATTATAAAATCAACTATCACGATATTAATAATAAATTATTATGATACAAAAATATACATTGCCGGTGATGGCGGAATCGCAGGTGAAGACAAAATTACTGGGATGTCCTCTCCGTCAGGTTTATAATTTCGGCTGAAAATAATAATGTATTATAATATTGACAGTTAGCTAAATGATGATGATGATGATAAAGTTGGGAAATAAAATAAAAATACATTGGGTGCGGGTTGATACTTACGGGTTCCATGAACGCTTACTTCGCTCCGTCAATGCTTGCTCTATCGGTTCCCCGGCGGGCAAATCCTCAATTGTAATAAGGTTAAATCTGTAAATACAATCACATTTATAAGACAATGAAGATCGCGTCATGGAGGAGAGGCTTTTCTAGCAGTGGATTCAGGCTAATTATGATGATGAAATCAATGCACAAATTTACTCATGAAGTGCAGTGTCACTATATAAATATAAAAAATCCGGCCAAGTGCGAGTCTGACTCGCACACGAAGGGTCCCGTACCATTATTATTAATATCGAGCAAAAAATTGCAAAAATATCACTTTTGTTGTATGGGAGCCCACTTAAATAATTATTTTATTTTGTTTTTAGGGTCAGCTCACACCGAGACGCGACGCGACGCGACGATACTCAAAGAGGCCGTTAGAGGCCAATGATTTCGCGCTACGCCGCGCGTCGTCGCGAGAAGCATCGCAACGTCGCGAGGCGCATCTTAAAATCGTAGCAGGACGACGCCTCGCTGCGCAGCGAGGCGCAGCGGAACGTATCTACTAGCCGCGGGCGCCGCGCGGCCCCGCCCGCGCCTGTGTGATGTCTTCTTTTTAATTTTATTTTTGTAAACTTCTTCCTCTTCCTCTTCTGCAAGAAGTCCGATTATAACAAGATCCCAGTCTATCATTATATTTTCAATCGAGCACTCGACCGAACTGCATCAATTCTAAACGAAGTCTGAACGGAAATAGTAGAGAAGTCGCCACAGCGGCCTCAGGCTGCGCCTCGCGGCGTCGCGCGGCACCGTGAGACGCAGCACCGCTCTTGCACGCCGCGCGTACCGGCGATGCACCGCTGCGTCACGATACGTCGCGCTACGCCGCGAGGCACCTCGAGGCGCAGTGCTGCGTGGTGCAACGTAATCTGAATTCTCACAATGTAATGTGTATCTTTTCGTGTAGTGAATAAAGTATATTTTGAGTCGCTCTATGAAAAATGTGCGCGCAGCGTCGCGCCGCGTCGCGTCTCGGTGTGAGCTGACCCTTAATGTTGCGGCCACAGAAATAACTGATCTGTGAAAAATTCAACTCTCTAGCTATCACAGTTCTTGAGATAACAGCCTGGTGACAGATAGACAGACAGACAGCGAAGTCTTAGTAATAGGATCCCGTTTTTTTCCTTTTGGGTACGGAACCCGAACAAGTATTTAAAATTTCCATTGAAAACAAAATACTAACGCGCCGCTTGCCAACGGCCTCTGGTCAACAGAAGACCGCGGGCACCCCCTTCCTCTACCTTACCAAGTACCCTTGCTTTTCGTGAAACACCAAGTATGGGCACATCACTCGAACTCACACTATTAAAATCCAATCAAAAGCGCAACTTAAGCCACATGCAGTTAACTGGGTGCAGGAAAAAGACGTTCAAATTAGTTTTAAATAGAGCGCAAGTGCAAAAGAATAAAAAAAAGAAAGAAATAAAAAAAAGCTTTTCAAAATTATTTGTCAAAGCAAACCAAACATCATATAAAAGTAGATCCAATCGTCTTATCCATATTATGATAGCGAGCGAACAAAATGGCCGCGGTGCCCGAAATAACCTAACTGTCGTCGTCCCGGTCCGGTCAGTGGAGGGACGCGTGACGCGTGTTATTTTTTTCGATATTTCTCTAATTAATGAAAGATTTCAATAAATTTACAATTTGGGAAAGGTTAATAGTTAAGTAATTATTTCATAGTTTCCATAAATTACACACATCTACCAATATTTGGTGCTAAATGAATGGTTTGTTTGGGCGACATGAGCGTTTGCTAAGCCTGAGTAGGTGTTAGATATCAATGTTTTACCACGTGTACGTGTTGTGACCAAAAGTGTGTCACAACACGTACACAAACAAAGAAATATGCTGATTACATACCTTTCCATCGCTTTTTCAAAACTTTATCTCGTTATACTGTCGTCAACCACTTAAGAGCCGGCTCACGTCGTCGCACGAAATTCAAAAAGTTTGTGTTCCGATATTTCCATCTTTAGTATTATCTAGAAAAAGATAATTACGTTCAAAAAATAGGCCGATCTTTCTTGTTGACGTTTCCTTGTTTCAATTTTACTAATAATAAAGCCTTTAGTCGTAGGGAACGATCTCCCATGACCATTTCGCCGAAAAGTCGCCGCCGTGTCAGTTTCAGACTTCTAAATCTACAAGTAATACTCAAAATTTATAGTTAAAAAAATATGGGGAACATCATACACATATTTTATTAATTCATTCAAGTCACATATATCTGAATTTTGGTCCCATTTATTAGTAAAAAAAACAAAATCATAAGCCAATTTTAAGTTTTATATTGCAGTTTTAGCGTTGTCTCTGTGTAAAATACACAATAACTCCAAAATAAAAATTAGACACGATAATACTTTGTTCTTTGTAGAATCCAATTCTATAGTTACTTTTCAAATCATAGTTGTCAATTTTTAAAAAAATATAAATTACCAGCAGTCGAAATTACAATAAATTACGCTGCGCAATTTAGTATGCCGCGAGCGGCCGTCGGGGGAGGACCTGCGTCAGTTAGCGTGGGAGTCGGTTACGTAATATTTCGCGCGTTTATGACATAAACTAGAATAATTATAGTGCGACCACAAAATTTTAATTCGTTTGGCGTTTTATAACGTTTCATTCTGATTTTTCGGATCGGACCATCACATTTGATCTTGTTTACTTCATGAAGAAGCAGAATCTGTCAATTTTTTTTTGACGTGACAACGTCTAATAAGTCGATGAACGCGATGGCCGCCTCCACAAAATGCCGAATGTCATTATTTTTTACTACTACCTCAATGCCATGACCATGCACATGACCATGCCCAATGACCATGAGGAACGGCCATGACCAATGACCACGACCAATGACCATGAGCAATGGCCATGACCAATGACCGTTCCGACGTGTTTGAGCAACGAACTTCCAATATTAATTAAGTATGTACAGTATGGGTAACAAATGAAAGGACTTGACTAGTAGAATACTATGCACTGTCACAAATTTCAAATCCAAGATGGCCGCCACCACAAAATTGCGAATGTCATTATTTTTCACTACTACCTCAATACCATGACCATGACCATGCACATGACCATGACCATGACCATGCACATGACCATGACCATGCACATGACCATGACCATGACCATGCCCAATGACCATGAGGAACGGCCATGACCAATGACCACGACCAATGACCATGAGCAATGGCCATGACCAATGACCGTTCCGACGTGTTTGAGCAACGAACTTCCAATATTAATTAATCATCATTAATTTTACTACTACCTCAATATATATATCAATTTAAAGGGCTTGACTAGTATAATACTACGCACTATGACAAATTTCAAATCCAAGATGGCCGCCACCACAAAATTGCGAATGTCATTATTTTTTACTACTACCTCAACATGGGTAACAAATGAAAGGGCTTTACTAGTAGAATACTATGCACTATGACAAATTTCAAATCCAAGATGGCCGCCACCACAAAATGGCGAATGTCATTATTTTTACTACTACCTCAATATGGGTAAACAAATGAAAGGGCTTTACTAGTAGAATACTATGCACTATGACAAATTTCAAATCCAAGATGGCCGCCACCACAAAATTGCGAATGTCATTATTTTTACTACTACCACTATATGGGTAACAAATGAAAGGGCTTGACTAGTAGAATACTATGCACTATGACAAATTTCAAATCCAAGATGGCCGCCACCACAAAATTGCGAATGTCATTATTTTCACTACTACCTCAATACCATGACCATGACCATGCACATGACCATGACCATGACCATGCCCAATGACCATGAGGAACGGCCATGACCAATGACCACGACCAATGACCATGAGCAATGGCCATGACCAATGACCGTTCCGACGTGTTTGAGCAACGAACTTCCAATATTAATTAATCATCATTAATTTTACTACTACCTCAATATATATATCAATTTAAAGGGCTTGACTAGTAGAATACTACGCACTATGACAAATTTCAAATCCAAGATGGCCGCCACCACAAAATTGCGAATGTCATTATTTTTTACTACTACCTCAATATGGGTAACAAATGAAAGGGCTTTACTAGTAGAATACTATGCACTATGACAAATTTCAAATCCAAGATGGCCGCCACCACAAAATGGCGAATGTCATGGATTTTCACTACTTCTCAACATAGGTATCAAATGCAAGGGCTTGACTAGTAAAATACTACGCACTATGACAAATTTCAAATCCAAGATGGCCGCCACCACAAAATGGCGAATGTCATTATTTTTTACTACTACCTCAATATGGGTAACAAATGAAAGGGCTTTACTAGTAGAATACTATGCACTATGACAAATTTCAAATCCAAAATGGCCGCCACCACAAAATGGCGACTGTCATTATTTTTTACTACCACCTCAATATGGGTAATAAATGAAAGGGCTTGACTAGTAGAATACTATGCACTGACACAAATTTCAAATCCAAGATGGCCGCCACCACAAAATTGGGAATGTCATTATTTTTACTACAACCTCAATATGGGTAACAAATGAAAGGGCTTGACTAGTAGAATACTATGCGCTATGACAAATTTCAAATCCAAGATGGCCGCCACCACAAAATTGCGAATGTCATTATTTTTTACTACTGCCTCAATATGGGTAACAAATGAAAGGACTTGACTAATAAAATACTATGCACTATGACAAATTTTAAATCCAAGATAGCCGCCACCACAAAATGGCGACTGACATTATTTTTCACTACTTTTCAATATGGATATCAAATGAAAGGGCTTGACTAGTAAAAACTACGCACTATGACAAATTTCAAATCCAAGATGGCCGCCACCACAAAATGGCGAATGTCATTATTTTTTACTACGACCTCAATATGGATAACAAATGCGCCACCACAAAATAATTTTGTGGTGGCGGCCATCTTGGATTTGATATTTGTGACAGTGGACAGTATACTACTAGTCAAGCCCTTTAAATTGATATATATATTGAGGTAGTAGTAAAATTAATGATGATTAATTAATATTGGAAGTTCGTTGCTCAAACACGTCGGAACGGTCATTGGTCATGGCCATTGCTCATGGTCATTGGTCGTGGTCATTGGTCATGGCCGTTCCTCATGGTCATTGGTCATGGTCATGTGCATGGTCATGGTCATGGTCATGTGCATGGTCATGGTCATGGTCATGTGCATGGTCATGGTCATGGTATTGAGGTAGTAGTGAAAAATAATGACATTCGCAATTTTGTGGTGGCGGCCATCTTGGATTTGAAATTTGTCATAGTGCATAGTATTATATTGGTCAAGTTCTTTCATTTATTACTCATATTGAGGTAGTAGTAAAAAATAATGACAATCGCCAGTTTGTGGTGGCGGCCATCTTGGATTTGACATTTGTCATAGTGCGTAGTGTTTTACTAGTCAAGCCCTTTTATTTGATACCCGTATTGAGGAGGTAGTGAAAAAAGAAATGTATCTCACCATTTTGTGGTGGCGGCCATCTTGGATTTGAAATTGTCATTGTGCATAGTATTTTACTTGTCAAGTCTTTTTATTTGATACCCATATTGAGGAAGTAGGGAAAAAAAAGAAATGTATTTCGCCATTTTGTGGTGGCGGCCATCTTGGATTTGAAATTTGTCATTGTGCATAGTATTTTACTCGTCAAGTCCTTTCATTTGATACCCATATTGAGGAGAGAAGTGAAAATTAAATGTATTTCGCCATTTTGTTGTGGCGGCCATCTTGGATTTGAAATTTGTCATAGTGCATAGTATTCTACTGGTCAAGCTTTTTCATTAAATTTGATACCCATATTGAGGTAGATTATGAAGAAATATTTAGTCCACCATTTTGTGGAGGCGGCCATCTTGAATCGATATTAACCAAACATAGCTAAGAACCAATGCACAAAAATTACCCTTAAAATGAAAAATAAATTTTACTAGTTATCAGATTTTTGAAATGCAAGAATAATTTATCGTAACGTTACGGGACAACGAACGTAACGGGACAATAAGTCTTCAATTTTCGTGCACGCAGCCAGCATTCATCAATTTAGTAGACGTTGTCACGTCAGAAAATCTCATAAAAATTTTTAGTACACTGCCGTTACGGCTCAAGATCGTTCTGTCCGCCTAAACGCTCGAGCTGAATCGAACGGACGCACGCTGACAATGTTGCAGGATTTTACCTAAAGTTGAGTTCTGTCTTTTTGTGAGAGGGCTCTTAAAAACACTTGAAAATAGACACACAAACACTTCCAACCACTCCACGTTAGCAAGTCCGGAACAATGAGTGTTTTTTTCTTAAAAACATATGTAAGTTTACCTAAGAAAGCGTCTATATTCTGTCTTTGTTTAACATTCTAGCAATTGTATGCGTTAGAACAGTGCATAACGTATTTTAAAGTGCGCTTTTCGAACGAAAACAGCGGCGTCAAATTACTGACCGTTCCGGTCACCTGCCAGCTGAGCGTTTATTTTATCACGACCGGAACGGGAGGCTGCCACCATGGCACATTTTTTCCGATGGCGTCTGCCATAGGAAGGGATAAACAACGGATTCAGTGAGTTATTTTTATTTTAACAACTTTTATAAAGGAATACTTCAGCTTAAAATGATAAAACATCTTAAATATGTTATCTGCCATCACATTCTGATTGACGTAGGCAGCTGAAGTAATAAAGACACAAACAAAAAGTTGTGAGGATTCTTGCGAAGATATCTCTGTACGAAACTGTCTGTTTTCAATACGTTTACATATATAATTAATTTAAATTGATTTACTGCTGCTTAATTTACGTACTAAGCTAGATGCCACATGAGTGCCAGTGCCAGTTTTCATTAGTCCTTTTACTGAAAAATAACCCAATTTTCTGGATCAAAGCACTCCATAAGTTTCAGTAGACACGTAAAACACTCCTGTCGCATTTCCCGGGTTGAAGTACCCAGCCAACGTCATATCATTTCGTGCACACGCGCCTCCTGAGAACTGGTCGTAGGAGTTGCATCTCCAAGCGACGAACCAGGTCGGCTGGTGAACCGTCATCATGTAATATCTTACACAGGCTTTGTGACTGCATTTAGCAGCGTCGGACTCCCCTTTCCCAGGTATAAAGCCTTCATGGCAAGGTGGCTGCTTAGCACCCTTCTTGTTAAAGAAGAAATCAGTATCAGCTAATACAGAAGTAGTACCCAAACCTCCAGCATTGCAATGGTACACTTCGACGTATTGACCCACTCCAGATCGTATTTGATTGTCAATGAAACTGTTGGAGAAACAAGGACCAGCTGGATCTATCCCGGTTATTCGCCAAATCTTCTCATTAGTCAATTCTGTGAACCTTGTCCCGACAAAACCAAGCATTTGACTTCCCAAGCTGTGACCTATGGCGTGTATATTCTGGGATGGGTATCCATAAGCACGCAATTCAGCCAAAAATTTCCCCAAAGCTCTGCCAATGTAGTAAACATGCGTGACAGATCTCTCGTAACTTTTGATTGATCCACCTCGAGCTGATGTGTAAATTGAATGATCGACGATTATTAGATACGTATTGGGGACATCTTTGAAAGTTTGTCGTACTAGTTCTTCCGTTTTCCTGTTGATATGAGATTTGTATCCAGGGACGAAGAAAATGAGTTTTCTGCTGACATCGAGGTTGTAGTTGGTCGTGATAGCCTCCACGGCGTTGTCGATGGGGTAGCTGATGTTGAAATTGTTTTTGAAGTCATAGAAGAAGATTTGGATCTCGCTGACGCCATAGTTGAGGCTGTGGTTGTGATCACCTGGAAATGAAACAATTTAAAATTGAATTTCAAGATATAATTCAGTTCACACATGAGGTTTTAATACAATTTTACACATAATAAATTGATAATGTAAGGATCCTTGCATGGCATCAGACTCTTAAATCTCGATCCCAAAACGAACATCCGTTGAATGATAAGGACAATAATTTACTACATATATCTGAACTCAATCTTTCCGGCTTTCAAACATAAAAATATAATATGAGATCGAGGGATCCATTCCCTAAAAGATACCATGATCAGACTTATGACTGACCAAACTATACCTAAACCAAGACCTACTCATTAAACTAGTCAACCTAAAACTTAACCTCTTTTTAAGTCTTCTAAAAAAAAAGTCCGGCAATGCCACGGACCAAAAAAAAGAAATATAAGGTATCTGACGAAAGGGAGGCAAATTTAATAGAGTAGGTACATAGTGATTCTTGCTAAAGCAAGGCAAAGGGTGGATAACCTGCGATACTCGTAGATTTTTTTTTTAAATAAAGCTTGACGAGACGATCAGGTCATGTGCAATGGTAAGCAACATGCCTGACACATAACAGCACAGTGACAAGCAGCTATTGGAACATGAAGAGTCCAAATCATTACCTAGCACTGCACTGCACTCGTCACCCAGAGATCTAAGATCTTATATCTCTAAGCCCTGTAATTTCTCTGGAAACATTGCCCTTCAAACCGGAACACAGTAATGTTTGCACATTACTGCTTGGCGGTAGAATAACTAGCAAAGGTGTGGTACTTCCCCAGGCGGACTCTGCCAAGAGTCCTACCACTACTAAATGATAGATACCTACACTTTATTGTTGACACCAAAATTAAAATTAAAGTTAGATTTAAAGGCAAAGCAAATCAGCAAAAGAACTAGCTAATGCTACGAGTAGAACAGGTGGTCTCATCGCTGAAAACGATATCTTCAAACCTTTAGATGGGAAAGGTTTAATTTATTGTTTTAAATCATGCTATTTTATTTGAGATTTGATATAAATTAATAATTACGCTACAAAAAAAACAAGTATATTACAATTACTTAAATTCTTATACACTATAAGCATTAATCAATTTTAGCGAAATGGTTCGACGTAACAAACTAATAGACACATAATTTATAAACACGGTAAAGTTTTTTTTCAACACGCCGCAATGTGCCATGGAAGCAAAAAAAACGCGGGATTGCTTTTAGCAATGAAAATTTCTTGGCGCAACAGACACAGGTTTTTCATGGGCTGTGAATGAAGCTCATGGTCACGCTCGGAAATGAAAATAATGTTCGGGTGAACTCGGGACTGCTGCTGGCTGTTGGCTGACTGGCTGCTGACAATGTATTTTTTTCTTGGCCTTGGATACTAAAACCGATACACCGACTTCAAATAGATGAGTGAGTAGCGGTTATTATAATGATTTTAGTTTATTTTTCGCTTTTGAGTGCCTATTTGTGGTTTTGAAGTCGGTTTAATTTTTTGTACGAAAATAGTTTATAATGTGTGTAGTCGAGGTATGTAATCTGTGGTGTAGTCACATCCTTACGAAAGAGTTTGTATGTAGTCGTAATTATTCGTATTCAGTAGCAGTACGCACACATGCGTGGTGGTGCGTTGTATATACTTTTACAAATACTTTCAAACGTTTTGAATTCTGGAGGGGCGGGTCATGTTATCGTAGTAAATCTCTAACATATTAATAGTTTAATTATTAAAATTATTCAATACTTTTTAATGATAATTTCTTATATTAGTTTTCAAATCTACCGTGCGGTCTTATGCACACACATCATTTTTATTGGTATTTATTTATAATCATATTAAAAACAATCTACCATCTAACAAATTTTGGAACGAAACTTTTGCTAGACAAATACTATTTTGCCGGCGCCTAAAACTAGGCAGTATTTTATCCAACTTTGCTGACGTGTTGACAGTAAGCGCGGTGCGGCGATGCCGACTTTGCTCAAGGGTTTTCAAAATAATGACCTCATTTTCTTCATTACCTACGAACATTTTTAAGAAAAGAAAATATATAATACGACAACTTAACCTCGTAAACCTTGTGCTGTAATTTAAATTTTCAATCGCACGTATGTAATGGTAAAGTGTCGCGACACTTCACGTTAACGATTTCGTCAATGAATAATAGTAAAATTATTTTGATGTTAATAGCATGCTGTTTCACCTTCACGTAGTTTCTGATCCCGTTATTTTAGCGGAATAAAAAAGTAGCGCAATTGTTATTTTATATCTACCTTCTTCAGATTTTTTTATGTACCCTTGATCAGGGCCGGATCGTGAGTTTAGGGGGCCCTGGGCTAATACTAGTTAGGAGCGCACCTTTTTTGCTTTATCGTCTATTATTTGACTTTGACTTGACTTAGCTGGGACTGGAATTCACGGGGCACCGGGCTGAAACCCAAAAAGCCATATGGTAGATCCGGCGCTGCCCTTGATAGCTGGCTGTGAGTGCCTATACTACCGATCGGATTTATGGGGTTAGCTCCAAAGGCGCAGGACCCAAAAAGCCTAACCTAGCTATATCTAATATTACGCTAATGTAATAGCATGGGATGATACCTGGAACGCGTTACGGCAGCTAGCACGAGGGCGCCACAGACAGCTCCACTTCGGCTCGGCCTAGTGCCGGGGGACAGAGTGTTAGGCACTTGATGCCCTAGCGGAGTAGGGTTCTTCAGAACCTAGGAAGATCACTAATAGATACGCACGCACGTATCACGGTCTTTTGACTTGACCACGACTATATTAACTCCCCCCCCTGGCGCCAAAGCCAGATACGCCCTTGTGTGTCATCCACCAACACATCCACACGCACAGCCTAGACTATTGGGCATTTATTAGCTCTCTCCTTGCGAGAGAAGGCCCGAATTCCGCAGTACCGAGTATCGTAGTGAGAACATTTACTTGGATACTTAGAGCTCCGGCCATGGGAACATAAAGCCTGCTTATGCTGTTATTTAATACGTGAATTGCATGTAAAAAATGTCAGTTGATTAGTGACCGCCAAGACCGAATTTAACTGTTGAACAGTTACTGTCTAATCTATCAGATTATCACAATGTCTATTAGTTGCGCACTATTGGTGCTACACAATGGATCACATTATAATTATAGGCGTTAGACGGGCTTGTAGCTGTGTAGATGAATCCTTTGTGGGCTATTGTGATAATCAGTAAACACAAACAGGCGAGTATGACGAGCATTGTACGCCTGCCCTTGACAACTTGGTCAACAGATCACTAGTACACGTTTATGGTAAATTCTGGAGATCAATGAAATTGCTGATCGACCTATGAAAAAGATGTGGTGTCACATGACATCATGAACGAAGTTGCTTCGGGTAATATACCTAGTAGCAACAACATTTGCAAAAAAATATATGCGTTTTCAATACATAAAAGACCTGTCAAATACAGTTCCCAATTTCACCGTAGGTGGCGGCATTGTTTTATATTGTTAGAGAAATGTCACCAAAACCAACAGCGGTGTGCCACACTTGACAATATTTAGAACTATCTTTGACAAGTCTTTTTTGCGTCTGGAAAACGCCTCATTTTATTTATTTATGGTACGATCATCTGAGAAATAAAGCTGGCAACACCAGCCACGGGCAGTTTACGGTTTCCGGCTCATATTGTTTTCAGTCGTGCATCAAAATTCCTATCTCTTCCAAGCCGTAAGGCAATCCGTTCCAACATTACTTTATCTATTATCTATAAATGTAGTCTGCGATGACACTATATGCGATTATACACTTACCTAGTAGAAATTGAATCACTATAGGCTTCAAAATATTGAAGTTCCCTCAAGGAATGCCCACTCAGGTAACGTTATTTTAGTTTAGACGTTATAACGACAGTGTTATCAAACTTATTCGTTGCAATCTTTGGAACATCAACCACAAGATATTGTTGCCTTTTCGAGCGACGAGCAGTCCCTGTGATAATTTGTTAAGAGACCGACCGAAATAAAAGTGTTCAAGTGCGAGTCGGAGCCCATGAAGGCTTCCGTAGCAGCAAGTAACATAATATAAAAGTTCTTGTAGTGCGTTGTTACTGTTTTAACAATAGTCAATTTATGACGTATTAAAATAAAACTACTTACTAGATCTCATTCCAACCAATTTTCGTTGATAGTTTACATGGTAATGTACATCAAACATTTATGTACTTATTTTTTTTGTCATTCTCTTATTTTAAAAGTTACAGGACACACTTTGGAAGAGTCTCTCGCGCAAACTATTAGTACATTATAATACATGGATGTTATTCATACGTCCATGATATAATACTTTAGAAAAAAAAATGTTAGAAAGAG
Source organism: Ectropis grisescens (assembly GCA_017562165.1). Taxonomy (NCBI): domain Eukaryota; kingdom Metazoa; phylum Arthropoda; class Insecta; order Lepidoptera; family Geometridae; genus Ectropis; species Ectropis grisescens. The sequence continues at coordinate 22,749,702 of CM029783.1, forward strand.
GTGTGTAATCAATGGTTAGAAACCTCAATATCATTTTTAAAGACCTATCCATAGATAACCCACACGTATGGCTTTGATGGAAAAAAAAAATTTTCTATTTTTTTTATGAAAATCTTAATACGGTTCACAGAATATATCTACTTACCAAGTTTCTATAGTATTATGGCTCTTATAGTTTCGGAGAAAAGTGGCTGTGACATACGAACAGACAGACATACAGACATGACGAATCTATAAGGGTCCCGTATTTCGCCATTTGGCTACGGAACCCTAAAAGATCATGCAGTTCACCTGCACACTCACCGAAATGTTTAGTTACAAAACTGATTAACTTGCAACTTTCCAGCGGTGTTAGACACTTTGAAGCTCGTTAAAACTTTTCTCCCCAGTCAGTCTGTGGTCTCGATCACAGACTAAGTAGAGAGATACTCTTTCTCGATGCTTTAGGTGTCTGTTATCTGTTAATTATTTTGGCAAACATTTTGTCACATCGAAATAAGAATAGATAGGCAAAGATAATGTAAAATACTAGAGATAGAGTTGTGACTTATTGGTGGACCAATAAGGAAAATTCATTGTTCAGCGGAAAACCCGAAGAAAACAATGACGAGTTTCGCGGTAGACTCCGTCTTTGATATGTAGGTAATTCCCTGACCATAAAGCCGTCCATATTTCCATATTCAAAGGCTACACTGAAATAGTGTACTTTTCGTTACGTACGTTAGTGTACTGTAAGTACTTTTCCCTTACCCAGGTCGATATGTGTTAAGTGCAATAAATAGTTTATCTATCTATGTGGGAAAGCGCTATCATCCAACTATCGTACCTACTAATATTAAAAATTAGCAGTTTTATCCGCGAATGTCCTGTTTTCGTTACCTACTTTCTCAGAATAAAGTTTTTTTTCAGAGAAAAATTTAAAATCAAATCCATTTTAAAATTAAAGACAGATACTCGACAAAGTTTCATATTTTTTGTAAAATCAACGAAACACACTATTAACACATATTTATTTATCTTTTACTGTTTTATCAATAATAGGTTTGTATTAGACCGCCATCTCGCCTGATATTAAACGAAGATGCGGTTCGTGATACGCGCTATAGCGACAGCGCGTATGGTGTACCTAGAAGATACCGATTCCCTTACTTGAAGTCATCCAAATTTCAACTAAGGAATACTAACTCACGCAACGTAATCCAGTTTATTGTGGAGCCAATTAAATAAATTGCTTACAAACAGGGTTTATGTGGAGACACGCGGGTGCACGCAGTGGCCCCTGCCTCCAAAGGCGAACCGGTGGCACATCGAATTCGAAATAAATCGTAGAGTTAAAACTTGTGGCAATAGCGTGCCCCCAAAAAAGTATTGACAAAAAAGGCCTGCTTATCAATAACGCAAGAACACAACTATCTTAGTCTAACCTTTTTCAATAACCCCGTAATTGACCATAGTGTAATGTAATTTCAGCGAGTGTTTGGTATATGATCGCATGATCCCAATGCAATCGATACCCAACACAGACAACAGGACAGCTGCGTAGTGATAACTTTGCACATGGAAAATTGTAGCCTAAAATTACTAGCTATCGGTTTGTTATCGGATATGTTTCGGAGAGTGGTCAACTGATCTGAATTGTCTAAAATACCACCTTGCCCTTTTTTCGGACTGCTAATACCTCGCAAAAACATAAGCGTCTCTTTGAACGTAGTGGTTTTTTGACACTAACTTTTGTGATAGACTGTTCAGGCTGTGGAATGCGGTGCCTGAATGGGTTTCACGATGGTTACTTTATGTCTCCAAATTGAGAATGAATCGGTTTTTAGGTAAGCACGTTCCATCGTAGGTATACCGCACCGTTTAAGATCTCACGAGATGGCGGTCAAGTGTAAATTTGTGAAAGTATAAAAAAACTAGCTGTGCCCTGCCCCGCTTCACTGTGGCACATAGTGATACAAATAGTAGATAAAAACAATCCTTGATGCGAATTATATATCACTCTAAAATTTCAGCTCTATCGGTGCAGAACTTTTTGAGTTTTAGAAGCGTACACAAACCAACATAACATTTTTATATATAAAAAGATGGTGTCACAATTCACCTAGGTACCTACATATATTTAAATGTAAAATAATATACCACCCACGCTCCGCCATTTTATCCTGATAAAAATCCCGTAAATCCGGTAAATATACCTAAGTTACAGTTGTTCTAGTCGGGAGAACGGCGACTGCCGATCTGGAGCCCTTGGTCCGAATCTCACGCGCACCATTGTCTTTTCGAATGCATGTCTGTAATGCCGCTAACTTAAAAACGGTGAAGTAAGACATCGTGAGAAAACCGTACATATTAAGAATCATAATTATGCAGGCTCCGAGTCCCAGCAGTGGAACATTTAAAGGGCTGCTTATGCAAATATCCCGTAATTAATAATACTAGTGTATTGAATAACTGTTATAGCTTACAAGAACAAAATTAAAAATGTTGATTAACCCCCCGACTACCTCAGATTTGTTATCTGTACAACATTCTACTAGTCAAGCCCTTTCATTTGATACCCATATTGAGGCTGTAGTGAAAAAAATAATGTAATTTGCCATTTTGTGGTGGCGTCCATCTTGGATTTGAAATTTGTCATAGTGCAAAGTATTCTACTAGTTAAGCCCTTTCGTTTGATACCCATATTGAGGCAGTAGTGAAAAAATAATGTAATTTGCCATTTTGTGGTGGCGGCCATCTTGGATTTGAAATTTGTTATAGCGCATAGTACTCTACTAGTCAAGCCCTTTCATTTGATACCCATATTGAGGTAGGTTGTGAAAAAATATTTTGTCCGCCATTTTGTGGAGGCGGCCATCTTGAATCGATATTAACCAAACATAGCTAAGAACATCCGCACGGATATTTACCTTCAAATAAAAAAAACCGCATCGAAATCGGCTTATCCGTTTGAGCTCTACGGTGCCACAGACATACACATTCACAGACAGACAGACAGACATCGACGTCAAACTTATAACACCCCTTTTTTGGTCGGGGGTTAAAAATGTTTTTTTGTAAACGCGATAAAGTAAAACGTAAAGTACCAAGTGCTGTGCACTATTTCTATTTTAAAGAAGACAGTCTACTGAAGCCTGTCTTCTTTCTGTTGAGTTAGCGATCAGCAGCTTCTTCTTGAATCGACTTCAAAAAAGGAAGAGGTTCTATGTTCGACTGTATATTTTTTGTACATCCTGAACAGGGCAAGGTATTCGAACCTCTTTGCTGGGGTCAGGGTGATGAAGCCGTGTTAACAGGCCTTGTTAAGGGTCTTTACGGTGGCCGGGTCAGAGTATGGTGGAGCTTTCTTCTTCTCTTCTAGAAGGCCTCATTTTATCAGCGGACTCGCCTGACGTAATGCGATTTAAGACAGACGGAGACGGACTATCCAAACACAATTTGAGTTAATAATAACTTAACAACTTAGTTTTTTAAATGTTGACGAACACAAGTAGATCTCATCTGATGTAACGCGCTGTAAGGTGAAGATTTGAAGACACCCAAATCTGATTTTGATTTGTTTGGTTTGGTAATAATGTGATGTTTGTATTGATATTAACTTCATAAAGTATTGACAAACTAAGTAGATACATAACTTATCGTAAAAAACCTGTTTACATATGCGCAGATACTTCCTCGTATGTAATATTATCTTCTACATCAAATGCTACAAGCAACACAAACTTCAACGCTTCCAACTGGTAGTGCAACAACAAGCACCTAGATTGTCTGTATATTTTTTGATGAATAACTCAAATTTGCTTAGCGTAGATTAGTGTTCACAGCTGCCATTTGTTTTATTATTATAGGTACTGCACCAAACACCAATACACAACAAAACAAACAACAAATTTGTTTTTTTTTTACACTGTAAAAAAGTTAACACAGGTAGGAACGAAGCTCTTTCGGATAATAGGTACTTATAGAAGGAACACAATTTGCAAAAAATAAGGTTGCTAGATTATTTTATGATACGATCATCTGAAAATTAAAGTTCGCAATACTACGGGCAGTTTTTACACGGCACTTCCGTTATAATTTTTTCTTACGATTTTTTTTTCAGCTTGGTCGCGCAGCTAAATTCTTATCTCTTCCAAGTCTGCCGTAAGGACATTCGTTCCAAAAAACACTAATATATAGAATAGGTACAGAATACACGTTCCTATCACACAATTAAGTTGTAGCTACTGGATGGGAGTCGATTCTAGGTACGACTTACGGCTTATGAAGGAGACAAGGAGAATGATAATCTGGTACTGATTGAACAACGAGAGTATTTGGTAGTAGAGAGTAGGTGTATTATAGACTACAGGCCCGTGAACAAAATTTATGGGTCATATGATACAGCAGGAGACCTATGTAGGATGATAGAAGAGTATAAAATAATAGGAATCAGCACTATTGTATTGTATATGCCGCCGGCATTTGAAAGCTGTCCAACTGAAAGCAAATTGAAGAGGGGGTGGTTGCGACCCTCGCTCTTTCCTTCTTGTCGCATGATTTTTGTACAGCATTGCGGAATAATGTATTAGAACAGGTATTGAAACTGTATGGAACTAATGCCGTACATTATCAAATGACCAAATTTACCCTGAACATCGTCGGAAAATTATGAATTTTCCGACAAAACTATTAATTTAAAAAATAAAATTTTCAAGTTATATAGTTTCAATACACAAATACATGTTCTAATCCATTATTTCGCAATGCCGTACAAAAATCTTGCGACAAAAAGTAAAAAGCAAGGGTTGCAACCCCCCTTCTTCAATTTGCACTCAGTTGGATAGCGTTCAAATGCCGGCATAGTGCTGAATATTATTATTTTATACCCTTCTATCATCCTACATAGGTCTCCTGCTATATCAAATGAACCATACATTTTGTTCACGGGCCTGTGCTCTATTATTATTGTAAAAAAGTATATAGGTCTAAAAATCAGTTTAAATCGTTAATATTTTTTGATGTTAATTTTATTATGTATAATACAAAATATAATATTAATTTTTATTATAAGTAACTATAATAATTAGTACCAAGTGGTTTTAGGCGCATTGTTTATGTTTCCACAATTTTCCAGCTATTAAAACTATACGTAAATATGTTAGTCTTAGCTTAAGTGCTACTCCAGGCTTAATCTACCTGTGTACTAAATTTCTTCCAGATCCATTCAGTAGGATCTAGAGTTAGTAACATATAAGAAAAACAAACATCCTTAAGTATAAAACTTCGCCATTAAAAATTTAATAGAGTAGGTATTACTCACATGTTATCCAATCTGAATAAAGTAATGATTTAAACACTCCACTTGCATTTAGGAACGGTATTGTCGATAAAATTAAAAATAATAACAACATGATAAGGTCGTCTGACCTGCTCGACGGTCAACCGCCGAATGACATCACGTGCTTATAAACATGCGTTTGCGCAGCCTAGACCTTTATCGTGTCCTTTGATACATGGCGCCACTATCCCATATTACTTACATACTCTTGGAAGGTTGATGTATGACAGTAAAATAGTTTCAACTTTATACCACATGTGGAATCTGTGACATAGACCTCTACTGACAATCAATCATGTCATTTAACCTGTAGCGACACAATAGCTTATGTGCTTGATTAGCCAAGGGTTATGTACTTGAAACTACTGTAGTTCAATTAATTCACCACAAATCAGGTGAGGTGGCACACATCGGTTACGAGTTACGAGGAAAACAATGCAATTAATGATGTCTTGTTAACTGGACCAATTTGGAATAGTTAGCGTAATGGCAATTGAAGCTAATTTGGCGTTAATTTGCGTCTTCTTTGCCAAATAGTGTCTTTCATTTATGGATTAGCAGTTCATGAGTCATCCTTCGGAACATCCACGATTACTACATGTATAGCATTCGTATGTCAAGTGACTTATTATGACACCAGTTTCTTAAACGCAATATTTATAGCTAACATACAAACTCTACGTAGAACTTTTACTTTCTCTACATAGAAATACGACACAGTGATTTCACGCTTTAGTTGGGTTTTTGTATGAAGCGTTTTGGGAGAGTCCAAAGTTGTGATTTTAAAATCGTGATATCACGGGAAGTTTTTAAGATAACAAAGTAATTCTTTCACCTGTTTCATTTATTGAGAAGCTTGTTGATGGCACATTAAATCAAAAATGAGTCGTCATGCCTATTACTAAGCGGTCTTTATCAATCACAGTATCCTGAAAATAACATTTCTATTCGAGTGAGTTGAACTGCAGGGCCGAGTAAATAAGCAATAAATTGTTTCCATTTCAATCTTCATTAAAATAAGTATGTACCTATTTAGGTTAAAATGTCGTATTCTTAGCGAGATAAAATGTGTAGAATAAGAACATCAGTCGCGCGTAGAGGTCGTAGCTCACTTGCTTTGCATGGCACCTGTAAAACAGCAAAATTATAAAAAAGTTAATTAATTAATTTATACAACTCCTGGAACCAATTTAATTACATGACAAACCATCTCGATCATAGTCATTACCTTTTAAACACACAAGATGCTTCAACTGCAAGTATATATTATTGGGTCGGGTTTCAAAAATAAACGTTTGGAATGGGGTAAAACTTTTATTATTTAGTTTAGGTACCATTTATAATAAATAAATATTGGTGGACAATTCTCACACGTCACCATCAGACCCCAAACTAAGCAAAGCTTGTAATATGGGGGCCAGATAGCTGATTTAATATTTATATAGTTGTAATTACATACTTATTATACATAGATAATAAGAGCCTTTTTTTAAATAAAGAGTGACGAGACGAGCAGGACATGTGCCTGATGGTAAGCAACATGCCTACCACATAACAGCACAGTGACACGCAGCTATTGGAACATGAAGAGTCCAAATCATTAACTGCACTGCGCTCGTCAATCTCCAAGCCCTGAAAATTTTCTGGAAACATTGCCCTTCAAACCGATACACAGTACCTAATGTTCGCACATTACTGCTTGGAGGTAGAATAGCTGGCAAAGATGTGGAGTACCACACCTTAGTCCGCCTGGGGAAGTATTCCTAGGCGGACTCTGCCAGGAGTCCTAAATACCACTACATGCAAAATAAACATAAAAAGTAGCTAATATTTTATTCTAATGAACTACATTTCTGTTCACTGTGATACAAACCCATTCTGTGATTTTATGTGGTATAATAACAAACATCAATCCATCCATTGAAGTATTAAATTATTGTAGTGGAAGGACTCCATGCTTGAAGAAGTATACTTACCACACTTATGCCAGTTATTTTGCCACCAAGAAGAGATGTGCAAATGTTACTGTGTTCCAGTATGAAGGGCAATGTTTCCAAAGAAATTATAGGGCCAGCTGAGTGACGAGCGCAATGCAGCGCTAGGTAATAATCTAATAATTTGGATTCTGTTTGTTGAAATAGCAGCGTGTCAATAAGCTGTTATGAGCAAGCGGATTGCTTATCACCAGGCACCAGGCGCATCTATTTCAAAAAACATTTTCTGCAGGGCGGGTGTGGTCTGGTAAGTCGACTATGACCCTAAGCTCGCGTCGTAATGAGGACATTTCCTCACGATATGCGCGACAAAAACTCGCATTTATAACGCGACGTACAGTCTCATCCATTACGACGGATCCGGGGCAACATTTTGTGAGATACGGGCTTCATTTCCTTAGAATCCAACGTCTTATATTCTTATTGTTCGCGTAACGATCCGTGTCCATACTTCTATATTTCAAGCGCAACTTTGACCTTTTTAGTAGCTTTAGGAAAGCTGTAAAAGATGGCCCAAATAGGCATTCGTTCTCAAGTTATGGCGTGACCGGAGAAAAATGGGAATAACTGCCAGTTCATTTTTTTACTGTTGCAATTGGTAATTCTGTTTACAGTCAAAGGTGCGAAGAAACTTCAATTCTGAACAGTTGCTCACGTTTTACCAAGCACAGATTCGCTCCTGTATGGAGTACTGTTCGCACCTTTGGGATGGATCGGCTAAGTATCAGCTGCAAACTCTGGAATCTATCGAGACGCGCCAAAAGGCTCATAGGCAATAACACTCTTGTGCGTAAAATACTTCAGTCTTGAACATCGCCGCAAAATTACTAGCTTATCGGTTGTTATCGGATACACTTCGTAGAGTGCGCAACTGATCTGCATGATCTAATACGTTGATGTTCCAAAAACACAAACGAAGAGATTTGACTCTACGTTTGTGATAAGATCGTCTAGGTTGTGGAATGCGTTGCCTGAGTGGGTTTTCCCCGATAGTTACAATCTTGGTGTCTTCAAATCGAGAGTGAATCGGTTTCATCTAGGTAAGCACGCTCCATCGTAGACCGCATCGTCGCTTAACATCAGGCGAGATGGTGGGCAAGTGCGAACCAATAATAATAAAAAAACAGTCACAAGTTACAGCTCCATGGTTTTATTTCTTGTTCAATCACAGTCATGTTTAGATTCATGGATCTCTTCATTTGTTCAGAATAAAATGAACAGACATAGGGCCTATGCATCATAGAGAGAAGTTAATCTATGTTCCTTGTATAGTCATTATGAAAATGAATGTTCGCTTCAATCAATTTAACTGATGCACATTACAACTCGCCTCAAAGACTATTTTTTATCTATTTTTCGTGTAACATACCAGCAACTGCAAGAAAGCCGTTTGTGAAACATATACTTACTTTATTTTGTTCTTCATTTCTCCCTCATGCACATAAAAGGCCGCAACGAATTATGCCAGGGTATGAACAGATAATAAAATAAAATAATTGTATAATTTCATAAAATAAAACAATTTTCTTTCTTCTGTACAACTTTTTTTAAATTATAATTTGATTATTCATTCCAATATAAAAATGTAATAGACTGTAATAATATCATATCTGGTATTTTTATTGTGTATTTACAATAATACAAATACATTCTCAGTTACCTGGGTCTCATACAAGTGTTTTGTAGTGGTAGGACTCTTGGCAGAGTCCGCCTGGGGAAGTACCACACATTTGCCAGTTATTCTACCGCCAAGCAGTAATGTGCAAACATTACTGTGTTCCGGTTTGAAGGGCAATGTTTCCAGAGAAATTACAGGGCTTAGAGATATAAGATCTTAGATCTCTGGGTGACGAGCGCAGTGCAGTGCTAGGTAATGATTTGGACTCTTCATGTTCCAATAGCTGCGTGTCACTGTGCTGTTATGTGTCAGGCATGTTGCTTACCATCAGGGACATGTCCTGTTCGTCTCATCACTCTTTATTTAAAAAAAAAAGTGTACGCATAGTACACTTGTAGAAGCAAATGTACCAAAGTGAAGTCGCTGGTATAGATGATCCAGTGATGAACATGATGCACTAAGTACTTCACAAATTATGACGTTCTTAGCTACAATCCTAAAACAAACTAATTAGCCAAACAGATTGGTAAAAAAATATACCTCGTTTAATACATTATTCCGCAACACCGTACAAAAATCATGCGACAGGGAGAAATTATCTAGGTTTGCAACTCCCCTCTTAACCTGCACACAGTTGGACAGCTTACAACTGACATAGTGCTGAATCTTATTACTTTATACCCTTCTATCATCCTACATAGGTCTCCTGGTGGTTCATTTGACCCATAAATTTTGTTCACGGGCCTGCAGTCTATTAGAATGGTTTATTTTTAACCCAGCCCACGTCCCCAACACATGTTAATTGTAAATAATTTTAGTTTGATTTTAGTATTTTGGTATTTGGTAGGTACTTTAGATACATTCTAGACTTTGACATTATTAGTAGTTAGTTTGCCATATAATGTTTTTTGAATAGATAGTTACAGTAGTGATCTAATCTCACATGCTAATTGATTTTAGTTTGCCTTTCGACCTTTTGTATTTTAGTAATTCTTACATTAGATACATTATAGACTTTGGCATTATTGGTAACTAGTTGGTTGACTCACAATGTTTTTAGATATGTAGTTACAGTAATCACACATGCTAATTTTCAGTTTAAGAAATGAGTTCTGTTTTTTTTTTATTTTTTTTTACTTATAGTGTATTTCGACATATTTTCGACTTTGACATCAATTAATCAATCATCCGCAATCACGGGTATTACCAAGACCATAAGGCGAAGTGCTAGTTTTGTCGAAAGCAATACACGTTGCGTGTAAACATGACATTTGTATTTAGAAATTTTAGCACCTTTAGCGACGCTAGAGTTTCTCATACAATACAAATGTCATATACGCAAACACTTCCATCGTGAGCGCGTAAACATGACATTTATAAGTAGAAATTTCAGCACTTCTGTCGGAGGTACCTTCATTTTTTAAATTTTTGGTCTTATAGCTTCTATCAGCAGTCCTCTATAGCTCTATTTCATATTGTATCGGCTTCTGGTCGGAGTCGCGGCGTGACTCCGGCGATGGCTTTCGCTCGGGCTTCGGCGACGGCTCTGAGACTTTCCAGCCGCCGCTCGTCCGGCGTCACCCAGGTGTGGATGACCTCGTCCCCGCTGCGCCGGCCCGTGAGCGCGTGTAGCGCGGTGGACAGCGACCGACGGACGCGCTCGAACTCTGAAGATAATCTAGAAACGAACATTAAATACATTGCGAGAATAAAACCAGTATATTAAATCTTACAGTCGTTCAACGAAGAGACTGTCGTTCAACGAAGTTCTAGACGGGACCACAGACTAAGTAGAGAGATACTCTGACGGGACAATGGTGCGGGGTGAGACGCGGGAAACGCGCTCCCGCCATTGCCAACATTACAATGTTAGTATTTCGTGAGCGCTGTTCAGTTTTCGGTTTTATCTACCCGTGTCTATACATTATCGAGGAGTATGATATTTCGCATCTTTACAAATTGAATTCTACTTGTGTGTATTTCACTGTACAGCTTCCTCAAAAACGGCTGGGCCGATTTGAATGCGATTTTTGTATGCGTTTGGGTGGCGCACTGCATGGTTTAAATTCACATATCACATGGCACTGCAATCAGTGTCTAGGTTATTATCCGAGTGAAGCTGGAACGGGCCGCTTGTTTATACAACGTGTGGCGGAAAGGTCCAACAGTATTTGAACAGGTCATTCCAACACTGATGTGGACTTCATCTCCGAAGGTCTCTTTCCACTCAGCACTTTAGATCGCGAGATAATACGAGTCAAAGTTTGATGTAAAATTGACCAGCTTCAACCCTAATGCGCGGCGGCGCGGCGTGCGACGACGGAGCGGCGCGCGGCGGCCGGCGGTCAGTGACTGCGTGATTAGGGTTGTCAAATAAAACAATAAACAACGAATTTTTAACTTTGTATGAAAAAAAAATGTTGTGCTTTCGTGTCTAATATTCACATACCTATGTGATTCGATACCTAGTATAGATGAACTACAATAAATATTGTTGGATCTTTCCGCCACACGTTGTATAGAGAAACAGTGCAGATTTTTTTTAAAGTATGCATAAAAATACATAAAGCAATGAAACACACACACCCTACCATGACACACACATAAATACTATTTTGGTTACTGTTAAAGCGTGCGGTGGACTGTGTCGCGTAATACTTGAACGGGCATTCAAGCAGTACGTAACACAGTTTGGGGGGAGGGGGTTTCTTGTAAATCATTACGGTGCGTAATGGAGATAATTGATTATTTTAAAAAAATGGTAATTAAAATGTCTCTGGTCGCCACCTTGTACAGTGAATTTTAGGTAAAAATAGTAACTTGCAGTACATTTAGGGACAGTGAGTAGGTAATAAATCACGTAGAGGGGATATGAAATCTTCAAAAATGGCGTTACATAACCCAACGGTCTTGAACGGGCCCATATTGTAAATAGATTAATATTGCTTTATGGTGGAATTTCGACCACATGGTGACCATTAATATTGATAAAACTCATGAACGACCATCATCATCAGCCGCAAGACCTCCACTGCTGAACATAGGCCTCCCCCCCCTCGATTTCCACAACGGACGGTCCTGCGCAACCTGCAACCAGCGGTTTCCAGCGACCTTTGTGAGGTCATCTGTCCATCTAGTGGGAGGCCGTCCAACACTGCGTCTTCCGGTTCGTGGTCGCCACTCGAGAACCTTTCTTCCCCATCGGTTGTCAGCTAATTTAGCTGGTATATAAATTCCTTACCGTTTCGCGTTGGTGGCGATATTCTCGGCTTGCAGCGGAGACGTGTACTCGTGTTCTATCTGCCACGGGTTCAGCCATGACGTCACTCTGTAACAACAGTGCTGGTCTTATTCACATAGTAGCTATGACTTCGCTATCGTATTGTAATATATATCGAAAGAGTATGCTTCCCGAATGGTCTCATATAGATTTTATCGAAATCGAGAACTCTTATAAACTTCCGGTCCCTTTATAGTGTGACATAAAACCAGCTTGTCAGTGTTGTGTATGTTGCGAGAATGTCTCTCTCCTTGCGTGTTGTATGAGTATAGGTAATTTCAAACACACACACACCCACTTAGTAGATCAAGACTGCATGTGACATAAGTATGTCAAGCTCTTCGCAATATGGTCTGACGGCATTGCGACACACCAACGATGGCACGTACGGCACGTCTCTAGGCACTAGGTTTTCGTGGAATTCACGTCGGCAGCGCGCACGTATAGCTCGGCGCTGCACTGTAACCGAGAATGCACTGTGGCAAAGTAACACGTACGAACCACTTCCGCAGACATCACTCGGGTTACCCGTCTAAGTTCAAAGCACGCACTGCTAACTTTAGCAGACATCGAGCAGGACATGAGCCTACATGTTTGCCTATAACAACACAATGTCACGCACATTTGGAACATAAAGAGTCTAAAACATTTCACTCAGAAATATAAAATACTTTATCTCCAAGCCCTGTAATTTACCTAGAAACATTACTCTTTAAACCGGCACAGTGTTTTTTCACAGTACTGTTTTGCGATAAGATAAATTGCAAAAGTGTAATACTTTCCCATGCGGAGCAAAGAGTCCTACAACTATTCTGTCGATGTGGTCTTCCCACGTCATGCTGCGATTAATATCGAACCCCAGAAATGTGGTGTTCTATTATAGCTGCTTGTAGGTGTTACTGCTATTGGAGAGGAAATTAAACCACGTCACTGTTTACACTGCCGATTGTATTGCTCTTAACAAGTGACGCGGGGCGAGAGACTGCTCGCTCTCCGCTGCCATCCACGTATATACTAAAACCTTACAACATTTATACGTGCTCCTACGTGCTCAATTAACATTGTTTAGCGAGACTTTTAGCGATTTTATACAATGGCACGACAGACAAAAGTAATATAATGAGTTAATCAAAGACATTTTACACTTTAATCTAAAAGAATAACCTTGTTGTGCTTACTGTAAATACCCTTTTAAGTTTGTTTCATATTATTTGTTTATACATTTTATCTTAATGGAACCTTTATTGTGTGTTGTAAAGTTTTCTTTCTTATAAATTTGAAATTTGGCTAGTTAGTTGTTTCACAATGTTTATGTAGGTTGTTATCTGTTGTGTTAATGTTCTGTTTATATCTTATTTATCTGTTTTCAAGCATGTTAGTTTTAAGTTCAGATCTGGCAGATTCACCAAATTGTGACTCATGTGGAGTGGAAGAGGATGTGCATCACCTATTGGTGGAATGCGTCCGCTTCCAACGAGAGAGAGGGTTACTTGAGATGAACTACCAGCTGAATAGCCTCGACGTGGGAAGGTTCTACCGAGTGCTAGCTGAGCCAGCGTCAGACGCGGCCAGAGACCTGTTCGGGTATGTGGCTCACCTCAACTGATCCTCTCACATGTTGAAATAACCTTAGCGCCTATTAGTACCTACCTTTTTCTTACCAACCATCTTATTTTTAGCATACCTAGTGTTATAAATGATGGGACTGCCATGTGACTTGTCATAAAAGTCCCATAACAAAAAACTGATTAAAAAAAAAGTTCAGATTTGTTGGCTCAATTTTCTTTATGTATTATCTCTAATTTAATAATATTATTATCAAACCACTGCATTTAAACAAATGTTGTTTCTAGGCCCACATAGTTTGGAATGTAACACAGTTCTGTACAGTATACTCTTATGTTATAGTTTGTGTTTATTACATTCTGTGTGTACATTGAATGAATAAATAAATGAGTCAACTTACTGGTCCGAGTCGAGCGCGGCCCGCGTGCGCGCGCGCAGGTCGAGTGCGGCGTGCAGCGCGCTGACGACCTCGTGCCCGGCCCACCGGCCCGGCGGCAACCCCTCCGACACTATACTCTCTGGAAGACACCATACAATGAAAATAAAAATGTATTATTATAACATAATTACAAGCACATTCTTGATACAAGTTAGGGTACTTAAATAAGCATTAGGGTACTTATATAATATGTTTGCAAGTCACGCAACACCTACACTAAGAAAAATCTTATGTCGTAGATGCTCCTAACCATTCTCCGTTTACTAGTTTATATATTACTTAAAATACAATACAATTTATTACTTGCAGTTGCTGAATATTGAGCGGCGTTCATTTTTATTAAAAAAAAAATAAGATACCATAGGGGTAGAATTGATAACCTCCTCCTTTTTTTGCAAGTCGGTTAAAAAACTAAATGTTACTATTTAACAAACTTTAATATAGCATAATAAATTGGCAGTCATAGGAACTGCCGATAGAAGTGAAAATTTAAAACTCAGAAGTTGATAGCTTACTTTGGAAAATACGCGGGTGAAACCGGAGGGCGTCCCGAGTTTACCCGAAGATTTTGTTTTAATTCCCGAGCGTGATCCTCGAGTTAAATTCCTAGCCTAATTGCCTAGGAGCTCTTCTGGACTCTTATGGACTCGTCGTTTCCAGCACAAACGGAACGAATTCTTATGCAGAATTCAAGGCTGAATATGTGAGGGGCTTAGCTCTAACGACCGCTTCCGCACCCTTCCGGTTTTTTAGGGTTCCGTAGCCAAATGGCAAAATACGGGACCCTTATAGATTCGTCATGCCTGTCTGTCTGTCTGTCCGTCCGTATGACACACCCACTTTCTCCGAAACTATAAGAGTTATGCTATTGAAACTTCGTAAGTAATGTAATCTGTTAACAGCATTAGGATTTTGATACAAAAATCAAAAATTGTTTTTAATCAATACCTTACGTGTGGCTTATCTATGGATAGGTCATCAAAAATGATATTGAGGTTCTAAACATTTTTTTTTTCTAAACTATATAGTTTGCGCGAGAGACTCTTCCAAAGTGGTAAAAAGTCTGAATAACCCTGTAACTTCTAAAATAAAAGAATGACAAAAATAAAAAAAAGTGTATGATGTACATTACCATGTTTGTAAACTATCAACGAAAATTGGTTTGAATGAGATCTAGTAAGTAGTTTTATTTTAATACGTCATAAATTGACTATTGTTAAAACAGTGACTAAAGTAACAACGAACTACATATTATCTTACTTGCTGCTACGGAAGCCTTCCGACTCGCACTTGACCACTTTTTTATTTAAGTCTTCTTCTTCGTATCGATAAAGTTATTTTGATTTTAACCCTAGCTTGCTTATCTATTTTAGCTACAGAACTAATTAATTTTTATTTGTTTTTTGAAGTTACGCTGAGTTCTTTTATTTTTTTGAAATAAAAATTTACTTAGGCGCACTTCAGACAGATTTTTCGTGGGATGTTAATTGAGCTGGAGCATCACGCTAGTGAATGAATGAAATCATCCGGTAAACTCGGGATCCGCCTTTGGGCATTATTTATAGTGTGTCTAAGTGTTTAACTAGTGTACCGTTAGTGAACCCGTCCGGCCGCGTCCACATCTGCAGGCAAGAGGCGAGGCTCGGCAACGCCACAGGGAGTAGCTCGCACAGCGTCGCGTAGTGATCGAATCTGGAGACAAAACGGAGTCACTATTTCAAATATTTTTTTTTTATTTAATTAATCCAACGAGTGTATTAAAAAAACAGTTGTGCCAATCTAACAGCAATAAAAACAAAAATTTGAACTTGGAACCAAAAACAAATCATCCATTCCCGATACTTTTTTGACATTAATGTCAAATTCAATTTTTTGTGTTTATTGCTGTTAGATTGGTACAACTGTTTTCCAATTTGGCGCGGAGTTTGAGTTGCAGCTGTTATTCATATTTAAAGAAACTATGAAGAAGATGGAAGACTGATCACCTGAATTAAGAACTTAATATAACAAAGAAACTTTCAACGCTCAAGCGCTGCACATTGGCGAAATTAGGGTGACATTACCGAATCGAAGCCAAAAGAAAAAGTTGAAGATGCTCTTTTTAGTTATATTATTATTAGATTACCTTTATGTTCTTTGTGTTATTGTTATTGGCAACGGCAACAATCAAACCTCAAAAATAAAGCCTCGTAAAAATACGCTGATAATAAGTGGAGATCTCATTGCTATGGTATCCCTAAATATTACCTATCAAATAGCTCTGCCTTTGGAAAACGGCACTTTTGGCCCATTATTGTCTCGTTGTTCTTCACAAGCACGATTGATTTTCACGGTTCAGGGTCAGGGCCAGCACTTTTAATAAATTTCGGCATAATTAAAGGAATTAATTATATTAGAAATGAATAAAAACACCGAACGTAAACAAACTCTTGTCACCTGACGTAGACAAGAAGATGACGGCACGTCAATTAGTTCCGTTCTCTGCCGCGCGCAGACTTAAATTGCGTGGACTCTATCTAGAGTATATATATAGCGAATTTCATTATAGACATAAAGATCGAGCAAAGAGTTTGTATTAAATTTTTCATCGCCAATGGAATTTCGTGTTCGGGGTCACTAAAAATGTTACAGAAGGCTTACGTTGAATCGACTGTATCAAAAATACGTGCTTATGAGTGGTACAAAGTTCAAAAGCGGTCGAGATGTGATGGAAGATTTGCCTCGCTTTGGTATACCATCAACATCTGCAACCGGTATTTCCCTAGGTGGACTGTGCAAAGAGTCCTACCACTACAGACTTCCATAGCATACTCAAGACGGTACTGTCTGTGTTGAACCCACCTCGACCAGCCAGTGAGGATGACCCCAGCAAATGCGACCTTCCCTCTCAGCTTGGTTATCTCTCTGTGCCACGCGATTTGGTTGCTCGCATAGCGTTTAGCCGAACAGGCCATCTGGAAATACAAATAAATAATTATTACATTTTAAGAAAATTCTGCTTATTTTGTGACATTACAACTCGGTGTCATAGACTTTTTTTGTAATATTTCTCTTGTCAACGTTAATGTTTACGAAAATTACAAATATTTTTTTAGTAAACCATTACATACCAAAACATTAGTACATATTTTAAAAAAATGTTGTTTGTTTATGCACTTGACACAATTTAAATTTTAAGCACTAAATGTTCCCACTACTGAGACTTGGGACTTTCTCTCCTATGGAGATATTCAAGACCATAATCCACCACGGTGGCCCAGTGCGGGTTGGTGGATGACGCATGACCTCGAAAGATTCTTGGAACATGACAGTTTCCTCACACGATGTTTTCTTTCACCGTTTTTAAGTTAGCGGCATTACGCACATGTTTTCTTAAAGACAGTGGTGGGCATTGGATTCGAACCCGAGACTCGTCCGTCGCCTTTCTCCCGACTGGACAAGCCGTAATTTGTAGTTTTGATATTCAAAAATGTACTAAAACTGTAAAATACAATATTTGTAAAACGATAGCATTGTGATCCTTAATCAATTGACAATATTTCGATATTTGGATGTATGAATGGCGGCTCTACCGCCTAATTTAGTTACCGCTGTAGTGGTAGGACTCTTGGCAGAGTCCGCCTGGGGAAGTACCACACCTTTGCCAGTTATTCTACCGCCAAGCAGTAATGTGCAAACATTACTGTGTTCCGGTTTGAAGGGCAATGTTTCCAGAGAAATTACAGGGCTTAGAGATATAAGATCTTAGATATAGAAGTATTGAACACACCACAGCCCCACAATGTAATAATTTATACCCATGATATCCGTGTGTATACATATAATTAAATCCTGGAATTAAAATGTTAGTATGCAAAGATAGATTTAATTTAAAAATGATCTGAGAGCATTGCTGCCTACAAATTGCCGTGCAGTTTGGCAGAGTTGTATTTAGGTATATGATATTGTATATTTTGTGGATTAAATAAAAAAAATAAAAATAGATCTCTGGGTGACGAGCGCAGTGCAGTGCTAGGTAATGATTTGGACTCTTCATGTTCCAATAGCTGCGTGTCACTGTGCTGTTATGTGTCAGGCATGTTGCTTACCATCAGGCACATGTCCTGATCGTCTCGTCACTCTTTATTTAAAAAAAAAATTAAATCTGATTTGGCTTTGGTATTGCCGTCTGTATAATTTCTAGCGAAGAGAGAACGCAATTTCAAAGCGAAGACAGTTTTAGTCAGTCTGGACAGACCGGAGAGCGTGGCCATGAGCATGTCCATCTAGAAATGCTGATCCATTTTTTAGACGACCAATGGCCATGGTCCCGAGTTTACCCGAAGATTTCTTATCATTGCCGAGCGTGACGCTAGAATTCAATTCAAAGCCCACGAAAACTTTGTATGTGCCGCGCCAAAAGAAATTTTCACTTCGATAAAGAGAACGGGAACCACGAGAAGAAAACCGCGGGGCACTACTAGTAATATTATATACTCATACTCTTCTATTGATAACGAGTAGTTACATGTCATATTAAAGGATATTAAAATTCATTACAATTCCAATTCAATAATAAATTCAAGCTAGGTACATGTCATTTCAATAAGATAATAAAAAATGCAACTCAATTAAATTAAATTCCAAAGTTACATGTCAAATAAACTATGATACAATTAAAATCCAAAATTACATGTCAATTAAACTACGCGAAATATATATATTATATATTATACGCGAAAGTTTTGAGTATACCTGTCACTCTTTCACGCAGAAACTAGCAGAAACTACTAAAGGGATCTATATGACTTTAGGAACATAGAAATAAATAAATATTGGTGGACAATTCGCACACAACGCGATCTGAACCCAAACTAAGCAAAGCTTGTAATATGGTGGCCAGATAGCTGATATAATACTTATATAATTCTAAATACATACTTATTATACATAGAAACACCCAGACACAGTACAAACATTTGAATTCATCACACAAATACTTGCACTGGGTGGGAATCGAACCACGACCCTCGGCTTCGCAGACAGAGTTACTATCCACTAAGCCACGAGGCCAGTCTAGAATAACACACTAGCTAATTATTATCACGGGAAATTAAGGGAATGCGGTTGAAACCGCGGGCCGAAGTTAGAATATCCTAGTATACAGGGCTGCAGGTAATGTCTGCATCCATTTAAGGGCATATTCTGACAATCTGTATATTACAAGAACATAATTAAAAATTTTGACTAACTCCCGACTACTTCGGATTTGTTATCTGTACAACATTCTACTAGTCAAGCCCTTTCATTTGATACCCATATTAATAAGAGAATTGTGAAAAAAGAAATGTATTTCGCCATTTTGTAGAAGCGGCCATTTTGGATTTCAAATTTGTCATAGTGCAATGTATTCTACTAGTCAAGCCCTTTCGTTTGATTCCCATATTGAGGTAGTAGTGAAAAAAATAATACAATTCGCCATTTTGTGGTGGCGGCGGCCATCTTGGATTAGATTTTTTTTATAATGTATAGTATTCTACTAATCAAGCCCTTTCATTTGATACCCATATTGAGGTAGGTTATAATTATATTGATACCCATTTTGTGGAGGCGGCCATTTTGAATCGATATTAACCAAAAATAGCTAAGAACATCCCCACGGATATAAACTTTCAAGTAAAAAAACCGCATCAAAATCGGCCCATCTGTTTGAGCTCTACAGTGCCACAGACAGACATCGACGTCAAACTTATAACACCCTTTTTTTGGTCGGAAGTTAAAAACAAACAAGTTTAAACATAAGTAGTTTTTTTTAGTTTGTTGTCCTGTCTAGCACTGTTTAGCTCTATGCGCGTAGGCAGTGTGCGCGCTCTGATTACGAAGAGCTCGACGTTTGTAGACCGGGCAAATACATTTTTTAAATATTGTGTTGTAATTTGTGTATTGGTGAAGTATTATAAAAACTATTTTTTATTATTTATTAGATTCTAGGTACATGTTGGTTTTCTTACGATGTTTTCCTTCACCGTTTTAAGTTAACGGCATTACGCACATGTTTTCGTAAAGACAGTGGTGGGCATTGGATTCGAACCCGGGACTCGTCCGTCGCCTTTCTCCCGACTGGACAAGCCGTAATTTGTAGTTTTGATATGCAAAAAATGTACACATACTTTACACAGCCCTTTTACAGCTGCAATTACTAATTATGTTATTGTTGTCATTTTAAATTATTATTAATGATCAATGTATCAATCAAAACCTACCGACAGATTTGTACCATTGTACCTAGTTGACGAGTCTGCTTAGCAATACTCAGGATGTTTAGTTATAATTATTTGTGAGTGTAAATAGCATTGACATTTGACAATAAATTTATTCTATTCTATTGCTGGGTGTTGTAGTATGTGTTGTTACCTGACAGCTCCCATTGGCTCCTTTGAACGCAGACGCGGCCCACACGGCGGGGAAGACGCGCGAGTACCGCTCCCACAGGCGCGGGTCTATGTTGAAGTACTGCTGGGTGTTGTAGTCCCAGACTACTGGCTGTACGAGCGAGCCCATGTTGTAGGCTGAAGTTTAACATGTATGCATTTCAGTTAAAGTATATATATATATTTCATTTTTTATTAATCCACGGATTACTTAACAAATAAACTAACATAAACAAAAAGTGAATGAACAATGACTAAACAAAAAAGTGGGTTAACACAATATTTAAAATATATTTTTTACAAATAACCCATATGACAAAGGTTATGGTCCCGGATTCCGTGGAAATGCTAAATTTTAAATAACATAAACTCGGCTGTGAGGTGTGATATGGTCGTTACAGTCCGACTAAGTTTCAGCCGCATCCTGCGGCCTTTATTTAGATTATGCGAATTATTCTGAATTCAATCTACTAACTTTGCTTCTGAATTCAGTCACTAAATTTAGCCAAGTGTAATAAGGGCCCCGTGAATTAATTTTAATAATTGAGATGATTAAAAATCGATACCTTGCAGCACTTCTACTGGTATGTTCCGCATCATATCGTCCCACATGAGAAGTTTGACGCGCGGATACATTTCGGCTACGTGTGTCGCTATCGCCGCTATGTGCTCGAGATAGAGGGATGTTGCCCCGTGCTGATTGGCCGCCGATCTTTGCCGGCAATCTGAGCAGCTATTCATATGCCATGCCTGAAGTTTTAACAGGCAAAAATACAAAAAAATATCCTATCTATATTAATAATTTCGTCAAGGTAGACTTAGACTAGAGTTAGACTTGATCGAAACCTTATACGAATAACAAAACATAGAAAAATATTGATTTTAAGTCAACAACTTATGTCCACAAAATTCGGATTATGAAAAATTTCGTTAAATTCTGATGGCACTGACAAACAAGCCGCTGTCGCCATCTTTAGTGTGAAGCACGTTTCGTTCTATCAATCAACACATTGCGTGCATCTGTCGCGCCAAAAAAGTATCCATCACAAAAAACTGTGCTTATGTGACTACGTAAAACAAAACGTCCTGCCGCCGGACCGGAATTTTATTAGTAAGTAGGTACTTGTATCAGCATTGCACCCGTGCGAAGCCGAGGCGGGTCGCTAGTAATATTATAAAAGCGAATATAAATATGTTTGTAACGCTTTCATACGACATTACGTGACCGATCATAATGAAACTTTGTACACATATTCTTGGAGCTATTAGAAGTAATATAGGCTACATTTATGCAGGGAAAATAACAAGATCGAGTACTATGCAGGTGAAACACCAGGGCAATAATAGTACTTAAAAAATATGGTAGGATTTTTTTTCATACTCCTGGAGAAAAACGACAACTTTGCCAGTTATTCTACCACAAAGCAATAAGATGTAAACATCACTATGTTCCAGTTTGAAGAGCAATGTTTCCATAGGGTGTGTGACACTGTGCAATTATGGGCATGTGTGATTCTTACCATAAGGCACATATTCTACTCGTCCAGTCAATCTATTCCATAAAAATATATATGTAGGTACTACATACCGCTGTTATTACTACAAATTATTTAAATATCAAAGTGGGCCACTGAAACAATAATTAATGGGCAATATAATGAGGAGCTTACCTCATCAGCTCCTATATGCAGGTAGGTAATGTCTGGCTGTGCATCAATCACTTGCCTCAGGATGGACTGCACAAGGGGAAGTGCCCCTGCCTTTGACGGGCAGAGCACGGCAGGTGAGTGAGGCAGCTCCCGGAGATGGGAGAAGCGAGGGTGCTTTAGGACAAACTCCATGTGACCGATGGTTTGGACTAGTTGGATCTGGAATGAATATAAATAGTCTGATTTAGTATACAACAACAAATCTATATATGTATATAAAAATCAATGCCACTTTTCGTTGTAAGTAAACTCCTCCTAAGCGGCTCCAACAATTTGAATGATTTTTTGTATACGTTTGGGTAGGGCCCTGGATGGTTTAGATTCACAAAACACCCCGGCAGATGGCGCAGTTGGCTGCAGTTGGTATATAGGTTATTATCCGAGCGAAGCCGGAATTGGCTGCTAGATGATACAGCAACTAGATGTAGAGAGCACACATGTGGGACTGAAAATGAACACATCCAAAACAAAGATGATGACAAATGGACCGTCATCATCATTTCTTGTATTCTGTATGTTTTCGCTCAGTAGTACGATATTATTCACGAATCTTAGGTGATGTAGGTGTTCTCCATTTATATTTAGATAATGTTTAGACAATAGTCTGTGTGTTTCAAATTTTAACCTGAACTACTCAGGCGTTCTGACGTGATTGAGCAACAAACATTGAAACACTTGCATTTATAACATTAGTTTGATTTATTTAATACACCCGTCTACCCACAAACTCACCTCCCTCCTCCCCCCATCAATACCACACACTTACTCACTCCTTGTTCGCATTTGTGTGTTATGTGTGAAATGTCCACCAATATTTACTTATTATTATTTCACCAAACTGTACAGTACAACTATTTTTACTCATTTTTAGTGATAATTTAATTTATTTACAAAGATTTAAAACTATATAAGGAATATTTTAGTAGTGGTAGGTCTCTTGGGAGAGTCCACCTGGGGAAGTACCACACCTTTGCCAGTTATGCTACCGCCAAGCAGTAATGTGCAAACATTACTGTGTTCCGGTTTGAAGGGCAATGTTTCCAGAGAAATCACAGGGCTTAGAGATATAACATCTTAGATTTCTGGGTGATGAGCACAGTGCAGTGCAAGGTTACGATTTTGACTCTTCATGTTCCAATAGCTGTATGTCAACGTGCTGTTATGTAGCAGGCATGTTGCTTACCATCAGGCACTTGTCCTGCTCATCTAGTCACTTTTTATTTTAAAAAAAATATAACAAAAATAAACCAGCCCTGGAGTCAATGATTAAGTTTTAAGTTAAGTTAGGTAGAAGATGGACTACCTATGAAAATGATTCAAGAATCTGCAGAAAGTAGAACTAAGTATCAGTAAAACCAAAACAGAGTACCTTTTTTGTGATTTCAATGGTTCTCCTACTTTTTCCCTACTTCCTTAAATGTTGTACTCTTACCAGTTCATACTGTTGCAAATACTGTGTCACTCATCCACAACAAAGAGAATATATATAGTAGAATGGGTGCGACAGGCAAGACTGATGCAGAGTGTACAAAATGGCAACAGGTCACAAGAACTATGGTGTAACTAGTTGTCAGGCCATTTAGACAACGAAGAAAAGTTATTAAATTACTAAACAAAGAACAGCTTAAATGTAATGAATTGTATAACATAGAAATACTTACTGGTTCCATCCCCCCTGTCTTTAATAAAGTTTAGAATTTGCTTGACCTCATCATGGCAGTACATTCCATCACGTCCACTCCCACCAAGGCTCCCAATATCGACTAACTCCGAGGTGTAAGGAAATGTATCTTCCCATTCTATCAGGACACCAGTTGCACCATTCTCTTTCATAAATGATATTACCTGGAATAAACAACAAAACTTGTTTTGTGTAAATTTTCAATTTTATTTTAATTTCTAATACCTATGTACTCTTAGACAATCAAATTTATTTGTTCCCAAACTTAACAAAACCTATCTAATTTAGTTATTCACAAAATTTAACAGGTGGTCTAAGCCACAGGTCCCGTTTAAAAAAAAAGAACACTTACCTTGAACAAATATTCTACTCTCCATGGTGCACCTTTTAAATCGAGATGAACAATACTAAAAACAAAAGAGAAATAGATATATATAACACATTTTTCAGCAAAATAGTAATAAGTATGTGCAATGAAATTTTATTGGTAAACAAACAGTACTTAATTGAATTTTAACTTACCATGGAAATGTCATAACGTAGCGAAAATGCAACTAACAAAAGAACGTCTATTTCCCAAAATTAACCTGGGTCTAGTTTCAAATTTCAAATCATTTGAACCCGGCGCAGTTTGAACATTTTTCTAATTTGTTGATTCACATTTACTATTTGTTGATTTGTTTTTGTATCTCTGTAACTGTTTTACTGTGTGTAGGTACCTACTAATACTAGTACTAAGCTCTACGCTACTACGTATGTCAGTGTTGCCACCTCAATTTTTAGCGTGGCGCCAAATTGTAATGAAAAAACTTGAGAGGTGTCAAGGGACACCCGGATGGAACGAAGTTCCTTTCGATTAATTAGTGAAGGAATTATTATTATTATTTATTATTTACAAAAAACCTGTATGCACTCAACAAAAATAATCGTCGCGACACCACACTGTTCAATGCGAAATAGAAATGAAAATATCTGGCTTGCTTTCTACAAGAGAG
Organism: Ectropis grisescens; assembly: GCA_017562165.1. Taxonomy (NCBI): domain Eukaryota; kingdom Metazoa; phylum Arthropoda; class Insecta; order Lepidoptera; family Geometridae; genus Ectropis; species Ectropis grisescens. The sequence continues at coordinate 22,774,714 of CM029783.1, forward strand.
AGAGAGACAGACAGAGAAACATGCGACGCCGCACAGCTCACAATAGCAAAAAGTGTCGTGACAACTTTTCGTAAGAATTTTTTCCGTCTAGCCCCCTTTCACAACGCGCGATAAGGAATTCGTTCCAAAACTCTGTGACATGTGACACTCTTCCTGCTCCATATCAATGATCTGTTTGAATTGAATCAAGCCCGGTATCTTTAGGTACGCAGATGATAGCAGCGTAGTAGAGAGTTACATATCTAGCGCGAGAGCCAGTCGGCAGCAACCAGAGGACATGACCCCCAAAATCGTATAAAATAAATATAATTTAATATATTAATCTTTACTAGAATATATTTTATTTTCTGCACTAGTATTAATTCAATAACATTTTATAGAATTCTAGACCACCATAAATATACGTTGTATTATTCTTTTTAGTTTTCATAGTACTTATGTAAGTACGTAGTATGGTTAACTTTTTAAGCAGTCGTGTTTTTTTTAGTTTTAAAATTATATTTATTTTATTTTATACTTTTTAGTTATGAACAATGTTATTTTGCTCAAAGTCAGTTGCTGTTATGCTCATGATATAAATAAATAAATATGCAACTTTTGGTTTTTGACCGAAGGTCTTCGTTTCTACTAATAATATAATATGTGGGTTGCATGGCTGCAGGTATTTTTTTTAGTTTTGTGTAAATACCTTTATAATCATAGATTTTCGACCGAAGTTGAGTACTAAATCGTTTGAAGTCGGAGCTGGGCGACCGAGGTGGAGTAATCCGCGATTCCGTGTTCCCACCATCAGCGACAGAGTTGAAACCCCATGGAGGTTTTAGTAGATAGATCATATCCATACATGGCATCGAGTGCAGCATAATCCGGCCGTATCCCCCGGGCGGTAGGATATGCATAAATGCATTTCCTCCACGTATGAAAATAGGTAGTCCAATATACCTACTAGATACTTTTATATATATTTTGTGTCTATCCACATTCACACGTACCTACAGCTAGTTTTTTTTAAATAAAGAGTGACCCTGGTATAGTCTACATATAATAGTAAGTAAACAAATTTATCACGAGGTTATTCGAACAGTATTGGATTTCAGTACGAGGCGGCAGTGGTGTGGTCTGTCATCGCTTCGGCAGAGTCCGGACGTCGTGCGAGGCTGATTGAAGTCATTTCAGAAGGGAATACATTCCTCCTCCGATAGCCGTCGTGCGACCACGTAGTTCGAGAACTGTCTCACGTCTCACGTTGATAAGAACTTTCTAATTATACAAAGGAGTTACTACTCAATTAGATACGTAGTACAATTATTCTTAAACTCAGTTGTAAAGTTCCCACACATTTGTTCTTGTCCAAGCCCAACATCATGTTTACTGAAGAGGACCAACACCAGTACCATCCTGACTCTTACCATTTCTGAATAAAATATGGGAAGTAGAGCTGTAGACTTGGTAGACTTTTATGTTGTTTATGTTTAAGAGAATGAGTTAAATTCGTGAGTCACCATAAATAATATTATATTATAGGAATTGAGCCATGAGCCATAAATGTTGTAATGGAAAAATCGCAAAAAGTTTAAATTAGTATATACTAATCTAAAAATTTTTTGTCGCTAACATGGCATCTGCTAAAAGGTTTAAAATTGCACCAGTTTCAGCGATAAAGTCGCTAAGGTGCCAACACTGCCGCACGTACATAAGCACAGAGCCGGTAGCTCTAGTGCTGCCAGAGGAACATCTCAATTTCCCAGAATCAGAATGAGCCGTTTTCCGACGAGACAAAAATAGTTCCAAAGTACGCACTAGATGGCGGTGTAAAATTTCAAAAAGATTTGTCTGTACCATAGACTCTCAAAAGTGTAATTACTGTGAAGCCCCTCCCAATGTTCAGGGAAAAAGTGTAAATCTAAATTATATGCGATAACTAAAACTGTTGGAGGTTTCCCGAACACATCACTTATTTTAGATAAATTATAATTTTCTTCTCAGCTCAGCTGATGTGTTTGGTTTGTTTACCTTCTATAAACCCTAAATACTCAAAGAAAAAATTTCATTATAAATCTAATTTTCTTCTTTTTTAGTGTTAAAATATTGGGAATAATAGTCAATTAAATTGATAATGGAATAAAAAATCGTTACTGATCACATTCGATTTTCAATTAAAATCTTTAAAACTCTCGATGCAGAGACACAAACTAAGCACAAGTAAAAGGAAGATTCAAAAATATAAATAGGAACACTGATACGAAAATATTTATCTGTGGCTGAACGACTAGTATCTATTCTCTCTACTTAGTCTGTGGTATCTATCTAGTGTTTTGTGGTATCTATGGCCAAGAATAAATAAAAAATTAATAGTGTTGGGACATTAAGTTACCAAACCACGAGTATACAGAACAGCTCCTTAAGTTCACTTATTTTAGATAAATTATAATTTTCTTCTCAGCTCAGCTGATGTGTTTGGTTTGTTTACCTTCTATAAACCCTAAATACTCAAAGAAAAAATTTCATTATAAATCTAATTTTCTTCTTTTTTAGTGTTAAAATATTGGGAATAATAGTCAATTAAATTGATAATGGAATAAAAAATCGTTACTGATCACATTCGATTTTCAATTAAAATCTTTAAAACTCTCGATGCAGAGACACAAACTAAGCACAAGTAAAAGGAAGATTCAAAAATATAAATAGGAACACTGATACGAAAATATTTATCTGTGGCTGAACGACTAGTATCTATTCTCTCTACTTAGTCTGTGGTATCTATCTAGTGTTTTGTGGTATCTATGGCCAAGAATAAATAAAAAATTAATAGTGTTGGGACATTAAGTTACCAAACCACGAGTATACAGAACAGCTCCTTAAGTTTTAGTAAACTATGCGAATTAGCTCAACGATTATCTGGTTCCGTGACCGTTATTTTTCGGCGATCCACTATTATTCAGTAATGCCGCATGGTCAACTGACTGATTTAGTTTGCTCTTACCCGAATTGTATGTTACGTATTCAACGATTTTAATATATTTCTAATTTTTGTAGTGAACTTTTCTTTAGTAGCGTTGTGATTTGAAAATCATTCAAACGAAAAAGCGACAGTAAAAAGAAAGTTAAGCAATTCTAAAGTATCATTTCTACCACGTATTTTTTTCTAGATACAGATTTTCTAGACATTTTTAAAGAGATTAAAATGAAGAAATGATAGATGGCGCTTATATTACGTCTAACATTACTCAACATTTCTATCCAAATCTAAGGTTTTGACAATATCCGTATATTGAGATAGATGAAATTTTTAAATCAGACAATTTATAGTTCTCTTGAATTTTAATGCATGTACACAAAGCGTTTCTGATTTTGCAGATGTTCATGAGCAATAGCAACAAACAATAGCAAATAACCACAATCGTAGACATCTACTGTCAGGTAGCAAAAACATAAGCAGCCCACTAATTGTTCCCACTGCTGGGACTCAGGACCTTATTTTGCAAAGAGAGTCAAGACCATAATCCACCACGCTGGCGCAGTGTACCAATCCACACTGATGGCACAGTCATGACCTCGAAGAATATTATTAAAGAAATAGTTAAATATTGGAGCGCAGCATGAATTAAAAAATTGCAATATTGTCTTCTACAATATTTTAAAAAAGACCAAATGAACGAAAGATGGAGCGAACTAGTTCGACACAGATATGCGAGCTAAGTTCAGCGTTCCCAGTGGACCTCACTCTGTGGCTCCAGTGGCTTTTGACATTGACATCGCAATCTAAAACTTACAAGCGCCTTCTATCGTCCTTTTTTGGAACCATTTTTTTGTATCTCTTCGGAAAACGGCTCATAGCTTATTGATTAACTGTGGTATCCTATTTATGTCTATGGTCTTTCAATGATTTTTTAATTATTTTTTTTCCTATGTCGATGATGTATGTTTATGTTTAAATACTTTGTCCATCCAAAATGTTCCCTAAAAATACCCCAAACAAAATAAAAAAATTGGCAGTCGTAGGAACTGCTGATAGAAGTGAAACCATGTGCAAGCCAAGTTTCCCCGAAGATTTCTAATCATTTTCGAGCGTGATACTAGAATTCAATTCATAGTCCACAAATAATCTGTCTGTCTGTTCTGCGCCACAAGAAGTTTCCACTTCAAGAAGTTTTCAAGAAAATAATCCGAAATAGATCATATACAATAGTATGTTATATGTACAAATATGTGTATACTTACGGTTGATGAAAATGAAAAATTAGTGGCTATCATTTTATAAAGGCACTTATGTTTTATTAGACTATTCGATGGGAAGACGATTGTCATTGTTAGGAGATAAATGTAGTGAATAAAAACAGGTAATGAAATCTTTATTTTTAATTACACAATCAAAATATCCATTACATAAATTAATTTAATGCACAAATAGGCCCACAATTTAATTAAGTAGAAAACGCTTAATTCTAAAATACTTTTAAAACTCTAAAATTAAAATAAATTCATGATTACATTGTTGGGGTTTTTATGGCAGGCTTAACAAGAAATTCATATAGAAACTTAGTCAAACGTAAGTTCATTTGCTCATTTATTACACCTTCACAGCATAGATCTTAGTTAAAAACATTAAGATATAAAATGAAACCCCGGTATTTCCTCTACGTGTTATTGCTAATTCCAATACGTTATCTACAACAAACATCTGTATTTGATATATTGGATATAATTTTGAACCAATATTTTACACAAATACAACAGTTCATTACTATAGATGTAGATAATGTACTGTATATAGATACATTTAATATCAAACGACATCAGTGTGGACTTTATTAAATTAATTTCGAGGAAAATGTAAGTGTTGTTTATTAGAGAATTACAAAAAAATTACTTACGTTAAGTACCTATTTAGGTAATATTCGTAAAAATAAGTAAAATGGCCATTACTTTCTGTAATATCTAGAGAATGAAGACTTTTTAGTATGTCAAATACAAAACCTGGCATAAATAGTTCACACTTTTGTTAGAGACATAAAGAAGAGAGTTTTCTCAGTTATAAGCATATGTCAAAAATAATCGGATAATATAATTTGATACATTTATTCGGCCATCTATCTTTCACATCTAAAAAAAAGTAATAAAGTATATCATGATATTCATATTGATAAATTTTGGGGCTTATTTATACGATGCTGATATTTACAAAAAAAAAAATAGCATTGATGTATTACGTATCGAATCGAATTAATTAAATTATTCTCAAAACTAATTAAACACCCTGTTATCATAAACACAATTTTTAATTTATCCACTAACATAGATAGGTAATAATAACTTTATAGGTACACGCTGAAACAATACTAAAATTACCTCTACAAAAGGCAACACACATCATAATATTTAAATAAATTATAGAGACCAAATGTTACTCAAAAAAGATAAATTAATTACCTTTAAGTGCCTTTCATTAATAAGTAAATGAAATAAAAACACAACATTTTGTAATGTAACATTTGTAAGACAAATTCTATATAGTCTAAATTTTGATACACACTTAATCTACAATAAAATCATGTCTTTCAAAAACTTACAAATGAAAAAATGTTTAAATAGTAATTACTTAAATTACTTGATTACTTTAAAAGTAAGTTTACAAAAATAACTACATACTGATATATCTAATGATTCATGATTTTCATTTACATTTATTCACTTTATGTATTTAAAAAAGTCAAGGCACATTCAATGGCTAAAAAATGAGAAAAATAATTGTTCTTAAGTCGTAATAACAAAACTTGTACAACATATCCACACAATGAACCGTTTCCAGAAGAAAAAACAGTTCCAAACTATGTTTTAATTTGTAGTGTTTAATATTGTAGTGCTCCATGTCCAAAGTCAAAGTGATTTATTCATTAATGTACAATTTACACGTCACAGAATTACTCGTAATATGAGCTTATTTTATGTAAAAATATATGCCAACAAACAGATTTACAGTATTTTAACATATTTTTCCGCATTGAAATAGAAAACCCATCAGAAGTATAGCTAGCAACACCGAATTCAAGCTGTCAATGTCAGTTTGACGAATGTTATTTATATTTTTTATAGACTATCGGCTTACTCCGGTTTCGCCCGTGGTAGATACAATTTAAATTATAACATTATAGCCTATATCACTCAGGGAACACGTATCCAAATATCCAACAGCGAAAGATTTTTTAAAATCGGTCCATTAGTTCTCGAGATTGTTGCGTTAAAACTTTTCAGCTTTATAATATTCATAAACTAATTTAGATAGTATAGAGAACATCAAAACGTTAAACAAGCATTTTGATAGCACAGATTTGGTAATATAATTTCCAGTCATTGCATAAGTCAGTATATGCATTTGTTATTTAGGTATGCGTCATCTTTCATATTTCTTTAATCAATTGCTTTTTCTCGGCTGAAAACGATTTATTTTGATTACACTTTCCACAACCATAAAATATTATGAAATTTAGATATTTTTAAATAACATATCACACAAAATGCGGCATTTCTAAAATGCAAATAGACCGACCCATCAAACATGGTTCTCAATTTCGCCAATGGCAACGTTGCATTTTGTCAAAGAATAGATAATATAGATTTTGTGAAAGTAAAATCTCTTTACCAAAATTATATATTAGCGCCATCTATGGTGAAATTGAAAGCTATATTTGACATCGATATAAATAATCAATGAGGAGTTTTCCGATGCTTTACTTGTCAAATATAGTTATAAATTTTGCCAAGTGTGGAACCACTGATTGTTTTTGTGAAATTTCTCTAACAAAATAAAGCATTGGCGCCACCCATGGTGAAATTGGGAACTGTCTTTGAAAGGTCTTTTTTGCTTTTTGCATCTTTGAAACGCCCCATTGATTTATAGCGATTATATTGACAGGTCTATGCAGTATATAGTGATCTGTGGGGGGCCTATGTGCATCTTGAAAACATCTCATTGTCACATTGTTGCGAACAATTTGACATTTCTAATATTCTTTTATTTCGAATGCTTCCTTGATATTTGTAGTACAATATTTGTAAATTGTGTGTTTGTTGACATTATTTGGATATAATTATATTTCACGTGGAATTTCTAAATTGTCTATTAGGTCTTCTAAATTATTAAAACATGCCAATTTGTGAGATCGCTTATTTAATAATTATGATAAGGAAAGGTAAAAGTGGTGGGTCATAGCATTGTAAGCTTCTGATAATACCTATAGGGTTTTTACAAATTAGGGTAAGTAGGTACCTAATCGGACGGTAGGTACACGAATTTTTATCGCACTTTAGGGAACGGCGAATTTATTTCGATTTGTAATTTTAAAAGCGTGCAGAGTTAAAAATAAAACGTAGGATGTTAACCTATTTACGAGTTGATTGATCAAACTTGTCTTATGTTGAATTTAGTGTGCTATGATGATTTTGACGTTAGGGTCTGGTTCGCCGGCGATGTCTTTCGCGAGTGGTGCGTTTCCGCACATTCGGAAGTTCTTCGTATAGGGAATGACGGCCACCAACAGACCGGATACCACCACCCACACGCCGGCCACGTAGAACGCTGAATCCCAGAAGCCAGTCTTGTCTTTTAGTGCACCTGAAATAATAAAGATAAAGGATTAGCATACAAATTGGGCTTTTTCTCTCGATGAGTTGAAGCCATAACCTAGCCCAGTGCGGGTTGCCTAAGTGCAGTGCTAGGTAATGATTTGGACTTACCAATAGCTGCATGTTACTGCTATGGGTAAGCATGCTGCTTGCCATTAGACACGTATTGCTCGTCTCGACACTCTATAAGTACCAGAGATCGACAACGCGCGGCCCGCGAACTACTTTTTTTTTAAATATAGAATGACGAGACGATATGGACATGTGCCTGATGGTAAGCAACATGCCTGACACATAACAGCGCAGTGACACGCAGCTATTGGAACATGAAGAGTCCAAATCATTACCTAGCACTGCACTGCGCTCGTCACCCAGAGATCTAAGATCTTATATCTCTAAGCCCAGTAATTTCTCTGGAAACATTGCCCTTCAAACCGGAACACAGTAATGTTTGCACATTATTGCTTGGCGGTAGAATAACTGGCAAAGGTGTGGTACTTCCCCAGGCGGACTCTGCCAAGAGTCCTACCACTACAAGTACTTACTTCCTTGCGGCCCGCGACGGTGTTATAAGATTGGAAAAATTGAATAATTTTTTCCCGGCGCAAAAATATTCTATATATTGATATATATATATATATATATATTTTTATATACTAAGATCCGTATGTTATCGCGAAACGAAGTTCTTTTTTTTGTGTTTTGGTGGTGGGGTTGCAAATGAATCACCTACAAAAAATAATATTCTACTATTTTCAAGATGTGGTCCATGACTTTCAAATGGTTGCCAACCCCTACTCTACGCCTACTAGGTATAAACATACTCCTTTTAACCGACTTCAAAATAGGAGGTTTTTCAATTCGACCGTAGGTATGTATGTTTTTTTTTTATGTGTGTTCGAGGATAACTTCGTCGTTTATGAACCGATTTTGATGATTATTGTTGTAAAGAAGATATTCCAAGGGTGGTACCATGATAAGGAAACCAGGATCTAATGATGACATCCTAGAGAAATCGAGGAAAACTTTTTTTCTTTATAAGTTTTTCCGTTGAAAGTCGGTACTTTTTTGTTAAAATTATTTAATGCCCGTGATAATAACAAACTAGCGCACACGTCCTTGTAAAAACAACGCGAGTAAAACCGAGGGGAATTGCTAGTTTTGCATAACCTAAAAGTTAACTTTGAATTAGGTCAGTACCAGTAAATTATTACTAACCTTACCTACCACTTCATATTAATTTGTACGTAGGTAGGTACGCGTAGAATGTAAAAAAAAGAAACATTAAATTGTTACGATTCATACTTACATCTGTTCGTAGTTAAATAATCTTATTTATAAATAAAATTGACAGTGAAATAGTTTCAATTTATTGAAACTGAAACAGGTCATCGATTACGATTACGTAAATAGTTTACATTTTAGTGACTGGCGCCATTCAGATAATTTGTTTAAACATAGATAAATATAACACTAAGCGTCCAATTAGTAATGTTTGCGTAAGTGAATGATTATAAAGAACATTGACTTGTAGATTTATAGATGCCTACCTACACTAGCAGCGCGCCGCGGCGTTGCCCGCGTAGTTCTCGTTCCCGTTATTTTGCCAAAATGAAACGCAGCCTACATTGATACAAATCATTGGATGTGCCCTTAGCACCTTGGAATTGGTAATAAAACTGCGTCTGTGTGTGTACCTAGCGTAAGTGGCGTACACACCAACAATCTACTTGACCTCTAGAATGGCTAGCGGCGAGATATGCTGTGATTCTACTTAGTTTGGTTGTTGACATCGAACAGTGATAGGTAAAAACGTCCGCCGTTCACCGCTTCCTAAGATCGACTAGAAAGGAAAGAGTGAGCTCTCTCTTCCCAATGATGACATAATTCCGTACGCCTGAAGTTGGGGAGGGAACATCTAATGGTTTATATCGACGGTAGGTAGCCTATGTGTTCTTCCAGACTATAATCTACCCATATTCCAAACAGCCCGATCCGTTACGACTTGATTGAGCAACAAACATCCATACATTGACATTTATAATATTAGTAGGATATCAGAATACACGTTATTAAGTTAAAACTAGGTTACTACAGTAAATTCTTAAATTCCACGTCATGAACATGATTACAATAATTATATTACAATATAGGTAATGTTATGTTTAAATTTACGCTAATTTCCAAGTTTGCATCAATAATACCTACCCAAGAAATTAGTAATATCAACTTTTTAAACAATCTCATTTCATACCAACAAAAAAAGCAAAAACTAAATCGATTCCCGCGTTTGGGAGCTATGGTGCCACCGACATACAAGCAGGTACGCCAAAATTCCAACACACTGGTTTTTGGGTCAATTAAAAAATATAGAATGACTAGCGGCTAGTTCCGGCTTCGCTCGGATATTGTCATAGAAATAGTATTAATCGAAATAAAAACTACCCTATCTTTCAAGTTGGCTCAAACTGTACCTACACGGTGTGCAAATTTGATTAAAATCGGTTACGTAGTTTAGGAATCTATCGCGGACAAACATCGTGACAGGAGATTTATATATATAAAAGAAACTACCAAACAAGAAACTTACCAGCAATAGGGGGCCCAATCAGATGGCCAAGCCCTTGACTGAGCAAGACCAGCCCATAAGCCATCGTGAATCTCTCCAGGGCGATAAGTTCGACCAGAATACTCGGAGTATAAGAGTATGAGCTCGAGAACATTAAGCCGAACATTGTCGCATTCAACGCTAGGATGTAGAAACTATACGTTTCCTTCGGGTCCACGATTCTGATGAGCACAGGGAACAGGATAATTGTGATTCCGCATAATACGAGGCACAGTGCATATGTTTTTGTGACATTCACCCAGGGCAAGTCTCCCAACCAACCGAGCCCAACCTGCAAATGAAGTTAAAAGCCATGTAACAGGATATTGATAGCAATGAATAAAATAGATTGAAGAATAATTATTGATTTACTCTTCAAAAAATTAAAGACCATTTTTGAAATTTTGTTCCGCTTTCATGAAAATTGCGTAGACGAAGGAGTATGAAATTTCGCAACTTCACTACATAGTACAAAACAAAATCGCTTTCTCTGTCCCTATATCCGTTTCTTTTTAGTCAAGAGTGACAATACGAGCAGGACCTTGCCTGATGTTAAGCAACATGCTTGCCACATAACAGCACAGTGACACGCAGCTATTGGAACAAGAAGAGTCCAAATCATTACCTAGCACTGCACTACGCTCGTCACCCAGAGATCTAAGATGTAATATCTCTAAACCCTGTAATTTCTCTGGAAACATTGCCCTTCAGACCGGAACACATGAATGTTTGCACATTATTGCTTGGCGGTAGAATAACTGGGAAAGATGTGGTACTTCCCCAGGCGGACTCTGCCAAGAGTCCTACCAGTACAACTAATGTATGCTTAGATCTTTAAAACTACCAAACAGATTTTGATGCGGGATGCGCAATAAGTATATTATTAAGAAGCTAAGACTAAGGTCTCACGGAGTGATTTTCACACGCTCACGCCGCGGTTGCGGAACTACGGTTCCGCACGGTTTTATTTCAAAACTCACCGTCAAAACTCCGTCTTGAGCTTTTGGGCGTTACTTAATTTGACATCTACGCTCAACTTTGGCTCGTATATCGAATCCAAGGCTAAATTAGGTGCAAAAAAACTAGGTGTCCTCTCAAAGGTGCGAAGGTATTTCAAGTCTGAACAGTTGCTCACATTGTATCAAGCACAGATTCGTTCTTGTATGGAGTACTGTTCGCAGCTTTGGGATGGATCGGCTAAGTATCAGCTGGAGGCCCTGGAATCGATCGAGAGACGTGCCAAAAGGCTCATAGGCGAAAAAGACTACAAAGTCTTGATCATCACCGAAAAGTTGCCAGCTTATCGGTTTTTTATCGGATACACTTTGGAGAGTGTGCGACTGATTTGCATGATCTGATACCTTGCCCTTTTTTCTATCGGAATGCTCGTAGCTCGAAAAAGCGACATCGTTTCATGGTTGATGTTTCAAAGACACGAACGAAGAGGTTTGACTCTACTTTTGTGATAAGAACGTCTAGGCTGTGGAATACGTTGCCTGAGTGGGTTTTCCCCGATGGTTACAATCTATGTGTCTTCAAATCGAGAGTGAATCGGTATCTTCTAGGTAAACACGCTCCATCGTAGAACGCATCGTCGCTTAACATCAGGCGAAATGGCGGTCAAGTGTAAACCTATAAAAGTAAAAAAAAAAAACTCACGAGACCGCTTATTTTCGCGGTTGTTTACTACTGCGGGCGACCGCGGCCCGCGCGTTTCTACCAGTTGTCCGGTTCAGCGGTTGCCGGAAGCAATCCCGCGCACCGCTGGCGTAAAAGGAGTCGTGAGTTGTGCTTTGTTTTTTTTTATACATATAACATAATATGTATTTGAATTCTGAATTCTACAGAAGCTGCGGGCCCGCAACCGCGGCGGTAGCGGGTGAAAATCGCTCCATGAGTTTTTATCCTAAGGAAGGCAATGATCATTTCAAAGTGGTTTCCACCAATCCTACGTTTCCAATACTAAGATGAAAATGAGTTGCATCTACTCTTAGGCCATAAAGTCGAAATCCCTTTGTGTCCCTTACATATTTTATTAATTGGAACGAAGTTCCTTATCGCGCGTTGTGAAAGGGGGGGCTAGACTGAAAAAATTCTTACGAAAAGTTGTCACGACACTTTTTGCTATTGTAAGCTGTGCGGCGTCGCATGTTTCTCTGTCGGTCTCTCTCTCTCTTATAGAAAGCAAGCCAGATATTTTCATTTCTATTTCGCATTGAACAGTGTTGTGTCGCGACGATTATTTTTGTTGATTGTATACTGTTTTTTTGTAAATAATATAATAATAATTCCTTCACTAATTAATCGAAAGGAACTTCGTTCCATCCGGGTGTCCCTTGGACACCTCTCAAGTTTTTTTTTATTCATAAATTCTCATCTCTACAGTGTAGCACATGATAGTGTAGAGTCTACACTATCGTGTGCTTTAAAAAACTGTACTTTAGTCAAGGTATAGGTACAATGATCATAATATTCAAGTTCAAAATGATGAATAGGTACTTACAATGCCGATGATGGTAGCAATACCGAAGATGCTGAGCATCATTGACCCTTGCGTTTCCGAATACCCACTGGTCGTCATGAAGTTAGAGATGTAGAAGTAGGGTACAATGAACCAGATGAAAAGCACAAGCGTCGACAAGTTCATCATGAGGAAATGGAACTCGGTGAACATGTTAAAATCGAACGTCTTGTTCACCATGTTGATAATACGTCTACCCCATGTCTGAAAATGATGGGAAACAAAGAAACATTTTAGATAATTTTGTAAAAAGTTTGAAGATCACATATTAGAAGAATATATTTTATGTCGGCGTTTTATTTTCTCGTAACATATATTTAAAATTAAAAGAAAATGTGTAGGTAGTTGTTCTGAAAACTCCAAATCTTTCAGCAAACTTATTTTTACTTTGATGAATATGTAATGCTAAACTCATCTCAGTGTGACGAAAAGAGTAAAGATAAATTACTCTCAAGGTTTTGAAATGTAAGCATTTTTATTAACACTAATCTATCTGTCAACTCAACTCGTAGCTTGATTATCAGGTAACATGTAGGCAAATCATACCATACATTTTCATCTTTCTTTAAATTTTTAGTGATCAAGATTTTAGCGTACAATACCTTAGGTTCGTGATCTTCCATAGACCACATAGAGTTCTTGTAAATATCTGGACAGGAAGAAGCTCGCAGCTTATATTTCGCAATGTTCATCATAGCGCCACGGTGCATAATCGAGTTTCGATGCACTCTAATATCCCTCAGATAATGATGATCAGTAAATTGTCTAGAGATCCAATCAGGGCGTTGTGTTCTTGGTGATATAACTGCTTGTCTGTTCTCCGGTATCGGCTGAAGAAGTTTCTCCCTAACCATGTCAAGTTTTGATTCGAACTCTTCTTTCTTCTTTTTATTTAGTTTTAGTTTCATTGCCATCGTGATTGGTTTGTTTTTCGAAGCTTCAGGAGCAGCAGATTCTACTGGCAATTTTTGTTCGGAGTTGCTTCTTAGAGCCAACATAGATGGATAGTTTTGTAAAATTATGTTGTATAAACGCTTGTTTGTGGTAAGCTGGTCCAATACTTCTGCTGGCACCTGGAAAAATATGATAAATTTGAAAATTATATAATTTCTTTGATAAGAATGAAATTAGAACTAAATAAACGTTTTTTGAGTAACTTACCCTTTCACTTTGTTTCAAAAATGTAGGCAAATTAACAACGGAGCTAACTTTCTGTTGAGATAAATCAGCATTTCTTTTTGTTACAGCCTCCAAATCTTCTTGTTCAGCTATTGAAGCAACCAAAGTCGTGAGAATATATTCCGGTGTTTCACCACTTTTCATTAATGTTTTCAGTTCTTCCATTCCAGGGTACACTGATTCTCCACCGCCAGATTTAGCAGATCTGGCTGATATTGACATTGAGCTTGAAGCTCTTTTAGCTTTGCTCAGCTTTTTAGCTTTCTTTTGTTCTAAAATTAGCCACTCTGGATCTCTCATGACAGCACCACAAACACAAACGTTAAGTACAGTGCCGGCTAATAAAATGAGAGCGCCTCTCCATCCATATTCATCCAAGAGGTACGTAGTTAAAGGAGAATAAACGAAAGTTCCAAATCCGACTCCACAAGATCCTAAGCCCACAGCTAGGTTTCGACGTTTTTCAAACCAAAACGCAATAGATACAACGGCTGTCACGTAAAGTAGTCCCATTCCTAATCCTGCCATTATTCCGTAAGTTACGTATAAAACTTCAACTGAGCTACTGCAAGCCGCTGCAAGAAATCCTATAGTGGAAGCTATACCACCAACAATTGTCATTTTTTTACACCCGTAACGATCTACCAGAGCACTCATTATCGGCCCAGCAATCAACGGTACGGAAATAAACAAAGATCCGATAACCGAAGTTTTTGCTTCACTGGTGTGAAAGAAATCAACGAACCGTTCGTGTATTAATCCATAAGAAAAAGCAAGCCCATCCGCAACCGTGGCGATGAGAAAAGAGGCCGCTACGACCACCCATCCCCAACCACCGTCAGGTATTTGAGGCGCCTGCTCTTGCGGTGCTCTGCTGGAACAAATACTGTCGTCATCTCCAAGGCCAAAGAATTTGACACCTTCGTTAGTAGAAGTCGCGTCATCGTCGCCTTTACCATCTTTATGATAAGTCACCGAAAGGGTGTCTGACTTTCTATTACTTCCATCCGTTTTCAAATCATTCCCAGCATCTAAATTACTCAATCTTTTCTCTACATCATTCGCCTCATTTCTATCATCGTTCGCAGCATCTATATACTTAAAGTCATTCGTTTTCTGAAGGAGTGGTGACGTAGTCTTCTCCTCTTCAGACGGTACTTTTTGACCATGCTTGTTTGGCTCTTTACCTGGTATTCCATTGGAACGGGCATTTTGCGTGTCCATTGATTTCCAAGCGAAACTCTTTTAAGTACTAGCTAAGTACTTCTCTATATCAGTCCTCTAAGGACGTCGAAAACTACCGCAATTGGATGTTAAATCCAATTGATAAATTCGTTTACGTCGAGGAAACCTCTAGTTCTCTCGACCAATGTCTTAATCTTGGGTCTCTCGCTGAATAGCGACAAGGTCTCTTTGATATACAAAGTGTGAGGGCGCAGGGATTGTAGCTTGTCGGGTACATCAAGGACGCGCTAGTCCTCGATCTCACGTCGTTAAAAAAATCACTTTCAATATTGTAGTGCTTCCGTTTACTGAACGGCGTATTCCTTCTTGACATGAAGAATCAAAGTTTTTTGAATTTTCCTATTTGCATCATCTCAACACTGGAGTAGACAGGAACAAATCTGTAACAAACAAAAAATTATATAAGAAAAAGTTCGACAGAAGCATCAAGTTTACAACAGTTAAGAGTCACAATGAGCAATTCATTTTCGAATCTATTCCTATTCGTTGCCACCTTTATTTTTGACTCAGGATGGTATCAGCCTAAAATGGTAAGACAAGAGACACATGGTACGAGTATGTGAAAATTGAAAAATCCCACTTAGCTTACACGAACCTACTTCGCATTAAGGACATAATCTAGACTGAATGAGCCCAAAACGACAGGTAAACATGATCACAAGGCCGTGTTAATTTGTGTCAATACGCCGTTGACACGAACGGATCAGTTACGAGCAGATCTAGCCGGTCAAATTGGAAACATAGTACTGTGTGAATTTACCTCGTGAACTTTTATCCCTAATTTAACTTCAATGATGCATCTTTTCAAAAAGCGTCCAATTTTACAATCTATACTAATAAAGGCGACGAGGATTTATTTGATAATCATAAGAACTACTGGACCGATTTCAAGAATTCTTTCACCGTTTGACCGTTTTCACCGTTTTCACCGTTGCGGGAAAACAACTAGAACGGGAACTAAGCGGGTAAAATCGCGGGGCGCTACTAGTAAAGTATTTATTTTCAGGCTGCGTACTGGTGACCTCCTCAAAAATTCGAAGCTGGGACCGCGCCTGTCCTGAATGCTATAGGTATATTATTATGTGCTTACCAAGGGGGATGACGGGATAAACCGCTAGTCGCTGTATAAGATCAGCAGGTCTACTACGAAGTCCGATAAACGATATATCGGCCGAAGTTATGGACGTTTTATACCACGAAACACAATCGGTCGGTTGATGACACAAAAACTGTCAAATCAGCGTCGGTCGGGATGAACGAATTGCCCGATCAGATCAACCGACCGATTGTGTTTCGTGGTATAAAACGTCCATAACTTCAGCCGATATATCGTTTATCGGACTTCGTAGTAGACCTGCTGAACTTGGAAAAATGCTCAGAGCTGTATTCGAACTTCCACGTAGGTTCCAATTCCGCCTGCATTGTCTCTACTTTGTCATTACCACTGAGCTAACTGTGTAGGAAAACATAATGAAGTTGAAGACCAGCGTGTTCTAAGAAAGACATGTTTCGGGGGCATGATGTGTCACCCGCCAACCTGCTCTTGGGCAGCGTGGTGGATTATGAATTATGACATTGACTCTCTCCTTGTGAGAGAAAGATAAACTGGGTTACTTAAGCTATGTGTTACCTTTTCAATTTAAGAGTGGTAGCATCTAACGTTAATTAAGATTGTGACGTTGATGTTGTCAGGTTTGGTAGACGTCATATTTATAGGTAATTACAAGTCTTTATCCTGTTTCCCGTTGCGTTGTTCGGATGTCAAAAGGATAATAAAAAATCCAAAATATATTCAAATACTAAATATATACATACTAAATTTGCTTTAAACTTTAAACCAAATTTAATTTACGGTACTTAACAGTATTACTACTGAGACTTTTTCCATAAAAATATGTTTTTTTAATATAATTATTGTAATTATATAAAAATGGGTCGAACAAGTCATGCGTCTGATGGTAAGTTACACAGCATAAGCAGCCCACTAACTGTGCCCACTGCTGGCACTCGGGGTCTTCTCTCGAAAGGTAAGAGTCAACTTCAACTTCTTGATTAATGACTATTATTGTGGTTTAGCCTCACAACTCCGCCAATGTCACGTAGAAAAGGTAAGAGTCAAGGCCATACTCCACCACGCTAGGCCAAGTGACGTTTCGTGCATGACGCATGACCAAGAAAGGCTCTAGGAACATATCGGTTTCCTCACGATGTTTTCCTTTACCGTTTTTAAGTTGGCGGCTTGATGAACATGACTTCGAAAATACATCGGCGCGAGATTAGAACCCGGGGCTTCGGATTGGCCGTCGCTGTTCTCCCGACTAGACCAGCCGCAATTTAGCAAGCAACTATACTATTAATGTATGTATGAGGAAAAGGTGTCTATAAGTAGTCGCTGTTTCCTCGAATAAATTTTCCTATTGTTGAATTGAAGTACTCAAGTAAAATAAACATTTTGCAACAACATTGATTCATATGACGCACAGGAAACCAATTGCATCAATGATCGTGTCCTCGGCGCAGTCCTTTTGAAACCTATTGATCATTGTTCGTACGTAGTACAAGCGACTGATATGATATAGCGTGATAAAGCTAGTACTAGCTAGTAGTGTGCGCCGCAGGCGAAATTTGCTTCTATTTAAAGCTGTGGGCTGACGTACAAGCGATAAGGCATAGGTTTTTTTAACCTTAATTATATGGATTGTGATATCGTGATCCCTATATACAATGTTTTTTTACAGTATAGAGAGACGAGACGAGCATGACATGTGCCAGATAGTAAGCAAAGTGCCTGCCACATAAAATCACAGTGACACGCAGCTGTTGGAACACGAAGAGTCCAAACCATTACCTAAGACTGCACTACGCTCGTCACCCAGAGATCTAAGATATGTTTCTAAGCCCTGTAATTTCTCTGAAAACATCGTACTTCAAACCAGAACACAGTTATGTTTGTACATTACTGCTTCGTGGTAGAATAACTGGCAAAGGTGAGGTACTTCCTCAAGCGAACTCTGCCAAGAGACACTATACCACCACTACAACAGAGACAACGACTTGATTCAGCGAACTCCTTACCGCGGTTTTTCAAAGTAGTGGTTAACCCGTTCAATGCAGTCTGAACCACTGAATGTTCATGTGTAAATTTTTCGTCAAAGTGACTCTAGTGACTCTACTAAACTACTCGTACTTAATTACGAGAAAATAACGGGAACGTTAACTATGCGGTTAAAACCGTGGGACGCTGCCAGTCATCTACTTCTGTGATAAGAACGTTCGGATGTGGAAGGATTCCACAACCTAGCCGTTGGCACCCCCCTGAGGCTTGCCGCCCGGGGCACGGGCCCCGGCTTGCCCCCCCCCCCTCCTAGCTCCTAGATCCTGGGCTGCCGACGCACGACGGTTACAATCTTTGTTTCTTTAAGTCGAGAGTGCATCAGTTTTTTCTAGGTAGGCACGCCCCCATCGTAGACCGCATCGTCTCTTAACATCAAGCGAGATGGCGGTCAAGTGTAAACCTAACACGGCTGGTAATGGATCACTAACATTAATTAACTACTAATTCAAAGAATTTTGATGTTTTTAAGCCAAATTAATGAATACATCAATAAAGGACACAATAAAAGAAAATCATAAACATACATGATCTTTATAATAATAAATTATTGCCGCGAAATTAATTTCTCTGAGTAGGTATTTCATTTTGAGCGGTTTAGCGGTAACCATCCATACATTTAATTAAGTGCCCGCATTATGATTTTTAAATTTATGGTAATGGTAAAGTCGCGTGCTTAAATCAGGTTTCGGGCAAGCTTTCATGAGATTACCGGACCATCCTATATCCATTACATCGAGCAGGGTCGAATTTAAAGAGAGAAGGAATAGCAATGGCATAAGCAATTACGTTGCGCTGAGGAAGATCTGGCACCTGCCGACTTTTAGATGGTGTGTAATCAGTCTATAATAAATAAAAAACTTATCTTACGTCGGTTGACTTATTATTAGGGGAATGCTTTGTAAAAGATAGGTACCTATATTCGTTTAAGTATCGACTGCTGGCAGTTATGTCGTAGAAGTGTTGACAGCAGGTTTTTAAGCTATTGCATAGCTTTTATCGCGGGCCTGGGCACCGAATTTTAGTGATCGTGCATCTCTTTCTTATGTTCACAAGAAAGAGGGATGGAAGACCGTAACGCCGTCCTCCCCACTCGGTCATTCGGCTTTGAATCTTATTTGTATTAGCTTTACAGACTAAATGCTCTTAGCAGTGTTGCCAACTTAACGGATTTCCCGTGATATTTTTTATGGTAAACAAATGTCACTCTTCAAAATAAAAGCAATTCCGAAAAATTGTTAACATCCCTATTGCTTATGTTGATAAAAATGCATGCAACATGCAATAGCTTTACCGCGGCAGTCCTCGAGTGCCACACTTTTTTTTAGTTTCTAACAGATGTCGGCTGACTTATTATTGGGACAAATATAGCATCAACTGACGGATCATTGGATACTTGTTGTCGGCTGACTGATTATTGACTTTAAAGCTGATATCGTCTGATTTATTATTGAAGAGGGAATTAAAGAGGAAGTTGGCGTCGTCGGTCGGTTATCTTATTTTTGGTCAAGCTAATAAATCTGATAATGGATCCTAAAGGAGGTCATCTACCGCACTGGCGAGGTTAACGGGGCTGCCTTTACTTCCCGGTGCATACACCAAAAATGGCAAAAACTACCGGAAGCTGGAGGACTCGGTGGTTTTTTTTTTTTAGAAAAATAGGACGTAATAAAATAGGTATTTTAAAAACAGGTTTTAGTTATAAGATAAATTGCCATACCGAAATAAATATTACCTATACTAGAAATTCTATACTAAATTCTTATGCTAGAGTAATGCAGGATCCAACTAACTTAAACACTAGTAAAGTACACAAGACTTCTCTCTAGTTGGAGCGTGCTAATCTAGAGGAAACCAACTCACTCTCGATTTGGAGAAGACACCATTGAACCAACGGGAAAATCCCACTCAGTATTCAGGCAACTCCTTCCACAGCCCAGACGTTTTCATCACAAAAATAGATTAAAACGTCTTCGTTCGAACCTTGTGTCTAGAGTTGAGTTACTGATATAACTAAAAGGTTTTTAGAAATATACGCAGGTAAGTACGTACAGTAAGAAGCTTTTTATCTTATTTAAAATTTAGCAACTCCACAGACTCCGAGGTCTGTGACCTTTGCCATTTGAGTTCTTTTTTTAACATACAATATCTAGGATTAGGAGTATAAAAACTAAAATAGGTGTAGTATGGAACATTTTAACCTGATTCTAGTTTGCTTGCTCTTAGGCCGATTTTGCTATTTTCTAAGTCGCCTCCTCCCAGCTCATACCCTCCACTACGATCGCATTTCACGACAGTCGTTTCACTCATACTTAGAAGGTAAAAGCATAGTTTTCCTAAACCGTACTTACAACTGACAAGGCTTTAGAGGCGCGGCTAAATGTGGCGCCAAATAAAATCTTTGTCTCCTTCGGGCTTTTTGGGGTGAAACAAAACGAGGCGCCGGGCAATAAAACTTGATCGTTAATTAAAGAGAACCTTGACATGGAAAAATCGTTCCAGATTAACGTAGTTCGCCGTGGAAAAAGATATAGACGAGAATTTGCAATTTTTACGGGTGAATACTTCTTTAGATTGTTGATCTTTAACTTTGTTTGAAAGGTTTATTTAGTCGGAGATATTCTGTAGCTAAGCACATCCCCTCGGTCCTCTACTACTAACTTAAACTACTAACTTAGCTATTAACTACGTTATTAAAGCTCAACTATTGCACATCCGCTAGGACAAACTGTTGATACCAGACCTTTATAACACCATTATGTACATGGTTTTACGCAATAAAATGTCTTTTTTTCTCGATTCAGCTATATTAATGTATTTGCTGAATAAAAATAATGCAAATGCTCATGTTATGTTGTATGTGTATTTATATATATATATATATATATATTTTTAAATAAGGAGTGACGAGACGATCAGGACATGTGCCTGATGGTAAGCAACATGCCTGACACATAACAGCACAGTGACACGCAGCTATTGGAACACGAAGAGTCCAAATCATTACCTAGCACTGCACTGCGCTCGTCACCCAGAGATCTAAGATCTTATATCTCTAAGCTCTGTAATTTAATATGCAGGCTTGTTATGTCGTTTACCGTTCCATTGTTTATTCCTACGATCATAGAAAACTACGTTGGGTTATTTGAGATGGGCTACCGTGGTTTGAAGGTTATTAGTCATCTGTCAATACAGAATACACAATTACAACTTTGCGCCATCAGGAGAAAGCCCCGAGTCGCAAGTCGCAATGCCGGAAGAAAAAGCGAGTTATCATAAATATTTAATGTGTAGTGATGTGCAAGCATTTCCTCACCATCAGGCGCCTGACTAGCTTATCTCGTCTCGTATGACATGAGTTTATATTAGCTTATGTTAATACGTGGAATCTGAAACAATTTATAATGGTAGGTCATATTATACCTACAAAGTCGTTCGTTTCAAAGGATGAGTCATTTTTCAGTCATTTTTGCCATCTGAACGTTCTGAGTCATTCGCTTTATTCTTGTTATGAGATTGTATATCAACGTGACGTTGTTAAATGTCAATTGTCACAACGGATTTTAACAGACTTCAAGCAGGCAGTTTTCAATTCGTCGAAATAATTTTATTTGGTTATATTTGGTTTTCTTAGTAGCTTGGAAGTTCTACACTTGACCGCCATCTCGCCTGATGTTAATCAACGATGCAGTCTACGATGGCGCGGCCCTAAAAGATAGCGATTCACTCTCGTTTAAAACTAAAAGACAGCACGATTGTAGGCATCGGGAAAAACCAACTCAGGCAACAATCAATCAACACAAACAAAAATCCTTAATGTAGGAGGACGACTCACACTTGACCGGATTATTTTGACTAAAGCCGACATATTCGGTGCTGACGTCATGCTTAATCAAACATCCTTTAGCGAGTGTTAATAGTTAATGTCTCTAATTCTTAATATAGTCGAAGATAAATAAACAGAGCATGACTGAGGTCAAATAGTGAAATGTAAATATAGGTGAAGGCGGTTATCTAAATAAAAATAACCAATTATATGAGGATACGCAGAAATAGTCTGTAGTGGTACGACTCTTTGCAGAGTCCATCTGGGGAAGTACCTACTACACATGCATGTTATTCTACCGCCAAGCAGAGATGTACAAACATTACTATTTCGGTTTCAAAGGGATCAAACTGAAATTAGGAGTGGAATAACACATTGGCTACATTTCAACTCGAAAGATACGGAGCTACTTGGGGAATTGTCGTTTTCTAAATTTTCGCGAGTAAAGTCGCGGGCAGATGCTAGTATAACATAAAGGACAGAGAGTGACAGGACGAATAAATCATACGCCTGAATCACCGCGCCTTCCCTTAGCATCGTAGTGTCACGCAGGTATTTGAATATAAGGAGTTCGAATCATTGCGAACAGTTCGTTGAAGTCACTGCCTAGCACTTCACTGCGCTCATCACCCAGAGATTCAATTTAATATATATTTTTTCTCGGCAATTTCTCCAGAAACATTATCCAATTACAGTTTTTGCACTATACATATTGCGTGGCGGGAAAATAACGGGGATTGTACGCTGCGCTACAAGGAGGCCCCATGCGGGCTCTGGAAAGAGTCCTACAACGTCCAAGATTTTGGGTATCCGTACTCAGTATCGTTATTTTAATGCCACGGCCGTATTCTACATAACAAGCTTACGCCGCAAAGGAAACCTGACAAGTTTGTTCGTAGAAAACTGTTTCACCTTTATATAATCAGCAGACGTTCTATCCGACACGAGACTTGGGGTATTTCAATAAAACATTGTCTTTGGCCTTGGTCCAGATGTGAAAAGTTATTTAGACTCTGTGTTGTCGACGTCAACTGTCTCATTTGTTTAAATTATTATGGGTTTTTTGTGGTAATTTATTCTAAAGCAACGAAGCTTTTTAGAACATGAAAAATCTGTCAAAACAGTTGGCAATAGATTTATTA
The DNA here is from genome assembly GCA_017562165.1 of Ectropis grisescens. Lineage (NCBI taxonomy): Eukaryota > Metazoa > Arthropoda > Insecta > Lepidoptera > Geometridae > Ectropis > Ectropis grisescens. Next base: position 22,797,970 of record CM029783.1, read on the forward strand.
TCGATTTTTGTACACAATTGACGCTGTGTTTAATTATTTTTATTATAATTTATACACTTATATATTTTTTTTAATTTATATTGTTATTATAAAATGTAATTATATTGACGTGACAACGTCTAATAAATTGATGACGCCAGCTACATACACGAAAAAGTAACCATTACAATCCCATTACGCTAATTAATTGTCCCTTGTCCCGTTACGCTCATTGTACGCTTGCGCCGCATAGTCTATCAATGTTTTATTATGACGTAGACACGTTAAACTATAGTCCGTAAACCACCCGACTTTACAAACAACCATTTTTTTTTGTGTGACTGGTATTGGAACCTCTACCTATGTATGATCTGTTTTAAATTAATTAACTACCCATTGATTTAATTAGTGTTTTATATTAGGTATACATAATGGAATTATTGTGTAAAAAATGTGATGTATAACCCTTGGTTATTAATATATGAGTATTTGAGTTATATGCATTTAGAGTCAAGATTTATTTTGGTGACAAATGGCGAAATTACCGCTAAAAGTGATCTTTTCCAGATTGGATATTGATTCCTAAGGAAACTATTTATAATAAATTACATTCACATTTGCTAAAATTATAAATTTCTCACAAACATTGTTGCCACCTGTGGTGAAATGAAGAGAAACATGTATGTGACATTTAAATAAATAAAATAAAAAATATTAGCGAAAATTTTACACACTATCTGATCCCAAAATAAGCAAATCTTGATCAAATGTATTGTCTGTCTTAGCATGAATATATCTGTAAAACAAAATATTTATGGACGAAACTAAATTCCCTTGAATGAAAAACCTTTAACTATTAAATGCTATTGGTGAGTAAGTATCCCTATTGTTGCATTCTATGGCCGCATACAATGCACAATGCGCGCCGTGCTTGATGTCAATATCGATAATTTACATAATAAGTAGATACTACGAGTACTAACGTAGATACCATTCACCATATATCAGTCTGTCGTTTGAAATAAATGTTTGGTTTGTACTTTGTACAAACCTACAATGTACTACTTTGGACATTGCTAGTGTACATATATTGTAAACCCAGTACCTACACAATAGCAGAGGACATAGTATGTACAAACCATGGACGTACAAAAAAAACGTAGTCTCGCTGAAACCAAAACTGTGTCACTAGAGTCGGACACAGTTGTTGTTTCAGCGAGACTACGTCCGACTTTTTTTGTACGTCCATGTTTTGTACATACTATGTCCTCTGATATTGTCAGGTACTGGATTTACAATATATGTACATACACTAGCAATGCTCCGCGGTTTTACCGGCGTAGTTCCTATTCCCGTCATTTTCCTGAGATATAAAGTAGCCTGTATGTGCTTCCAGACTATACCTAATCAAACAAATAAATGTTTTCCAAATTTCAACCCGATCCGTCCACCCCATAGAGGTTTTGTTTCTGATATCTACGGTCAAGCCGGTCCCATGTGATTGAGCAACAAACATCCAGTCTTTGACAATTATTATATCAGTAGGATGAAGGACGATCTTTCGACCTGTAATTCCCCTTGAAGCCTAACATTAACTTTGAAACTAAACACGCCTCGTTTGTTATTTGCGATTTGGCGGCAAAATAACTGACAAAGGAATAGCTGACTCTGCAACAGTTTAACGACTTTGTATGTTGCAACAAAACTCATTGTCCCCGATTATTCCGAGAACAAATACCAAGAACTGAATGAGTTAGTAACAACAGCTTTTCCGAGTAAATCGGACAGTTGTCGGCTGCCAGTACTACTAAGGTTGCAATATGATCGCTTTTGCATAACAACATTTTGTTTAGACAGGAAAAATCACTGTGACAAACCACATTACTACACATTTCACATTTATAAATAAACAAGCAGTGCCTCGCGGTTTTATCCGCGTAGTTGGCGTTCCCGTCGTTCCCGGTCATTTTTAACCCCCGACAAAAAAAAGGGGTGTTATAAGTTTGACGTCGATGTCTGTCTGTCTGTCTGTCTGTCTGTCTGTCTGTCTGTCTGTCTGTCTGTCTGTCTGTCTGTCTGTCTCTGTGTGTGTCTGTCTGTGGCACCGTAGAGCTCAAACGGATGGGCCGATTTCGATGCGGTTTTTTTTATTTGAAAGTTAATATCCGTGCGGGTGTTCTTAGCTATGTTTGATTAATATCGATTCAAAATGGCCGCCTCCACAAAATGGCGGACAAAATATTTCTTCACAACCTACCTCAATATGGGTATCAAATGAAAGGGCTTGACTAGTAGAGTACTAAACACTATAACAAATTTCAAATCCAAGATGGCCGCCACCACAAAATGGCGAATTATATAATATTTTTCACTACTGCCTCAATATGGGTATCAAATGAAAGGGCTTGATTAGTAGAATACTTTGCACTATGACAAATTTCAAATCCAAGATGGCCGCTACCACAAAATGGCGAATTACATTTCCTTTTTCACAATTCCCTTAATATAGGTATCAAATGAAAGGGCTTGACTAGTAGAATGTTTTACAGATAACAAATCTAAGGTAGTCGGGGGTTAGTCAAAATTTTTAATTTTGTTCTTGTTACGGGATAATAAGTAATCTATGTGTTTTTCTAGACGATAATCTATCTATGTTCCAAATATAAGCTCGATCCTTTCATCAGTTTTTACATGAAAGAGTAACAAAGATCTATACATCCTTTACCATCCATACCTTTTATCCAGAAAAAAAATGAAACGCCGGGAACGGTAACTACGCGGGTAAAACCGCAGGGCGCGCCTTGTATGTCAAAGACAATACCCATTTCGGGTACTTAATCCCACCCAGGGTATTTAATCTGTAGTATATGTTTCTAATACATAGTATCCGTATAGGTACATTCTTCACAAAAAAGCGCATATTTTGACTTACGACACTTTCATCGTAACACAGTAGTATTGATGTTTGGTGCTGAATTACTGATTGACGTGTGTGGTCGGCTTGCGCGTGCGCCGTCTACAGCGACGCGCGCAGTAATCATGTCAAGGATGATACCTGTTTCGCAATCAATTCCAATTTTACCAACAGCCGTATTTCACTTATTTCTGTCTGTAAATTAATATTTTGTAACTAACTAGTTATTTAAATAACTTTTGGAAGTAATAAAATATATTAAGCAGCCCACTTTAAGTTCCTACTGATGAGTGGAGTCAGTCGGCCAATCGGATCAGTCTCAACACCGAACTGCTGCAGGTCTACTACGAAGTCCGATAAACGATATATCGGCTGAAGTTATGGACGTTTTATACCACGAAACACAATCGGTCGGTCGATGACACAAAAACTGTCAAATCAGTGTCGGTCGGGATGAACGAAACGCCCGATCAGATCAACCGACCGATTGTGTTTCGTGGTATAAAACGTCCATAACTTCGGCCGATATATCGTTTATCGGACTTCGTAGTAGACCTGCTGAGCTCGTGCTCATACCAGCGTGATATTGGTCTTATTGGCGCCAATAGTTCTGTCTGTCATGATAGATCGGTCCCAATAGAGCTACGCACGACCGTATTCAATAACTGGCTCAAGTACGTACTTAAAACACGCATCTCGAATACGACAGTCCCTTATCACAGAGTAAGTTGCTGGTAGATGATCCTGGCTACTTAATTGTGTTCAATCAGCCTATTATATTGTCTCATTGTAGAGCAAACATCTCTTCTCTCTTACCACTTTTACCGATCCAGAGCTACAGTCTTCCCTAAAATTGTAAATATAATATAAATATATATTGGTGGACAATTCACACACAACACCATCTGACCCCAAACTAAGCAAAGCTTGTAATATGGCGGCCAGATAGCTGATATAATACTTATATAGTTCTAAATACATACTTATTATACATAGAAACACCCAGACACAGTGCAAACATTTTTTGTTAATAAAGAGTGACGAGACTATCAGGACATGTGCCTGATGGTAAGCAACCTGAGACATAGCACAACACTGACACACAGCTATTGGAACATGAAGAGTCCAAATCATTACCTAGCACTGCACTGCGCTCGTCATCCAGAGATCTAAGATCTTATATCTCTAAGCTCTGTAATTTCTCTGGAAACATTGCCCTTCAAACCGGAACACAGTAATGTGCAAACATTACTGTATTCCGGTTGTTTCAAAACCGCTGTCCGCCAAACAGTAATGTTTGCACATTACTGTTTGGCGGTAGAAAAAACTGGGAAATAAATTCAAACATTTGAATTCATCACACAAATATTTGCACTGGGTGGGAATCGCACCCACGACGCTCGGCGTCGCAGGCAGAGTTACTACCCACTAAGCCAAGAGGCCAGTCAAAATTGCGTACCCAATCAATCCACCAACTAGCTTTAGACAAGCATAGTGAGCAAGCGTCGTCTAAGTATCAGATTACTCCTGAAAAAAGTGTCGCCCAGATAAAAGTGTCGAAAGGAAGCGGAGCTAGCACGCGTCGCGTGGGTCGATCGCCGCGCGTCCGGTCGCCGAGAAATCTCTTACTGATGTTTACTCGTCTGAGTGCCGTTTATTGGCGCCTCGCCCGAGACTTACACGAATGGAAGTACTCTGCATTCATTGCTGGTACAGTGTAGTTAAGTTACGGCTGGACTAGTCGGGAGAACGGCGCCTGCCGATCCGGATACCTCGGGGTCGAACCCCACGCGCACCACGTCTTTTCGAAGTCATGAGCGTAATGCCGCTAAACTTAAAACGGTAAAGGAAAACATCGTGAGGAAACCGACATGTACCTAGAATCTTTCGAAGTCATGTGTCATCCACCAACCCGCACTGGGCCAGCGTTTATGGCCTTAACTCTCTCCTTGCGAGAGAAGCCCCCCCGAGTCCCAGCAGTGGGAACATTTAGTGGGCTGTTGATGATGATTCGGTTTCTTCTAGGTAAACACGCTTCATCGTAGACCGCATCATCGTTTAACATCAGGCGAGATGGCGGTCAAGTGTAAACCTATAAAAGTTAAAAAAAAAAAAAAAAGATTGATGACCGTGTAGCCTGATGCAGCACTGTAACTCCCTTGATGCGTTCGGTGCGAACTTCTAGAACTACTCAACTCATTCATAGTTTATTTTTAAAAAGAAATGGAAAATAACCGACAATTTAAAATTAAACTCAGAGACTCGACTACATTTCATAATGTGTGCGACATTGACTAAACGAAACAGTTCTAATGAAAGAGGGTAGGTAGGGCTAATAAGTACGTCATCGAGGTAAGAATATTATACATTTTTTGTTGATATTTCCAAAATGCTACACCGATTTCGGTAAAACTATTCGATATGGGACCATTCCTGAAGTATGACCTACCAAACAAAAAAAGAATCATCGAAATTTATTCATAATAATTGGTGATATCTACTATCGCGTAATATACAAAAAAAGCCGTTTTGAGAACCTGTCTTTTTTAAGACGGTTAAAAATGTACCGTGATTTTTTATCAAAAATTGTTTTACACATAGTAAAAGCTTTGCTGAGTTTGGGGCTACCTGGTGCTGTGTCAAGAAGTGTCGACCCAGACACAATAAAACTGATTGGGAATTGTATTATTTTACACACATAAAGTTTTTTTGGGAATCAAAACTAAGGCTTGGCAGGCATACTTACTACGAACTAACCCACTAGCATACTACTAACTACTACCACTAGCCCAGTAAAGGTTCCCTCAGCTGGGATTGGGACTCGGGGTCTTCTCTCGCAAGGAGAGTCAAGACTGGGCTTGGCCCAGTGCGGGTTAGCGAGTGACATATGACCTCCAAACATTCTAGGTAAATGTCATTTCCTCACGATGTTTTACTTCGCCGTTTTAAGTTACAAGTTAGCGGCATTATGCACATGACTTCGAAAAAACAGTGCGCGTGGTGTTTGAACCCGGGGTCTCCGGATCGCCGTTTTCCCGCCTACACCAGCCTTAAGGGGCGTCCCCAACCAAAACGAGTTTTTTTGTCCAGTTTTTAAAGCTATCTACTCATTGGCCAATATAAATATCAACTAGTAAAAAATACATTAAATTTCTAATGTTTCTTGGTTTCAAAATGGTAGTTTGTTTTTTTGTTAATGAAGTTATTGTTTGAATAATCTCCTCACAACGAAACCATAAAAAATAAAAATGATTGTAACTATCATGCATCTACTCGAAAACCAGCCATTATTTGGAGTTTGTGCTTACATCAACGGATAGGCAATTCCGTTACGAACATTTTGGTAGAGATATTTTTTTCAAAAGACCAAAATCTGATTTTATAAAGAGTTTATTCTAAAATTTTAGCGTAAAACGGCGAAAAATCCTACTGTTTCTCTCTTGCTCTTTCTCGCGGTGTGCGATAAGGTAAGAAATACTCAAGGTCATTTGCTCGGGGTATGCCCTTAAACCACTAGGCGAGTCACTAAATCTAAAGTTATTCAACTGCACCATACGCTGTGGCTCGTCAAAGCCAGACGCACAAAAAAACTAATCTCAAATAACGAGAGCTAATTCCCCGATTCCATTAGTATATGTAGCGATGTTTGACTCGTAAACAGAGGAAGGACGAACCAGACGGAATGCAAACAATAATCTTTCACTACATTATAGACGCGAAATTTCATTTCATTGTCACTTTTTAAATAACTATGCAGGTTACGTAAGATAGTTTGTGATGAGTACGTCTAGGCCGTGGAATACGTTGCTGAGTGGGTGTTTTCTGATGGTTACAAATCTTTATATTATCTTGGTGTTTTCAAATCGAGAGCGAAGTCCCGGAGTCTGTGGAGTAGCTAAATTCAAATAAAAACAAGAACAAAATTAAAAATTTTGACTAACCCCCGACTACCTTAGATTTGTTATCTGTACAACATTTTACTAGTCAAGCCCTTTCATTAAATTTGATACCCATATTAAGGGAGTTGTGAAAAAAGAAATGTATTTCGCCATTTTTTGGAAGCGGCCATCTTGGATTTGAAATTTGTTATGGTGCAATGTATTCTACTAGTCAAGCCCTTTCATTTGATACCCATATTGAAGTAGTTGTGAAAAAAAATATAATTCGACATTTTGTGGTGGCGGCCATCTTGGATTTGATTTTTTTATAGTGTATAGTACTTTGCTAGTCAAGCCCTTTCATTTGATACCCATATTGAGGTAGGTTGTGGAGAAATATTTTGTCCGCCATTTTGTAGAGGAGGCCATTTTGAATCGATATTAACCAAACATAGCTAAAAACGGGTGTTTTTAGCTATGTTTGGTACGGATATTAACTTTTAAATAAAAAAACCGCATTGAAATCGGCCCATCTGTTTGAGCTCTACGGTGCCACAGACAGACACACAGACATACAGACATCGACGTCAAACTTATAACACCCCTTTTTTTGGTCGGGGGCTAAAAATGTTTGTCTGTAAAGTCAATTGGTTTACGATAGTTTAACGTGACAACGTCAAAACAAAACATTGATAGATGCTGCGCAAGCGCACAAAGAGCGTTACAGGACAATGAGCGTAACGGGACATAACGGGACACTTTTTCGTGCATGCCGTTGTCGATTTATTTTTCGTTGTCATGTCAAAAAAAAAAGTCGAGAGCGAATCGGTTTCTTCTAGTTAGGCTCGGTCTATCGCACACTGTAAGCATCACCGCTGAGATGGCGTTCAAGCGAAGACCTACAAACCAGCACATAGTAATTTAACCACATTACTGCTAGCCGGTAGAATAACTGGCATTGGTGTGGTACTTCCCCAAGAGGATTCTATAAAATACCCTACCACTACTATAATTTTTTTTTTTTTTTAACTTTTATAGGTTTACACTTGACCGCCATCTCGCCTGATGTTAAGCGACGATGCGGTCTACGATGGAGTGTGCTTACCTAGAAGAAACCGATTCGCTCTCGACTTGAAGACACAAAGATTGTAACCATCGGGGAAAACCCTCTCAGGCAACACATTCCACAGCCTAGACGTGCTTATCACAAAAGTGGAGTCGAACCTCTTCGTGCGTCTCTTTGGAATAACAACCATGAAACGATGTCGCTTTTTTCGAGCAACGACCTCTTTACTTTTTTCTTGAGACCATTCCGTCTTATATTACTTGTAGCTCTTGTTGTCGCTTTGTTACCTACTTATTATACTTGTCTAAAACAAACGTTAGTAACACTACCAACCGAACAAAAACATGTGAATGATATTTAGAGTCTAATAATTGTTTATGTAATTGTTGTAGGTATACAATCTCTATATATAAAAATGTTGTGTTGGTTTGTGTACGCCTCAAAAACTCAAAAAGTTCTGCACCGATCGAGCTAAAATTTTACAATGATATATAATCCGCATAAAAACCATCCTTGTTTTTATCTAATTTTTGCATCACAATGTATCACAGCGAAGCGTGGCAGGGTACAGCTAGTATACTATACAACTGTACTCCAACGCCCTAACAGGGTCATGTGCTAAGGAGATTAAGTTTAAGTCAACTATGTAGGTAAATGTTGCAATGAATCCTATTCCAATTATAAAAGTCTATGTGTGGATGTTTGTTGTTCAATCACGTCGAACGTATGAAGGGATTGGGTTGAAATTTGACACACAGTTAGATTTTAATATGGAAGAACACCAAGGCTACTTTTCATACCGGAAAAATAACGAGAACGGGAACTACGCGGGTAAAACCGAGGGGCACTGCTAGTAAATCATAATTATGATATGCAATAAGCAGGAAACGTTATCGTTTAGTATTTATGTAAAAGGCTAGACGCGCTATATCTTGGAGGTTAGTATTATAAGTATCTAACTCTTGGCTACAATCGCAAATTCCCTGGAGAGCAACACCCGATGTGTTTACGCGGTCTGGAAAGAGGTAGTGCCAAATGACGTCACTGTACTCTAGGGTTGTCAGATTTACTATACAATTTTTGAACATTCATCTCTATATACAAAAACGTTATGTTGATTTGTGTACGCTTCAAAAACTCAAAAAGCTCTGCACCGATCGAGCTGAAATTTTAGAATGATATATAATCCGCATCAAGGATTATTTTTATCTAATTTTTGCATCACAATGTGCCACAGCGAAGCGTGGCACATTGTGATTCAGTTAGTCATTTAATAAATTCAGTCGTTTTATAAAATTCACAAGGTGCAGCTTTCAAATGATGTACAATTAAACTATGTCGGTGGTTCGGATATTTACACTTCAATAACCCACAAAACTAAAAAAAAGGCAAAAAACTTAGAACTATTACAGGCGAATTTTATCCATTAGAGTAATTTCTTCCAGGCAAACGTACACTTATTACCTGTCTACTTTTTTGAGATTACATACAAACATAACAAACTGGAAAAATAGGGACTCACACTAATAATAGGATTGAGACTAGCAGTTGTATCCTTGTCACATCAGTAAACAGAGGAGCCAGCAACTGGATGGGTCTTAATTTTGCACCGTGAGTTCCAGAGTCCCAGAATCCTCCCACTCTGCAGACTCGTTTATTGTTGGACCCCAACAAAAATTTGAATGTCGGGTCAAGTTTTTGTAGTAATAAACGTTTTGTCATTTGTCATAATTTGAGTTTAAATATATGTATGATTTTGGAAAACCGGCTACGTTGGCAGCCCTACTGTGCACTGGTTCTGTCTCCGTGCTATTTCAGCATTTGCCTTGAAGCCGTCACATGCTCCCATAGATTAGCTCCAGGAGTGGACAGCAGACGAAAGGTCACGTGTTTTTTTATGACTAATAAAATAAAATGCTCAAGAGATGAATTGTCTTACGACACCTCATGGTCTCACAATAGATATAACAAAGTAGGCACAAGCGCAGCTAATTAGTCAAGGCGACAGTTTTAAATTCGTGTCACGTTCCATTACCAGTGAGATATTGAAAAAAAATATTATTTTTTCATAGAAATAACTGATTAGGTATCTAAACAGAAAATATAAAAATCCGTAACATTGTGTTAGGATTTAAATTTTGTCATAGTGGCTAAGTAAGGCTAAGTTCTAGGCTTAAGTAAGGACTTAGCTCTGGGATAATACTATCCAATGGAAGGGTTAAGCCCTTGCTTGACCTTGATTTTGAGAGAGTTGTGAAAACAAAAATGTTATTCAAGCGAAGCAGATGATGATGATGATTTCTTTCTGTCTTCCATATCCCATCCGTGCACGGTTGCAAGGTATAGATAATTCTAAGCGATAAGACCGCCTATTAAAATGCTTCAATAATAGTTCTAATTTCGATTCTGTATTTTGTGGCCTTTTAAAAAAGATTTTTGCACAAGTGTGCATGATGGTAAAAACAACCTACCCATAACAGCAGTAGCTATTTGAACTTAAACGAGTCCAAATCGTTACCTAGCATTGGACTGCGCTCGTCACCCAGAGCTATTAGATGATGATGTCCTGTAATTTATCTGGAAACATTGCTCTTCAAACCGGAACACAGTGAAGTTTGCACAATCTTACTTGACTATAGAATTACTGGCAAAGGGTATGAAAAGAGTATTACCACTACAGAAGAAGAGATTTAATGTAAGAAGAGTTATTCTACTGTACAAAATAACTAAGTAAACACTTAAATATATTCATTTTCCGGTAGGCATAATTTCTCAGAAATAAATTACTATTCACATTCTATTCAAGATGTTTCAGAATTGAATGAATAGCGGATAATGAATCATAGTTTGAGGGCAGTCACAAATCTCTTCGCGTAGACGTCGTCTATATTACCGTGGCATTGCTGAAATAATTGGGTACATTTCGCTAGAAATAGAAACACGTAATTTTGTGTAGTTTCTTGGTTTATACTTAGATCCCTACTAATATATACATGCGAAAGTGACTTTGTCTGTCTCTTTGTTATGCTTTCACTCCAAACATACTTACACTTTCAAACATAGATCAGATATAAAGTTTAATGTAAATTTTGGAGTATATTTCTCCTAAATCTCTGCACACAACATTATAACAAAGCTCCATACTTAGCTAAAAGCTTGTACCTTGAGAACTTAGCCGATACTATCGTAAATACATACTTACGGTACTTCGAAACACCCAAAGTTGACGGAATTCATACTACAAATACTAGTCTTATATATAAACTAGCATTAACCCGCGGCTTCGCTCGCGTTCAGTAAGTTATTTGTTATTTTAGATTCCTACTTGGATAGCGCATAGCGTGTGCGTCAAATAATAACATAAATAATGCTCATCTATAATAGGCCTATCCTTAAGCTTGTGCGTTAATATGTATTTTTAATTCCCTATTTTACCAACTCAGGGGTTGAATTTTGGAAAACTAATACGCTCATTATTTTTGCCATAGTTAATTAATTTAATTTTCATGCAAATAAATGTTTTAACTGCTATAGGTTTACTCTTGACCGCAATGTCGCCTGAAGTTAAGTGATGATGCGGTCTACGGTGAGAGCTTGATATCCTATTAGAAGAAACCGATTCAGTCTCAATTTGTATATACCAGTGTTGTAATCATCATGAAAAATTCATTCAAGCAATGCTTTAGAGTATCTCTCTACTTAGTCTGTGAACGCCTTGCTCAGCCTAGACGTTGTTATAACAAAAGTAATCCGTCAAAGCTCTTCGTTATAGTCTTTAGAACATGTCCAAGGAGTATAAAGTTCGTACAAAATTTATCCACTATGACGTAGTATAAATTTGAAAAATATCCTTCTTTCTTGCTTGCTTCATAAAATAAACACATGTGGAAAAATGTAAGTATCTTCTGTGCATTAATATAATATTTTCATCCCCTATGGTTCGGGATTAAATTTAGGAAAACTCTGTTAAAATTACATAGCTCATTATTTTTCCCGTACTCATATCCTCCAAAGTTTAAAGCAAATATGTCCCAAGAAATAAAAATGTTCACACAAACTTTCTTCCCTTATTTTACTCCATTAGACGCTGCATTAAAAAAACACTGAAACACATAACTCATTATACATATTAGCCGTACTCAATTTATACGAAATTTCATTCAAATATGTCCAAGGAATAAAAATATTCACACAAACTTTCTTCCCTAATTTCACCCCTTTGAGCCTTGAATTTTATTATACAAAACTGTCCAGGGAATAAAAAGTTTCAGACTTTAGGAGTTGAATTTTGAAAAATCTTCCCTTGGTCGATGCCTACGTCATAAAAAGAATACGTGTGTGAAAAAATTAAGTATGACCTAAGGGTTTGTCCGGTTCGTTGATATTTATAAAACATTCATCCCTTATTTAACCCGTTTTACAGGTTGAATTTTGAAAAAAATGTGATCCATAACTCATTATTTTGGCCACACTAAATACCTACGAAATTTGGTGTAAATATGCCCAAGAAATAAAAAGTTTCTATACAAACTTTCATCCCTTATTTCACCCCTTTGACGGTTGAATTTCGATAAACGCTTTAATACTTACCTTATGATTTTAGCCAAACTCTATTTATATGAAATTTCATGCAAATATGCCCAAGGAATAAAACGTTTCTATACAAACTTTCATCCCTTATTTCACCCCTTTGAGGGTTGAATTTCGATAAACGCTGTAATACGTACCTCATGATTTTAGCCGAACTCAATTTATATGAAATTTCATGCAAATATGCCCAAGGAATAAAAAGTTTCATACAACCGTTCATCCCCTATTTCATCCCCTTGGGGGTAGAATTTTTCAAAATCCTTTCTTAGCGGATGCCTACGTCATAAAATCTACTTGTGTGCCAAATTTCAGCCTGATCCCTCCAGTGGTTTGGGCTGTGCGTTGATAGATCACTATGTCAGTCAGTCAGTCAGTCAGTCAGTCAGTCACCTTTGAGTTTTATATATATAGATACAATGATGAAGGTTCCTACCTTGAAGGTTCTGGGTTGCTTACCCGCTCCATCGTATATAGTAGATTCTCTAACCTTCTTTAGCCTTAGACGAAATCCTGATCAAGTTCAAACGTATCATAAACACATATTTACAGAGAAAATGTTACAATAAGTATAAATAAGTATGTAATACATACATATATATTATAATAAGTATGTAAGTATTTATAATAATCAATTATATCAGCCATTTGGTTTCTATATCCTAAGCTTTACCAGTTTTGGGGTTAGATGTAGTATAATGATAGTATGTAGAATTACATTTAGTTGGATACTGACAAAATTCCATTTCAATTGGACCTATCACAATACCAAAGTACAACTGATAACACTTCCCTGTATTATTCCAAAGACACATTCAATCATCACTCGAGACCTAATAAAGTCTCATGACACCATCAAACGCGAGGAATGAATAAACATCAATTGGTGCTCTATTTATACCATCGAGACAGCAAATAGGTATAATAAACAGTATGTAATCATCGGACCATCGTATAACTTCAATTGTACAATTAAAATGATAGGCCTTGTCAATAGTGCTGTCCAACGAACGACTGATATTATCCTACTAATGTTATGGAGCTATGAACTAGTAGTATCACGCAGTTTCATACCCGTAGTTTCCGTTCTCCGTTATTTTCCCGCCATTAAAAGAAGCGTATATGTTATTTCAGGGTATTCTATTTTCTATTATATCTATGTACCAAGTCTAGATAATCTAGATAAATTAATAATAATTAAAAAATTTAATAGATAGTTGCTTGGTTTGGGGTCAGATGGTGTTGTGTGTGAATTGTCCACCAATATTTATTATTACATTATTATTATAAATATCTTCGGTAGTTTGGTTTGGTAGGTGCATGCATTGTTTTGCATTTATAATATTAGTAGTACAACCACGTCGGAATGGCGAAACGGATCGGGTTAAAATTTGGAACAGATTGTAGAAAATAGTACTTAAATAATAGGCTTTCCGTAAGTTACTTTCCGACGCGAAATCACGTAAACGGGAACTATGCGAATAAAACCGCAGAATGCTGTTAGTAAAAGAAATGTTCCGTGAGTAATTTTTTATCATTTACTACATAAAACTGGTACATTATTATGCTGGTATGATGAAAGGCAGAATCCAACCAAAATAAGTCGTCGAAGCATCGATGAAAAAATGCTCTATCGAATCAAAAACCTCGTTTTTGATGTCGGTTTAAAATCAACATTAATTCAAATATTTAAAGATCAATGAACTATTGATATATCAGTAGTTCAATTTAGATTCTCATTGTCCGTCCGCGTTCAATTACGAATGATATAATATCATGTCACAGAATAATAAACATATATTTTGTTTTGTGACAAATGACCCCAACTCTACTGTTGGCATTCGCGTCGTGTCTCCATTCAAATCTATTAGGATAATTGTAGCTCTCTGGAAGATACCATAGGCTCTGTATTCTTTAATAGCAAATTTAAGACGCCAGACACTCCCTGGTTTACTCTATTCGATCTTGGATTGTGTAAAAGTAATCTCGGCTGTAGCTCTACCACACCTAACTAAATACTTATAAACTTATTGTTAACCAAATTCAAGGAGGATTATCTCAATTTGTTATTTTTTTACCTAAGTACGTTTACAGATTACCTACTCGAAGACGCTTGAACCGATTTCGATTTGTTTTTGTTTCAATCGAATTGAATTATTTTGATTAATTGATGATGATGAATGAATCCGTTTACTCGACATTTCGCTGTTTTGTTAGAGCAGTGCGTTTTATCCATATCAATAGATTCCACAAAATCTATTAAAATAGTTCTTTGTGTGAAGTATTTCTTTTAAATGAAAATCGTTTCCAGTGATTTTTTTTTTCAGAAATAAAAAAACTATAATTATTTTCCTTGATCCTGTGGCCATTTCGTCCAGTTTAGATCTGATATAGACGATAACGTCGACTCATCTTGCACCTGGACGTCCTACATTCCGCTTACCTTATATCTATCATGACTAGTGATAGTAGATCAAGTAATGACAAAGACCAACTCATGGTAGTACTCAACATCGAATTTACTTGCGCAGTATCGCCTTGCTGGGCTACTTTCGACGCTGCTTAATCAGAGGTCAATGTATCTTGGACAGTCATGCTGTTGACAAATATTGAAATACCTGATTGCGTGGAATCGTTACGAACTCTTGTCCTGCATTCAGTAATAACAAACTCAAACTACGCATAAACTAAGTGCAGTAGCAAGTAGCGCAATCTGAGAGCATACCACATGCCTTTGCACTTGCACATAGGATTGTGCGAGTCTAAGGGATCGTATTTGGAACGAATTGATCTATTTGAGAACGAAGGTTACCGACATAGCTAAACGTAACTCCAAAGTCTCGTTAGGGTCAAGCGCGGTAGGGTTTCTGTCCAGGGTATCAGATATTGGAGTTGGATTTGCAGTTAGGGAGAAATCTGAATGCCGTAAAAACCTCGCCCAGGGCGCTGATAGTACTAAAACCGACACTGTGCAAACTGAAGTGACAAGGGCTGGTCATTACTGTCGCAAAACCGATAACCGTTAGAGTAGACGTGGTCTTAAATGGAAACTGCAAATCGGCAAAACGTAATATAGGACACCCTGAGACCAGATGAAGTGATGAGTGGCGAAACACTGCAGCCAGCGGGTGGAAACGTAAATCTGAGGATCGGGCTAAGTGACGAACCTTGGAAGAGGCCTATGTCCAGCAGTGGACTAAAATAGGCTGATGATGTGTGTGTGAAACTACAGAATGGTACACGGCGTTGACCGTACCTAGACATGCATACGCATAAGCAAACAAGAGACGAAGATTATAGAAAACACTGTAACTATAAACGCATGTTATGGTACCTATAGCGTATTCTGCGTTTTGACTTTAGTCTTTACAGAATACAGGGCCATGTATGGCCTATTATCTACAGAATTTAACTAACAGCGAACTATTTACTTCACTATCGGTAATTACACTGTTGTGCCTATTTAGATGTATATCTATAGAGGACAAACTAATTTAGTGATTGTATGCGACTTTATCGGTCTTTTATAGGGTTTGTTTACCGTTTAATCTAATCGAAATAACTACTTTAGTACTTGCGTATAGGTAAATGAACTATGCTGGTGGAAGCATAATAATTATTTATCATACTCTGGAGTCCAAAGAATATTAATGAAAGACTGCGTAATTTGATCTTTATCTCTATACCTACATCCATAGGTATATCAATCCATCTATGCGTCTATAGATATCTACCTCATATATAAAACTGAAATATCTGTTTGTATTTCCAAACTTTCATCGATCTTCTTGTTCTATATTATCTTTATCTTCTTGTTCCGGCTAATTTCTTAAACGGCGGGACCGCTTTTAACAAAACAAAAAAAGAGAATACACGAATAAATATTAGGTACTTATTTGAATCTAGCCGTGGTCAAAGGCGTGGTAGTCCAGTGGCTAGAAAATCCGATTCAAAGTTCGTACCCTGCCTCTGTATTTTCCAAGTTCAAGTTTGTTATGAGCTCTGGTATCAACAACATCGCGAGGAGTCGTAGACGTTCGCAGAACCCTTCGAGGCCATGTATCCTCAGACAATCCGCACTTGGCCAGCGTAGTGGATTATGGCCTTGACTTGACGATCCTTGTGAGATAAAGCCCCGAGTCCTACCTGTGCGAACATTTAGCCTGGGCACAAACGTGGACACTTTTAGTGTCTTGTGTCAGAGTTATTTGAGCAAAAGATGAAGAATTTGTTTTTGATCCTTCAAAAAAGGAGGTTTCTTTATTCGACCGTATACATATTTTCTATAGAACCATTATGGAATCTCCCTGCGCAAATTTAATTGTAAACATTCTTTGTGTCCGTTACTGGACACAAAAAAATACTTATTGACGATGAAAAAGTGTTCAGTGTCGGTAACTGGAAACTAAAAGTGTCTAGTAAGTGTACTTGTTTGCGCAGCGCCTTAGTGGACTGCTTTTACTGAAATAACGCTTGACATTTTTATATGTATTTTAAACTGTTTCCAAACAATAAAATCCTGTAAAAACATTGCAAGAATCAGCTCTGAATGACGTCTAGCTTAATTTGTGTACCTTACGTATACTATAATGAACCTATAATCTAATAGCAGTGTTTGTTATTTAGACTTCATGAAATAACGAGCCTTGAACAATATCGCGTTATGCGAAAGTAAAAATAAAATTAGCATTGTATGACGTCTGTTTTGTGTCATAATATTCGTAATCTATAGACTTATTGTTCTTTGGTTTAAAAAATCACGATCCTCGTTTGTGTGGGTGAAGCGTGACGATACACACACTGGACATGTGTGTGTTGTCTGGGCTTAAAATTAAATAGGAATCTTATAGAATCTTAGCTAGGTCTCAGTTTGTTTTTTTTTTCAGGTATCAGTTATACGCTATATAGTTATACCTATAGCATTTAAATGACATAGGTATCTGATAATTTATAAGTTAGGATTAGGTCGGATCTTTCGCCGTCTGCGCTACACCCAAAGTCCGTTAGGTAGGTACTTACCTAAGTAGTAGAAGCAACTTAAAATAAGATTACTGTAGGTCGTGTTAATAAATCTGAAGGCTAATAACTGATTGATTTAAGGAATACCATTGTGATCACAATGGTGTTGGGAAACATTTGCTCCAATGTATGTTTTAAACTAATGAAGGTTTACACTTGGCCACCTTATTACCTGATGTTTAAGTGACTATTCGGTCTACGAGAAACCATGCTTACTTAGCAGACAACGATTCGTTCTCGACTTGATGACACAAAAATTGTAACTATTGGAAAAAAATCCACTCTGGCAACGCATTCCACAGCCCTATCACAAAAGTTTTTTGACACTTTTATAGGTTAACACTTGACTGCCATCTCGGGACGATGCGGTCTACGATGGAGCGTGTGTGAGTGAAGTCAAAACTTCTCCTTTGAGTCTTTGGTTGTGGCCTTCAGTTGCTCATAGGACTCAAGTCTAATATCCCTTTCCCAAGAGACCTTGTAGTAATACCTAATGTGCAGCAGTAAACTCATTAGCACAGTCGTAAATCTCGAATCAACATAACTTTGGCGTTTTGCGTCAAAACGAAGTACTAAATATGAATTAGGGCACCGTTTTCATCTCCAGACGTCATCCGGAGCAGTGCGCCGTTGGGTAAATATCTATATTTAGCGAAAACCTTCAGTTACCGGCTGTGTGATTCATCACAGCTGGAAACAGCACTGTAAATTTAAAGCGTTTTTATCTCCGTTAAATTTATGATCATTGCTTAAATCCTCGTTAAATTAGGCTAGTTTTAAGATTACCAGCATTACTATCGTAAATAAGGTACGTAAAGGTGGCCATAATGATAGACAGAGTGATATACCATGACGATGTATTTGATTTGACCAAAGAGTTTACACATACTAAGTATAGAGTTAGATTTCCCGCCCGGATCCTTTGTGTCAATCGTAAGCAGATGACGTGCATACTTTCTATGGCAACAGAGTGATGTGCTGCGACACAAGTATGACACTACCACAAGAGCGACAAGGCAAGAAAGATGTTTTCCGTGCTTTTGGTGGAAAGCGTTTGTGCCAACTCTATAGTACGTAGTATATGTAAACTCTTTGAATTTGACTATTAGTCAAATGCAATTTAAGGACCTAATATAGAATTTTTTAGATGACGCATTTTTCCTTTTTGGCATGTGTCGGGGGGTCAGTAGAAGCTTAACCCCAAGTTTGTGGGGTTGCCACCCTTGTCTCCCGGCTGCCATCTTGGAAAACGTCTTTTTGGATATATCTTTCAAAGTACCAACCTTACAAAAAAAAAAACGATTTGTAGCAAATGAAATTTTCTACGAGTTTGCTTTTGTAACTTTTTCCTGAAACTTGAAGTCTAAGCAAAAATAAGCAGAGATTTCTTCAAAAATCTCCAGTAATACAGTAATAATATTAAATAGTCAGTAAATACTGCAGACTACTACGGCAGAATAACTGGTGATCGTGTCGTACGTAAGCGGAATGTACAATCTCCAATCACCAGAAACAATATTAAATTTATTTAGTATTAATTGATATCTACACGATTCAAATTGCGAAAATAAAGCACGATGCACATGCAGTTAGGTCGGTTAGATGTTAGGTATAAACAGAAACCAGTCTACTCTCGGTCGTAATCTGTGGTCATGTAAGGAAGGGCGTTCACCGGTCCTGCATTGCCTTGCGATTGCCGTTGCATCTCGCAGTTCATGCAAGTTAGAGATGTTTCATTTTTCAAATGATTCCTTTTGGCACTATTGGGAAAAAAAATCTTCTTCGTTGGTATCACTCTTGACAGAGTGGTCGTGGTCATCACTTTAGGTGTTAGTGGCAAGCTTCACAACACGCCGCCACGCGGGGAAAAAATATGAGAGTAAATTTTAAAGTTTTTTTGTATAAAAAAAAACTTGCACATTGAAGTTAGCTAGCCAGCATCATAGTAAACATTGTAACTTTGTTTTTTTTATAGAGTCTAGGTTAAGTTTTTTTTTAATAAAGAGTGACGAGACGAGTACATTCGCCTGATGGTAAGCAACATGCCTGCCAAATAACAGCACAGTGACACGCAGCTATTGGAACATGAAGAGTCCAAATCATAACCTAGCACTGCACTGCGCTCGTCACCCAAAGATCTAAGATGTTTTTTTTCTCTTTGCTTTCTCTGGAAACAGTTCCCTTCAAACCGGAACACAGTAATGTTTTCACATTACTGTTTGGCGGTAGAATAACTGGCAAAGGTGTGGTACTTCCCTAGTCGGAATTTAATATACATTAGGTACCTATATTAAATTGTTTTAAAGTTAAAACAATTTAATATACCTAATGATGTAATAAGTACTACTATTTTGTTCCAAATTTTTATATAATGGAAGTACTTACTATGTGTGTAAATTGTTCTAATTGTTTTGTAAACTCATGGCAGTGAGACCTTATTCTTGCAGGCCCGCAAAGTGTTGAACTGTTGTTTCTATGTCCCTTATTTATAACATCACCTTTGTAGCTTTGTACTCAGTTTTGCAATAAATTAGCCTGATTCTGAAACTAACTTCAGGTTAATGCTTTTCTTGGTAATACTATTATTATCTATCCTATCGTTCAAGTTTTACATCTTAGCTCGAGGAATAATGGGTGGGTTCAGAAATACACACACATTTTTTAATTTTTTTTCCTGATTGACCAGAGTAATTACTTCATTGAATTCCTTATATCTATCGCTTATTCAGAGTAATTGTGGCAAACTTTGAATGTATGTATTTATAAGACCTTATGAAGGTACTAGGATATGTATCATAATAACTTTACTTCCTACTTATGTTATAAATACGAAAGTTTGTGTGTATGAAAATATGTTTGTTACTTTTTCAATCAAAAACTACTGAAAGGAAGAAGTTTTTAAAATAAATAAATAAATATTGGTAGACAATTCACACAGAACACCATCTGACCCCAAACTAAGCAAAGCTTGTGCTATGGAAGCCAGATAGCTGATATAATACTTTTATAATTTTAAATACATACTTATTATACATAAAGTTTGATATGCATTCCAAATGACCCTCCCTGACCAGAGTAACTTCGTAAGGTGGGGAAAAGCCTCTGAAAAATGTTGCTATACTTGTGGAGAGGCGATATGTACAGCAAGGCACATATTGGTGGGATGCAAGGTGCTCCTTAATGGGTCCATTACTCACGGCGTCATGACAGAGTACTTGAAATCATACGTGAAGCCATGAGCCTTTCAGTAGCTAGAGCCCAAAAGGGATTGACGACAAACAACAGACAAATTAACTTTGTAAAAGAAGGTTCAACTTCAAACTCCAGGAACAAGCCTTACTCAATCCTGGGTACAGCACCTGATTGGACTATTTTAATGGACACGTATGAAAAGCACTACAAAATCCCAGAGGATGTGGGTGTTTCGTCATCCAGACCGGACATTTTCCTTTTTTCTAGAGCTACGAAACGCATAGTCCTTGTAGAACTTACCGTACCGTGGGAAACTAATATACCTAAAGACCACGCGATGAAACAAAATAAGTATTACGACCTCCTAAACGAATTAACAAAAAACGGCTATGTAGTTAGTTTATACGCTGTAGAAGTGGGAGCGAGAGGTATACCAGCAAAATCTCTCTATAACCTACTGAAAGACCTTGGCTTATCCAGAAGTGCAGTAAGTTCTATACTAGAACGTGTATCTAAAGCTGCACTAGTAGGCTCATATAAGATTTGGCTGGGCAGGGAGAGAAAAACGAGTGGTGAAGGTGAGTGTTGATGTACGTCAGAAAGGGGCCCCTTAAACCTACGCCCGAGTCACAAGTCTCGGGAACTACTCGAGTTTTTCTCTCTCTGCCACACGATGGACCCGGCCCCCGCACGGTGAATCCATGGAATGCTAAGAAAATCGTCTCTTATATCGATAATAATAGAGTATAATAACACATAGGCACGCTTTTATTTCTGGAAAATATAGGTCTATCAGGTACTAGGTACGCGAGTGAAACTGTGAGATAGGCACTACAGGTTTGAAATACATGTGTATTAATTAAAGCATCTTAGGACAATTTAGGATTTTTTATCAGTACATATAAGTACCTAAGTATTATAGTTAACACTTGATTGCAATCTCGCCACACAATTGCGGTTTACAATGGAGCCAGAATTTATTTGTTTATTTTGCAACCTGTCTAGGTTCTGGAACGCGTTGACCGAGTGGGTTCATCCCGATGTTTACAACCTTGGTTGTAAGCATGTATATAAAAGAAACCGATTCATTCTCGATTTGAAGGCACCAAGGTTGTAATCATCGGGATGAACCCACTCGGTCAACGCGTTCCAGAACCTAAACGGGTTGCAAAATAAATAAATGAATTCTGGCGTCCATAGTTTTAGATTTGTTCGGGACTGGTATGTGGTATATTGTAAGAAAAAATTACCACCGATGTATCTGTTATTTTCTTTAGGTACTTAATCGTCTGCGAGGCTCTTTATAACATGTCTGTGGATAATACTAATAACAACATGTAGTATACAATATTACCCTTCATACCCTGTTCAACCCATTCTCGACATTATCTCTAACAACAAAAAGTTGAAAGTTGCCTATACCTATTTTACTTCAGCAAAACCTGTATGAATGATCATATGACTCAACATTGCATTTTCTATCATATGCATTTTAGCTAAGGTTGTTATTTGATTGTCTCGCAGTTATCTGTCCATGTGTTATCATCGAAGTAGGTATTGAAGCATTGAATGTGGAATATTTATTTCCATGGAAACGTAAACTTTATTGCAAAAACAATAAAGTGGTTACTTTACAGCTTCATAGGATTCCGAGAATATTGTTGATATTTTTCTTTTCTAAACAATAACAAAACTAGACGTTCTTCTCGAGATTTAATGTGCCACTGCTAGAACCTTCTCTCTTCTGCTGAAGAGTCCGCCTGGGGAAGTACCACACCTTTGCCAGATATGTCCAAACAATAGCTGCGTGTCACTGTGCTGTTATGTGTCAGGCATGTTGGTTACCATCAGGCACATGTCCTGCCCGTATCGTCACTCTTTATTTAAAAAGGAAGAAAATATTGATGAGGAGAACGGCACGACATATTCAAGAGATTATGATCATTCGTCAACATGTATTGTGACCCTGTTAAATACTGACCTTGACATAACATTTTATGAGGAAGGGCCCCTACTCCCAGCAGACTGAATATAAAATCGGCTGCTTATACATGCTAATTAGTTTTTTTAGTGTAGCGTGCCAAGACGACCAGGATAAATATCTGATGCCCTGATGGTAAGCAACAAGCCTCCCTATAACAACAGAGTGACACGCAGCTATTGGAACATGAAGAGTCCAAATCATTATCTACCACCGTACTGCGCTCGTCGCCCGGAGATGTAAGGCTTTCTGTCTCTTAGCTCAGTAATTTCTCAGGAAACATTGCCCGTCAAACCGGAACACAGTAATGTTTGCTCACTACTGCTTGGCGTATTATAAGCATGTATTTAAAACTATATAAGTATTATATCAGCTATCTTTTATTATATAGCTTTTTTTTTTTGCTTAGTATTTTTTTTTTGGTGTGTCAATAAAGAGTATCTATCTATCTATCTGGTTGCCATAGTACAAGCTTTGCTTTGTTTGGGGTCAGATAGTATTGTGTGTGAAATGACCACCAATGTTTATTTATTTAAGTATTTGTGGGAAGCTAAATATTAGGTTTTACTTTTTTTTTTTTAATAAGGAGTGACGAGACGATCAGGACATGTGCCTGATGGTAAGCAACATGCCTGACACATAACAGCACAGTGACACGCAGCTATTGGAACATGAAGAGTCCAAATCAATACCTAGCACTGCACTGCGCTCGTCACCTATAGATCTAAGATCTTATATCTCTAAGCCCTGTAATTTCTCTGAAAACATTGCCCTTCAAACCGGAATACAGTAATGTTTGCACATTACTCCTTGGCGGTAGAATAACTGGCAATTTTACTTCGCCTAGTCGAGGCGGCAAAGGGCGGAACTAAAGTTACGAATGCAACTTTCTAATTTACACGCGAAGCATACTAATCTTAGCATTAAATGCGCTCAGTTTTTGGAAACTTATCACCGATCCGGCCCTTGTAGCGTCTAAGTCGGCTTTGGCTTTGCTATTGATCTCTCTAATTTCAGAAACTGTGATATCTAATTTCAGAGAGACATCAATAGAAATGAAATTAGAAAGAAATTTTGAAGCAAAGACCGTGTTCCTTAAGCCCTTATTACCCTTTACTAAATTTAGGTACCTTAATTTAGACGCTACTAAATTCAGTGAAGTGTAATAGGATTCAGTAAGCTAGCTACTAAATTGAGAAGCTAGGATAGCTACCTAGCTTAGAGAAGCTAGGTAGAGCCCCCGAGGGCACCCGGATTGAGTGGGATATTCGCGGCTGATGGTACCCGGATTGAGTGGGATACTCAGGACCGGTGGTACCCGGATTGAATGGTATACTCAGGACCGGTGGTACCCGGACTGATTTTTTTACTCAGGACCGGTGGTACCCGGATTGAATGGCATACTCAGGACCGGTGGTACCCGGACTGGTTGTTTTACTCAGGACCGGTGGTACCCGGATTGAATGGCATACTCAGGACCGGTGGTACCCGGACTGAATTTTTTACTCAGGACCGGTGGTACCCGGATTGAATGGCATACTCAGGACCGGTGGTACCCGGATTGAATGGAATACCCAGGGCCAGTGGTACCCAGATTGAGTGGGATAGCCGAGACTCCCGGAATACTATCGGTTGAGAGAGCAGACTCGCTACCTAACGAGTCACAAGGCTATTTATACAAGCTTAAAATAAATATTTATTCCTGCTTTACTCGCCATGCTTAGTAAAACGGATACCAATTGTCAGGCAAATAAGTAACTGGTAGGTAGTTGTATCCATTGAGCGATGATATCATTATTTTATATCTCAGCCTTGTGCGACACTAAGCAGCATTTACATAGAGTTACTTTTAGATTCTTTCAATTTATGTTCCCTCTGTTGGGACTAGAGTCCTATAACGAGTAGCGAGTCGAGAGAGTTAATATCACCACGTTGACCCATTGCGGATGGCGGATGTTACATAAATAAATGAATATAAATATTGGTGGACAATTCACATACAACATCACCTGACCCCAAACTAAGCAAAGTTTGTAATATGGCGGCCAGATAGCTGACATAATACTTATATAGTTGTAAATACATACTTATTATACATAGAAACACCCAGACACAGTGCAAATATTTGAATTCATCACACAAATATTTGCACTGGGTGGGAATCGAACCCTAGTTACGGGTAGTAACTAAGCCACGAGGCCAGTCAAACCATGATTTTGATTAACTTCACGGTATTCTTACATGTTTCTGATAACATCTTGTCCTTTTTTCTGTATATATTTTTCTATATATATTTTTTCCTTTTTATATAATGCTCGTAGCTCGAAAAAGCGACATCGTTTCATGGTTGATGTTCCAAAGACACGAACGAAGAGAGTTTACTCTACTTTTGTGATAAGAACGTCTAGGCTGTGGAATACGTTGCCTTAGTGGTTTTCCCCAATGGTTACATTATTTGTGTCTTCAAATCGAGAGTGAATCAGTTTCTTCTAGGCAAACACGCTCCATCGTAGACCGCATCGTCGCTTAACAGGTTATATTTTGTTCCCGTGAAATTAGGAATTTTGACTAAAAATACCGCAGACCTATTTATATACCATGGCAATTAGTACCAGGCCTTCACTTTGACACCAGGGATACGTTAGGGTCTATCGTGACTGTGTTATATGCACCATATTTTGACGTCATGTGTTTGTCCTTTACAGTAGTTAAATACTAACCACTAACTAAAACTACAAGAGGTCTACCGATCAAAGGCCTACATCAGCATAACGCTACAATTTTACCGAACAACCCTGAGAAGAGTGGCCCGTCAACGACACACAAGACACTGACGAAGCTGTGGTCATGCCGCATACAGAAGCCAAAGATAAAAGAAGTTCAAGTTGAAGTTATATGCACCAGTTACCAACACCAGCCCCCGTCATCCTAGCCGGCGAGGTAGGCGACCTCCCTCAGTATCTGTCAACCGGTCTGTTAGTTTTTAAACAATAAACACTCAGTCTATATTAACACTCCATCAAACAACACTTCTATTTACATTCCTTGACAATAATAAGTCAGACGACATCCAGTTTTAATTGCAAAAAGCAATGAGCTGCCAACAGATAGGTGTGTACGCCCAATCAAAAATAAGTCAGCCGATACTACTCTTAGTCCTAGTCAGTCAGCTGACATATGGGTTATGGCTTTGTTATTGCTATGAAACAAAATTAGAACAAATGAAAAGACGGACTGAACGATACAATAATAGCCGTAAATATGGACAACTGCAGTGAAAGAAGCATTTGCCCAAAATAGGGCCAAACTGGGCTGATATTTATATTTACACTGTAATCAGGCATATTTATAATGACACTTATAATTAAACTGTGACTTTTTCATTACTATTACTCCCAAGTGAGTTATAGATTTTTTTATAGGTTGAGTTGATTTTATTTGTTTTGAAAAAAAGTTTCAATACAAAAAAGGTCACGTTCAATTAACCAAACGAATTAATGTAACTATTGCTTGCTACTTCATGCAACTTCGTATTTAAATAGCTAAATCTAAATTGTACGTGTTTAAAAATAAATCTTTCAATCAAATATTATTTAATAAAGAAAACCTTAAACTCTATTTTTTTAAAGGTTAATAAGTTTAATCTGAGGCTGAAACGCTATCCGCAGAAAGACCAAAAACAAGAAACCTATTTTTTTAGTCTATGACTGGTCGCTATTGCTAGTTCGTCGCGCGTTATTTGAAAAAATGAATGATTTTACTCGCCATAATGAAAAAAATTTCAAGACTCTTTTTCACTGTTGAAATGATTTTCTATTGATATTTTATTCACAATTATGTTAAAAAACGTCTTATGATACACGTGTGTATTGATAATTACCGTCCTCGGCTATCTTAAGGCCCTCGCCAAGGCTCGGGTCTCATTAGCACCGCAGTGGTAATCACCAACATTACACACTTGTGCCATAATCTACTATTACCAATTTAAATTTTAAGATAGTAACAGATTCTAGTAGAAGGACAGAAGAAATGTTTTCGCCTAAAATAGGCTGATATGTAATGACTCTTTCATAACACAATTGCCGTTGACAAAAATGTTGCAACAATAACGTTGTAGCATGACCCATCAATAAAATACTTCGTAAATATGCATAATAATTCACGCAGCACACGTGTGCAAACATGCTAAAGTGTCTAACATTGATAAGTGCCTAGCGCTCGAAAATTCGCCACCGAAATTTAATTTTCACAGTGTCATCAAAACACGGACCCAACTATAGGTTATTATACTAAAAAAAATTATTAGTCCGCCCATTAGATTGCTAACAATGTACACGTAATCGTATTTTAATCAGTTTAACAAAAAAAAAAATACACTCTTAGGAACAGCCAATAGCAGTGAAAATTATCATCATCAGCCGCAAGGCACTGCTGCACATAGGCCTCCCCCCTAGATTTCCACAACGAACGGTCCTGCGCAACCTGCAACTAGCGGTTTCCAGCGACCTTTGTGAGGTCATCTCATTGACATCATCATCATCATTTGTGAGTGAAAACTATACTAAACTATAACTCGGAATTTGATAGCTTACTTTGGAAACTACACTGGTGAAAGCGGAGGGCGTGGGCATGAGCATAACCACCTAGAAATGCGCCAGCCAATGGGAATTCCCAGATGGCCAATGGTCATGATCCCGAGTTTACCCGAAGTTTTCTTATCATTTCCGAGCGTGACGCTAGAATTCAATTCGCAACGAAAAATCTGTCTGTGGCGCGCCAAATGAAGCTTTCACTTCAAAAATAATGAAGATACAGTCCAGTTTTCTCTCCCCATTCGTGGCATCGTATTGTTGCTGTTCAAATATTTCAACGAAGACATTGCTTTTGTAATGAAACAATGAAACCTCACTCTGCAGCCCTAACCAACATTAGCTTGGGCCCGGGGTGGTGAATTATGGCCTTGATTCTAGATCCACGTCATTTAGGAGACTGTTGCATAAGGAGCCTACTAAACAATTTAGCCTAATTTATAAAGTTCAATGACCTGGCATCCATATAATCCATACAACACTTTGCTTCTCTATCTTAACTTAGATTTAAAATTATATTGTATATTCTCGAAAATAATGCGCAACCTACAAATATTACAAATGTCAGTTTCGGATGTTTGTTGCCCAATCACGTAGGAACGTCCGAATGGATCGAGTTGAACAAATCAACCAACAATCGAAATTTGGTACAAAGTTAGGTACGGAGTCTAGAATAGCACATAGGCTTCTTATCCCGTGAAAATAACGAGTACGAGAACTGCGCGGGTGTAACCACGGGGCATTGCTAGTTATTTAATGAAGTTCAATGACCTGGTGACATTCATCACCATTGTTTTATTTAATCTTTTCTTTCGTATAAATTAGGTACAAAGTTACATCAAAATTGTAAAAATACTTCTAATATTTTGAACAAAAAACATAAAACAGTTAAAAGTCAAGTAAAGCCAACACGTGTTCCCCCTCCAGCTGTTTTCTATTATCGTTGCGGAATTCCGTTGTATCGGCGTGACGTCATGACAGGTCTAAAATAAACCGACTACGGCGTAAAGCAAGAGTCTCATAACTTTGCCATGGAAAACGCTCAGTGATTGAGACGAAACTCGCCTGTCGATCTCACAGTGCAGACCGCTGGCCTTGATTGAAATTTATATGATTTTCACTGAATTATTAGTCTTGGGTAGTTCGCTAACGACCACCTAACGACCTAACTCGAAGGAGCGTGTTTTTTTACTGTGCAAACTAGAACGTCGATGATCTCGCTTTCAGTCGTTGTATAATTATTGGATGACCCTGTAAACATTTTTATAACGTTAAAATTACTAGTAGGTATATGCCTGAGACTACGTACGCGAAGAATTAAAAAAATAGCTATTCTCTAAGGAACCCTCAATTTGTTGGGCTTATTCCACAAATCCCCTTACATTTTCCCCTGCCAGAAGATTTGTGCAATTTTTGTCCATAAATCCCCTGTGATATTTTGGAAGGGGATTTCTGGACAAAATTCCACAAAACAAAAATCCCCTGCCACCAAAACGAAAGGCAATTTATGGAATTTTGTCCAGAAATCTCCTTCTGAAATGAAACAGGGGATTTATGGATAAAAATTCCAAAAATCGCCTAGCAGGGGAAATCTAAGGAGATTTGTGGATTGAGGCATTTTTTGGGATCACCTGACCTGACATCTGAAACGATGGGATCAAACAGCAGGCCACTAAATCACGTTATCACAATGACTAATATAGAAGTAGAATATTTGTTAAGATATTTTACCTGAGTTTTCTGAATGCAATATAAAAGAGGATATCCGCAAACATAACCTTCACAGACGATGTAAATAGTAAGGTATCTGCAAACTGTTATTGAATTATTTATAGGACGTTTAATTTTAAATTAAATATATCATGAGGAAGTCAACACATTTTTATAGATAGTTCACAAACTGTTAATTAAAAAAAATTGACAGTCATAGGAATTGCCGACAGAAATGAAAACTTATAGCTCACTTCCTGAAATACACTGATCATCGGAAGCAAGACTGATAATCCTTCAGTAAAACCTCAGAAGACTGGCCCAATTATGAAACACTAGATACTGGCGAAATGACGGTAGCCTTACCGAATGGAAGCCAAAAGAAAAAGTTGAAGTTGAATAACCAACAACGTTCGACAAGCTCAAGTGTTGCCAAACGATAATAACACTATGCCCGAGTGGAAGGGACGCGTGCCTCTCACTCGCTCTCGTTGTGAGCGCATAACGTGAGCGGAGCGTAACGCAGTTTCTTGAAGTGTCACCCGGGAAAACCAATTTATGAGACGTTGTCACGTCAAAATATTTTAAAATTTAATTATTTGACAACTTTAATTCTACAGCGTATTATTTTTGACAATATATTAATATTATTCATTTTTTCAAAAGTTCAAAAAAAAATGTGGAAAAAATTTCACACTGGCCATATTTTTATTTTTAACCCCCGACCAAAAAAAGGGGTGTTATAAGTTTGACGTCGATGTCTGTCTGTCTGTCTGTCTGTCTATGTGTGTGTCTGTCTGTGGCACCGTAGAGCTCAAACGGATGGGCCGATTTCGATGCGGTTTTTTTATTTGAATGTTAATTACCGTGCGGATGTTCTTAGCTATGTTTGGTAAATATCGATTCAAGATGGCCGCCTCCACAAAATGGCGGACAATATATTTCTTCACAACCTACCCCAATATGGGTATCAAATGAAAGGCTTGACTAGTAAAATACTATGCACTATGACAAATTTCAAATCCAAGATGGCTGCTTCCACAAAATGGCGAAATACATTTCTTTTTTTCACAACTCACTTAATATGGGTATCAAATGAAAGGGCTTGACTAGTAGAATGTTATACAAATAACAAATCCTAGGTAGTCGGGGGTTCATCAAAATTTTTAATTTTGTTCTTGTATAAATTTCTAAGTAGCCTAATCGGACCGGTTAGGTTAGACTCAGATCAAACCAAAACCCTTAGGTCCCTAGAATGTATATTATGTCGCCGTACAATCCGTAATTTTAACGCGTGAGTTTATATTATAACACGGTAGGTTAAGATTGTTTATAACTTAACGTCGTTAGATTGCTATCTAACGGTTTTTACTCTTTGACGGTGACATATAAAAAATGCGGGAGCCAGAAGCTCAAGAAAGGTCCTTACAGGTAATATTCTATTATCCTTTATACGGCACTGCTACCACCCGACAAATAAAATATACTCAAATATGAACTTTATGCCATACACGTTAAGATACAGATTACATTGTCAACAAAAATGACTGACCTAGTAGCTTAGTTGGTAGTAGCTCTGCCTGCGAATCCGAGGGTCGTGGGTTCGATCCCCACCAGGTGCAAATATTTGTGTGATGAATTCAAATGTTTGCACTGTGTCGGGGTGTTTCTATGTATAATAAGTATGTATTTAAAAACTCAATAAGTATTATATCAGCTATCTGGCTGCCATCACACAAGCTTTGCTTAGTTTGGGGTCAGATGGTGTTGTGTGAATTGTCCACCAATATTTATTTATTATTTATTTGTATTAGTCGACCGCTCGCGGACAGCCGTCTGCTAATTTATGTTGCCAATGTAATCTATACCTTAACAGACATGACATAAAGTCCATATTTGAGTGTATTTTATTCGTCGAGTGGTAGTGGAGTCGTAGTAGTCGCGTTAGCATTAGTAATACTTTTTCAAAATTATATACATAGCTTGTTACACTCCGCGAGGCATAAGCTGAGCTTTGCATTTGTGTGAGTGTACATGGATAGTGTAGGTGTGACAACCGGCCTTAGGCGCGGCGCCATTCTGTCTCTCCGCGCTCCTGCCTGATTGGTGATCACTCACACTAATGCAAAGCTCAGCCTATACCTCGCGGACAAAATTTCAAGCTCCTGTCTGATTGGTGATCACTCATACTAATGCAAAGCTCAGCTTATACCTCGCGGACAAAATTTCAAGCTCCTGTCTGATTGGTGATCACTCACACTAATGCAAAGCTCAGCTTATACCTCGCGGAGTGTACGTGCATATATAACTACAGATACGCACACATACATATCATTTTTCCGTCTTATTAGGATCAGTTGTTTCAAATCTCATACTTCTAGAATCTAGAACAAACAATTTTAATCATACGTTGATATCTCGGTCGTGTAAAACACTTTACAAGTAGGTATGTATATTTAGATTGTCTGCACTTACACAAACTACAAGAACATCTCATTACCAAGCAAACTTTCCTTGAAGATTCTTCCACAATGACGACATTTGTGGATATTTTTAAAATACCTAGTACTTTGTAGTGTGTCTTTTTGTAGTGGTAGGACTCTTGACAGAGTCCGTCTGAGGAAGTACCACACCTTTGCCAGTTATTCTATCGCCAAGCAGCAATGTGCAAACATTACTGTGTTCCGGTTTGAAGGGCAATGTTTCCAGAGAAATCACAGGGCTTAGAGATATAACATCTTAGATCTCTGGGTGACGAGCGCAGTGCAGTGCTAGGTAATGATTTTGACTCTTCTTGTTCCAATAGCTGCGTGTCACTGTGCTGTTATGTGGCAGGCATGTTGCTTACCATCAGGCACATGTCCTGCTCGTCTAGTCACTTTTTTAAAAAAAAAACTTAGGATGTCAGTCCTATAATCCTACTAATATTGTAAATATAGGTAAATTAGGTTTGGATGTTTGCTGCTCAATCATATCGGAACGGCTAAACAGATCAGGTTAATATTTGTAACACAATTAAATTATAATCTGGAATAACACATAAGCTACTTTTAATCGCGTGAAAATTACGGGAACTACTCTGGTATAACCCCGGGACGCAGCTATAGTTCTAACAGTTGAAAGAGATCCTAAAATGTTACTTTTTATTTTATTTAGCAACTCCACAGACTCCGGGGTCCGTGACCATTTGTTTTCTTTTTTACATGAATCTTGGATTAGTTAATATAGCATAAGAAAGTATATAGTAAAATAAATATAAGTAATAAAGTGATACAATGTTACTTAGAACAAAGCTGAAAGAAACAAGAGAAAAAAAAAGATGTGGTATTATGGAACACCGGAGAATCAACCGCCTAACTAAAACTGTCATAGCTTTGAAATTACTCTCTCTTTTCTTCTGGCTAGAATTGATAGAGACAGAAATAGCAAAGTCAAAGCAGATTTCTTTAGGCGGTAGAACGGCAAGTTGGAACGCGGCTGAGGTTCCTGCGAGAATAAGCAAAACACAATATAAAACTAAATTTGTAACACATAATAATATTGGCAACACTGGTTACGGGCATTTTTTACGCTCATCCGTTATATGTTTTTCTTACGGTTTTAGTCTCACTTTTTTCAGTTTGGCCACGCAGCAAAATTCCTATCTCCTCCAACTTTGGCGTAAGAAACTTCGTTACAATAACATTATGTAAATACTTAATTACACTAAGTGTTTTAAAACTACATTTTTATTTGGCGCGTTAAATAATACGATAGAATATACGTATTGCGAATATTTTTTTCAAATGTCGAAATGTATCGTTATAATACTACGTATATATTTACTAAGAAACGTTAAAATTGCTTGTATTTATAAAACTCCAGAATCTAGTCTTTAAACCGGTTAACCTTAGAGTACAAATAACAGCCTAAGAGTTACAATGTCCTTGTAAAGGAAAAAATAAGTAAAAAAGCCAGCGACCGTTCGCCTCGGCCGCGGCCGGTAGACGCGACAAAAAAACTGTCTACGGATTCTGGAATTTTCCACGATTGTGGTGAATGAATAATGGATATCAACAGGTTTTTTTTTAACTCGCAGTTGCCTTGTTTCGTACAATCAAAGATGAGGCCAATAGAAAATAAATAAATTGGTACACAGTTTTCATTGAGTTTGTGGTAAATTATGATTTATCTTCATATCTCACAGGAGGAGCAAAGTGCAGTGCCAGAGGTGTTTGAGCTCCACTGGAAACTTGAGATGTGGTATTTTGGCTACAACGTGTGATTCATAACGTGAGGTTGTAGGTTCGAAACCCACCTGCACCTCTAAGTTTTTTACCAAACACAAAATAAATTTACAAATTTGTAATAATAACTACCTAGGTAAATACAGTGAAACAAAAAAATATCGCGACAAAACCATGTTCCAAGGGTAATATGAAATTATGCGTCATCCGGCTACCCACATTGGGCAAGAATGGCGGATTAAGGCTTTGACTCACTCCTTGCAAGAGACGGGCCCGAGTCGAAAAAAGTATCTAGTGCATAGGGATCTCCTTATGTAGCAGAAACTTCTGTTGTAATGTGATACATTTTTTTTTTATCATAGGAGTCAGAGCAAAGAGATCTCTGGATGGCGAGTGAGCGAGCGAGATTTAGGCTTTACATGTTCCAATAACTGCATGACCTGCTCGTCCCGTCACTCAAACTACAAATACAAATAAAATGCATTTGCTGTATCATACGTGATCAAACAAAATTAACTCATCTCCAGCAAGGATGCCAGTAACCGTCATGCAGTAGTCCGGTTTCTTCAAATGTAATAACTCTCTTGAGCATAATCTCTGATCTCGAAACTCTCCATTATCATTATTGCAATAAGGCCATCTTAATACGTAATTATTTTAATTTACTTCTAGGAATTAAATAATTTACGCACGACCTTGTGAATTTTATATTCTCCGAATCCAAAATGTCAAAGTTCAGTAGCGCTGAGTTTTTTGCTAATGTTGTCAAATTGATTCCAAGAGATCAGAAAGCTTTTTGGTTTTTGACATGTTTATGGTTCATCTTCGTCATAAACCTACTCTGGTCCACTTCTGAACATAAGAACCAACTCTCAGCTTTCTTCTTACGGCTTTTCTTAAGTACTTTTATCGACTCTCCATCTAGCTTTAGGGTGTCAAACACTACGTTTGTCGACCCGCTGTCGCCACTCTCGAACGAGCCTACCCCAACTGTGATCGGTTCTGCGACAGATATGACCGGCTCACTGCGATTTCAGTTTGCTAATGCGTTCAACTATGTCAGTAGCTTTCTATGAGAGATCACTTTGAGAAACTCTTTGTCCTTATTCTTTCATTTAATATCGTTTTTAACCCCCCGACCAAAAAAGGGATGTTATAAGTTTGACGTCGATG
Organism: Ectropis grisescens; assembly: GCA_017562165.1. Classification (NCBI taxonomy): domain Eukaryota; kingdom Metazoa; phylum Arthropoda; class Insecta; order Lepidoptera; family Geometridae; genus Ectropis; species Ectropis grisescens. Next base: position 22,832,284 of record CM029783.1, read on the forward strand.
TCTGTCTGTCTGTCTGTCTGTCTGTGTGTGTGTATGTCTGTGGCACCGTAGAGCTCAAACGGATGGACCGATTTCGCTGCGGTTTTTTTTTGAAAGTTAATATTTGTGCGGATGTTCTTAGCTATGTTTGGTTAATATCGATTCAAGATGGCTGCCTCCACAAAATGGCGGACAAAATATTTCTTTACAATCTACCTCAATATGGGTATCAAGTGAAAGGGCTTGACTAGTAAAATACTATACACTATAAAAAAAAACAAATCCAAGATGGCCGCCACCACAAAATGGCGAGTTATATTATTTTTTCACTACTACTTCAATATGGGTATCAAACGAAAGGGCTTGATTAGTAGAATACAGTGCCCTATAACAAATTTCAAATTCAAGATGGCCACTTCCACAAAATGGCGAAACACATTTCTTTTTTCACAACTCCCCTTAATATGAGTATCAAATGAAAGGGCTTGACTAGTAGAATGTTGTACAGATAACAAATCTAAGGTAGTCGGGGGTTAATTAAAAAAAAATTGTTCTTGTAGCGGTTGTCTTTAAATTTTACTCCATTAGTTGTTTGTCTACCGTCGGCCTAACCATCGACATCAAGGATATAACATAAAAAAACTAACAGCGTCCGGTGGTTTTACCCGCGTAGTTACCGTTCCCGTAACTTTCCTATGAGTCATTCCTGGCTATTAACCAAATCTGTCCTAAATTTCAGCCCGTCCGTTCAGCAGATGCAATGTCTTTGAGCAGCAAACATCCAAACTATCTCATTTAAAATATTAGTAAGATTGACGATAGGAAGATTAGATTACTCGTGGCTCAGTTGGTACTACTCTACTCATTGAGTCGTAAGTCGTAAGCCATTGGTTCGATTCACACATAAGACAATCATTTTTGTGAAGCATACGGATGTTTGTCCTATGTCAATGTCTCAATGTGATTCCAGACATAATAACTGTATGTATTTTAAAGTTATATCTGCCATCTGGCTTCTGGAGTACAACGATATATAAGCTTTGATTAGTTTGGGGCTGGTGTGTGTAGAAATGAGTCGACCAATATTTATATATCCTTGAATTACAATGTTTACAGTTATGCTAGTCAATATGTCAATATGCTTTCAATATGTCAATCAACATTTTGTAACACGACAATATCTATATTTCTTTTTCGGTTTTAATAAAAATGAGAATGCATTGAAAGCAAAAGATACCATTTTTGGTAGATAACGCAAAAAAGGTCCGCATATTGACCATTGTTGTATTACGACAACACTTTACATTCAGACAGATAGTAAAAAGTAATTTATAAACAAAATGTTGGTGGACATTCCTTACACTACACTAACTAGCCCTAAGCTAAGGAAAGCTTGTATTATGGGAGCTACCCGATATAATACAAACTTATGATACACAAAAAAAAAAATATGATTATTATTCATCACACAAAAAATATTTGTTCTGAGTGGGAATTGAATCCACGACCGTCGGCTTCGCTGTCAGACTTACCAGCTAAGCCACAATTGTCAATTGCTCATTTCCTTTAAGGGTTTTCTGTGTTTTTGGTATTTAAATAATTTAGGTGCAATAAAGACTTGGTCTATGAGGTTTAAACAACCTGCAGAAATGTGCATATGAGAAATGACAGCGTAGGATATCAAAATTTGCTCATACACACAGAATACTTTGAAAAGAATAGAATATTCCTCCATCTTTGGAAGCGTTGGGGTTCAAACTTGATAAGAAACTTCGAGTCCAAGTCCAAGGTCAGATAATCGTAATTGCGATTGCATACCAACTAATCAATTATGATTGATATATATTATAAGTGTTAGTCAAGCCATATATTATTTATTTACTAACAAAGTTGCATTCCAAAACAACCGTTACAGCTACCTAGGTAACCATAGTCAAGCAATTTTATGGTCAATCCTATCTATCTACTTGTACTTAGTATCTAGATCTAGATGGACTTTAAAGAAGTAAATACAAAAGTCACTCCAATATCGATCCACACCATTTAAGCAAATTTAATTTCTGGTCGTTTGTTACTAATTTGATAAGAATACTTTTAAAACCCCAAATAAATACCTAAGCTACTTTAAATTTTAAACATAGAGATGAAGCGGGTATAAATACCTACTTAATATTAAAGAATCAAATGGGATTCTTCAGAGTGAGGAAGTAACTGAGGCCGACATGACTTTAACCCACTTTCTTCTCGCTCTCAATGCTACATTACAACCTCTAGACACACATGTAGACTTGAGATAATTTAGAAGGAACTAAATAATCCAGCATCTTTATCAAAAGATAATAGATGCAATAAAGTTTGTGTTTACTCGTCACTGAGAGCGACCTTATATAAGAACATTAAATGCTAATTCAGGCAAAATGCGCTAATAAAAAGTCCACAGACAGTTGCACAGTTATTTTTACCAATGAACATCGCGCCGCTAACATGAAATACATATAAAACGGTGTGAATGTCAAGAATCGCACAAAAGAACATTATCGTTATCGCGAACTAAGCGAACAAACAAATAGAAAATTATGCTAACGACATGGACTAACAGATTTACAACGAAACACTTCATTCATGAGAATGACGTGTTATTAAACGTTTCCATTCCGACATTTCCGACGGCCGGTTTAATAAAACTGTAATACAAGTTTGTGTTCAAGTTGTGGCACTTACCTCGTATCGTGGCGAGGAACAATACACAGTTTTGTAAATAGTTCACAGAATCAGCTGGTCACAGTTTGGCTGTACGCGACGGAGCACGGAGCACGAGCGAGCGAGACACGTGCGGCTACCGAGGCTTTCAGAACACTTGTGACTTGTGGCTAAGTTGCCGGGGACGCCGTGCATTCACAGCCGCAGCGAGGCGGGACGTCGGCCGTCGCGCCTCGTTCTAAACAACCGCATTTTTAGACACAACACACAAAATTCACCACAAAATAGAAAACACTATTCCCAACACGTCGTCTCCCGAAGGAACGCCAGAACCGAATGCCAGTTATCGTGCGGGAGTGATAATATTGTTTACACTACCTCGAGATATAACTGCTTGTTTTACTTTCGAGGCAAATCCGGAGCGGGCTGATATCAGTGGAATTTTACATCTGAATTAACATTATAATAGTATTAATTGTTATGAGGGTAATTCATGTGCAAACAATTAATTTCGCGTTTGCGATTTGGATGGCGAGATGTCTGAGGGCAATGACATGATTCATGCCGTCAGTTGGAAAGGTCAGCAATTGAGGACGGATATGCACCCAGTACGACCTTCATACAACGTATAATCACACATTACTTTATTCGCGGATTTCTGTTGAACAAACAACCACATAAATTATATTTTTTAAAGCTAACGCTTTATATATAAGCACTCATGTACTTTGTGGTTGTAAATTAATTCAAACATTGGACACACCATTCACAAGGAATGCAAAACTTTCCTGTTACCGATTTATTCAATAAATTCAAGCGGATTCGAATGGTCGTGACGTCAATTAATTATTTTATATCAAATGTTGTGGTGGTGGTGGTGGTGGTGGTGGAAACCTAAAAATTTAAAAGAAGAAGAAGACTATCAGCTGACTATTATTTAACATTTGTATAAATTCAGACCAGTAGCAACTGTATTGCCAGATTGAATGCCTCTAGAAGAAGAGGCCAGTCTGTATGGGTCAACTTTTAAAATGTTTTGTTATACTTTATCTTATCTGCAAACAGCAATAAAGGTTTTTGTATTTGTATTTTTGGACAATGACGATAGGTAATCATGAAGCTTAGGACATACAGCCTAAATAGAGGAAGCCCTTCAAATCAAATATTGTCTTGAGGAAACCTTTGAAGGTTTAGATTAAAACCAAACCATTTACGCTCCCCAATCTTAAAATGTGACGCTTTGGCAAACGTTGTTGCTACTTTAAGATGCAAAAATGTCGATTTTGAGATGATCTAAAAAAACATCTACTGAAAATAAAATGTTGTATCAATTAAAAATTCAAACATACCTAGGTAATAGACGTGACGACAGGTCCTGCAATTATATTAAATTATTTGATACTAGCTGTGACTCGCGGTTCCACCTGCGTCTATTCGAGGAAAATCAAAATGCTCAGCCTCATCACCTACCATCATCCGGCTGAAGAGGACGGGGACAGGAACTCACCTATATACCGCCACTCTTCTTCCCCTATAGCCCCACCGTGTCCGACATCATACGTTGGCGACCACGCAAAGCCGCAGTGGGAAGGAAGAGCGGTGCACCGTTATATCGGTATTCCTCTTCAGCCGGAGTCTCTCCTCTACGGCCACGGTGCAAATCACTAAACATCTCGGCACGTCTTAGTCGCGTCGGGCCGGCACCGTCTACGCCGTGCGACTCCCTCCTGACCGGATATCTTGGACAGCAAGGCTTGGAGCCCATAGCCCTGGCAAGCAATCCCACTGCGGGTTTCTCTGCGAACTTCACCGTGGCTGACCAGGCCACGGCTACTGAACCCCTTGCCTCGTCAATGCGGGAACCCCTCGAGAAGGAAGAAAATGTTATCTCGTAGAGCAACCGGCGGCCGATCGCCGTCCTCTTTCTATTCGCTGCGATCTTTTCATAGTTGAAAATTTACGCATGGTTACGCATTGTGGGATATGTCGAGATCGGGACCGCTGTCGCATGCGACCGCGACTCTATCATTGCCGTCGCCTTTTGGGAGAACACTTCATGGGGGGGTCCGAACCACCGTATTTGGTTCCAGTGACGCGAACAACGACGACGAAACAGCGATGCGTTACGTCCGCGGGAAACCATAAGACAGGATGCGAGTCAAGTGCCCCTAAATAAGTCTTGGATCGCTCCCGTGTCCACTTTCGCCTCATTGGATGAGTGACAGGTAATGGCCTCCTCTCGCTTCTCCAACTCACCCGACCTCTCACTGGTGAGCGTCTTGGCTACGATGGTCGAGAGCGAGAGGTTTGCCCTCACGACCACGGCTAGAGATGGCCGCGGTTCCGCCTCTGGCTACATCGCCTCGAGGTCTTTCAACTGGAATACAATGCTAAGAAACATCACTGGTCCATCATCATCAGCCCGTGTTCGTCCACTGCTGGACATAGGCCTCTCCTATAATACGCCACTCAGCCCGATCCTCGGTCTTACGCTTCCAACCGCCACCAGCTGTCTTTCGTATATCGTCACTCCATCTAGTCTCAAGGCGTCCTACACTACGTTTACCAATTCGCGGTCTCCACTCCAGAACCCGTCTACCCCAACGGTTATCGGGTCTGCGACAAATGTGACCGGCCCATTACCACTTCAGTTTGCTAATACGCTGAGCTATGTCGGTGACTTTAGTTCTCTGACGAATTACTTCATTGCGAATGCAATCCCCTCAGAGAAACCCCAAGCATAGCTCTTTCCATAGCTCGCTGAGCGACTTTGAGCTTTCGGACCATTTTGACTGTCAGTGTCCACGTTTCAGCACCGTAGGTCATAACAGGTAGGACGCACTGGTTGTATACTTTTGTTTTGAGACTTTGTGGGATGGGTGACGAGAAGACTCGACGAAGTTTACCAAATGCTGCCCAACCCAGCTGGATTCTTCTCATGGCCTCACTCTCAAAGCTACATCTACCTAGTTCGAGCGTCTGCCCTAGGTAAACGTATCTCTGAACAATTTCGAGAGTGGTTCCATTTACGGCAATCGGCCCCGGAGCAACGAACTCGTTGCACATGACTTTGGTTTTATCCAAGTTCATCCGGAGGCCAATGCGTTGAGAAGCGTTAGCCAAGCTGTCCAGCATACACTGCAAGTCCTCGAGCGACTCTGCCATAATGACGATGTCGTCTGCAAATCGTAGGTGAGAGATGTACTCGCCATTGATGTTTAGGCCATGTCCAACCCAATCTAGCGTCTTAAACATATCCTCTAGGGCGTTTGAGAACAATTTCGAGGAAATTACGTCCCCTTGTCTCACGCCTCGCTGCAGAGGAATATGTCTTGACTGCTGGTCTTGGATTTGGACTTCCATTGTAGCGGCGTCATACAAACACCTCATCACCTCGATGTATCGCCAATCGACTTGACATCGCTGTAAGGACTCCAGAACAGCCCAGGTTTCGACTGAGTCAAACGCCTTCTCATAGTCCACAAACGCTAAGCAAAGAGGCCGATTGTACTCCTTTGTTTTCTGTACAATCTGCCGTACCGTGTGAATGTGGTCTATGGTGCTGTACCCACTTCGAAATCCGGCCTGTTCCGGGGGCTGAAACTCGTCGAGTCTTCGGGCGAGACGATTCGTGATAACTCTCGAAAACAACTTATAGACATGGCTCAGAAGCGATATTGGTCGATAATTCTTCAAAAGGGTTTTATCTCCTTTTTTGAAGAATAGGATGACCACACTTCTGTGCCATGCCTGTGGAGTTCTCCCGGTGAAGAGGACGTCATTAAACAGTTGTTGGAGCTCTTTTATCAGAGGGTCCCCACCTGCCTTTAGGAGCTCTGTTGTAATTCCGTCCTCACCCGCGGCTTTTCCATTTTTAAGTTGCCCAAGAGCCATCACGATTTCGTCTAGACTTATTTCCGGCAGTTCTTCGGTATAGTGGCGAGTCAGAGTGGCCCTTTTGTCTTCGTTTTGTAGGAGATGAGAAGCATGCGATGCGTACAGCTGGCTGTAAAAGTCTTCCACTTCCGAGAGAACATCAGCTTTAGATGTAACGACTCTCCCCGTCGCGGTAGTTAACTTCGTCAGATGGCTTCTACCAAGTGTCTTGACGAACACCTTTGACCCCCGATTTTGCTCAATTGATTTTTCAATCAAGAGCGTATTAGCTAATCGGAGGTCACGTCGTACAAGCTTGGTAATTTTCTTAGTAAGAGCCCCTTGTTCTGACGAAGTTAACGTGGGATTCCGTCGTTCCTCCATGAGATCTAAGGTCTCCCTGGAAAGCTTTGACTTTCTGCCTTTGCGCCGCATTTCGCAAAACTTTGTGCCCTCATCTCGCAAGACTTCCACTACACTTTCGAACTTCTGGTCAACGCTATTAGTGGTTTCCAAGGCAGCAAATCGGTTCTCCAGTTTTAGCTGGAATGCTTCAGACCCAACTATGGTTTGGAGAAGGTTCGGGCGGAGTGTTGACTTCATCAAACGGACCCGTTCAAGCATCACTGAAACATCACTGGTCCACGTGCCCACAATAAAATGGTCTATTGTTTTGTTACGGAGTTGTTTCGCACCGCGAACGCCATTCCATGTCATCGAAACAGATATGGTCCCTGCGATACAGGTCTCACCTTATGCAGGGGCTATAAGCGCTTAATTAACCTATGTAATTTTTATGGCAAATAAACTATTTTGTATTTGGACAAATCACAAGTTCAGACGGATTCGACTCTACGACCACCATTGTAAAATCTGGCGTTTTAACCACTAAGCCGTCATTGTCTTCAGGTTTTAACTGTAAACTATAATGATTTAATCCCTTTTAAATATGCTACAGTAGTTAAACAAAGATCAGATATGCTACCGCCAAGCAGTAATGTGCAAACGTTATTCCGGTTTGAAGGGCAATGTTTCCAGAGAAATTACAGGGCTTAGAGATATAACATCTTAGATCTCTGGGTGAGCACAGTGCAGTGCTAGGTCATGATTTGGACTCTTCATATACCAATAGCTGCGTGTCACTGTCTGTACTGTTACGTAGCAGGCTTGTTGCTTACCATCAGGCACATGCCCTGCTCGTCTCGACACAAAACTTGCTTTAAGTCTTAATGAGTGAATGAAATTCTTGAATAGACAAAATCTCTTTTGTATTAAATGAGACTTGTTTAACAAAACATCTTTATGAGGATAAAGTACGGTTTGGTCACAGAACAAATTATTTGTTATGTTCAGACGTTTAGTAACATCCAGTGGGTATCTTACTTGCTAAAAATAGAAAGCAGTTATACGCGTACCGGGTTTGCAAGTTTTGTAGTGGTTAAACTCCTTCTGCGGAAAATAACACATGCTACAGCCCGTATTATACTTGGCAAAATTTAGTTGACCATAATTTAGTCCCTACTGAATTCAGTGGAATATAATAATAGTATTCAGTAACCTAACGTATTAAATTCAGAAGCGAGGATTGCTTGTATCTAACTTACGTCTGAATTCAGTCGACTAAACTTGCTTCTAAATTTGCTTTTGAATGTAGTCACTAAAATTACCTAAAAAAAAATTATTTTTAATGTAATAGGGTAAATTAGAAAATTAAAAAAAAAAAATTTTAAATGTAATAAGGGCTGTAGGTCGCTCGTTCTTACGCCACTAGGACACCCTGGAAATTAACCTACAAATAAAAAAAAGCACATCGAAATCGGTACATTCGTTTAAACTCTACGGTGCCACAGACATACACACACAGAGACAGGCACACAACAGACATCGACGTTAAACTTATAACATCCCTTTTTTGTCGGGGCTTACAAATAGTGATTTTAATCATTCAAAGGCATCATAGCTCCCGTACGAATGATGATCAATTATGTCGTTGGAAAAGTGAATGAGTACGTACTATGTTTCATCAAAATTGGTTTAATAACATTTTTTTTCCTTTTTTCTTGAGCTACGAAACGCATAGTCTTTGTAGAACTTACCGTACCGTGGGAAACTAATATACCTAAAGACCACGCGATGAAACAAAATAAGTATTACGACCTCCTAAACGAATTAACAAAAAACGGCTATGTAGTTAGTTTATACGCTGTAGAAGTGGGAGCGAGACCAGCTAAATCTCTCTATAACCTGCTGAAAGACCTTGGCTTATCCAGAAGTGCAGTAAGTTCTATACTAGAACGAGTATCTAAAGCTGCACTAGTAGGCTCATATCAGATTTGGCTGGGCAGGGAGAGAAAGACGAGTAGTGAAGGTGAGTGTTGATGTACGTCTGAAAGGGGCCCCTTAAACCTACGCCCGAGTCACAAGTCTCGGGGTCTACTCGGGTTTTCTCTCTCTGCCACACGATGGACCCGGCACCCGCACGGTGAATCAATGGAATGCTAAGAAAATCGTCTCTCTTCAAATGTATGAACTCTTTTGTTATATTAGTTGCTGTGGGAATTTTAGCAAAATCTATATTTTTTTCTATCTATCTAATTTAGATAAATTTATCTTCAAACAAACGCTCCATCTTAAGTGAGGTAAAACGCAGATTGATGTCGAACATGTTCCAATAGCTGCGTGTCACTGTGCTGTTATGTGGCAGGCATGTTGCTTACCATTAGATACATGACCTGCTCGTCTCGTCACTTATTATTTAAAATAAAAGTACATACTACTTACGCTGACATCAATCTGCGTTTTGCTTCACATAAGATGAAGCGTTTGTTTGAAGATTATCGATCTAAACGTTATTAATCTATGGTCACATGTACGTTTGCAAGTAAAGCCATGTTATTATTGCGTCTAAAATTCCTACAGCAACTCATATAACAAAAGAGTTCATAAATTTTTAACTGTTATTAAACTAATTTTGATTTAGTCATACACTTTTCCAACGACAAAATTGATCTATTGGGAGCTATGATGCCATTGACAGACACATATACACACACGTCAAACTTATAACACCCAGCCATTTTTCCGTCAGGAATTATTGTAGAGCAAAATAAATAAATAATTTTGATATTACAAAGTTAAACAATGAATTTAATCGTGATTAAGTCCTGTACATTGTAAACATTATGTGTTCAAATCTCGAATGTTTAAAAACAATATTACAAAGTAATAAGTACTTAGATAAGTACTAAGTAGGTTAAGGGTTTGGTATGTATCTATTCATATTGTCAGGTAGTCTCTCACTCTATCTGTGTACGCACAATCTGGTTATCGCGTCGGACGTAGTGTAGAGGTAATAAATACAATGGTGTTGTCATCAGTAGAATACAGAAAATCCTTCCACACGGCCTGAATTATTCATGATTGTGACGTGATGTATACTTATCCAAAAATAAAAAGCAATTAAAACTTTTTGAATACTCTTAGAATAGAATATCGGTGTTTGCATTAACTACATTATATTATGTTTTACCAGATACGAGAAAATTTACAGGAATTAAAAAATAGTTTATTGCCCGTCGTACCACCAGTAGTAACAAGGGCAATTATTTTTGCCCGTGTTAATACCAACAGGTTCAGTAGTACGACGGGTATATAATCATGTAAAAAATTATAAGTAAATAATATAATTATATCAAATGTCAAATTGATGTCGTTGGTATCATTTATTTTGTACTCATACTTAATCAAATTAAAAACAATAAATATCATGCATTAACTAATGAATGTCATTATGACATAATACCAATTATGTTAATACCGCTCCGGCTTGTACTTGGCACAAAGATTGTCCATAGCTATTCAGCGTGGTAATGCTGCCAGTGTAATGGGCACCTTTGTACCAGGTACCGTTAGGGGTGGGTTATGTGACTGATGAATTTATGATGTTATTTTTAATTGTGTGATTTAGTAGCTTATATCTTTATTTAAACTTTGTCAATTTATTACGTTGTTAATTGAGCTTACTTTTTACAAAATAAATAATTGTAAATGGTATGGTAAAATAAAAGTTACTATTATATTGTTGCGATATTTTTAAACATATTGCCTATAACATACGTGAAAATTAGTTATTAGAAAATATGTGAAGTAAGTTATGTATCAAAATTGGCCGTCTAAGCAAGTTAGCGGGTGTTCTTAGTACGTACTAACTCTACTCAATCGTCCACATTTCATCCATCAGAAAATACGTGACGTCTGGCGGCTCTGGGATCTTGGACTATAGTACCAATTATTTTATTGCGACTTTTAATTGATTCCGTCAGTGTTCAATGTTCATGTACAAGAATGAAGATTCTGTCGATATTCATAATGGGTCGAGCAGGGTAAAGTTCCCACTGGTGAGCTAGAAGTCTGCCCAGTGTCCAAATCACAACCTAGCACTGCATTGCGTTCGTCACGCAGAGATATACCAAAGATGATTTATCCCTGTGATTTCTCTGGAAACATTAAAAAATTATATTAATACAGGACTTATCTTCGATATATTTAAAAATCAATGCCACTTTTCGTTGTAAGTAAACTCCTCCTAAACGGCTCAACCGATTTGAATGATTTCTTTTGTATACGTTTGGGTAGGGCCCTGGATGGTTTAGATTCACAAATCATCCCGGCAGATGGCGCTGCAGTTGGTATCTAGGTTATTATCCGAGCGAAGCTGAAAGGTTGGTGGCTGGAATGGGCCGCTAGTTTTTTATAGAATAGAGTGGCGAGACGAATAGGACATGTGCCTGATGGTAAGCACTAAGCAATGTGCCTGCCACATAACAGCACAGTGGCACGCAGCTATTGGAACACGAAGAGCCCAAATAATTACCTAGCACTGCACTGCGTTCGTCACGCAGAGATATACCTAATAAATAAAGAAAGTCTAAACACTCTAAAAAACTCTAAAACTCTAAGTCTAAAATATTTAATGTATGAATTAATTAATTTATTTAATAAATTAATATTACAAAAAAAAATTGTTTCATATAAAAACACAACAAAAAAACAATCCTGATTAATTCAACTTTCAAACAAAATCAAAAATCGGTTTACCGTTCAGGTGCTACGATGCTACAGACAGACATATACACAGATTAGTTTGTACTGAGTCGGCCCGCTAAGCGGCAGATTGTGGGTTTGATTCCCACCCAGCACAAATATTTGTTCTGTGCACAGATGTTTTATGTATAACTCACAGCAGCCCGCGATTTCAGTCGCTTTGTTTCCGATCTGGCTATTTTCTTGAGATAATAATTAGCCTATTGCAGACTATGATCTAACTGTATTTGAAATAACAACCTGACCCGTTTATTCGTTCCGATGTGATTGAATAACAAACACCCAAACTTTGACTTTTCTAATCTAGCGTCAATCTGACTTCTGGTCTCGTGGTTTGACGTATGGAAAAAAACTGTTATATTTTTTCGAGAAAAAAAAACAACGATAACGGGATTTACGTTAATGGAACGTTATTAGGAGTCAGTGCCTTTCCAATACTTACTACCCCTGTCGTTGAAGCGATATTATGCCATTTAAGAAATATGCTATTGCGGGAATAACGTGGAGCAGCTGAAATGCTGCAATCAGTTGGCCTCGTTGCCGTTGCTCATGTAGATAATGAGAGCCAGAGCCAGAGATGTAAACGCCGACGAGTAAAACCGCCGGCCACTGCTAGTGGTAAGTACTATATGTTTATAATTTGATCAAAAACTTAAACAGATAACAGAAATCTCAAAATTCTTGAATAGATCAAGTACAACGCGCTAAAATGCGAGTATTATACGCGGGTATAATAGGCATTCCATCGGTTTTTCAGCAATTTTTACTCGATCTTTAGAAACAGATAGAAACTTATCTTTTATAGATGATGGTTCGGAACCTTTTGTGCGGGAGTCCGACTCGCACTTGGCCGGGTTTTTTTGCACACCGTACTTGAGATCCAAAACGACGTCATATGGTCAAGCGTCTAGTGTGACCGCGTAATGACGTAACATTTTGCAATAGAAGACAATAACGTCGACTAATGTAATTATTATTTTATTATGTCAATGTGCTAAGATCTGCAAACAATGGAGCATTACGTCACAATGAGATCTATTAAGGAGCAACTTATCTCATTACATTTACTCTAGACTTTGAGATTTATTCTTGTAGGTGAAAAACATACGGTGATGTATTTCTGTACTACACGATGCGTACTTTTTCTGTTTTGTACGTTTTTTTTAAACTATAATAGGTTCGCACTTGACCACCATCTCGCCTGATGTTAAGCGATGATGAGATCTACGATGGAGCGTGCTTACCTAGAAAAAACCGATTCACTCTCGATTTGACATTGACATTGACTTGACCTTTTTTTTTACTTCGTTTGTCACGCTTGAAAAAACATATGAGAGTTACTTTTAACGACGCTCGCACACCGACATCCCGAAAACGACACGAAACGACAAATATTCTATACACTGAAATCAGTATGAAAACTAGGGCTTGGATTCGAATAGTCGAATATTCGAATTATTCGAATAGTAAAAATTGTTTTTAAACTTTCGCGATTTGAACACAACATAGGTAATGTTTATAATGCACAGGACTTAACCACGATTTAATAAATCATGTATTCGAGTAGTAGTTCAGCACAAATATTCGTATATCTAAAACTTGACATTCGAGTGTCTATCTGTCAGTGGATCGTGGACTAGAAGTAGAATCAGTCACATTTATTGTTGCTTCATACATATTCAGTCATAATCCCAATTACGTCTTTTTAATCACTAACATTTTCATTAACGTTTTATTATGTTTGTTAATAGTTATTTAGCGAAGAAATTGTTTAAATATTTAAAATTAAGCTACTGTGTAGAGTCACGAAAGTAGTCTAAACAATTGGAACACAATAAAATTCATCGTGCAAAAGGAACCAAAAATATTTCCGGTTCTACCATAAAACTACGAAAGGAGACGTACACGTGATCGTTTTGAATTTTTTTTTTAATACTTTTATAGGCTTACACTTGACCGCCATCTCGCCTGATGTTAAACGATGATGCGGTCTACGATGGAGCGTGTTTACCTAGAAGAAACCGATTCACTCTCGATTTGAAGACACAATGATTGTAACTATTGGGAAAAACCCTCTTAGGCAACGTATTCCACAGCCTAGACGTTCTTATCACGAAAGTAGAGTCAAATCTCTTCGTTCGTGTCTTTGGAACATCAACCATGAAACGATGTCGCTTTTTCGAATTACGAACATTCCGATAGATCCGATAGAGTAATATTTTAAAACTAACGTAATTATCATACACTAGATGTCCGCCCCGGCTTTGCCCGTGGTACATATATAGCTCTCATCGGGATCCCGTACATAACCAACGGTGGAAGAATGACTGAAATCGATTAAGTCATTCCTGAGAATATCACTTTCAAACAAAAAAACCTCTTCAGCTACCTGCTACGCCACCTGTCGGAAATTGGTCGTACCATCTCAGATTTAGAAACAAATTTGATTAGCAAAGGTTTATATTCAAGAGGTATGTAATCTGTGATATTCAATGACGCAATCTTAGACACATGCTGTCATGTGTCATGTCAAAGCACGAAACGTACGAAATCTCTAAAAAAAAACGTTTTTTTCCCCGATTTTGTTACATTCTTGATTCATGCTCCGCTTCTATTAATAGTAGCGTTATATTCTATACCCTATAGCCTTCCTCGATAAATGGACTATCCAATAGGAAAATAATCTTTCAATTCGGACCAGTCCTTCCCGAGATCCTAGCGTTCAAACAAACAAGCTCTTCAGCTTTATAATATTAGTATGGATGTTTAATCAATTATCCCTTACGTGTGATAAGACCATATCACTCGGAAGTTAACTGCGAATTAAATAAAAACACTTAAGTTAATCCCGTGCTATTTCTAAAAGAACGCCAAGTTTGCACTAGCCCAGAAGAAGCGTCAGTTCCGCGTTAGTGTTAGTAATACTCTTTAAAATTAAAGAAGTAAAAGTAAATCTTTTTACCAACACTTCTTTCATCATTTATTCGCTAACTCTTGACTGTTATCTTATCTAATATTAAGCGATATTAACTTTGGTATACGACGGAGCGCGTTTAGGTACTTTAACTGATTCAATCTCAACATAAAGACACCAAGATTGTATCTATCGGAAAGACTTTGTTGTATATTAGAAATTAAGCTAAGAAACACTCTTTCCATTTCAGATCGGTGTCTTAGAATTATTACTAAACCAGCAATAGTCCGCAGTATTACACGCCGAAAGTGTAACTTTTACGAATATAATTCAGTAAAGTATACGTCAATGAGTCGTCCACTAATCACAAAAAGGGGCACACGAAAACATCACGAAATATCATTACGGAGGATTTTTATTGAATGAGATTTTTTTTTTGAGTGCAGGTTTTCTCAACTGATAACGATAAGTAACCTTGGCTGACTGTTGTTGCTAGACAATAGAGGCTTTAGCGACTATTCAGGTTTTTAAAAGACGTTTTTTTCACTTCAATGCAATATTTTACCAAATAAATACACGTGATTTTGAGCACGGGAGAATGATAGCCAAAAGCCTCACCGTGTACCACCATGGGGAAGGGTTGGATATAAAAAATTGTTTCAAAAACACCACGTGGTTAATAGACGACTCTCAGTCAGCACAATACCGACAGAACCTTGGATTTGGACAAAAATATTAAGTCATACTAGATGGTAGATAGCTAATTATCATCATGATACTTTTAATCACTTTTTTATCGTCTGAAGATGAATCTTTTGACTGATTAACGCTAATATTTCGAATATACCTACTAAGTACATAATCTTTCTTTCTATTGATTGACATTAACACAGAACGTTCTAGACCCAAATTATTTTAAAGACATTTTTTACGACACATTGAATTAGTCAGACATGGAACAAACTTGCATAGTCATCACAAAAAATGTTTGGCCTAAGTAGGAAACGAACTAACGATCAACAACTTAGTGAGTAGATTCATTACCAACTATTGTCTCCAAGAATAAAGCGCTGTTTAACCAATTGAGAAATATTCGCAATAAATTATATTATTTAATGCACAAAACAAATACTATATGTGTTTTAAGAACACTGTTATGATTAACTAGGCGCGCCCTACGGTTTTACCGGCGCGGCGGTGATAAAAAGATTGTGTATTACCACCTATTATAATCTTACTGCCTAAAGACGAAAGTCTTTAACCAGTGCGTGTTGCCAGTGATGGCTTATGGAACTGAGACGTGGTCCTTAACTGTGGGCCTCATAACGAAGCTCAAAGTCACACAGCGAGCTATGGAGAGGGCTATGCTCCCACTAGATGGACAGATGACCTCATAAAGGTCGCTGGAAACCGCTGATTGCAGGTTGCGCAGGACCGTTCGTTGTGGAAATCTAGGGGGGAGGCCTATGTTCAGCAGTGGACGTCTTGCGGCTGATGATGATGATGATGATGATGATGATGATGATGATAATCTTACTGCATTCCAAGTTTTATCCCGATCCGTTCCAATGTCTTTGAGCAACAAACTTTCAAACGTTTGCATTTATAGTAGAACTCGTAGGATTATTATTTCATTGTCTTTTTTAGTTTAGCTCCAAGTTACATTCGCTTTTTTAAATGTTAACCGAGACTTAAATGTTTTGACAACTAATCGCCACGAGCCCAATCATAATTATGACTGATGATGACTTTCCGCAAGCCAAACCGTCCGAAATACAATGCCGTATGTTTACAATTTATGATTGGTACGTGCTTGTCGTCAAGGAAAATGGGAATTCTAAAGATTCCATTTCTGTATGACATTTTTCAGGTTTCATAAAATTTTGTCTTATCCGTATTTTAATGGTGTTTTAATATGAGTTTACGTTATTACTTATTACTTATGCAATATGCAGTGTTTTGCAGAGAGGTGTCTACATATTGCTTCAAATTAAGGATATTCAGTCAATAGTTTGGTACATCTTTTCTGTCATTCTGAAAACACATGAGGTGTTTTCAGGTGTTATCAATTATATTTAGGAAATTAATTAATTAACTTATTTATTTTTCGTGATGAACATATTTAGTTTAAGTATGTGAGAGGGGTGCAAGGACCTTCACATACTACGCTGACGACAAGGACGACGCCATCGGCCGGTTCGTGCGGCGAGCGTTGGCTGCATCAACGGAGACCATCCGAGAATTCAACTTACAGATGGCCATCAAGGGCAGAAATGCGGCCGTGGTGGAGGCTCTGGGCCGGGAGGAGGCGGCTTAGGCAAAAGACGTCGTCGACGGCGCAGCGGCTTAGGCAAATGGCAATTAGGCAAACACTCGATGTCGAGTCGATTACTGGCGGAATCCCAATCGGTAGTGATTGGCTCTAGAGACGGGCTCTAGAATTAGATTTTAAATGGTTTTGATCATAAAATTTTTTTCGAGTTTCAGTTCTAAGTATGGGACACACCCCTATTTTTTTTTGTTTTTTTCTATATTTTGTATCAAAATCTTAATGCGTTTTACAGATTACATCTACTTCCCAAATTTCAATAGTACAGCTTTTATAGTTTCGGAGAAAAGTGGCTGTGACATACGGACGGACAGACAGACAGACAGACATGACGAAACTATAAGGGTCCCGTATTTTGCTACGGAACCCTAAAAAGAGGGTTACAAGGTTCGGGAACCTCTTTGTGGTGCACTCTCGGCATATAACAACTTGCCCAAGTGGTGGCATCTTGTATTGTGATGGCAAATCCCGGCCGGGGAGAAAGCTTCTTCTCGCGCTTCTCTCCCTTTAGAGCAACAAGCACGTGTAGAAGTTGGGGAAAGGGACTGAAAGACTTGGGAAGGTTACTTGGCTGGTACTTCTCGGCCACTAAAATTTCTAAATCTTCTATATGAGAGTACTCCACGAAATATTTGTATAGTACGGGGCTTAATCACGAATAATTCATTGTTAAAATATACAAACATTATGTGTTCAAATCGCGAATGTTTAAAAACAATATAATACTCCACGAGTTCTCTGTTTAGCAGAATGCTCAGTAGAAGGACAAGGACCGTGATGTGGCCACAGAGGCGTGGTGAGGATGGGCCTCTCACTGTCTTCCATCTTTACCAAGATGAGATCGATGAGAGGTCGTGTGAGGCAGAAGAACGAAAGTTGTGTAACCTCTCGCTCATTCACTGCGGAGTGGACACGACGGCGAGCATTTTCCGAGGGACTCTGGCTCAAATCCCGTCTCCACGAGAGTCGAGGGCGTCGGACTTTTAGGGCCTTCCAGCACCCCTAGAGATGACGTGACGTGAGGTCGTAGAGGGGATGCGAAATGAACGAGGATGTAGGTAAATAAAACATTAGATAATGACTAGAATCGAATAACTATATTTTGTAACATTAACAATAGTCTAAATAAAATACTAGGGTAAGTATTCAATTCTCTAGATATCACTAGTAACTATAAGGTTCATTATTGTGCAACAGGGGTATATCCATACAAATAGGCACGAGTCAAAAGAGACAAATATTAAAGTACATTATGTTTACATAATTATTTAGGCTAACAAATTCATCCTTATTCTTAATTAATATTTTATAATTCAGAAAGTTATCTGTTTTACAATTTCGATTTCTGTCTATGTATGTCAAATATAGTTCGTAATTTAACCAATGTTTTACATGATCTAATTCTGTAAATGAAAAATTGGCGCCATTTTTCAAAACTCCTGTCTTTGACAGATATATTACATACAGACCCTAAGTAAACTATGGATTGGGAAGTAAACGAGACACGCGCTTCAGTACATCATAAATCAAGCCAAATTGTCCAAAATACAAATATTCGCAGTATCATTGGTGTGTTGTAGGAACGTTACATATCTAATCCTATTATGTATACAAAGTATAGATGTATTTGTTATTTGTTTGACTTGAACTGATTCATAATCGTTGGACTATAATTCCTACCTAGTAATGGTACATTGTTTCCTGGTTTTAGTAAGAGATGACAAATAATATTTCGGAATACCTATGCACTGACATCTATTACCTATTGGAGTGTGAATCGAACTTCAAATCAAACATGTTTTTAACTAAACTATTATTATAATAGGTAGGTAATAGATGCATTTTCAAATACCGATAGCAGTCAAAGGTAGTTTTCGATAACTCCACAGTAGACGCCAATGTTATATTTTGTTAGAAAAATTTTAGGTAATAAAATATTTGCGACTCATTTAGCGTAAATGAGAACAGATTTTTGGCGTTTTCAAGACGTAAAAAACCCGTCAAATACAGTTCCCAATGTCACCGTAGCGGCGTCACTGTTTTATTTTTAACCCCCGATCAAATAAAGGGGAGTTATAAGTTAATATCCGTGCGGGTGTTCTTAGCTATGTTAATATCGATTCAAAATGGCCGCCTCCACAAAATGACGGATAAAATATTTCTTCACAACCTACCTCAATATGGGTATCAAACGAAAGGGCTTGACTAGTAGAATACTTTGCACTATGACAAATTTCAAATCCAAGATGGCCGCTTCCACAAAAAGGCGAATTACTTTTCTTTTTTCACAACTCCCTTAATATGGGTATCAAATGACAGGGCTTGACTAGTAGAATGTTGTACGGATAACAAATCTGAGGTAGTCGGGGGTTAGTCAACATTTTTAATTTTGTTCTTATGTTATAGAAATTTCACAAAAACCGACTGTGGTGCCACACTTGACAATATTTAGAACTATCTTTAACTAGTCTTTTTTGCGTCTGGAAAACGCCTTATTACAAAATATTTATCGCGGCCTTTTGTTTTAGAAATCTGTGATCGCGGCATTATGATGGATAGTTTTCCATAGATTTCGATTTTTTTTTGTTCGATGTCTTTGGATAGTTCGCGAGATATCGATGTAGTTTCATGTATCTATTACATTCATGAGTTAATTTCGCATAAAACTGTAGTTTTAATGAGGTATGATTAACTGAATTTAGTGAAAACATTTCATATATTTTGATTCAAGTTCAGATTTTTTATCATAACAAAATTATAGTTACATGTCATAAACAAAAAAGGTCTCAAATACAATTTCAAATGGTTATGTACATAAATTTGATGTTCGGAATCGTTCGGATCGGACTGATGTCCTGTTAAAAATAAGTTTTTTAATTTAATTTAATTAGATAATTAAAAATAGATTGTGAGTTCTACCATCGTTGGTTAGATTGCAATTATTGTAAATGTAAAAAAATTACAAAATGCAACTTTTAAGTACAAACATTTACTTTGTCTTTTGTTTTTAATTACATTACACTTCTCGAATAATTACGGATAAATATGTAAAAGATTTTATTATTTAAAAAATCGTCAATATTTATTTGAAACAAAAACACGGGTAACTCACGTTTGGTATAGTCAGTCCAGTCCGACTCAAGTGTCGATCGCGTCCGGCGATCTTTTTCAAGGAGAGTGCGCGCGCGTGTTCGCAGCTCGTTTACCACTTGAGTCGGACTGGACTCACTATATCAAACGTGAGTTACCCGTGTATATTTAAAATGTGTAATAACCACGTTAGTTTTTGTACTAAAATTCTCAATATTTATGTTTAAAGAAGTAGGAATGTTAAAATACTAAATAACTAAACACAACTTATTTAATTGACTAGGTATTTACGTATTAACAAAAATTGACTAGTTTTAATTTTAATCTAAAAAATTTTTGTGAATAACCTAAAAACGTATTTCAGTGACATCTGTGGTTTTTCCCAGCGATTGCAAATGTGAACAAGATAGGAGGCAAAAATTGGCTCTTGTGACTTTTGGGTCAACATTTGTAATAAGTACTAAAATAAAGTACTATTCAAAAATGTCGACAGATTCCAAGGTTCATCCCTTTGTCGACTACGATGAGTGTGTACTGTGTACTATGATGATTTTAATTATTAGAAATGTGTTATGTATGTGCGAGAATTTACTTAGCGGATACACTTTCTAAGCGTGGCTTATCTCGTTCTCTTCTTGTCTCTTCTCCTGGTAGGTCTTGACTGGTTGTATGAAGGATATGAGTACTCCTGCGACTATGATCCACGCTCCCGCCAGGTAGAATGACAACTCCCAGGATAATGTCAGGTCGAATATGAGGCCTGAAATCGGGATAAGAAGGCATTAACAAAGTGTTTAAGTATTTTTCAGAAGATAGAGCGACAGTTTGTACAGAACTCACTAATAAAAAAATCTACAGCATTTTTTTTGTTATTGTCATCGTTTCTACTGTGTGTTGGAAATAAACAATTTTACCTATGCCTCGTCATTTCCGTGGAAACGTTGCTTGTCTCAAACCAGACCATAATACATATATCTGAACATCTGTCTGGGTTTAGAAAAATAATTAAATTTAAATTTAAAAATTTAAAATTTTTATAATATAATTTTATAAAAAAAAAACACTAACAAACGTTTATCTTCTCCGGCTGGAAAAACCAGGACTCAGCAAAAAGTCGTATCACAATATAACATAGACTAACGATCCGCCCCGGCTTTGCCAGTGCTACATATAAAATATCAGCACTCAGGAATCACAGAGCTATCGAAAGTTAAAATAATTTCTGAAATCCGTCCAATAGTTCCTGAGATTAACGCGTTCAAACAACAAAAAATCTTCAATTTTATAATATTGGGTATCTAGTATTCGAGAAAAATTGAGAAGTACGGGGTTCTGTTCTGTAAGTTATCCAAAACTCATACTAACCAGATAGCGGTGGTCCAATCAAATGCCCAATACCCTGAGCCAGCAACACCAGTCCGTACGCAGAAGTGAAATCGTCCAAGGAAACCAGAGTGACCAGCAAACTAGGAGTGAACGTGAACGAAGCCGCGAATAGCAACCCAAACGCCGCACAAATAGAGGCGAGGATCCAGTAATTAGTCACAGCCAGAGGTATGGCGCCCACAGTCAAGCCGCAGAGGATCAAGCAGGCTGCGTACAGGTTCCCGATGGAGACTTTAGGGGAAGTCGCCAATGTAACCTAAGCCCACCTGAAAAAGAAATAGAGTTATTTTTTTTACAAACGTGGATGTTATTTTTTATTAGTGGTCGTCCTCGTCGTAAAGGTATAAGTTTGCGCTGAGACCGCGACACGAGACCGCGACAGGAGACCGCGACAGGCACTTGACTCTTTGGAATTGTATGGGCGCCAGTTCGCGCCGAGACCGCGACACATGTCTCGCGACACGTGTCTCGGTCTCCTGTCGCGATCTCGGCGCGAACTGGCGCCCATACAATTCCATTGTGTCAAGTTCCTATCGCGGTCTCCGGTCGCGGTCTCGTGGCGCGGTCTCCGGGCGAATCGCTACCTTAATTGCCGAGTTAAATTAAATTAAACAGCGATGTTTAAAAAAACAATGATATTCCGACAGTGCTGACAGAATTAAAAACTTGCACAATTATTACGGACACACACAATGTTTGTACTCGTATATACTCGTAATTATTATTAGCATTAATAGCGTCCCGCAGTCTTACCCATGCGATTCTCGTGCCTATGATTTTCCCAGTGTAAAAAGTAGCACAATGTCCACAGATTTAATCTGTGATCGTAAATCGCTAATCTAAATAGTTGCAGACTACTAGTAGTACTCCGCGTAGTAGACTAGTAGTACTCCGATTCCAATCAGGTAATTTTTATTTATAAGTAGTTACTAGGTATCGCGTGCGTGCGGGCTATCAGGACAAACTGCCCGGAACTTGGGGAATAGCTATCATAGCATAGCTAAATTCATTACATTGTTATTTTATACGAAGCAATATTAGAAGTCCCTGGGGTCGCGAACTGTAATACTCATGTTGGTATTTCAAATAGGATTGGCTAATACAGCTATTTTATAAATACCCGTAGCTGCCTGCAGAGCTTTGAGTCGTGGGTTCAATTCCCCGGATAAATATAGATAGATAGAAACACTTCATTGTTCACAACATAAAAACAAAAATGAATAAACAAAAAGACACATTCCTCAATCTAGTGAAACAAATGGCGGCGCTATCGCTAAGAGGACTCTCTTCCAAGCAATATGTATTTGTTTATTGAAAATAAACATGTAGGTAAAATTGAGCGTTTTTGCCAGAGCTACGGCTTTTTACTTTATGATGTGAAAAATTCTTTTGGCGCACCACAGGTGGATTTTTCTTGAATTGAATTCCAGCGTCACGCTCGGGAATGATAAGAAATCTTAGGATAAACTCGAGACAATGGTCATTGGCCATGACGAATTGATTTCTAGATGACTATGCTCATGGTTTCACCCGCGTAATTTCCAAAGTAAGCTATCAAATTCTGAGTTATAAGTTTTCACTTATATCGGCAGTTCCTATGAGTGCCTTTTTTATCGCGTATAGGTCTACACATGACCACAAACTCGCCTGATGGCACAGAATAGATATTGCTGATGGTAAGCGACGGTGCGGTCGAAGATGCCGCACGCTGACCTAGAAAGTAGGTACCTATTCACTCTGACCTTAAAAAGTTCTAGATCGTATCTCTCAGGTACCAGTGAGGCCGGCAACTTATTTCCACTCTAGAGCTGTATGTATGAGGAAAGGGGGCTCAAACCGTTTGGCAAACTTTGAGAGTATCCACATTGTATGGTTAGTAATGTGCCGATGACGACTTTAGACACAAACGTAAAGCATAATTACTACCTAGAATATCCTGTACTCCGCAAAGTATTCGGTAATGGTAAATGGTAGGTTTTATAAATAAAAGTGGTCAAGTGCGAGTCGGGCTCGCCCATGAAGGCTTCCGTAGCAACAAGTAACATAATACAAAAGTTCTCGTACTTCGTTGTTACTTTAATCAGTGTTTTAACAATAGTCAATTTATGACGTTTTAAAATAAAACTACTTACTAGATATCATTCAAACCAATTTTCATTGATAGTTTACATGGTAACGTACATCATACACTAATTGGAACGAAGTTCCTTATCGCGCGTTGTGAAAGGGGGCTAGACGGAAAAATTCTTACGAAAAGTTGTCACGACACTTTTTGCTATTGTAAGCTGTGCGGCGTCGCATGTTTCTCTGTCTGTCTCTCTCTCTCTTATAGAAAGCAAGCCCGATATTTTCATTTCTATTTCGCATTGAACAGTGTGGTGTCGCGACGATTATTTTTGTTGAGTGTATACAGGTTTTTTGTAAATAATAAAAAAAAAAATCCTTCACTAATTAATCGAAAGGAACTTCGTTCCATCCGGGAGTCTCTTGACACCTCTCAAGTTTATTTTATTTTTTTATTTTTGTCATTCTCTTATTTTAGAAGTTACAGGGGGAGGACACACTTTTTACCACTTTGGAAGAGTCCCTCGCGCAAACTATTCAGTTTAGAAAAAAAAAAATTTGAAACCTCAATATCATTTTTGATGATCTATCCATAGATACCCCACACGTATGGTATTGATCAAAAAAATTTTTTTAGTTTCAATTCTGTGTTCAGTATGGGACACCCCTAAAATTGTTTGTTTTTTTCTATTTTTTGTATCAAAATATTAATGCGGTTCACAGATTACATCTATTTACCAAGTTTCAATAGTATAGTTCTTATAGTTTCGGAGAAAAGTGGCTGTGACATACGCACGGACAGACAGACAGACAGACATGACGAATCTATAAGGGTTCCGTATTTTGCCATTTGGCTACGGAACCCCAAAAACCTACATCCAATATTTCGTATCCTACTAACACTATACACGTTAAAATTTGGACATTTGGACGTTTGTTGCTCAAACATGTCGTATCGTATGAACGGATCGGGTTGCAACTTGGAACACAGATAGATTATAGTCTGGAAAAAAACATTTTTATCCCGGGAATATAACGGTAATGGGACTTACGCGGGTAAACCGCTGAGTTCTACTAGTTTATATATAGGCTAAATTAGCTGCCAAAAAAACTAGGTGTCCTCTCAAAGGTGCGAAGGTACTTCAAGTCTGAACAGTTTCTCACGTTATACCAAGCACAGATTCGCTCCTGTATGGAGTACTGCTCGCACCTTTGGGATGGATCGGCTAAGTATCAGCTGGAGGCTCTGGAATCGGTCGAGAGACAGTCAGTCAGTCAGTCAGTTCAGTAGTGGTAGGACTCTTGGCAGAGTCCGCCTGGGGAAGTACCACACCTTTGCCAGTTATTCTACCGCCAAGCAGTAATGTGCAAACATTACTGTGTTCCGGTTTGAAGGGCAATGTTTCCAGAGAAATTACAGGGCTTAGAGATATAAGATCTTAGATCTCTGGGTGACGAGCGCAGTGCAGTGCTAGGTAATGATTTGGACTCTTCATGTTCCAATAGCTGCTTGTCACTGTGCTGTTATGTGTCAGGCATGTTGCTTACCATCAGGCACATGACCTGATCGTCTCGTCACTCTTTATTTAAAAAAAAAAAAAAAAAGACGTGCCAAAAGGCTCTTAGGCAATGACATTCTCGTGCGAAAAAGACTGCAAAGTCTCGAACATCGCCGAAAAATTGTTAGCTTATCGGTTTTTTTATCGGATACACTTCGGAGAGTGTGCGACTGATTTGTACGATGTAATACCACCTTGCCCTTTTTTCTATCGGAATGCTCGTAGCTCGAAAAAGCGACATCGTTTCATGGTTGATGATCCAAAGACACGAACGAAGAGATTTGACTCTACTTTCGTGATAAGAACGTCTAGGCTGTGGAATACGTTGCCTAAGAGGGTTTTTCCAGATAGTTACAATGTTTGTGTCTTCAAATCGAGAGTGAATCGGTTTCTTCTAGGTAAACACGCTCCATCGTAGACCGCATCATCGTTTAATATCAGGCGAGATGGCGGTCGAGTGTAAACCTATATGTATAAGTAAAAAAAAAATTGTTTTATATTATTAGGGGTTTAAGTACTTTGTAAACGCCACAGATTTCTAAAGTAAGCGCAGTGTGGTAAATAAACAAATTCCTATTCTCGTCTAATAGGTACCTACATCAATAGTTCAACGGTAAGGCTTGGCCGTAGACAAAATTAAATGTAACATTTTAACGGATCTTATGGATTGGATTTAGAATTAACCTCGCCAGGTTTTACGTCCAGCGGCCAAAGTACGTCGATGATTTAAGTCTATCCGGTAATAGCCCTACGCCAAGTACATAACGACCAACTTATCTGATGAATGTGACGATAGCGCCATAATCGAAAAGTTTTACCACTTTAACTTTCGAAGATTAACAATAACATTCAGTCCAAATAGACCGCAACCACTTCTGTGTCTGTGTTCTTCGGAAGTATGTTGAAGTTCGTTGATTGTTGAATGTGTTTGATGTTCTGTGGAAGGGTTGCCATCCGTCCGGGTCTCCCCAAATTTATCCTAGTTAAGATGTCGTGCGGGGAGCGTCCCGGAGGGGTTTGATTTGTAGTCAGGGTTTTAAAAACATTGGCAGTCGGGATGAAAACTCAGAATTGGATAGCACATTTTAGAAAACACGCGAGTGAATCCTGATGGGGCGGCTAGTCGGCAATAAGTCTACAAAGCATTATCGTCTAAATAAGTCTTCGAAGCATTGCTATCTAATAGATGGTCATGGTTAGATGTGTAATGGTAGCCATGGTAACACCCATAACGGAAATGCGTCAGCATTTCTAAATGGCCATGAGTTCATCCGAAGATTGCTTTCATTCACGAGCGTGATGCTTCAGCTCAATTCACAGTCCACGAAAAATCTGTACCTATGTCGTGTGCCAAAAGAAGCTAACACTTCAATAGTATTGGGCCACCCGCAGTACATGCATGTGTGTGTTCTGTGTGTGCACGCAAAAGTCATCAAAAATAATGCCTATACCTGTTTTTTTATTTATTTAAATTAGCCACTCCACAGGCTCCGGGGTCCGTGATCTTTGTCATTACAATTATCTTTTTTTACACATTTCTTGGATAAGGAGAAGAAGAGGAAAATAGGAGGGAGTTGGGTACATTGATAATCTAATTCTAGTATTCGTCTGTAGAGCCGATCACTACCGGTTGGGATTCCGCTAGTAATCGACTCGACATCGAATGTTTGCATAATTGCCTTTTGCCTAAGCTGCTTCCTCCCGGCCCAGAGCCTCCACAACGGCCGCATTTCTGTCCCTGATGGCCATCTGTAGGCCATCTGTTGCCTATACCTGTTTAATAAAATATCTCTCCATCATATCTAGGCTCTCCAGGATCCCCAGGATGTCACGCCTTGTGTCCTGGTTGTCAAATTTTAGAGATGACAACCCTGTGTGGGAGTTATTTGTTTTGGTTTTGGCCGTTCTACATATAAGTTGGTGGTGGTACGTAATGATGACGTTGGACCTTGTCGCCCTCTCAAAATAACGTTCACTTTACGTAAACTGTTAGGAGGATAGTCTGACGGCATTTGGCAGCGCATCAGACTCGTCGCATCCCGACACAGAAACTGGATATTGCTATTTCTGACGCGTTATCTTTAATATGACCTTGCAGTTTAGACAAACGTTATGTGGTAGGTGCTCATTGTAAATCTTTTATGAATATATACGTTGTGTGTTACGTATTTTTGTTCGTTTTTTTACGAGCATAACATGTTCCTGACGCACCACTGTCTTTTCGAAGACATGTGCGTAATGCCGCTAGCTTAAAACGGTGAAGGAAAACATCGTGAGGAAACCGACATGTACCTAGAGCCTATCAAAGTCATGTGTCACCCACGAACCAGCACTGGGCCAGCGTGGTGGATTATGACCTTAATTCTCTCCTTGCGAGAGAAGGCCCCAGGTCCCAGCAGTGCGAACATTTAGTGGGCTGTTGATGATGCTCCTGATGGTTTCATGTCCCCTGTGACCCCCCCCCCCCCTCCCCTTCGGACCGCGCATGTACTGGGTAGGTACCTACTATATACCAATAACTCTATTCATTTAGGACATAATACATTATATGCTTACTAACACTTCTGCATATGGATATAGGAAGATTATTAAATGCTAATTAATAAATAATTTGCAATACATATGAAACTTAACTATGTACTTTCATTGACATTGAAGAACATTATTAACAATAATTATTGCTATTATTTTGTCGATATTTATCATTTAGTCAAAAATTATTACAATGATTAAACAATAACATTTACAAATTATATTCGTATTGATAAAAAAAGTAGTTGAAATTTGAATTTATAAGAAAAGTAGTCGAGTAGTTTTGATAATACGGTTACTGAAAACTCGTTGAAAAAGATATACAACTATAAATTGTTATTATTTTAGTTATTTAAAGTTTTATTATTCATTATTAATAAAATTACAACGAGATATTTTAATTCGCTAATCTTTGGCGAATAAAATTACTTTGACTTTAATTTGGTTTATTTTGATACAATTTATTGAAATTTTGTTTCGGCTTTTAATTGTATTAACATTAAAAAAAAATCATTATTTATTTGTCCTAATTTATCAAATTACGAATAAGTAAGCTTAGGTAAGTGTGTTACGAACATGTTGTTGAAAATCATAGAACATACAAACAAATTGAACATATAGCAGACTGCCTTTTGCACGTATACAATGACGCAAAAGGCAAATAAAACCTGCACAGTTAAATTGTTTACTCTATTTTTGCTCTTTTTTTCTTTATTATTATTTTAAGTATTATCACCCTTTTTCAATAGAAATAACTTCCGTTTAGACATAAACACAGCTAGGATTTGTCATAAGTAGCAAATTATTTAAAAAAAGAATTCAAGTGAACATATGGGAACCGACATTATGTAAATTTGAACACGTCGAATTATTAATTCCGAATTGACTACAATTCGGAATTAATAATTCGACGTGTGATCAAACAGACTCAAAAAGAATAAGACTGCGCTTAAGCCAAGTTTTAGATATGACTGTGAAACCTGACTTCGAAAGATTGTAGGAACGTGTCGGTATCCTCAATGTTTTCTTTCATTCTTTCTCGTGGCTTAGTGGGTAGTAGCTCTGCCTGCGAAGTCGAGGGTCGTGGGTTCGAACCTACGACCGATTGTAAATCACTCAATTTAGCCTACTACTAATAGATCACATTTTTTTTTTCTAACTGACTTATGGCTGCTAGCCCGGAGGCCCCTACTGCCTATCTGACTATTGAGTTAGCGCCGGAGGCGCAGGACCCAAAATAACCTAACCTGACATTCCTATCATACTTACGAATCTAACCTGTAAGAAAAATCGAACTAAATGAGAGAGAGCTACCTAGCTATCTAACTCATACATACATACATACCGAACATAAGCACTCTAGCTGAGCGCTACAACTAGATCACTACGGTTAAATATCCCGTAACTAATAACACTTAACACTAGTGTAGTGTAGAACCGCGATAGTTTAAAATATGAGAAACACAATCAGCACGAAGACCGCCATTTATGGCACTAGTTCATAAGTATTTCAGTGTAATATTTCATTTTGTTTGTGCCACAGTATAGATTTCTATCTATCTGATCTCGAAAAAGTGACATCGTTTCATGGTTGGTGTTCCAAAGACAAGAACGAAGAGGTTTGACTCTACTTTCGTGATAACAACGTCTAGGCTGTAGAATACGTTGCCTGAGTGGGTTTTTCCTGACGGTTACAATCTTGGTGTCTCCAAATCGGTTTCGCCAAAATAAGCAAACTTCATCGTAGACCGCATTGGCGCTTAACATCAAGTGAGATGACGGTCAAGTGTAAACAAAGCTGAAAAAAAATAAAGCCACAGTTAAACTTACCATGCCAATAGTGTTTGTGATTCCAATGAGACTCAGCATCACCGCGCCGTCGTCCTCCGTGTACCCCTTATGGACCATATGCTCTGCCAGGTAGAAGTAAGGCACGATGAACCAGATGAAGAGGATGATGGTGCCGAGACACATCAGGTTGAAAGTCATCTTCTTGAAAAGATTCACGTTGAACATATCAGCGAGGCAGCTGACGCAGTCATGGTACCAGTTCTGGAGGATAACCATGACAATCATTACTAAAAGCGTTTATCGAACGATATACTGCTTTGATTAGTTTAGCCTTAATCTTTATCAACAGTTTTTTTACACGTCAAGTAATACAAGTTTATACTGATAGGGTACTTTAGGAGAGTACGGCAGAGAAGTAACACAAATGACAGTTATTTAACATCTAAGGAGAACGCAATGTTTCCAGAAGGATTACAAGGCAACGTAATAAATAACAATCGTCTTTATATCCGGGTGATGGGTGCAGTGCAGTGATAGGCACTGATTTATGTTTAAATGAATTCGTGGCTTGTGGCACTCTGGGGTTTTGAATAGACGTGTCAACTTCAACTTTTGGTTTATGGCTTTTATTGTGGTTTTGCCTCACAATTTCGCCAATGTCACGTAGAAAGATGGACCGCCAAACGATGAGATTGGTAAGCAACAGTGCTTTTGGACGGTAATTTTTGTTCGTTTAGGCGTGTCATTGCTTATCTTATGGACAGATTATCAACTGTCAACACCTAGTCACTACGAATTAAAAAAAAAGTGGTATGTTGTCAATTTAATTTTTACAGCAACTTTCGGAGTATCCAGCATTTTTACAATGGAATGAAAGTATCGGAAGTGAAGAATATAGAATGCAAAAATAAGTAATTTACCTAAGAGGAACTCAAGTTACGCACGGCATAATTGTTTCTAGAAACATCCTTACCTCTTCATCTTCATCAATAGTAATCATGGAGTTCTTGAATATGTCTGGACAAGAAGATGCCTTCAGCTTGTATCTTTTAATGTTGAGCAAAGCATTTCTATGGCTTATGGAGTTAATAGGCATTTTCAGGTCCTTCAAGTAATGATGGTTCACAGACAACTGTTTTTTCAACCAATCTCTTTTATTTTCCTTAACATCCTGTTTTATTATGATATCTTTGTCTTCTTTCGTTTCAGATTTTGACTTTCTTAATATTCGTACTTCTTTAGCGTTTTTAATCTCGTATTTTTCTGATAGCTTCTCATCTTTGTCTGTGTATCTCTCAGAGTTGGCCCTTTGAACAGGATTGTTGTATATCACAACTGGTGGATCATTATTGGAACTTGTTTCTTTAAATAGAGTTTTCTTTGCTTTACTCACAGCAAATGGCGGATACTTAATTTCTATATTATATTCCTTGCTGGTTGCTTTAACTATCTTATCTAGCCGTTTCAATGATACCTGAAAGTTTAGGATAGTTAATTATCCGATTCAAATTAATGCAACGATTAAATAATAAGTAATACATACGCATTCGATCTACGTAAAATGAGACCTACATTTTGACATAAGGATTTTTATAACTTCTAAGTTTTGTTAATATCTAGATGTCTAGTATCTAGTATTTGGCTTCATTTTCATTACGCTCCACATAACGTGATTATAACGAAGTGCCAAATTTTACAATCATATAAATCTTACAGATAAATCTATAAGCTAATCGGTTAAGCAAATTAAATTAAACTTTACTGCTACGGGTACTGATTTGGCCTCCATTTTATCATCATAAGATTCTGTATTGTGTTAACCTTTTTAATTCACACGATAATGCATTAATAACAATTAATTAATGAAACATAAACATTTATATTTATTCTTATTAAAATCAAGTAAGTATGTACATTATTCAAGCCTACAGTATGAGATTACGTACCTTGTCACTATGAGTGAGAAATGTGGGTAAATGTGAAACAGATTGAGATCGGTGCCTCACTTTATCCTTTTTCTTCAGTTGGAGCAAATTCTGATGACGTTTGATACTAGCTGCCTCTTCACTTATAACCTTCTCCGGAGCCACTCCTCTACGAATCAATCCTCCCATGCTCTTACCCCTTGAAGGAGTATCATAGTCAAACACGTAGGGACTTGCAATTGAAATCGAACTAGAATCCTTTGATTTATTTTCATCTTTCTTCAATTTAGATTCTTCATCTTTCTGTTTCTTCTGTTCTAGTGTCCACCACTCAGGGTCTCTCATGACACATCCACAAACACATAGATTTAGGAGAGTGCCAGAGAGCAACAGAATCGTTCCTCTCCATCCATATTCATCTATAAAGTATTGAGTCATCGGGGCGTATACAAATGTTCCGACTCCTGTTCCACAAGCACCTAATCCAACAGCCAAATTTCTCTTCTTTTCAAACCAATAAGCTATCGACACTACAGCTGTGACGTACACCAGACCCAGTCCCAGCCCAGCAATTACACCAAACGTGATCATCATCGTTTCAAGCGTTGTCGAAACCGACGCCAGCACAAAACCCAATGTGGATATTAGGCCTCCAAGAATAGTCATACTTCTGCATCCATATCTGTCTACTAACGCACTCATAATGGGTCCTGAAAGTAGAGGAACAGCTATGAATAAGCTTCCTATCCAAGCTGTCGTAGACTTACTAGCTTTGAATTCGTCCAAGAATTCAATGTAGAGCAGTCCAAACGAGAAACTGATTCCATCAGCAATCATAGATATAATGAATGAGGAGAATACGACCACCCATCCCCAACCTCCGTCAGGAATCTTCACATTCTTTTCTTTCTTTACTGTTGCGCTTGGTTCTGTATCAGATTCCTCGGAGTCTTCATCGTGTTTTAGTTTCCCATTTCTAACATCGACGAAGTCAACTTTAATTTCTCTTTGATTTTCAAGAATAGGTAGAAGCTTATCTTTAGTACTGACTTCTAGATCAGGGCTAGAAAATGAAGTGGTGATAGCACTGGTGGTATCTTCTTCCCCTTTGCATATACCCGAAGTATCATCCGAAAGAAGAGACTCCCTAACGTTCCCATCTTTGTGCTCTTTGGTACGAGGAGTTCTAGTGTTCCTTAAAGTTACAGATTCCCAATCATGTTCCATTATATTTGTACTTTTCATAATACCGAACAGAAATACTGGCAGTGGAGATTTTTATTCTTTTTTGGTGTTTTAAGGTCTTAATCGTGGGTCTCTGGCTGAGTATCTGCTGGCCTCTCTAGCCACGCTGTTTAGCTTCAAAGTGTTGGGTTTGTTTTGGCTGGAAACCATCAAGGGTCTGGTGGATAGCGAGAGATTTGTGACGTCACCCATACACGTTCGCTGCTACTGGTGGCGCGGGCGGTGCGCCACGACTACTGAGGAATGGCGAGTTAATTCCCGGGATGGAAGTGATGCTGGTGGATATCTCTGGGCTGTTGGTACATCTGGAACAAACAAGAGGAATTAATAAAACCAAAAAAGACGGACTACTTTGGACTACGGAGGGTATATTATAAATATGTAGAGTCTTCGTTGGAAACCAATGTAATGCGAAATAGTAGATATGTATGCCTTTATAGAGTAAGATCCCAGGGCCGCCAGAAGTCACGTATTTTCTGATGGATGAAATGTGGACGATTGAGTAGAGTTAGTACGTAGTAAGAACACATGATTACCCGCTAACTTGCTTAGACGGCCAATTTTGAGATATGGGGTCCAGAAGCTACATTACTTACTTCGCGTACTTTCTGATAACTGATATTCACGTATGTTATAGGCAATATCTTTAAAAATAAGGCCCCAATACTCCCAGACACTTTTCATCAGCCGTTTTGCTTAACAGATGCTTTTAAACTTCCAAAATAATAGAGTTTTAAAATCTGAAAGCATCGCGAGGAAACGGACATGTACCTAGAATCTTTTGAGGTCATGTTTCATGCAACAACCCGTACAGGGCCAGCGTGGTGCACTATGGCCTTGATTAATGTCTCCCCTCTGTCTCCTGCGAGAGAAGGCCCCAAGTCCCAGCTATCAGCAATGGGAACATTTAGTGGGGTACTTAATAATATGTAAGTTTTAACAATTTAGTGGTAGAATAACATTACTGTCCTCCATGCACAGTAGTGATAGGACTTTTCGTTTTTATAGTTTACACTAGACCGTTACAGAAGTTACGGCTGGTCTAGTCGGTAGAACGGCGCCCGCCGATCCGGAGACCCCGGGTTCAAACCCCATACGCGTCAAGTTTGAAGTCATGTGCGTAATGCCGCTAACTTAAAAAGCGGTGAAGGAAAACATCGTGAAACCGACATACACCTAGAACCTTTCGAAATCATGTGTCATCCACCAACCCTCACTGGGCCAGCGTGGTGGATTTTAATTTTTTAATTTTTATGGCCTTAAGTCTCTCCTGGCGAGTCCGAGTCCCAGCAGTGGAAATATTTAGTGGGCTATTGATGATGACTTGACCGTTATCTCGCCTGGTTAGCGGATATAACCAACAGGGGAAAAACACTAAGGTCACGCATTCCAGAGCCTAGACGGACATAATATCATGTAGAGTGAATATAGAACTCTTCGTTCGAGTCTTTGGATCGTCAACCATGAAACGATGTCGCTTTTTCGGCCTATGAGCTTTTATTGTTATTATTTATTCAAATAATGATCCCAAAAATACGGACAAGTAAAATAATATATTCTTAATCTACGTGAATATTTTTAATTGTACGGTTACAAATAGGTATTCTAAATTACCTATTTTTGGTTATTTGTTTCAAAATCACGTCGGCACTGATAAAAGAATCGTTTTTTAATTTGGAACATATTATATAATCTAGAATAGCACCTACTTTAATAAATTACGGGAACAAGCACAACACGAGGTAAATCGCGAGGCGCTGCTTTGTCCAGAACATATTAAAAAAATTATAATACTAATCAAATATGTTTACATTATTATACAACGCAAGTTGAAAAAAAAACAATTCAAAACTACTAATGTTAAAAACAAAAATCAGCATATCCACTTAACCTAACAACATCAACAATAATAATCTCCAGACCGCTATTGTTCTCGATAAACCTAGTTGAGGCTTAGTATGACAGATGAAATAACTACTTTCATCCAGAATTTATTTTATTTATCATACTTTCCAGAAATAGATTTCTAAAACCTACCTGCGTGATTTCGTGAAGGACGCTAGCGCTCAGCTGCACTCACTAAACCGAACACCTCTATAGCTCACCCGACTCTGTTTACGAAATAACTTGGATCAATATAGGGAGGCTTCGCGGCGCCACACTCACCAGCCATCACGACCTCCCCCATCCCCCTTAACAACCCAACAAACGCTAACAAACGACGGGGGGTTCTTCATATAACCAGGGTCTAGGTAAACTGGCCACGTCTAGTCTGGCTGGCGAAACCTTCTGACGTAAAGTTAAAGGAATTGTACTATTCTACTATAGTATGTTTCGTTCTTTAGTTGTAAACTTAGAGCTATTGCGAGTGATAATAAAAGATTTTATTATGCGTCATTACGTTTTTGTGGTTTAGTTTCATTGTTTCTAAACTACGACAGCCAATAATTCATAGCCTTCGTACGCTTTTACAAATAATTTTAAATTCAACCCGTTGGTCGTTTCCCGAAATAAACAATGCTAATAACCCAAATTACCTTTAAGGATTAGAATAGAATAAAAATATAAGTAAGTATGTAAGATCTTTGGAATTGTTCGGACTAAAAGTGTGTTATTCTGTACTAAAATTTCTATAGGTCTATGTTCCAAATTTCAGCCTGAGCCTTTCGTTCTTCCGACATGATTGAGCAACAAACATTCAAATAATTAGGTAGGTACATATTCACATTTATAATGCTAACAGAATTAGTAGCTATAGGATATTTTATAGTCTTTGATTTTCATTATAAATATAATGAGTAGGTAACTATTTTACATTATTGATCGCCTTAGCACAACAGCATAATATAATAGGTAATACGAAATTACATTTACAATAGGGAAGTTATAAATTTTCTTACAAGCATAACTCGGTTCTTATAATTCCTTGATATAACATCTATGCATTGAGCTGATTATAAAACGATTTTAATGTCGAGAAAATTTGTTTCGAAAAAAAAACATTTATAATTATTAAATATCCTTGAGTCTTGTTTTGAATGTATTCCGATTTTTGCGCTCTTTGGTAGATATTTCCATAGATAACATAGGTACGTATATGTATAAGGTGTAAAAGGTATACTGTATACTACAATAGAAAATACCACCCTTAGGAAAACTCCGAAGCGATCAAATCAAAATAATGGTGTTCTATCAACGTTGACCTTTCTTCAGACGTACTAGAAGGTAGTCTTATCTATAATATCATTAGCGTAAAAATAGAGGTTCCAAAGAGTACTTATTTGCGTTACAACCCCCTGGAATGAGTCGACAAACTGTCATAGTTTGTCTACAACGTGCTTAACAAACGTTGCTACATTAAAAGGTTAGGCGCTTCGCGATGGCCTCGAACTTGTCACCTAAACATTTGCTTCTGCCGAAAACCTGCGACCTTCAAATCGGTGGCATTCTTTTAGTATTATAGTGTAGGATTCTTTCTAGGCTTCGACTTTTAGAGGCTATGGAACTATGTTATCATAGTAGGTACTTATATAGTAGGTACAAATTCTATAGAAAAAAGTTCACGCTGAACGTGAACGAAAATTAACTATAGTATGTCTGATAAGAACCTCTAGGCTGTAGGCTGTAGAACGCTTCACCTGAGTGGGTTTGCCCCGACAGTTACAATCTTGGCGTTTTCAAATCGAGAGTGAATTCGTAGGCCGCATCGTCGCCTCCATTATGCGAGATGACAGTCAAGACGTGTACACTCTGTGTACACGTAGAAAAAAATGCTAGTCATAGGGACTACGTAACTATCCTTGGGGTATCTTTACTTTTAACTTAGAATTTGATAGCTTAATTGCGCAGGCGCGGTTCCAGCCTCGAATTTTGGAGGGGGTCACCAGTCACCAGTATATGCAGTCTCAGATTGTGAGGGGTCACAAGTAGGAATACGATAAATCGAGTAAAAAATACTTTACTAGTAGCGCCCCACAATTTTGTCCACGTAGTTCCCGTTCCAGTTATTTTCCAGTGTTCAAAATAGTCTATGCACTAGATATTTTTTTTTTTAGATTTTTAGTATAACGTAGGTACACGATTTTAGAGGGGGGTCATGTCCCTGTGACCCCCCCGGACCGCCCATGCAATTGCAATATAGTTGTTTGATAAAACTGCAGATAGCGCTACGATAAAATATAATTTGTTTTCCTAAAGAATAAAATGTCAAATGTCATAAACTTTGAATAAAATGTCAATGATGGGATGCTGGGTGGTTTGAACGGATCGGAATACAATTTGGAACACCATTGTCGAAGACAGATTATTGTAGTCTGTGTTCCAAATTCTGTAAATGCTCGCTTTATTTTCCTATCCCGAGGAAATAACGGGAAGGGGAACTAAGCGGGAAAAATCGCGGTGCTTCTAGTATCATAAAAATAACATCTTATTCATGTTTCCATACAACTATCTTATGTTGCACGTCCGTTAGGCCAAACTGTTGATAGGATGATAGGTACTAAACTTTTATAACACAATCAACGTACACTCCGCGAGGTATAAGCTGAGCTTTGCATTAGTGTGAGTGATCACCAATCAGGCAGGAGCGCGGCGAGACAGAATGGCGCCGCGCCTAAGGCCGGTTGTCACACCTACACTATCCATGTACACTCACACAAATGCAAAGCTCAGCTTATGCCTCGCGGAGTGTACACGGTTTTAAGCAATAAAAAATATTTCTAATAATAATCCATTGAGATGTGTGAGGACTGAGGACGGGGACAAGTTGCCAATTTCAATTTCAAGAGAAAAAGTTTTTTTTTTTTATGAATGAAGAGTAAAGTTAGACAAATTTATAATAAGGTTGTGTCATTCATCAAGACTTTGTCATTATAATAAAATGTCAAAGTCAAAAATATTTTTTCTTACTGTGTTGCCAAGTGCACATCCACTTACTAAAATAGTAGATAATAATAACTATGAGTATAAATGCACCCAAATGTTAGACGTGTAACATATTTGTTTGAATAAAAATATGTCAGCTATGGCCAACAATCACATTAGGGATGTTTTGGATATGTTATTTCGGATCTGGATACGGATATGGATTTAGAAATAAAATTATATCTGTTTCGGATCCTGTTTCGGAGATATAATTATTTCGGATTTTCCGTTAGTTCCGTAGATTCGGTTACGGATAATAGATCTATATATATAAAAATCAATGCCACTTTTCGTTGTAAGTGAACTCCTCTTAAACGGCTAGACCGATTTGTATAATTATTGTGTATACGTTTGGGTAGGTCCCTGGATGGTTTAGATTCACAAATCAGCCCGGTAGATGGCGTTGCAGGTGGTATCTAGGTAATTATCCAAGCGAAGCCGAAACGGGCCGCTAGTTGAATATATTAATTTATCCGCTTGCGTCACTTTCCGCGACACACGTTTTCAATTTTGGCGGGAAAACGGGTGTCAGATTACCTAAGTGCGTTTATTTATGCTTCGGCATATGAAGTGCCGCGTTACTAGTACTTATTTGAGACCATTATTCTCGAGAGCGTTTCAAGACGCTTCTGGTGGTATCGTTTGTTTAAATTAATGAGCTTGAAATGTAAACTAACAATTTTGACACTTGTGTCGGTTTTTTTTCAAATTCTCAAGTGTTCTAGAGCTATAAATATCTTAAATTATAAAGCATAGTGATTTTATATTTTTAATTAATTGTATACGATATAACAAACACGAAAAACCAAAAAAACCGGACTCGATAGCATAAATTGGATTTTTTTAATTTTTCGTTACTTCGGGACCATTCCCACGCAATATTTTTTTTTAATTTTTCGATTTTTTTTATATATAGAACCATAATTTTAACGTGGTTTATCTCAAAATAAAGACCGATTCAAGCAGACGTTATTAAAACCACATTACCCATTAATGTGTAACCCACATTACCCTTTTCAAATAAAGATACAATAAAATATTTTTTCCAAAAGCCAGACCGCAAAGTTAATTTTGTAATTTTTCGTCATTCGGTGTAATTTAGTTCCCAAAGTGTGTCAAGCGGATATAGTATTATATAGTTAAATAGTGAAGACTAAGCAAATGAAGATTATATTTAACAAAAAGCAATTTTGCAGCCTTATCACCTGAACTATCTATAACTCGATTCTATCCGAAACTTGAATCGGACACGGTCACGGTTACGAATATATTTTTATTTCGGATAAGGTTACGGAGCTTCCTAATTCATTTATCTAAAACACCAGATATATATGTCATCTCAGCAACAGGGGGATCTGCGATCTAGCACGGAACTCGCTACTCGATATATTACGTCGTAGTATCGTGGATCGTAGGCGTATTCTTGCCGTCTCTTTGTGGGAATTGGGCCTTTGATGCTACGTACTATAAAGTTTGACGTTTTTCAATACCAGTAGTAGCAAATTGAATGATTATTCATTTTGCTACTACTGGTTGGTACATTTTAAAATCTCCCAACTTTTGTAATTGTGTCTACCATTCCCTTTCGTAGCATTGGTTCTAAAAAACATCATGAATTAGAAATAAGCTACAATT
Organism: Ectropis grisescens; assembly: GCA_017562165.1. Taxonomy (NCBI): domain Eukaryota; kingdom Metazoa; phylum Arthropoda; class Insecta; order Lepidoptera; family Geometridae; genus Ectropis; species Ectropis grisescens. The sequence goes on from CM029783.1 coordinate 22,871,335, forward strand.
TACTCGTCATTACAATTTACGAATTACGACGCCACAGACAAACACACAAACATAGACACGGCAATCATCGTAGCGATTTGAGTCGGCCTCGGTTGTTAAAATATTGCTTGTTGTACGTAAGTTGTAAGCTATATTCGATAGCATTAATGTATTGTTTTTAGAAAAAATAAATGAGTGACATAATAGTAAATATTATGCATAAGAAATGTTGCTAAGAAGATGAACCTTTGACTCCACTTTTGGTAACATTAAACGTACTTTTAATTTTGAACTTGTATGCATGCCGAGAAATTAAAAATATATTGGACACTTAAAAAAAAAAAAGATTTGGTGTCATGAGACAGCAGTTAAGAACGAAGTTTCTTTGGCTAATGTAGAAGCCACACAGTTTGCACATATTTATGTATATATTTAATTGAATTGCTTAAATTTATGGTACGATCAGCTGAAAAATAAAGTTGGCAGCACTGGTAACAGGCATTTTTTATGCGTATCTTCCGCTAAATATTTTTCTTATGGTTTCTCACATATTTTCACTTTGTTCGCACAGCAAAATCTTTACCTCCCAAGGACCTTCGTTACAAAACACTAAATCAACCTTGAACTCTGTTTTTGTAATAAGAGCTAGTATTGGATTAGTATATTTGTTATTTTATAACGTTTAGTTCCTAAGCTATGCGCTTAGAATTAAAATTTTCCAAATCGGCACCTTTGTGTAGTTGCTATAATTCTACTATGGTCACTATGGTAGTAGAAATTTTATTTCTCAGCGGGCAACACCGACACGTTCTTTTTGATCCGTAAGTTTACGGGGCACGTGCGTCTAAAACGCCGAAATATATAAAATAATCCAAAATGAGCGAAGGCACGGCGACTATTCGTACGCGCAAGTTCATGACCAACAGGTAAACGTGAAAAACAACATGTTTCGTTTATATCTGAGTAGTGCACGACGCGAAAAAGTGGTATCGCCATGACAGGTTATGTGACAACGTTTTGTGGTTTTTAGATTGTTGGCGCGGAAGCAGATGGTCTGCGATGTGCTTCATCCAGGCAAGCCTACCGTCAGCAAGACTGAGATCCGTGAAAAGCTCGCGAAGATGTACAAGGTGACACCCGATGTTGTATTCGTGTTTGGTTTCAAGACGAACTTCGGAGGCGGCAAGTCCACTGGCTTCGCTCTCATTTACGATACCTTGGACCTGGCCAAGAAGTTCGAGCCTAAGCACAGACTGGCGCGCCACGGTCTCTACGAAAAGAAGAGGCCCACACGCAAACAGCGTAAGGAACGCAAGAACAGAATGAAGAAGGTCCGTGGTACCAAGAAATCTAAAGTAGGTGCGGCTGCCAAGAAGTGATGTGACTAGGAATAAGGTAATAAATTTACAAAAAAACTATTTTGTTGTTTTTATGTATACTTGATAGTTTTGAATCCTAAATAACTATGATGATGAATAAGTGATTTTGAGGTTATATCTTTGTGTACCTAAGTTGCTTCATAAAGTGCTTACCTCAGTTTGATATATTCTAATGGTGGTTGATATCTGTTTTGAAAGCATTCTGTTCATCATTAACAACAGTAGCACAATATACATAAAGTTAAAAAGTGTTCAATTCTTTCCCAATACAATGTCCATGTAGGCATTTTATTGTTTTTTGTATTCTAAGTGTGTTTTGTTGTTTATGGTTCTGAATGAATCTTTTGAAGCAACTGAGAAGTCCAGTATCATGAGTAGGCATACAATTTTGGTCTACTCATAAATTCTATCCATGTATGTCTGTTTCTACTGATGTAGATATGGTGGATAAAGTCAATCTTTATAATACTTCATGATATCCTGTTAATCCTAGAAAGATAATTATAATGTACTATACACTAAAGACAAGTCTATTCTTAAAGAAACAATTAAAAAAAAATATGTTGAGATCTCTCTAGGGTGTATGCTACTCAGTTACTGTGGAACACTTATAGAATTAAAATTTGTAATAATCATCTTTTATTATGAAGTCTTCAACTTTAAATTATACTGATAATAGCAATGGAAACACACAGGATATAAATTACTCTCAACTGAATACTCTATTGAATCATCTTTTTTACATAGAATATAGTAACAAGATGAACAAGACATGCACCTGTAAGAAATAACAGCACAGTGCCCTTATATATGAAGAATCCTTGTGGTTATCTAGCATGTCAGTGTGGTTGCCACTCAAAACTATATGATGATTAATGTCTTAGCCATGTAATTTCTCTGAAAATGTTGTTCTCCAAAACAATTGTGTACATTATTGCTTTGTGGTAGACTAACTGGCAAAGATGTGGTCAAAAGAGTCCTATAGACTACAGGCCCGTGAATGAAATTTATGGGTCATATGAACCACCAGGAGACCTATGTAGGATGATAGAAGGGTATATAAGATGCAGCACTATGCCATCACTTGACAGCTGTCCAATTGACTGCTGGTGAAGATAAGAGGTTGCAACTCTTGAATTTCTCCTTCTCACATGATTTTTGAATGGCATTGTGGAATAATTGATCAGAAAATTATATCATGTTATGTTATATTATGTACTAGCTGTACCCTGCCACACTTCGCTATGGCACATTGTGATGCAAAAATTAGATATAAACAATCCTTCATGCAGATTCAATATTATTCTAAAATTTCAGCTCGATCGGTGTAGAACTTTTTGAGTTTTTGAAGCGTACACAAATTATTTTTATATATAGAGATTACACATTCTAAGAAATTTCTTAGAATTATTAAAAGTTCAGATCTGTTCTACATTAGTTCTCAATGGCTGCAATTATTTCAGAAACCAGTTTCAATAAATAATCACATGAGGTAAAAGGAATTTCAAATTCAAAAGTTCTGATAACTATGTTGAGTGTGTTTATATTGCAGAATAGTGAAAAATATATTAATTCATGAAAAACAATAAATCTCCATTTAAATACTCAACTCAAATATATTTAAAGTAAGCAAGTAGAATGTTAAAAAAAAATATTAAAATTTGAGGATATTCGCAAAAGAATGAAAGTAGCTGACATAGCTCAAAGAGTAAGCAAGCTGAAGTGGCAATGGGCAGGTAACAGTACTTGCAATGGGCAGGTAACTGACAAATGATGGGGAAGAAAGCGCAAAAATCAATGCAGAAAAGGTAAAAAAGGAAGTATGAGCGACCATTCACCAGAAGACGCAGTGTTGGATGGGACCTAGATGGAGAGACGACCTAACAAAGGTTGCTGGAGATCGCTGGTTGCAGCTTGCACGGTACTCTTCATTGTAAAAATCTAGATGGGAGGACTATGTTCAGCAGTCTTTGCCTGATGATAAAGTAGAATGTTGCCTGTATTTGAGGAATACAATATAATATGCATGCCGATTGCTCGAGATGCTATTGACCTAAGTCTACAAACATCATATTTTTGTTTATCTTTTTTATTGATGTGGTTTGATCTTAAAATATACTTATATTACAATTCAAAGGGTACAAGTTAGCTATTTAGCTCCAGTAGTATCTAAAATATAAAGTTATACATGAACTAAACCCAGCAACTTGAGAAGAAGTTTTACTTGCAGTCCCAAAATTTATGAAGAACAGCTACCTGCTAATATTGTTTTTAAATTTTCGGGATTTGAACACACAATTTTTAAAATGTACAAGACTTACTCACAATTTAATTCATTGTTTAAAAACCTCGATGTTTTGACAGCGTTAGAACCACCATGGTCACGAGAAGACTCACTGCTGCCGAACGTCGAGGTATAAAAACAATTAAATCGTGATTGTGTCCTGTACATTATAAACTTTAAACAGGTAGCTACTTTAACATGTATAGATGTTGAGCGCTGGTTATTTACATTCTAGCTGTCGTCCCGCCAGCACTGCCCTGCCACATTGTTGTTCGTGACTGGGCTTCCATTGAGTGGTGATTTTTTGACCCAATGATCTAAAATGTGGCAGGTATTTCCAGCTCAGTCCCATATCAGATTAGCAGTTTTTATCATAAACCAATTTAAAAAAATTGGTAGGCATCTCACACACAACACCATCTGACCCCAAACTAAGCAAAGCTTGTGCTGGGAGCCAAATAGCATATTTTTTTTTTATCTATTAGCATATATAATTCTAATTCAGGATGGGGGTGATTGACCTGCACTGATGTCCTGCTAGGAGTCTATTGTGCAGTGATAAATATGTGCCTGATGGTAAGCACAATGACTGCACATAACGACAATGCATAACATAGTATCATGCAGCTAATCAAATCATTACCTAGCATTGCATTACGCTCGTTATATATCGAGATAAGGGAGAGAAAAACGAGTAGTGAAGGTGAGTGTTGATGTACGTAAGAAAGGGGCCCCTTAAACATACGCCCGAGTCACAAGTCTTGGGATCTATTCGAGTTTTTCTCTCTCTGTCACACGATGGACCCGGCACCTGCACGGTGAATCCATGGAATGCTAAGAAGATCGTCTATGATTTGTCTCTATGCCCTGTAAATTCTCTGGCAACATTGACCATCAAACCCTAGCACAGTGATGTTGCAAATTACTGCTTAGTGGTAGAATAACTGGCAAAGGTGTGGTAAGTACCCCAGGCACACTCTGTGAAGAGTCTTACCACTACAAAAAGTTTTGAAGTGAAGACTAGAAATCACCAAATATGTGACTTTCAATGGCTATGTTCAAGAGTGCAGTTTTGAGGATAACACTTTGATGTCTATTTTTATAGTACTCGTAGATATTGAGTGACGAGACAAGCCGGGCATGTCCCTGATGATAATCAATAAGCCTGGCCAGACCCACAGTGACACGCAGCTATTGGAATATAAAGAGTCCAAAACATTACCTAGGACTGCAGTGTGTTCATCATCCAGAGATAAATGTTGTGTTGATGTTTTATCTCTATGCCTTGTAATTTCTCTGAAAACATTGCCCTTCAAACCGAAATACAGTGATCTTTGCACATTTCTGCTTAGCGGTGGAGTACCTGGCAAAGGTGTGGTAGGTACCCCAGGCGGACTCTGCAAATCATCTGACCGGTACAAAAAGGTTTAAAGCGAAGTCTGTAGAAAACTGTCGCCTCGAACTGTTCCTACTAGGTAATATTTTAATTACGAAAGTAAATGTATGTCTGTTACGCTTACACGTCTAAACTACTGAGCCAATTTAAGTGTAATTTGGTACAAGGGTAGCGTATAACCGAGAGAGGACATAGGCTACGTTTTAATTCGAGAACAGGTGAACGTTTGTATGGTAGATTCGTCGTTTTTGACAATGCTTGAAATTTAAATTTTAGCCTTTTGACTACATACAAATAAACTAGCAGGTTCCAACGGTTTCACCTGTGATGTAAAGTGACGTTTCGATGTAAAGTAGCCTTTGTGTTATTACAGACTAATCTTTCTGTGGTTAAGTTTTAACTCGATTCGTATAGCTTTCCGACGTGATTGAGCAACAAACATCCAAACTTTCGACTTAGCTTTTTTACTCTTACGGAATAGAACTCTTACTAATAGTAATGTAACCCGCGGCCGCGGGGCGAACTAGATATTTATGTATATTTATAAATAATAAATAAATATTGGTGGACAATTCACACACAGCACCATCTGACCCCAAACTAAGCAAAGCTTGTAATATGGCGGCCAGATAGCTGATATAATACTTATATAGTTGTAAATAAGTATGTAACTTATTATACATAGAAACACCCAGACACAATACAAACATTTGAATTCATCACACAAATATTTGCACTGGGTGGGAATCGAACCCACGACCCTCGGCTTCGCAGGCAGAACTACTACCCACTAAGCCACAAGGCCAGTCATAATCAATGTTTGTCTGTATCTATGTCCTTAATAAAATCATATACTATGGTCTTTACTCATACTCTTTTATTGATAACGAGTAGTTACATGTCATATTAAAGGATATTGAAGTTCATTACAATTCCAATTCAATAGTAAATTCAAGCTAGGGTGGATGATCCAGTAATGGACAAGACCCCAGTTATGGACACTTTTTTCCTTTATTCAAAGAAAACAAGCCTTCCATATTGAAATTTTGGTGTGGCAACAGTTAATCATAGAGAACGGACCTCCTATTCGCCTCATAATATACGTCAGTGCGATCTGTCATTTTGTTTCAAGATGGCAAAGTAAACATTAGACCAAGTTAGTGCTGGTCCAGTAAAATCAAATTTTACTAACGTAATCGTTAACAAGGTGAGTCTATTTGGTTCTCCATCATTTATTTGTTATTTATTGTAACTGAATTCTAATTATATTTTAAGCTTTGTTTTGAAATAAGAGATATAATTTGTAATTCTTCCCGGTTCTAATCGCGCTTTTTTTTGTGTTTATAGCCGGTGTCATTTACTGGTTCTGGCATAGATACTTTACCCAGTAATCGACACATGTCCATAATTATTTTTTACGAACTTCTGGAGTTGGCACGCCAATTTAACTCCTTTTTCCAAGCAGTTTAAGTATATTTTAAATTAAACAAATTGGAGTGCATTTACCAGTAAAGAACAGAGTGTTGATCACTGGATCCAGTGAGTGTCCATTACTGGGTTTTATATCTTCTTTCAGATGTTTCTGGATTTTTTCAAGTGTTTTCAAATGGAAACTTTGCTATACCGGGAACAAGCAACAACCGTACCGATACAATTACTCCTCAAAAAAGTATGAGATGAGGATGGCCCTCAAACAACTTAAAAACAACAAGGCACCTGGCGACGACAGGATTACGACTGAGCTTCTGAGAGCGGGTGGAAAACCGGTAAATAAAGTTCTCCAGAAGCTGTTTGACTTTGTCATACTTGACGGTAATACGCCAGAAGCGTGGAGCAGTAGTGTGGTGGTGCTCTTCTTCAAAAAAGGTGACAACATCTTGTTGAAGAACTACAGACCCATCTCACTTCTGAGCCATGTTTATAAGTTGTTTTCTAGGGTAATCACGAATCGTCTCGCACGCAGGTTTGACGACTTCCAGCCACCCGAACAAGCCGGTTTCCGAAAAGGCTATAGTACCATAGACCACATCCATACGCTTCAGAAGATTATACAGAAAACCGAGGAGTATAATCGGCTACTATGTATAGCGTATGTGGACTATGCGAAAGCCTTCGATTCCATCGAGACCTGGGCAGTGCTTCAGTCTCTCCAGCGATGCCGCATCAACTATCGCTATATCGAACTGTTGAAGTGTATTTATAGCAAAGCCACAATGTCTGTCCGATTACAAGACCAGTGAACAAAACATATCCAGCTACAGAAAGGCGTGAGACAGGGAGATGTTATATCTCCAAAACTGTTCACTGCCACGCTGGAAGATGTTTTCAACCTACGGGACTGGAACGGATATGGCATTAATATGAACGGCGAATGCATCACTCACCTTCGGTTTGCCGACGACATAGTCATTGTGGCGGAGACGCTGGAGGAGTCGGTGCTATGCTCAGAAACCTCAGTAGAGTATCCCGACAGGTAACTCTGAGAATGAATATGGACAAGACGAAGGTCATGTCAAATGTTCATGTCTCACCTGTACCGGTTATTGTTGGGAATACCACACTCGAAGTTGTTGACGAATACGTCTACCTGGGTCAAAAGATCCAATTAGGTAGATCCAACTTCGACAAAGAGGTCCAGCGAACAATCCAACTCGGATGGGCAGCGTTCGGGAAACTTTGGCATATCGTCGAGTCCAAAATACCCCAATGCCTAAAGACGAAAGTCTTTAGTCAGTGCGTGTTGCACGTGATGGCTTATAGAATGAAGACGTGGTCCTTAACTGTGGGCCTCATAACGAAGCTCAAAATCGCACAGTGAGCTATGGAGAGCTATGCTCGAAGTCTCTTTGCGCGACAGAATCCGTACTGAGGATATTCGCAAAAGAACAAAAGTGGCCGACATAGCTCAAAGAGTAAGCAAGCTGAAATGGCGATGGGCAGGCCACATCGCTGGCAGAACTGATAACCGATGGCGCAGAAAGGTTCTCGAGTGGCAACCACGAATCGGAAGGCGCAGTGTTGGACGACTTCCCACTAGATGGACAGATGACCTCGCATCGGTCGCTGGAAACCGCTGGTTGCAGGATGCGCAGGACCGTACGTTGTGGAAATCTAGGGGGGGGGGAGGCCTATGTTCAGCAGTGAGCGTCTTGCGGCTGATGATGATGATGATTATTAGTATCGATAATAGTTATTTCTACGAGTACTACTGGTTTTGAGTAAAAGTTTTGTTTTTGTTTTTGATACTTTTTGCCTTCAATAAAAAAATTAATTTCAATTAAACTGTATTTAGTTTATTTATCTCCTAAATAGTATTTATATCTGCCATTATTATGTTTATGTAGTTCACTGTCGATGACTGGGTGTCCATAACTGGGTAACGTCGAACACTGGATATGGACAACTGGATCCTAGGTGTCCATAACTGGTGATTTTAGATTTTTCTATATTTTATCAAAGTTCTTATAATTCGTTACAGATACTTCAATTGTATATCGTTGTGTTGATTCTTGAGAATACTGATTGTCATTTTCAGTCATTATTGTTGATCTGAGTTTTGTACTTTTTTTTTTATTGCTTTTTATTATGAACACTGTCCTAAAAGTGTCCATTACTGGGTCCTTCACCCTAGGTACATGTCATTTCAATAAGATAAAAAGACTTGGTATCTTTGGCAAAGATGTTGTGCATGAGCCAAAAATTTCAAAGTTGGTACGATCAATTTTCTACAGGTGGCGCAGCAACGCGCCTAGGATACAGCTGGTTTTATTCTTTTATTATAAAATCTAAAATCTAGATGTAAAAAACTAACGTCTATTTACGTATTTTATGTAAAATCTAAAGTAATTGACAAAATATTGTTTCTACACTTTTATAGGTTAACACTTGACCGCTATGGCCACACTATCTATGCTCCAAACTGATCTCCGTAGAATGTTCTGATTGTGGGACAGTGTTTCCTCGCCAGCCTCTCGTACGGCGAGCCCAGAGGCACCGCCCAGCCGTGGGAAATCTTGTTCCACAGGTGATGGACGTAGGCTCGTCGAGTCTCCTTCGGTAGTGCTCCGGTCTCAAAGTAGACCTTTGCTTTATGCCAGTGTACGGGGTACAATAATTCTCGTTGGTGCAACTGGAAACCTGGGAATAGAACGCTTTGTTATAAAACAAGAATACACATAACTAACATTTTTTTTTTTTTTTTTTAATGAGTTTTATAATTTTAACGAGACGATCAGGACATGTGCCTGATGGTAAGCAACATGCCTGACACATAACAGCACAGTGACACGCAGCTATTGGAACACGAAGAGTCCAAATCATTACCTAGCACTGCACTGCGCTCGTCACCCAGAGATCTAAGATATTATATCTCTAAGCCCTGTAATTTCTCTGGAAACATTGCCCTTCAAACCGGAACACAGTAATGTGTTTGCACATTACTGCTTGGCGGTAGAATAACTGGCAAAGGTGTGGTACTTCCCCAGGCGGACTCTGGCAAGAGTCCTACCACTACAAAACAATACAATATAATAATAACATACAAGTGTAGGTATCATCATCGGCCGCAAGACGTCCACTGCTGAACATAGGCCTCTAGGGTCGACCCTAGATTTCCACAACGAACGGTCCTGCGCAACCTACAACCAGCGGTGTCCTGCGCAACCTACAATCAGCGACCTATATGAGGTCATCTGTCCATCTAGTGGGGAGGCCGTCCAATACTGGTCGCCACTCGAGAACCTTTCTTCCCCATCGGTTGTCAGTTCTGCGAGCGATGTGGCCTGCCCATTGCCACTTCAGCTTGCTTACTCTTTGCGATATGTCGGTCACTTTCGTTTTTTTGCGAATATCCTCATTACGGAGAAAGACACTCCGAGCATAGCCCTCTCCATAGCTCGCCATGTCACTTTGAGCTTCGTTATGAGGCTCACAGTTAAGTACAAATGTAAGTACATTTAATTAATAATTATTGATGAGTCAGCTACGCATATATTTATTTAGGTAAATGGGTAACTAATTTAGAGCATTCCCAAGATTCTTAGTATTTCTTAGTTACCCGTTTCCCTAATTAAATATATTCTTAGCTGTTTCAAAGTTATATCCGCTTACCAAGAAATCTTTCGAGGTCTTTCGTCATTCACCATACCTCACTGGGCCAGTGTGGTGGATGGCGCTCACTCACCTTATGACAGAAGGCCCTTAGTTCCAGCAGTGGGAACATTTAGTGGGCTGTTTATGTTTTTGTACATACTGAGATGTCTATGATATTATAGAGGGAACAATATTAACCCCGGACATGATATGCCTATGGAGCTTTGAGCTAACGCAAAAAGGCGCAGGACCTACCCAAGGTTGGATCCGGCTTTGGCTCCAGGGGTGACCCCCTAGTCGTGGTCAACCCACAATACTGCGATAAGTACAAGAATGCTTTTTAATAATTCATAAATCACCAATCATATGGTGCGATGTAGGCTCCTCCCCCACTACTTTTACGTAATTTCCTCTGATTTTAGGACTCGTGTGTGGAGCGTTTTAGCCCAGGGCGGGGTTATGCCCCTCCCTCCCTGGTTCCGCCGTTGACCCACCTATTTACCTTGACAAATGGCGGCATCTAAGTCTAGCACTACGGTAGTGTTGCAGAAATCCAGCAGGGCGCGAGTCATCGCTCCCGGCCCGTTGTCGGTCCAGTGGTCTGGCTCGAAGTTCGACTCGAGATCGCTGAAACATTTGGTGCAAGCAAATGTCGCAGCCAATTAGACGTACGATCAACTGCCTAGGTTTTTTAACCCCCGACCAAAAAAGGGGTGTTATAAGTTTGACGTCGATGTCTGTCTGTCTGTCTGTCTGTGTGTCTGTCTGTGGCACCGTAGAGCTCAAACGGATGGGCCGATTTCGGTGCGGTATTTTTTTATTTGAAAGTTAATATCCGTGCGGATGTTCTTAGCTATGTTTGGTTAATATCGATTCAAGATGGCCGCCGCCACATAATGGCGGACAAAATATTTCTTCACAACCTACCTCAATATGGGAATCAAATGAAAGGGCTTTACTAGTAGAATACTATACATTATAAAAAATTCAAATCCAAGATGGCCGCCACCACAAAATGGCGAATTATATATATTTTTTTCACTACTACCTCAATATGGGTATCAAACGAAAGGGTTTGATTAGTAGAATACATTGCACTATGACAAATATCAAATCAAAGATGGCCGCTTCCAGAAAATGGCGAAATAAATGTCTTTTTTTCACAACTCCCTTAATATGGGTATCAAATGAAAGGGCTTGACTAGTAGAATGTTGTACAGATAACAAATCCGAGGTAGTCTGGGGTTAATCAAAATTTTTAATTTTGTTCTTGTTACTAAACAGCGCCGATCTAACGTCCTGAATGATATTCACCCGTAATTAGATCTTCTATCTTTATTCGAAACCATACGTACCTAGGCAGGGACCGAATTCCGAAGTGGCAAGGTTTGTTTTTGAAGTATATTATTACTACTACTATTTCATACGGATACATGACAGGGAATAATTTATTTTCTTCGAAAATACATAAACCAAATTTAAATTAAATTCGGGCATTACAATTCGGGTAACTCAAAATTGTAGTACGTGCACTAATGTTGCAACAATATGTCATCTGTAAGCAGGTATAGCTACGGATATTATGCAAGTTGGTGACGCGAACTCATACGGTTTCGCCCATTCATAAAGCGTCTAACGCTCACGACCCGCTCTCCCTTTTACGCGACGTGATACGTCACTATATTAGCATGGAGATGCGAGTTTGTGATTTTTGATCAAACAGTGGTCAACGCGGCTAACCCCTCGCTCGAAGCTCGAAGCGCGCTGGTCGCTTTTTACATGAATTCTAACTAACAAACTTATCCTTTGCGGTCAGGCTTCGGCGGGGTTATTTTGCGGTTTTTGAAGTGAAAACTTCATTTGGCGCGCCACAGACAGATTTTTCGTGAGCTGTGAATTGAATTCTAGCGTCACGCTCGGGAATGATAAGAAATCTTTGGGTAAACTTGGGACCATGACCATGCTCATGCCCACGTCTTCCGGTTTCACGTAGTTTCCAAAGTAAGCTATGAAATGATGAATTAAGTAGGTACATATAAGTTTTCACTTCTGTCGGCAGTTCCTATGACTGCATTTTTTTTTTTATTTGGAAAGGTGTGTCCATAAATTTATTAATAAACTAAAGAACTTTGCATTTTTATAAAGTAGCAGTAACAGCAACCAGTTCTTACTTCAGGATCGTCGTCACCAGCTGATGGCCGACGCCGCTCTTGCTGACGGAGAACACCGCTACATTGACCATTTGGTCGTCCTCCAGAGCGGCCCAGTCCGAGCCGAGCGGGTCCAGGGACCGCACCACTAGCGTGTCCGTGTCTAGGTACAGCCCGCCGTATCTATACATGGTTATGTATCTGGAATGAATAAGGAACCCAGATAGCACGAACTACTTGCTGGAAACGAGTTTCGCAAAAAGCAGGTACCTAAATGGTCACCACTGCTGGGAATCAGGGCCTTCTCCCAAAAAGAAAATATGGAGGGTTTAGGCCTAATTCTCTCTAGACCAGTGCGGGTTGGCGGATGACGCAAGATCTCGAAATACCTATAGCAATATGGCGTTTTCCTCACGATCTTCACCCTTCGCCGTTAAAGCCAGTGGGGTCAAGAAATCTGCACACCTGTATTTAAAAATAATTGGAGCCTACAACTTCACGATTGCGAGTTCCACATTATTCCACGCAATGTAATGAATTATGTTAAGTAAATTAATATGGGATATAGAATGTCTACCTTAGCATATCAGCAGTATGTTCTATCCTCCAAGAACTCTGGTTATTCTGCTTATCCGCCAATAGTTTTTCTAAAGCCGTTCCTTTAGCATATTCTATACTATGCAACCGTACCAGCTTCACATTCTTAAAATTCACTAGTTTCGCCAAGCCACTTCTCGACAGGGTCAGTTCTGATACTGGTGAGTTGAAGAACACATACACTTGACGGTTTGGGTTGTTCCGAGCCGCAGACTCGACAGAGCAGGCTTGTCTGGACGTCATACCGCCTCTGCAAGACGTTTCGTGGAAAAATATAAAGTTTTCCGGAGGATCCAAGCCTTCTGCTGATGGGAGGCCATCGTCTTCTGTCGAGTAATGACAGGATATAGTCTGGGTCCAGTTCCAGTTAATGATGTAAGGTTTTCGGTCCGTCATTGTCATTGACATTGAGAAAAAGTGAAGTGTGGTTACAAATATTACGGCGATCAAAATTATAAGCGGTTTTAGTGTCTTCTTCGGAGATATTGTGCTCATTTCGTAATATTTGCGCGTTTACAGTTTATTTGTACTTGAAAGAACGAAGGTAAGTGCATAGTCGTGATGGCACGTTTTTATTTTTATTATTCATATTTTAATTGTGGTCTTAATGATTATGTTAACGTTAACATAGGGCACCTGTTAGTAGAGTTTGACTATCACACCCTGAACTTGGTTACTTACTTAATATTTTTCGATAGAATTTGCTATATCAGACACCCGGCTTCAACAGATTCTCAATGAAGATTATTATACGAACTATGAAACGATGTAGAAACGAACATCCAAGTAATATTAAATCAATTATTGCTTCTAAAACAATAATGAGCTTAGTTCTAGCTCTACCAACCAATAGAAGCAATCTTGGAGTTTAGGCCTTATTTAGGTATATTCTCATAGTTCGGTATCCAAAAGTGGTTGTTTGGACGTTACATTGTCGCGTTAAGAAAGATCTTTATGTAACTTTAAAATACATAGAAGATTGGATTTTCACGATGTTTGAAAGAGCTCTTTGTCCCTGCCAAAAACTTTTACACCTCATGTGTGTTTAAAGATTATAAAACACTTTTCGAATGTTTTATTAACTTGTTTTGCAAACGAAAACTCGCTAAACCGATGTGGGTTTGACTTTCTGTAATCTATGTACATAATTACTCAGTAAGTACCAAGCTGTTATCATCATAAAAACTCGATCCAACGAGTTTTTTATGATTCACCGGTAAATTGCAGGTAGGTAGGAAATTCTTCTGTTCGGAAAGGATACCGACGTGGCCAAAATGGGAACTAATTCCACTAATATTATAAACTGGAGGTCCGCCCCGGCTTCACCCGTGGTGCGAATAAAATGTATAGCTTATATCACTCGCGGATCACGCATAAATTCAACGGTGAAGCAATTTTTGAAATCGGTCTAGTAGTTCCTGAGATTAGCGTGTTCAAACAAGTCTACTCTTCAACTTTATATTACTAAAGTATAGATGCGAAAGTTTGGGTGTTTGTTGCTCAATCACATTGGATCAGCCGAACGGATCGCGTTGAAGTTTGGAACCCGGATCTGGAATAGCACATAAGATTTAATTGTGATAAAATAAAGGAAACAGGAACAACATTTTTTTACACCGGGTTTCATTTTACTAATTTTTATCCGATTATATATTAAAAATATGCTAACATAAACTCAAATATGCCGCTTACCGAAAATACACAGAAGTAATAGCTAAAACTTCATTACAGGCAAAATATAAAATCCAGAAAATGCACTCTGCGAACGCGAACGAACGAAATGCCCTATGTAACGAGAACAATAGAATGTCAATCAAGACAACATTTGTAAACAAACTAAAAAACGGACGAAAAACAACAAAATATTATGATTAGTACGCGGCCAAAATCCAAATGGATTCTTGGCACCACAAAAACATCGAATCTGTTTCGATAGACTTCGTAGACGGTAGTTGTGTCATCCGGACAGCTCAGACAAGGGCGGATCCAGCTTTGGCTCCAGGGGGGGAGGGTCACATGGCTCCAGGGGGGGTCACATAGTCGTGGTCAAGTCACAAAATTATACGATAAGTACAACATGCTTTTAAAACATCAGTGGTCGACCTAGGTACTGGACCCAGCCCAGGGGGGGGGGGGGTCTAACCCCATGACCCTGGATCCCTGGATCCGCGCCTGGCTCAGAACTGGAAAAGTCCTGGGCCGGACGGATCGCAAAATTTCCGTTGTGGATAAAATTATTATTAAGCTTTTAAAAAATGTTACTAACTGCACTTCAATTTGACAGATTTTTTTCCGGCATACTAGAATAAGTACATTTCAAAAATCAGTCATTATGGGAAAAGGTCATTTTAAGATTTGTTCATTACGGTTTTAGTACAATATAACATTCAGTCCAAATAGACCGCAACCATTATTTCGACGCTCACATTAACTTTTGGCAACACATTTCTAAGAAGCCTTCGAGATGGGTTCTCTTCCCAGCTTAGGTTCTGGTTACAAAGATTGGTATTAGGTATTGAGTTTTAAAAATAGTCGTAGAGCAAGAGTTGTTTATTTAAATATACATAACATGTCTTAAATTGATGCAGGCTCTTTACCAGTAACCCTGCATTATTGGAAATTAATACGTATGATACATATTAAAATCATCTAGACATAGAACAAATATTTGTATTCATCACACAAATATTTGTCGTGGGTCACCTCTCCTCCTCACCTCCATCGCCTCCGCCGTTGCTGGCAGAATTACAACCAACTCAACATTGAAGACCGCATCATTTCTTTCTTCAAAACTCTTCAATTATGAACAGCAAAAATTGTGCTAATTACCTACCGAATAATAAGATTAGCTCCCTACCTACAAATTTGCACGATAATTATGCATGCAAAAGTGCAAATTTCGAACGATTTCACGACGTATGCGCATCAATGTAGATAAGTAAAATTCAAGTAGGTAGGAAAAAAATCGTTCCACACCACGTGATAGATGGCTCTGTATTGCTATTTTTTATTAAAAAAATACAACCATCTATAAATAGGTATATATTGGCCGTATGTGCGTCTTGGCTACGCTTTTAGCACATGTCGGCTATCATCTTTATGTACCTACAAAAGGCCCATTCCGGATAATAACCTAGATACCAACTGCAGCGCCATCTGCCGGCCTGATTTGTCAATCTAAACCCTCAAAGGCGCCACCCAAACGCATAGTACAATAATTTTAACAAAAAAGAACCGACTTTCAACGGAAAACTTATAAAGTAAAAAAAAAATCTCGATTTCTCTAGGATGTCATCATCAGATCCTGGTTTCCTTATCATGGTACCACCCTTGGAATATCTTCTTTACAACAAAAAAAGAATCATCAAAATCGGTTCATAAACGACGAAGTTATCCGCGAACACATAAAAAAAAACATACATACGGTCGAATTGAGAAACCTCCTTTTTTTGAAGTCGGTTAAAAAACGCATACATCGTTCAAATCAGTCCAGTTAGTAGTTCACTCTCAATTGACTCTCAATGATATGTGCTGTCACACACACGTACCTACAGAAGAATTATATAAAAACTAGCGGCCCGCCCCGGCTTCGCACGGGTACATACACACACACATACATACACCCTTTTTTGCATCGGGTTTCAAAAAAAAAGAAAATTTTTTTTTTTTGTTAAAAAAGTTAAATAGTTTGAATTTTTTTATTCAAATATTTTATTAATGTTTTTTTGTTTTTTTTTTATTTTTAAATTTTATACATATATAATATTATTTACAAAACAAAAGCCATTAGTTTTAGTGAGTCAGAGCTTCCCTGTAAACGATATTTGAAGTAGTTTTATTTTGTGGCAGCAAAATAAATTAATTTTCAGGAGCTCCGACACGTGATAGGCCAACATACAGTTGGCCATGAGTGAAACATTCGTTTCGTAGGTCGATCCCTAATAATTCGAAGGTTTGGCCCTGGGACTTGTTAATAGTTAACGCGAAAGATGATTTCACCGGAAACTGAAGTCGTTTAAAAGGGATTGGCAGATCAGTTGGAATCATCGGTATCCTCGGTATATGAGCTAGTTGACCAGCTGCTGAGCCAGTGATAAAATTTTGTTCAGCAAGCCGCTGCGAACGCTCGATACTTGACTCTCAAGCACGCGATTGGGACGCGTATTCTCTCCGACTTGCAAGGCGATTTTCAGTTTCTGATGAAGATTCCTCATTACGCCGTATTTTTATTGCCCTCGCCTGGGAACTATGTTTAGAAAGTTAAGATCTTGATCTTTTTGGCATTTTTGGGCATTATAAAATGAAAAATAGAATGAAATAAATAATTAAACAGGCCTTTACTAAATGTTTGCTTATTTAACTATATGAAGTACTAAGCTTTTTGAATAATTAAAATATAATATTTATTATGAGGTAAGTAGTAGGTACTTATTGAAAGAAAATTAAAAATATGGGTTTAGAAAACTACCTTTTACTAAATTTTTGCTTAAATTTTGAACAGGAATACCCATAAAATACTATAAGCAGTTTGAATAGTTACATTAAGGGCGTGTGGGCCGTAACTTTGAATTTTTAAAACAACTTTAAGACCTTTAAAATAGTGTTTTAAACTCTGAAAAAAATATATGTATTAGTTAAGGATCTAATCTAGTGCAATTCGCAGTCAGTAACACGATTTAATGAATTTTACTTGATAAAAAAAAATCCCAAAGTTACCCCTTTTCAAAAAGTTGTTTCAAGTTTATGACTAAACTAATGAATTTTTTTACTAAATTTTTGTACTCAACGAAAGCCACTAAAAAGTTATAGATGCATTCGCAGAGTTTGACTTGATAAAAAGTATCAGTTATTCACTATGTTTAAATATCTACCATATATATAGCGCGCCGTTCGGCCAGCCTGATCAGTCGCGTTTCGGCGCTCACGGACGACGGGCCTGTGCTTGATTTTGCAATTTTGACAACCGATAAATTTTAAATATTACGATCATAGTGCCACAGTATAACAATATCAGTAGGTATTACTAGTGAAGCACGCTATGATCTTGATTTTTGATACCGTTTTCATTGGAATTGCAAATAGACGCTGATACTAATTAGTACGCTGTTTACTTTATGTTGTAGACCAATAAGGGAGTCTCAAAAAACTGACGTCGATACCACATCAGTAAAAAATTCAATGCGGATGCAATGGAAAATAGATAAGCATCGGTAAAATATTCGTCCGTTAAATCAGAGATCGGGATAAGGAAATAATGAGAGGGGAGAAATCCCCTGCGTAAATCCCCTAATATAAATGATACCTAACTTGCATTTATCTGCCATTTAGGTAAATTCTTTGGTAGTAAGGTACTTAGTACGTGGAAGAAAAGTCCTCACATACAGATTTTACCACTTTGGAAGAGACTTTCGCGCAAACTATTCAGTTTAGAATAAAAATGTTAGGAACTTCAATACAATTTTGAACACCTTTCCATAGATACACGTATTGTTTTGTTAGAATTTTTATTTTTTTATTTCTTTTCCAAGTTTGTGACACCACCAAAATTTTTTGTTTTTTCTTTTTTTTTTGTATGAAAATGTTAATATTGTTCATAGAAATTTAGACACTCGACCAAATTTGATAAGAAGCCTTTTAGGCAGTAAAATAAAACTCGTAGAAATTAACTCTGCACTAAATTTCCGATTCGTATTTTTTATATAAGGTTTAGAATCATTTCCTGAGCATAAAATCACAAAATAATAACAAATCCAGGTGGAGCTTCAAGCGCCAGCTCGAAAAAACGTTTTTGGCTGATATTCTGAAAAAGTTATAAAGCCTATTATTATTGTAGAAAATAAAATTTCCCATCTTTTGTTGCCAGTAAACTTTTTTTTCGAACTTACCGATTACGATTTATTATGTCAAATTTGATGATAACAATGTAAAAATAATAAGATGTGAATTCTGTTCCCAGTAGCATAAACATGTCCCTTTTTACCGGAATGGAAGAAGGGTTATGTTTTTCGCGCGTATCTTTTATGTTTGTAAATATTTTATTTCCACATATCTTCCAAACGGCTGGATGGATTTTGGTAACTAAGATATTCTAAGACTAGTCTGGCTCGCCAAAGTGTCCTTAGATAGTAGGTAATATTTTTTTACGTGTAGATTTTTTTGTAGTCGGGGTTTTTATATTAAAGTTATTCTATCATATTGCTCGTTGCTCGAATAAACAGCACCGTTCATCATCATGATTGAAGAGTTGAACGAGGAGTTTGGTCTCCACTTTTGTAATAAGAACAACTAAGCTGTGAAACGCATTGCCAGAGTGGGTTTTTGTCGAAGGTTCGAACCTTGGGGTTACGAGGTACACTGTGCTTGTTTCTATTAGAGAAACAAGTTCCATCGTAGACAACATCATTTTCATCCACTATTATCGGCATCATAGCAATCGTATCATTGAATGGGTTATAAATCGTAAACGGTAAGTTTAACAAAAAAGTTTACTAGCAACAAAAGATGCAAAATTTTATTTTCTACAATTATTGTCAAAATATATAGTTTCCAAAATATCGGTTAAAACAGTTTTTTCAATTGGCGTTTGAAGATCTACCTGGATCTGTGAGAATTTTGTAATTTTATGCTCAGTAAGTGATCTTTACCTCATAGAAAAAATTGGATTAGAAATTTAGTGCAAAGTTGAACAAAAATCCTTCTATTTTTACTGGCCTTTCATTACGTTTCAGCACATTTTTTTCAATGTTTGACGAACTTGTGAATTATTAGGAAACATTTTAAAAATATGCATGAAATTGGAAAAGCCGTTCTCAACTTATAGTGTGACCAAAAAGAAAAGGTTGAATTTTGTATATCTACGAGTATAGATAAATTTAATATTTCTTGTTGTATTTCTAAATTGTTATCACTAGTATAAACAAATCTTGAACAAAAAATGAGTTTAAATTACATAGTCAAATATTGTAATGTTATTTCTGCACTGTGGCACTGATTCCGCGGTCGGTGACGGTCGCGAGAACAAGACAGCGTTAAATGCCTAATTTGACAGAACTACCTGGCCTTAAAATATAATATTTATTATTACATACTTATTTACCTACGAAACGAATTTAAAGTGAATTCAAATTTTTTTCAAGCTAAAATCATACGATCACGCACACGACCGCTGAGCCGCGCGGCACTTTATTTTATTACATTGACTCCCTCCCCGTACCCCAGTGACGCTTAAGGCTTGTTCGCATTAGGCTAGTAATTTAGCCTAGTGGCGACTAATTTTAGTCGAGTCAATCCATTTTGTTCTATTTTCAACGGGCGAGTAGCACCCCCCACCACGCGTTCGTTGCGAGCGGTGCGCTCATTGGCTCGCCGATTATACAGGTTCGAACTTGTCGAATTAGTCTGGAGAGCAAAATAACTTCAAACAATTTTCCAAATACGAAATTGTCTGTGGAATAACTTATTTTATTGATCACACAAATTTCCTCATTCACCTCTTCTAAAATAGCCATTACAATTCGATAAGATTAGCTTATTCATTCATTTATTTTATTGCGTTGTAGGATCTTCATGTTGCGAAACGCTACTCACTTGTGAACTGTACTAAAGCACGGTGCGAACGATTTTTGAATAGTAGCGAGTATTTTAGCTACTAAATTACTCTCACTTGACTAAATATAAATATTGGTGGACAATTCACACACAACACCATCTGACCCCAAACTAAGCAAAGCTTGTGTGATGGCAGCCAGATAGCTGATATAATACTTATATAGTTTTAAATACATACTTATTATACATAGAAACACCCAGACACAGTGCAAACATTTGAATTCATCACACAAATATTTGCACTGGGTGGGGATCGAACCCACGACCCTCGGCTTAGCAGGCAGAGCTACTACCAACTAAGCCACTAGGCCAGTCAAAGTAAGTAATTTGCTAGCCTAATGCGAACAAGCCTTTACATGGAGCCTACATCGCATGCTGGCTAGCTGAGCGCGGTGAGCGACAACCACGCGACTTTTTTTCTAATACTTGCATTTTTAAACTCGTGATATCTTCCGAATGAAATGTCCGAATTGAATAATTCAAAAAGTTATAAAAATGTATTAAAGCCGTCTTGAATATAAAATAATTTATTTTGATAAGGATTAATACCAAGGTACAAATGAAGAACCTTTTCAAGAGGCGGCATATATAAATTGATATTTTAGAATAAAAAACTGCTTACTGTGACATAATAACTATAATATTTAGACATATGCTGTCGCGACACTTTTTGTAGATAATGATTTTTTACACCTTATGTTACATTATTGGAGTTTTAGTAAGGATTCCTAATTTTTTTTTTAAATATAATATAGCTTATGTTACTCGGGGATAATGTAGCTTTCCAAAGGAGAAAGAATTTTTGAAATCGGTCCAGTAGTTTCGGAGCCTATTCATTACAAACAAACAAACAAATCTTTCCTCTTTATAATATTAGTATAGATGAATATTTCTCTGTATGTGTTTCATGTTTCATCTCATCTTTGGTAAAGTCGTTGTGCATGATCAATATAAAGCAAATGGAGAATCAAAAATACATCAACAATAAAAAAAAAATGTACATAATATACATATTATGTACAATTATCAGTCTGGCTCTCTCTCACTTTATCAGTGCCTGTGGTGTATTACTTACAAAGTTTTACTATTTTAGTGTATACCTACCTACTATATTGTGTCATCGTAAAATTGCAGAACCGTCAGATAATATCTAAAGACGTTATAATACAAACTAACATAAGTAAATTATATAACGCGTTAACGCGTGAGAATATTATCTCACGTTATATTGTAAACTGGCGGTTATTGCAATTTTACGGCGACATATATAAGTATCAATCACACTTACTGTAGTCCAAGATCCCAGAGCCGCCAGACGTCACGTAGTTTCTGATGAACGAAATGTGGATGAATGAGTAGAGTTAGTACGTAGTAAGAACAAATGATTACCCGGTAACTTGCTTCGACGGCCAATTTTGAGATATGGGGTCCAGAAGGTATATGTCCAAGCAAGTTAGCGGGTGAGCATGTGATCTTAGTACGTAGTAACTCTACTCAATGGTACACATTTCGTTAATCAGAAAATACGAGGGTCAAACTGAAAGTTCTTAGAACTGGCCACTTATAAACAATATAATAAAAAAATACTTAATTCTATAATTTGAAAATAGAACTCTGCCAATATTACTGAGTATATACTTCATTCATTTGTCATTTGTTTTACGATTTGGCGGCAAATTGAAAATTGTCTGTGTCACGTCAACATGAATTTAACACGAGAAAATTTTCGTGCAATGATTTTTTATGACTTTCGATGTCATTTAAGTCAACAAGAAAGTTATGATAGACTACGATTGGCCTTTCACGATGAAGCCCCATCTCGTGCGACTGTTTACAACTGGTTTAATGAGTTTAAACGTGGTCGCACTAATCTCACTGATGATTTACGTGAGGGACGGCCTTCTACGGCGACGACTGAAGATAACATCTGTGTTGTGCGGCGTATGATAGAGACTGACAAAAGAGTGACCTATCAGCAGATTCGGACAAGCTTAGGCATCGGTATGAGTCAAGTGCACAAAATCCTACACGAACATTTAGCGGTCAGGAAGCTTTGCGCCCGGTGGACACCTCATAATTTGACTGAGGCTCAAAACTCCATCGTGTGGATTGGTGCCGTAAAATGATTGAAAGATTTAACGGAGGTGACTCAAATGCTGTGTTCGACATACTAACAGGTGACGAAAGCTGGATTTACTGTTATGATCCTGAAACCAAAAGACAATCTGCTCAGTGGGTGTTTCCTTTTGAGGAGTTGCCAACTAAAGTGAAGAGAGATCGAAGTGCGGGGAAAAAAATGGTGGCCTCGTTCTTTGGAAGGATAGGTCATTTCGCAACAATTGTGTTAGAGGATCAAAAAAACAGTTTCTGCAGAATAGTACACTACCAATTGTTTGCCACTTGTCTTGGAAAAAGTTCGAGAGAAACGACCTCGCAGTAGGATCCTCCTTCACCACGACAACGCCTCATCGCACACCGCCAAGCGAACGATCGACTATTTGGCGACATCAAACGTTGAATTACTGGGTCACCCGCCGTATAGCCCCGACCTCGCGCCTTGTGATTTTTATTTATTTTCAAAAATTAAAGAAAAACTTAAAGGAAAGCGGTTTATGAATGCTGAAGAAGCGGTGGCTGCGTATCGCGATGCCATTGAAGAGACCCCTAAGGACGAGTGGGCAAAGTGCTTTTCCCAGTGGTTCCATCGCATGCAGCGGTGTATTGACGTGAATGGACAATATTTTGAAAAGATATAATAAAACTAATAACTGGCTAATGTAATCAGTTTTTGATTTTCTAAGAACTTTCAGTTTGACCCTCGTACGTGACGTCTGGCGACCCGGGGGATTTTACTCTACTATGTATAATTTATTAATTTAGGTTCTAGACTACATAGTAGAGGCAATCTAACATTACAAATAAAACATCAAATTTCAACGGTGTATAATTTTATTGTTTGTAATTCAATAACTTACAGTTACTAGTTAAAATTAATAATTACTTTTCTCCTCGTCACACTCGTTTATTATAGGACGTATTTGGAAACATACTGAAATTTAGGGCCACGAAGAAAGGACACTAAAACGAACGTTTCAACAGATCGGTGGACATTCCTAACACTTTCTAGTTTAAGCTTCTACTATGGGACCTACAAAGTTGATATAACGAAGCGTTTTTAGAAGAATGACAGATGGTTAAATAAAAAAGGACAAATTATCGTCGATTTATGTTTAAGGGTTGTTCATTAATTATGTGAAGTATTTGCATACGTTTCAACTCCCTCCACTTCCCCGTGGTGAACCATGGTGAGGTTGTACACTACCCCTTTCCCACTAACCAAAGTCTCGTGTATTAAGGTTTAGTCTTAAAAAGTGGTTAAGTACGTAAGCAAGAAATGAATACTCCTCTTTATTCCTCGCGCTAAGAAGCCTAACTTCAACCATAGAATAGGTAATATCTAAAACGCAAGAAGTATTAACCTGAAGTTAGTACAATGTCTATTAAAATGCTGACTAGCTAACTTCAGAGTGTCGGGTTTTCGTGACGGTGCGCGCGCATCGCCAAAATTTCCTCATCATATTTTCCTAACGTTTTTCTAACGCGCCAAAAGTATACCTTAACAATACAGAACATCTTACAATACACAGTTTTTACTGCACAGTTTTTTTACAGGATCACGCACCACTTCACAATTTAGAAATCGCGAATTCACAAACTCCGAATACACGAAATAACTCTCTACACGAAAAGAATTTGAAAAATATTTCAAATTCGTGATTCGTGATTTTTCAAATTCATGACTCGCAAGATTAATGGACAACCCTAATCCATTTTTTCTTATTGGTATAATCACAGGTTTTCGCATTCAACTGATATTCTAAAAACGGTTAATTGTAAAACCTACTTAAAACCATATGATAAGGAACAAATTGTACCTACTATAGCACCAGATGTTGCTGTTTTATCTGTTGTTAGAGCACAAAGACTAAGATGTTTGTGTGTAGTGCATGTATGCTAACTTTATTTATTTATTATCTATGTGTATATCACCGTCAAATAGTACATAGTGTCAGTTTATAATGTAAAGTTGTTACATTGCAATCTAACGACACCCCGCAATTTTTTACTAAAGAAGACTGCTTCTCGTGACCACGGCGGTTGTAAGGCTAAGAACTCATGGAGCGGTTTCTAACCGCGCCCGCGGGCCCGCAGCTTCTGTAGAATGCAGATTTATATGTAAAAATTGAAATCAAAACTCACGAGGCGGTTTACGCCCGCAGCACGCGCGGCTGCCACGCAGTCGCCGCGCGCCCGTCACCCGCCACGTTCGCGGGCGAAAATCTCACCCGCGGCGGCTGCGAAACCGCGAAAATCAGCGGTATCGTGAGTTTTGAAATAAAACCGTCGCCCGTCGCAGCGGTTGGAAAGTATGGAATCTAACAGTTTTAACGATTTACGGTGACATCTATAAGCAATGCCTATACTATACAGTACTATTTTGATATTACTAACGGTAGAATAACAGGTAAAGGTATGGTACTACCACAGTCGGACTCTGCAAACAGTCCTACCAAAACAAACACCTGTTTTAATACTACAATTGCTACTTCCTCTGATTAGCCACAAAACGTTGTGAATTTGGACGCCCTTTTCGTGTACCCTTGTTTACTATTTATTGCTGTTTCATACAATCTATATCACTTTAGTCATAATTAGTATTTCCTATTTTAACATAATATTAACCTTTCGGCCGCCACGTTAAAACGCTTGACGCTTGCGCTTTGAATAGTAGCAATATAAATAATTACACTAGTTTCATTTTACCAATATTATTATTGCGAAAGTTTGTGACTATGTATTGATGTTTGTAACTCTTTCACTCAAATACTATTGGATCTGGATGGATCCTAATTATTTATAAACATTTATCAGGAAATTTCTTAATGTTTTTTATAGTTACACCAACGGGAAATATTTTATCGGAGTAATAGCGTGTGACTCGATAATAATAATAATTAAGAAGAATTAAGATAATAATTATTTAACATACTTTTTTTCGCAATAAAAAATAGTTACTATATTGCTGTAGCTAATTTAATTTAAATCGGTTTAGTAGTTTGGCCTGAAAACGTGATAGACAGACAGCCACATTTCTAATATTAAGGATTGTTTGATTAATCGAATGAAGTCTGCGAATGAAATGGGCGATTAGTATTCGAATATTTTGTTCAGCACTATAATTTTTTCTTCTTTGTCACCTATAGATGTCGACGGCGCAAGGAGACTGCAAGCGGTTGTCACGCATCCGTGACAATGGCGACCAAAAGGTTAATAGCCATACAAAATGCTATATCATCACCACCAGCCTGAAGCTATCCATCCCATAATAAACAAAAACCTCACTTTGGAAGGACACAGTACGGTTCGCTTACAAAATAATAATATTTTTTGTACTAAATACATTTTACAATTATAATATTATATCACTTTAATACGTATGGAATTATAAATACATACTCTTTTTTTTAGATTAACGTGCATAATAATTACATTAACGCAAATAACTTTAAAAAATATCTGTCACTTAATTACTAATATGCAGAAATATTTAAGGAAAAGTATGACGAATTGTACAGAAAGTCAAATGAAAACGAGTGATTTAGAAAATAGACGTTGATTTTTGAACTATCGAGACACACACAACCGGGCAGAAAGCTCCATAGTTTCGTAGTGCGTATGAACAAGGTAGAACATAGCATGGCCCACTTTGCATGCCCACTGTTGGGACTTGTAGCGTATTTTATGATACAACTAGCAGCCCGTTCTGGCTTCGCTCGGGTATTGTCATATAAATACAATTAATCATAATAAAAACAGTCCTATCTCCCAAGTTGGACCAAATTACACAAGAATGCTAACTTTAGTGAATATTTAATTTAAATTAATAAATTAGGTTGTCTTGGTGAAGATTTCACATCACGACACTGAATTTTTACATATTAAGAAATTAAGTTTGTGGTGAACAGCGGTGATAGCTGACGCAGTGTTTAATTATAATATCTACCTAGGTTTTATTGCAATGCCAAGTTAAAATCTTTAAAAAGCCGTGACCAGACCGGCCTCATTTAATAAAAACTGATTTTTTAGCGCACGCCTCCAAACGCAAGGTAGGTACGGTGAAAGTACGGTAACCAAAAAAGTTTTTCAAATCTTATAGTTGATTATACGATACAGACTTAACGTAGCCGGTTAAAAAGCACCGCTACTATCGCATTCTCCAATACATGTAATACTACCATTGTTAGTTTATTTTATGGTCACCAGGCCACGTACGTTTGTTGCTATGTGACTGTGAAAGCCACAACATTAACCGCTGACTTTAAGCCCAGTATTATGAATTACTACAAGTAGTTCATCGCCTTTGATCTTGGGAGAAACGCAGATAATGTCTCGACACGGGTAGGGTTGTCGCAAACAAAAAATATTATTACCTAAATAAAATTATAACATACGAAAGACGTCAGCCCTGAGCCGCGCTCCTGCAATACTAACATTGTAATTAATGTAGGCAATGCAGGAGCGCGCTTCCCACTTCTCACCCCGCACGATTGCCCCGTCTAGACGGGGCATATGATATAATTGAATAGACTGTTATTTAAATATTCAAAAACTTTTGGCTTTTATAATACAAAATGAAGAAAGTCTGTCTGTCGCGGGTTCTTAAACAATTATTAACTATGAGCTGTTTGAGTAAGTTACGTAAATAAAACTAGCTATCTGCTGCGACTTTGCGCGTTTTTTTTCCAATGCTGGGTATAAACTAACTGCCTCTCACATACTAACTTATAGAACAGTTGTGTAAAAATGACGTCACCCATTATGTCTGTACTGTGACGTCATACACACGGCGCCAAGCAAGATGGCACGATCACGATTTTTTTTTATAATTTTTTATTCCATTTGCAAGACTTCAGTACTTTTAGGGACATTTAGGAACATTGAAAACCTAAATAACTTGCAAAAAGATTCAACTTAAATATTTAAGAATATAATATCTTGGCAAAACAGTCTTGAAATTGGTTGATTTGTAAGTGACCATGGAAAGATTCCCTATCAAATTCCTAAAGTACATATTTACGAGAGAGGCGGTGCCGTTTTCAACGCTTTTTTGCCAAGATGTACATACATTACATTACTGCACGTACAATATATCCAAGTTTTTTGACCAATTTGTTACAAACCAGAAGAGTAAGCACGTGTTATTTCAGTGCCTTACGAACAATGTAAAATAGCTCCAATTCCGAAAACACATTAAAAATTAAAACAAATAATACATTATAAATTATCCCTCTCTCTCTCTTATTCCAGTCTATGTGACAAGGACAGCAATATATTAGTTCATTTCCTGATTTTCATTATCAAAAACAGCTCATGTTAAGTTCCCACATTCATTTCAATCCCGTTTCGGCTACCAGTAGACAGTAATTGTGCTAGAAGACTAGAAAGAGGAGGTAGTTCAAAATATTTGCAACTACCCTATATGTCCAACAATTTGTCATTTACAACTTATTAAAACATTCTATCCTTGTTCAACATACACGGATCAACTCAGACATGAGAGACAGAGATAATGATAACATTATAAAGAACTGAATCGCGTTCGAAATTCTTTTTAACTACCAACGTTTCCGTGGCTTTACAACACACGAGAAAACTGAGAAGTCAGGAAACAGCGATAAAGTAAAATAGTTTTTTTTAATTTTATGAACGTGTTTTTAGAATACAATACGGCTTAATTACCCTATCGATCGAGTGCTAGCGTGCCATTGGCGGTGCGTGCTGGCGTGCTATTGGTCGACCGTTGGTTGCGCGGGCGCTTCAGGCGCGTCTGCCAATGGCCGCGCCGGTGCGTGCGCTTCTGCGGGCTCTGATTGGTGCTCTCTTTTCTGCTCCACAATCCTGAAAAAATAGAGGAGTGATATTAATAGTCCGCTTGACCTAAACCATTTCTTATAATGCTCAATTTCCTACCTTGAAGCGAAATTACGAGGGGTGATCCAAAAGTAATGATAATCAGTTATTTATAGTGCACACAAAAATACAAAAAAATTACAGTCACTTGCTCAATTACCCACTAGTTCAGGAAAAAAAAATCATATAAATAGGCCACGATTCCCGGGAGCTACATTCATTTGAATACGGACTGTCAAGGAGTGAACATCAAAATGGAAAAACACGAAATCAGAGCTGTCATTAAATACCTCTGCTTGAAAAAATGTCTACCAAAGACATACACAGCGACTTGCTGGAAACATTAGGGGACTGTTCTCCTCCATATTCCACAGTTGCACGCTGGGCTAAGGAGTTTAAGCTGGGAAGAACATCGACGGAAGACGGACACCGCGAAGGGCGCCCATCGACGTCCCTCACTGGAGAAAATGTGAAAAAAGTTGAAGAAGTTGTATTGGAAGATCGAAGAGTGACTATCAGGCATGTAGCTGAGGTCACAGGGATCTCATATGGCAGCATTCAAAGAATCCTTGTGAACGAATTGCATATGAGAAAGGTCTCCGCGCGTTGGGTACCGAAAATGTTAAACGACGAGCAAAAGAAGAAACGAGTCGACATGTCAAGAGCAAATCTCGAAAAGTTCCAGGCAGACAAGGATAATTTTTGTCACGTTTTGTGACCATGGACGAAACCTGGATCCACCATTTTGATCCTGAAACAAAACAACAATCGATGACATGGAAACGTTCCGATGAACCGACGCCGAAGAAATTCAAAGTGTCAAGCTCAGCAGGGAAGGTTATGGCGTCTGTTTTTGGGACGCTGAAGGAATAATCATGGTGGACTACTTGGAAAAGGGGCCACTATTACAGGCTCCTACTATGCAGAACAAATAAGAAGATTGCGGGAGGCTATTAAGGAGAAAAGGCGAGGCAAACTGCGGGCTGGAGTGCTGTTCCATCAAGACAACGCACCGGTTCACAAAGCTGCAATTGCCATGGCTGCCATTCAGGAAGCGGGCTTTGAGCTGGTGGAACACCCCCCCTATTCACCAGATCTAGCCCCCAGTGACTTCTATCTCTTTCCACGACTCAAGGAACACCTCTGGGGCAAGAAATTTGACGATGATAGCGACGTGATGGCCGCGGTTGAGGACTTTTTGAGAGTCAAGATAAAGATTTTTTTTCTAAGGGAATTTTAGGTTTAGAAAAGAGATAGACTAAATGTATAGACTTGCTAGGAGACTATGTTGAGAAATAAATTTAGTTTTTGATTTTATTCATTGTGTTTATTATTGATTATCATTACTTTTGGATCACCCCTCGTATAGTTGTAGTGGTAGGATTTTTCGTATTCAGTATATCGCTTCTCTCTAAAGGTACAAGTTCGCACGGAGACCGCGACAGGCACTTGACATTATAGCATTGTATGGGCGCCAGTTCACGCCGAGACCGCGACTCGTGTCTCGGTCTCTTGTCGCGGTCTCGGCACACCCATATAATGCTATAATGTCAAGTGCCTGTCGCGGTCTCCGGTCGTGGTCTCGTATCGCGGTCACCGTTTGAACTTGTACCTTAAACGCTTGTTCGCATTAGGTTAGTATATTAGCCTAGTAGCGAGTAATTTAGTCACTAAATGTGTCTGAACACTGAAAATTTAGTCGAGTAGTTTAGGAAGTGATTTAGTCGAGTCAATCCATTTTGTTCTATTTTCAACGGGCGAGTAGCACCCCCCCACCACGCGTTCGTTGCGAGCGGTGCGCTCATTGGCTCGCCGACTAAACAGGTTCGAACTTGTCGAATTAGAAGAATTTCGAAAAATAACTTCAAACAATTTTCCAAATGCGAAATTGTCTGTGGAATAACTAATTTTATTGATCACACAAATTTCCTCATTCCCCTCTTCTAAAATAGCCATTACGATTCGATAAGATTAGCTTATTCATTCATTTATTTTATTGCGTTGTAGGATCTTCATGTTGCGAAACGCTACTCACTTGTGAACTGTACTAAAGCACGTTGCGAACGATTTTTGAATAGTAGCGAGTATTTTAGCTACTAAATTACTCTCTACTGGACTAATTTACTAGCCAAATGCGAACAAGGGATAGTGAGCAGTGTTGCGAGCGAGAGTGTGTGGGGCGAGTGCTCACCTGTTCTATACTCGTCCCCGATAGCCCGTAAATCAAAAAACAGTCCACGAGGACCAAACACCGAGCGGCACCCGGGCACTGCGCTGTTCTGTTAGACTTTAGACCTTACTTTCAGATACATTTACAAACTACTTTAGTATGAAGGTCAATCGATGAGTCACACGGAACACGTATTCACACGAAGGCGCCCGGGCGTCACTTGGTGCGGTCGGGAGCGGCTGGCTGGTGCTTAAGGCAGTGTTACCGGTAGACGTCGTCCGTGGTCTGCACGGTGCCGCTGGCGAGGTGCAGCCGGCGGCCGCGCGGCGCGGGCGCGGCCGGCGCCCACCACTGCACCACGCGGCCCACCACCGGCACCCGCCGCAGCAGCCCCTCCTGCCAGAGCCGCTCCGCTTGCTCGCGCTCGATGTCCGCAGCCGCCGTTTCGATACCTGAAATCGCAATGATTCAATAAACAAATACATTTTATTGACCAATTTCAAACGTCACACGTTGGCATAATCTAAGGCAACACAGTAACTTTTGTATATGGTACAAAAGTGTTCAACGAGGCTAAACAAACTTTCAAATCATAATAATACACTTGCCCAAAAAAAATATATAAGAACAAAAACGACTTAAATTTATTAAATTCAGAACTCGACCAAGTTTCATAAGAATCTATCACTATTACCACAGAACCCTCACTTAGCGGAAATTGTTATATAAATAGCGACTATTGCTGGGACGCAACAAAGTGCAATTCAGCTCGCATTAGCGCTCAATGCCTATCGCAATTTTTAGACTAAACATTTGCGCTCTCTTCTAACGCGTAACTCTGTCGCTGTCTGGCGCGGAATGATGCGCATCGAAAGGGTTGTCGACATATTATCTAATAAAAAATTAAATTAACCTTTCGTTATGTAGGTAGTCAGCATTGTAACTCAGATTATATATTTTAGTTATTTACTTCGTAACGCGCAAGACAGCTAGAAGAGGCCGTAACATAGGGTCGGACACATTGAAATTAAAACAATAAAAGTATACCTTGACTGTTTTTATTCTACTTGATCGTCTAAATGTTGTTTTATAAATATGTAACATATTTTAATGTACTTACCTACACTAATACATACAACCAGCTTCGATTACAAGCTATTTTCCCGTAATAATGTCCCGTACTTTTTGTAGGGTTAGCAGAAAAATATAAAAAATAATGGTATATTTTGTACAACTAGGAAAAAATGATAATTCTTTGTTTTTTGACTCGTGCATCCATATACAGCACAATATATGGCGACGTCATTTTGCGCGGGAAACGTGCTGCGCGAGCGCTCAGACGTGCGTTCGACAACCGCCTGGCACTTGTTCCGTGCGAGGAACGGTCTAGCTGTAGGCTAAAACCGCGCCACCTTGAGCGAGTGAGGATGCACTGCTATTATCGTCTAAATACATGAAAGCAAATTTTAGAATTTATCCGTTTTGAAGTCGGTTAAAAAGGCGACGTACCTTTCTTGAGCACCTCGGTCATGTCGGTGAGAGCCCTGGAGCTCTCCTCCACCTCCTTGCCCGCGTTCACCACCAGCTCCAGAAGCTCTTCGATGTCGGTGTCGGCTGTCACCATGCCGAACCTGGAACACGGGAACGGCAGTGAGTTTTGCAGTGAGAACTGTTTTTGGCGCGCCATAGACAAAAATCTGTCTGTATCGTGGGCTGTGAATTGAATTCTAGCGTCACGCTTGAGAATGATAAGAAATGTTCGAGTAAACCCGGGACCATGGTCATTGGTCATCAAGAAATGACATCATTTCCCATTGGCTGACGCATTTCTAGATAACCATGGTCATGGCCACGCCCTCCAGATTCACCCGCGCAGTTTCCAAAGTAAGCTATCAAATTCTAAGTCATCAAAAAGTCACTTTAAATTGAATGGATTTTCAAATGATAAATACGTTTTCTAATAATTTCGTACTTTTAAAATGGACTTACCCTTAAAGCTTTGAATGATTATAAAGTATGTTAAACATATATAAATCAAAATTAAAGTTAGTACCAAAGAGTTTACTTATACTACGTATTGTGTTGGAACAAATGCTTTGCACCGAACGAAAGCATGGGTCTGATCGATCTTGTGGAAGTACCATACTTTTGTCGCGAAACATCACTCTGTTGTTATAGCAAGTATGCACGTCATCTGCTTACGATTAGTACAAAGGAACCGTGCGGAAAAACCTGATCTATTTACTTATTATCTATCTAAGGTTGGTACATATTTTAATGTAATACTTAAATACTGTCATTATCTATACTAATATTATAAAGAGGAAAGATTTGTATTTTTGTATGCTACGAATAAACTCAAAAACTACTGGACCGATTTCAAAAATTCTTTTACCAATAGAAAGCTACATTATCACTGAGTAACATAGGCTATGTTTATTACGAAAAAAATGAGATATCCATGGAAATTTTTGCTAAAACCAACGCAAGGTATAAAAACAACAGTCATAAAATGGCTTTCATCGCATACGCTGCGGAAAGCACTAATGATAGACCAAAACAATGTTGTACAATATTATAGAACGTATTAAAATCTACAAAAAACCTCGCGAGACCATATGTCTAACTACAGTAATTACGTCGCTACAGCTACTTTTTTACATTTTAAAAGTAGGTAAAAATGCTATCAAATTCAGACCATGTTATCAACACATGTGTATTAATTCTTATCCAAATAAATTATTTCTTATTCAAGACTCTTTTAATACCTATTGATTACTTTGAATTGAATTAATGAAGTGGGACATTCCATTCAAAAGATATAACGAAATCAAAAATATCAATCCTCTCAAAATGCGGCGCCTCGCGGCGCAACACCGATAGAGGGGACACCGAGGCACGGGGGAGAGGTGTTCGCAGCTATGAAATAGGTAAGTACGAGTAGCCGCGCGCGCGTCTACTAATTCGCGTGGTCGCCTCGCTACGCAGGTAGTGGACGCAAATGATACTAAATATTAAACATTTTTTCGTAACACTTTTTATGTTCCTATCAAAATGCTCTTTTCAGAACTACTTTTGTATAAGTTTATTCTACCTTTACTATTATTGTTCAAGTTTTCTCGCACTTTCTACACCGTATTACATTAAATTTATTCCATTTCTGTTTCCTCACGATGTTTTCTTTCACCGTTTTAAATTGGAGGCATTACGGATATGACTTCGAAAAAACAGTGATGCGCGTGTAATTTGAGCTGGGGGATAGGATACGACATAGGTCATCCCCAAAGGTCCCCTTTATCCTACTTACTAAATTAGAATAAAACAAGCATTAAGGACTACGATGATGAGACGATCAGAAATCTAGCTGTGTCAATAGATTCAATAAGCAGCCCACTAAATATTCCTACTACTGGGACTCGGGGCCCTCTCTCGCAAGGAGAGAGTCAAGTCCATAATCCACCACGCTGGCCCAGTGCGGGTTGGTGGATGACACATGACCTTAAAAGATTCTAAGTACTTGGCGATTTCTTCACGATGTTTTCCTTCGCCGTTTTAAGTTTTGCATATTACTCCGAAAAGACATTGGTGCCTGGTGCTTGTGGGATTTAAAACCGGGGCTCCAGATCGGCCGCCGCCGTTCTCCCGACTAGACCAGCCGTAACTATTCAGTACGTATTTAGAACTAATAGACTTTAGTAGTTACATAAAACATTGCACAACCATAAACTACGTCGTAGGTGGCATTAGCAGATTTTTAACACTAAATTACAACCATTAAATATTTACTGATTTAATTTTTGATTTGATGCGTAAAAGTAAAAAGGGGAATAACAACGACGCCAGACACGCCTAACGTTTTTAGAACTAATGATAATATACCATAACAACTAACGCTACCGTATATAGCATAAACATAACTTAGCATAATGTTTAAAGGCACATATTGAGAGAAGCATAACAATACCTAAACATAACAATTGGTCCTATTATGGTCTATCACTGAAGTTCGACTCCGGGTGAGCTTCCGGAGCCAGAAGCTCTATGTCATTGAGTGTAACCTCTCGCTACGGCGGCGACCTCGCTTGGCTCGCTCCTCTCAGGACCTCCCTTGAGATTCTGGCTCCCGCATTTAATAATAAAGTAAAATAAGCAAAAAAAACATGCGTTTTAAATGATAAACAGATGATTGGGATTGTTTGTTTTGTCTTGGTCGTATGTACTAAAATTTCTAAGTCTAATAATTTTGTTTTATACTTATTTTCCATAATACCCGTGCGAAGCCGGGGCGGGCTGCTAGTATCAAATAATTTAATATAATTGCAGGAATAATTTAATATAAATCGTCATGCCTTTTATCTGTAAGGGTTTATGTGACGTTACCTGACACAGGCGCGGCCGTCGCCCGCCTCGCCGCAGGAGAAGGCCCCGTCCGTTTGCTTGAGAGCCTCCACCAGCTGTCGGTTCAGGGAGTCTAGCTCCTCTTCACTGCCGACCCACCCCGGCGGGACGTAGCGCACTCCACCCAGACCTAGTAGCACGAGAGAAAAAGATATTACTACATTATGGTAATGTTTACGATTACCGCTGAGGCCCGAGCCATTAGGCGAGGGTATTAAGAGAGCCGAGGACGGTTAGCATCAGTACATACAACGTTTTTAAACACACTTGTGAAGAAAATCATAATAAAACATGTGTGCTTAAGACCGCACTGCAGACGTGAAAACTAAAATAAGAAATTAGTATTAAAAACGATAGTATTTTTAAGTCATTCTTAAAAAAAAACGATTACGTATAAATTGAATACGGTAAACACAGTGACTCGATAGTGACAGATGCGGCAAAAGGAATCAACAAGAATAAATTTAAAATAAAACCAGCCAAGTGCGAGTGGGTCACACGCACAAAGGGTTCCGTACCGAGGTTCCGAGAGAATGTAGTAGTCTTAACTCTATACTGACCTGCCCAGCCCGGCACTTTCACCAGTCGTAATGTACTCTCTGCCGCCACTCCCTCACGGAACGGTTCTCTGTAATGTAAAAAAAACAAGGTATCACTCAAAATGTATGATATAATCACGTCAGCGGTTTCACCCGCGTTTAGTTTCAGTTCCTACAATTTTCTTGTGATAAAAAGTTCCTTGTGTTATTCCAGACTCCAATCTATGTAATAAATTTCAACCCAATTTAAGGGGTTTAGACGCGATGGAGAAACATCCTAATAGGCCGCCACCACAAAGTGGCGAAATACATTTTATTTTTGACGTGACAACGTCTCGTAAAACGATGAACGCCGGCTGAATGCACGAAAGTGTCCCGTTATGTCCCGTTACGCTTGTGACGCATCTAACGTTTTGTTACGACGTTGTCACGTTAAACTACCGTCCGTAAACCAACCGATTTTACAGACAACCAATTTTTTCACTATTCCCTCAATATGGGTATTAAATGACTTGAAGGGCTTGACTAGTAGAATGTTGTACAGATTACAAATCCGAGGTAGTCGAGGGTAAATCAAACATTTTAATTTTGGTCTTGTTGTATCGATAATAAGTATATTAACCTCGCCATCTCGTATCATCATGCTAAGTAATGACGCTAGGTAATATTTTAAATTAGTCTGCATATAATTTAGGTTATTTCTAGAAGAACGCTGCGTTTTGGGATAAGAATATTTGATGTAAATGCATCCGGTCCCACCCTGAGTGGCCTGTCTGAATGTCTGAGTGGATTTTTCCCAAAGAGTATATATAATATAGAGTTAGAATAAACGCTTTACACCGAAAGCACGGGTCTGATCGCTCTTGTCTTGTCGCTCTTGTGGAAGTTCGTACGTTTGTCGCGGCACATCACTATCTCGCTATAGATATAATACACCTCATCTGCTTACGATTGGTACAAATGAACTGTGTGGAAAAACCTGATCTATATACTTATTCTTTATCTAAGGTTTATCCCGATTGTTACAATCTTGGTGTCTTAGAGAGTGAATCGGTTTCTTCTAGGTAAACACGCTACATCGTAGACCGCATCGTCGTTTAACATCAGGTGATATGACGATCAAATTTAAACTTATAAAAGTTTTGAGAAACCGGTCGATCCGCAAGCGGAGCGCCCCGCCGTGAGACTCCGTCTGTCAGTACCTGAGCTCCACCGTGGCGTGCAGCACGTGGAGCTGCGCGTCGAGCACGGCCCGCAGCGCGTCCCCGGGGAGCAGCTCGCTGCCGGCGGGCGCTCCGCCCTCCAGCGGGCAGTACCGGAGCACCACGCCGTGAGATTCCGTCTCGCACACTTCTATGCTGATCTGGGAACGAATGCGTTCATCTTAGTTTTTAAATGCCCAATTAAATATGAATGAGGCGTTTATAAAATATATAATAGTATATTATGATAACATGTGTTTAATGTTGGTGATTACCGCTCTGAAGTGTCATTGAGACCCGAGCCGATTGTATGTGAAGAAAATACTAATAATAAATCATTAGGAATGATCTATTTAGTTATGAAATTGGGAAAAAAAATAACAAGCAATATGTACATTAACACATTTTCCCACTTTGGAAGTCTCTCGCGCAAACTATTCAGTTTATAAAAAAATATGTTAGAAACCTCAATATCATTTTTGAAGACCTATCCACAAATATCCCACACGTATGGTTTTGATGGAAACAAAATTTTTGAGGTCCAGTTCTAAGTATAGGACACCCCCAAATTTTTTTGTTTTTTTTTTTCGATTTTTTGTATGAAAATCTTAATGCGGTTCACAGAATACATCTACTTACCAAGTTTCAATATTATAAGTTCTTAGTTTCGGTAAAAGTGGCTGTGACATAGGACGGCCAGACAGATAGACATGACGAAAGGGTCCCATGCATTTGGCTACGGAACCCTAAAAATGGATCTTCCAAATGTATGTACGCTCATAACTTTTGAACGACTGCACCGAATTGGATGATTCTTTGTTTTAGTGTTCCTAATTATCACACAAGAATTTGGACGATAGTGAAAGTATAGATTCTATCCATCATCGTCATTCGTCTACCCTTATCCCACTTCATGTGGGTTCGGTACAACATGTACATTTCCCCCATTCATCAAATCAGAGCTTACTCCTTTCCTATTCATGTCGTCTTTCACATATAAAGTACAGAGGTACATATAGTATAGAGGTACATATAGTACAGAGGTACATATAGTACAGAGGTACATATAGTACAGAGGTACATATAGTACAGAGGTACATATAGTACAGAGGTACATATAGTACAGAGGTACATATAGTACAGAGGTACATATAGTACAGAGATAGATTCTATGCAGATTGAAAATAATTGGTGAGTGTGGCTCACCATGTCAGCTTCCCTCTGCAGCACTTGCCCCAGCCAGGAGTTGAGCTTGTCGTAGTACGGCGGGGGCTTCTCCGCGTCGGCCGGACAGAACTGGAAGGTAACGCACGCCGACGCTTGCGATACGGCTTCCTGGGGGAAACACCATCGTTATAAATATATAAATAAACTTTATTTGGTATACAAATTACATCATTACAGTATAAGTGAACCCATTGGCTCCGAACTTGTATCACACTGTGTTTCGATAGCCAATGGCCTCTCCCATGAATAGATGTTCTTATTCTTATATCTACATAATGTTTTCCATATTTAAGGGTGTGTGTGTGTGTATGAGAGGATGTGTGAGTGGCAGAGCGTGTGTATATATGTGTGTGTATGCGTGCGTACTCAGATGTACAAAAACAACAAAATATGTACGTATATGTATATTACATCTAAATAGTTATTTATTATCTATATTAACAATTTCGTCAAGGTACGGTAGACTTGATCAAAACCTTATATGAATAACAAAACAAAAAAATATTGATTTTGAGTTGACAACATATGTCTACAAAATTCGGATTATAGAGAATTTCGTTAAATTTTGATGGCACTGACAAACAAACTGCTGTCGTCATCTTTGGTGTGAAGCACGTTTCGTTCCATCAATCAACACATTGCGTGCGTCCGTCGCGCCAGTAAAGTATCCATCACAAAAAAACTGTGACTTATGTGACTACGTAAAACGAAACGTCTTGCCGCCGGACCGGAATTTTATTAGTAGGTACTTAAAGCACCCCTGCGAAGCCGGGGCGGCTCGCTAGTATATATATATAATGCATAACACTTACAGCTATATCTAACGTTGCAGGTTCATCGCCGCCTGGCTTTTCACTCTGAAAACATGAGATGTGTTATTTACATAAATTATGTTTCATTACATAAGACAGGATAACTATTATTTAATTTATATCATCATAGTCTGTGCATCCGTTAATTAAATATCAGGTAAAAGTCAGTCTACCATAAAATATTTTTTTTTTATAAATATTGGTGGACAATTCACACACAACACCATCTAAGCAATCTGACCCCAAACTAAGCAAAGCTTGTGTGATGGCAGCCAGATAGCTGATATAATACTTATATAGTTTTAAATACATACTTATTATACATAGAAACACCCAGACACAGTGCAAACATTTGAATTCATCACACAAATATTTGCACTGGGTGGGGGATCGAACCCACGACCCTCGGCTTCGCAGGCAGAGCTACTACCAACTAAGCCACTAGGCCAGTCAAATTACACGGCACACGCTGCAAATTGAGACACCAGCTGAATTTCGAAGCGCCTGCCATTCCGACAGCAGTATAGCACACACGGCGGCCCTGACAGTGTGATAAGCTAGGGCAGTAGGTATACTTACAAGTAGGCAAAGGTAACTCACTACAAACACTACAGCTGTGGCTTAAATATTCTTTAAATAAAAATACCATCTGTCTAATGGTACAAGTTTGCCCGGAGACCGCGACAGGCACTTGACACTATGGTCGCGGTCTCGTGTCGCGGTCTCCGGGCGAACCGCTACCTTTAAAAAGACATTTTTTTTAAATTTTACTCTTAGTGAGAACTTTTTTGATTCATTGATTGTCGAATAGTCTGTGTAATATATTGCTACAAAAACCTGCAGACCGTTCCTGAGTTATATCTGAGCCGTGGTGGCTCAACAAGTCATAATTTTATGAACTGTTTCTTTCTTTGAACCCGCTCAGATCTGAGGTACACACGTCGTCTTCTAGTCTACCCACGTCCACAGCGGGAGCGCGGACAGGGCGCCTACGCGACTTGCCGTCTGAACGTATATTTTTACAGGGTTATTGGTGACCAGCCTGCATCCTTTTAAGGGGATGTTAGGTTTATTAAATACGACAACTCTTGTTCTAAAGTTTATAAAAAATCGTAAATTTTTTACCCAAAGCAAAATAAAAATAAAGTGAATTAGCTAAAAGCATCGAAATCTTCGTAACAATTTGTAATAAGAGTACGCGCTCTTTAACGCTCGACAAATGATGTGCCGAAGTAACTAAAAACTAAACAGCCGCTAAACAGTGCTAGAGAGGACAACAAACACTAATTTGTTTTGGGATTTGTATTGAGTTTTAACAAGTTGTTTGTTTAAATATATAAATATAACATACCCATCCGGGTAATGACCAAAAACCCTGTATGTTATGTGATGTACTCACGAGCATCTTCAGTCCCGCGGCGGCGATGGTCGCGTGCGCACGTCTCGCGGAGCGGAAGGCCGCGGTGAGGCGCTGCGACAGGCGGCGCGCGCCGGCCGCGCGCAGGCACGTCCACAGCGGCAGCGCGGGCAGGCGCGCGCCGCCGCCCGCCAGGCCCGCCAGCGCTGCCAGGGCGCCTTCGCGACTCGCCGTCTACGAATTATTTTTATTTTTATAGGTTTACATTTGACCGCCATCTCGCCTGATGTTATGCGACGATGCGGTGTACGATGGAGCGTGTTTACCTAGAAGAAACCGATTCACTCTCGATTTGAAGACAATATGATTATTATCAAGAGCCTGAAATGTCCCAATGCCGGAGAAAGGCCTCCCTACCCTCTATCCACGTGTCTCTATCTTGAGCCAGTATATATCGATTGAGATGTTTGTCGAGGTCATCCCGCCGTCGCTTAGATGGTCTACCGCAATGTGTTTTGCTGCCTGGATTCCACTGTGCAGATCTTGGCCCAATGATCATCTGATATGAGGCACTCGAGTCCAGACCAATTCCACTTCAATCTGGCAGTCTTTTGGGTCACATCGGCTATTTGAGTCTTGGAATATGGTGTTTCTTATGCAGTCAGTTATTAGCTTTACGTTTAGAATACTGCGTTCCATAGCCCTTTGGCAGATTGCAAGATCGGACATCTGCCTTTTAGTCAAGGACCTTTAAGGTACAAGAACAAAATTAAAAATTTTGATTAACCCCCGACTACCTTAGATTTGATATCTGTACAACATTCTACTAGTCAAGCCCTTTCATTTGATACCCATATTAAGGGAATTGTGAAAAAGGAAATGTAATTCGCCATTTTGTGGTAGCGGCCATCTTGGATTTGAAATTTGTCATAGTGCAAAGTATTCTACTAATCAAGCCCTTTCATTTGATACCCATATTGAGGTAGTAGTGAAAAATATTATATAATTCGCCATTTTGTGGTGGCGGCCATCTTGAATTTGAAATTTGTTATAGCGCTTAGTACTCTACTAGTCAAGCCCTTTCATTTGATACCCATATTGAGGTAGGTTGTGAAGAAATATTTTGTCCGCCATTTTGTGGAGGCGGCCATTTTGAATCGATATTAACCAAACATAGCTAAGAACACCCGCACGGATATTAACTTTCAAATAAAAAAAAACCGCATCGAAATCGGCCCATCCGTTTGAGCTCTACGGTGCCACAGACAGACACACACACAGACAGACAGACAGACAGACAGACAGACCGACAGACAGACAGACAGACAGACATCGACGTCAAACTTATAACACCCCTTTTTTTTGTCGGGGGTTAAAAATGAGAGGGAAGTATATGTTGGACTCTGGGTATTCTCTCACAACGACGCTCGCCAAGTTTCGTTCGAACGATACTTATTTATCAATTTATCATGCAATATACTTATATGAGTTACTTCACGATGTTATCTTTGCCGTTAATCCCAATGGGAATGACAGTACATTTGTACTTGGTACATAAAACTCACAACCTACATTTATGAAAGTATAAGAATTATACACATTCATGAAGGAATGAAAAGATATTTATTATAACTTACCGTATTGACTTTGGACTGGTCATTTGCTGTTGTAATTGGTTCGGGGATTTTGTAAAACGTCTGAAATGGCTGCTAAGGAAATACTATTTATTTTTTTGGCACTTTAGAGAAAAATGACATGAGTAAATTTGTATGATGCCCGCGCACGAGAAACTGACAATCTGAAGTAAGTCAACAATTTAGTGAATATTTTAACAAACTTTAATGTACTATTTATTCTATGGTTGAAATTTAACTTCTTAGCATAAAGAATAAAGAGATGAAGCATTAACGTCTGTCAATAAGTACACAATTATTTTATTAAAGAAAAAGCTAGTTCTTTATATATTATACATTAAACTTTAGAACAATCAGTTGGATTTGCAAAATTTCTCATGCATCTGAGAGCCCAGTTCACGGGAAATGATTAAAATATTAGGTGAAAAGGCAGGCTGTAGTTAGTTATTAATATTTGAAAAGGATACGACCGCCGGCAGGCCTGGCACGCCGAACCACGGGCCCGGCGTTATCGTGACCGAGTCTGCTATGCTGAAGCTCTGGAAGTAACAAAGACAATAAACTTAGCAAATCAAACTGACATTACGAAGGTAAGCGCTCTTCAGCACCCAGTCGTAGCCGAAGTTTCATAAATGTGACTTAATAGTAGACCCCTGTAGAAAACCGCGTGATATGGGGCTGAGTTTATCCGTCCCGACGTGATTGAGAAACAAACATCAAAACTTACGCATCCTACTAATATTACAAATTCTGAATAAAATCAAAACCTACGTCAAACTCCGGCCCCGAGTCACGCTCCCAAACTACTAACATTTTCGTGTTCACAGTTTGGGAGCACGCTTCCCGCCCCGCACGATTGCCTGTTTAGACGTCTTCGTCGAACGGCTGTATGATTTATTTAAAAACAGTGATATTAGTATGTATTACCTGGTCTCTGTTGATACCGGCTGGCAGCGCAAGCGCACGCCCCACAGATGTAACTAGAGGCTTATCCCTACATTTGCAGATGGCCATCAAGGACAGAAATGCAGTCGCGGTGGAGGCACTGAGCCGGGAGGAGGCGACTTAGAAATTAAAAGAACGGTAGAATCAGAATCAAAATGTTTCCTACTATTTCCTTTTCTCTTAGTACAAGCTACATATAAAAAAAAAGAAAACAAATGACACGGCTCACGGACCCCGGAGTCTGTGGAGTTACTAAATTTAAATTAAAAAAAATCGCAGTCATTGAGGCTGCCGATAGAAGTGAAAACTTATAACTCAGAATTAGACAGCTCACACTCGAAACTCACGGGTGGAACCGGAGGGCGTTGCCAATGGCCATGGTCCCGAGTTTACCCGAAGATTTCTTTCATTTACGAACGTCACGCTCGAGGTCAATTCACAGCCCACGA
This sequence comes from Ectropis grisescens, assembly GCA_017562165.1. NCBI lineage: Eukaryota > Metazoa > Arthropoda > Insecta > Lepidoptera > Geometridae > Ectropis > Ectropis grisescens. The sequence goes on from CM029783.1 coordinate 22,914,523, forward strand.
AAAATCAGTCTGTGGTGTGCCAAAAAAGTTTTCACTTCAAAATAAATAAATAGATTACGTGGTAACGAAACGTAATCAAATACAAATACTTTATTTATCAAAATTACGCCTACGTACAAAAGTTGCTAGTGAGCCCCAAACTAAGCCTAAGCTTGTGTCTTGGGACTCGCGAGTTAGGTCTAAACTAAACAGAACAATAATATTAAAAAAAATGCCTTAACAAAACTTACATACTCGTAGCAATACAACAACAATACAAAATATATTAGCGAAACAAGTCGTCTGCCGAGAACAAGTAAACTGAGTTGGGTGATCCATCAAAAACGAAGGATCCAAAGTATCGAGACAATCCAGACGGTTGAGTAAAACACAAATTAATATTATAACTTATGGTAGATAAAAATCAAATCACTGAAAGCATTTGTCAGTACGACACTGAAATAGTTAATAGTGAATGTAAAATGTATACAAAGTAATTAATCTTGATGATCGTGGTGCGAATGAATGGCAAGCTGTACAAATGATTGCATTGCCATCGTTCCTTGATAATTGTGCAAAGTTTCAAATCAATTCGTAGTCTAGAAAGTGGTGAAAACCTTATTCAAAGATTCCGTTACGCAGATACATAGATACATACACTCCGCGAGGCATAAGCTGAGCTTTGCATTTGTGTGAGTGTACATGGATTTGCATTGGGCGGGGGGTTGATCAACCAAACACTAGTTTGGTTGATGAACCCCCTATTCTCAGCATCTGTCCGATGCTGAGTTTGGCAAACGGTTTAGGGAGTAGCGCAGGTCGCACAGATCCCCTAAACAAGGCCAGTGGACTATCCTTCACGAGGTTGCCGCCTGTTACTAGACCAATTACCCTCTGTAATTGGTATAACTGAAACCTCTGGCCGTACCAAAACTTCCCTATCCTATCCCAACTCCCATACCCTACCCCAACTCCCACACCCTATACCAACTCCCATACCCTATCCCAAACTCCATCCATCCCTTTCCCGCAGTGCCGAACCGTGGCGGCCAAAAACCACAACCCGAGCCCACAAGGCTCTGGGGCCCCTAAATACCCCCTAAAGATCGTACCACACCTACCAAGGGCGGGTAGTGTGAGTATTACCACCAGCCCAACACATCCAACATGTCGGCACAGTTAAACAGAGAACTACCCCAGGAGGGTACCACTAGTCACACTAGTGGAGAATCCCTCACCGAGCCTAGCTCGGTCTGCCCCTCGTATTCTGGGAGGGGCAAATTGTGCGCCACACCGGGCCTCCTAAAGGCCAACACACAACACGAAACACACACACACCCTCAAACCATCACACAACCTCAAACAATCACACACCCTCACACACACACACACCCTCACAAACACACACACAAAAAATCGAAGGCTGTCGCCCCAAAAGGTGACGCCCGACGTCCGGCTGTCGCCCCCAAAGGTGACGCCCATCGCTCGGCTGTTGCCTGGAAGGGCAACGCCAGACATCTGGCTGGTGCCCCTAAAGGTGACGCTGAGCGACAGGCTGTCGCCCTCAAGGGTGACGCTGGAAAATCATCACCTGCGGTTGAGGGGAAACCTGAAACCGCAGTGACCACAACACCACAGGGTAGTGGAGGCCCGTCAAAAGGAAACCGGAGGACGGGAACTCCAACGAACCCTGCCCATCAAGCCAGCCGTCTGGATCTCAGCACCTAGGTGTTGATGAATCCTGGACGCTGGTTAAGCACAACAAGAGCAGGAAAAGAAGAAGTCGTCACAAAAACAAGCTAGTGACGACAGAACCAGCTCTACTTCGGGACGTAAGGCGAAGCCTGGCTCCAAACGTCGGAGGAAAGGACGAGCCAAACGCGCCATTCAAAACGCTTCCTGGGCCACACCGATGTCGCTGGCCCGTCTGACCGGCCTCAACGGGAGGGGCGGAGAAATCTGCCCAACCACCCCAGCAGGGCGTCAGGGCGGACGGGACCGGAGACGACGAGCGGAACCCTAAAGGGAAGGGACCAGCGCCTAGGGCGTCTAAAGGCCGAGGCCGGAGGAGACCCTCCTCAGTCCACGTCCAAAAGACGAAGTCTGGGCCCACACCAACGAGGCAGAAGCCTGGTTACGTTGACGTGGCAAAGGAGATCTCGTAGTAGCCGTCACGACGGCAGTGACGAGACGCCTTAGCCACGCAGACGCCAACTCGGTACTGGCAGGCCTTCAGGACCAGATTGTAAAACTATCGCTCTCTGTGTCCGAAGCAACGCCGTTTGGACCGGTTTTCCGAGGCAAACCCATCGTAGCCGATGGGGTTGTCAAGCTATGGTGCGAAAACCTCCAAACGCTGAGTTGGCTAAAGTCAGCCATTGAATGTGTGCCTGCCATCAGGTGAGAAGCTCACCGTGATAAGGCAGGTGGACATACCAAGAGAATCATCTGCGGACTGGTCGTACCGGGGTCGTGGCCGAAGCCAAGCGTAATAGCTTGCCTGCTAAAGCTACAGAACCCCTGGGCCCAAGTAGACCAGTGGACTCTGCTGAGGGTTGACGCAACCGAAAAAGACACTTTTGTGTCCTCAGCATACCAGAGGGTGTCGCCAAGGACATAGTGTCCAGAGACCGGAGACTGGGCTTTAGCCTAGGGCTCCGCGTACGTCAAGTTTCGGGGCCCTAGGGGAAGTTCATCACTGAACTACCCAACCTAGTGGCTGAGTCTGTGACCGCTCCCGGCCCCCGCAAGGGACTGGAGAGGACATGGACACTACTCCGGCGCCACCAGCCTCCTCTGATATCGCTCTCAGGAGTGACGACGAGTTGGTAGTGGTGCCTCCTCTGTCAGTGCCTGTGCCCACTGAGACCGAGTCGAAGGAGAAATCCGACGATGAGGACGATGAGGGCTGGGCCAAGAGGATGAGTAGGCTGGAGCTTGAGGTGGAGGGCACTCTGTCCGATGGCGACGGGACCCCTTCAGCCAGGACCCTTAAAGTCCTGCAAGTCAACCTCCAACACAGTCGCACAGCAACGGCTCAATTGCGCAAATGGTTGGAGGTGAACACCGGGGCCATCGCCCTGATCCAGGAGCCGTGGATCAGGGGGGGGAAGATATGCGGCCTCAACAACACCGGAGGTAAGATACTCGCTTATAGTGGACCACAAGCACCAAGAGCCTGTATCTTAATTCCAAATAACATTTCTGTATACGCTAACTGAGTTCTGTTCCAGGGATCTGGTAACCGTCAGTATCCTGCAGGCTCAGGGCTCGAGCCTCCCGAACCTGGTGATGGCCTCTGCCTACATGGCAGATGACGAGACGGCGCCACCACCAGAGGTATCAAGACTGGTCGAGCACTGCGAGCGCCAAGCCCAGGAGCTGATCATCGCAGCAGACTCCAACGCACATCATCCAGCGTGGGGTATGAAGGCAAGCAACAAGAGAGGTGATGATCTGATTACCTATCTCTTTTCTACCAAGCTAGCTATTATTAATAGAGGCTCTAAACCAACATTCGTCACTAGACGTAGTAGAACGATCATCGACGTGACACTTGCAACGGAGGGAGCGGCGGAACTTATCCAGGACTGGCACGTGTCGGACGAGGCATCTTGTTCCGACCACAGATGGATCCGCTTCGACCTACAGGCATGTACGATGATTCCTGAGCCAACCAGGAACCCGAGGAAGACTAACAGGGCCACTTTTGCCAAAACAGTGCAAGGTAAGCTAAGTGGCACCCAGTTGTCGGCTCGGCTCCAGACTAGGCCAGGCAACCAACAAGACATCGAAACACAGGTAAACCTATTCACTGACATAGTTATAGGAAGTTACCACATCGTGTCCTCTAACCTCAACCGCCAGGAACAGTAACAGAGACAGTTCATGGTGGGGTCCCGAGCTCGAAAGAATCAGGAAAAGGTTGGGCGACTCCTAAACAGGGCCATGAACACCAGTGAGGACCAGGACTGGGACAACTACAAAGAGGCCAAAGCACAATACAAGAAACGACTACGCTACAGAAGTTCGTCATCCTGGCGCGGATTCTGTAGCAACATCAAATCCTGCAATGAGGCAGCACGGGTAAGGAGGATCCTATCCGCAGGGCACAACAAAACATTGGGTCCCTATGCAGGAACGACGGCACATATACTGTCTCTCTAGATGAGACGTATGAGGTACTACTCCAAACACACTTCCCAGGTTGTCAGCTCACCCAGAGCATAAACTGGGAGGCGGACAGCTATTCGCCCTCAGAAAATGACTGGCAGACCGCCCAGAAAGTAGTAACGTATGAAAAAAACTCTCTGGGCCATCAACAGCTTCCAACCATTTAAGGCGGCCGGACCGGACGGCATTTTCCCCATATGCTGCAGTGGGGGTGCTGAGCTCGCGGAATCTGTAACAACAATCCTACGAGCGTGTCTGGCCTTCCAATACATCCCCTTAAGTGGCGGGAAGCTAATGTCATCTTCATTCCCAAACCAGGTAAGAGTGACTACACAAACGCTAGGTCCTATAGGCCTATCAGCCTCACCTCCTTCATGCTGAAGACGCTGGAAAGGCTATGCGATAGGCATATTAGAGACACAACGCTCTTATTGACTCCACTGCACAGGAATCAACATGCCTACAGTGCGGGTAAATCAACTGAATCAGCACTTCATGCTATCGTAAGTGAAATTGAGGCAGCCATCCAATCCAAATCTGTATGTCTGGGCGCCTTCATAGACATTGAGGGAGCCTTCGACAAGACAAAGTTCTCTAGCATTAAATCAGCTCTGAACAAACATGGAGTGGACGCCTTACTATCAGGTTGGATAGTAAAAATGTTGAGTCATCGCATCGTACGACCACCAGGTAATGCAACCAAAATAGCATTAGTTGCGAAGGGATGCCCCAAGGGGAGTCCTCTCGCCCTTGCTATGGAATATGGTGGTTAACTGTTTAATCGAGGTATTGAACGCGCAGCGCTTCTACACGATAGGCTACGCCGACGATATAGCAATACTTATAACTAGTATCCACGCCAGCACCGCTTGTGACCTGATGCACGCGGCTCTAAGACTAGTAGAGAGATGGTGTACGGACTACGATTTAACAGTGAACCCGTCAAAGACGGAACTGGTCATGTTCACACTCAAACGCTCTCTGGGCTTGTACACACTACCAGGTCTGTATGGCGTGACGCTACAGCTGTCTGACGAGGTAAAGTATCTAGGGATGATCCTCGACAGCAAACTGAACTGGAACAAGCACTTAGAGAACAAGATCAACAAGGCCTGTATCACCTTCTATCAATGTCGTAGAATGATAGGTAAGACATGGGGACTTAACCCAAAGGTCACCCTATGGCTTTATACCACAGTGATCAGGCCAATAATCACCTACGGGGCTCTGGTCTGGTGGACCAGGACGACACTGGCTACAACCATCGCGAAGCTGCAACAATTCAGAGGTTGGCATGTCTGGCGACTACCAGCGGTATGTGCACTACACCAACGGCAGCCCTGGAGATAATGCTGGATCTGCCTCCTCTCCATTCACACGTGCAGCAGGAGGCGGCGATGTCTGCAATAAGACTACGGACTCTCGGTCTCTGGCATGACACAGGTATTCCTCACACGCGGGTCCTTCAAGACAATCTGAAGCATCAACCCATGCTGCTGGCGATAAGTGATAGAATACCCAAACAGTATGTATTTGATAAGAATACAAAATTCAACTCGAGGAGCCTCCTCCGGGGATCATAGCTCCACCGAGTTGATGGTCTTCACCGATGGTTCGAGAACCAACGAGGGCGTTGGATCCGGCACCTTCTCGGAAGACTTGAATATCAGGTACCACACATCTCTCGGGGCCCACAACTCCGTCTTTCAGGCAGAATGCGTGGGCATCACGAGGGCTGCTACCATAATCACCGACAGGAGGGTGCAGGGTTATAACATCCGCATACTCTCTGACAGCGCGGCGGTCCTACATGCCCTAAAGAGCAACACCATCGCTTCGGGACTAGTCCTTGAATGCCACAAGTCTCTGACGGAGGTTTGTGAACACAATCAAATCGTTCTCCAATGGATTAAAGGCCATAGCGGATCGAGAGGTAACGACGCGGCGGACGAACTGGCGAGGAGGGCATCAGCGGAACAGGTTCAGGGCCTGAACCGATTGTCCCGCTCCCACTGTCGCAGGTACGGAAATGGCTGCGAGAGAGGTCACTGAAAGAGCATAACGACAACTGGACCAAGAGGTCGGACTGTAGTCAGTCCAGAGCGGCACTGGGGGGGCCGTAACTCACGGTACACCCGGCAGCTGCTAAGCCTGAATCGTCAACAGTTGCGACTGGTCACGGGCGCACTGACAGGTCACGGTTTGTACAATAAACACCTATTCAGACTAGGTATTACCGACAGTCCTCTTTGCAGAGCTTGCCTTGAGGCTGAAGAAACGGCCGCTCATGTGCTCATGGAGTGCACAGGAGTGGCGGCGCATCGAGCGAAGTTCCTGGGCACACCGGGGACGCTCCGTGAAGCATGCGGCAACGTTAAGAAGCTGCTGGGCTTTCTGTTGGAGTTGGGTTGGCGGGAGTGAAGCCCACTTCCCCACACGCAAAACAGGCGCACCAAGACGTCGAGTTGCGGAAACAGCCCGCCCACAAAGCCTGAGCGGAGCGCTACTATGTGTACATGGATAGTGTAGGTGTGACAACCGGCCTTAGGCGCGGCGCCATTCTGTCTCGCCGCGCTCCTGCCTGATTGGTGATCACTCACACTAATGCAAAGCTCAGCCTATACCTCGCGGACAAAATTTCAAGCTCCTGCCTGATTGGTGATCACTCACACTAATGCAAAGCTCAGCTTATACCTCGCGGAGTGTACCAAGCTAATAAAAGCGTGTTAAAATAGGGGTGTATTACCTGGTTCTTATTAGCAGCGCCTGGTAACGCGAGCGCATGCCCCCGCAGATGCAGGTAGAGGCCGTGGGTGGCGCACGCGGCGGCGAGGGACGGTATGTGGGACCCGCAGCCCAGCGGCGGGACTCCCGCCTCGCCCAGAACGAGCAGAGGCGCGCGACCCGACGACACGTCCTCTGCGATCAGCTTGGTGAGCGCTTCCGTGTCCATGCCGCGACCTGAACGGTTATAAGACGAAATCGGGATGACGACATTGTTAAAAATATACCATTCTAATTAGTTGGAAAAATATATACCATTAGCCGCTTGACACACTTAATCACACAAAATCCGACACGAGTGTCAAAATTGTTAGTTTACATTTCAAACACATTAATTTAAACAAACGATACCGCCAGAAGCGTCTTGAAACGCTCTTGAGAATAATGGGCTTAAGCAGGTACAAATAATGCGGCACTTCATATGCCGAAGCGTAAACAAACGCACTTAGGTAATCTGACACCCGTTTTCCCGCCAAAATTGTAAATGTGAGTCGCCGAAAGTGACGCCATCGGTTAGTGGGAAAAATATTTGTTGTTTTATCAGATTATCAAAAATTTACAAATATATTTCTTTCTCCTTGTTCCCTGAAAGATAAATCTAGAAGTTTTCAAGGTCAGAGTGAATAGGTACTTTCTAGGTCAGCTTTGACCGCACTGTCGCTTACCGTCAGGCGAGTTTGGTGGTCAAACGTGGACCTATACGCGGAGTGTGCGAACTTCCGGAGTGTGGGGTTGTGACGTCTATCGTAAAAATCGTACCGTAACGTGACGTCAGTCGAAACTTCTAAGCTCTGTATCTTCGTCATGTTTTGTTCGTGTTTGTACGATATTTTTTAATAATCTAATTGACGGACTAATTAGTTTTTTTTTAAATCGTCTCTCCTATTTACGTAACATAAATTTGGCAGCCATCGAGCAACTCGATCTTCCGCGTAAGCACGGAAGGGAGTAGCCTTAGCTAAAAACCATTGTTCAAAACTTTCTGTAATTTCTTGCGGGAGGGGAAGTTGCACACTAACGCAAAGCCGCACTATTATATACAAAACATACCTGTACAGATCCATTGCCGATCATACTCACACAGCCAAGTCACTAACACATAAAAAATAAAGCACCATTCACAAATCTAGCCCCGCCCTCACCCCACAGTATATTAATAAACTCCATGGTCCACGCGGACTTGTATTTTGACACAAGGGAAACGCTGTGTATGCCTATTCCCTTCCGTGTTGCTCGCTGTTGGCAGCCTAAGCCGAGACCGTCCGTACCGTCTGAGATGGCTTTGTTAATCACTGACGCGGTTAGTACTTGTTGAGTACTTACGTTAAGATTATGTAAGTAGGGCGCTGCGCCTTCTACGACAGACCAACGTTTGGTAGGCAGTAGAGGCCACTTCAGACTAACTGCTACAGGACCCTTAAGTTAATTGAATGTTTATAAGTTTCAGCTGGTCCAGTCGAGAGAACGTGTATCCACGTAGGCGAGCAGCAGGCCCAGTTGTTAGCACAGGTGTTGCACCACGTTGAGCGGGCTCGCCCCCCGGCTGCATATGAGTGTATCCACCTGAGGAGCGCACGGGCACGGGGCGCACGCAGGCGAGCGGCAGGCCCAGCTGTCGGCACAGGTGCTGCACCACGTTGAGAGGGCTCGCCCCCTGCTGTATATGAGTGTATTCACCTGAGGGGCGCACGGGCACGGGACGCACGCAGGCGAGCGGCAGGCCCAGTTGTCGGCATAGGTGCTGCACCACGTTGAGCGGGCTCGCCACGCAGCTGTATATGCACGGGAGACGGTTCAGGAACGCCAGCGCTAGAACAAGGAACACCATGATTTGGAGATCTGCTTGTTTATATACTCAGGCTATTTAGATACAAAATTAAAAAAAACCCTAGATATTTTGTATTCGTGGTCCAGAATTTAAAATGTGTCATTATAGAGGTAGTATTCTACAGTGAAGCCCTCTTTCATTTGATACCCATGTTGAGGGAGTTGTAAAACAATATATAAAGTGTTGTTTTGGACATCTTGGAATAATTTTCATTAAACATAGCTCACACTCTCACTATTGTATGCATTGAATCGAAGTCCAAATTGAATCGCTGACACGACAAGAAGAAGACACACTCACTCTCAACTAACTCGGCTTTCAAACAACATTAAAATATGTTCATCCATTCAGGAGCTACAAACTACATTGCCACAAATTGACACACACACACAAATGCGCATACGCACGCACACTCACACAGGTCAAACTTACAAGTTTTATACACAGTTGTTTAACACTAACTAAAAGATTCTATCTTGTGGCTGCGATGTCTGTCGCATCGACTCCATTCTTTCTTAATTAATTAAGAGTGATGTATCATAAACTGCATTGTCGCTTTAAGTTGGGGTGGGTTGGGTCTAGCGTAAGCTAATCTACACTAATATTATAAAGAATATTTATATTATATTATAATGAAGAGTTTGTTTGTTTGTTTGAATGCTAGAATCTCGGGAAGTACCGGTCCGAAATGAATGATTCTTTTTCTATTAGATAGTCCATTTATCGAGGAAGGCTATAGGCTATAGAACATAACCCTACTATCAATAGAAGCGGAGCATGAATCAAGAATGTAACAAAAACGGGGGAAAAATATTTCTTTTTGAGTTTTCGTAGCGTGATTTGAAATGACAGCATGGGTCTAAGATTACGTCAACTTCAATTTTTTATTTTGGCTTCCATTCGGTAATGTCACCGTAATTTCGCCAATGTCCAAGATTGGGTTATTGAATATAAACCTTTGCAAATCAAATTTGTTTCTAAATCTGAGTTGGTACAACCAATGTCCGATAGGTGGGATAGCAGGTAGCGAAGAGGTTTTTTGTTTGAAAGCGATATTATCAGGAATGACTGAACCGATTTCAGTCATTCTTTCACCATTGGATATGTACGGGATCCCGATGAGTGCCATATAATGTACCACGGGCGAAGCCGGGTCGGGCATCTAGTTAATGATAAAAACATATATACAGTTGAATTGAGAAACCTCCTTTTTTGAAGTTGGTTAATAAATACCTCCATCTTCCAAATATCTCGGGTATCTGTGGTGTAGCAGCATTTTTGTAACCTTCACAAGTCCCTCCATTTGCTCTTGATGGTAATATGCATGATAGTCTGCTAATCTGCAACAACAAAATATACCTTTCACTATTTTACTAGAGTCTATTTTTCTTCAACAATGTTCAATTTACAAATTTAAAATACCTTTAGTTTAGTAAATATTGTACGAGTACCTTATTTAGCAGTCATAAAGGTCATTGATGGTGAAAGTTATTGAATTACGAGCCTTAGTTATTTTTAACCTTGTATTGGTGCAATAGCTACTGTTTTCACGCAAATTATATGCAAATAGCCAATTATTAATACATGTTTACAGAGTTCAAACTCGTGTATAACAGAGTGATTCAACAATAAAATTACAAGTTCAATTTATGTAATAGTTATGCTTGCTTGTATGTTCAAAGTTTTACAGATGAAGGTGTAAAACAATCACATTAAGCGAGGGTTTAAGTAGAAAATTTGCTTCAACCGTTAACTTAATGGTGACGGAAAACATAATGAGGGAACCATCATGTTCGAAGAAAGATATCCTTTGAGAAGATGTGACTTGGCCAGAATAGTAGGCTATGCCCTAGTGCAGGGTAGGCGAACCTTTGTGCATCAATGTGCCATTTTTTCTAAAAAATCGTTTAATGGGGTCATTGTCGTGCCATCAAATAATCCTACCTACTAAAAAACCTACTTAACACATTTTTACACATGTTTTATGATCGGCGACGTGGCTAAAATATTGTGTCGTGTGCCATCAATGGCACGCGTGCCATTGGTTCGCCTACCCTGCCCTAGTGAGATTTTGGCACAAATCTGTACTGACTCATCCCTGTGCTATAAAAAACTGAAGTGTAGTTTTCTTGATAAAAGAGACTAAGTGTGGTGTTCAATTGAAAATTATTATGTAATTTGCTATTTAGCTGACAATTAATAACTTTTTAAGAACTACAGCATAACTGTTTGAAAAAATTTACTAAACATAATAATAGGGTTCATGTCCTCTGTAACCCCCCTTTGGAATGCACCTGGTTGAATAAATATACAACCTATGATTCATCCACGACTTGGATCTGAACATTTGCCTGTTTAATCAGACATATAATTAAAGGGTCATATAATTTTTGTCCAATACTTAAAAGATGAGTCATCACTTAAATTGAAAACATTTTCTCACATCAATCATACTTTACCATCTTATCATTCATGTGTATAATAAACTATGACAATCACAAATCTTAATCAGAAACATGGCAGCTTTTAATTAAAAGTAATTAAAATGTTATCTGCTTAATTAATTAGCAAAACCAATTTGTGGTTTCCATGAAAGCTTGTGAGTATTGTTAGAGTTGCAACATAGTGCTTATCAGTTGATAAAAACAGCCGGCAACATAAAAATACCACTAGTTTACGATTTGAATGTTACTTTTATACATTACTTATGTAGGATTGTGCTGTATGCATAGTTTAAATATTGTCATGCCATGAAATGTATCTAAACATATACCTTTTTGGTTTTCCTCCCCCAAAAATAGCTCATATTTTCTATAAACGTAAAACTCCCATGTCATGATCTTTTTTCATATTCTTTCATACCAACTGTACAGATTTGAACAATATTTTAATGTTAAAATTTCTTTTGGCACACCACAGAAAGATTATTTCACAGGATGTGGATGAGGCTGAACATCTTAATTATACTTAACATTGCATCTGCTTAGAATATAGAATAACATGCTGTGGTTAGCATGTATGTTCATGATTGATGCTGTTAAACAGATAAATGCCAAGTGAGTCATAGAAATTCTAGTTATCTTCTCAATTAAGTACTTCAGCTTCCTAATCTTATCCACAACCAATTAAAACACAAGGTAGCTGATAAAAGAACAATATAAATAGATTAGAACTACATCTTTATCATTGTAATGGATCTACTTTGATGTTACCTGAACATATGCGACAGCCAGCGTGTAGTTTCGGCTGCAATATGCGCTCCGAGTCTTGCTGCGTGACCACGCTCCAACCTTCCAAATAATGCACAAATACTATGAGACAAAATTGCCGCCCGCGTCACGGCGTCTGTTGGCAGCAGCGGTGGGTCCATGCTGTCACAGCTAGGGTCAGTTTTCAACACTAGGTCCTCCAAAACCTTCAATATATCATCCATTCCAGTCTCCTCAGGCTCGAAGAAACCGGCGCTGATTTTCCGCGGTTCTCTCTTTTTTTCCTCTTCAACTGCATCTTGGGCGTTCACGCCGGCTTCTAGCCGACCGACTAGCTCGGAAACTTGGAATTGCAGGCTCCCAAAAGGACGCCGGTCCTGAAGAAAAGCATCGACATGATAATCTTCTGCAGGCACTGATGTAACTTTCGCCGGTACGGGATTTACCAGGTCCGGTAGCGCTTCGCTGGCAGGACACGGTTTATTGGACTCCGCGTCAGAGGCAGGTGCATCTCCCATGCTGCGTGGCGAATTTTTTCGCAAAATTACAGCGCAAACATAAAATTTTGTAAACGTCACTGCAATGCAATGTTTTGACGTGAACAGAAAAAGCAAAAAATTGTTTTGTCTTCTTTGAAAAAAGCGAGGCCATTGTCTATGATTGCCACGCAGACTGTACTATGAAAAATATTGTGCTAAACTCCGTTAAAAACCTCGTGCTAAACAAGTGCTAAACCTGCTAATGTCTTTCTTTTTCTTTGCCTGCTACGGAGGTAAGACTATCTTTGCTGCTAAGCATTATTTATTCTAGTGCATTTTTAGGCAGTTTGTAAATACTTTGGTGCTAGGAGATTTCCTTTTTCAATGTATTGTTTATATAAACTGTGCTTTTTCGGCTGAAAGCATAGTATCCAAGGATAATTAAAAAAAAGTGCTTAAAGTCATCTGTTTTTGTCATTAGCATTAGTGCCAGCTGCCGTCCGATTATCTGTCATCGGACGTCGATCGATTCCGATTTGTTGTCATTCGGGCAAAAAATAATTTCTCTACTTTGTAGAGAAAATTTAACGCAAAATGTCGCTAGCGAAATTATTTTCAGTGTCCTGTAGAGGTAAAAATGTTTTCCTATACCAGAAAATATCAGTTTTCCATAGAAATAGTGTTTCTTTAGATGTTGTTACGCAATGTTATTTATAACCTTAAATGCGTATTTACAAGCTGATATTTTACAACTGCTTCATAAATTGCATACCCCAGTTGATTCTAGCATACCTTGTGAATTTTAAACGGGGGTTTTGTCAAAATGTATCTTAAAACAGTTTTAAAGTGCAGTACCATTGCCTAACAAATTCTTTGTGGAGTAGAAAATTTACCATTATAATTACAGTTAGAGCCACCGGTGCGGGTGGTGTGGTGGTCCGTCACGCTCAATACAGCACACCTTCAGATAAGACAGAGAAGGTTTACCCGCCCAATGTGCCTGGGTACATGTATGTGAATGCGGAAGATCCCAACATGTCCATGAAGGAGATGAGTAATAGAGCTGCACAGACCCTGTTCTGGACTGAACTAGCTAGAGGCTTTGCTGTTACACTGGGGCATATTTTCAAGGTAAAGAACCATACTATTATAAATCGAGGCAGATATATAACTAATCTTATATCTATGGATGATTAGTCCAGTGTGGTGCTTGAAAGTGATTTGGACTCTTCATTTTCAAAAGCTATGTGGCATTGTGCTTTTAGGGACAAGTGTGTTGCTTACCACGAGGAACTTTACTTACACATCCCATTACTTTTTAAAAACATCATTTTGATGCATTTTTGTGTTGAGAAATTTGGCTGCATATTTTGGAATGGCTATGCAGATCAGATTGACAATTAAAATTTAGATAGAGGTCTGTATTGACTTACACATCATACTGAAAAACTTTATAGTTAAAGGACTCAATAGCTCCATACACATTTATTAATATATTCTAGCAGATAAACTCATAGCCTGCAGCAAACAGCTTTTAAAATATGTATAAAATAACTTATAATCTATTTATTTATTTTTATTGGCATTTAGACATATTTTTGAACTATATTATTAATGTAATGTTGTTGAGCCAAAAAAAACATTATTGGTGGATATTGTTTTTTTAATCAATTTAATTTTTGGGTCTCTGAGCAATAATTTCAGACTCATTAGTTTTTCAATCTAATGCTGTTTGAAATGATTTCTCTTATTTATATCTAAATAATAATAAATTTATTTAGCATCCCACTGAATATAAGAACAATTCATGCCCATATTAATTATAGATTGTTCTAATAACAAAGAGGTTACCTGGAAGATATCACTATCAGCGATAAGATTGCCCTTTGTGCCCAAAATACTATTTTTACACACCTATTTATGAGCACATCACCAGAATCACCCAAATAGCCGCATGGGTTCTCGAATGAACAAACAAAACGTCGAAAAGGGAATGTAAGTAATAAAACAAAGTTTGGTTATTAGAGAGGCTTATGTCCAGCAGTGAACGACTGTGGGCGATTATGTTGATGATTATTGCCAACCTGACACTGAGAGCTATTTTACTAATATTATAAAAGTCATTGTTTTGGATGTTTGTTGCTCAATCACGTAGTAAAGTGTGAACGGATCAGGCTAAAATTTAAAATTATAGTCTGGAAGAACACAAGCTACTTTTTATAACAATAACGGGAATGGAAACTAAGCGGGTAAAACAGCAGGATGCTGGTAGTCGCTAGACTTTCATATTTGTACCACAAATGTTTGTTGGGAATTGAACCCTTGACCTACAACTGAGTTGGTCACTAAGAGAACACACAAAAAGCGTCTAACTTAAACGTCACGCTCCGTATCCATAAGATTTTCCTCGTGGCTAATCAAGTTTTCACTTAAAAAATCTGAAATTACCATTTTTTTACTTTAATTGGTTTACACTTGTACGCCATTTCGCCTAAAATTAACCGACCATGAGGTCTACGATGAAGTCTGCTTGCCTAGAAGAAACCGATTCACTCTCAATTTGAAGACACTGAGATTATACATATACCATCGGGAAAAGTTTACTCATGCAGCTCATTCCACAGCGTAGACGTTCTTATTACAAAAGTAGAGTCAAACGTCTTTGTTTGTGTCTTGTAATAGGGATGACGACAGGTTCAAAAATATACTTACCTTACTAATTAGTTCACTCAAGTTTCGATCGCGTCCGGCGATCTTTTTCAACCCGTGAGTCATTCATCTATTTATTTAAAATGTGAATAACCACGTTAGTTTTCATACTAAGACGTTTTTTTTGTTTTATCAAATTATCAAAAATTGACAAAGATATAGATCATCAAAATTCCGGAGTGGGGGGCTCTGACGTCAGTCAATCGTAAAAATCATACCATGACGTGACGTCACTCGAAACTTCTTCTAACCAATGTATCTTCGTAATTTTTTGTTTGTGAAACATAAGAAAAAATACGTGTTTAATATTTTTTCATAATTTAACTCTTTGGAAATAAAACTGACAGTCTAATTAGTTCTTTTTAGTCACCATGCCTGTTATTGCCTGATGGCCAGAGGTCCGACCGCATCCGACTACATCGACTAGCCAGCGAACTGGAGCGAACGGCTCCATATATACCAAAAACGAACGGGTTATCGGGGATGTACTTTTATTGAAGAACTAGCATTGAACTGATGGACTTACTAGTTTTTTAGTCGTTTCGTCTATGCTATTGTAACCGTAATGTGATATGTTCCAGGAACCCGCGACCATCAACTACCCGTTCGAGAAGGGGCCCCTGTCGCCGCGGTTCCGTGGCGAGCACGCGCTGCGGCGGTACCCGTCCGGCGAGGAGCGCTGCATCGCCTGCAAGCTGTGCGAGGCCATCTGCCCTGCTCAGGTACACACTAAATTAACTAGATTCATATAAATAGCAATAAACTAGCTTCAGATCCGCAATCAGATCAGCAGGATCCGAAACGAGGAAATCCGCAGAAGAACGAAGGTCACCGACATAGCTCTTAAAATTAGCAAGTTGAAGTGGCAATGGGCAGGCCATACCGCATTACCGATAACCGCTGGGGAGTAAAGGTTCTCGAAAGGCGACCACGAACCGGCAGACGCAGTGTAGGACGGCCCCACGATGGACCGATGATATTGGTCGCGGGAAGTCGGTGGATGGAGGCGGATTGTGGAAATCATTGGGGGAGGCCTATCTCCAGCAGTGGATGTCTGCAGGCTGCAGATGAGCTTCGGATACCGACGTCGTCTTACCGTGGCAGCACACGGGCCACCGACCACAACCACAAAACGGTGCCAATGACCTATTTCCTCGCCGCACACGGTAACGCCACTGTGAACTCGCCATTTGATACAAAACGCCGCTTCTCGCTTCTAAAAAACGTCGCCACGCGCCATATTCCAGCCTTCTGCCATAGACCATAGAATAGATCCTTGGGTTTAGTTAAAACTACGGTTTCGTCTTCCACGTTTGTGGAAGTGGACGTGGACGACTGGAGCCAAATGCGGCGGCCCGGGCCGCAAGACACTAAGGTTGCGAACGTAGTCCAGAGCCAATCCAAGTCCAATTAGCAACGGCCAATTAGCTGAAAGCAACGGGCCGGTCATACCATACTGCCAGAAGAACTAATCGTTGGGGTTCTGGAATGGAATGAAATGGGAATGGAGACCGCGGCTAGGCAAGCGCAGTGACACCCAGCCACCAGGCGGAGCCATGATCCGTGTCAAGTGGCGGAAAGCGAAGAAACACTAGGGCACTAGGCGATAGGAATTGCCCATCCAGCTCAGAGTAGAAATACCAGTAACTTTTCGAAGTGAAAACTTCTGTTGGCGCGCCACAGGCAGATTTTTCATGGGCTGTGAATTGAATTCTAGCGTCACGCTCGAGAATGATAAGAAATCTTCGGATAAACTCGGGACCACAATAATAAGCCTTTTTTTATTCCACGATTCATTTTTACAATTCGAATGATTTAGATGACGTTAGTATTGTTAGTATGATTTAACTTATTTTATGTTAGTTGTGTTAAGTATCATGGATCCCTCTTTGGGTGAAGGCCTCTTCCAATTTCAACCATTCACTCGGGACCATAGGGAATGGGAAATTGCTCATGGACACGCCCTCCGGTTTCATCCGCGTAGTTTTCAAAGTAAGCTAACAAATTCTGGGTTATAAGTTTTCACTTCTATCAGCAGTTCTTATGACTGCCAATTTATTTTATTATTTACTTATTTTTTTATTAAACTCAAAACTGGCCTTTTATTTTTGAGAACTATTGTAGGATGGTTTGGCGTATAGGGTACAGTAGAACATTTTTAGCGTGGATGGGAAACGATGTACATTTTTAATACTTTTGGCAGGCCATCACCATCGAAGCGGAGGAGCGCAAGGACGGTTCTCGGAGGACCACTCGTTATGATATCGACATGACCAAGTGCATCTACTGCGGATTCTGTCAGGTTTGTATGAAAAAATTGTATATGTGGTCAAGGTTTATACAGCGTGGCGCTTTGGTGTCGACATTAAATGAACACACAGGTAGGGTTACTGACCAGTAATCATACAAACGATGTGAGAAAAATAAATTCGCTTATTTAAAAAAAAAAAAAAAAATTCTAACAAACTAAATCATTGTATCAAGCACTCGGATCAAAATCACCCTTTGCACTAGATTCATTCAACGACGTCAGTTGTGTGCGTGATTTACTTTCGTACACATCGTTACGCAAACGTAAATCTGGCAACGTCGCAAAACCCCCGCGCTGCGCGCCGCTTGCAGATAGGTAGGTATCTCCAAGCGGCGCGCGCGGCGTTGCAGCGTACCTCAGTAGATGCCGCCGCCGCGCCGGCCGAGAGGGGGTAGGTACTAGGTAGGTACAAAGGCGCGATAATTCTGAACGGTCAAGTAGGTACGTCACAACAAAAGCTTCAATACCTGTTCATCACTAATAAATCGAATACCTACCATATGATAAAGATAAGAGATAAACAAAATAATTGGCAGTCATAGGAACTGCCGATAGATGTGAAAACTTATAACTCAGTATTTGATAGCTAACTTTGGAAACTGCGCGGGTGAAACCGGAGGGCCTGGCCATTACCATCTACAAAATACATCAGCCAGTGGGAAATGCTCTAACGCATTTCTAGATAGCCAATGGCCATGGTCCCGAGTTTACCCGAAGAATTCTTATCATTTCCGAACGTGACGCTAGAATTCAATTCACAGCCCATGAAAAATCTGTGTATGACACGCCGCGATTTCACTTCTAAAAGTAAATAGGTAAATGGATAGGTACCTGGGTGTCTATTGTAAATTTGGTGAAACATTACAAAATGATTGCTTTGTAGTAGGTAATACGAGTAAGATAGGTACGTGTTGTCAGAATCAAGGACAATTCGCATAAACAGCCCATCAAATGTTCCCACAGCTGGGACTCGGGGCCTTCTCTCGCAAGAAGAGAGTTAAAGCCATAATCCACCACCTTTTTTTTTTTTTTTTTACGCACCGTCCACCGTGTAGGGACACGGCAGGTGTGTCGGGCTCGACACCACTTCTAAAAGTGAAGTGGTGCCCCTACAACCCCCTAAAACCCCCCCTAAAACCCCCACAGGTTTCTCCAGCATGGCAGTGAGTCAAGTCGCGGGGTCACTCTTCGCACTCCCTTCGACGACTCTGACCCAACGCCGGCACCCTTGCGGGCCTGCCTCGCGGGGATGGGGCCCCGCATTTGGCTCCAGTGACGCACCAAAACCATCGGCGCGTCACCGCCTCGGGAGCCTATCCCTAGGTGGGGGCCGGGCGGCCCTAAACGCCCGACGCCCCAGGCACTCCAAGTGGAGACGGGGTGCGAGCCCGAGCGGCTCGCCCCGTGTCCGCTTCCTTCTCCGCGGAGGAGCAAGAGGATCCATCTCCCTCTCTCGCTCCTCGGCCTCCCTCCGCGACATGACTATCTCGCAGAAGGAGACCACCGCCTCCCACGACCTCTCATTGTCAAGCATCTTTGGTAAGATGGTCGGCAGTGAGAGGTCCGCCCCATGACCTCGGCCAGGGATCGCCGCGGTTCCTCCTCTCCTGGGCATGTTTCCAGCACGTGTTGCGCGGTATCTTCCGCGCAACCGCACCGATGGCATACCGGGGTTTCCTCCCTTCCGGCGACTCTACACAGATACCTCCCAAAACACCCGTGTCCCGAGAGCACCTGCGTAGTCCGAAAGGTGAGGACTCCGTGTCCCCTCTGGACCCACTCAGGGAGAATGGGCCGGATTGCCTCGAGGAGCCGTCGGGCGCCGGTTCCTCTCTGAGTGGGTCCCGAGAGGATCTGCTCCTTCCACCTCACCAGGGCCCTAGCCCTGGCATCTCTGCGCCATCGCACCACCTCCTGTGGTGCGCAGCGCGGTTCCCGGCTTCTCGCACGCACCTGGCACCAGTAGACCGAGGACAGAACCTCGGCCTCCAGGCACCATGGCAGCGATCCGGCGAGAGCGCAGGCCACCTCGTGTGAGAGTGTGCGGTTTAATAATCCACCACCCTGGCAAAGTGCCAGTTGGTGGATGGCACTTTTCCATTATTGGCACGTGGCCTCGAAAGATTCTAGGTAGGTACATGTCGGTTTTCTCACGATGTTTTCCTTCATCGTTTTTAAGCTAGTAGTAGCATTACGCACATGACTTCGAAAAGACTGGTGCGCGTGGGATTTGAACGCGGCGCGCCGGATCGGCAATCACCGTCCTCCCGGCTAGACCAGCCGTTACTTCAAGGCCACTTAGTAGGTACTCGTACCAACAAAAAATATTACCTAGCCTGAAAGCTGCTGAACTAGTAGAGGTACCTACAACATTCTTTAAAAGTAAAACTAAAACATCTTCCCACGAATCGATTTTAATTTCGTATAAAATTTAACCAGTAAACCCTTGATCAATGAACTCTTTCAGATAAATTCATCATTGTCAAAATCAAAATCAGATATTGTTTTAAGTCAAATGATCTATCGCATAATAGCTAAATTACCTAAGTATGGCGTAATGCGCAATAAACATTAGTACGTAGGTACTTACAGCTTTTCGACTCGAAGCCGTGGTAACTATTTCTCGTCTGTGTCGCAGCGCAGCGTTGTTCAATTCAATTCAATTCATTTATTCATACCATAAATTCATAAGAACACTTGGTAACGTCATTTACAAAAGCAAAGAATCTGTGTACATAATATGATAAAATAACAACGTCAAAAAGAATAAAGCAGCTGTAAAGGGGCCTAGTCAATTACATGCAGCTGTAAAAAGGCTTTGTCGAAGACAATATAACAAATAATCAATACACACAGTATACAGATACTACATTAGTACATTAGGATCAAAAGTCTTAAAAATCTATTATTTTACCTTATTACAAGATTCTAATTTCGACACATTTCTCTTCCATACGTTACTATCTTTAACAAAGTCGTCTATATTATAATATGCCTTGCTCAATAGGTAGCTTTTTATTTCATTTTTAACCGACTTCAAAAAAGGAGGTTTCTCAATTCGACCGTATGTATGTTCCTTTTTTTTTTTTTTTTTTTTTTTTATGTGTTCGCGGATAACTTCGTCGTTTATGAACCGATTTTGATGATTCTTTTTTTGTTGTAAAGGAGATATTCCAAGGGTGGTACCATGATAAGGAAACCAGGATCTGATGATGGTGTCCTAGAGAAATCGAGGATAACTTTCGAAAATTGTAAAGATGACTAGTGCGTTACTTAAGTTTTTGCTTGAGCATTTTAAAGCAGTATAGTTTAAAGATGGTCTGGAGTCGATCTGATGAGGGAGCGGGAAGACGGCCGAGGGAACTCCTCGACCGTACATAGTAGTTACCTTGTGTTTGGGCTCGATGAATTTGTATTGATGAGAACTTTTTACATAGATGAGTTGTGACTGTCATTAGTGGTCTGATGATGAAGATAAAGGACAGTCAAGGAAATTTCTTAACGGCTTACAGGAACTACCTAGTGTTTGGGTTTAATTAATGTATTGAGATCTCAACACGAAATCGTGTAAATGCATTAGTGAAAACTTGTTTAGCACTAAAAAGGGTAAAATAAACTATTGTTTACAAAAAATTAAACCGACTTCAACACCACAAATAGGCACTCAAAAGCGAAAAATAATTTAATATAGGTAATTATTATAACCGCTACTCACTCATCTATATGAAGTCGGTGCCAGGCAAATCTAACAGGTAGTAGATAGATACTACTTACCTATGCCTACTTACTTACTACCTCGTACATAGTATATCTACTAACTTTTTAACTAACCTGGCACCGACTTCATATGGATGAGTGAGTAGCGGTTATAATAATTACCTATATTAAATTATTTTTCGCTTTTGAGTGCCTATTTGTGGTGTTGAAGTCGGTTTAATTTTTTGTAAACAATAGTTTATTAAACTTGGTTTCATTGAGGAGCGGCAACGCTTCGTTTCCATAGCTACGCGCGCGCTCGCTCGCTTGACGAGCGGCGCGGCGCGGCGGCTTCTTTGAAATCGTAGGCGCATAACTAACAGAGCCACACTGTTTTGGTCTACATTTTTTAAATGCTCAACGTGACCACCACCTTAGCGAACACAAAATCTTAACGGCGTTCAATGTTTGAACGGACGCTTGCCGTGGGATTTGTAGGGCATCGCCTAGTATTCCCATATCTTTCGCGATACCTACATTCTTATCGCAAGTGCGGCATTTTGATGGGCTTCTCCGTAAAGTAAAATCATGTCAGCATACTCAGCAGCAGTATAATACTGTGTGTTCGACATCTTTACTTAAATAAACACTCACAACACAAAAAGTAACAACAAGTCGTCGTTATCGCTTTGACACTGAATCAAAATAACTTACACTAAATAAACAACAAAAAAAATGACACGTAGGACACGTACTTAAGCGTCTTTTTCGCGAATAATTAAATTACCTAGTTAAGGGATTTACAGTAAAAGTTATAGCGCGCGAGAAATGTGTCAAGGACTTGACAACTTCGCAGCCCGGCTAGCACTAGCACAAAACTAGCGGAGAAAAGAAAAAAGACAAAAGACTAACATTAGAGGAGTACCTACAGTCATTTTTTCGTTTCCGGCTCCATTTCATTCGCACACAAACGCGTGTTTTGCATGTTGTATGACTACCTGTCTCATTTTATTGTATTTACCTTTCGCCTGATTTTCATTCATGAAACGCGTGGATATGTGGCCTGCGACCTAATTACCTCTGACTAAAATTTTTAGATACAGGTTGCTCTGATTTGGTGTTTTTGAAAATTGCGAATAACTCAGTAAATAAAAACGATACATGAAATTTAATTTTACAGAATGTCTGAAAATATGATATGTGATATGTGGTTTCATTTAATGTCGGCACCAAAGCGCCACGCTGTATATTATACAATTCAAAATAACTTTATTATTTTATATGCATTTTTTGTATTTTTTTTATATATTTCTATTTGTGTAGGTACGTTTGATGGTTAAGTGGCTAGAATGTGCGAATCATGAGGTGATAGGTTCGAATCTCGCCTGAGTATTATCCCAAGGGCCGACGCACAAGTTTGTCATCACCACTGACCTTAACTTTGAAGGAAAACATCGTGTGGAAACCGGCATGTTCCTAGAATCTGTCAAGGTCATATATCATCCGTCAACACCTACTGGGCCAGTGTAGCTGCCTTGATTATCTCTTTGTGAGGTGTAGGTATTTGAAGAAATTACATAGTGGTCTAGGTTCATAAGTTCATATTATACACTACAAAATTACTTTATTATTTTTATATATTTCTATTTGTATAAGTTTGATAGTAAAGTGGCTAGAATGTGCGAATCATTAGGTCGTAGGTTTGAATCTCGCCTGAGTCCAAACGTAGTTGCCTTGACTATCTCTCTGTGAGAGGTGTCCTGTCCCAGCTGTGTTTCTGTCACTCTGTCTGTACTAATTAGTCCATAACTCATTTACAGGAGGCGTGCCCAGTAGACGCCATTGTAGAAGGCCCCAACTTCGAATTCTCAACGGAGACCCACGAGGAACTCCTCTACAACAAGGAGAAGCTCCTCTCTAACGGAGACAAGTGGGAGAGTGAGATAGCTACCAACATCCGAGCGGACCACCTGTACCGTTAGACACATCTGACTTTAGTAGTTAGTATTTTGAGGCCTGTTTTACAATTTATTCAAGTATTTGCAACAGTAGTGAACTGATGCTATTATTAGCAGACCTATGTGTACATGTGAACAATCTATATTATAACCAGCTGACCCAATTTTTTTGTACGTGGAGGAAATGTATACCGCCTGGGGAAGACGGTCGGATTATGTCGGCCTCGACACCATAGACGCACTTGGTGGACGGTTTTAATCGGTAGGGGTACCAACTCTACCGTCCGTACCAACTCTAACTCTATATCCAACTCTACCGTCTAACTCTATATCGATAACAGGGTTCCAACTCTGTCGCTTACGGCGGGAACGCGGGACCGCTCTCGCCTTCCACAACGAAACCCGCCGCGGCTTGCCCGTCTCCGGGCCCTCCTATGGGGCACACCCCCGACACCGACGCACCTGAACCCAGGATACACCGTGATCACCTTGGGGACCAAAGTAAATGAGTGACAGACGCCCGCGTCTAGAATCATTTGGTCAAAACGGGTTGGTCAGTTGTTTGTTCCCCGCCGCCTACCACTTATCGGCTGCAGAGCAAAACGAGAGAGGCGCACCTCAACTTCAGAATGCCACATCAACAAAAAATGATGTAAATTCTTAGAATTGTAAAACAGACCTCAAAACTAGGCAATAAAGATAAATTATGTTTTTGTGATAAATAAACAATTAATTTCTTGTTTAAATCTGTTTATTTGTTAAAAAATATTTATCTATTCTATTTAGCATTTTACATAATTCTTAGTTAATATATTATTACAATTAATTGCTATAGTATTTTTTAAAAATCGTTAACGAGGTAGACAAGCTGTGTGTACAGTACTACTACTGTAGGCTAAGACAACTCTGAACTCTGTCATAACATTACCGAGTTCCAATGTGAAGGGCAATATTTGCTGATAAAACGAAAAAAAAAATCACACACTAACAACATGCATACATGAGTTAAACTTGACAATAAAATACCCTCTTTTTTAAAAAAATAATAATATTGGTGGACTTAAGAGTTTCCTCACACAATACCATCATGCCCCAAACTAAGCAAAGCTTGTACTATGGTAGCCAGAGAGCTGATATATACATATTTTTGATACATAAAACATAAAACACCCTATACATAGCAGAAATATGTAAAATCCAAAAGCCATGTCTAATAGGCAGTAGATAGATACTACTTAACTATATCTACTTACTATCTTGTACATAGTATCTATCTACTAGCCTTTTGACTACACTGGCACCAACATCATATAGATGAGTGAGTAGCGGTTATAATAATTACCTATATCAATTTATTTTTTGCTTTTGAGTGCCTATTTGTGGTGTTGAAGTTGGTAATTTTTTTTGTTAAAAATAGTTTATTGATACATAGAACACCCCATACATAGCACAATGTAAATTCATTACATAAAATTTTGCCCTAAGTAGGAATTGAACCCACAAACAACCTCTGTAGCTCTGCAGGCAGATTTACTACCAACTGAGTGACATGGCCAGTCATATCAAAGCTGACCATAGATTGTTAAAAAAAAAAGTAAAAGTTTATATGTATCACAAACATTTTTCTATTCGTCAAAAATTTGTCAGATCCTACGCAATGACGTCGAATGTACAAAATTCGTAATCTATGGGTCTACGAGATGTTAACTTGGTACTTTGCCTATAGTAAGTAATATTGCACACAGATCACCCTTAAAACATACATATAAATCAACATTTACAAAAGATTGCTTTGATATTATTCGACAACAGTAAAACAATCAAATATAAACACAGTCAAGAACAACAAAAAGGCTGTGAAGGCACAGCGGTAAAAATATCCGATTTCACTAGCATTACATCGCAGGTTCGAAGCCTGCTTCATTGAGTATTTTTCCTTGTGTACAAGTTTGTTACAAGTTAAAAACTGTACTAATTTGAAAGACACAAAGAAAAACAGTAATAAAAAAATGGCTGTCTGTAAAGTCGGTTTAAGGTCGATAATTATACATCTACAAACGTATAACGTAACATAATTATATAAGAAAAGAACCCAAAAAGACGAAAGCCACGGAATTTGAAGTCTGTGAAGTGGCTAATTAAAAATAAATAAATGAAAGGGTTGTCCTTTAGTGCAAGAGTTCTTAATAACTCTGTTCAGTGCTTGTTATTATACCCTAAGATTAGATGAAGACTATTATTTATTGCCTCGATATCATTAACATTATAAATAAAAAAAACATTCAGTCATTCCATCACAGTTAACTAATCTTAACACAAAACTATATTACACTAATAGCTGGATTCAACACTTATAATGTACTAGCTGACACGGCCATCCAACTTTTTAAAGGTTTCATTCGGTTATACATGAGTATATTTTTCACATCAAATTGGTGCAAGTGTAAAATATAGTTTTTATGAATTTGGTGTATGTACGGTTTCTATAAGCTACTAACTGTACCCTGCCACGCTTTGCTGTGGCACATATGTGACTGATGCAAAAATTAGATATAAACAATCCTTGATGTGGATTATATATCATTGTAAAATTTCAGCCCAATCGGTGCAGAACTTTTTGAGTTTTTGAAGCGTACACAAACCAACATAACATTTTTATATATAAAAGAAAGATAATAAAAAGTAAATAATAACATTTTAGCAAACACAATTAAAATTTTGATGGTGAACATTAGAATAGATGTCTAATTCAACTTCTGCTAGATTTATGTAACTGGTCTCCGATGGACAGAATCAGTGCAGGTCTAAAGACCCCTATAGTTAGTTAGTGTGATTTTTTCCCAAAAATTTGCACCACACCTATCAAGGGCGGGTAGTGTGTGAGTTCTTACATCAGCTCAAAACCCAAAAAATGTCGGCACAACGTCAAAAGAATTTACCCCAGGAGGGTACCTCTAGTTCTGCTAGAGGAGAATCCCTCACCGAGCCTAGCTCGGTCTGCCCCTCGTATTCTGGGGGGGGCAACTTGTGCTCTCAACCAGGCTCCAGCCTGGATTTATCAGGCCTCATGAAGGCCATACCTAACAATCAAACCACCTTCGAGTCGCAGTGGACCTTAGTGTCGCATAAGCGCCCTTGCAAAAGGTCTACGCACCCGAAGGTCGAAACCCAAAACAAGGGCAGAAGAGCGGACCGGAACGCAGTCGCCACAACAGGCGCGCGAGCAGGAAAACTCTTCAGCCTATTAAACCAAACATCGCAGCAGCGGAAACGCAGCGCGAAATACCACCATCCACCTCTACAGGGGTGGCATCAACACTACCACAACCACCACCACCATCAGTTCCCAGCCAAATGAAGAGGAAACGGAACCCGAGAGGTGCTCGCGGTAAACGGATCGCTGCGAAGGCTTCCACCCCATTCCTGAAAAGGAACATCCAGAGAAGGGGTCTTTGCCGGGCGAGAGAGCTTCATCGAAGCGCGCTCGCCTGGACGAGACCCAATCTCCCAGAGGGGAAGCCAAACGCGCGAAAACCGACTTAAAACCCAAGCGGACGGACAGCTACGCAGACGCGGCTCAATCCCACCTTAAAGTGGTGATTACCACCGTCCCGCCGAGGATCCTCTCGCAGACCCAGGCAGAAGCGGTTCGGGAGGCTGTCGATGACAGCATTCTCCAGGCCATTCTGTCTCCATCCTCCTCGAGTGCGCCCGCACCGTCTTTCCGCGGTCGACCCTTCCTGCTGGACGGGGCGCTAGCGATGTGGTGCGAGGATGAGAAATCACTCGGCTGGCTGAACGAAACGGTCAGAACCCTACCATCACCGATAGCAAACACCACTCTAACGGTCATGAGGCAGTCGGATATGAAGAAGAGGCTCAAAGCAGGGCTTCTGATTCATACCCGTATTACCGACGCTGCCACACTGCACCGAGTCCTATGTGCCCAGAACCCGTGGTACAAGGTGGACTCGTGGCAGTGCTACGACATGACGGTAGACGACAAACCACAGGAGGTCACGGGCTCCAAGGAAAAGGTAGTGCACCTCATCCTGGGAATACCTGAGGACCAAAAGCAAACAATCCTGGACAGAGACCGCCGGGTGGCCCACATTTCGGGAGTGGGTACATCCGCTTCTTCTCCCAGAAGAAGCGAAAACGGCCGTACAGCAACCCGAAAAGACCAACACAGCGGGTGAAACAGAGGCAAAGGAGACTTTGACTCGGGAGCCATCCACTTCTGCTCCCAAACCGAGCCAGAGCGAAGTGGAAACAGTTTCACCGCTGCAAAGTGAGGGGTGCTCTAGCAGTGACGAAGATGACGTCCTGCGTAGCCCATAGCCCCTCAATTTCATACAGACCAATCTCCAGCACAAGCAAATAGCGGCGGCCACTTTACGCAGAGTGCTGGAGAAAATAACAAGACCGTCGCCATGATCCAGGAACCCTGGATCAAAATAACAAAATCTGCGGTCTCAATAACATCGGCGGTAAGTTAATGGTAGATACTACTGTCGAAAACCCGAGAACCTGCATTTATATGCCTAAATCTATAACAACCACTCTGCTTAACCAATTCTGTTCTAGAGACCTTACAGCAGTGAGACTCACCACAGAAAATCAAACCGTCCTAGTACTAGCATCAGTGTACCTGCCGGGCGAGGGTGATATTCCCCAAAAGAGCTGGCCGACCTGGTGCAACACTGCGAAGCACACGACTGGGACCTGATCGCATCTGCCGACTGCAACGCTCATCACTCTCTGTGGGGTAGTAAAAAACACCAACAAAGGGGTGAGTCTTTAGCCGAATACCTATTCCAGACCAATCTGAATATTATGAACAGGGTACGGAACCTACTTTTGTAAGCTCTAGGTACCAAACTATCATAGATATTACACTGGCAACCAACGCGGTGGCAGGCCAAATCGAAGGATGGCACGTATCAAACGAGCCATCGTTTGCGGACCACCGCCGCGTTTTGTTTCCAATACAACATAAGTCAACAGGCCATGTTCCATATCGCAACCCCGTAAAACCGATATAACAAGGTACACAACAGCAGTAAACCAAACACTAAGTAATATACATCTAACTGACGCAACACTTAGTACAGACAATATAGAAACTAACGTACAACTCCTAACCAAAACTCTTTTAAATAGTTACGAACTAGCATGACCTGTGGTAAATTCAAATAACGTAGGTAAGAGTTCCTGGTGGGGGCCAGAACTTGATAGACTACGCCATAAACTAAGGACGCTTTATAACCGGGCAAAAAACACCAGATCCATTGAAGACTGGGATAACTATAAAACTGCACAAAAGCATTACAAGAAGCGAATCAGGTTCCGGAGAACAGAATCTTGGCACAACTTCTGTAATAGCATAAACTCGACAAACCAAGCCGCCAGAATAAAGAAAGTCCTAGCCAAGGGTGAGCTCAACCTCCCGGGCTCCCTAAAAAGGAAGACGGCACTTACACAAATACAGATAAAGAAACAAGTGTAGTACTTCTAGAGACACATTTTCCTGGTTGCCAGCTCACAGGTGACACAGAGTGGCCAGAAGAAAACTACTGCAAAACCAACAACCCAAGAATGGGAAGTCGCAAACAAGGTAGTAACTGCGGATAGAATAAAATGGGCACTAAAAAGCTTTAAACCTTACAAATCCGCAGGCCTGGATGGCATATTTCCAGCATTACTACAATGGCAATCAAACCAGGCAACAGAGCACCTACTACCAATCTATAGGGCCTGTTTAGCTTTTAAATATATTCCGAAAACATGGAGGAGGCGAAGGTAATCTTTCTACCAAAACCTGGTAAGGAAGACTACACGCACGCCAAATCGTTCAGGCCAATCAGTCTAACGTCATTCCTTCTAAAAACTTTAGAACGATTAGTGGACCGACACTTAAGAGACGGGGCACTAAAACATAAACAACTACATCCTCAGCAACATGCATACAGGAAAGGTAGATCAACAGAGTCGGCACTACATATGGTCGTACACAAGATAGAATCGGCTCTCACAAACAAACTTTCAACACTTGCCGCCTTTATCGACATAGAGGGGGCTTTTGATAAAACAATGCACAACAGCATTAACCACGCTCTTTGTAAACTCAAGGTCGAACCAGTTATGAGGAACTGGATCACCGAGCTGGTTAGCAAAAGAGCGGTCCAGATAGTGATGAATACTACCATAAGGGCAAAGGTAGTAAAAGGATGTCCTCAGGGTGGCGTCCTATCACCACTATTGTGGAACATAGTAGTGGACAGCCTCTTAAAGACGCTAAACAATAAAGGATACACTACTATTGGTTATGCGGATGACCTCACAATACTGATAAGCGGAAGCGCTGAAAACGTCCTTTGTAAGTCAATGCGCTCGGCTCTTCAGATTGTGGAGAAATGGTGTGACGAACATAAACTGTCAGTAAATCCGAAAAAACAGAACTTATTCTTTTCACACACAAAAGAAAGTTACCAGAACTACAACTCCCAAAACTATTTAATACCAAACTCACCCTATCACCTCAAGTTAAGTATCTGGGCGTTATCCTTGACAATAAGTTGAACTGGGCGAGTCATATCGATACAAAATTAAGAGGGCCTGCCTAACTTTTTGGCAATGCCGGAGACTCATTGGGAGAAAATGGGGTCTCAATCCAAAAATAACACTGTGGTTGTATACTTCAGTGATCAGACCCTCTATGACCTATGGATCGGTTGTGTGGTGGCCTAGAACACAACTGACTACAGTAAAAGCTAAGCTCCAAAGTCTGCAACGCCTGGCAAGCATAGCAGCCACAGGATGCATGAAAACTACACCCTCAGCCGCTTTGGAATATCTCTTAAGCTTGAGACCTCTACACTTAGTCATACATGAGGAGGAGGCCACGGCAGCCGCCCTACGACTGAGAGCAAACGGACTGTGGAAGCAAAATACAGAAACAGAACACTCAAAAGTTCTGCAACGGGTGCTGAAAGAAATACCATTTCTCGAGGCACCCGTGGACAGAACAATATGCCAACATGTCTTTGATCGAAGATACAATATCCAACTCAATGCAGAATTGAAAGACAGCTCTGGCAGCAGAGAAGTAAGGATATATACAGACGGCTCCAAAACCACACAAGGTACAGGAGCCGTGTCTTCTCAAATGACCTAAACATAAAAATATCAACATCACTAAGTAAGCTAAACACAATCTTTCAAGCCGAATGTATTGGCATCACCAGGGCAGCACAGGCGGTCGCAGCCAGAGATGTCGGGGACTTAAACATCAAAATTGTTTCCGACAGCGCGTCAGTGCTTCAAGCCCTAAAAAATAATACCATAACCTCTGTCCTTATATTGAATGCCATAATGCACTCCAATCCATAGCAGGGACGAATAGAGTAACCTCCAATGGATTAAAGGACATAGCGACTCACTAGGTAACGACGCAGCCGATGAACTGGCCAAAAGAGGAGCAAAGGCAGTAGTGTTTGGACCGGAACCTTTGATGCCTATACCTCAGGCCCAAATAAAAACATGGCTGCAGGAAAATACTTGGAAAGCACATTCAATGGAATGGAGAAACTCTGAAGGTTGCAGGCAAACCAAAAATGCTGTTCCGGTAGCAACAAAAAAACTTGCCCGCAACTTGATCAGATTAAGCAGGGACAAAATCCGTAAAGTTATAGGCACTATGACTGGCCATTGTCCTTTAAACAAGCACCTGTTTAATTTAGGTGTGACAGACAGCCCTCTATGCAGGGGTTGCATGGAGGAGGAAGAAACGCCACAGCATGTGATTGTGGAATGCAGGAGCGTGGCAGATCAACGGGCAGAATTCCTCCACTCCCCAGCAACAGTCCCGGAGGCCTTCACCAACCTGAATAGGTTGCTTGCCTTCTGGGATAGCCTGGGATGGTTGGAGTAGAAGGGAAATATGAGCCACGCACAATGGCCCAATTAAGAGGCTAAGTGCGGAAAAGGCCCCGTCAAACTAACTAACTAACTAACTAGTTAGTGTGATTTCCTCCGAGTATCTTGTAGGTATATCTTTCTAAATCTTCCTTAACCTCGTCTATAGTTCTATCAGCATCGATTGTGAGTACTTCACAGCCTATGTTCGGTGAGTTGAGCCAGTTTTCATACGAATCATGGACCTGGAAAACATTAATTTAGTCTTCTCATTCTTTATATTCTATATTATATATTCTTTTATATATACTGAAAGTTTTCCATCAGATTGGTGGCAATCCCAAGGCCAGGGAAATAATTTGGTCCATATATCTTGAGTGTATGTTTACATTATAGAGGTAGGATAGGAGCAAGGGAATTTTGTAGCCTGCAGTTGTGAGGTAAAATGATCTTACCTGTTGTAAGTATTCCAGAGGGACTTCAGACTCTTCGGCCCGGCCTCGCTTCATCATCCTCTCCCAGACGATCTGGGGCGTCGTCCGCAAATATACTGGGAACAATTACAAAACATTTATTCAGTAAAAGAATTATTCATATGTGACATGATATGAGATCTCATCATCACATGCACTTTTCTTGAGTACAATCCAGAGATTCAAAGGTTTTGTAGTGATGATGTCAGCACTCGGTATATTTATTACTTAATTTATTTTCAGAGTGAGTTTTACCTATAGGTTTGCGTGTTTTAACTACAGCCACATATGATGTGGTTGTACATGGCTAACATTTGTATTAGGCATTAAAATAAGTTAAATAAATTTTGATTATAGTTTGGACATCTGTCGCACAATCAGCCCCTGACCAGATAGAGCTGGAATCCAGAAAAGCCAGACCACAGAATTACAGGAAGTACATGGACATTCCTAGTAATATAAAATTATAAGCTAAAGAGGTTTGCGACATACCAATAAGATCCAAGCTGATGTCCAGACACTTCTCAGTGTACTCATACCAAGCTAGAAGAGTTTGGTACTCTGGGTCTTCTAAATAGTTCTGCCTCTTGGCATTCTCAACAAAACAGTGCCTACTGTTTTGAACAGACCTGCAATGAGATTAGTAAAATAAAATGAAGGTAGAATGACCAAAATGAATCTTAAGTTAAATCAGTTTTATTTGCAATGTTTTTGTGGTATAATAAAGTGTTAGTGCATTGGAAGACAGTTATAGTGGCCGGCAAACAAGTTGACCCAAAAGTGACGTATACGGGGAAAGTTCCCGCATATTCACTTCCACCAAAGAGACCTAAAAACATTTCTGTGCAGCTAACTTCATTGGGTCAACTTGTTTGCTGGCAACTATACCTCATGGTAAGCCCCTGACAATGACAACAGCAATGTTATATATTTTACTCTCCTCTCACAAAAAGACAGAACTCAACTTTAGGTAAAATCCTGCAACATTGTCAGCGTGCGTCCGTTCGATTCAGCTCGAGCGTTTAGGCGGACAGAACGATCTTGAGCCGTAACGGCAGTGTACTAAAAATTTTTATGAGATTTTCTGACGTGACAACGTCTACTAAATTGATGAACGCTGGCTGCGTGCACGAAAATTGAAGACTTATTGTCCCGTTACGTTCGTTGTCCCGTAACGTTACGATAAATTATTCTTGCATTTCAAAAATCTGATAACTAGTAAAATGTATTTTTCATTTTAAGGGTAATTTTTGTGCATTGGTTCTTAGCTATGTTTGGTTAATATCGATTCAAGATGGCCGCCTCCACAAAATGGTGGACTAAATATTTCTTCATAATCTACCTCAATATGGGTATCAAATTTAATGAAAAGCTTGACCAGTAGAATACTATGCACTATGACAAATTTCAAATCCAAGATGGCCGCCACAACAAAATGGCGAAATACATTTAATTTTTCACTTCTCCTCAATATGGGTATCAAATGAAAGGACTTGACGAGTAAAATACTATGCACAATGACAAATTTCAAATCCAAGATGGCCGCCACCACAAAATGGCGAAATACATTTCTTTTTTTCCCTACTTCCTCAATATGGGTATCAAATAAAAGACTTGACAAGTAAAATACTATGCACAATGACAATTTCAAATCCAAGATGGCCGCCACCACAAAATGGTGAGATACATTTCTTTTTCACTACCTCCTCAATACGGGTATCAAATAAAGGGCTTGACTAGTAAAACACTACGCACTATGACAAATGTCAAATCCAAGATGGCCGCCACCACAAACTGGCGATTGTCATTATTTTTACTACTACCTCAATATGAGTAATAAATGAAAAAGAACTTGACTAATATAATACTATGCACTATGACAAATTTCAAATCCAAGATGGCCGCCCCAAAAAATGGCGACTGTCATTATTTTTACTACCACCTCAATATGGGTAATAAATGAAGGGCTTGACTAGTAGAATACTATGCACTGTCACAAATTTCAAATCCAAGATGGCCGCCACCACAAAATTGGGAATGTCATTATTTTACTACAACCTCAATATGGGTAACAAATGAAAGGGCTACGTCATATCCGTACCTCATGGTCATTGTAATTGGTCATGGTCATGGTATAGAGGTAGTAGTGAAAAATAATGACATTCGCAATTTTGTGGTGGCGGCCATCTTGGATTTGAAATTTGTCATAGTGCATAGTATTCTACTAGTCAAGCCCTTTCATTTGTTACCCATATAGTGGTAGTAGTAAAAAATAATGACATTCGCCATTTTGTGGTGGCGGCCATTTTGGATTTGAAATTTGTCATAGTGCATAGTATTCTACTAGTAAAGCCCATTCATTTGTTACCCATATTGAGGTAGTAGTAAAAATAATGACATTCGCCATTTTGTGGTGGCGGCCATCTTGGATTTGAAATTTGTCATAGTGCGTAGTATTTTACTAGTCAAGCCCTTGCATTTGATACCTATGTTGAGAAGTAGTGAAAATCCATGACATTCGCCATTTTGTGGTGGCGGCCATCTTGGATTTGAAATTTGTCATAGTGCATAGTATTCTACTAGTAAAGCCCTTTCATTTGTTACCCATATTGAGGTAGTAGTAAAAAATAATGACATTCGCAATTTTGTGGTGGCGGCCATCTTGGATTTGAAATTTGTCATAGTGCGTAGTATTCTACTAGTCAAGCCCTTTAAATTGATATATATATTGAGGTAGTAGTAAAATTAATGATGATTAATTAATATTGGAAGTTCGTTGCTCAAACACGTCGGAACGGTCATTGGTCATGGCCATTGCTCATGGTCATTGGTCGTGGTCATTGGTCATGGCCGTTCCTCATGGTCATTGGGCATGGTCATGGTCATGGTCATGTGCATGGTCATGGTCATGTGCATGGTCATGGTCATGTGCATGGTCATGGTCATGTGCATGGTCATGGTCATGGTATTGAGGTAGTAGTGAAAAATAATGACATTCGCAATTTTGTGGTGGCGGCCATCTTGGATTTGAAATTTGTGACAGTGCATAGTATTCTACTAGTCAAGTCCTTTCATTTGTTACCCATACTGTACATACTTAATTAATATTGGAAGTTCGTTGCTCAAACACGTCGGAACGGTCATTGGTCATGGCCATTGCTCATGGTCATTGGTCGTGGTCATTGGTCATGGCCGTTCCTCATGGTCATTGGGCATGGTCATGTGCATGGTCATGGTCATGGTATTGAGGTAGTAGTAAAAAAATAATGACATTCGGCATTTTGTGGTGGCGGCCATCGCGTTCATCGACTTATTAGACGTAGTCACGTCAAAAAAAAATTTACAGATTCTGCTTCTTCATGAAGTAAACAAGATCAAATGTGATGGTCCGATCCGAAAAATCAGAATGAAACGTTATAAAACGCCAAACGAATTAAAATTTTGTGGTCGCACTATAATTATTCTAGTTTATGTCATAAACGCGCGAAATATTACGTAACCGACTCCCACGCTAACTGACGCAGGTCCTCCCCCGACGGCCGCTCGCGGCATACTAAATTGCGCAGCGTAATTTATTGTAATTTCGACTGCTGGTAATTTATATTTTTTGAAAAATTGACAACTATGATTTGAAAAGTAACTATAGAATTGGATTCTACAAAGAACAAAGTATTATCGTGTCTAATTTTTATTTTGGAGTTATTGTGTATTTTACACAGAGACAACGCTAAAACTGCAATATAAAACTTAAAATTGGCTTATGATTTTGTTTTTTTTACTAATAAATGGGACCAAAATTCAGATATATGTGACTTGAATGAATTAATAAAATATGTGTATGATGTTCCCCATATTTTTTTAAGTATAAATTTTGAGTATCACTTGTAGATTTAGAAGTCTGAAACTGACACGGCGGCGACTTTTCGGCGAAATGGTCATGGGAGATCGTTCCCTACGACTAAAGGCTTTATTATTAGTAAAATTGAAACAAGGAAACGTCAACAAGAAAGATCGGCCTATTTTTTGAACGTAATTATCTTTTTCTAGATAATACTAAAGATGGAAATATCGGAACACAAACTTTTTGAATTTCGTGCGACGACGTGAGCCGGCTCTTAAGAGGTAATTCTGTCTTACACTAGGTTCTAAGATAATAACAATATTTTTCCCACTGTTCTTGTTAAAGAAAGCAATGAATTTTAAACACCTTTCAAACATTTTGACAGTAACATTAGGGCGGCTAGCCGGACTGGTCTGGATTTTGAGTCGGCTGAGGTGCACGTAATGTTGGAACGGGGAATGTCCACTTGTTCAGGTCACTATAGAGCAAGCCAAGAAGGTTGTGGCCACTCACATCACGCCATTCTTTGATGGGCTCCTGGAAAAAAAGGCATCAAATTATTATTTTCAGTGATTAAACATCTTCCTATTTTTAATTCCTCCAATAATATCCTGGCCTGGAAGATATTGCTCTTAGTGGTAAAGTCACCAATAACTACTTTATTTTTAGATTTTGTATATTTTGTTACTTTATTTTCAAATTTACATAATAC
The DNA here is from genome assembly GCA_017562165.1 of Ectropis grisescens. Taxonomy (NCBI): domain Eukaryota; kingdom Metazoa; phylum Arthropoda; class Insecta; order Lepidoptera; family Geometridae; genus Ectropis; species Ectropis grisescens. The sequence goes on from CM029783.1 coordinate 22,950,592, forward strand.
AGAATCTGATACCAATGATGACTGAGATACAATTTTTATTATTAGGAGCCGACATTGTGTTTTTTAAAATAAAGAGTGATGAGATGAGCAGGACATGAGCCTGATGGTAAGCAACATGTCTGCCACATAACAGCGCAGTGACACGCAGCTATTGGAACATTGTTGAACATGAAGAGTCCAAATCATTACCTAGCACTGCACTGTGCTCATCACCCAGAAATCTAAGCCCTGACCTGTAATTTCTCTGGAATGTTGTCTGGATGTTCCCACAACTGGGACTTGGGACCTTCTCTCCCAAGGAGAGAGTACAGTTATAGTTTATAAACAAGTTCTAGTGAAGGGAACAGTAGGACGTCATATTCTAATAAGGGTTTATCTCTCTAATTAGTTTGTGTTTCATTGACCCAGTTCCCATCAAGATACCCTTTTCACGGGTATAGGTTATAAAAATCTACAGAAGTCGACAGTGATTACCAAAGTAGAATTCACAACTTACGGCATGCTTTTCAACGTTGTCATATTTGTCGAAGTGTTTAATACAAGTCGATTTTCCGGAACCTATATTGCCTTCTATGGATACGCGATAAGGCCTCTTACTAGTTATCCGTACTGTGTTAGATAAAGTCTTCATGTTCGACATTTTCACTAGATTTTTAGCGGGATTGGGCATGAAAGCAGGTTTAGTATGTAAGACTAAATTTTTATATTGAAAATTTATTGCAAATACGGAGAGAAGTTTAATCTATACTAAATCAAACACCCACGAAATTATATTTCAGTATTTCACGATTCAAATTACTATACAAACTATGAAAATAAGTTCACCGTTCACAAACATTTCGCGCGGTAAAAACCATGTTATGATTTTTGATTTAGTTATCATAGAAATGTCAGTTTTTCCTATCAGAATTCAGAAATAACACAATAATCACTGTCACATTTTAAATATCTAATCCACACTACTACACTTTTAGTATTTTGCCAGATGATTTCTTCGTTTCACAAGAGTGGAGTTTTGTTAAAAATGTGGGTATACTTCTGCCAAGTTATTAAATATTATTTGGTTTGCATAATTATTCTCAGACAGAAACTTACGTTTTTACATATAAAACTCTATCATACTGAGTTAGCTCTGTGAACTACAAATATACCTACTCACTTTTGATTAAATACCACCACACCATCTTCATTAGCTGCATAACTTAAATAAATAACTTTGCATTGAGTCTAGCAGATCACAAGATTGGCGTGAGCGTGTTTTTATAAAATTGACGGAAACACCGCTATTGGGCAACGTACCTAAGTCCTAAGTTCGCCGTTGACGCTTCGGCTTATAAACCCCGACCAAAAAAAGGGGTCTTATAAGTTTGACGCCGATGTCTGTCTGTGGCACCGTAGTTAATATCCGTGCGGATGTTTAATCCAAGATGGCCGCCACCACAAAATGGCGAATTATATTAGGTACTTTTTTCACTACTACCTCAATATGGGTATCAAACGAAAGGGCTTGACTAGTAGAATACATTGCACGATGACAAATTTCAAATCCAAGATGGCCGCTAAAGGATGCAGCATCATACGATATATTTAAAACTAAATTAAAGCTTCTTCTAGAAGAAAAAGCTTACTTACTATTAATACAGTTAATGAATTCTTGAATGACAAATGTTTAAACAGTACATACCTAATATATGTACTTGCAATGTACCAATTTTAATATTTTTATTTGAAGTGTAAATTTTGTGAATTTATTAATAAAAATCTGTATCTGTATCTGTTCTTGTGTAGTTGTAGTGCACCTTGTATCTATTACAGTAAAATTTGTAAAAACCGTCAGATTATAATCTAACAACGTAAGATTACAAACTAATCTAACCCACCGTGAGATTATATTCTCACACGTTAGTTATTGGAATTTTAAGTGATGAGCTACTACGTCATAAATTACAGGGGAAGACATCAGGAATGGCTCAGGAATCTCCATGTGGTGCATCCTACGTATAACACAACAGCTTGCCGTGGTGACATTTTGTTGCGTGATGGTAAATAGCGGCCGGGGAGCTTCTGAGTTTCTACTCATGCTTCTCTCCCCCTTGAGCTGCTGTGCGTGTAGAAGCAGAACGAGTAAGGGGCTAAAAGACTTGGGAAGGTTAAGTGGCTGTTGGCCGAGTAAAATTCCTAAGTCTACCCGACGAGAATCTTCTACGAGCACTGTGATTAGCAGAGTGTTCGTGTGAGGTAACACTGGCACTGGTTTCTAGTATCTACAAGATAAAAACCACAATTAGGGGGTTAGTGCTTTACTAAATAAATGTATCTGCCCTTGAGTTTTATATTTTGTCTTTCAAATTTTGAGTCAAAACGTTTGTGTAACGTGTTATGATTGGAGTTTCTCTGAGGAATTACACCCGCAATGAAGTGAATCGTTAGGGAAATTAGATCTCTGGGTGACGAGCGCAGTGCAGTGCTAGGTAATGATTTGGACTCTTCATGTTCCAATAGCTGCGTGTCACTGGGCTGTTATGTGGCAGGCATGTTACTTACCATCAAGCACATGTCATGCTCGTCTCGTCACTTTTGATTTAAAAAAAATAACTAAAGTCACCTCCACAGCTCAGCGTATCAGCAAACTGAAATGGCACTAGGCCGGCCACATCTGTCGCAGACCCGATAACTGTTTGGATAGACGGTTTCTGGAGTGGAGACCGCGGATCGGTAAACATAGTGTAGGACGCCCAGGGACTAGATGGAGTGACGATTTACGAAAGACAGCTGGTGGCGGTTGGAGACGTAACACCGAGGATCGGGCTGAGTGGCGTATATGGGGCTATGTCAAGCACTGGATAAATACAGGTTGACTGATGATGAACGGTTATACGCAGACCGCTAAATGTTTCCACTGCTGCGACTTGCGCCTTTTCTTCCTAGGAGAGAGAGTCAAGACCATAATCGTCCACACTGGCCCAGTGCGGGTTAGTGGATGACAAATTCACTCGAATAATTTAAGGGTTCATGTCGGTTTCATCACGATGTTTTACTTCGTCGTTTTAAGATAGCAGTATAACGCATATGACTTCGAAAATACAGTGATGCGTCTGGGATCGGCAGTCGCCGTTCTCCCGACTAGACCTGCCGTAACGTTGTATAACGGTTAGGTGTCTATGCCTGGTATAATACGAAAAATTTGTAAATAACTAAGTTTTCACTTTCAATTATATTTATCGTATAGGCAAGACATGCACCTGACAAAACCACAAACACGCCTGCCCATCTTTGAGTATTTAAGTCTGAGACTCCACCAAATCGGAGATATGAGGAGATGTCTGAAGCGGAGACGTGAAGCGACGTTTTTCAGCTCGGGTGACTCCACCGAAGCTGTGCCTTACGCCGCGCGTCATCCCCTGTGGACATTTTCTTTCTCGTCTCCGCTGCGCGTCGGCGAGACACAGCTCCCATCTCTGCTTTCATCGCTCCATACAAAAATTATACATCTCCGCTTAGTTGTCTCCACTGGAGCTGAGATGAGCGGAGTTGAGATGTGTGAATAACGGAATTCTATTGGTTGTTAAATTAAAAAACATCTCGTCTCCGCTCGTACATCTCCGCTTTGGTGGAATCTCAGTGGCTAAATCCTCAAAGCTGTCCATAGTCATAGAATCGATAATAATAACCATAGTTCCACGCAGCTACTGGAATATGAAGAGTCCAAATCACCGTCTAACACTGCTATCTATATATTTTATATGCTATCTATGTATTCAATATTTTCTTTAGGTACTCTGATATTTATAATCGTCAAAATTCTATCAGGCACAGAGCTAAAACAGCAGTGAAGCTAAAAGAACAAAACCACACAACATTTCAAGTTTCAACAATCGCAACCAATTTTCCCCCGCCGTCGCTTTCAATTGGCGAGAAGCCCCGAGATGACAATTTAATTAAAATTGAAACGAACCTGCATCAACAGATGTCGATTGCAACGGATCAGAATCATGGTTTATTTACGTTCATTAAATGCTGATTTAAATTTTGTTCACAACACAAACAGCCTGCTTTATTATTTTTGATGCCTTGGTGGGTCGGTGGCGAGAACTTGTCGTTGGTTCAAGCCCTGCTAGCACTTTGATTATTTTTTTGATGCATGTGCAGTTATTTACAGTGAGAATTATTTATTACAGTGTGAGTTATTTAAAGAGTGATAGGACGAGCAAGACATATATTTGATGTACCTGATGGTAAGCAACCCACCTGCACAATTGCACATAACAGCACAAAGTCACGCAGCTATTGAAACATGAAGAGCCCAAATAATTACCTCAAAATCAAAATCAAAATGTTTTATTGCGTAGAACTGTGTACAGTAGATGTTAAATTATTAAAAAGTTTCAACAGATTACCCGTTGCATCGGGCGTGCAATATTAAATACAAACAAGACAAAATAATCTATAAGTGTTGCTATAAATTTACATAAACTCAATAATTACATTTTTTAACATACCTCTATATATAACACAAATGCAATATCTTAATAGTATTATGTACTATGAGATCAAAAGATTTATTTATGCTTATTTTCTTAGCACTGTTCCAAATACCTTTTTCTTAAATAATTGTTTGAAAATTCATAATATTCCTTAATACTATAGAACGCTTTATTAATTAGCCATGTTTTTAATGTACGAGTATTTTTGAAACACATTCCTTCTAAGGATTTAATATCGAATGGTAAACTATTAAAAAAAATTGTAGCTGTGTTTAGTGGACTTTTATAATACATAGCATTATTACCTTGCAATACCTGGATATCAAATTTGTGTTTTTGACGTAAGCTATCTACTCGTGAAGACTTATTTTCAAAAAAGTAAGCCTTATTATTTTTGACGAACAAGCAAATTTCTAGTATAAATATACTAGTCAAAGTTAATAAATTATTATCTTTAAAAACATTTCTAAGAGACTCGGTACCTGGTACCTGGCACAGTGGCACACTGCGTTGTAATTTTTCTGGAAACATAGCCCTTCAAAGTGGAATACAATGATGTTTGCACATGTACATGGGTCAACCGTACATGGCCAGCGTGCTGGATATGTATGAAGTATGTTACGTCTGACTGTCATAGGAATTGACTGTCATAGGAACTGCCGATAGAATTAAAAACTTAGGTTTAACTCAGAATTTGATAGCTTACTTTGGAAACATACAAATATAATAATATGAGACATTTAAAAAAAATCTTTCTTTATTACCTCTTTATAATTTTTCAACTGACATATAATTTACTCAAAAGCTATTTTTATAATTCCATATGCCAGAGATCTTGGCAAAATAGAATGATCGCTTAATTAAATTTTATAAACAATATTGGACTCTATTTTATATGGTATAAATTTAATTTCATTTCATTTGGAAACTACGCAGGTGAAACCGGAAGGCGTGGCTATGCGCATGGCCACGGCATGGCATGGCACTGCATGCCATCTAGAATTGCGTCAGCATGTCAGCCAATGGCCTCGGAGTTTACCCGAAGATTTCTTATCATTCCCGACCGTGACGCTAGAATTCAATTCACAGCCCACGAACAATCTGTTTGAGGCGCGCCAAAGGTAGTTTTCACATCAAAAACTTATTCATACTATGAGAGGCAAGAAAGGTTTGATTCCTACAGTTTGAATTGAACGCTGTCAGTCGGTCACCGCTGGATTACCACGATTTGCTTGCTAGATTGCTTTCGATGGAAAAACATTCACGATAACTATTGCCCTTCGTACCAGGCCATATAAAGCTTCCACATGACTGTGTTGTGCCTGAATAACTGACAGGAAACTGCCCATAAAACTACCAACTTAATTCCCATCCCCACACGAGGAAGACGCAGGGAGAGTCACCTGACAATGCCTGCTCTATAATTCTCATTATTCCATTATGATGCCAACATTCACCGCAAACAAATTCTAAAGCCGAGCTTCCACTGTGGCTCATTAAATAAATGAAATAACGCGCATTGTTCGCGGTGGCAATACCATGACTACAGTAAGGATGTATGGAGTACTGTTCGCACCTTTGAAATGGATCGGCCAAGTATCAGCTGGAGGCTCTGGAATCGGTGGAGAGACGTGCCAAAAGGCTCATAGGCAATGACACTCTTGTGCGAAAAAGACTTCAAAGTCTTGAACATCGCTGAAAAAATCGCTAGCCTATCGGTTTTTTTATCGGATACACTTCGGAGAGTGTGCTACTGATCTGCATGATCTAATACCACCTTGCCCTTTTTTCTATCGGAATGCTCGTAGCTCGAAAAAGCGACATCGTTTCATGGTTGATGTTCCAAAGACACGAACGAAGAGATTTGACTCTACGTTTGTGATAAGAACGTCTAGGCTGTGAAATACGTTGTCTGAGTGGGTTTTCCCCGATGGTTACAATCTTTGTGTCTTCAAATCGAGAGTGAATCGGTTTCTTCTAGGTAAACACGCTCCATCGTGGACCGCATCGTCGCTTAACATCAGGTCGCTTAACGCGCGTTCAAAAAGCTCTTCAGCTTTATAATTCATATTATAAAGCTGAAGAGCTTTTTACTTGTACTCATGTACAGATTATTTATTAAACACAACGACACACAGTGAAGAGAAGTTGACTGTATCTCTCTCGATCGGGTACACGGGTGGTCACGAGTTCACCCGATCGAGCCTTTCACTTCTGAGCGTGACGGATTTTCCTCACTTACAGCATACGAAAAAATCTGTATGCGGTTGCGGAAAGAAGCTTTTACTTAAAACAATGCACATTATTTTCCGATTACTCTCGTGGGAGGATAAGGTTTTTCTAGTGTAGGTACGAGTATGTAGGAAAATGTAAAGTGCGGGGATTTGATTCCCATTTTTAAATCACCATTTTTGTTATAGTCATAGAGTGACGAGACGAGTAGGTCCTGTGCCTGATGGTAAGCACCATCTCTGCCACGCAGCTATTGGAACACGAAGAGTCCAAATCATTACCTATCATTTCAGTATGTTCGTCACCCAGACATATATAATAAAACTAGCGACCCGCCCTGGCTTCGCACGGGTGCAATGCTGATACTAAATAGAAGTACTTACCTATGTACCAATAAAATTTCGGTCCGGTGGCAAGACGTTTCGTTTTACGTAGTCACAAGTCACAGTTTTTTGTGATGGATACTTTTTTGGCGCGACGTACGTACGCATGTGTTGATTGATGGAACGAAACGTGCTTCACACCAAAGATGGCGACATGTTTGTCAGTGCTATCAGAATTTAACGAAATTCTTCATAATCCGAATTTTGTGGACATAATATGTTGTTGTTTTTGTATTTTGTCGACTCAAAATCAATATTTTTTTATGTTTTGTTATTCATATAAAGTTTCGATCAAGTCTACCGTACCCCTTGACGAAATTATTAATACAGATATTTATCTATATGCCCTGTAATTTCACTGGAGAAATGACCCGTTTTATTTCCCTTACTGATTTTGAAACGTAAGTGTAGGATAGTCACGGCAACTTTCCCACTTTCCATTGTCTCAGCAATTTTCATATTTCGTTGCACTCTGGATGGGCCGGTGGGGTTCCGTGAATTAGTTTTGTAGTTCAACAAATACTACTATAAATATATTCATATTTATTATTAGTTTAACTGTGCTCGCGGTTTCAACCACGTTTTAACGGGGTTTTTGTTAATCTCACGGATGGTTAGGTTAGGCTTTAAAACATCAGTTATGTCATTGTGAAAGCCCCATCATAATCAGTTCAGACGTTTCGAAGATTGGTCGGGACACAATAAATGTAAATAAAAGTGGTCAAGTGCGAGTCGGGCTCGCCCATAAAGGCTTCCGTAGCAGCAAGTAACATAATTCAAAAGTTCTTGTACTTCGTTGTTACTTTAATCAGTGTTTTAAGAATAGTCAATTTATGACGTATTAAAATAAAAGTACTTACTAGATATCATTCAAACTAATTTTCGTTGATAGTTTACATGGTAACGTACATCATACACTTTTTTTTATTTTTGTCATTCCCTTATTTTAGAAGTTACAAGGGAGGGGGGAGGGACACACTTTACCACTTTGGACGAGTCCCTCGCGCAAACTATTCAGTTTAGAAAAAAATATGTTTAAAACCTCAATATCATTTTTGATGACCTATCCATAGAAAACCCACACGTAGTTGTGATTAAAAAAAATTTTTTTTTGAGTTACAGTTCTAAGTATGGGACACCCCTAATTTTTAATTTTTTTTCTATTTTTTGTATCAAAATCTTAATGCGGTTTACAAATCACATCTACTTACCAAGTTTCAATAGTATATATAGCTCTTATAGTTTCGGAGAAAAGTGGCTGTGACATACGGACGGACAGACAGACATGACGAATCTATAAGGGTCCCGTATTTTGCTACGGAACCCTAAAAATGATGTTTTGTTATAATTATGTACCGTCCATACATTATCCGTGTATTAAAAAGCTGTTATTTTATTATACAAACAGACACTTCAGTCTTATTTATTTGTATAAATGCCATACTCGCTTTTCCCCCAAAACAACACAGATGACGTAGAAGCTATGTATTTGTACATGAGCGTTCACATGACTTCCTAGGACTACACTGCGCTGTTGTAGAAGTATCATAGGTACATTAATTTTGTCAGTTATTATCTCCCGCCAACGAGAAATATATTTAGTAACTAAGCATTATTTCCCGAAAAATAAGCTGATAAAGAGATAACTCGTTCAATATCTACTGGTGATGAGTGTAACACGGTACTAGGCAGGGCGGACTGACGGTTCAAATGAGACTTTACTATGTTGTGGGCTGTGGGGCAATATTACCAGATAATTTACAGGACAGATAAATCTTATTATAAATGCGAAAGTTCGGAAGTTTTGATGTTTATTGCTCAATCACGTCTTAACGGGTTACAAGAATAGAAATAAACTATACTCTGGTATAATATAGGCTACTTTTTATCTATACTTATAATAAAACTGTAACGGGTCGAATTCTGTACATTGAAGATATTTTGAAAATTTTTTTTTTTGGGGCACTCCATAGTCGATACTGATGGCGAAACTGCATTTTTTTTCTTTCATGTCTGTCTGTCTGTCTGTCTGTCTGTCTGTCTGTCTGTCTTTCTGTATAGGGATCACGCATCACGCCGAAACTACTGATTCAATTCAGCTGAAACTTGGCATGATTTTAGTTTATACTAAGGACATTGCTGTAGGCTACTTTTGATCCCCAAATTCTGATCGGTTTTCTTGCGGGAGGGGGTGAAAGTCAGAATGTGTATTTGGTTGTAACTCATGTTTGCGTTGTTTAATTTCATTAATTCTTTTTTTTGTTAGAAAGAACACATTTTTTATATTGTCCCGTTAAAATTTGAACAATATCGGTCTGTTGGTTCGGAAATTACACAAACATTAAATAATAACGACACGCGCGGCGCGTTCGGTAAATACTAACTTCTAAGTATTCTGTGTATCACAGACGATCCACAGAATATCTAGATTCTAGATTCTAGAAAGTGCCCACGTGATCGCGTCGCGTCATCTTGGATGACAAAATAATTGTCAAAAAAATATTTTTGTGTGGAAAAAAACATCATTCGGTTATAATCGACTTCAAACAAGGAGGATATTCTCAATCGGGTTGCATGTTTTTTTATTTGGTTTTATTTTACGCGATAACTCCGCTAATTGTTAGTTGATTTTGATAATTCCTTTTTTGTTTGGTAGAAAATACTTCAGAGGTGATCTTAGATATCGAAAACAGATATCAAATATCAACAAAAACTAAAATCAGCTTAGATTTATCTGTACGCCAGTTATACCTTCTTATAAAATTTAGTCGAATGACAGAATTAAATTATCTGTCATTGAAGTAGATTTTTGTATTTTGGAGAAAACATATCAGCATAATAAGTAGCAGCATAAACAACCCATTAAATGTTCCCACTGCTGGGCGTCGGGGCCTTCTCTCGCAAGGAGAGAGACAAGGTTATAATCCACCAAGCTGGCCCAGTGTCGGTTGGTGGATGACATATGACTTAGAACTTAGATTATAGGTAGATTTCGGTTTCTTCACGGTGTTTTCCTTCAAATTTAAAGGTACTGTTCAACAAGCTTCGGTGACAGAAGCAGACCGTTGTTAGGGTTCCGTACACAAAGGGTAAAAACGGGACCCTATTACTGAGACTTCGCTATCCGTCCGTTCGTCTGTCACCAGGCTGTATCTCAAGAACGGTGATAGCTAGATAGTTGAAATTTTCGCAGATGATGTATTTCTATTGCCGCTTTAATCATAGCGGAACGTATCAAGTGATCGGGTTGAAATTTGAAATAGAATTAGATTACAGTCTGGAAGAACACATTGCCTATGTATAAGTACTCTATGTATTACGTAACAAACATCCAAACAGTGACATTCATAATATTTACAGGACAACGTTGGAACGGCTGAACATATTTGGATGGAATTCGAAACACACGTAGTTTGAACTCAGTAATAGCAAATCGGTTACTTATAGGTTACTGTGACGTAGGAAAGACTAAGCAAATTTGGTAGAAAATTGAAACAGAAATAACTCATAGTCTGAAATATCACATTTATGTATTTATTACCTATCAACCTGAAAAGAAGCATGGGCCCTAAGGAAACCAATATTAACTATCATGTCAAAACGGCACAACGAATTGGGTTGACATACGAAACACATATAGTTTAGAGTCTAAAATTTCACATGGGCTAATAAGTCTAAATTTTCATTTAACTCCATATTAATATAAGCATATATTTTCGTAAGGAACTTGATGTGATGGTAAGGTAAAAGCCAAAAATTAAAAATATATGCACCCGTTTTGGCGTAGATAATATAGGTGATTTGCGTTCACAATCAAAATAACAAGCAACATAATATTCTCATTAGACGGCGCTAATGCCAGTTTAAATCTTAAAGCACTAAAGGCCATTTAAATCGATGTTTTGCTATTGTGGTATGTATTTTTTCTTTCATCACTAGGTGGCGTTATTGGTATTTTAAATTGTACTAATAAGTTTTTTGCTGCTAAAAGGATTATGATGCCAAATTTGGATTCTTTCGTTCTTGATTTTTTTCTGTGTTACCTACATTTAAATTCATGCATTAACATTTCACTAGGACTTTGCTTAGATTTACGGGTTCAACTTGGTTGAATATCATTAAAACTCAACATTTTAATTATTTTGATTCCACACAGGCTTCGTTCAAAATTTTACTACGGCGAAGTCGCGGGTAACAGCTAGAAAACAGCTTGCGGATAAAAAGAAATAGGTAAAAAAAATAGGTATCAGATCATGCACATTAGCTTCAGAGTTTTCATAATGTATCCTATAAAAATCCTACAAACTTAACACTTACGGCTATGTTCGATACTACGAAATCTTACTAAGTATGTTTGATTTTGTTTAAAAAAAGAAAAATAAAGATAAAATTAAATACATTTTGTGTGTGAAAAACAAATTCACTCAAACTCAAAAGGTTTTTCAATGACTACTTATCCAAATATTTGACGTACGATACTTCCAATTAATGTATAAGTCAGTAACATCTGCTTACGCGAACGAAGTAGCGGGTTCAGCTAGTTTCAAGAATATAAGGGGAATAAGAAGAATACGGGTGAAACTGTGGCGCAATGCTAGCTAGTCGTCATATATGATGTGTGTGACGTGCGTAGTGCAGTGCTAGGTGAAAGTTAGGACTCCTCATGTTCTAATACCTGAATGACACTGCGCTATGAATGTATATACAATACAATACAAACTATTATACCACAAAACAATACAGAAATACAGTGATTATACTTAAAATTTAGACATTTTGGGCACAAAAGGCGATCGCTTATATATGTATATGTGTGTTACTGTAGTGCGTTTACTTTTACTCTTTATTAAGACGTGTTTTGTTTTCTCTTTTTAATTGTTATTTTTAATTTTGACAATAAATTAAAGCCTAGTTTTTGTATTCATTTTCCTATCCATGCACGGTTGCGTGGTAGAGATTGCTCTAAGAGATAAGGCCGCCAATTAAAATGCTAAATTAATAGTATGTTTTTTTATATTATGTTTTCTGTTTCGTGGCTTTTAATAAAGAGTTGTTGTATTGTATGAACAGGCGTATTGCTTACCATCGGGCAGTTGTCCTGTTCGTCCAATCGTTCTGTACTAAAGAATAAATGAGAACACTAAATGTATTTTCATTTCCCCCTTGCCGCACTCACTTCGCCGTACAAACAGGTTCCACTCGGAACCTAGTTTCCGACGCGCCGGCTGTTCAGTGTTCACGTTCTATACAGCCTTCACCATTCATATTATCCGTTTCACCGTAGCACAGCTATCGCATTTCTATCTCATTCTAGAAAACTTTTGCTGGTGATGGGTAGTTCAAGATTTTTGCCAGATTAATTAAGTCGCGGCACAGACTGTATTAAGATGTCGCCTGTCAATATTGTACTAGATATTTAATAATTTATCTCAAAACTTATAGTTTTTTTTGTAGGCTGTAAGTGAAGCTGTTCTGTCACGCTCTGAGGAGGCTCGATCGGGTGAGTCCAAGTGAGAGAGATATAGTCATTCTTCAGTTGTTATTATTAATTTAATGAAGTTTTTACGTCTGCCGCGCGGTCTTAAGTACGTAGGTACAAACATTTTTCCCCTTCGGCCGTGTACGTAATTGTAGTTTCGTAATTGATTTCGAAGTTTTTTTATGTGTGTTTTCCGATTTCTCGGTAACGCCCGAACCGATTTTGAAATTTTTTGGTTTTTTCGAAGGTATATATAACCCGCGTTAAATAATCATTTTTATTAGCATTGTGATATAGTCCAGATAATAATTTCATTCAAATCCATTATGCCACCACAAAGCTACGAACACCTTTATAGAACACAAATATTAAATAAATTTATAACCCACTAGCTGTACCCTGCCTCGCTTCGCTGTGGCACATTGTGATGCAAAAATTAGATAAAAAGATCCTTGATGCGGATTATATATAAGTTAGCTTTAAAATACGTTTAGTTATAAGATTCATTGAATAAACGGAGCTGAACCGGCCAACATGTTTTATTCCTTCACCTTCACTACCTAGCATTACATCATTGTAAAATTGAAGCGTACACAAACCAACATAACATTTTTATATAGAGATTTAATGTTCCACGGGCGAAGCTGGGGCGGACCGCTAGGTCTTAATATTTTAAACCTATTTTGTTTCACTGAACCCGCTTGTTGAAACCGAATATTTCATTTAAAGCAAAATGTAGGGTTATTGGAAATATTTTATAATTTGCCATAATTAATTCCGATGATCTAGGCGTATTTGTCGAAATTGATCAAAATAACCAGTTAACGGTAGCCGATCGCTCTAATTTATAGCGGGCAACACTGAAATTAATATTTGGGCTGAATAGGAATTGCGTTCCGTTACACGAAGCCTAAATAGCGAAGCGGCTATTAATAGTGGGAGCACACAAATAAGTACATACATTGGAAGCATCATAAAAGGAAGACTGAGCTTAAAAGGGCCCGCCATTATCATACAAACCATTATTAATATTTGCTTGCTATTTTGTTAGCGTAGTATTTAGAAAAGGCCATTCCCTAAGCCACCTACTCTATATGCATACTTACTTACTCTATACTTTGTTTAAAAAACCCGGAGCTAAAACCACAGACTAAGTGGAGAGATTAATCAAATCAATGTCCTTCTTATTGAGTTGGGGTCCGCAACTTCAAGAAACTAGCAGGAAGCTTTACGCAGCGGCTGGAGCTTTGATGAAATTGCGCAACTTTCTTCCTACTTCAACAAAAATTTCGCTTGTCCAGTCACTACTGCTACCCATCCTTGATTATGCCGACGTTTGTTACCTAGATATCACTGAGGAACAACTTAACAAGCTTGAGCGTCTTCAAAATTTCTGCATAAGGTTCATATTTGGCTTGCGTAAATATGACCACATATCTGAATTTCGCGCAAAGCTCAAGTGGCTCCCAATTCGTCTCCGCAGAAATGCACACATCCTATCACTTCTTTATAACGTATTGTACAATCCAACCTTCCCGTCTTATCTTAAGGAACGTTTCAACTTCTGTCATGAAACTTCACGTCCACGCTCTCTGAGAGCGGCTGTAGCACTCAACCTCACTGCACCATCACACAAGACATCTTTCTATGGAAACTCTTTTACCGTCATGGCAGTCCGTTTATGGAATGTTTTGCCGGCCTCTTTAAGACAATCGCAGTCCTTGACCATTTTTAAAGGAAGATTAAAAGATTTTTATTTATCGCAGTGCAAAACTGTTGACACCAGCAAATTGTAGATGGTAGCACTGTTCGTATCCGATCTGCTGATTGAAGCTGTAATCCGCTGATTAAGTACATTATTGATTTATTGTTCATCTTGTCCGCACTTTTGTTTGTAAGTGTTTATTATGTTTAGTATTTATCAGTGAAATTTTTAATCTCATGTTTATAGGTTAATATTTATTATTTTATATAGTTTTAGTTATAGATATGTAGTAGTATTATTAAATTGATGTCGCTTCCCCCCGCCTACGAGTATATGTGGGCTATTTTCCTTTTTTGCTGGTTGCCTGGAAGAGATTGCTCTTAGCAATAAGGCCGCCACTTGTGGCACTAGTTCATAAGTGTTTATTTGTAATATTTTAAATTGTTTGTGTTGCAATAAAGAGTTTCTATCTATCTATCTATCTTATTTTGACAGACCAGCATTTCTCAACCCCTGTCCTTTGTTTTACAAGATAGTTTGCAGTCCGCTTCTTTGCTTGCCGTTTTAAATTTTCGTCGCATAACAACACTAACTATCCTACTAATATTATAAACGTTAATGTATGGATGTTTGCTGCTCAATCAAGTCGTAACGTACCTATGAACAGATCGGGCCGAAATCTGGAACACAGATTATAGTCTGGAAAAACACACTATCTACTTTTATCCCGAAAAATAACAGAAATGACGGGAACAGGAGCTACGTGGGTAGCACCGCGGGGCTCTGATAGTATTATAAAAATCCCAATGTGTGGATGTTTGTTGCTCAATCACGACGTAACATCAGAATCGATCTGGTCCAAATTTTGAACACAGTGAGATTACAGCCTGGGAGAGCACAGGCTGCTTTTTATCCCGAAAAATAATAGGCGCTTCTAGTACGAAATAAAAATAACAAATGGTAAGACATCATTTAATCCTAGGCTCCACAATGAGGTTGTATCCGTCAGCCGGGCGCAGTATAAAGGCGCAGGGAGACAGCCTGGTGGCGGTCTGTTGAGTCAGCGTCCGGTACCGCCTGAAGAACCGAGCCAGAAATACCTTCGCGGCCAGCACTGCAAACCGAGACCCTGGAATGGAAGTAGTTGTTTATAGTCAAAGTCAAAGTACTTTTTATTCATAAATGTACAATTTACACGTCAATTAATAAAAACCAAAAACAAAAGAAAGAGCATACAAATTGTTTACATTTTCAAAGTTTGAAATGACTACTTTGCTGTATTACAATAATTATTGTACAGAAAAATGTCAAGCGTTATACGAGTATAATAATTATGGCTTTAATACAATTGTACTGACCCATGTCAAATTTAATTCTTTACATTTTTATTAACCCCCGACCAAAAAAAGGGGTGTTATAAGTTTGACGTCGATGTCTGTCTGTCTGTCTGTCTGTGTGTGTGTCTGTCTGTGGCACCGTAGAGCTCAAACGGATGGGCCGATTTCGATGCGGTTTTTTTTATTTTAAGGTTAATACCCGTGCGGATGTTTTTAGTTATGTTTGGTTAATATCGATTCAAAATGGCCGCCTCCACAAAATGGCGGACAAAATATTTCTTCACGACCTACCTCAATATGGGTATCAAATGAAAGGGCTTGACAGATAGAACACTATTCACTGTAACAAATTTAAAATCAAAGATGGCCGCCACCACAAAATGGCGAATTAAATTATTTTTTTCATTACTACCACAATATGGGTATCAAACGAAAGGGCTTGACTAGTAGAATACTTTGCACTATGACAAATTTCAAATCCAAGATGGCCGCTCCCACAAAATGGCGAAATACATTTATTTTTTCACAACTTCCTTAATATGGGTATCAAATGAAAGGGCTTGACTAGTAGAATGTTGTACAGATATCAAATCCGAGGTAGTCGGGGGTTAGTCAAAATTTTTAATTTTGTTCTTGTGGGAACATTGCCATCACTCTCTAAAAATTCAAATACAAGTTACAGCTGGTCTAGTAAGCCACGGCTGGCCTCGGCACTACTGAGACTCGGGGAGTTCTCTCGCAAGGAGAAAGTCAAGGCCACAATCGACCCGGAGTACCCGGATTCAAATCCCACGCGTACCACTATCTTTTCAAAGTCATGTTCGTAATGCCGCTAGCTATAAAACAGTCAAGGAAAACCGACACCTAGGATGTTTTTCAGGTCATGTGTCATCCCCTAACCCCCATTGAGCCGGCGTCGTGGATAATGGCCTTGACTATCTCCTCGCGAGAGAAGGCCCAGAGTCACAGCTGTGGGAACATTTAGTGGGCTGTAATGTTTATGCAGTGCAGTTTAAAATACATTAGGATGGATGTGCCCTCACAAACTTCAGGCGCACGGAATTATGTTAGCTCACTCTTTCCGTTTTAGTCGGTTGTAGGAAGCGGTGAATGCCGGACGTTTATACTCGTACTAATCACTATTCGTTGTCAACAACAAAAATAGGTAGAACCGCAACATATCTCGACGCTAGCGTTTCCAGGGATCAAGTACATTGGTAGTTCTAAACCACTTACGGTTTACGGTACACACAGAGACGCAATTTGTTAACAATTTTAAGATGCTCAGGGCACATCTATTGATTAATATCGATGTAGGAAATAGACCCCGAGTCCTAGATGTAGCAAAATAAAGTGGGATACATCGATATAAACCAATGGATGTGCCTTAAGTAACTTGAAATTGGTAATAAACTGCGTCTCTATGTGTATCTAAGTAGTTTACACATAACCGATCTACTTGACCCCTAGAATCGCTAGCGGCGAGATATGCTGTGGCCCTACTTATTTTGGTTGTTAACAACGAATAGTGATAAATAAAAACGTCCGGCGTTCACCGCTTCCTGCAACCGACTGAAACAGAATCAGTGAGCTCACTCTTCCCAACAATGACATGATTCCGTGCGCCCTGAAGTTTGGGAGGGCACATCTGTGTATTGAGATCTTTGGCGTGATATCGGTCAAGACGCTAAGTAGTGTTGTACAATGGGATGTAGCACCGAAATCGCAATTTCGATTAGAGTTCTACAGGTTCTTAAAAGTATGAATGATGAAACCTTTAAGATTTTCCTCTACCAAAAAATGCTCCAATTAAAGTGTTCACTTCATAAAAATAGAAAGTGACTTACCAATACAGTGTCTTGGTCCGGTGCCAAAGGGCATGTAGGTGTAGGGCGGTATGGCGGCCCTGGCGGCAGGCGCGAACCGGTCCGGGTCGCAGACGTCTGGCTGGGGCCAGTGCCGCGGGTCGCGATGGAGGGAGTAGATCGGAAGCCACACGTGCACTCCGGCTGGGGCCTACCGACAGAACAAACCAACATACCGAGAAACTCGAGACTGAACACAATTTTATTTATCGGATACACTTTGGAGAGTGTGCGACTGATTTGCATGATCTGATACCACCTTGCCCTTTTTTCTATCGGAATGCTCGTAGCTCGAAAAAGCGACATCGTTTCATGGTTGATGTTCCAAAGACACGAACGAAGAGATTTGACTCTACTTTTGTGATAAGAACGTCTAGGCTGTGGAATACGTTGCCTGAGAGGGTTTATATGGGCCCGATAGTTACAATCTTTGTGTCTTCAAATCGAGAGTGAATCGGTTTCTTCTAGGTAAACACGCTCCATCGTAGACCGCATCGTCGCTTAACATCAGGCGAGATGGCGGTCAAGTGTAAACCTATAAAAGTAAAAAAAAAAATTAAGACAAAGCCTATTCATTTATTTCACTAGTATATACCTAGTTATTTTCCTGCTACGAAATTTTTTGTTGATAAAAGTTTACTTATGGTTTGTTTTGTCAAAACTGCCCTGACAATTTTTGAGGGTAGATTCAAATTTTTTATAATTTTTTTTTATGTGTTGAGTAATAACGTGGTCTGTACGCATATACCTATATGCGTACAGACCACCGCCCAAGGCGCCGGGTTTCATATTTTTAGAGAAAATAAAAAGATGTATGTGAAGGGACATTCAACCAAGCTGCTTGCAAGTTGCAAGTTGAATGCAGCACGGGTTCCATCAACCATCACAACAACAGTTGTGGATGGTACTAGATTTCAGAACACAGGACTTACCCTTGCGTGGAATCCAGGGAGCATTTTTTTACACGTGGAGGAAATACATTTTCGCATAGTCTTTCGCCTGGGGGCGTCTCCCCCTAATTTTGTTTTTACAAAAAAATCTTTCTAAAACTGAAACTGTCGAACCACGTAGCCTGGAGGCTCGTATAAACCAAGTATGCTTATGTGTTTACCTGTATACATTGAACCAACTAAATTATTTTTGTAGCTATTATTTTTGAGCTAAATCAACCAATATCTCCGGGAGATGAGCGCAGTGCAGTGGTAGGTAAGTTATAATTTAGACACTTATGTTCCAATAAGTGCATTATACTGTGGTTTGCTGTTCTGGGCGGGCGTATTATTTACCATCAGGCACATGTCCTGCTCATCACGTCAATCTGTATAAAAAAATAATTATGTAAGTGTTTGTAAAGCATTAGTGAACTATTATTATTCACATGTGCTCTTAGAGTATATAATAATTTGTCTGAACATGTAGTTAGTATCAAAAGTTAAGTAGAATTTGACTTACGATAAGCCTGTGTTTGCTGCCTGGATACGTTGGCCCAAAGTCGTAAGTGGCAACGGAGCGTCTGTCAGCTGATCCCACAAGTGGCCAGAGCCTCAAAACCTCTGAAACAGACAAAAAATTTCAATAGTAGTTTAAATAAAATACCGTAGTATTTTTTAGAAAAAGGGATGAATTTAAAGATGTTACGATGTTATAAAATACACTTCAAATTCCCAAATACAAATACAAATACAAAAATCTTTATTGCTGTTTGCAGGTAAGATAAGATGATACAAAACATTTAAATAATTGACCCATACAAACTGGCCTCTTCTTCTAGAGGCATGCAATATGTCTGGCAACGCAGTTTCCATTGGTCTGAATTTATACAATGATAATAATAGTCAGCTGATAGTCTTCTTCTTCTTTTTTCGTTTTTAACTTTTAATCGGTTGTATCATGTATGTCATCTGATTCATCATGTATTAATTTCTGGCTTCTATCCCGGTGTGTTATGTTAGTGTGATATGTTTGATGAGTACAATTACGCCAACGTCTTGTGCTTCAGCAGGCATTGCATTGCATTTATTCCTAAAATAGTGGGTCTTTACCCCTACAATTGATTTCCACCTACCACTAACACACATCTCCAAGTACCCCAACTACTGGATCTGATCATAGATCCTAAAGCCCTCTATCATCCGGTTCAGCTCGTTTACCCTTAACTCTTTAGTAGTAATTTCGTAAAGGAAGTAATTCGACGAACTCGTAATTGATAAGGTTAGGGTGAAGGTAACCCAATTGATTTATAAGGCCGCATAGGACCTTCTTCCCAAAATACTGGGTCCTTATCCTTGCATCGATTTATTTCCACTCACCACTAACACACATCTCCAGGTACTCCAACTCCTGGACCTGTTCATAGGTCCCCGAGTCCTCTGTTATCCCATCCAGCTCGTTCTGCAGTTTTTCCTGCACATGAGGGTTGGCAGCCATCTCGTAGAGGAAGTAGTTGATGAGGTTAGCCGTGGTATCATATCCAGCAACGTAGAATAACACCGCTTGGGCTACCAAGTCGTCGTCGTCAAATTCTGCAAAGCACATAAAGTTTTTGAAATAAAATAAGATAAATATAAAACTCTTTAGTAAACGCCACAACACAGGAGAACAAGAAAAATTTAAGCTACAAATAAAAAAAGTATATTTAGATTGGCGGCCTTACGATTAGAGAAAACTGTAACAAGTAACCGTGCAACAACTGTAAACGAAAGACGGTAAAGTGCCTCTTGAAAACTTAATTAGCGAACAACATAATATTATAATATAATATCCTCATCACCACTGACTGGACACGTGCTTTAGTTAGTAATAAGTCTGCCTGTGATAATGGGTTCGATTCCCATCCAGTACAAACTTTTGTGTGATAAAAAAATCAAATATTTGTTCTAAATTTGGGTGTTTCTATGTATCATGTGTTTACAATTAATATAAGGCTTTCTGTCGTGTCTGTATAGTTTCTGTCATATAAATTTAGCTAAGTTTGGGGTGAGTTGGTGTAGTGTGAGGAATGTCCAACAATTTATTTACTAGCAATGCCCCACGGTTTTATCCGCGTAATTCCCGTAAGTAGGTACTCGATATTTTTCCGACACCAAAAACAGCCTATTCTAGATTAATTATATGCTGTGTTGTCTGACGACATAATAAAGTTGGCTGACAACTGTCGCTTTAGAGAAAATTTATACGATGCTCGCTCATACCGACACCCAAATTCGACATGCTGGAGTTAATTGAGCGTTTTTTAAACGGTTCTATTGCAGTTGGCGTAACCTAGTGTAGAGGCATCTACTGCCAGCCACCATTGAGCTAGCGAAGAAAGAGGTACTCGTAATACTTACTTATTACTAAACTTATTGCCGCGCCACAACTATTATTATTAACACTTGTGAAGCTGTTGATAACTAGTTTTACTAAGTTTTTTGTATTCATCAGAAACTTCTGAAGCACCTTATTAATATTGTGTAATAACCACATTCGTTTTTAGATTATAATATAATAAACTAATAATACTTTGGTCTCCTCCCAAATAGGAAAGAGTCAAGGTCATTCAATTTTACAGCGTTTCAATTCTGCTCTAAACTTGATATTGTAAATTAAGCGTGTTTAGGGCGCATAAAAAGTTGAATATTTTATCCGACGAGGTTTTATACAAACTGGACACGGTTGGTTGGTCCTTGATCCTATGATAGGTAAGGTTTACAGTCTTACATTACTAGTCGGAAGAGTGGTTCGTCTTACAGTACCAATCATGCCAAGCCAAAGCAAGTTAAGGCAAATAAACATTACCATTTTGGAATCGCATTGCGTCAAAAAAGCGCTTGAAAAGGTTTTTGAAAATAAAATGAGCTTATGGCCCCCACGGGCCCAATGTTTCATCACCAAACGTTCAAACATTTTGTTCAAACATATAACCGCTTCGAAGTTTTTACAAGAACAAAATAAAAAATTTTGACTAACCCCCGACTACCTTGGACTTGTTATCTGTACAAAATTCTACTAGTCAATCCCTTTCATTTGTACCCATATTGAGGGAGTTGTGAAAAAAGAAATGTGATTCGCCATTTTGTGGTAGTGGCCATCTTGGATTTGAAATTTGTCATAGTGCAAAGTATTCTACTAGCCAAGCCCTTTCGTTTGATACCCATATTGAGGTAGTAGTGAAAAAAATCATATAATTCGCCATTTTGTGGTGGCGGCCATCTTGGATTCGAAATTTGTTATAGTGTATAGTATTCTACTAGTCAAGCCCTTTCCGTTTGAGCTCTATGGTGCTACAGACAGACACACACACAGACAGACAGACAGACATCGACGTCAAACTTATAACACCCCTTTTTTGGTCGGGGGTTAAAAAAAATAATATTAGTAAATATTTAGCGACCCGTCTCGGCTTCGCACGCTGCTACTAAATATACTAATTTATCCCTAAGTGATAGATATAATATACTTATTACTTACTATGACTTACTTTTTTGTAAAAATTTTGAAGTGGTTCAAAACTGATGTACCTACGTTAATTTGACCTAGCTCATGGGATTCAGCGTCTGCAGTGTAAACGCATAAAAAGTGATAATTTATAACATTACATTAGAAACCTTTCAAATTATCAGTGTTTCTCTAATATTTTATGCACTCTTCTTGCATATTTCTATCTATTTAAAAAACCCCGCATCAAATTCTGTTAGGTAGTTTTAATGATGTGAGCATATATTATAGGGACGGACAGACGCGGAAGTAACTTTGTTTTATTCTATGTAGTGATGATGAACTTTTAATTAATATTAAAGGTATCAGTAAAGTTCAAAACAAATTACTTTATTTTAGTTGTTTCTCGCGATATCTGCGTATTTCTCTGATTACTTTTAATTACGTGTGGTCCAAAAATTCCAAATTGAAATTGAAAATAAGTATCAAACAATGCACTTATTTGTAATGTGGGAATATTATATGTATTGCTAGGATGGTTGGTACCGACGAATTCCATATAAGTTTATAATTTCCTTGATTCTACCTATATAAACTGGTACGAAGTAATTCCGAAGAGTTCCGAAGAGCCCCGAACAATAGCTGTGTCGAGAGCACGTCATAATTAAATCGCGAATTTCCCGTCAATCAAAGTCACAAGTTGGCAAGTGGGGGTGTGGTGCAAGTGAAAGCGATCATACCTACGTACATGTATAACATAAGCCATCAGTTTCAGCCCTGCCTAACTCTCCTGCTTTCTGCTATGCTTTAATTTGTGTACGTCATTGGCTAATTGGGTAACACAGATGGAAGTAAACAACTACATCTGCTTTCAGTTCCGCTCCATACGGAAAGCAGATGTAGTTGTCTGCTTTCATCGGCGTTATTCAACTGGCTGATGACGTCACAAATCAAAGCATAGAAAAAAGCAGGAGAGTTAGGCGGTAGGCCTGCCGTAGGAGTTTAATTTCCTTAGCAAAATAGCATAACCCGTGATGATGTTGTGACTAGAACGACAATTTTTTTTGTATTCCCAGATAGTATTTTTTGAGGAAAACACGCCGATAATGTATCCACGTGTGTTCATGCAGATCACGCACCTACGCACCTACCTCGTACATGCGGAGAAACACGCACCCCCCGCGCGTGGATGTAGGCGAGGCGCAAGGTATGACACACCGAGTCCCGCCGTACTGTGCGTGATTTTGGACGGGCTCGGCGTGTGCGTCAGAGCCGCAGTGAATCCACAAATGGCAAAAACGCGGGTGAGTGCGTGAAAAACCAGCAAGATGGTGAAATCTGCACTCCCGCAAGTACGCGCGTAAATTCATCTACATACTCGTACAACATGCGACATGCAGCGTGGTGCATGTCAGTGTGTGGATCGCCTTAGATATGCCTTGACACTCTCCTTTTGAAAAATACGCTAAGTCCTAACTGTGGACGCATAGGATGAGTAATTTATGTTAATGCTGTTTGTACTATTTTGAAACTAAGTTCCCTTCGGACCACAATTAATACATTTATGTATTTTTATCGTCTACTTGACCAGAATTAACGCGAAATTGAATGAATGTTACACGATCAAAAGTTTCCGATTTATTTATTATTTTCTGATCGTTACCCAAAGAATTTGAAATATTCTGTAAAAGTGAGCATTCTCTCCGCTACATACCGTGATTTGGGCTGCTCACGTATGAAGTATAACAAATTAAACTTAATCTTACTTTCCGTAGGCTTCGCGTCGTTGTTGTTGGCATCACCGTCGGAATCCTTCAGCTTGCCTGAAATATCAACAAACTCATTTAATGTACTCTGCACAAACTAACCGCTAGCCAAACGTTTACTCAAGGTTCATTTATTACACTTGACTAAATTTATTGACTGAATTCAGATGAAAGTTTAGACGTCAGTAATATTCGCTTCTGAATTTAGTACCTATCACAGATCGTTATATACTAGTACATATACTACCTTCAATGCATCAAATTAAGTATTTTTTTTGTTTTACACTTTTCTGAGTTGACATAAACATTTTTAGCTTTATACTTTTTGAAACTGCTATAACTTTGTTTAGTTTGATATTTTTTTACGCTTCCGCTGCTCTAAGTATTTTTAATTTTATACTTTTTTGACTTGGTATACACCTTTTTGTTTTTACTTTTTTTGAGCTGATATAAACCTTTTTAGTGTTATACTTTTTAGAGCTGACATAAGCCTTTTATACTTTTTTGAGCTGCTATTGACCTCTTTAGTGTTATACTTTTTTCAGCTGCTTTAAACCACAGACTAAGTAGAATAAACCATGTTAGTTGGTTGTTAGCACAGGTTGTTAGATTTAAACTTTTTCGAACTGATTTGAACTGTGAACATTTTTAGTGATATACCTACTTTTTTTAACCTCTTTAGTTTTACTTTTTTCTGCGTTAGTATTATAAACCTTTTTAGTTTTATACTTTTTTTTATCGCGTTGAGGTCTGCGTTTGACCACCAACTCGCCTGATGGTAAGCGACGGTGTGGTCGAAAATGACGCACGTTGACCTATTTTTAAGTAGCTGTAAAGTTTGTTGAGCTGACATAAACTTTTTAATATGATACTTCTTTGAACTGCACTACAAACCTTAGTTTATAATCGGTTCACAATCAATTGATATTTGTGATTCATAAGAAATTGTATATAATTTCTTTAAACTTTTACAATTATTTTAAATAAAATAAATAAATATTGGTGGACAATTCACACACAACACCATCTGACCCCAAACTAAGCAAAGCTTGTAATATGGCAGCCAGATAGCTGATATAATACTTATACCTATAGTTCTTATTTTCTTTGAATACTTTTGTTTCTTTTCAATAAGTTTCTTTGACCAAAAGGCGGGGTTTACTAGTTTTTATCGGCTACGATTGGTTGTAATACGGGAAACCTTTGCCCAGAAGTAGACTTGTATAGCTGTATAGCGGAGTGATATGTTACACAGCAATACGTAGTTTAAAGTCTTAATGTTTATGTTAACTCATCATTATGAATCACCACCTGATCAAATGCTCGAAACAGTTTGCTGTTTTTTCGTGACAGAAGGGTTGGTCATCTTAGTAAAACTCTTTAAGAATAACTATATTACGTATAGTGAAACAAATCATGGTTGATAAAAAAAAAAGGACAGTCATGTGACGCCGATAGAAGTAAATAAATAAATATTTGGACATTTCACACACAACAAAAGGCTAACGTCCCAAAAAGTTGGCGACCCCTGCTCATGCTTTTTAAAGGTGATCCAAAAACTTCTCAATGGAGTTAAAAATGTTACAAATTAAATAAGAAAATAACCTTGCGCTGCATCAACCAGGATCTGTATGAAGTCCGGTCGTGGCGCCACCAGGTTCTCTCTCCTTGCCTTCAATGCAGACTTGAACAGCTGGGAGAACTGCTCCGCGTCTTCTGATGGAATTATCTTCACTTTCAGCGCCTGTAAGAGAGTTATAATAGAGTAGCATACATGCAACATTTTTTTACCACCACAGACTAATTTGGTTTGTAATAGTATGTAATAATAGTATGAACTTATTTCAAATTTCCAAATAATGTATAACGTCAAATAATTAACGACAAAAAGGATCTTGGTGCCTTAAAATACTCGACTAGCTTCTTCATTCGGGCTCCTTGTTTGGCACATACCCTCTAATATTTTTATTTACGATTCCTGGTAATAACCAACATTCAGTTTTTTTGTCTCATAAACGTTCGTCTCAAACTAAAGCTAACGTAACGAAATAGATACGAAATAGACGCAGTAAATTTATAAATCAGTATTGTGGACGATCAAATTGTAAATAACATATTCCTAAGTTTTTAAGTGAGCTACTGTAATCAAAAAACAATAATATGTAATCTTATTATTTTTTTTTTTTTTTTTTAATTTATTATATACATGGCTTGGATGCTTGTCCATGAGCCGTATGTAATCTTACATTATCTTGTACTGCCAGGATAAATTTACATTGGTATTTGTCCAAATTTTGTAAAACCTTTATATTTAATAAAGATGTTTTGAACTTGGAAAAGCTTTTTCATTCACTTAAAAACTTTAAGACCTGAATTGAAATTTAGTTGAAGATTATACCTTCATAATGGTTTTCATGTTCTCATATCCGAAGAACTTCATGACTTGTGTGGTATCCTGAACCACTGCCTTCTGCCCCAGCTTGAAGATCACGTTGTCAGGGTCTTGGAGGGAATCCACAGCGAAGCCGAACGCGCAAGATGCTATCACGTCATTTACGTATGACATTGTGATCTGGAAAATAACAAAAAATTGATGGGATCCTACCATTGAACTCTTAAAGACAGAAGAAGCGGCACACGCTCCTCAACGATGGCGATGAAAATCAGGTGACGTCTCCTGGTTGAGATCAGTTGCAACGAGCGACAAATGGAGCGCATGTGTGCTAATAATACCACGAAATTCGATTTGAGCTGTTACAATGCCATATTGTGTGTGTACAAGGTGCACAAATAGTACCAAGACCAAGAAAAAGTTTCGTGGCATCACTTTTCATACGCAATTACACAAAATATTAAATTATTTCCTTTAAAATAATATTTTCTGTTGTTTCTCTGGATGATGGCTGCTGCACAGTGTTTAGTAGTGATTTGGACTCTTCGTGTTCAAACCGCTGCTTGACATTCTGTTGTTATGAACAAGCATGTTGCTTACCATTAGTCTTGTTTCTCCCATCAGTATTTTTGAAAAATATATATTACTAGCAACGGCCCGCGGTATTACCTTGCCAAAATAAAAAGTATTCTTCAAGACTATAATCTACCTATATTCCAAATTTCAGCCCGATCCGTTCATTTGTTACAACGTGATTGAGTAACAAACATCCAAACATTGACATTTATAAAAATAGTATGATCAGTAAAATATGCCTATCTATGCATACTCATATTTATTAGTTACTATTAATTCCATGGACGTATAAAAAAGTCAGACGTAGCCTCGCTAAAACAAAAACTGTGTCCATCGAGTCGGCCACATAATATGCACGTTTGTGCTGTTATCGACCGACGGTGATTACACGCGCTACTTATGTATATGTGTGCGTGTCAGCCTATCAGTGACAACCTGACAACGCACACGTGCAAACGTGACCGACTCTAGTGACACAGTTTTTGTTTTTAGCGAGACTACGTCCGACTTTTTTATACGTCCATGATTAATTCATGGTGAGAATGTCAAAGTTCAAATGTTTGTTAGTTCGGATATTTAGGTGTAGGTATAGATGATCACGCGGTAACATCTAAATGGATCGGGTTACGAGTTATGAGTAATGTTTAGAATAAGTACAGTAAAAAATACGGATATTTGTTTAGAAAATTGTTTTTCCGACATTTCTAATTTATATACGAACGAAATGATAAATAATTTCGAGGAGTAGAAGACCGAAACCAAGAATCTTCTTAGAACCCATCAATGTAGTATGTAACGTTTATGGATTCCGAGAAAATACTTGGTTTCTATCCGTACATTTACAGTTTACAAGAGGTAAAGTATGTCTTAGCTTGAGGAAAAGGTTTTTTCTTTATAGAAAAAGTAATAAACAATCAGTTTCCACTCCTGACAGTGAGTGGAAATAGCTCTTTATGAACTTGTAACATTAAATACGTTGACGATTCCGGCGAGAAGCTAAATCTCTTATTGAATACGTTGTTGTTTCATACGAAAATATTTTTTTTTTTATTTTAGCCACTCCACAGACTCCGGGGTCCGTTACCTTTGTCATTACAATTACATTATTTTTATATATTTCATGGATCAGGAGAAGAATAGGGGGGAAATAGGGGGAAAATAGGGGGGTGTTGGGAACATTTTGAACCTAAGCCTAGTTTGTACTAGTCAGTGGGATTTCGTCTGTTGAGCTGATCACTACCGGTTGGGATTCCGATAGTAATCGACTCGACATCGTCTTTTGCCTAAGCCGACTCCTCCCGGCCCCGAGCCTCTACCACGGCCGCATTTCTGTCCTTGATGGCCATCTGTAAGTTGAATTCTCGGATGGTCTTCGGTGACGATGGTGAACCACAATTATCCTACTAATATTATACTAAATACTAAAGTTTGAATGTTAAGAAGTTTGTTGCTCAATCACGTCGGAATGTCTGGATTGGTTGAAATTTGATGCAGTTCAATTATCAGTCTGTTAAGTTGACATAGACTGACACATATTATGATACTTTTTAACACACACTTTACTACTGTTTGCTACTTTCTATCACAGGAAACTAACACAAACGGGTACTACGCGGGAGAAGCCCCTTGGTTTCACTCACGTAGTTCCTATTCCTTTAGTTTAAAATGTCAATAGTTTCAAAATACGAGTACATAAGTGCATAATATACACCGTATCAATGAGTGACACTCCAAAAAAATTGCGTTGCGCGCGATGTGGGGTTACCGGCTTTCCTTGCGTAAGTGCCCATGCACCGAAACTGGTAAACCGCTGATTTTACTACTACGTCTGCATGAGGAGTCTCATATTCAATAGGCAGAGGTTGAAATCGGGACTATAGTGGATCCATGCACACAACTTTAGGCACCTGCCTCAGGGTGTATGTAATGGCTGCCTCGTACCGTGACTTGAATCTTGAATCATTGTTTCCATAGTAGTTTCTGGTGGTGAGATCCCTATAGATAATTTTTGAAGACCAAATTTAATGAGGGTAGGTGGAAATCTTCTCATTTTCCAATGAGACAAACCGCAATTGAATTGCAACTGCTACCAACACGTCGGGGAATAACTTAAATTGCGATTAAGCCCTATGTAAAATCAAATAGTAAACTTTACAAATTATAATGTTTTTTTTAACTTTTATAGGCTTACACTTGACCGCCATCTCGCCTGATGTTAAACAATGATGCGGTCTACGATGGAGCGTGTTTACTTAGAAGAAACCGATTCACTCTCGATTTGAAGACACAAAGGTTGTAACTATCGGGAAAAACCCTCTCAGGCAATGCATTTCACAGTCTTGACGTTCTTATCATAAAAGTAGAGTCAAATCTCTTGGTTCGTGTCTTTGAACATCAACCATGAAACGATGTCGCTTTTTCGAGCTTTGAGCATTCCGATAGAAAAAAAGGGCAAAGTGGTATTAGATTGTACAAATCAGTCGCACAGTCTCCGAAGTGTATCCGATAAAATACCGATAAGCTAGCAGTTTTCCGGCGATGTCCGAGACTTTGCAGTGTTTTTCGCACCAGGATGTCATTGCCTATGAGCCTTTTGGCACGTCTCTCGATCGATTCCAGAGCCTCCAGCTGATACTATTTTCAATGCCTTCTCTTCTGGGTATGGATGCTATGCTGAATTCAGCGTGCGCAGAAAACACTCTCAGCATGTTAATTTATTTTCAAACTAAACGATGTCTCACCTCATTGACATCCATCTTTGTAGGACTGTGGACGCGGTCAGCGAGGTAGGCCTCCACAGCCTTGGCGCTCTCGTCCATGAGAGGCGCCATGCTGCGACAACGCGCACTGGAGAAAGCTGGCGTCAGTGCTACTCGCATCGAGCGCCATTTTGAACCTGCCAACAACATCATCACATAAAAAAATATTATCATTGCCATAGTGGCTTAGTTGGTAGCAAGGCAGCCTGCAAAGCCATACGTCGTGGGGTTCGATCTCACCTAGGGCAAATAACTAGACCCTCAAACTCGTTAAGTCATGAGGCACGTACTATTATTATGTAGTATATTATTATGTAGTATTTCACACTTCAGTCTTACCAGTTAACATGATAAGGTTCTTCCCAAACAAGGGGTCGCAGTCAGCGCCGATATGTACGCCTCTGTCGGCGAAGGCGTTGAAATCCCGCACCATAATCTGACGAATCAGTTCTGGGTCGCGCGGGACTAGTGTGGGGACCAGATACTGGTACAATCCAAAATACCTGTTACAAAAAACAAGTAGGTACTTATTATAATAAATATAAAGATCAAAAAAATCCTAGTAAATTGTATCAATTATTAGGTCCATGGACGTATGATTGCAAATAAAGCAAATTAAACTAAACGCAGATCTTTAGACCCATAATTGGTCTACGAACAATTCAGATAGATGCTTAGTGTAGGTCGTAAGTAGTTAGTGAGGTAGGTACAGTAGATCAAGCAATCTTTCTAGATAAATTACTGGGCTAAGATCAAATATATCTTCGGGTGACGAGCGCAGTGTGGTGCTACGTAATGATTTCGATTCTTTATGTTCCAATAGCTGCGTTTTAATCTGCCTCTGTGCTGTTATGAAAGGCATGTTGGTTACCGTCAGGCACATGTCCTGCTCGTCTTGTTCATCTTTACTACATAAAAAGATACATTTGGAACGGTTCAACTGATTTGGATGAAACATAACATACAAATACAAATACAAAAATCTTTATTGCTGTTTGCAGGTAAGATAAGATGATACAAAACATTTAAATAATTGACCCATACAAACTGGCCTCTTCTTCTAGAGGCATGCAATATGTCTGGCAACGCAGTTTCCATTGGTCTGAATTTATACAATGATAATAATAGTCAGCTGATAGTCTTCTTCTTCTTTTTTCATTTTTAACTTTTAATCGGTTGAATCATATGTGTCATCTGATTCATCATGTATTAATTTCTGGCTTCTATCCCGGTGTGTTATGTTAGTGTGATATGTTTGATGAGTACAATTACGCCAACGTCTTGTGCTTCAGCAGGATGATGTTATGGACTTTGACAAGTGTGTGGTTTCATGTAGAATCCAAGGTCTTGCAGTAGTAGCTCTTGCAGTTTAGCCGTGTGAGCAATTTTAAAGAATGTCATTATGTATAGAAAAATCAAAAAATAATAATCAAAAATAATGATATTCAATTTGTATAAAATAAAACAATGACAATGTGTGTAAAAGAATGTTAACATGTATAAAATTTAATATTTGTATACCTACTCAAAGAACTCTCACAATATATTATAGAGTAATCTGATTCAACCTGTCCATTACAATATATTATCTGATCTAACATTAGTTAAATCTAAAGTTTCATAAAATATAGACAGTGGACACTAATGTGGCTAATCGAATTTAATGTGGAAGTTAATGGAATGTAAAATGTCATGTCATACAAAATCTATACATCAGTATTCCAATTAATTTCCCTATCATTTAAAAATTCTTTCACAGTGTAATAACATTTGGGTACCAGTATCTTTTTTAATTTACTTTTGAACATGGATGAGTTAAGTTTTTTAATTGCATTTGGCAGCTTATTATATAGAAGAGGAGCCATACAAAAAATACTGTCACTCATAATCTTTTTCTTGCGTTTGCCTATGAGCAGCCTACACTTATCACGTCGGTTCCGTTCCACTTTGTCACTCAAGAGAGGAAAACAATGGGGGTTATTCCTTACAAAACACATAACTTCAAAAACATAAAGGCTTGGAAGGGTTAAGATTTGATTGTCTATGAATACCTGTCTGCAGCTATCTGTAACTTGCATCCCGAACATAGCACGAATGCATCGTTTTTGTGCTTTGAAAGCTAAGCCTGTATCCGTTGAGTTACCCCAAAAATTATCCCATATCTCAAGACTGATGCCACTAATCCATGGTAAGATGTAAGAAGAGTCTCTTTTTTTACCACTGGAGCAAGCCTATGCAGGGCATATGCCGAGCTACCAAGCTTCTTGCAGAGAATCTCAATATGTATCTTCCAATTCAATTTCATGTCTATTGTCAAGCCCAAAAATTTTGTTGTAGTTACTTCTGCAATTTTGTTACCTTGATAATTTATGTTTATGTTATTTAAGTAATTTTTTGTTTGTGTAAATTGCATTAAATTGGTTTTATTTAAATTAGTTTTCAAGTTATTAATGTTCAACCAGTGGATAGACGAATTTAGTGCAGCGTTGATATTTTCCTCATAATTAGCTTTATCTTGGCAGGCTATTGTAATCGTGCTATCATCTGCAAATAGTGACATTGGATGTTCAATTACTTTAGGAAAATCATTTATGTAGACAATAAATTGAAACGGTCCCCACACACTTCCCTGCGGCACACCAAATTTAACAGTTCTTTCTTTAGAGATGAATATTTCTTCCTGTTTCGTTTTAGTATTAATCTTTGTAATTTTAGTTACTTGCCTTCTGTCTGTTAGGTAAGATTTTACTAAGTCAAGCACATTACCTCTAACCCCATAGGCTTCAAATTTACTTAGAAGAATGTCATGATTGACATAGTCAAATCTCATACAAAACAAACATAACATAATAAACATAGCTAATAGCTATGTTTCTTCTTTTATAGCTAATAGCTAATAACATAGCTAAGGCTCTCGACTAATTTAACATTCAGACAAAACAAAAATACTATATCAAAATCGGTGTATCGGCTTGGTAGCTCAGGCGCCACAGACAGAAACACACACAACTACATATAGAAAGACACGAAAAACTTATAAAAAACCATCGTTTTTATGTCGGGGCTTAAAAAACAATTATAAAAGCATGACAGATCAAGGAATTTACAGAACAGTAAATTAGGGTGACAAAATAACTGCACATGCAAAGCCAAAACTAGTTATTCGGTAAATTTCTAAAATTATATGACGGTCTATCTTTTTACGTGATATTGGCCGAGTTGTGAGGCTAAACGACAATAATAGCCGTTAATCAAGAGTTGAAGTTGAAATTGTGAATCAGATGAAGTACTGTACAATTTCAGCTTCTAAAAGATAAGCGACATTTAAATTGTTACATAAATGAAACAATTTACCAAAAATATTTTTTTTATCTAAGCATAAGTAATATAATATAAGAATTTTTCCTGAAATAAAAATTACTTATTATGTACCTAACTTATTTGAAACCTACAATTGAGATAGGCGGCGCTTCCGTTTCGATTTTAGATGCTCAAATGACTCCCCAAACTAGTTCTCGACAAGTTTTTGGTTGGGGCCACATGTAGGTAGGTAGCTTCGAGACTTTAGCTTGAACATTGATTCAGTTAGGCTCAATTAACCATGCAGCAGTAACTAGGTTTCAAATAAGTTAGGTACATAATAAGTAATTTTTATTTCAGGAAAAATTCTTATATTATGTAGCCTGTAACTTATTTGAAACCTACAATTGAGACCTGTCTATTATCGCATGGTGGCTCAACCAACAGATTAAACGCCAACTGTGAATCACACTTTAAAAAAGTGAAAATATATTTATGGAATTAATAAATAATCAGGGCAGTTACAAGATCATATGTTTAATTAGTGCAACATATATATTGTAATCATAAAATAGAATTATGAAGTAAGATTTACTGAATAAAATACAAAACAAATCACACTGGGGCAAATGTATTGGCCAGATTAGGCACATTTAATATCTGTGGCGTCCTCATAGGTCGCCTGTAATACTGGATTAACGTGTTTGGGGTTGCCCAGTTCCCTCGAGCTAATATTTCTTCCAGAGGCATGTTATTTACCCAGTTCAAAGATGCTACGGCAGATCTGACGGATCCAGGCGAGTCTTGGATTCCGGCTGCTTCCAATACCGTTTTAATCCATCCAGCAATTACCGTGCGACTTGCTGCCTTCGGTTCTCCTCTAGATGATATGAACAAACTTTTTAATCCGTTACCCGATTGTCGCCTTGATTGGGAAATTTCAATAAGTTTTCTAATCCAAAAGACTGGGTCGAGCCTTTGAACGTCTCCAGCCAGTAAGTGCCAGCCGGATTGTCTATGTTGAATAGTATCAGTCTTTGATCCAAACAATGGCCAAAATGTTACAGATTTGCTGTCAAAAACACATTTATCTTTTTCAATAGATAGTAGCGTTAGATCGTGAACCCTTCTACCTGAAGCCAACAACATTATAGTGGCACATCGCCGAGATACATCAAACAAACTTTCAAGTCTTGGTTCGTTCTGTAAAAGCCAGTCAACTACCACTTGTGGGTTCCACACCGGAACATTTATTTTATTTTTGGCGGCCGATTTGTTCGCTATCCCTTTCAGAACCTGCCGAACCAAAGCATGAGAGCTCAACTTTACTTCTAAGTCAGGCTGACAAAACGATGACACTACTGACTTGTGTAGCAGTATAGTCTTATAGCTTAAGTTACATGTGTGTAAATAAATGAGATATTTTGATAGACCAGCCCACCGGGGTTTTATTATCTATACCATTTTCCTGGCACCAAATCAAGAATCGCGACCATGCTTGTTTATACGTTTTTAGTGTACTGGGCCGCCAGCTTGACTCTATTATTGCTATTTCAGAGGCTGACCAATTTCTCATGAGGTCGTTCCACCCCGACATTTCCATGCCTCCAATACAAGGTTGTTGACCTGTGGAGGGGGGTTGTTCGGTCCGCGTGTCTATGAGTACCGACTCCAGGTTCCTGATGGTAAACGGTGGACTGACCGCTCTCTTCTTTAGATCTGCTCTCCAAAAGACATTGTTCCATCTTGGACATATCACTATGTACATTCCTTGCGCTTGATTCAGCATTGCAAGTACTTTGTATATGAGGCATGGTGGTGGAAAAATCCATGCTAGATCGTGTTTCCATGGTCGACTGAACGCATCGTGATAGATCGCTTGCTGATCCCGAAGATCTAATGTCACATAAGAGGGTACCACATGGGCTCGCTTGGATGCCATCAAGTCTAACTGGGGGAATTCCCCATTTGTTGAAGATTAGACGACAAGCTTGAGGTAACAAGTGCCATTCTGCTATTGACTTGTTCCTGGACAAGCTGTCTGCTATCCCGTTTAGGGGGCCTGGCAAATAGTTGGTCACCAGTCTTAAATTGTGTGCCTCCACAATGCGATATACCAGCCTGGTGATCTGCATCAGCGATTTTGATTTGGTTCCACCTTGTTTTCGAAGATAAGCCAGAGCTGTTTTGTTGTCGCTTTGTATCATTACAGTCTTGTTTTGGCAATTCTGGGCAAATAGGTCTTGTGACAAAACTTTCAGGACAACCAGAAGTTCTTTCACGTTGGAGTGATATAGATGCTCTTTTGCTGTCCAGGATCCCTGAATCTGATTGCCGTTGACATAAGCTCCCCAACCGACGCCTGAAGCGTCTGTCACTATGTGATAAGACGCGGGTTTTATCCAAATTTCGCTGGCTGTTCGAGCGTCGTTTAGCCACCATTCCAATTCCTTTAAGGCCGTTACTGTCAGCGGAACTGCTCTTGATTGTCTCAGAGCTTGATGAAGACATGCCTGTAGATTGCGCATGTGCAACATCCCGTGAGGTACTACAAAACTGGAAAACTGTAGGGTACCCACTAATCTTTGAAGCTCCAACAACGTCAATTGTTTTGATCTTTGGGCGTGGCGCAGGTGCATCTTTAGTGAGGCCACTTTTTTCTGTGGCAGCCGTATGCTGTTCGAGTTTGTGTCCCAAGTTATTCCGAGAAACTCTATTTCTTGTAACGGCAAGATGGACGACTTTTGCCTGTTTATAACCCATCCTAAACTGGTCATTAGTTGGATGGCTTGTTCCATGTGCTTTTGGAGCATACAGGGACATTGATTTGCCAAGAGGAAGTCGTCCAGGTACACCAGTACTCTGATGCCCTCTTCTCTGAGCTTTTGAGCTACCCAATTGGTTAAAGTCGCAAATGTTCTCGGGGGCACTGGCGAGACCGAATGGCATGCACGTCATCTGGTAAGTCACGTCGTTGAAAATAAACCTGAGGAATCTGCGGTGTGATTCTCTTATAGGTATGTGAAAATAGGCCTGATGAATATCTATTTTCATCATAAAATCGCCGGCCTGAAGGAACTGCGGCACTTTCTGAAAGTTTACCAGTCGGAAGGTCTTTGGTTGTAGGTATTGATTTAGGCCTTTGAGATTTAGCACTGGCCTCTGAGATCCATCTGTTTTCTTCACTGGAAACATATTCGACACAAAACCTGGATCTGATGGAGCTTTTTCGATTACCAATTCCCTCAACATTTGGTCTATCTCGGATCGTAGCGCAGGGGTTGTCGACAGCAGACTTTGATTTTTGTAATTGACCCGGAGAGGTGGTTTCTCGGTAAACGGGATTCGGTATCCTTGTATTATTTTTAATATGTGGGTAGGTGCGGCCAAAGATTTCCAAACGTCTCGAAAAAGGTGTAACTGGCCAGCTTGAAATTTTTTTGGCATAGTCATTGCTTTTGATGACCTCGGTAGTCACCCTTAGAGTTTTGAGGTGGCTTATTCTTTGCCGCAAAATGGCTTGGTTTGCCAGGAAATGATTTGCCTTTCCCAGAAGTGGAAGCTTGCTGGGATTTGTTGCGGGCGTTACCCCGAAAATTCACATAGGGGTCGGTAGACCGCCAGTGCGTAGTCTGATTGCCCTCGGCAGGCAAGTATGACCGATTATTGCCACGTCGACTACCCTCGGCAGGTAGAAATGGCTTGCGAAAAACTTTAGATCCACCTCCCAATCTCAGTACCGCTTCACTGAACTCTTTCGGTTGAAACAAATGATCACAACTTGGAGGTATCTTCTGCAAAATGGATTTATTACATTTATCCCTAACGGAACACAATGCACCATCTCGACGATGCTCAATCACATTTGCCCGTCGACCACACACAACTTGTAAAATATCCTTGGAAACATTCATGTACGGACACTGATTAGAAAATAATTCTCGCACTTTTTTGGATAGCGAGGTGCTAGTAAGCTGTGTGTCACCACTAGAACTCCAATCCAATAAGTCTTTTAATGTTTTTGCAAAACCTCCTTTGCGTGACCAGCATGCTTGTTAGTGCTCCAAGAGTTTGATCCAATGACCTCAAATGGTTAAATTTTGATTCGCATGAAAGTAACTCGTCATTTAGGGTTAAATTTGTAAAGCCGGGCTGAGAAAGATACTTCTTTTGAACTTCTGTGTACCGCACGTTACTCCATTCGCCGCTGTCAAAATGCTGAACTTTTCGCAAATAGCTTAGCTTAGACTCTGGAGTGCGCTTGACTGAATCGGGACTAATTGTATCTTCATTCCAATCAAAAACTGGCTCACCAGGCTCTAAGAACTCCGATAAGACAGACACATTGTCTTGATTTCCAAGAAAAACATCATTATTAATTTCACAGCCATTTTTGGATTCGGCGTCATTTTTAAAATTCTTTGTGATAAAGTATTTCAGTTCACTGACCTATTTTTGAAGATAGTCCAACCTTTGGTCCTGGGCATCAGTCCGTGTACACGATCGCTTTGGCGACGGCAATAAGTTTGCCGTACCTTCGTCATCGCCGTCCTCATCGCTGCTGCTGTACAGACGCCGCGGACGTTTATAGTTAATTTTCCGCACTCCACTTGTTCCCGCAACAGGGGAGTCACTCTTTTTACTCATATCAGAATGACTAGCTAATAATTTTATTTGAGTTGCAAGGTATATCTAAAAATAAAAAATATCGAACGACTTTGTCGTTAGTGCACCTTCTATTCGCAACGAAAATCAAACGCCAACTGAATCAATGTTCAAGCTAAAGTCTCGAAGCTACCTACCTACATGTGGCCCCAACCAAAAACTTGTCGAGAACTAGTTTGGGGAGTCATTTGAGCATCTAAAATCGAAACGGAAGCGCCGCCTATCTCAATTGTAGGTTTCAAATAAGTTACAGGCTACATAATATAAAATTAGAACGGTTAACGATCACAATATGTAGGTACAACAAAAATAGTAATTAAAGATAATGTTAAAACTAGGTAATCGTGACTTTTGTGAAATAAAATTGACTTTTACTTTTTTAACAGTCAAAATGCGTTACATTTTAGCTAGTTTTATTTATTAAAAATTGTTTAAAGAGCATTTCATTTCATTTCATGCATTCACTTTAAAAATAAATCCATGGTAAATACAAAAATATTATTATACCAAAAATCATTCAATAACTAGGAAAATATAATCTTATATTTATTATCTTAATTTCAGGAACTAGACCTAATATCTCAATACCAAATATTTATGTAACCGCTTCCGACGTTTGCGTACCTATTCCGCCTCAGCTGAATTAGCCGCTCTTCTATGTGGTTATCCTAATTTTCCTTTTTTTGGCGTATTTTCCATACAAACAAAAAATTTGGATTGTTTTTGTTTACGCTAAACAAAATCATGATTTTGGTGAGGGTTGGACCCGTGTCGGTTGGTTTTCTCAAATTATTTCGCTTATCAGCAAACAACAAACCTTTCGTTTTTGAACGCATCGTAGCCCGCGGCAATCGCTTCCACGAAGTTTTCCCGGCCAAAGGTCACAGCTGTCAGGTTTCCCAGAAAAGGAACCGGAGGCAAGGTCCTGACTCCTCTCGACGAGAAATATTGCAACTTTTTATGTGAATAGTAAAAGAGGAACGTCACTAATATTAGTACAATCCACCACATCACTATTTATATTTTTAAAACCGCGAAATAATTTATCGCAAGACCACTTTATTTCGTTGTTAAAATTTGAATTTGGAATTCAAAAGAAAGCAATTGTAAAATTGTATAGATTTTCCAATTGTATTATTTTAGTGTTTACAATATTAAGGTAGATTAGTATTTTTATAAGTAAACGCTGTCTTGGCACGTTCGAGCCGTGCCAAGCTAACTTAACACTTGAAATGCGAAATGCTCAGAGTCCCCACTCTGAAATTAGAAAGTAGTGAATGAAACCAGTTTGTCTGTGATGTTGGGTTATATAATGAGCAAAAGAAATTGGACGAGAATGACGCACGCAGTTACGTTATTATTTTGGCTGTAGGTATTTCGTATAGTTGGTAACATTTGGGATACATTAACATGCATACCGGTTAATTATATGTAGCGTGAAACTAAAATAAAATTCGTCTTACATTGTAAATTAATTTTATTTGTTTATAAAATATGGATATATCCATACCTTGTTTTCAATTTTTAAGTACCTATAATAAAATAGCGGGAACGGCATAATATTAACTTCAGTCAAACGTTGTTTATGGTTACATTTTCAAGATGCGCTTGAAAAGATGGCGCGAAGAATTCTCGCTTTTCTTGTTGACTTATAAGTGCAATAACGGATAGGATAGTGTCGTCCATTCCTTGAATTGGTTTCAGAATTGTCCTGTTACTTCTTAGCTTTGTATATTCAAAATAGAGCTTATTTATAAATGTTGCTTTGTTGAAATAAAAATCGGTACACGAAATTAT
The DNA here is from genome assembly GCA_017562165.1 of Ectropis grisescens. NCBI lineage: Eukaryota > Metazoa > Arthropoda > Insecta > Lepidoptera > Geometridae > Ectropis > Ectropis grisescens. The sequence continues at coordinate 22,989,748 of CM029783.1, forward strand.
CTTGAAAAACATTCTAGTTCAACATACATTCTTAATACTACTTACTCTAGTATTTAAGTTTTCGTATATATATAATACAGTTTCTGTATGCTACCAATTTGTTACTCTGATAGGTTTGTTTACAAATATAGATTCAATTTCTAGGTAGCTGTACCTAAATACTCGGATTCATTTTTATGAAATGACGTGACCAAAAGGGGTTTACTTAGCCCAACGTTTATGCGTTGCCATTCAGCGTGTTAATACCGCCAGCATGCTGCGGACGTTTTTATCTTGGTTATTATCTGTACACCTTCATTGGTATATGGATCTGTGTTATCGTGATTATTTATAATTTAAGTAAATAATAAATAAATAAATATTGGTGGACAATTCGCACACAACACCATCTGAGCCCAAACTAAGCAAAGCTTGTAAGATGGCAGCCAGATAGCTGATATAATACTTTTATAGTTCTAAATACATACTTATTATACATAGAAATACCCAAACACAGTAAAAATATTTGAATTCATCACACAAATATTTGCACTGGGTGGGAATCGAATCCACGACCTTCGGCTTCGCAGGCAGAGTTACTACCCACGAAGCCACGAGGCCAGTACTGTATAATGTTTACATAATGGTTTTAAAATCGCTAAACTAAGCAAAAGTTGTATTATGAGAGCCATAAAGCTGATGTAATAATAATTATTATATAGTTGTAGAGGTATATACGAAGAACTTTTACACAATATTGTTCGCTAAGTGTATAGTCTACTTTTCATCCTGGAAAATTTGATCAACTCTTTGGTATGACAGGTGAAACCGTTGGGCACAATTACTGACGAATATAGTACTTACTACCTAATATCTTTTCAACGGAGCTAGACAATCTTCAGACAATTTGATTGGGCCAATCTTTAACAGTTCGCTTCAATGCTGGTATTAGGGAGCCGTTCACACGAGCGATCACACCACAACATTGAACATAAACAGCACACTATTAACTTGTCACTAACGAATAAGACCCGGGACAAAATTATATATTCTATACCCAGATCCTTCTGTGGCTTCTGGCACACCCCGGACACTCCACTAAAATTCCATACAAGCGCCGCTGTGGAGCTACCTACTCTTCACTCAACTACGCAGATGTCGTTCGTACACACGCGTGAATGTGTGCGTTAGAGCTAGGGCTCCTGAATTGTTTTATTGAATAGTTGTGGCCCTTCACCTGGTGACATAAAGTAGTCTATAAACTTGCTATAATGTTTAGTTACATAAATAGAATGGAGCCAAATTATACTCGTACTATTCTAATTAAATGGGTGTTTGCAAAGATTTCTTAATTGTTTCAGAAATCTGTGGGTGTTTGTATTACCGCGTAAAATGAAATGAAACATGATATCTATTTCTGTTAGTAGGTTTTTTTTTAAACTGGGCAGAGCCTTTATTAACAAAACTAAAATACAATGAGAACTACACTACACTACAAACCTACCTAACTAACTACTTACACTAAGCACACCTGAATTATCCATAGACCACTGTAGGTCTACAGATAATCAAGATGTTCAAGCCCACTACCAATCGGAAGCGTACCCAGCATGCTGGAGGCATTACCACGCTGAATGGCAATGCTTATGCGTAGGGCCAAATAAACGCCAGCATTTTGGTCATGCGTCGCGTCGACCAAGCGCTCGGATAGGCTTTTGAAGATGAGGTGAGCTCCCGGGGCCCCCGTTAGTAGGTACACATTCGCATTTTATTTTACACTTACACATGAAGGAAAGTTTATTCTGTCACTATAATTATTCCTCCAGGCATTATCAATCCGTGCTTGGGCACGTAAGTTACGAACTTTGAGTTAAAAATGATTTCGTTATTATAAATATTGGTAGACAATTCACACACAACACCATCTGACCCCAAACCAAGCAAAGCTTGTAATATTATAAAGCAACGTTATTGAAAAGTTTCTAATCTTACGTTATTATAAAGCTTTTAATCTTGTCCCGTTTAGTTGACGGACAGCCGTAAACAGCACAACAACCCACCATGATGATATTTCGTTAGGAATTAGATGTTCGATACTAGCCCTTCGTTGAGTACTCATAGCGTATCCGAAACGGCCTGAGGGGTGAGGAAGCTTGAAATTGGCAGGGGGTGGGGAGTGTCCGTTCTATCTGTATTATTTAGTCTATGCTTAATAAATAAAATAAAAAATAAATCTGGCTAGATACATTTGGTTGATTGGTTGGAGAGAGGCAATCGACAAAAGGATAGATTAACCTTTAATACGCCCCTGCAGTGGGACAGGAATTGCTTATAATAATAATAATTTAGATTTTGTTCATTTACAGAGCTTCTGGTACTAAAAACAATTTAATTTCGGTAGTGTTTTTAAGTCGAGATTAATTAGTGAGAGGTAAGCACGCTCCAACGTAGGCCGCATCTTTGTTTAATAACAGACGTTATGACGATCGAGTGATTCGAGAAACCTGTCCTTGTTACAAAAAGAGGGCGTTTACAAAATCATTTATCTCAGAATCTTACTCGAAGTAACTATTAAAATGACCTCTATATATGTTGCAAGAAGACATTAATTCTAGCGAAGTTGCCCGTTTGCATGACCTTTCGACGGCATTAAACCCTGGACGCTAGTAGTTAGGTCTCTTTGAAGTGTCATATTGGCCACAAAGAGCCTTTCAGCGGCCCGGCCAATGCCTCAATCTCCCCTTTGCAGGATAGTGTCTTAATGGAATAAATCAGGAATCCGAGATATTTCAATCCGGAGATTAGATATCATTTAATTTTTATCTCGATTTATGAGACGAGCCTGTTAATTTTGTGATATTAAGCAACAAATACGTATGTTACTGAAGTGTGAGTCTGTTATTTTATCGTATAGTGTGACTGGACGAGCATTGCATGTGCCAGATGGCTAGCAACACATCTGCCCATAGCAGCCACAGTGTGATACAGCTATTGGAACACAAAGAGTCTAAATTTCTACTTAGCACTGCACTGCGCTTGTCAGCCAGAGAAATAAAATTATTTGTCTCTATGCCATGTCATTTCTATGGAAACATTGCCCTTCAAACCAGAACACAGTAATGTTTGCACATTACTGCTTAGCAGTAGACCAAAATTTCGCATTTATGATATTAGTGTGAAGTGTGATTAAAAACGATAGATCCATTTTAAGTCACCAGGGCACAGAAATTTGAGATGTAAGTTGAATTCCAGAGCAGCTAGCCCTTTGCTGCTAATAAATACTAAGCTTATAACTCTTTAAGAATGACAAATGTTGACAGTCATCATCATCATCAGCCGCAAGACGTCCACTGCTGAACATAGGTCTCCTCCCTAGATTTCCACAACGAACGGTCTTGCGCAACCTACAGACAGTCATCATATTCAGCCCAAATTTGCCCACAGCTGAACACAGGCCTCTTCAATGTGTCTCCATCTGGCTAGTGTATTGTAATGTTGGCTGTCACAGGCTCTTAAATCAAGTAGTAAGCCTCTCGAGTGACAAAGGTACATTTCCGACTCAAGTCACAAACAACCCCCAAAGACGGTTGTTTTCAAATTCACAACATTAGTATGTAAGTTGGTATCGTCCAATTGATTCACAGTACCCAGTTTCCACCCTTACAAAAGCCACTAAGTAAAATATAATCCGTTTACGGGCACGCAGGGATTTAACCCTAAAATGGGTAAGAGAAAAGTAATCTGCATTGAAAAGTATTCGGCGAGGACAGAGACGCATTTAGTAAGTACTATGTTAGGGAGGGTCACTGAATTGGTACCTAGCAAACTTATTTAGTACTTACTGTGTTAGTAGTGGTCACTGAATTTGTACTGTATATGTAATTCCAAGTATGGATGAAAGTTAGTTCGGCCATTAAACTCTAGATGGCGCTGTAAGGCAGTTAAAACGCGCAGACGAATTATGTTAAGGTTGTGATATGCCAATTTTAGTTTTGAATAAATTTTGACGTCTACCAGCCGAGCACTGTAGTTTTATTTACATTCCAATTGATCAGTGATGCTATTTGGCAAGTAGTACCAAGGGAGATCAACTTCTTCAGGTACATTACAACACAATACAATAATTCTTTATTAAATTGCCACAAATCAAAAAACATAAAAGATAACAAAACAAAGAATAGTACTACAGCAATTTAATTGGGGGCCTCATCGCTTAGAGCGATCTCTACCAGGCAACCTTACCTTACCAGGTACCTACCTACCTACTCAACAAACACATTAAGTACTGTGTTAGTGTCACTTACAGAGATGTAAATAATAAGGTACTATTTAGATTTCTGTGGATTCACTGGATTGGTACCCAGGGCCGCCCCAACCCCAGCAACGCCTGTGTGCAATATCTTATTGGCACCCCTTTTTAACCCCCGACGCAAAAAGAGGAGTGTTATAAGTTTGACGTTGATGTCTGCCTATCGGAGTGTGTGTGTCTCTGTTTGTCGCATAGTAGCTCTCAAACAGATGGATTGATTTCGATGGTTTTTTTATTTCATATGAAAGCCAGTTGTTTTGCGGTGTTTTAGCTATGTTTGGTTAAAATCGATGCAAGATGGCCGCTTCCACAAAATGGTGAATATAATATTTCTTAATTCGAATATATTATTAAATATTTAGCCCGAATGCCTTGAATTTGGAAATTGTTATAGAGGTAGTATTCTACCGACCAAAGTCCTTTCATTTCATACCCATATTGAGGGAGTTATGAGAAATATTTTTAATCTTTTCAATTTTTTGTAACAAAATCTTAATGCGGTTTACAGATTACATCCATAGCTTTTATAGTTTCGGAGAAAAGTGGCTGTGACATACGGACGGACAGACAGACAGACATGACGAATCTATAAGGGCCCCGTATTTTTCCATTTGGCTATGGAACCCTAAAAAGAGCAATGTTCTTAACGGTAGGTTTACATATTTACTGTAACATCGGAACGACTAAACAGAATCAGTAGGAATTTGAAACACAAATATTTTACAAACTTATTTTTATTATAAAAAATTAAATTCTCACCTTGCAACTTTCGAATAATTCTAAAATCGTTCAATTGATTAGGCGCGAGCCAAACAAATTCGTTCATTAAAATCAGGGAACCCTTGATACAGATTCAGAGATTCTTGTTACTCCATTTTACTTGCATCGCACCATAGATATAGAGATCCGTGCGTTGCACATATCGTATCGAGATGCGTTTACAAACTAACTTAAACAAGCTAATGGCAGTTCACGGTTTCATTTCTAAGCTGAGCCCGTAATCAATGTAAACAAAAACAATTAAAAAAAAAAAACATAGGGGTCGAATTGATAACCTCCTCCTTTTTTTGGAAGTCGGTTAATAAAGTGAGTTGCTTTTTTTAATATTTCAGCATAAAATTTATTCTGTAATCTATGTTGCTGTAAAAGCTCGAACTGCGGTAAAACCTATGATTTTCGAGTAAAACCTGACATTGATCAATTCTTAATGGTAAATTTATTTATTTAAAATTTCCAAAAAGGTTTCCCATTCGTGTTTTTATAACCATTCTCAATCAATCTTAGGATTTACATTAAAGGCACGGTATATATGTCTATCACTGAGGTTTGACTCTGGGTGGTTTCCCGCCAGAAAATCAAGGGGAGGTCCTAAGTATAGCGAGCCTTGCGAGGTCTAGCGAAGCCCAGTAGCGAGCGAAGCGAGACGACGACCTCCGTAGTGGAGGTCAGGCCAAGTATGTAGAAGCGACACTCAGGGCTGACCGCAGAGCTTCTTGGCTCTCGGATTTTTATATACATACTAGGGGTAGTAGCGGCAAGGCTAGGTGGAGTCGGGGTGCTCCGAGTTGGGTCTCGGAAAGTAACATCTACCAGCTGACAACAGTAAAACCTAGCATATACTGAATTCGAATGGTAAAAGCCAGAAAAATCGTCCTGTTTTCAGAAATACTTAATTACTAGGGAGGGTCATTTGGAATGCATTTAGATAAATGACCAGAGTAACTTAGTAAGGTGGGGAAAAGCCTCTGAAAAATGTTGCTATACTTGTGGAGAGGCGATGTGTACAGCAAGGCACATATTAGTGGGATGCAAGGTGCTCCTTAATGGGGGTCATTACTCACGGCGCCATGACAGGGTACTTGAAATCATACGTGAAGCCATGAGCCTTTCAGTAGCTAGAGCCCAAAAGGGATTGACGACAAACAAAAGACAAATTAACTTTGTAAAAGAAGGCTCAACATCAAACTCCAGGAACAAGCCTTACTCAATCCTGGGTACAGCACCTAATTGGACTATTTTAATGGACACGTATGAAAAGCACTACAAAATCCCAGAGGATGTGGGTGTTTCGTCATCCAGACCGGACATTTTCCTTTTTTCTAGAGCTACAAAACGCATAGTCCTTGTAGAACTTACCGTACCGTGGGAAACTAATATACCTAAAGACCACGCGATGAAACAAAATAAGTATTACGACCTCCTAAACGAATTAATAAAAAACGGCTATGTAGTTAGTTTATACGCTGTAGAAGTGGGAGCGAGAGGTATACCAGCAAAATATCTCTATAACCTGCTGAAAGACCTTGGCTTATCCAGAAGTGCAGTAAGTTCTATACTAGAACGAGTATCTCAAGCTGCACTAGTAGGTAGGTAGGTAGACATATCAGATTTGGCTGGGCAGGGAGAGAAAGACGAGTAGTGAAGGTGAGTGTTGACGTACGTGAGAAAGGGACCCCTTAAACCTACGCCCGAGTCACAAGTCTCGGGAACTACTCGGGGTTTCTCTCTCCGCCACACGATGGACCCGGCACCCGCACGGTGAATCCATGGAATGCTAAGAAAATCGTCTCATATACCAACTCATATCAGTAAGTCCTAAGACTTTACTTTCGTGACTTTCTACTTTAAGACACTACTACATACTTTTTACTACTACTACTACTTTTTATTTCAAAAAAATAACGGAAACGGGAACGAGTAAAACGTGGAGCGCTGCTAGTGGTAAATAAAATTGAAAATCAAAAGGAAGTGAAGACACCAATGTCAGCCAAAGACTTTCAGGGCCCTGATTTAATCAATTTAACGTTTAATTTAATCTGATCGAGCCATAATTGGGTTTACCAAAATCTCTACCCATCGGAAGGTCCTGACCTTCCATCAAACGTTAATTAGGCCTACCTGACAAATACAATTATCAGTAGCACTGAATAAGTGAGTAGTTTTTCTGATAATTAGAATTAGCACTTTATTACTCAACTAGCGGATCTCCGCGGCTTCGCCCGTGGTAAATAATATATAACCCATAGCACTCACGGATCAAATAATTATCCCACGGTGAAATACTTTTTTGGAATTGGTCCAGTAGTTTCTGATAGAGCGTTCAAACAAAAAACCTTTTTTTTTTTTTTTTAAATAAATAGTGACGAGACGATCAGGACATGTGCCTGATGGTAAGCAACATGCCTGACACATAACAGCACAGTGACACGCAGCTATTGGAACATGAAGAGTCCAAATCATTACCTAGCACTGCACTGCGCTCGTCACCCAGAGATCTAAGATCTTATATCTCTAAGCCCAGTAATTTCTCTGGAAACATTGCCCTTCAAACCGGAACACAGTAATGTTTGCACATTACTGCTTGGCGGTAGAATAACTGGCAAAGGTGTGGTACTTCCCCAGGCGGACTCTGCCAAGAGTCCTACCACTACTAACCTACCACTCTTCAGCTTTACAATATTAGTATCGATGCTAATTGCGCCCTGCGGTGTAATTCACTTCTTAAGAACCATTTACTTTAACGGGATAAAAAGTACTCTGTATTTGAATACTAGTAGCGCCTCGCGGCTTACCCGGGACTCCCGTTCCCGTAATTTTCTTACGATAAAGAGCAGGCTACGTGTATTTCAGACTACAAACTATCTGTATTCCAAATTTTAACCCGATCTGTTGAGCCGTTCCGTGATTGAGCAGCAAACATTCGCAAACAGCAAATTTTCGCGATTATAACATTAGTAGCAAGTAGCTTATTAGTAGAATTACTTATAGTTAGGTACGTACACTAAGTAAATAATATACGTTACGGGCTCCGTTGTTTACTACCATTCAACTGCACAAGATAGGAAGAGCGACGCACCAATATACTGGCTCTGCTTTCCCCTGCAGCCCAACTGCATCAATCAACATATTTATCTTTCAAGACTACGTGCTCCACCTTCTGTCATAATCTCCTTTTCCTAGTGGAAACTAGACTCCTAGTGGAGTGGCTTGATGTAGGCAATTTTTTTAACGTATCTCTTACACGAAATAAACCCAAACCTCCATCCCCAGCCATCAAAATATACGGATATTCCTGGTTACAATTTTAGTAGAATGAGCTGAAGTTAGGCAGTGGATGCCGTAATCAATACCCCAGCCTGGGATGTAGTAGCATGTTTTCGTAGAAGACACCTGTTCGGAAGTTTTGGTTTTGAGTTCTACTCGAATCTAGGCAATATTCTGAGTATTACTCGAAAACGCTATGGGATGAGAATGGCGAAAGCTTGAAGGTAAGCAAAATACCTGTTAATAACAGCACAGTTTTCTTTTAATTAGTCGGGAGTGTTTTTAGCTATGCTTGATATAAATAGGCCCAAGATGGCCGTCTCAGCAAAATGGCGGATAACATATTTTTTCATAACTGTCTCAAAATAAATGTAAGTAATACTAAAATATATATTGATAGCCAAAATAGCCGTTATGGATGTGAAATTTGACGCCCCTTGGATGACATCACAAAATGGCGATTTGCATTTGTTTTTTTACTTATATAGGTTTTCACTTGAACGCGACTGCCATCTCACCTGATGTTAAGCGACGACGCGGTCAACGACGGAGCATGTTTACCCAAAAAAAAAACAATTCACTCTCGATTTAACGACACAAAGATTATAATTATCGGAGAAAACCCACTCAGTCAACGTATTCCACAACTTGGACGTTCTTATCACAAAAGTAGAGTCAAATCTCTTCGTTCGTGTCTTTGGAACATCAACCATGAAAGGATGTCGTTTTTCAAGCTACGATTATTCCGATAGAAAAAAAGGGCAAGGTGGTATTAGATCATGCAAAACAGAAGCAGACTCTCCGAAGTGTATCCGATAAAAAACCGATAGGCTGGCAATTTTTTGGCGATGTTCAAGACTTTTCATAGCATCCTAAATATTACCCATACTGAGTTTTAAAATGAAAGAATTTGACTTGTAGATACTAGATACACTCCGCGAGGCATAAGCTGAGCTTTGCATTTGTGTGAGTGTACATGGATAGTGTAGGTGTGACAACCGGCCTTAGGCGCAGCGCCATTCTGTCTCGCCGCGCTCCTGCCTGATTGGTGATCACTCACACTAATGCAAAGCTCAGCCTATACCTCGCGGACAAAATTTCAAGCTCCTGCCTGATTGGTGATCACTCACACTAATGCAAAGCTCAGCTTATACCTCGCGGAGTGTACCATACTTTACGATAAGTTAAAAAAATTCAAAATTGTCAAAGGTGACTCAAAGTTTTGAATTACGTTCACAATAAAAGTTTTCTTAGCCCGCTGCCCCCGTCCTCGTTTCAGTTATTTAGGTGGGAGAAGACCGGAGACACTAGGTTTCGAACTAAATTCGCAATTAAGGCATATCCCCCCGAATATCTGTGATAGAATAAACAAACTACAAAATTGTAAATTAATTCATACTACACTAATGAAATTAATGAACATTTCTTTATTTTGAGTTTATTTGAATACGCTATGAAAGCGGGAGAGCGAGCAAAGAGTTGCCTAAAACTTAAAAGTCTAAAAAATCTATCAAAAATCAGTATGTAAACTTACCGTTAATTAAATCCACTATAAAAGTTAAAAGCGTCACATACATGTACGTCACACCACCGTTAACCCGTAATAAAAACAAAACAAACTAAAACTAAACCAATGTCTATACTACAAATCTAGTAATCTACTAAAGTCACGGAACAACTGTCGTCCACTTCATAAAACAAGATTAGTAATTACTAATTAGTAACATCGTTCGATTATGAAAACAAATTAGTTACTAATTCCATAATCGATTATCAAGATTAGTAATGCAAAATAAGTCGATTATGCCGATTATTCATAATCGCCCACCGCTCCTCTTCGATGCTATACCATTAGCTATGATAAATTTCAAATCCAAGATGGCCGGGGGTAGCTCTAAACATTTAATTTTGTTTTTGTACAAACATTTTCTTGGCCCGCTGTCCCCGTCCTTGTTTCAGCCCTGTGCGTCAGCTCCTACGTCGTAATTAAGTTTAGAGCCCGACGAATTCGCGATTTAACTTACATAGGAATACCGACGGAGTTCCATTGTTTGTGGATTTGGTTATTGCGCCAAATCGTGTTACGGGAACCTGGGGATTACGAGGACTGCTTTAATTCAGCGAGAAAGCTCATAATTGCTTGAAGGTCACGATTTTCAGCGCGTTCAGTAAAATAATAAATGGCTTAGCGAAATTTTGTAATAATTATCTGAGAATTATATACTTCCGCATGTGTACAATCGTTCATAATTTTACTATCGTATAATCAATTTATAATACTTATAGATATTTTTAAAGTGAGAACTTGGACAGATAAATGCTGAAGGGAGATCTCTTCGTCTTTTCTGGGTGAGAGCGCATGTTGGCACCGTCGGCAACGAAAGAGCCGACGAACTGGCCAAATCGGCGGCACTGACGGAGTCACCCAGGGACTACGAGGGGATCCCCTTGTCCTACGTCAAAAGGAAAATCCGCGAAGAATCGGTCAAGAAATGGCAGGATCGATATGAGACCTGGGACACCGGAAAAGTCACCCAGACGTTCCTCTCCGATATAGCAAACGCATATCGGGTGATGAGAACCACGAAACTGACTCCCTTCCAGGTACAAGCGTTGACGGGACACGGAGGAATAGCAGATTACCTGTACAGATTTAAGCTCAAGAGCAGTCCGGCATGCGAGTGTGACCCCAACCAACCCGAAACAGTCTGGCATGTGCTAGTCGATTGTCCCCGATTCATGGTCGCAAGACATGAGCTCGAATCTATGATCGACAGAAGACTGGTTGTCTCGGATCTCCACAACATCTTAGTAGATCCAGATAACAGAACACGGCTCCTGTCCTTCATGGAGAGCTCATTCCGCATAGCGGCCATGAGAAACTCCACTAATTCAAATACGCGCCCCATCATCACCACCACCCCCGCCCCGCTGTCTGTGGACGCCGCGCGGCATGCGGTTCCCGCCCAACATAACTCCTCGAAGAGCATCTCCGTCAAACAACTACTGGAGAACGCAGACCGAGGAGAAGCAGGGATCCGTATCCGCGGAGTGGCTCTCTTCATGGACAGCAACAAAGAAAGATTCGGAATAAGCTTTTGCTTCGCTTGGGAGCGGAAACGTGCCCGTTTGTCGCCTGAATTGTCTTGCCTGCTCAATGGGAGTACCGCAAAAGTCACGATGAAGCGGAAAACCTACGACGCCATGCCGGTGTGCGAGGTAGACGGCCACCGATTTCGGTTGGTGCGATCGAAAACAAAACGATTGCACTAATAGAGTACTCGGAAGGTCGGACGCCTTTCACACAGGCAAGTGCGCTGCTCGCACATCTGAGCAGAAATGCAGGTGAAACACCCCGGTGATAAGCGTGGATGCGATGGCAATCGAATATTCAAGAGCGAGAGTCGCAGACCGGCTGGGTTGCATTGAGGCCTCTAAACATCATGAGGTTGTCGTATACGAAGACAGGGGAGAAAATCTGAGCTTCCTCAGAGCCCCTTCGCACGACCAAACAAATGCAACTGACAGCTGGGGACATCCTGTTCCTAGTTCGACCATCCAAACCGGCTCCGAAAGAGTACAGCAGAGGGCAGCCGCGGAAAAAGCCTCAGCCAATCTAACTAGCAGCCGAGGCACCAACACGGCGTTCGTGACTGCTTTCAACGCAGCAGCAAGGAGCGTACTCGAATCACATCCCATTCATCGCCCCCTCGACGTCAAAGACCCCAAAGCAGCTTCACAGCAACAACCAGCCCGAACGAGAGCCGACATGGGACAGGTTGAACCGCCCCGCTATGTCACGGCTTCGGAGCCGCGGAGCCATGCACGCAACGCCTTCATCGAATTCATAGCCACACTGAGCGCGACACGACAAGTCAACCTCAAGACCTGCGAAAACATCATGCAGTCCTATAGGCTAGGAAGTGAAAGCCTTTTAAAGGCGAAACTCGAGGAGGCCGAAGCAGCCATTTACAATAATGTCACTTCCCGGGTCATCAAGGGAACCATGACAGGACAGTATATGGCAGCTTACAGTGCAGAAAATGGCTTCGTGACACTGAACGAGAGAGAGACAGAGCGCGCGGGAGTGCCTGTTTATGCGACACCACCAAATGACCCAATTGTAGTTACTGCCCGATGCACCAAGATTATGCTGGACGATAAGATCCTAGAGATGGCCAAGACCATCGAAGGGAACGGAAACGTCAAAGCAGATTGGGAAAATTGGGAGGTACCGAGAATACAGTGGGTCAACGGAGTTCCAGGATGTGGAAAACAACATGGGTGATTAGACACTTCGACGTGGACAAGGACGCCATCATCACTACAACAACTGAGGCAGCAAAGATCTAAGAGAAAAGCTATCGCACCGAATCGGAAACCTGGTCAAAACCAGAGTGCGAACCATGGCTTCTGCTCTGGTAAATGGTTTCGGTAGAGAAAGTTTCAGTCGCCTCATGGTGGACGAAGCTCTCATGAACCATTTTGGAGCCATTGTGATGGCTTCAAGGCTGTCTGGTGCTGGTGAAATTGTCCTCATTGGAGACGTCAATCAGTTGCCTTATATCGACAGGAAAAATCTCTTCGAAATGAGGTATCATCGCCCGAACCTGGTAACAAAGATCAGCCAGGAGTTGCTCTGCACACATCGAAACCCAATGGACGTCGCATATGCACTGAGGAAATATACTCCGGTATGTACTCTTCAGCGTCCCGTATAAAGTCCCTAGAACAGAGAAGATATAAGGGAGCGCAAATACCCAACACCCTACCAAATACCCTCTTCTTAGTTCACACTCAAGAGGAGAAGGAGACCCTGACAAACCAGGGTTATGGATCAGGCACCGGGTCACGCATCCTTACTATCCATGAAGCTCAAGGACTAACATACGAGTCGGTAATCGTAATCAAAACCAAGGCAAACATGAAGCTGCACGAGAGCGTGCCCCATGCGGTAGTGGCAATCTCACGGCACACGGGGACCTTCACATATTACGCTGACGACACCGACGACGCCATCGGTCGGTTCGTGCGGCGAGCGTGGGCTGCATCACCGAAGACCATCCGCGATTTTAACCTACAGATGGCCATCAGGGACAGAAATACAGAAATGCGGCCGTTGTGGAGGCTCTGGGCCGGGAGGAGGCAGCTTAGGCAAATGACAAGGCAAACACTCGATGTCGAGTCGATTACTAGCGGAATCCCAACCGGTAGTGATCGGCTCTACAGACGAGCACTAGAATTAGATTTTAAATGTACCCAACTCCCTCCTATTTTCCTCTTCTTCTCCTTATCCAAGATATGTGTAAAAAACGATAATTGTAATGACAAAGATCACGGACCCCGGAGTCTGTGGAGTGGCTAATTTAAATAAAAAAAAAAAAAAAAAAAAAAAAAAGTGAGAACTTCATTGGGGGCAACACATACAGATTTTCCTTGGACTGTGAACTGAACTCAAGCGTCATATTCGTAAGTGAAAGAAATCTTTGGACAAACTAGGATGATCTAGATAGCTATGGTCATGCCCACCGGTTTTCTAAAGTGAGCTATCAAATTCTGGTATTTAACCGACTTCCAAAAAGTATGGTCAACAATTCGACCAGTATGTTTTTTTTTTGTATGTTACCTGTTTTCTCGACAACCCCCGCACCGATTTTAAAATTTATTTTTGTGTTCGGATAGGTATGCTTCCCGGATGGTCCCACATAAATCTTATCGCATTCGGTGTGGTGGTTTTTGAAATATGAATCAAAAACTACAATTTGCGTACAATTTTAAGGATGTAGTTGTAGATTTCACTAAAGTTATGAAACTCTATCCTGTCAATACGAAATTGTGTAAATGCATTAATAAAAACTTGTTTTGCACTAAAAAGGGTAAAACAAACTATTTTCGTACAAAAACTTAAACCGACTTCGAAACCACAAATACTACTTAGATACTACTTACCTGTGCCTACTTACTACTATGTAGGCGTACCTACTATGATGTAGCCGCGTGGGTGCCTACATAGTATTAATCTACTAACTTTTTGACCTGACTGGCACCGACTTCAAATAGATGACTGAGTAAGAAGCGGCAAACGCGCTTCTACTATGGCGATGCAAAATCAGGTGACGTCTCCTGATTTAGTCTCAGTCGCAACAAGGAGTTGTGTACGTTCGCTGACAATTGTGTACGTTCGCTGACAATTCAATTTTCCAATTTTTCAAACAAATTTTCGCCACGTTATGTTGTCTTTAGATTATAGCATACCTCATCTTCGTTTCTTCAATTATATCGATGCTGAGTAGCGCTTATTTATAATAATTATTTAAATTTATTTTTCGTTTTTGAGCGCTAATTTGTGGTTTTGAAGTCGGTTTAATTTTTTGTACGAAAATAGTTTATTTATTTAGTTCTGCCGCCAGTCCCTATGACTGCCAATTTTTTGTTATATTCAGATAAGCTAGCAATTTTGTAACGATGTTCATAACTGAAATCTTCTTAATGTTTACACACTTCAGAGTGTATTTGTTCCGTGTTACACCAAACACACAATTTACCTACGCGCGCCATACGTCGTCAGCATTGTCGGAGCATGAAACGCAAACATTTTTAATGCACTTTACGGAACCGCCGCGACCGGGTGCATTCGAAAACATTTAACATTCAATTAATATTATTAAACATTCGTCAAATGTAAAACACTTTTCACTCGCAATCCTCACCCTTTAAGAGCTACCGAAACAGTACTGTACGTCGATTTACACGTGTAACTCATTTGGGGTACACGTGGGACAATCCCGGTACCGTGTTATTGAAATTTATTTGTAAACAGATATGATTTAATACATGTAGGTATTTACGTTGATCATTACAATTGACTGGCCTCGTGGCTTAGTGGGTAGACTCTGCCTGCGACGCCGCGGGTCGTGGGTTCGATTCCCACCCAGTGCAAAAATTTTGTGTGATGAATTCAAATGTTTGCACTGTTTCTGGGTGTTTCTATGTATAATGTTTTTGTAGTGGTAGGACTCTTGGCAGAGTCCGCCTGGGGAAGTACCACACCTTTGCCAGTTATTCTACCGCCAAGCAGTAATGTGCAAACATTACTGTGTTCCGGTTTGAAGGGCAATGTTTCCAGAGAAATTACAGGGCTTAGAGATATAAGATCTTAGATCTCTGGGTGACGAGCGCAGTGCAGTGCTAGGTAATGATTTGGACTCTTCATGTTCCAATAGCTGCGTGTCACTGTGCTGTTATGTGTCAGGCATGTTGCTTACCATCAGGCACATGTCCTGATCGTCTCGTCACTCTTTATTTAAAAAAAAAAATAAAAAAAAATAATAAGAATGTATTTAGAACTATATAAGTATTATATCAGCTGTCTGGCCGCCATATCACAAGCTTTGCTTAGTTTGGGGTCAGATGGTGTTGTGCACGGAGGCTAATCCAAAGAGGAGGTGGGGTAATTAAATTTCCATATGAAACGACGCGTGATAGTTTGCGGGATGAGGGGGGCACTGAGGGCATAGAATAGATAATATATATAGAACGGACACTCCTCACCCCCCGCCAATTTCAAGCTTCCTCACCCCTCAGGCCGTTTCGGATACGCTAGGAGCACTCAACGAAGGGCTGGTATCGAACATCTAATTCCTAACGAAATAACATCATGGTGGGTTGTTGTGCTGTTTACGGCTGTCCGTCAACTAAACGGGACAAGATTAAAAGCTTTATTTAATTTCCTAATGATAAAATAACGTAAGATTAGAAACTTTTCAATAACGTTGCTTTATAATATTACAAGCTTTACTTAGTTTGGGGTCAGATGGGGTTGTGTGTGAATTGTCTACCAATATTTATTTATTCATAATAACGAAGTCGTTTTTAACTCAAAGTTTTTAACTCACACAGCCAGTAACTTACGTGCCCAAGCACGGATTGATAACGCCTGGAGGAATAATTATAGTGACAGAATAAAGTTTCCTTCATGGGTAAGTGTAAAATAAAATGCGAATGTGTACCTACTAACAGAAATAGATATCTAGGTACCTGATCTAATCTATCATCGGTTTCTTTTCATTTTACGCGGCAATACAAACACCCACAGATTTCTGAAACAATTTAGAAATCTGTGCAAATACCCTTTTTTAATTAGAATAGTATAATTTGGCTTCATTCTATTTATGTAACTCAACATTATAGCAAGTTTATAGACTACGTCACCAGGTGAACTCAAGGGGCACAACTATTCAATAAAACAATTCAGTAGCCCTAGCGCTAACGCACACATTCACGCGTGTGTACGAACGACATCTGCGTAGTTGTGTGAAGAGTAGGTAACTCCACAGCGGCGGTTGTATGGAGTTTTAGTGAAGTGTCCGGGGTGTGCTGAGGGGGTGTTAAGCTCCGCCCAGTTCTCAATTTTCCATCTATCGGCTAATAGCAAAACTACTAGCTTAAGTTGATGTTGATGTTACTACATAGTTCAGGTACCTTACACTAGATGTCAAAAAGATTTAATGAGATGGGACGTACTAAGAACTTCCATCTTCAAAAAAAAATGGGTAAATCAGTCTTTGTGTTAGCTCCGTGGTGTTCTGTGCGAATTGTTCACCAATATTGATTTATTTATATTATTTATAATTATTGACATCTTTTGCTTGACTAAGTATTGATTTATGATTTAATCTATTATTGCTCTAATTAGGAATGCGGCTGGGATTCGAAGCCTTCTCACGCAAGGAGACCGTCAAGGCTACAACCCACAACGCCGGCTTAGTGCGGGGTAGTGGAAGACCCGTGATCCAGAAAGAATAATAAATGGAAATATTTTGACGTTTAGATGTTTGTAACTCTGGGTTTATTATAATAGTATCATTAAATTCCGAGAGCCGGCATCAAATTTTGGGCAGAGAGGGCAGGAAAGCCGAAAACTTGTCATATTGATCTCCTATTATATCTCAAGACGGAGGAAAATACCTAGCTGGTGAGTAGCGGGGCAAAACGAATCCCCCAATTTAGATCACCTGACTGAGTTACGGCTGGTCTAGTCGGGAGAACGGCGCCTGCCGATCCGGAGCCCCGAGTTCAAACCCCACACGCACCACTGTCTTTTCGAAGTCATGTGCGTAATGCCGCTAACTTAACACGGTGAAGGACATCGTGAGGAAACACCGACATGTACCTTCGAATCTTTCAAAGTCATGTATCATGCCACCAACCCACACTGGACCAGCGTGGTGGATTATTGCCTTAACTCTCTCCTTGCGAGAGAAGGCTCGAGTCCCAGCTATGGGAACATTTAGTGGGCTGTTAATGATGATGAAGATCACCTGACAGGTACGTCTGCACCTCCGTGATAAAACAAGTTTTCAACTTGCCTCAAAAATCTAGCCAAAATTTGCTGCTTGCTCTTGGAATACTGCTTCTCATTTTATTTTAATCACAAAATGGTACTTAGATATAAAACCTCCACCGTAGTTCTGGAAGTGTGAAAACTTCTTCGTGGCTTGTAAACCAATCTCGTTGTGTGTTTAGTGCGAGTGCGAGGCATACAAGCCGAAAATTCTCACTCAAAACCCAATCAGCGCGCTTCGATTGAAAAGAGCAAAAAGGCGGGAATTCAATTATAGTACGTCCAAACCGTGCAACGGGTGAGCGGATTAAGAGTGCATTGTGGGCGATTGTCATTTTGTTTTGCCTTAGTACGATTAGAACTGTTGTTTCTGATTACCTCAGAACAATGCACAAGGTACCTGCAACTATGTTATACTGTTGATACTTAATTCTGGAGCGTAAACATGCAGAACCAATCACATTAGTTGACAAGCTTATGTTTGAAATTTTATTAAGAACATACAATGTGTTATCACAGTGTAGTATTTCTTTATACTACGATGTTATCAAAAAGGTTCCAAAATTTTATAATATTGAAAATATTACTTATTTAAATAAAAATATGATGTCTTGTACTATTATTGGACTTCAAGATCAAGTCAAAATATTGTATATGGGTTAATAGCAAAGTCCCGGAACTTTCCTCGCGTAGTTTTCGTTTCCGTTATTATCACGCAGTAAAAATAGCTTATGTGCTCTTCCAGACTTTAATCTGTGTTCCAAATTTTAACCGATCCGTTCAGCCGTTTCGACGTAATTGAGCGACAAACATCCAAACTTTCGCATTTATACTAATATTATAGTAGGCATATTATGTTTCTATAGGAAAATTCTAGAAGGATTTGCCTATGTAAACATAAATTGTGACAACACTATGATTTTATTTTAAATAACTTTGCTCATAATTGTAGCCAAAACAGCATAGTGTGACTATGGAATATTAAGAATCCAAAACATTATCTAGTCCTGCACTGCACTCGCTACGCAGAGATGTAAGTTTTATGTATTTGCCCGATAATTTGCCTCTGAAAATATTGCCCTTTAATAAAGGAACACAGTAATGTATTTTTTTTTCATTTTAGCAACTCCACAGACTTCGGGGCCGTGGCCTTTGTCATTTGGATTCATTTTTTACATTATTCTTGGATTGGGAAAAGAAAAGGAAAATATGAGGGGCATTTTTATCTTAATTCTAGTGAGTCCGATTTTTCAAAGCCGCCTCCTCCCGGCCCAGAGCCTCCACTACGCTACGGCCGCATTTCTTTCCCTGATGGCCATCTGTAGTGTGAAATCTCGGATGGTCTTCGGTGATGCAGCCAACACAGTGATGTTTATGCATCACTGCTTGTTTCACGGATAATAACATGCTAAAGTGTGGTACTGACCCAGGCGGCCTCTGCAAAGAGTTCTACTACTACTAACTGGTATGTACATGCACATCAACTCTCACTTGAACAGTGTAGTGAGTTATGGCAGCATGTTGGCGTCTTGGGGTGGTCTTGTCTTTTTTCTTGTGAGAAAATGTCTCGTATACCACTACGGGAGCATTTAGTAGGCTGCCTGTTTGTGTCTGTGCTACCCATAGTTGTATAGTAGGACTTTTGGCTGAGTCCACATGGAAAAGTGGCCCGAAACATCGTAATTTTTAATAAAAAGTATTTAGGTATTCAAGTAGAGTTTGATTTCATTCTGAAGAGACAGTTATCAGCCTACTTCACCATGTCTTGTATGGATATCGATATGCGCGCACATAGTTAAAATTCGGTCGCCTCGTTCTTTCGAAGTACTTAGTAGATATACTCGTAGCTCGAAAAAGCGACATCGTTTCATGGTTGATGTTTCAAAGACACGAACGAAGAGATTTGGCTCTACTTTTGTCATAAGAACGTCTAGGCTGTGGAATAAGTTGCCTGAGTGGGTTTTCCCCGATGGTTACAGTGTTTGTGTTTTCAAATCGAGCGTGAATCGGTTTCTTCTAGGTAAACACGCTCCATCGTAGACCGCATCGTCGTTTAACATCAGGCGAGATGGCGGTAAAATGTAAACCTATAAAAGTAAAAAAAAAACTGATACATGTGTACTAATAAAATTGTTACCTTCGTTAATTACCATACGGTTTTTCACATGATAAATGTGTCCACCTTGGTCCGCCCCTGTGTCAGCAGAGTCAATAAAACCGTGCCGAGCCGCTAACTTCCGATTGGTTTCTTCGGTTTCGCCTCTGCCCTTTCGGATCGTTGTCGGTTCCACTCGGGTTTAATTCGAATTTCGAATCTTCCGCGTCATTGTCATAGGATAGATTAAAAGGGTGCGATTGGTTGACACGATGTTCTATTTTTGAATAAATGAGATAAAAGTAGACGGGTTAATAAATTTCCTTAGATTATAGGTAAATTTTCATAAACTATCCGTTGATGATGTTTTCCAAGCAAGTGTCCAAAAAATTACTCAAGAGTTACATTACCTTGGAATTTATTAAAATTTGTGAAAACAAATTACCTATATGGTTTCAAAAATATTTTTTGTTGCAAATAAAATTTCATTCAAAAACTTTTAGCATTGGAACCAAAATTAAGTAAAAAAGAAAATAATAAAAATTAAGAATGAAACTGTTATGATACTAAAATAATAGTTACTTGTTGTACAAGAGTGCAAAGTTGCTTTTTAAGCGCGTGCCCAATTTAGATGACCGAGCAAGCGAATGATTCTAACATTAAATTACGAGCGCAGCGAGTGCCTTAAAATTATTTTTATCCTGAGCGTTCGCGAGGGAATTAATAGAGCACAAAGTGAAAAATCTTTGCACTCGAGTGAAACAAGTAACTTTTCATCCCACCTTAGCGAGAAAATGTCTAAATGCTGTGCGCATTATTAACAGTTCTAGTAAACTCCGTTGTCGTCAAATTAACTTCCTAGAAGCTAGAATCACTTTTTTAGGTTATTGACATGTTTTCAAGTTTCTTGTTTTTATTTTAATCTAAGGTTTTAACAATAACAATAGAACTGAAAATTATCCTGCATACGTGAAAAGAAAATTGCGCACAACAAATAAAAAAAAAATTAAACCATTTTGGATTACCCAATTAAACCAAAGGAGGTTGCGAATCTGAGTTTTTAACAAATTAAAAAAAGTTTTGTGATAAATTTGGCGCCAAGGAGGTAGAAGTAAATAGGATTAATGATGTTTTCAATTCACAACTAAGTACATACGATGTTCTAAATTCAAATTTACTTTACTGTCTAGAGGGTAAAAAACGACTTTTGCGCTCAGATATAGAAGAGCAACAAAAAAAATTACGAACGATAGTTCAACGTGACAACGTCATAACAAAACATTGGTAGATGCGGCGAAAACTTACAACGAACGTAATGGGACATAACGGGACACTTTTTCGAGCATGCAGCGGGCGTTCATCGATTTATTAGACGTTGTCACTTCAATATTTTTTTTTTTTTTTTATTTAACCTCAACTGTCCCACTGCTGAGCAAAGGTCTCCCCCAATTTCCTCCACTTTATCCGGTCCTGAGCTACCATCGTCCAATCATGTTTAAACGCTCCGAGCTCGTCCTTCCATCGCGTTGAAGGACGACCCTGGGGTCGACTGGCCGATGGCGTCCACTCCGTAGAAGCTTTGGCCCACCGATCGGGGTGCATTCTGGCCACATGACCCGCCCACTCCCATTTCAGCTTGGCAGACCTATACCCTACGTCTGTTACACCTGTAATGGAACGTAGTATGGTGTTGCGAACATGGTCTTGTCTTTTGATACCTAAAATACTACGTTCCATTGCTCGTTGACAAACTCCGAGGCGGATATATGTCAGTTAAATTCTGGCTGCATTTAATTTTCTCGATCAAATTTAACTATCTACGAGTAACTGCTAAGTAAAACTATTTTATGTCTAATTAACAATTACTTTATTAAGAAATAATATGAGCTAATTGACGTGTAAATTGTGCATTTATGAATAAAGTACTTTGACTTTGCTTATACTAGAACAATAAGAATTAGAATATTTTTTAAATTTAATTTTAATCATAAAAATTGTAAGCATTTTTATATTATAATTTTATATTTTATTTTATTGAGATCGGTGTAGTGGTTTTTGAAATATGAATAAAAACTAAGATTTACTTTCATATACCTCGATGACATAGTGATTGAATCTTATGGAATTTGCTCGAGTACTCTGAATTGAGTTTTAAATTGAAATCGGGTTTTCTTCTTTCGAAGAAAATACATTATTTAGACTTACACATGACTGCCATCTCGCCTTATGTTAAGTTTCTTCATATAGCTCAAGAAAAGCGTTCGGTGACAATGATCTCATTTCTATTAGTATTTATTATTCACCCAAAACTTCTCAAGCCAATAAGTTTTCACTTAAAAAAAACGTATTTGGACCCCGAAAGTTCCGAATCTCGTTCAGACATTTTCCCAAACATGGCCGCGGAGTTGTTAGCACGAAAATAGAAGAAATCAATCGAGAAGAATATATGCGAGAGTCAACGGCGTAGAAACAGCTCTATCGGGAATAAAACAAAATGTTTTCGTTTACTCGCAAGAAAACTAAGTGAATCCTTCATTCGCCAAGCCCCGTTTGGATCGCTGGGACTAGTAGCTGACAGATCAAAGGCCTTACTGCCCTTTCACAAACAAATAGGAAAAAATAAAAACTTACACGAGCCAAGCACCTGTCTAACTTTTGATTATAGTGCCACCAACGTATCTGTACAACGGCAACGGCTAAAAATTAAAACTACTAAATTACTATTAAAGACCACAAAAATTGACTAATTTTGTAATAGGTGGCAACACTTTTCGGATCGTGGCGCTCTCACTATATTCTACAATGAAGTTGGTTGTAGTGTACATTCAAATCGGTTAAGAAATTTCCGGTGTAAAACCCTATACACATGAGCTCTAAAATCAGAGGAAATTACGTAAAACTAGTGGGGAGGACCCTACATCCCACCATAAATCACCAATCATATGGTGCGATGTAGGCTCCTCCCCACTATTTTTACGTCATTTCCTGTGATTTTAGGAGTCGTGTGTGGAGCGTTTTAGTGACGTTCAACTGCAATAGACTAGATTAATATTCCTACTAATAAATATTTAAAAAAAACGGCCGAATTGATAACCTCGTCTTGTTGAACTCGGTTAATAAATGTAAGGGATTGGATTGAAGGGTTCGTACTCAGTCACGTCGGAATGGATAAATGGATTGTGTTGAAGTTTGGAACACACGCTTTATATATGGCATGAAATTCAATCTGTCACATTTATAATATTAACATGGTTAATAAGACTAAACGTAGGATAAACAAAATCAACAAAAACGAAATAAATTGCCATGTTCGAACTGCCTATTACCTAGACTAACGCAGATGTCGTTATATTTATGTGAAAAATGTGTGAGTATCGTTTAGAGGTAGGTACTGTATTATTTTATAGAATAGTTGAGCCCCGTGAGTTCGCCTATTATATAATCAAAATATTATATTATTCCCGAAGGGTTAGACTATCAAATGCTTCGTTTAAAATCATTCTAAACGAAGAGATAAATTGTTTAGAAGTATACATTCACAACGCGCAGTTTTACTTACTATGTGAAGTGAGGAAGCGTAGATTGACGGAGGTGGAAGAGTGTTTTATCCATCTTTAGGTATATTTGTATTATCTGTTTTTTCACTTAAATTAAGTTTTGCAATAAGGATGTTAAGCTATGAAATTGAGTATTTTTCTTTACGTTAAACTACATGGTGCCCACTGAATGTCGCCTGAGTGCACTCTTCTGGAAAAAAGCCGCCGGGTGCGACTGAAACCATGCTGACTGCCAATATCAAGAGTGCCGTACGCGATAGAAACGTAAGTGGAATTGGAACGACCATTTCACACGTGAGATTTCCGTGAAATAATTTGAAATAAATGTTTTTTTTTAAATAAAAAGTGTCGTGACGAGCTGGACATGTGCCTGATGGTAAGCAACATGCCTGCCACATAACAGCACAGTGACACGCAGCTATTGAAACATTAAGAGTCCAAATCATTACCTAGCACTGCACTGTGCTCATCTAAGATTTTATATCTCTAAACCCTGTAATTTCTCTGGAAACATTACCCTTCAAACCGGAACACAGTAATGTTTTCACATAACTGCTTGGCGGTAGAATAACTGGCAAAAGTGTGGTACTTCCCCAGGCGGACTCTGCTAAGAGTCCTACCACTAAAATGTGTGTCAAAATAAACTTTTACTTGATTTTTAATTAAAAGGGAAACGTCCAAAAACTTATAACGGGAATGATTGAAACCGGAGCATATCGATTCAATGCAAAAACTAAAAATTCTTACTATCTCGCGAGCAAACGCAGCAAGACCCCGAGGAAGTAAATACCGCGTGAAATTGAAGGGGCTGCGATCCTGTTTCGTCCCGGCACATCCCGGATCCGTCCCGTGACGTAACGGATTGATGTCACTCCATGCGGAGGATTAATTGATTCTCTAATTGATTTACTAGATGTACTGCAATTAATTGATGTAGGAAATAATGATTAACGTGCGAATGTTTGAACCGAAATAATCCGAAACAAGTTTACTATGAAAGCTAGCATAGTTATTATAAATGTTTTAATTAATGACCGGTGACTCACTAGTGATACGGTCAGTCTAGTTCCACTTAAGTTTCAATCGCGTCCGGCGGTCTTTTTCAAACAGAGTGAAAGCGTGCGTGCTATTGTGTATATGCCAAAGGATTGGCGGTGGTGTGCGTACACTCTTTTTAACAAAAACAAAATTAAAATTTTGGACTAACCCCCCGACTACCTCGGATTTGTAATCTGTACAACATTTTACTAGTCAAGCCCTTTCATTTGATGCCTATATTAAGGGAGTTGTGAAAAAAGAAATGTATTTCGCCATTTTTTGGTAGCGGCCATCTTGGATTTGAAATTTGTCATAGTGCAAAGTATTCTACTAGTCAAGCCCCTTTCGTTTATACCCATATCGTCAAACTTATAACACCCCTTTTTTTGGTCGGGAGTTAAAAATACCGTCAGACGCGGATGAAACTGATGAAACCTTGGATGCTAATGGTGCTTACAAAATATACTATTGTAAAATCTAAATAAATTTAATCCAACGAGTTGTCGTTGAGATTGTAGCGTTCAGACATGAAAAAAAAATGGAGGCTGCAACAAAGTATACGTATCAAGCCTTTACTAATTAAAAAATTAATAAAGTCCTCGTAATTATTAAGATATTTTTACCAATCCTCAAACCGAAAATAATAAGCAAAGCACTTTTCGCAAAAATACTAGGTTGGTAAATTGTAATGAAGTGAAAAAAAAATTAAATGCTCTTTTTTCCACATATCAGGTTTGTTTTAACACTTTTCTAAGTAACACGTATAAAATAAGAGTAGTAGGTATACGTAGATTAAACAGGTTTTTATTCGTTATGTGGAACCCTTAATTTAAATAAAGTGGTGATGTATGAAAGATTAAATTACAATACTTCTTCAACTAACAACAATCAAAACTTTCATGTGACTGGGCTGCATAGAAGGCACGTAAAGGGAATACAACATACCCAATTTCATAATACGTGAGAAACTCGTTGATTAATTAAAAAAAGTCCGACGTAGAACCAAACTTGCCAATATGACCTAACTAGTTGGATGCAACGATCCAATATGGGACCTAATTTTGAAATACGTCACTGTTTTCTCTCATCACTCGCACCGATTTAAAAATTTCTTTTATTGATTCGATTGTTGCCATAGCTTCAAATTCATATGCTTCAAATTCGCATAATTTTTGCTTCACATTTATGGTCTTTCCATAGGAAAAAAATCTACCAGAGCAACTACCACCAATCAACCTCCAGCAAGTCCTACCACCCTCTAGAATAAGGCGTTTTCCAGACGCAAAAAGACTTGTCAAAGATAGTTCTAAATATTGTCAAGTGTGGGACCATTGTTGGTTTGTGAAATTTCTCTAACAAAATTAAACAGTGGCGCCACCTTCGGTGAAATTTGGGAACTGTATTTGACAGGTATTTTAACGTCTTGAAAACGCCCATCGGTATAGAATCCTGTATTAAATCTTTTATTTCCAGTCCCATTATTTTTCCGGAATAAGAAGCCTGTGTGCTAATTTATTTTGTTTTGTTTTATGTGACTTTTGTTTATTTTTAAATTAAGTGCAATCAAGAGTAAATCCATGTAATAAATTGAAAGCTGATCCGTTAATACGTTTTGACCTGATTGAGCAACAAACATTCAAATATCCAAACATTGGAGTTTACTTATAATATTAGCAGGATACTTTTAATCAGGTAATTGTGACCCAACTATGTGTAAAGGTTATGTTTTTCGCGCGTATCTTGTATATCTTGTATATGTAAGTAAATTTCTTTATTCCCACGTATCTTCCAAACTGCTGGATGGATTTTGACAATTAATATGTCGCTAGATTCGTCTCAATCATGCAATTTCCTTAGATGGGACGTTTGATTGCATAATGTGTTTTTATCAGTGAATTTTTTGAAGTCGGGTTTTTTAAATTAAAGTTTCAAAAGCAGCATAGCTGAGCTTTTCGACAAAACATCAGCAAAACTGAATAAAATATAATTACTTTCGGGGTTTTAGCAACATCATCTCAAAGAGATTTTTTGCAAAGTCTTTGTTTTATGAAAAAGTTTTATGCAGTCAGATACAAAAATATTTAATTTAAAAAGCTATAATAGCAAATAACAAACAAAAAATCACAAAAGTATGTTTCTGTGATTTTGTATTTTTAACCGACTTCAAAAAAGGAGGTTTCTCAATTCGACCGTATGTATGTTCTTTTTTTTTTATGTGTGTTCGCGGATAACTTTGTCGTTTATGAACCGATTTTGATGATTGTTTTTTTGTTGTAAAGGAGATATTCCAAGGGTGGTACCATGATAAGGAAACCAGGATCTGATGATGGTATCCTAGAGAAATCGAGGATAACTTTCGAAATTTGTAAAGATGACTAGTGCGTTAGTTAAGTTTTTGCTTGAGCATTTTAAAGCAGTATAGTTTAAAGATAATAGTAAGCAAAACAATGCCCGAATAATTTAAACATCTAACAATATACACGAAACGTCGCGTCTCTTTGGCGTTTAATATTTATGTGTGTTGAATTTATTTGAAAACGTATATGACAGAATACCGTTTGCCGGGTAGCTAGCTATAAATATTTAATCTGTAAATCCAGAGTGTACAGAAGCAACAGAATAATCCAAGTTTGTCACACAATATTTCAAATGTCGCACACCAAGCCCATTAATTAAATCACTCGATATTCGAACTATAAAGCGGACATATCCGGGATCCAGCCTTGTAATTATAGAGTCGACCTATATTGAAAGCTGAAAGCTTGAAGCTTGACGTGGCCGATTATTAACTGTTATAAAGAGCTGTTTATAATGCCTGTTTACGAGATTGGTTTTGAAAATTTCCGGAAGGGTATTTTGAGCCGACAAAGTAAAGTTGAAGGTAAACAGAAATAGGTAGACGGTTTATTTTGCACAGATAAATTACTCTGAAAATGATTATTTATTAGGTAGTTAGTAGCTAATAAATAAAATAAATGTTAGTGGACGTCTCTCACACAAACACTCTAGCCTCAAACTAAGCAAACCGTGAACTATGACCAGCCAGATTTCTGATATAATCCATATTTGGACGTCTGAATTAATTTTGTCGAAATTTAGAACACAGTGAAGTTACAGTCTGGAAGAAAATAGCGGGAACTATGCGGGTAAATACACACTTATCATGCATGGAAACAGAACAAAAATATTTGTACACACACAAATATTTGCTAGGTGAGATTAGAACCAACGACACTTGGCTTCGCAGGTAGACTTACTACCGACTAAGCCATTAGGCTAGTCAATCCTAACACTAGCAGTGGTAGGACCCTTTGCAGAGTCCGCCTGGGGAAGTACGACCCCTTTGCCAGAGTCATTCTCCCGCCAAGCCGTAGTGTCAATCATTACAATGTTCCAATAGCTGCGTGTCACTATGCTGTTACGTTCAGACATGTTGGTTACCACCAAGCAAATGTCTTGCTCATCTTGTCATACTATACTGTAAAAAAAAAAGTCAGGAACGTTGATAAATGTAGTTAAGTAAAAAAAAATACTTGAGAGATTATCCTGCCAGTCCCTTGACGTTTTACTTATCAAATTTCGCCAAACTAAGCCCAACAATATCTAATTTGAATAATCCGCTTGTCACCGAAATATTCTCAGATCAAACATCCCTTTTATCTCGTATCTTTTGAAAGACAGTGTTTGTGGGCCGCAAATGAGTCGGCGCGTTGGACCGAGAAAGGGTCCGACGGAAATCTCATAAAGCAAGCAAACAATACGGAGAGACGAGTCGCCAGATTTCGCACCTCGCGGGAGTGGGACAACTGCTTAACTTGATTCTCTGAGAAGTTTTGCGAATTGTTAAACTTATTCGGCGAGATTTTGTTGGATACGCGTTGTGGTTTCAGCTGCTATTTGACAGATATCAGAGCACTGAAAATAACAGTTTGTGTGTTCTTACACTGGCTGAAACTCGTGTCGACGCGCGAGAATAAAACCTGTTTGATTTTTGAGACAAAATTAAAAAAAAATGTGAAACTATTTTTGTGGCTGTAGATTTTCCCGACATGGTTCCATCGACCAGTGCGTTTTGAAGTGACCACTTCTTTCGGCATATTGGGCATGTTTGAGATGGGAAAATAACAATATCTCTTGTTGTAACATTGTTGTTGTTAGATATTCTGTGTGTTCTACCTATATATAAGTTATGTATTCACCTCTATTGGAACTTTGCGAGTAGGTACCGCTGTTTTCTTTTTATGTGAAAGCAGGTCAGTGTTTAGATGTCATACTTCGAAGTGTGAGCTAGCTTAGAAGACGTGAAAGGCTACTAACCTTTTCTTATTAATTAACTATACCTACGCAAATACGCAAAGAGTATATCCCACCAAGTGTACCCACTGCTAAGACTTGGGGTCTTCTATCACAAGTATACTCAAGGCTATAATTCACCACGGTGGCCTAGTGCGGGTTGTTGATACCTGTCGCTGATTGTAGGCACATGTTGGTTTCCATACAACGATTTCCTTCACCGTTTAAGGTAGCGGCATTTAGCACATGCGTTCGAAAAGACAATGGTACGCGTAGGATTCGAACCAGGTCCAGATTGACAGTCACCGTTTACACGACTTGACCAGCCGTAACTTTCGTAACGTGGAGTACACCTGAAAACATTTCATTAATTTACTATTTAGTTAATTTATTCAACAAGCATCTGAGGTGCTCTTGCGTTTGTAGTACTACAACTCATCACCTCAGATGCTAAAAAGCAGCGCTTACCACTGCCATGATAGAACCAAGAAGCATTTTCGAGACGACAACAATCACCCCGGTTGCTTAGCTTTGATCCCCCGGGAACGTCCATGGATTCTCGTATGGAACGCAAAATGTGTCAACACGTTAGACTCTTCACGACTCAAGAGGTACAACACAAACGAAGACACACTCGAAACACTCGAACCACAGCGGAGACAGCAGATAAACTTTAAAATATTTCATGGTTACACCTGCCCGCCATCTCGCCTGCTATACGATCTACGATGAAGTGTGCTTACTTAGAAAAAAAACCGATTTACTCTTAATTTGAATACATTTCAGTTACCAGCTCTTTTGTTTGCTGTGATAGGTATATTATCCTACTAAAATTATAAAAACGAAAGTACGAATGTTTAGTGTTTGAATGTTTGTTGCTCAATCACATTGGAACGCCAAGAACAGATCGGATTGAAATTTGGAACACACAGGCTGCTAGCTGCTAGTCATTTACGAGTATTTTGTAGTGGTAGGACTCTTGGCAGAGTCCCCCTGGGCAAGTACCTTTGCCAGTTATTCTACCCCCAAGCAGTAATGTGCAAACATTACTGTGTTCCGGTTTGAAGGGCAATGTTTCCAGAGAAACTACAGGGCTTAGAGATATAAGATCTTAGATCTATGGGTGATGAGCGCAGTGCAGTGCTAGGTAATGATTTGGACTCTTCATGTTCCAATAGCTGCGTGTCAGTATGGCGTCATGGGTCAGGCATGTTGCTTACCATCAGGCACATGTCCTGAACGTCTCGTCACTCTTTATTAAATAAAATAAAAAAAATATTTATACAATTAGTTGTACCCTGTTACGCTTCGCTGTGGCACATTGTGATGCAAAAATTAGATAAAAACAATTCTTGAGGCGGATTATATATCATTCTAAAATTTCAGCTCGATCGGTGCAGAACTTTTTGAGTTTTTGAAGCGTACACAAACCAACAACACATTTTTATATATAGAGAAGATATCTCATTAAGGGTATCTGATTTACAGACAAACATCCCTACGTGTGACTTTTAATTAAATGTGGTCTTGTAGACAAGAACAAAAACATATCTAGCAAATACACATCCTTTAACGTTAAGACTTTTTATCCATATGATGAATCAATTAAATATATATATATATATATTTAAACTCTCGATATTTAAGAAAATGTGAAAATAAGAAGGGATCTGGTTCATTCTACGGAAGTGCCGCCGATTTTCTGAGACGAAGCTTTGAAAATTATTTGAGCAATTCAGCAAAATAATGTTAGACACTAGCGCACTGAGGTTTCTACTCCTATTTCTAAGGAATCCTTAAGTTTCCTTAACATTCTACAAATATAACCGAGAAAATCCTACCTTTATATCTGCTCACCAGTTCTTAGTAATAATTTATATTTGCAAAATACTATTCAAGGATAGAATTTTGGAACAAATAAATGTGATGTAGCCGAATGAATTCCATAGATACAAATATTTTAGTATTAAAATTAACGTGGTTGTTACACATATTTAATTGGATAACGGGTCACTCACGTATATACGGTCGGTCAATCCGACTCGAGTTTCGGCCGCGTCCAGCGGCCTTTTTCAAGGCGAGTGCACACGCGCGGTGGCTGCTCATTTGGCACTGATTTGGAGTGCCAAAAGTGTGAGTGAGTGAAGAGTGAGTTAAAAAGGCCGCCGGACGCGGCCAAAACTCGAGTCGGATTGACCGACCGTATATACGTGAGTGTCCCGTTATACAATTAAATAGATACAAATATTATTTATCTCTAGTCGGTTTAGATGGAATGCGCGAAAATATATTTCGTACCTCAAGCGCTACGGAAAGAGCAAGACATAATATAGTCCAAGATCCCAGAGCCACCAGACGTCACGTATTTTCTGATGAACTATTGCGGAAAGTGTTAGAACGTAAGAACACATGCTTCCCCGCTAACTTGCTCAAACGGCCAATTTAGAGATATAGAGTAATAATGTACATAAAATCCGCCATTTGTGGTGCTAGTTCATAAGTGTTCTACAATAATATTTCTATTCTTGTGTCACAATAAAGAGTTATCTATCTATCTATCTAGAGAGACGATCTTCTTAGCATTTCATGGATTCACCGTGCGGGTGCCGGGTCCATCGTGTGGCAGACAGAGAAAAACTCGAGTAGTTCCCGAGACTTGTGACTTATTTACTTACACACATACTTACTAACATTACTTACTTCACGTATTTTCAAATACCTGATTTTCACGTATGTTGTAGGTAATATATAAACAGACTTCGTAAGTTGATTTATGTGTTCAAAATATTACGATATATCGTAGATACTAAATTAATAAAGCAAGTGTATAAAGCTCTGTGTCAATCAATAATTACATACTGTATCACATCATGGGGAGGTGCTACTAAGACATTAATGCTTTCTGTAGAAAGAGCACAAAGAGCCATTCTGAAGGTCGCAACATTTCGTCCATTTCTCTTCCCTACGAAACTGCTCTATAAAGCCTGCAACATTCTATCAGTAAGACAACTATTTATTTTGAACACGACACTAAAACAGCACAAAAATCTTTCCTACTGCACTGAGATTACTAACAAGAGACGTAAGGATATCGTATGTAGCTCAATGGCACAGACAAAACATGCTTTCACAAGCAGATTTTTCATATTTCTTGGTCCAATACTATACAACCGACTAAATAGATTGCTATCTATTTACGACCAAAATGTTTATAACTGTAAACAAACTGTCTGTGAATATTTGCTAACACTGTCATATGAGGAAACTGAACATTTGATATTAGTTATAAAATAGTAAAGAAATTCCATACCTATCTTTTTAATAAGCAAAGTAGTTCATATATTTACCGATTTTATTGTTTAGTTTTATTATCTTCGATAATGTAACTCTTAGTTAAAATAGGCAATTTTCGCGCCTGAAACACAGGTTCTACCTAGTTCAGGCTGATAAAATTAATATACCTGTGTATAGCTGTAAGAAAATATTGTATAGTTAAGATCTATGTTATTGAAATAAATTTTTATTTTATTTTATTTTAATATTCTTAAAAATAAGGCCCCAAAACTCCCTGACACTTTCCGTCGGCTGTTTTGCTTAATCGACGCTTTAAAACTCCCAAAACAATGACTTTACTTAAATTCTCATATTCCATTTGTACATAAGTTCATCAGACAACTATTTTAAAGCCTTTTTCAAAAAAAAAGGCAATCGTCCCCTAAGCTCCATTTTAATCCCTCTTTAGGTAAGAGCGCGAGACTGAGTGAGACATGTCTTAGGAAATATTGACTTAAAATTGAGTTTAGGGGATGATTGGCTCCTTAGATCGGTTTGTCGTTTTGGAAAAGGCTTTAAAATAGTTGTCTGACGAACATATGTACAAATGGAGTATGAGAATTTAAGTAATTGCTTTGGAAGTTTTAAAGCGCAAATCGGCCGACGGAAAATATCTGGGAGTATTGGGGCTTTATTTTTAAGGGTTTTGCCCATAACATACGTGAAAATCAGTTATTAGAGAATACGTGAAGTAGGTAATTTTTTTATGTGTTCCATAAATCCGTTCATACGTGATTGAGCAACAAACGTCCAAACACATAATTATACCTATTATTAGTAAATAAATAAATAAATATTGGTGGACAATTCACACACAACACCATCTGACCCCAAACTAAGCAAAGCTTGTGTGATGGCAGCCAGATAGCTGATATAATACTTATATAGTTTTAAATACATACTTATTATACATAGAAACACCCAGACACAGTGCAAACATTTGAATTCATCACACAAATATTTGCACTGGGTGGGGATCGAACCCACGACCCTTCGGCTTCGCAGGCAGAGCTACTACCAACTAAGCCACTAGGGCAGTCAGTCATTAGTGGGATAATCGTAGATAAAGCTACGACATTTTGTCCACCACCGAGTTTTGTCGCTACGAGCAAGCTACAAATGCTACGCCAATTCAAACAAAAGATGGGTATCAAATTTCAGGCTACTGAAAAAAAACAGACAAAAGCAATGACATTTATCTAATTACGGGATCGCGATAAGAGCTGGAGGGTGGGGCGAGGGATGAAACGGGATTCTGCTGTACCGTACCGCAGTCGCGCCCTGACCGTCGCAGGGATCGCACGTCCCGAGTCGACTTGCGGGTCGCGAATGGATTTCTGTGCGACGACTAGTGCGGCAATGGAGATCAGATTTCGAGTGAAATGAATGAATTATTATGTTGTGAATCGAAATATGAAATGCTAGTGTTGTGTTAGCTCTCGCTAAATATTCAACATGACTGTGCTTCTAGTTTTGGGACTTTTCGTGGGTGAGTCAAAAGTTTTTATCGCGTAGGGAATTTTGTTGAAGTTTTGTTTGATTCTGCGGGTTTGTGGTGAACGAACGAGCGCGGAATATTTTATAAACTACACATAACTTTTTTTCGAGCGTATTTTTTATCATATTGTTTATTTATTTTAAATTTAGCGATAAGATTACAATAATAAGGTAGGTAGGTTGGCTGGAAGATATCGCTCTAGACGATAAAACCACCATTTGATAAAGCATTTTTATAGTTTTTTTTGTTATATTTTTGCTGTTTTTTCAGTGGTAGGTGGGATTTGCTGAATCCCCCTGGTGAAGTACCACAACTTTGCCAGTTATTCTACCGCTAAATAGTAATGTAAAAACATCACTATGTTCCGGTTTAAAGGACAATATTTATAGTGGAATTACAGGACATAGAGATAACACTTTTATATTTATATCGTGGTGACAAGCACAGTGCAGTGTTAGGTGACGACTTGGACTTTTCATGTGGAAACATAGTTGTGTGTCACTACGGTGTTACGGGCAAGAATGTTGCTTACCATCAGACACACGTCCTGCTCGTCTAGTCACTCTGTACCATAACAAAGGAGTAAATCTTTTTTTTGGTTCGACCACTGTTCCTTTTGATGTTAAGCGTCGATGCGGATGCTACAATAGAGTGCGTTTTTGTTAAATAAAAAGTGACGAGACGAGCAGGTCATGTGCCTGATGGTAAGCAACATGCCTGCCTCATAACAGCACAGTGACATGCAGCTATCGGAATATGAAGAGTCAAAATCATTACCTAGCACTGCACTGCGCTCGTTACCCAGAGATCTAAGTTGTTATATAAGCCCTGTAATTTCTCCGGAAACATTGCCCTTCAAACCGGCCAGAAGAAAGCTATCTCACAAAGCGTTCAGCCAGAAGAAGCTGTCTCACTCTAGACTTGTCTATATCAAGGCTGTATAAGGAATATATGTATAAGGAAAATCCAACCAAACGACACATTCCAAAGTCTTGCTGTTCGTATAACGAAAGTGATATCAAACTGAACTTTTTTTGAAATGTCCAACGAATCCATAAGGGTTCCGTTTTTGCCATTTGGCTACGGAACCCTAAAAAGGTTACGTGGAATTATTTCTAGATCATGTAGATAAGTAGCACTCTATAAAAATATTTTTTTTATTTTTCGATGAGAAATTGCTAAATTACTTACTACAACATCGCAACTAGTTGACAAACATTAATTATACTACGGTTTATTATCATTATCAACAGCCCACTAAATGTTCCCACTGCTGGGACTCTGAGCCTTCTCTCGCAAGGAGAGAGTTAAGGCCATAATCCACCACGCTGACCCAGTGCGGGTTGGTGGATGACACATGACTTCGAAAGATTCCGGGTACATGTCGGTTTCCTCACGATGTTTTCCTTCACCGTTTTAAGTTAGCGGCATTAAACTACGGTTGCCTGGAAGAAATCGATCTTAACGATAAAGTTGCCAATTCGTGCTTTGTGTTAAGCTTTCCCTGTGTTTTTTTTGCTAGAGTGTGATATAGAGTTCATCTATTTATCTCTCTATGTTGTACTAATAACTTTGTACATACTAGATAATATATCAATTTAGAACGTATACAATGAAACAAGCAATTTCTATCTGTAGGAATTTGTAAGATTCAAAAGATATATTATGCAATTTGGAAAAGTAATGATGTATTTGTTATGGAATTCAATAAAAATAATTACAAAGCCGTGGTGAACTAGTGGTGTAAATGTTTGATTTCACAATCTGAGGTCATAGGTTCAAATCCCACATGCGCCTCTGAGTATTTTTCCCAGTGAAGATGTACAAACTTGGCATTATCACAGCCTTAAATATTGAAGGAAATCATAGTGAAGAAGCTTTTCACACACAACACTATCTGACCCCAAACTAAGTAAAGGTTGCACTATAGAAACCAGATAGCTAATCTAATATTTAAATATATTTTGGAATACATACTTATTATACATAGAAAACACCCAAGCATAGTCCAAATATTTGAATTCATCGCACAAACATTTGTACTGGGTGGGGGATCGAACCCACGACCCACGGCTTCACAGGCAGACCTACTACCAACTAAGCCACCAGGCCAGCCAAATCTGTCGAGAATGTATGCCGGGTGCCAACACGCTCCTGGCCAGCACAAAGTTTTTTTTCTATGATAGGTTCGCACTAGACCACCATTTCGGCTGATGTAATGCGACGATTCGATCTACGATGGAGCCTGTCTATGGTTATTTGTTCGAGTATTTTATGGCCATGCCTATCTGTTTGTGATGAAAGACCTCGACACCCAGCAGTGGGAAAATAAAATGTGCTGCTGATTAAAACATACCATCTAAAAAAAAAAGATCTGACCACGTACATTTGACAGATAGATAACTCTTTATTGTGACACAAAAACAGAACACTAAACAACTATTAAAACTATTACACAAAAAAACTATTACAGTAGAACACTTATGAACTAGCACCACATAAGGCCTTATTGCTTAGATCAATCTCTTCCAGGCAACCAGCTTAAAGGAAATTCGCCTACAAACATGGTTAGGCGAAGCGAGGTGACACTTTTCCTAATACTACCAACTAAATACTACAATATAAAACAAATTAATACATAATATACACAATCATCCAAAGACAATAAATATAAGGGAGAAATAATACGTAAATACAGCTTATAATAATTAGATTATTAATTTCATATAATTACTTAATAAATGCAATATTTATTTTTATAATATTTTGTCGAGACGAGCAAGATATGCACCTGATGGTAAGCAAAAGGCTTGCCTATACCAGAAAACGCTACGAAATAATCGAATATGAAAAGTCAAAATCCCTGTCTTGCATTGGACTGCGTTCGTCACTGGGAGATGTCTTTTATTGATTTATTTGTAACGCCCGAGCTACACGAGGCTAGTTTTTCGAGCTAGTATAGATAGATAAATTTCAGCATGATCCGTTCATACTAAAGAGTTAATATTATACTACGTATATGTATATTTAAATGTAATGTTGTTAAATTGACATGTAATTTTGGGGTTTAATTGTATCATAATTTATTTGGCATGTAATTTTGGAATTTAATATAATTGACTTGTGATATCTTATTGAAATGACATGTTGCTTGAATTTATTATTGAATTGGAATTGTAATGAATTTTAATATCCTTTAATATGACATACTGTAACTACTCGTTTTCAATAAAAGAGTATGAGTATAGAGTTAGATTTTCCGCACGGTTCCTTTGTGACGACGACGGAAGAGGTGCATACTTTCTATGGCAACAGAGTGAAGTGCCGCTACAAAATTATGATACTACCACAAGAGCGACAAGGCAGGAAAGATGCTACCCGTGCTTTCGGTGTAAAGAGTGTACTACTTAGTCTGTGGTGTAAAGCATTTGAGCCAACTCTGTACGTAGTATATGCAAACTCTTTGGTTCATACGTTACATTGACATTTATGTTTTGTTGATGATTTTTTTTAAACTTTTATAGGTTTACACTTGACCGCCATCTCGCCTGATGTTGAGCGACGATGCGGTCTACGATGGAGCGTGTTTACCTAGAAGAAACCGATTCACTCTCGATTTGAAGACACCAAGATTATAACTATCGGGAAAACAGAGAATCTGGTGTCCTCAAGATTACGGAGACGCCGACAGCAGATATTATTATTGTTAATGTTAGGAACTGTTCCAGTATTACGTACTTCGATTTATTGCAATAAATATATATAAATAATCCTTGTCATTAGTATTATTTATATTATATTATTTAAATAATACTATTTTTTATTATTAATTATAATAATTATAATTTATATATTATATAAATAATACTATTGATGACAAAGGGGAAGGTCAATAGACCTTCCCCAAAAGTCAGCAAAGCTATTATTGCCCCCAACGTAAGTAAGGAAGGGTAAACATAGGTACATATTTCCCCGAAACTGCGTTCCGTTTTCAAGTCTAGATATCTAATGTGTGGTTTGCTATCTGTGTGAAAAAGTATAAACTATTGCTGACGTAATCACCATATAGACACCCTCCTATCCCAATGTCATAATAAATAAGCCAAACACAAGAAACCTATAGTGCTTACTGATTAATTGAACGATACTTTAGCATATGCAGCCCATTAAATGTTCCCACCGCTGCCGCTGGGTCTCGGGGCCTTCTCTCGCAAGGAGGTTTAAGGCCATAATCTACTACGCTGGCCAAGTGCGAGTTGGTGGATGACACATGACCTCGAAAGATTCTAGGTATATGTTGGTTTCCTCACGATGTTTTCCTACACCGTTTTTACGTTAGCGGCATTACGCACATGACTTCGAAAATACAGTGGTGCGCGTGATGGGATTCGAACCCGGGGACTCCGGATCGGCAGTCGCCGTTCTCCCGACTAGACCAGCCGTATCTTCCTTTTCCGCAATGATCCTTTATTAGGATGGATTTATGAAAGATGTATCAGCTTGAGGCTCTGGAATCGATCGAGAGGCGTGCCAAAAGGCTCATAGGCAAAGACATTCTAGCGCGAAAAAGACTGCAAAGTCTTGAACATCGCCGCAAAATTGCTAGCTTATCGGGTTTTTTATCGGATACACTTCGGAGAGTGTGCAACTGATCTGCACGATCTTATACCACCTTGCCCTTTTTTACTATCGTACTTCTCGTAACTCGAAGAAGCGGCACCGTTTCATGGTAGATATTCCAAAGACACGGACAAAGAGGTTTGACTCTACGTTTGTGATAAGAACGTCTAGGCTGTGGAATGAGTTGCCTGAGTGGGTTTTTCCTGATAGTTATAATCTTGGTGTCTTCAAATCGAGAGTGAATCGGTTTCTTCTAGGTAAACACGCTTCATCGTAGACCGCATCGTCGCTTAACATCAGGCGAGATGGCGGTCAAGTGTAAGCCTATTAAAGTTAAAAAAAAAAATGTATGTAAAAAAATGTCGAAAAATAGGTAGCTAAAGAAACTATAATAAAACGTTGTAAATTTGAAAGTTCGGATGTTTGTTTCTCTATCGCTTTGTAATAACTTAACGGATCAGTAAGTAATTTGAACTTAAATGGATTACATCCTGCCATAGCAAATAGGATCTTTCTCGAAATATTTAGAGTTCCTTAGGGAATTGCCCTTTTCTTATTTCTATGCGGCTAGAAATTCTCCGGTGAAACATAAAGTCGGTTGCTTTTGCTTATGTTTTTAACTGACTTTACAAAAGGAGGAAGCTCTCAATTCATTTGTACGTAACGTCAACATCGCCGAAAAATTGATAGCTTATCGGGTTTCTATCGGAAACACTCGGAGTGTGTGCTAAAGATCTGCATGATCTAATACCACCTTACCCTTTTTTCTATCGGCATGCTCGTAGCTCGAAGAAGTCATTGTATTTATAATAAGTATGTATTTAAAACTATTTAAGTATTATATCAGCCATCTGGCCGCCATAGTACAAGCTTTGCTTAGTTTGGGGTTAGATGGTGTGGTGTGTGAATGGTCCACCAATTTTTATTTATTTATTATTTATCGTTACTCATACTTCGCTGTTTCATTGAAACTGTGTTTTCGTAGGATAATAGCGTCTTGAAATCGGGTCCACGCAAGAAAAGTGAGGCAAATTATAGTTTCTTTTTAATGTATAGTGAGCCATATTATTGGCTTCGTCCGTTCGAAACTACCATCATTTGCCAAGGTCAGATGATGCTTGTGACGATGCTATTGCTGACTAATTACTTAACTTAACAATACTTACCTACATGATTCTCGACGCTCTCGAACTTTGTGATAAGGCTAAGATGCAGTGTATATATTATTATGTCTTCATGTTTATGATACACATGATAATGTCATCTGTGTAATTATGATTATAATTATTGTAAAGTGACCTGTTTACAGGATAAATGGTAAGAATTGTATAATATGACGTTTCTAAGTGCACTGTATGTGTTGACAGAGTAAAATGATTTTGATTTTTGATTTTAGGTTCAGCACAGGAGCATGCGTATCCGACAATTAAAACATTATGATGGGTTGTGTGGTCCTTAAAAAAAATATACATTTTAATTCTATATGGCTGCAGTCTAATATGGTTTCAGTTGATTTCACAAAAAATAAAGTATTTTGTCTAGTATCTGAATTTATTTTATATTGTCATTTTTTTTGTTGAAAATTAAATTATTATTTGTCATAAACAATAATATATTGAAAGTAAACGATTTAAACGCTTCTGTTTCTACAGCAAACGCTAAAGCGAGTAAGTAATCGTTTAGCGTTAAGCATCAAAGCAATCGTTAAACCGCCGCGAATCTTTTCATCCCCCTTCCAGTCGGGAAATAAGCGATCTCTAACGGGGCCGCGTAAATCTATTTAATTGTGCCAATTTACGGTTACAGCCTTTGTAATAATTTATTGATAACAATCTTAATCGCATGTTTGTTTTAATTAAAATTCGCGCCGCAAACAAAAGTTGACTCTTCGCCGTGATTCCCTTTTAACCCTTTAGGTCGAAATTGGTCGACATTCTTCGACATTTTCACACCACACCGTCTAGCCCCAAACTAAGCAAATTATAACATCACAGTATCACGCAATTGTTGAAACATGAAGAGTCAAAGCCATTATCTTGCATTGTACCTACTGTGTTCTTTAACTTTGATAGGTTTACACTTGACCGCTATCTCACCTGATGTTAAGCGACGATGCGGTCTACGATGGAGCGTGTTTACCTAGAAGACACCGATTCACTCTCGATTTGAAGACACAAAAATTGTAACCATCGGGAAAAACACACTCAGGCAACGTGTTCCACTGCCTTGACGTTTTTATCGCAAAAGTAGAGGGAAATCTCTTCGTTCGTGTCTCTGAAACATTAACCATGAAACGATGTCGTATAAGATGATTTATCTTTATGCCCTGTATTGTGTTATGGCAATGACGATGCGGTCATATAAATTGCGCGGTGAATCAGCACTGGCGGCGGCGTTACTGTAGTGGGCTGAATTTTTTTTGTAGTGGTAGGATTCTTGGCAGAGTCCGCCTGGGGAAGCACCACACCTTTGCCAATTATTCTATCGCCAAGCAGTAATGTGCAAACATTACTGTGTTCCGGTTTCAAGGGCAATGTTTCCAGAGAAATTACAGGGCTTAGAGATATAATATCTTAGATCTCTGGTTGATGAGCGCAGTGCAGTGCTAGGTAATGATTTAGACACTTCATGTTCCAATAGCTGCGTGTCACTGTGCTGTTATGTGGCAGGCATGTTGCTTATAGTCGGACACATGTTCAGGTCGTCGCGTCACTCTTTATTAGAAAAAATAT
Source organism: Ectropis grisescens (assembly GCA_017562165.1). Lineage (NCBI taxonomy): Eukaryota > Metazoa > Arthropoda > Insecta > Lepidoptera > Geometridae > Ectropis > Ectropis grisescens. Next base: position 23,030,589 of record CM029783.1, read on the forward strand.
TGGTGGTGGATATCTTAGCTTTGGGGTGGAGACAGCGGCAGGAGAGGGCCACCGGTATTACGGTGCGCCGCTCTGCCTACCCGCCACAGTCTTGACAGAGTCACCATCGTTATATGGCGAATACGGTGGGGCCTGTAGGGCCCTCATCGCACGTCGCTCTAGCCATCCTCTGCAGCCGAAATGTTATTGGTGCCAAAACCACAAATCCTGACCGGTTGCGGAGGACCAGGAGTCTCCTAGCGCGAGGGCGTCTGACACCCACTTACTGGTTGGTCAAAGAAGGGGCTGGCAATCAGCAAACTATGGTAGGGATCGCGGAAGATTGCGAGATCGTTCCCGCTTTCCCATCGTAAGCGGAAAAGGTGGATCTTTGTGGAGGTTTTAGTCGGTAGGGGAACCATGTCACTTTCACTAAAGGGAATTTTGAAACAAATGTTTTTCATTCATCGATTATTAAAATACTTCATTCATGTTTCGGCTATCAAATATGCATATAATAATTTATGAATACTCATTTTGCATAAAGTGTCGGTTAACAGTCGAGTAGAGAACATCCGATTTCACGAGCTTGAGGTTGTGGGTTAAAACCCGTGAGCATTTTCAAGTGGTACACAAAATTTTCGGCATTGGTGACCTTGCTGAAGTAAAACATCATAAGGAAACCGACATGTTCCAAGCGAGACCTTTTTCGAGATGACTGTTTCATCCACCAAACCGACTTGGTGAACGTAGTGGTTTATGACCTTGACTCTCTCTTTGTAACAGAATTCCAAGAGTCCCGACAGTTACAACATAGGCATAGGATTACTAGAAAATAAAATGTCCCTTGGTACTAGTGATGTAACAATACGACTCGGTAGTCGATGATTACTATAAATCGATTAAAGGTTGTATAAATATTTGTGATTGAATCTTTATTAAGTCACAAAATCGAGAGTCAAAATCGTTTCTTGAGCTATTGTATATTCCATTTTCAATTATATCATTAACATTGATGTTTCTATGGTAAAGGAAGATTCAGGTTTTAAAGCCTACTTTTTTCTACCACTTTTGCCCAGTCTTCTTTAGTAATTTTGATTCAAGCTTCTTGCAGCAATGTCACCACTTTTTTGTGGGAAATGGTGGTTTGTTTAGGTTTCGCTCATCCACCTTAGGCATGTAAGAGTCTTTCAATTTGACATATATTATCAGACAAACCGGACTTGACTAGCGCGGTGAATTATAGGCTTTACTTTCTCCTTATGAGAAAAAGACCCGAGTCCCAGCGCTGGGAATAGTGAGCTACTACTACATAGCGCCTGATAGCCGACACCTGGCAACATAATTATATCTGTATTAACTTGTCTCGGCTGAAACACTTTATTTCCACTCTCGGATTTAGAAATAGTTTTACAATTTTTAATAAATACACGGGTAACTGACGTTTGATATAGTCAGTCCAGTCCGACTCAAATTTCGGTCGCGTCCGGCGATTCTTTCAAGGAGAGTGCGCGCGCGTGTTCGCAGCTCATTTAGCAAAAAAAGATCGCCGGACGCGATCGAAACTTGAGTCGGACTGGACTGACTATATCAAACATGAGTTACCCGTGTAGTTTTACTCTTCTTTATATAACTACTTGCTGTAACTGTACCGTGCGAGCGTTGCTACGCCACCTGTCGAAAATTGATCGTACTAACTCAGAAACCAGCTTTGACTCATGCAGGACAACTTTGCTAACTTTCATTACAGGATCAAATGCATAGTAAAAGACATACAGACAAACGTAATTTTTTTATAAGAAGAAGAAGTACAGAAAACTGCGTTCAAACCTTATCGATATTGACGTATCTACTCGAGAGCTTTCAAGGTATATAATATATGAATAGATCCGTCTCTCGCTGAGAACATCCGTCTGTAGATTTACTTATTGGATTTAGCTTTCCTAGACTCGTCCTAAATAAACGAACCCACGCAAAATCTCTAATCAAATTAGTGGGTAAAAACTTACTCAGATGTTTTGCGTAAGGGATAGCCACAAGATTCTAGGTAATTATGGTTTTGTTAGCAAATTTGCCGACGAGGGTCGGAATTTTGGACTGCCTAAAATGATTATCAAAAATTGGTTTATTCAGTGTTTTCGAAACAGCAGATTGTGAAACCTTTATTGTTGCGGATGAGAGAAAGGCAAGAAAAAAGGTCAAAAGTAAAAAAAAAGTACGAGTCTATGTTATTAACTGACTAATCTGCCCAAGCCTCGCCCGTGGTACATAGCACTCATCGGGATCCCGTACATATCCAACGGTGAAAGAATGACTGAAATCGGTTCACTCATTCCTGAGAATATTGCTTTCAAACAAAATACGTCTTTAGCTACCTGCTACGCCACCTGTCGGAAATTGGTCGCACCAACTCGAATTTAGAAACAAAACAAATTTCATTAGCAAAGGTTTATATTTAATGACGCAATCTTAAACACATGCTGTCATGTCAAAGCACGGTACGAAAACTCTCAAAAAGGAATATTTTTGAAACATTCTTGATTCATGCTCCGCTTCTATTGATAGTAGCGTTATCTTCTATAGCCTATAGCCTTTCTCGATAAATGGACTATCCAATAGAAAAATAATCTTTCAATTCGGACCAGTAATTCCCGAGATCCTAGCGTTCATACAAAGAAACAAACTCTTCAGCTTTATAATATTAGTATAGATTACAATTATTACTTATTTATAATAAGTATGTATTTAAAAACTTTATATGTATTATAATATCAGTTATCTGGCCGCCATAGTACAAGTTTTGCTTAGTTTGGGGTCAGATGGTGTTGTGTGTGAATTATTCAGCAATATTTATTTATTATTAAGATAAGATAAGATAAGATAAGAAAACACTTTATTAAAAGCCACAATATAAAAACACAAAATAAACTTAAATTATTATTAAAAAAGATGACATTTCAATTGGCGGCCTTATCGCTAAGAGCGATCTCTTCCAGGCAACCGTGCACGGATTGGAAACAACAGTTAATAACGGCCCATAACATACAAGTACTTTTAATTCAATTTAATTAATACGACAACGATTACAAGTAGGTACTAATCTGAACAACAAAAAAAAAACATATCTATATACTTCAATATTAATAGATTACAAACATACAATACTTATAATTAATACATAACATTAATATTAATTTATATACAATCAAATTACATATGTACCTAATACAAGGTGCTATAATATACTAAATATATATATAAATATATAAACCAAAAATATTAATATTTATAATGTTAGAATCTAGTCTTATTAATAACTCTTTGGGACATGCAATCCTACTAATATTAATAAACGCAGAAGTTTCTAAGAATGTATGGATGAATGCTTGTTACTTTTTCTTAAAAAACTGCCGAAGGGATTTAAATACCTAGATAATGATGTGGAATAAATAACACATAGGCTATTTTGCATACTGGTAAAGTAATGGGATAAAGGAGAACCCGGGTGAAACCGGGGTGCTGCTAGTAGTGTTATATTTATCGATAGCTAGTTATGGATACAATTATATCGCGAATGCTGCGGAAACTATTGACAGCAGAGCAAAGTGATTTGCTAAAATTTAATAGAACACATTATTTTCTACACAAAAGCCCAGAATAGTATATGTCTAACCATCGATATAATTAAAGAAACGAAGATGAGGTATGCTATAATCTAAAGACAACATAACGTGGCGAAAATTTGTTTGAAAAATTTGAAAATTGAATTGTCAGCGAACGTACACAACTCCTTGTTGCGACTGAGACTAAATCAGATGTCACCTGATTTTGCATCGCCATAGTAGAAGCGTGTTTGCCGCTTCTGCTGTTTTTAAGAGTTCGATGTGTCTAACTATAATATTTATGTCACAGTAACTACTTTTTGGCGTGACAACGTCTTATAAATTGGTTTGCCGGGTGACACTTCAAGAAACTGCGTTACGCTCCGCTCACGTTATGCGCTCACAACGAGAGCGAGTGAGAGGCACGCCTCCCTTCCACTCGGGCATGGTTAGCCCGCCTAAGAGCGAGAGAGACAGACATAAAAAGTGAAAGGCACGCGTCCCTTCCGTAAAATTGTTTTACCACTCAAAGTCGTTGTCACGTAAAACTTTCGCCCGTATACCGCCTTTACAGGCAACCAATTTTTTTTTTTTAGGTTAACATATGCAGTTGTAACGCCAGTTCAAATTATACGTCTTTTTCGTAGCTTAGTATGTATCTTTGCCCGAATAAGTTACTTTGTATTGAAGGCTATATCAATAACTACAAATTACTTTTTGAATTATCCAAATCGGACATACCTTAGCTAAAGTATAAGTACCTAAATAAAATAATGCAAACACTTTGGGATATACTATTCAAAAGTTATGACGAGTGTTGTAGTAATTAAGAGAATTGAAATTAAAGACTGTTTCCTCAATTAAGGTAACGTACAACGCAAAATAGCTTCTTTCTTTTTTTTTACTTTTATAGGTTTACACTTGACCGCCATCTCGCCTGATGTTAAACGATGATGCGGTCCACGATGGAGCGTGTTTACCTAGAAGAAACCGATTCACTTTCGATTTGAAGACACAAAGAACTTCAAAAAAAAGAGTTCTACTAACTCAATGGGTTATGTTATCTGAAATAAAATATTTTTTGATTTTAAAAAATAAACTTGTTAATTTTGACTAATGCTTTCTCTATGAGTAACTGAGTGTAATATCATATATGGGTTAGTCCTCATGAGGGATATAGCATAAGCCTACTAATTAGCGGCGAAGGCAAACATTTGTGCAAAAACATGCTCCTATTATCTTTCAAGGAAAATCGTTATTCGTCAACCACACTAGGCATACTGGATAAAGGTCTTATTGCTCTCTAGACCTAGAACTGAGGACACAAAGTATACTAATTATGCTTAAAATTAGGTATCCCTACAGACTGCTTCCCAGTTGATTGAGACGAAGACCTCTATGATATTATTAGATTGAAGCGTAAGTAATTATAACCAGATTTTTTGCCAATGTATTTTGACCCCTAGTGACAGACACGCAGACATTTCTTTTTATTATTCCGGATGAAGTGGGACAGGAGTGCTCTTTTCTTGAGCGTCTACTAATGTTGCCCTCATTTCTTTCCCGCCGCTCTCAGTACATATCTCGAGTACATCATTCCACGCTATGTAAAGTGGGACGCGACATCTTGAAGAAGATTTATAAGGTAAAATTTAAATTACGAATTACGTTCATTTTTTAAGAATAATTTAGTAAATTTAGTTTATATGCACTTATATTAATATGTGAATATTTATTTAGAAACCTTGAAAGTAAATAGTATGTAGATAAATTCAAATTGATAATCATAGGGATGACCAATAGAAGAGATAACGTATGTGTTTTTAACACTACTAATGTTGCAGCTATAGGTATACTCGTAGCAACAGATAAGCTGTTATTGTTGCTTATCGGTAATGGACATTTACAACATTTTTCTTATCCAAATAACATCAAAGGTTGCGGTTCGCCCGGAGATCGCGACGCGAAACCGCGACCGGAGACCGCGACAGGCACTTGACTCTATGTAATTGTATGGGCGCCAGTTCGCGCCGAGACCGCGACACGAGACCGAGACACGTGTCGCGAGACATGTGTCGTGGTCTCCGCGCGAACTGGCGCCCATACAATTCCATAGTGTCAAGTGCCTGTCGCGGTCTCCGTGCGAACTTGTACCTTAACGCACGTGTTCCGCTCTGCTGCTCTGTCACCGGTCCGACACTTTGCCGCTGCATTAGCATGTCGGTGACGCGAGCCTATACGATTTTCCCGAACCGAAAAGTGTTCAACGCGGCTAGAGAATTTTCACTTCAAAATATGTAAAACTACAGTGTACACTAGAATGCCAAATGCCGCCGATAGTGCAACAGGGTCCAAGCTAGAGGTGGTTAGGGTCGCCGCACGCATCTGACGCAACCAAAGAGTTTACATATACCACGTATAAAGTTAGAACAAACGCTTTACACCGAAAGCACGGGTCTGATCGCTCTTGTTTTGTCGCTCTTGTGGAAATGTCAATCTTTTGTTGCGTGGGACATCACTATGTCGCCAGTTGAGGTGTATGTTCAATTCAACTTCAACTTCTTGATAAATAATAGTCATTAATCAAGAAGTTGAAATTGAGTTGAACATACACCTCAACTGCTTACGATTGATGCAATTGAATCATGCGGAAAAACCTGATCTATCTACTTATTCTTTATCTAAGGACGCAACCCTCTAGAGATAGACTCTTAATACATTTACTAATATCTCTATTGATGTTTGTAGGTAAGATAAGAATAAAAAGAAAGCAATCAAATTTAATTTAATTGTGAATTTAAGCAAGATTTGTTTCATTGCTGATCAACAGGCTATTTAATCTGTGGTGACAGCAGACAAATAGAGGAATCTCCTTTTTGTAAATCTGAAAAAAGTTTTGAGTTTACCTTTAAAACGTTGCATTTTGACCCATTTACACAGACTTTCATTATAATGTTGATGGATCCATCGCCCCGAGCTCCGATGCGGAGGCCAGCCGCCACTTATTCAATTTGCCCGGATTCGCTCACGTCAGCGTCAATCACTGCCTTCCGTCCATCATCCACTTTCATCTACAAATCTGTGACATGTAGTCATCTCATAGGTATGCGAATATTTTGTAAACTAGCGACCCGTCGCATCTTCGTTTGGGGTCGTGGGGTCATTCAAGTAATTTGGGGTGCGTCATGGATACCTCCATGACGCACCCCAAATTATAATAATATTTTGTTTTTAACTTAAAAATAATCAGGAAATAAAATTAACCCATTAGTTGGCAAGTTGTGTGGTGACTTTTAAGTAAACGATCACTTGGGTGCCACGTATTGTTTACGGAGAGTGAGAGGCAGGGTTAATGTTTAAAAATGTTATGGTGCGGTTACAATGGGTGAGGCGGGGAGTGGGGGTGGAGGGTATAAAATCTTGAAAATTTGCGTTACGTAATACTTGAACGCTCCCTTCGACTTAATCGATCATCAAACATTTACTAATTACGTCTGTAATTGTACTTGTGCAGTATTACATAGTTACAAGTTAGCTAATTTAGTCGGGAGAACCGAGACAGCCGCTCCAGAGCCCCCGGGTTTAAATCCCACCACGCGGCCACTGTTTTTTCGAAGTCATGTGCGTAATTCAAACTTAAAAACGGCGAAGGAAAACATCGTGAGGAAACCGACATGTACCTGGAATCTTTGGATGTCATGTGAGATCCACCAACCCGCACTTGACCAGCGTGGTGGATTATAGCCTCGACTCTTTGCGAGAGGCCCCGAGTCATTTAGTGGGCTGATTATGAAACATTTACCTACTAACCGCGCTCCGTGGTTTTACCCGCGTAATTCTCATTCCCTTTATTTTCTTGTGATAATAAGAAGCCTATGTGCTAATCTAGATCATAATCTAGGGCAATGTTTCCAGAGAAATTACAGGGCTTAGAGATATAAGATCTTAGATCTCTGGGTGACGAGCGCAGTGCAGTGCTAGGTAATGATTTGGACTCTTCATGTTCCAATAGCTGCGTGTCACTGTGCTGTTATGTGTCAGGCATGTTGCTTACCATCAGGCACATGTCCTGATCGTCTCGTCACTCTGTAGTAAAAAAAAAAACTCTGTTTAGAATTTCAACCCTATCCGTTGTGACATTACGACGTAATAAAGTAATATGTAATATTTGATAATATGTAAATGTTTACATATTATTTGGATTTCTGTTACCAATTTTACAAAAAAAAAAAACAAACGCTCTTAATTTTAAAATTAGCAATTTAAAACAAAATCTTCAAAAAAGGAAATGCTAGAGTCACCATTTGTCAAATGTACCTAAATTTGAATTGGAACTGCGGTGGTCGGTCAAATCAACGTTACTAAAATAACATAATTTTATGAACGGCCTAAAAACATTTTTGACGTGACAACGTCTTATAAATTGGTTTGCCGGGTGACACTTCAAGAAACTGCGTTACGCTCCGCTCACGTTATGCGCTCACAACGAGAGCGAGTGAGAGGCACGCGTCCCTTCCACTCGGGCATGGTTAGCCCGCCTAAGAGCGAGAGAGACAGACATAAAAAGTGAAAGGCACGCGTCCCTTCCGTAAAATTATTTTACCACTCAAAGTCGTTGTCAAGTAAAACTTTCGCCCGTATACCGACTTTACAGGCAACCAATTTTTTTTTTTACAATTTATAAAGAACGGATTCGGAAGAAAAGGAAAAACATACAAAACTGACAAAGACTGTGACGTCAAGTGCTTAACCAAGTATTTTAAACAGAAACAAAAAAAAAAAACAAATTGTCACTTCAATTCTAAAGGAATATGTGAAAACAGTGTGCAAAGTGCAAATCTACTAATGTACGCACACACCAAGTAAATATTTCTTCTCGTTTTTCCTCGTATTACGAAGTCTCTCTTCAACCATACAATAGGTATAAACTATCTTTGAATAGGTAAGTAAAATCTTCAACGCAAGAAGTATCAACTTTAATTAAAATGTTGAGAATAGCGGCGTGCGCGTGCACTGCAAAAAAAATTCATTCACTTTTTTTTAATACCTACATATAATAGACAAATAGAGCAAAAGGGGGGGGAGTACGCGGATACAGAGAGAAAGTGAAACACGGACAGCGGATGGTCAGTAATGAGATACGGAACTCTGAAAAGGCAGGAAGTGCCCATCCGAGCCACGGAGTGCGAGGAATCCACGAATCGATCCGGTCAGCAACAGATTCTCGCATTATGATTCTCTGTAACACCGATCAGGAGTATTCACTTCTTAATTATTATACTTATTGCTAAACATTATCACAATGTAAACACTTCACAGGACTTAAACCCTCTACACACGAGCTCTAAAATCAGAGGAAATTACGTAAAACTAGTGGGGAGGACCCTACATCGTACTATAAATCACCAATCATATGGTGCGATGTAGGCTCCTCCCCACTGCTTTTACGTCATTTCGTCTGATTTTAGGACTCGTGTGTGGAGCGTTTTAATCACGATCAAAACTATTATTTAATTACCTCGACGTTATTAAACCATGTTAAGTATTTGGGTACATTATGTTGAAATCGCAAATGTTTAAAAAACAATAAAACATTTCACATCACTAGCGGCGCCCCGCGGTATTACTCGAGTAGTTCCCGTTCCCGTTATTATTTCGGGATAAAAAGCAGCCTCTGTCCTCTTCCAGACTATTATCTAACCAAATTACAACCTGACACGTTCTTACTTTACGATGTGATTGAGCATTAAACATCTAAACATTGACATTTATAATATTAGTAGGATTCAGAGAAACAAAACTTTTAAAATTCTTATATTTTGCTTAAAACTAAAACTTGAGTTGGCCATATACATGTATTATGTACCACAGGCGAAACCAGGGCGGACCGCTTGTTATAAAGACAGAAGAGATCGGTGGTAATGGTAATGCCTACTGCCGGAATTCTGTTCGTATTGACACGGCAACGTTTCCGTATCATTAGGCAGACAGGACGGACGCCGGATGCGGCCCATCTCCACTCACCGAACACCCGGTATCTGAGGATTTGAACCGATCAGGGCTACCCTGTGTAGCAGAAATTTTCTAGCCAAACATTAGAAAATTCTTTGTATGATTCTGTTCAGAGGAACTTTTCCAGGTAGAATACTTACTACAAACGTGATACTTATCACGGTGTTACCAGTTACCCAGCCGTGATACTTACGACGGTGCTACCACTAACCCAGGCGTGACACTTACCACGATATTACAACTTACCCTGACGTTATACTTTGCCAGTTATCCTACAGTTGAGTAGCGCAAATCTAGCTGCGTCCCTGTTTAAAAAGTGACATTTCCAGAAACATTAAGCAAATAAATAAACCATCTTATATCTAGATGCCGAGGGTGATACCATCATCACACAATAATTACTATATGAATTTATAAATAACTATATGCTCTTTGTACAAAATACGTAATTACGAAATAAACTCGCAACTTTCCTACTTCGTTTTGTCCATTGTTTGACGGTTAAATGTTCTAAACATACTATAATTAGAATAGGCTTATAAAATATAACGTCCTAAGTAGAATAAATATTTTTCAATTCCGAATGTTTTTATGTATCAGATTTCAAATATTTTCACACTACATTGTTGTTCTGTAGTATCTTGTAAGATAGATAAAACAATAACAAGATCAAAAGACTAGCAAGCTCCGTAAATTAGCTCAATCAGGCCAAACGCTGGCGACTGGCAGCCCTGAGATCTTCGAATCTCGGTTCCCGATTATCTTCCAGGCCATCTGCCCGCACCCTCATTTACATTTTCAGTTTCGTCCGCTATAATAATAAATTAGTTTTTCTCTGACTCCCATTTCCATATTTTGGCTATAACAGCGTCTGTTGAAAGAGAACTGTGCGTTTGGTGTTTCGTTTTCCCTTTGTTGTTCTCTATTTCGCTTTTTATTTATTTGGCAAATTAAGTAATCACATTGGATGGTAATAAAAGCAGAATTGAATTAATAACATGTCTTGTTTTATGATTTCGATTTTTTATATTTATAGGGATAGCTATGTTAAATTCTTGTGCCATGTTTCTAGAGAGGTTATAGAGCGTAGAAATAAATAACGTCAGATATAGCACTGGGTGACCAGCGCACTAGATGGTTAATAACAGAGTCAAATTTTAGAATTTAACCGAGTAACAATTAATAATTATGTCATCGTCATAGTATTTTTGTTACGGTTTAAAAGCTTGACCATTCATTTCGGCATCTTTTATAAATTTCAACTAATTATAGATTCTTTAAAATTGAATAAACTTATTGCAGAGTTACTAATATGTTGTCTACATAGCTTGTTAAAATATTACTTCTGTAAAAAAAAGTAACGGTATATAATGGTGTATAAGTATTTTATCCACTATGGGTGCCATCTTTGCTAAGTTTGGGGCTCGACAATTTTGGGTGAAATGAATGTCCGCACATACTCGTATGCACACGTTTTGACCATTCTAGCTCATAAAAAATAAAACGATCAATCAAATTTAAAAATTTGATTGAAATAAGGTGACATAGGTATTTAGATATCAAATTTACAAATCTCGAACTGTCCACTTCCCATCGCTACCTCGGGGAAGGGCCCAAAAACCACTGACATTTGGAGCGTAAAGCTAATCCAGCATGACCTTAGGCGGCCGCGGCCATCTTCCGTCCATTTATCAATAGGGTCACAAGAATTATATTACCCGTCAGATTGGATTTGCGCCCCCGGGATTCAAACCCGAGCCCCCGGTAATCTCCTTGAAGGTCCGGAGTCACTTAGCCGCAGTTAAGATTTATTAGATGGCACTATTCAACATCAAAAGGCGGACCTGTCAGCCCGATGCTCTGTTCGGTGACTTATTATAATGGAAGTGTCATAATAATGTTGGGAAAGGGAGTTCGCTAAGTTTACGGGTGTCTTTATGGTGAAGTTATATTTTTTACCAGATTCAGTTCTATCGGCATTTTTTGGGTTCTATTGTTTGTGGTGGTACTCTTTGAAGAGTTTATCTGGGGAAGTACCATAGTTTTGTCGGTTGTTTTACCGCCAAGAAGTATTCTCCCAATATTTACTGTATTTCGGTTTGAAGGGCAAGGTACCTTGAAAGAGTCTACGTTCTGCGGACGCCTGATACCCATTGAAAGTGCATTCTACAGAGCCACCGACCTCACGCAAAACTAAGACTCACAGAAGGAACTAGAGTTTTATAGTTAGTAAATTTGGCTTAGTAAGATCCTGCGTCTTCTGCAATAGCCCAAAGTTGTGGATCATTTAAAGACAACTACCACAGTTGGAATATGATATCATAATTAAAGATTTTAAATTTGCTTAGACGCTTGCATGAGAGTATGTAGATTTAGTAGTGGATATGGAATTTTCCCTCTAGCCTCTAGTGGTTACTGACGTTCGGGCTTGGAAAAACGCTGCAGAAGCCGGAGGGCCCTGATAACCTAATCAAACTAACAAAAATATTTTACTATACGTAGAGCATTAACCTCAAACTAATATTAGTTACGCATATACTCAGAGCATTAACCCTTTCTACGTATGCACCATACTAACCGTACTCAAAGAGAGTACGCTACATCTCCTAAGATGATTAGCACGATGCTTTAGACCACCTCAGATGGTACGACCTCGGCTTGGGTTGCCGCCGGTAAAATACATATTTATGTCGAACCGTTAAAGTACGAGTATGTTTTATATATATTTATTTTGTTTTTTTGTAGTTATTTTTATTTATTTATTTATCAATCAACACCGTTATAAACAACGACTTACACTAATGAGAGTTAAGCTGGACCAACTACAATGAACATTTCCATTGATTATTTTAAGATAGAAATATTATTCTTACACTAGCTGAACCCGCTACTTCGTTCGCGTAAGCAGATGTTACTGACTTATACATTAATTGGAAGTATCGTACGTCAAATATTTGGATAAGTAGTCATTGAAAAACCTTTGAATTTGAGTGAATTTGTTTTTCCACACAAAAATTTATTTAATCTTATCATCTTTATTTTTCTTTTTTTAAACAAAATTAAACATACTTAGTAAGGTTTCGTAGTATCGAACATAGCCGCAAGTGTTAAGTTTGTAGGATTTTTATAGGATACATTATGAAAAGTCTGAAGCTAATGTGCATGATCTGATACCTACTTACCTATTTCTTTTTATCCGCAAGCTGTTTTCTACCTGTTACCCGCGACTTCGCCGGCGTAAAATTTTGAACGAAGCCCGTGTGGAATCAAAATAATTAAAATTTTGAGTTTTAATGATATTCAAGCAAGTTGAACCCGTAAATCTAAGCCAAGTCCTAGTGAAATGTTAATGTATGAATTTAATTGTAAGTAACACAGAAAAAAATCAAGAACGAAAGAATCCAAATTTGGCATCATAATCCTTTTAGCAGCAAAAACTTATTAGTACAATTTAGAATACCAGTAACGCCACCTAGTGATGAAAGAAAAAAATACATACCACAATAGCAAAACATCGATTTGTGGCCTTTATGCCTTTAGTGCTTTTAGATTTAAACTGGCATTAGCGCCGTCTAATGAGAATATTATGTTGCTTGTTATTTTGATTGTGAACGCAAATCACCTATATTATCTACGCCAAAACGGGTGCAAATATTTTTCATTTTTGGCTTTTACCTTACCATCACATCAAGTTCCTTACGAAAATATATGCTTATATTAATATGGAGTTAAATGAAAATGTAGACTTATTAGCCCATGTGAAATTTTAGACTCTAAACTATATGTGTTTCGTATGTCAACCCATATCGTTGCGCCGTTTTGACGTGATAGTTAATATTTGTTTCCGTAGGGCCCATGCTTCTTTTCAGGTTGATAGGTAATAAATACATAAATGTGGTATTTCAGACTATGGGTTATTTCTGTTTCAATTTTCTACCAAATTTGCTTAGTCTTTCCTACGTCACAGTAACGTGTGTTTCGAATTCCATCCAAATATGTTCAGGCGTTCCAACGTTGTCCTGTAAATATTATGAATGTCACTGTTTGGATGTTTGTTACGTAATACATAGAGTACTTATACATAGGCAATATTTAGCCTATGTGTTCTTCCAGACTGTAATCTAATTCTATTTCAAATTTCAACCCGATCACTTGATACGTTCCGCCATGATTAAAGCGGCAATAGAAATACATCATCTGCGAAAATTTCAACTGTCTAGCTATCACCGTTCTTGAGATACAGCCTGGTGACAGACGGACGAACGGATAGCGAAGTCTCAGTAATAGGGTCCCGTTTTTACCCTTTGTGTACGGAACCCTAACAACGGTCTGCTTCGGTCACCGAAGCTTGTTGAACACTACCTTTAAATTTTAAACAGTATTTGGATTGAAATAATACGTTTTCTAATAAGTTACGGCTGGTCTAGTAAGTTACTGCTGACCTAGTCGGGAGAACGGCGACTGTCGATCCGGAGACCCAGGGTTCAAAACCACGCGCACACTACACTATCTACGCACACTATCTTTTCAGAGTCATGTTCGTAATGCCGGTAATTAAAACGGTGAAGGAAAACACCGTGAAGAAACCGAAATCTACCTATAATCTAAGTTCTAAGTCATATGTCATCCACCAACCGACACTGGGCCAGCGTGGTGGATTATAGCCTGTCTCTCTCCTTGCGAGAGAAGGCCCCGACGCCCAGCAGTGGGAACATTTAATGGGTTGTTTATGCTGCTACTTATAATGCTGATATGTTTTCTCCAAAATACAAAAATCTACTTCAATGACAGGTAATTTAATTCTATCATTCGACTAAATTTTATAAGAAGGTATAACTATGTCGTACAGAATCTAAGCTGATTTTAGTTTTTTGTTGATATTTGAAAAACTACCTCCCTGTTTTCGATATCTAAGATCACCTCTGAAGTATTTTCTACCAAACAAAAAAGTAATTATCAAAATCAACTAACGATTAGCGGAGTTATCGCGTAAAATAAAACCAAATAAAAAAACATGCAACCCGATTGAGAACATCCTCCTTGCTTGAAGTCGATTATAACCGAATGATGTTTGTTTTTCCACACAAAAATATATTTTTGACAATTATTTTGTCATCCAAGACGACGCGACGCGATCACGTGGGCACTTTCTAGAATCTAGATATTCTGTGGATCGTCTGTGATACACAGAATACTTAGAAGTTAGTATGTACCGAACGCGCCGCGCGTGTCGTTATTATTTAATGTTTGTGTAATTTCCGAACCAACAGACCGATATTGTTCAAATTTTGACGGATCAATATAAAAAAATGTATTCTTTCTAACAAAAAAAGAATTAATGAAATTATACAACGCAAACATGAGTTACAACCAAATACACATTCTGACTTTCACCCCCTCCCGCAAGAAAACCAATCAGAATTTGGGGATCAAAAGTAGCCTACAGCAATGTCCTTAGTATAAACTAAAATCATGCCAAGTTTCAGCTGAATTGAATCAGTAGTTTCGGCGTGATGCGTGATCCCTATACAGAAAGACAGACAGACAGACAGACAGACAGACAGACAGACAGACAGACATGAAAGAAAAAAAATGCAGTTTCGCCATCAGTATCGACTATGGAGTGCCCCAAAAAAAAAATTTTTCAAAATATCTTTAATGTACAGAATTCGACCCGTTACAGTTTTATTATAAGTATAGATATAAAATCATAATATTATAATCTAAATACTACCCAGAACACGTTATTCTACAAGTTTTCAAAAAATCGTAAGGCATATCACAGCCCATAATCTCAAGCTCCACCCTAATAATAACTGCGTAATAATTCCATGTCCGAGTATAAATTTCCACCTTCATAAAGATTATGACAAACACCCGTTCCCAAGCCACGGGCCAATTTCGGCCCGGCCTTAAGTACACGCCATGAATATTTTAAACTTGGTTTCTTTGTTACGGAGACGACGAAAGGAGGAGACAGTGCCTTGGCTAGGGTCTTATATTGACGTAGTGGGTATTTTGTTTGGGGACTACTATTAAAATAATGCCCAAGACACTTTGCATGTACTTAGGATACGCGTCACGCTATTTCCAAATTGTATCTAAGCTTTTTGCCCAATTTATTATAGAGTTTACAATTCAGTTCTGTCAACATTTCTTATGGATAAAAAAACATTTCAAACGTGATATCTTAATATGAGAATCGTAATAAAATCCAAGTTTCATGAAATTTCTTAGTTCACAATCTATGCTATGAAGAGTTTAATTTCAAACAGTAATTCAGTGCTTGCTAATAAGTCGTTACTTAATCAAATTTCAAAACCATCCAGGTCATCAATTCTACATGACAAGTTTTCAGCTTGTCTCAAATACCTACCCGAAAATTGGTACCTGCTCTCGGAATATAACTTCAATTCCTCCTATTAAAATTAGCACGTCATCCAAAGATTTAACTACGTCCCAAATTTGAGTTCTGTCTCCACTGCAGCTGAGGCGACAACTTAATAACTCTCAAGTTGCTTAATTATTAATAAGTTCAGAACTCGGACAGAATTGCGTGTTTATTCTAAAAAGGTAAGTTGCAATCTTGTAATGGTACCCGCGTCTCGTTTGTTTTGTTCAGGAAATGGGACAAATTATGACGAGAAAGTAGAACAAGGGAATGAAAATAGAAAATAGTATGTAGGTGAGGTTTTACACCTTTACATATACATTACTAGTACCTGGTTGACCGAGCAAAGCTCGGTGCGTTTATAAAAGGCTTTAAATATAAAATTTTCTCAGAAAAAAAAGAACAAAACGAAAAATTCCGAATGGAACGTAACCATCAGGATTCGAACCGGGGCCTGTTGACTCCGAGGGCGAGCATATTCCGTCTGACCCATTGAGACTTAAAGAACAGTGGCGAAATAAGTTATCGTATTCTAATGACATTGTAGGAGTTTTTCATTGTCTAAAAACGCGCATAAAATGATGTTTAAAAAAAATAAAACCTAGCTAGATCGATTTATCGTCCCCGAAACCCCATGTATACATAATTTCATGAAAATCGTTCGAGCCGTTTCCGACATTCCGACTCTATATATATACCTATATACTTACAAGAATTGGTCGTTTTAAAGGTAAATATATAAGATAAGATATTCACACATCATCAGCCCACATTTTTGTTTATTGCTGGACCTAGCCGTTAGCATAAATAAATAAATAAATAAATATTGGTGGACAATTCACACACAACACCATCTGACCCCAAACTAAGCAAAGCTTGTGTGATGGCAGCCAGATAGCTGATATAATACTTATATAGTTTTAAATACATACTTATTATACATAGAAACACCCAGACACAGTGCAAACATTTGAATTCATCACACAAATATTTGCACTGGGTGGGGATCGAACCCACGACCCTCGGCTTCGCAGGCAGAGCTACTACCAACTAAGCCACTAGGGCAGTCAGCATGGACTGATGACCTGCGTAAAGTAACCACTAATGCATAAACTGAGTGAATTTCCTTTTATACTCAAATACACAAATTGAGTGAATTTTCCTAATGTGTAATCCATTGATTACATTAGGCTTAATTATTAAATAAAGTAACCACAAATGCTTAAACTTAGTGAACTTTCCTTATGTAATCCACCGATTGAGTGAACTTCCTTAATGTAATTTCGTAGTGAGCACATTACCTAATAATCCAGGCTTACTTACTTGGTGACAAGTATTTATAAACTAATAAACTTAAGTTGGTTACACCCTGCAGCCAGATGGGGTGATAACCTGCGAAAAGTAACCACAAATGCATAAACTGAGCGAACTTTCCTAACGTAATCCACTGATTGAATGAACTTCCTTAATGTAATTAGCGGATTACATTTAGTGGTTCACTAAGTTTATGCAATTGTGGTTACTTTATTTAATAATTAAGCCTAATCAAATCAAATCAAATCAAAATCTTTTTATTTCAGATATCTCAGATCCATTTACACATACAATAATATAATTTACATGTCGAGTCTTGTAATTGCAACTAAAAATATTAGAGTCCTTACGTTACCGCTTGATAAATCTATATTCATAAGTAACATTATTTTTTACAAAGATTCATTATTAAGTAAATTTAATGTAGATTTATATCATCGTCATAAATATAGGAAAGCTGTAAAGAATAAAAACCTATTTTATAAATTTCTGACTCAGGCACAAATAGTTGCAATTACCCGTCCTGGCGGGTAATTGCAACTAATTGCTTCTTTTACTTTTTTTCTGTGGGTACTGTTACCGTTAAATTGAAAAAATATTACTTGTTCAATATTTCATAAGATTTTGATATCTATGTCTTGGTAACAACGTTCAGGGTAGGATTTCATGGAGCGGTTTCAAACCGCGCCCGCGCGCGGGCGCGAACCGCGACGGGCGACGATTTTTTTTCAAAACTCACGAGACCGCTCGTTGTAGCGGTTCGCGCCCGCGCGCGGGCGCGGTTTGAAACCCGCAACGTTCGCGGGCGAAAACCGCGCGGACGTGCGGTTGGAAGTCAGTAGCATAGCGTAGGGAGGGCGGTAGGAGCGGCCCGCTCGGGGCGGCACTTTTTAGGGGGTGGCAAATTTTAGATTAAATAATAATATATTTATGGTCAGGTTTTTCTGCCAAGGTAGGCATTTACGCTGCCTCGCGCGCTCTGATGCCCTACTTTGTGCGGAATCTGTGCCACAGTGCAGAAATAACACTAAAATATGGAATAAATTGAACTAAGTACTAGTTTAAACTTATTTTTAGTTCAAGATTTGTTTACAATTGTGATAAGAGTTTTGTTTCTTTATAAACCAGGAAATATTTCTCTACACTCGTAGGTACACTAAAATTAACCTTTTCTTTTTTGACGCTTTAAGTTGAGACCGGCATTACTAATTCCATTCATTATTTAAAATGTTGCCTTATACTTCGTAGATTTGTCAAAAAAAAAAATTGTGCAGAAACTTAAGTAACGATACGGTTGCGTTAATGCCGATGATGGTGGATGAATATGATATGGTCTACGACGGCGCTTACTCCTCTAACAGAAACAAATTCACTCTCGACTCGAAAATCCCAAGGTTCGAACCATCACGAAAAACTCACTCTGGCAATGCGTTTCACAGCCTAAGTAGTCTTTCTTATTACAAAGGTGGAGATAAAACTCTTTGTTAGATTCTTTAATCAATAATTAACGATGTTGATTTTTTCGAGAAACACGATAGAAAACCTTTAATTTAAAAAACCCGACTGCAAAAAATCAACACATAAAAAACATTATGTACTATGTGATGATACTTAGGCGATTGACACTAATCTAAGAATATCTTAGTTATAAAAATCCAGGTGTTTGGAAGAATCGTGGAAATAAAGAAATTTAAAAAATTATTCCACAAATTGTTTTAATTTCTTATTCTATGACGATTTCTTAAAAACTTTTTTTTTTACTCTGACGATATTGACCAAGAACTTATCAGAGTGAATCTCTACTTGTAGAGTCTTGCGGGAAGAGGCCACGAAATGTTTTGCGATGAGGCGTAAGAGCAAGATTAAAGTCGAAGCGTTCGAAACAGACTCTGGAAATGATGGAAGAAGAAGAATCTATTTAAGCTGTGTGGCAAACTGTATAGAAGACCAATGAGTACAATCAGCCCCTTGACATAGCGTTTGTGGGCTATGAGAAAGCATGACGGATAACTCGGTGAAAGTCTGGTTGGTCATGGAATCCCTACGGCAATGCCAAATTGACTGCCGAGAAGCCGAGATATATCGAGGTGATGAGATATTTGTATATCGCCGCAACTATGACTGTTCAAGTTCGAAACTCCCTGGATTAGACTGGACGTGACATTTATAATTACGGCAACAGGCGT
This sequence comes from Ectropis grisescens, assembly GCA_017562165.1. Classification (NCBI taxonomy): domain Eukaryota; kingdom Metazoa; phylum Arthropoda; class Insecta; order Lepidoptera; family Geometridae; genus Ectropis; species Ectropis grisescens. Next base: position 23,050,073 of record CM029783.1, read on the forward strand.
ATCTCACCAAACGATATCGTCGTAATGGCCGAAATGCTGGGGGGATCTACAAGAGATACTGATGGGCCTTGTTTACGCCTCCCAGCGCATCGGTCTCCAAACGAACCTATATAAAACCGTGCGCCAGTTGAAAAGCGTGCTGTGAAACGAAGAATGGTTGGTGTTTTCTGAGTATCGTATACGAATCGTATCGTATAGATAATCGTATACGAAACGAAGTCATCCGTCAGTGGACCAAAGTTATTGACATAGCTCAACGTATTAAAACAAGCGAAAGTTGACTATGTCCTCGAGGTAAACCATAAATTTAGCATGTTTCAGTAAAACTTGACATAACTGATGCGTTGGCAATGAAAAAGTCGCTAAAATAAACACAGGTTTTTTACCTTAACCTTAAATCATACAAAAATGTTCCGCCAGGTATTAAAAACTCACTAGATCTAGTGACTAGTCAAATTCATTTAGCCTCATTATTATATTACATTATTTATTATAACTAGTTCCCGTTATTTTCATGTGATGAAAAGTAGCCAATATGTAATCTATCTAATCTGCAATAAACTTATATTTTATTGCAGATATAGATTACAAGCAAGCAAATATTTGATGTATTCGAGAGGTAGAAAAACCCTATCCTATTTTACGAGCGGCCAGCCGCCCCCCGACCCCCGCCGCGCCGCCGCTGCCCGTCGAAGAGGATAGGTATCAACAGGGCTGTACCGATGACGCCGGCCGAGCGCAACACAATAAAGATCATAAAGATAACAAAAATAGGTCAAACGACATTAGTTTTATGTGCCTAGTGATACGTTTTAAAAACATAATATTAAGCGAAGACTCATTGGAAGCTAAAATTCAACAAATTATTTCAATGTTAATAGAATGGGTCATTACAAAGCTTGCCGGTAGTGTGTCAGCCAGTTCCTTAATGTCGACGATTATGAACTTCGTCATTAACGAATATGGATAGTAGTCAATCTATTGTTAATCTTAAAATTATACAATGGAATTGTCAGAGTATACTTAGAAAAACTACGGCGTTCGAATCACTTCTTACAAAGGAAAACATACACATAGCCGTCTTATCTGAAACTTGGTTAAAACGTGAAAGTCGTTTTAAAATATCTGGTTATGACGTATACAGAATGGATAGGGCAGATACCTACGGTGGTGTCGCTATTGTTATTCATAAGTCCGTTAAATCTGTGTCATGCACTATACAACATTCGAACCCAGAAATTGAAATATTACAGGTAAAGATAAACAATTGTCGGTGTATTGAGAATATAATTGCATTATATTGTCCTTCTCCCGTGCAAACTACACAAAATGATTGGGACTCGATATTTTCTCTATGTGGTAGCAAAACACTAATATTAGGCGATTTTAACGCTCATCACCAGGCCTGGTCGTACAAAACAAATCATAGAGGGAAATTAATTCATGATAGTATGCTTGATTGTAATTTCATTTCCTTGAACAACGGTGAGCCAACTAGAATTAAACTTGTAAATGGTAACTTACAAAAATCTTCACCAGATGTTACGTTTGCATCTTCCGAACTGGCTACAAGGTTATCATGGAAGGTTACAAATGAGTCTCTTGGTAGTGATCATTTGATAATCCAAATATCTAGCATGATTAAGGTACCAAGACATTTTAATAGAAAACGAAATTTCAAAAAAGGTGATTGGGTGACTTATAGTGAGAAAATTGATGACTTATTTCAAAATTTTACAATCCCTGAAGACATACAGACTTTTACAATAAATTTGAGCAAGTTCTGCAATTAGCGGCAGAGGCTTGTATACCTTATGTAAAAACTCCACAGTATATTAATAATAGATTTTCCCAAAACCATATTGGGATACAAGCCTGTCGAAAGCAGTGGCTGAACGTCGCCTTGCTTTAACCAAATTCAGACGATGTCCATCCCCTGATAACTTAGAGATTCTTAAAGACAAAATTCAAATAGCTCAAAAAATGATTCGGGCTGCAAAAGGTAAAGCATTTCAAAAGTTTTGCTCTTCAATTGACGAATCTACATCCTCTTCCACAATGTGGCGCAAAATGGGATGGTTCAAAGGTCACAATACTAACTCTAATAATAGCAATCCTAGTCGACAAAAGGTAGAAGAACTATTAAATACTTTGACGCCTGATTATGCCATTCCACCACGACCACAATTTCACTCGAACCACGTTCAGCTAGAAGGTGTAATATCCATACAAGAACTCAGGAATTCTATTAAGAAAAGTGATTCAGCACCCGGCAATGATGAAATATCGTTTTCTATGATTAAGAATTTACCTTTTAGTGGCCACTCTCTATTACTTAGACTTTACAACAACATTTTTAGTGCCGGCTATGTCCCTTCACAGTGGAGGGATATTAAAATAGTACCCATCCCAAACCGGGCCGGGAACAAGATTCTGCATCGTCTTTACGACCCATATCGCTTATATCTTGTCTCTGCAAAATCTTCCACGCCATTTTAAGCAAACGGATGGAATGGTATGCTGAAAAACAATCCTTGTTTCCAGCGGACATGATAGGTTTCCGCAAGAGTCGATCATGTTACGATAATATTGTGCGGCTAGTGTCTTATATTCAGATAGGATTTTCGAAAAATCTGACAACAGCGGCATGTTTTATTGACTTAGATAGTGCCTATAATAATGTAGATGTAACCTGTCTAACAAAAATCCTAGACGGCATGGGGGTAGGATCGAGGATATGTAATTACCTTTGGTCATTTTGAGTGAAAGACGCTTAAAAGTATCTGCGGATGGAACTGGAATAGTGAGAACCACTGGCTATGGCCTCGCTCAAGGAGACCCTTTGTCGCCCTTGTTATTTAATTTCGCAACTGCAAATATTTGTAACAGTTTAGAAAATATCGTGATTTCTCAATACGCCGATGATTTTGTCTTATATGTTTCGAAAACTAAAGTAGACGAAGCGCTTGCCGATCTGGAAAGGGCATGTCTTGATTTAAACTCGTGGTTGTTTTGTATTGGGTTATTTATATCTTTATCTAAGAGCAAAGTATGCATATTTAGGAAAGGTGGAAGTAGGACAGTGTTGGACTTCAAAATTAATGATATTTCTTTACCTATAGTCAATAATGTCAAATACCTAGGTTTATGGCTGGATAGTCGCCTAAGATGGCGTAAACACATCGAAGAAACTGCACAAAAAACTGTAAGAATGATAAACTTGGTTAAAGTTTTAGCTGGGGCAAGCTGGGGTCTTCATCAAAAACATCTCAGACGTCTATACATTGCGGTGATTAGAAGCCGACTTGATTATGGAAGTTTTTTTTATGACAACAGTTGTAAAACTCATTTACTCAAGTTAGACAAGATTCAAAATCAAGCAATGCGCGTTATTGGAGGATATTTACGAAGTACTCCAATTCATGTTATGGAGAGTGATCTACACCTTCCTCCGTTGCAGTACCGTAGAAAGTTTCTCGCCGCCAAGTATTGGCTGAAGGCTAAATCATTTTCAAATAATAAATCCATCGAAATTTTACAAAAATTAACCAATACCACGCGGGAGCGATTCTGGCGTAATAAGAAGCTACCTTTACTTGCACACACCCACTCCGAGTTAGATTTATTACCTATGCATAGTAATATCGCGTCTGAGATGTTTATGCTGAAAACCTGGATGAGTAATATCGATCTATCTGAGGTATTATCCGATGCAATCCCACAAATTGATAATGCGAAGCGATATTATGACACGAATACCTTAAAGTCAATATGTGTTAGTTACATTGACCAGCGTTATGTGGATTGCTATAAAATGTATACTGATGGTTCTAAAGATGGCTCTAACGGTGGTGCTGCATGTTTGGATCCATTAAATAACAACCACACTAAGCTTAAAATTGATTCTAATATTTGATAATGCATATCGAATTACTTGCTATTTCAGAAGCGCTAGCTTACATTCGCTCTATAAACTATCATAAAGAACAATGGCAAAATAATAGTTGACATCGTTGATAGCGTCTAGAAATACCATCTATACATAAGTAATTTGTTGTTTTTGCTGAGATTTTTCACATAAATATAAATGGTAATAGAAGCCACAAAAAATATTACAATTTATTGGGTTTTAAATGATTAAAATAACTTCCTACTCAGTTCAAGTAAGACCACTAACTATAATCATACTATTTTGGAAGTAATTTTAAAACAATAATGACGCCAAAACATTTTTATTTAGAGTTGGTTACTATTAGTAAATAAAATATCAGTATTTATAAAAAACAAACGATAGATAATGGAAATAAGGTTCACTTAAACTTCTTCCCGCTGTATTACGATTACAATATTAATGCCTACCCTAATAACTATTGGTATTAATTTTATTTTATGTTATGGTAACATCGGAAATACCTTTGTCGCTGTCAAGTGTCAAGTTCGTTACTCCTGCGATTTTCGTGTCGGTAGATTTCGTATTTGAATATGCCATTATAATTATTGGACTTGGATTGTTTACCGGACTGATATTCCCATCGTTTTATGTGACTTGTGCGTGCCTAAAGGCACCTACATATTAATCTGGCAATTTTATTTGCTGTTAGATTAGTTATATTAGTTATGTAACAAAACAAGACCTTAGAAAAAGTAGTTTTCTTGTTGTGAGAACATGACGTCTCGACATACAATGTCAAACCAATGTCAAACCTACATAACCTAAAAAAAAGTTTAAACCTAAATATCTTTTTTTCACGGCCTTCTCAAGACAAAAATCTTTCCATATATTACTCAGGGGCTGATACTCAACATTTTAAGATATTTTTGATGTATAGACGCTATCATTTCGTCTCAACTATTTTAAAGTATGAAAGTCTGCCATTGTTCTTTGTCATCTTGACAGATTCCAAAAGTTCAATACAGCATCTGGCTCGGTGCGTCTCGCACTCGGCGAGAGGCATTCCGATAGCCTACAGCATTATCGAATCAATTTTACTCTTACAAACTGAAAATAGAGAGGTGTTTATTCAGTGGATTCCATCTCATATCCAGCTAAGAGATAATGAAGCGGTAGATTTGCTAGCTAGGCAGGCGTCAACAGATGGAATTCCTTTGGAAGCGACCCCCCCCTGTTCTCTGATTATACCAGCTATATCAGAAATCATTGTAGGATGTTGTGGCAGGAATACTTCGATGAGCGGTCCAAGGAAGTTGGCATTTGGTATAAAACTATCCAACCCAAGATAACAAGGTATCCATGGATTAGCAATGCCCACTTGCCTCGAGATGTTTTGGTATCTGCTCTCAGGCTTCGTTCTGGTCACATTCCATCAAATAAATTTGCCTATCTCATGAAGAAGGTTTCATCTCCCAACTGCGATGAGTGCGGGGTAATTGAGGATGTCATGCACATATTGATGGAATGTGTACGGAATGACAGCTTCAGAAGATCTTGTTTCAACCGGAACGACATCACTGAGGTGGGATATTGTAATGCTATCTTGTCTTCCCTTGATACTGACACAGCGCTTATGTTACATAACCTAGTGGTTCTTGGTTTAAAGAAATAGTCATATTTATTTTTAAGACATTGTTTTTGTGTTGTAATATATGATTTTGAATTACAGGGCGATATGGTCGCGTAGCGACAAAGCCCTTTCAATAAATTAAAAAAAAAAAAAAATCCTATTTTACAGAATAGCCTACAAACACTAAAAAGTACAAAACATAAAATAAAAAAACATGAAAAGTTACGTTTAAAAGAACCGACTTCAAAACCAAAAAAAGTCATTGAAAAGCGAAAAGTAAACTAATAAGAGCAGCACTATTTTTGTTTCTCCCGCCCTCAATCGACTGCCAGAACATTGACTTATATAAGTAAGGACCAGACCAACCGTACGAAAAAAAAAACACCGCATTGGCCCTAAAACATTTTTAGGGCCAGTGTGACTCAGTTCACAACGTTCAGTACGCGGAAGTGAACGAGTGTTTGGTGGGTATTAAAATGCATAATTGTGTGCTAAAAGGTTGCAAAAAAATAAAAAAAAAGATGGGATATGGTATCATCAGTAAGTATTTAATCATAATTTCCTTTTGTTGCTGTTAGATTAATAGGCATACATTTTTAAAGTGATATTATTTTTTCTACGGATTTACACAAAATAGCCGCCATTGAACGCGTGAAGGAAGTGGACGAAGTAGCCTTGTACAAACTTAATTTTTGTTGTTGTTTTATTGTTATCGAATTTAGTGCAAGTGATTTTGAATTTTGGTATTTAATAATAAAACAAAACGTAATCCGTCTTATTTCAAAACACGGACTAATTATAGTACTGGAATTAAGCCAGGTTTAAACCAAGTCTAAGTCTAAGCGTTATTACAAAACGAAGTTTTTCTCTAAGCCGCGTACTCTATGATCCTAAAGATTAACTATCGAACCCCTAGTTTAACTATGGACTTACTTCGGATCTGTCATTTTAAGGTAAGGACAACACTTGTTTCTTCCATATTTAACAATTTGAACTCTCGCAATAGGGATGTTACACATTAATGTTAATTTTATGATAGTTTGCATTAATAGAATATCGAAAATCACATTATTTTAATTTAATATTACGTAGTAAATTTATTATAAATGATTTTAAATCCTATATTTTTAATCTGTTGTCACGTGACTGGCTACTCCGATATGAATTATTACGTCACTAGTCGCAAAACAAACTGTCAAAACTGATTAAACTGTTTACATTTCTGCTTTTTTTTATAGTTTGCGATTTTAGCGACAACGATTTTGATTATTTGTATTCAAGTAATGATAAGAAAACACATAACCTGAACATACAGTCATGAATCGCGACCAGTATTTTGCTACTAGTGACGTCATGTCAGTCGTTAGTGTTTCAAAATTAGTCTAATATTGTATATTAGTATATTTACTCATCGAAAATACTAATATTTTGAAATGAAATGTATTTTTTTACGGTAAACAAGGGTCAATCTTCGAAAATAAAAGCAGTTCCAAAAAATTGTTAATATTGTTGTATAACGTTGGGCTATCTCAGGCTTAACCTTGGACTAAGTAGTCTTTGGATAGTCTGAGTTTTGTAATAGGAATACATTTTAAACCTGGTCCTAAGTTTAACACCGTATCAAACCTGGATTAGTTAGTCCTGGTTTAAATCTGTACTACGAGTATCTTAGTTTTTTGGAATAAGACTGAATAGGAATCTACACTTAGGTTTGAGTACATTACAAAGAGAAAATATTTGTAAATACTTTCGAATTTTTGTGTTTGCATTGAATAGGATTCGAAACTAATGAACCGATTTGAAAAAAAAAATGAATGATACTCGTACATTAATAAAAATACTTTTTTACTATGTTTATTATTGTATTTAAATATTTGAGAAACTATTTTGAATACCTATACATATGTAGTTCGTTTAGAGTTTTCACAGAAACTTGAAAGACATTTAACAGCTACATTATGCTTTTTGGCTGTTGGTGTGCACACGTATAGTAAAAATTTTATTCTCATATATTATTCCAATTGCAAATTTAAAAAAATATGTATGAAATTACGTTTTTTTTTTTGTACAATGTTATGCCGTCTTTTGTCGTCAACGCGGCACTCACGTAGTTCGTATGATTTACAGATCTTACTGTTTTTGCTTGTATTAAGAAGTTTTCTAAAAAAATTATAAGTAGGGCGCATCCTTCCTTTTGAAATCATTGGCTGCAGATGGCTACCGCGCCGCTGCGCGCGCAACCGCGCGGTCGCTACGCGGGTGCCGCGCGGCGCCCGCGTGGTAGCGCGGGCGTAAACCGCCTCGTGAGTTTTGAATTCAATTTTTACATACAAATCTGCATCCTACAGAAGACGCGGGCCCGCGCCCGCGCGCGGGCGCGGTTTGAAACCGCTCCATGAAATCCTACCCTCACTTTTCCACAATTTCACTTTTTAGCCATGAGACGGGTAATTGCAACTATTTTCCTACAAATAGTGTTGGGAACCTTGATGTGGTTTTATCGATTGACATGGTAGCAACATTAAAAAACAGTAATACAGTTTTATAGTTATAGATGTTTATATTGGGCGAAGGTACTTAATCAAAGCACATCATCGGACATTAATAATTATTTAAATTGACGAAACTTAAAATACTCACTTCTAAGGTATAATGAAAGTAGGTAATCTTTTAGTATTCACACAACCATTTTACTTATCTTTGCAGTCTTATAGTTACATCGGTATTCCGTTCTATTTTACGGCGGCTTCGTAACTATTGTTTTTTTTTTGTCGTACATTTTCGACAGCTTCTATTAGATCATCTAAAGAATACTTCGTCTCTTTTTTTCGTTTATATTTTGGCATCTACGAAACAAATTAAAAAGATACTTATTTAAAACTAGAAAACAGGTCATAAATAGCTCATAGAGGTAAAACAATATTAAAAAAAACAGTAGTACATTGAATAAACTAAGGTGACCTAAGTGCCCATGATTCATGAAAATAATTCATTTATTATTCACTTCTACATAAAGGGCTCCGAATTTTTATATGGCTGCGGTGCATGTTTGAAATATATAAACGAACTATTTAATTACTGTTAGTATGGCTAGTATCCCTTTCGATAAAATATTTTTATCGTAGTGGTAATTTTCACTGTCCCATCACTAGCATTATCATACTTCATACAAAAGCGGTCAGATAATTGCAACTACCCTAAAAAAATTAAAATAGTTGCAATAACCTGACTTTTGATTTTTAGTCTGGTAAATGTAACTGAGCCCATAACTTGCGCTAGATTTGTCGTGGAATAAAACAAATACGTAAAATACAACTTACCGTGGTAGTTAATCACTCTCTTTACAAAGAAACCTTCCAAAAACCCTTAAAAACAGAATTAAATAGCAATTACGTTCCGCGTGTAAGCCACGTCACTCCAAACAAAAAGGCGGTATTACTAAAAGCCATGTGATTCACACAGTTGAATAGCTATCATCGCCATCTTTATTTTTTCATTGGCCCTTAGGATAGAAGAACAATATAACGCCTGTCGTTGTTCGAAACAGTGATGATAAATTGAGTTATTTAAATTAGTTGCAATAACCAGATAGTTGCAATTACAAGACTCGACTTACTTTAAATTGTATTATAATTATTTAGATTATTTTATACCAAATTAAAATTAAAATTACACAACTTAACACATGTCAAACTTAAAAAGAAAAATTACAAATTATATTTAAGTTACATTTTAGAAACATTTGGCACACATAAATTCGCAGTCCCTCTTGTTGCCACTGAGAGCAATATGCACAAAGTGCTTCATCAGGGGCGAGAAAGTGTTCTGTGCTACTACTTTTAGGATTTTGTTGTCACTACCCCTTATTCTATGTACCAAGGAAGCCACTTTTTTGCGCTAATGTAATCAATGGATTACATAAGGAAAGTTCACTCAGTTTATGCATTTGTGGCTACTTTTCGCAGGTTATCACCCCATCTGGCTGCAGGGTGTAACCAACTTAAGTTTATTAGTTTTCCACGATAAATACTTGTCACCAAGTAAGTAAGCCTGGAATATTAGGTAATATGCTCACTTTGAAATAACTGCCATTCAAATATAGTTTAAACCACAGATTTCTAAACAGATGAAACCTTCGTGAACGACACTGTGAGGCCAGTCATTAGTTATGTATGCGTGACAGCTCTCACCGACGTTGTCAAATTACTCACGTTGGTGTGCGTGTAATGTTCCCAGTCTTAAGAAAAAAGTCCCACTATTGTTGTCTTAAGCTTTGGAATTTTTCACGTTTAATAAACGCATAAAACATTATTTTAAAATAATTTATTATTACACCGATGATATATAATGCAAGGATATTTTGTTAATAACTTGCTCCACAAAAAAGGAGACAGAAACGTAATTGAAAATTATAGACCTATTAGCCTCATGTCAAACATTTACAAATTTTTTTCAAAGCTGATCCTAAATAGAATATCAAGGACTATAGATGAAGAACAGCCCATTGAACAAGCTGGTTTTAAAGCAGGGTTTTCAACTATTGACCATATGCATGTATTAAAACAGTTAATAGAAAAATCTCAAGAGTATGGGACAGACCTATACATTGCATTTGTCCACTACAATAAAGCTTTCGACTCAATCAAACACAATCTGCTCTGGGAGGCTCTAATTCAACAAGGAGTAAAAAAAGAAATATGTTCGTATTATTGGAAATATATATGCTAACAGCACTGCACAGATCAAGTTAGAATCCACAGGTCATAGACGAGACGTTTTATAACGGCGAGGATTTGTTCTTATCTATTCGTTTCATAACTAACTATAGTTTTCATCAACACTATTAGTATTTTTATTAACCCTAGTAACGGCGAGGATTTGTTCTTGGCATCGATTCACATTAAATAAAAAAAATAACGATTGTAAAAATAGGGCTTAAAATTGAATTATACAATGTTCATCAATAATTTGGTCTACGAGTATCTTCAAAACAAAATTAGAATCTATATTTTACCTTAACTTCAGGGAAAATAATTTCAATTTAGTATAGCAACACTGACCTATTTTCGTTGAGGTGTTGTGTTTCTATTCATCAATCAAAATAAAATCGTCTAAATTATATAAATACCAGTAAAAATATTCTAAGTTTCCTATGAAATTTCCTTTTTTTTTATTTTTGGGAACAATGTTTGCAATGTTTGAAGACACAAGACGGCATAATCTTAAACAAAACTTAAAATCACACGGGACTCCCGTACGAGACGGAAGTCCGTTTCGTACTGACTGGAGTTTGTATTTGCTTTGGCGTTTGATATTTGCTTTCTGGACCTAAGGATCTGTGTTCTGCACGTTCCATCTGCCTTTTGTTTTAGAAATCTGTGGTTTAAACACACAAATTTTTGTTTTAGTGTGAAACCTTTGAGAGTGAAGAAATACCCAACACCTTGTTAGCACTTTCTTGAGACCACAACGTTCATCAAGAAACACTATGGCATATTCACATTTTTTTACTGTTATAGGTTTAGACTTGATCACCATCTCGTCCGATGTTAAACGACGATGGTCTATTGTAGTAAATCACTAAATATATTATATTTAACCCATTTTTAAATCTATTTTATTTGTTTCCAGAGAAATTACAGGGCTTAGAGATTGTTATATCTCTAAGCCTGGGAGCCCTGCCCCGCTGATGGCGGTAAATTAGAATTAGATATAACATCTTAAATCTCTGGGCGACGGTCACAGTGCAGTGCTAGGTAATGATTTGGACTCTTCATGTTCCAATAGCTACGTGTCACTGTGCTGTTATGTGGCAGGCATGTTGCTTACCATCAGGTACATGTCCTGCTCGTCTCGTCACTCTTTATTAAGAAAAAAAACAATAATTAAAAAAAATTAAAACTAACTACACATGAAATGACCACATGAAAACGATTTTAAATTAAACTCAGGCATTCGGCATTAAATTTTATAATTTTTGTGAAATCTATGATTACGTCATCTATACAGAGATGATCAGAGTTTAGTTTTTTGTTGATATTTCAAAAACCAACCCACCGGTTTTTGTAAAACTAAATGGAACCCTATTATCTTCTTATGAAAAGAAGAATCACCATAATTGGCGGAGCTATCGAGTAGCATGTACACAAAAAAAACATACGATCGAACTGACATCCCCCTTCTTTTTTGATGCCAAATAAAAATAAATTGCAGCAACATCCTCATGGTTCTCGGATAAAAAACATCTGATCGTTTCCGACTTCTGATCAAAGAAAATTGATTAAAATTCCAATACCAAATTCGCTTTTCGGCCTCATTTAATTTATCCCTGGCAAATTGTACGTTTCAAACTGAAAGATATACTTAACAGGTTAGAGAAACTTGAATTAATAAAGTCGGTAAGTAATTTTAAGTAAACGTTCTTAGTAACTTTGTCGTTGACGAATTGGAACCTAATCTAAGAGCCTCGGAGATGTGTACGTAACCTTATTACTTGACAAAAGTTTTACCAAACGGGAAGAGAAATTTTGTAAGGCAGAGCTTCAACATCGAATTAGATCAAATCTAATAAGGAACAAAGATATTGAGAAGCCATTAAGTCTACCTACGCTCTGTTGTGTGTTGACATTTGAAGTGGTATTGGCTCACTTTCACACTCATTGGATTTAACGAAGAAAGACGTCATGAAGAAACCAACGTGGTCCTATAAAGACAACTTTTGAAGACGTTTGTTATTTCACAATCCGCAATACGGTATTTGACAATGTTGAAAATATAGCATAAATTATGATAATCTTATTAGATAACACATTAAATAAACATATTGCACTCTATTTTCGGAGATATAATGTGTATTTTTTGTGAAATACGCCAATGAAAATTGAAAAATTACACAATTTTTATCTTCGACGTAAACGCACTGTTAAGGATGACAACGCTGTTGACATCACACGCCAGTAAATATGTCATCTATAGCAAACGGTTTCTTTGAGAACAGTGATTTATTTACTGGCGTGTGACGTCACGCGCGTCACATGACAAAAAAAACATACGATCGAACTGACATCCCCCTTCTTTTTTGATGCCAAATAAAAATAAATTGCAGCAACATCCTCATGGTTCTCGGATAAAAAACATCTGATCGTTTCCGACTTCTGATCAAAGAAAATTGATTAAAATTCCAATACCAAATTCGCTTTTCGGCCTCATTTAATTTATCCCTGGCAAATTGTACGTTTCAAACTGAAAGATATACTTAACAGGTTAGAGAAACTTGAATTAATAAAGTCGGTAAGTAATTTTAAGTAAACGTTCTTAGTAACTTTGTCGTTGACGAATTGGAACCTAATCTAAGAGCCTCGGAGATGTGTACGTAACCTTATTACTTGACAAAAGTTTTACCAAACGGGAAGAGAAATTTTGTAAGGCAGAGCTTCAACATCGAATTAGATCAAATCTAATAAGGAACAAAGATATTGAGAAGCCATTAAGTCTACCTACGCTCTGTTGTGTGTTGACATTTGAAGTGGTATTGGCTCACTTTCACACTCATTGGATTTAACGAAGAAAGACGTCATGAAGAAACCAACGTGGTCCTATAAAGACAACTTTTGAAGACGTTTGTTATTTCACAATCCGCAATACGGTATTTGACAATGTTGAAAATATAGCATAAATTATGATAATCTTATTAGATAACACATTAAATAAACATATTGCACTCTATTTTCGGAGATATAATGTGTATTTTTTGTGAAATACGCCAATGAAAATTGAAAAATTACACAATTTTTATCTTCGACGTAAACGCACTGTTAAGGATGACAACGCTGTTGACATCACACGCCAGTAAATATGTCATCTATAGCAAACGGTTTCTTTGAGAACAGTGATTTATTTACTGGCGTGTGACGTCACGCGCGTCACATGATCAGACACAGCGTTTTTGGCGGGCTTTTCGAACTCTAAACTTTAAACATTTATTTTTAATGTAAAAACAGTGGCTCTTGCGGAAATATTCATGTGGTATGTATATTATGTAATCATAAATCATTTAAACGGTTTTAATTTTTTTGTCAAATACCGTATTGGTCAGCATGATGGATCATGGCTTTGTCTATCTTGTTGTGAAAGAAGGCTCTGAGTCTCCAACAGTAGGGCTGCTCTTTATGCTCCATACTCTACTACTACTGTTAGGGACTCAGAGCCTTAATCATAATCTTTATTGCTCTATGAAATTAGTTCGTATGCACATATTAGGTATACATAGATGATCTACATAAGATCGCTAATTTCTTCCACATATGGTATTTGTCTGTATACCATATGTGGAAGAAATTAGCGATTGAGGTTTATGTCAAAATATTAAATTTTAGAAGGTACAAGATTTAAAAATAACAAATAAAATATATTAGACTAAAATAATAAGATTAGTACCTTCTTTCACAAGAAGTGTCTAATGCTTAAGACAAATTATTATTTATATCATTATCATCATATTTATGTGTCAAATAAATAGTTCTTTATATCTTCTCTTCTTAATTCTAATTTTTTTTTTTTAATAAGAAGTGACGAGATGAGCAAATTATGTGCCTGATGGTGAGCAACATGTCTGCCACATAACAGCACAGTGACACGCAGCTATTGCAACATGAAGAATCCAAATCATTACCTAGCACTGCACTGCGCTCGTCACCCAGAGATCTAAGATGTTATATCTAATTCACCGCCATCAGCGGGGCAGGGCTCGAGGTACACTCCGCGAGGTATAGGCTGAGCTTTGCATTAGTGTGAGTGATCACCAATCAGGCAGGAGCGCGGCGAGACAGAATGGCGCCGCGCCTAAGGCCGGTTGTCACACCTACACTATCCATGTACACTCACACAAATGCAAAGCTCAGCTTATGCCTCGCGGAGTGTACCGGTGGTTAGGGCTACAGACTCGGGGACGTCTTGTCGATGCGCGCTGTGTCGAGGAGGTCGCTGCGTGCACCTGACAGTCGATACAACATCCAACCTTTTACCGAAAGACTGTTAAGATGTCGGTCACAAAAAAATATTACTATTGAAATAATTGAAATCATTAAAGTATAGATAAAGTTGTGGTGGTTTTTATTATGTGAAAAAAATGGGGACGCAAAAAAAAAATTCTCATAGTGGGCAGCAGATAGAATAAGTTTGAGAACGCCTGTGCTAGAACATGCTTCTCTCTTGATGCTAGACGTGAGATTTACGCGTTACAAAAAGCAGTACGTCATTTGACTCGATCAGAAAACGTAAGTGATTAAGTACTTATATTCACGCAAGAAGTAATAAATAAGTTATGGTTTTATGTAGTCTCTTAAATATACGTTACATAACATGTCAACTTTTACAATTAAACTTAAAACTATTCCCCAAATAACCCACCCCGAACCGTTCCCGGCGCAAAGGTACCCATGACGCTCGCTTAAAGATCTACGATGGAGCCGATGCTTACCTAGAAGAAACCGATTCACTTTCGATTTGAAGACAACAAGATTGTAACCATCGGGGAAAACCCACTCAGGCAACGCACAACCTAGACGTTCTTATCACAAACGTGCTCTGTGGTTATCTTTAAAAATTCGCTCATATTTTCCCAGGCACGCCAAAAGAAGCAAAACTTTAATAAGCAATTGATTTTGAATAGCAAGTCTCGAACATCGCCGAAAAATTGCTAGCTTATCGGTTTTTTATCGGATACACTTCGGAGAATGTGCGACTGATTTGTACGATCTAATACCACCTTGCCTTTTTTTCTATCGGAATGCTCGTAGCTCGAAAATGCGACATCGTTTCATGGTTGATGTTCCAAAGACACGAACGAAGAGATTTCTACTTTCGTGATAAGAACGTCTAGGCTGTGGAATACGTTTCCTGAGAGGGTTTCTCCCGATAGTTACAATCTTTGTGTCTTCAAATCGAGAGTGAATCGGTTTCTTTTAGGTAAACACGCTCCATCGTAGACCGCATCATCGTTTAACATCAGGCGAGATGGCGGTCAAGTGTAAACCTATATAAGTTAAAAAAAAGGAATAAACAGAAGACAACGACCAACTCAACGTAAATGGATAAACAACCAGACAGAATGCAGAGCAAAATCTCAAGAAAGTGTAGTATAGTTGTACTAAGTAGGAGATTACTGATATTCTCTCTAACAATAGCCCTGATCTCTATTCTACAGCAAACTAATTACAGCAAAGTACGCGCACTAAATAGCAATATGTTAATCCATATTTGAGTTAGCACAAAGCGGATTCACCAAACAGTACGGATTATGTCGGGTACTTAATACTTGTTCCGACGTGTGGGATGAGATACTCGCACTATTTCGAGTATTCGGGTATCTGAATACGCGGCTACTGTGTAACTAGAGTATCTGTTTGAGATATTATATCGCATTATTAGCTCAGCAAGAAAGTCTAGCCTTTTTAACCCCCGACCAAAAAAGGGGTGTTATAAGTTTGACGTCGATGTCTGTCTGTCTGTCTCTGTGTGTGTCAGTCTGTGGCACCGTAGAGCTCAAACGGACGGGCCGATTTCGATGCGGTTTTTTTTGTTTGAAGGTAAATATCCGTGCGGATGTTCTTAGCTATGTTTGGTTAATATCGATTCAAGATGGCCGCCTCCACAAAATGTCGGACAAAATATTTCTTCTCAACCTACCTCAATATGGGTATCAAATGAAAGAGCTTGATTAGTAGAATACTATACACTATAACACATTTCAAATCCAAGATGGCCGCCACCACAAAATGGTGAATTACATTATTTTTTTCACTACTGCCTCAATATGGGTATCAAAAGAAAGGGCTTAACTAGTAGAATACTTTGCACTATGACAAATTTCAAGTCCAAGATGGCCGCCACCACAAAATGGCGAAATACATTAAATTTTTAAGTACTGCCTCGATATGGGAATCAAACGAAAGGGCTTAACTAGTAGAATACTTAGCACTATGACAAATTTCAAATCCAAGATGGCCGCTACCACAAAATGGCGAAATAAATTTCTTTTTTCACAACTCGCTTAATATGGGTATCAAATGAAAGGGTTTGACTAGTAGAATGTTGTACAGATAACAAATCTGAGGTAGTCGGGGGTCAATCAAAATTTTTAATTTTGTTCTTGTTCTTTTGACTGGCCTCGTGGCTTAGTTGGTAAGTCAGTCTGCGGAGCCAGAGGTCGTAGGTTTGATACTCACCCTGAACTAATATTTGTATGATGAGTTCAAATATTCATTTAAATTTCTGGATGTGTCCATCGGACTTCTCTTTACTCTAATCACACTAATGTTATTAATCTCAGTGTTTGGATGTTTGGATATTTGAATGTTTATTGCTCAATGATATAGTATCGTCTAGGAATATAGGGTTGAAATTTGGAACATAAATAGATTTATAGTCTTTAGCATGTTCTTAGAATTAAGGTCATGTGTCATTCATCAACCAGCATTGGCCAGTTTGGTGGATTATCCTTTTGAGAGAAGGCAATGAGTCCCAGCAGTGGGAACATTTATTTGCTGCATGTGCTATGCTGTCTGGCAGAGATTTTTTTTCAATAATGTCACCACTGGTGTCAACAGTTCACAGGTGTCTTGTTTTTTATGTCAGTGTGTCACAAAAATGAGTTTTCTATGTAACTTCAAAATTAATTCCTTAGTTTTCGCTAACCCAAAAAGATCTGATAAACCATATAGTTTCAAACTGGTACGATTATAATATTACCTAGATGAACGAATTCAGTGAATTATTTACGTAACACTTTAAATTATTGTAGCAAATAATTAGCTGGCTTTGATCAAAACTATAGCAAACCACTTTGTTTAAAAACTACGCCGAACAGTTACCGCGTACCACAAGTATAATATATACATCCACCGCAACCGCTACAATGTTTTGTGACCGATATATTCTGTAAATGTTCATAGATAGCTATGTCCCACGGTACTGTTCGTGTATTGTAAATTGCCTAGAGCCCTTTACGTTCATATTTTTTTATCTAAATCATAGTCGATAAAACGCTACAATCTTTGATACCGACAAATTCAGTGCTAATGGCTAATTTACTGTCTAGCCTTGCTGATCCAATTGTGTCTATTATTTCTCCTATTTTTTTAGGGTTCCGTAGCCAAATGGCAAAATACGGGACCCTTATAGATTCGTCATGTCTGTCTGTCCGTCCGTATGTCACAGCCACTTTTCTCCGAAACTATAAAAGCTATACTATTGAAACTTGGTAAGTAGATGTAATCTGTGAACCGCATTAAGATTTTGATACAAAATAAAGAAAAAAACAAAAAAATTTGGGGTGTCCCATACATAGAACTGAAACTCAAATTTTTTTTTGATCTATTCCATATGTGTGGGGTATCTATGGATAGGTCATCGAAAATGATATTAAGGTTCATAACATTTTTTTCTAAACTGAATAGTTTGCGCAAGGGAGTCTTCCAAAGTGGTAAAAAGTGTCCCCCCGTTTAACTTCTAAAATAAGAGACTGTCGAAAATAATAAAAAAGTGTATGATGTACGTTGTTACCATGTTAACTATCAATGAAAATTGGTTTGAATGATATCTAGTTAGTAGTTTTATTTTAATAATAAATTGACTATTGTTAAAACACTGATTAAAGTAACAACGAAGTACAAGAACTTTTGTATTATGTTACTTGCTGCTACGGAAGCCTTCATGGGCGAGCCCGACTCGCACTTGACCACTTTTTTTTAATTTAATATTCAGCAACTACACAGATTTCGGAGTCCGTGACCTTTGTCATTTAGGTTCCTTTTTTGACGTAGATTGGATAAGGGGAAGAAAAGGAAAATAGGGGGACATTTTATATCTAATTTTAGGGCTCGTTAATGCGATTTCGCTATTTTCTAAGTCACCTTCTCCCGGGTCAGAGCCTCCACCACGACTGCATTTCTCTTCCTGATAGCCTTCTGTTAGTTGAACTCTTGGATGTTAGGATGGTATTTGGTGATGAAGACCATCCGAGCAACTCTAAAATCTTCCGTATTGAACTGTAAAATATAAAGGATGGTACGGCAGTGTTTGCTTCGCGCTCGACTTGGCGGGGCACTGCCGTGACCCCAGATAATAGGTACATATAATAAGAAAACAGAATCAATCAAATATAATTAGTTCATACAGATGTTCGAAACCCGCCCGGGAATGAGTATTTTGTCAAGTGCAGATGTATAAGTTTCATCACCATTGAAATTAACGTTGAAAACTATGTACCATGTTACGAAAATTGCGCAGTTGGAGAAGTATGAAATTTTTCACACTAGGTTTAAACAGAGAATGAGTGCAAATTTTTATACAAACCTTAAAAAAAATCAACAAATGAAAAAAAAAACATTGCACAGTCCACCACGTATTTGACACACACGCATGCTTAAAAACCTACTCTTTCGTTTATTGTCAAAGTTCGTGGTCAAATTGAGGATAGATTTATATTGTTTTATGGAATTTTGACCACGTGCGACCACAGATGTATTGAAACCGTTACAGAAACAAACAGAAGTTAATGAACTCTGCAAACAAAAGAAGTAAAACAAAACATGTATATTTATTGTGACGTATCGTGGGTCGTGGGCGCCTTCGCGTCAAGTAAATGTTTACGTATACAGAATTAATCGAACAACCCACAATAAGACGAAGAGGCGTTCGTTCCAATCATCATTTGAAACTAATTTTATGTATTTATTTATTTATTTGTGCAATGTACATACATATATTGGATCTTGTGGTTAAAATCAGTTACTAGTCGTATCTACTTCGACAAAATAGGAATACGAAAGACAAGAGAGGTTACTATTATGTTGTAAATTATTATGTAATTATATTATTGTAATATATAACCATGAAATCTACAAAACCTTTGGTCAAACAGTTCACTTTATATTCTACTACTACTACTGCTGGGACTCGGGGTTTTTTCTCACAAGAAGTGAGTGAAGGCCATATTAATCCATCGCGAATCAAGACATAATAGTAGATTATGGCACTAGTGTATAAAGTTGGTAATTACCGCTGAGGCGCTATTGAGGCCCGAGCCTTGGCGGAGTTCTTAAGAGCCGAGGACGGTAATCACCAGTACAAACGTGTGTCATACGACGTTACTCAACACACTTGTGAATAAAATAATAGTAAAAAAGTGCTAAACGAGCTGCGAACACGCGCGCGAACTCACCTTGAAAAAGATCGCCAGACGCGATCGAAACTTGAGTCGGACTGGACTCATTATATCAAGCGTGAGTTACCCGTGTATTTATATAAAATGTGTAATAACCATAATAACCACGTCAGTTTTCGTCGTAAACTATCATTTCAACAACGAAAACCGTTGCATGTTTGCATGCCGTAAGGTTGAATATGGAGTTCTCAATACATTTTTATAATATCTTGTTGTACCTACTCATTTTCGCAAATAAAGAAATGATATGATATGATATGAAAAAATCGAGTTGTTAAAAATGTTTCGTTTTGGTGGGAAAATATAATCAGTTCACATTTGATAATGGGTGTCATTATATGCCTGATTGCGGTGAAATTAGAACCACTTTATGAGCAAATGTGTTGAAAAATATACTCTATTCCGTTAAAATACCTTATTTTAGTGGTTCTCGGGATCTGACTAATCCTATTAAAATTGTAAGTTTATCTTATATTCTTATACATAAAATTCTCGTGTCACAATGTTAGTTACCTTACTCCTCCAAAACGGCTTTACTGATTTTTACCAAATTTTTATATGTATATTCAGTAGGTCTGAGAATCGGCTACTATCTATTTTTCACACCTCTAAGTGATAAATAAGGGTTGTTCAAGCCTAATTTTTTTTTTAATTTTTGGACAATATTTTTTGTTTTTATTTTTTTATAACGTGCCATGAATCATACATACAACCTTAATTTTTTTCTTTTTTATTACCAACCCCTATTTTTTGATAGCCATTTTAGTAATTTAATCATTTTTCATTCCGTTCGATAACTAATCAATTACCGTCTTTTTTGCAAGTGTTTTGCTGTTTCGATGAAAATTTCCCAAAGCTTATGGCAAATCTAAAATTGTTTTATAAAAATAAACATTTATTTTTATTATTAAAGTTTATTCCTGATATATGCTTAGGGTAACCAATGTTCGATTTTTAAAATTTGCCGCGCTTTTACTGGTGAGTGAAATGCCAGACTATCCCGGTGTTACTTCTCAGTAAACAGCATGAGACCGAAGCCGGTGTCCTGTTTCTCTTTTATTATTAATAATAAAATTATTGATTTTAAGTGTATTTTGGACAATTTGTTAATCAAGTGATTTATATGGCAAAACAACGTCTGCCGGGTCAGCTAGTAATATATATAAGTATTATATCAGCTATCTGGCTTCCATAGTACAAGCTTTGCTTAGAGTGGGGCCAGATGGTGTTGTGTGGGAATTGTTCACCAATATTTATTTATTTATTATTAATGATGCGAAAGTTTGCATTATTTTTTATTCACTCGCGTTGTAAGGACTATAAAGATTAATCTGAAATTAGTATGTTAGATATACATATATGTATTATATATATAATAATAATTATGTACATATATATATTGTAGAAAAAAATAGAGTTTTTGAGGAATAAACTTTTACCAAATTCTACGCAAACGAAATCGCGGGCAAATGCATACACATAGATAATATACTTTAGAGCTAACTTTTTACAATGACTCTACCGTTATGGCTGAAGTGAATTGCGATTGTCGTTTTTGTTAGCTTCTAGTATGCGCTCTGATTAAGCTTTGCTCTAAAACTAATTTCAACTGTGCAGAGTCCGAACTTAGGACGTTTTGTTAGAATATGATAAAAGTTTAGTTAGTGCCTCGGTTGTATAACAGCTCCACAGAGAGATTAAAACGTGATTCGAATCGAACAAAAACCGAGTAATTCTAGATAACATTGTAAAATAGAACTGAACAGTAGGACGTGGTCTTTGGGAATAAAACGTGATACTCAGGCGTACCCCGTCACTAAACCTTTCAAAAAAAGATGTTTAAATCCTATTTGTCGAAAGTGTAGGTTGTAGGTTGATCTGTTTCTATTGCATGTGTAGTTGTATTTTATTATATGTATAATCATATGTTTATTATACGTATAATCATAATTATTAGTGCATTTTATTTTAATATCTGGGCGAACATGATCTTATTTCATGTTACGTATGTTAACAAATTCAGTTTTCTTTACGATTTTCTACGTCTTGTTTGCGCATCCCGCCTTCTGACTCGTCTATAAATTTTCCGTCTTGGAAGAAATCGGTTTTAATCTTAAGTTTAATTTCTTGTTGCACTGGTTTCAAACTTTATCTTTTTGTCTATGTTTTTTGTCTTGGCGTGTCAATAAAGTGTATCTATTACCCTTACATGGAAATAATGGCACGTGACCCAAAATGGGAACTAACGTCGTCGTCAAATCAACCAGGGTTGCCGAAGCTCGATTTTCCGATACCCACGCTCTCCTGACAATGTCATCCAAGTGACATAATTTCGTGGTACGCCTATAGATAATATGTGTGTGTATATACGAGTAGGTATATTCCTAAACTCGTCTATACTCGCCTACGTTAGTTGTAATTTGCGTATTTCTACTTTGTAGCTTTCACTAATTGACTTTTGTTTGTGATTAGCATCATAATTGTGAAAGTTACGCTCTGTCTGCCCTTTACGCGCTCACGCCTAAACTACTGAATCGATTTAAATAGAATTTTGTACAAAAATAGCGTAGAGCTTACAACTATATATCTACAGTAATTTTAATAATAATAAGCTTATTCTAATGCGGTTTGCGATGGGATGAAATAGCGGATGAAGGTTTGTAAGGAGGTTTTGTTAGTTTTAAAGCTAAAAACTTGAAACTTATAAAATAAGTACACGAGTAACTTACGTTTGATATAGTCAGTCCAGTCCAACTTAAGTTTCTAAACGTCTAACCGATTCCTAAACGCTGCGAACACCCGCGCGCACTCTCGTTGAAAAAGATCGCCGAGCGCGATCGAAACTTGAGTCAGACTGAACTGACTATTTATATCAAACGTGAGTTACCCGTGTACTTATTTAAAATGTGTAACTACGTTAGTTTTCATAGCTTGAAACTTATTTTGTGGGCTTTTAATTATATAAATATGACGTTAAAAGTTTGTAAAAATATTGCCATTAAGTCGTAATTATCGAAAAGATACCAAACCACGGGATACGCAGCTAGTTTATGTAAAATTTACGTATTTACGCTTGGAAAAACATTTTGCAATCTTATTTTTTACTCTAAGATTATTATCATATAAAATTGCTAGCCGAAACATAACATTGCGTGACAATTAAGTAGGCTACTAACTTGTATTTCCCCTAGTTTTACTAGTTAGTATCACAAAGAAAAAACGACAAAAGTCACAAAAAGCCAAAAACAGTATCAACGCAGGACAATCAAAACCCGTGTCTAATAACGGAACAAATTAAAACACTAAGGAACTTCGTAAAGGACACAGTCTAATATAATTTGACGTTAATTAAATTAGGCTCCGTGAATGATGAACGAGCTGAAAGGGAGCCTCTTTTATCCACTTATTTTCGAGAAAAACATCTTTCTGTTGTAAGTAGGTCGGTTTTTTATTTGCTTTGATGAATAATTAAGCTCATCAGACGATGTGTAAGACAATTCTGGTATCTCAAATTGTTGAGAAGAAAATTTAAATCTATATTTAATCACCCCAATGGGTAAATAAAATATATGTTTGTTTGTATTATGACAAATATTTGTGTTATGATTATAATATTTGCACTGTGTCTGTGATGA
Organism: Ectropis grisescens; assembly: GCA_017562165.1. Taxonomy (NCBI): domain Eukaryota; kingdom Metazoa; phylum Arthropoda; class Insecta; order Lepidoptera; family Geometridae; genus Ectropis; species Ectropis grisescens. Next base: position 23,073,454 of record CM029783.1, read on the forward strand.
TTTCATTCCTCACTTTTTCAAGTGAAATTTCACCGCGTCAAACGTATTTTTGGAGGGAATATTCCCTAATCCTACAAAGCTACGCAACGCTTGTTTTGTCTACACGAAGCTAGAAGTACTAGCTAACAAACACTAGCTTGTTATCCTAGCTTCGAAAACTAGCTTCGTGTCGCTCGAACATTATACACTAGTCCGATTTCGTCTGTTGATTCGATCACTACCAGAAGATCTACCGCGTTACTCAAACTGTCTTCGCTTGGACATTTATTGCTCTTTATTTTCTTTCCCTTGAAATGATAGAGACAGCAAATCCACAGCCGATTTATGTAGTTAGGCGGTAGAAGGGTGGTTGGGACTCCGCTAGTAATCGACTCATTCGTCTTTTGTTATTTTCTAAGTGCAGCCGAGGAGGTATTCACGGCTGCATTTCTGTACGCATTAATCCCTCGTTTTTTGACGTGACAACGTCTTATAAATTGGTTTGCCGGGTGACACTTCAAGAAACTGCGTTACGCTCCGCTCACGTTATGCGCTCACAACGAGAGCGAGTGAGAGGCACGCGTCCCTTCCACTCGGGAATGGTTAGCCCGCCTAAGAGCGAGAGAGACAGACATAAAAAGTGAAAGGCACGCGTCCCTTCCGTAAAATTATTTCACCACTCAAAGTCGTTGTCACGTAAAACTTTCGCCCGTATACCGACTTTACAGTCAACCAATTTTTTTTTATTTTAAAATTTAGCAACTCCACAGACTCCGTTTTGCGTGACTTTTGTCAGTTGGGTTCTGTTTTATATATATATCTTAGATTAAGCATAGAAAAGAAAGATAGGGGAGAAATTTTCACCCTAATTATAGTGATCTTTAGCCCGATATTGCTATCCTCGATGGACGCTTCGGTTAAGATAATTTTGTTGAAAGTTCGATTTTGCTATCTATTCGTATTGCCCCATCCAGAATGTAAGTCTTAGTTAAAAGTTAGATTTTGCTATTTCTAAGTCGTCTTCTCCCATATGTGAGCCTTGGTTAAAAGTCTAATTTTGATATTTTCCAAGTCGGCTTCCCTTTATCTCGGTTAAAGGTACATTGTTTGGTTGCAGTGATAGCCGCAGCCCACAATATCACGTTCCTGGAGGTCCCCCGGTACGGCGACCCGCGGGCCCCCGCTCGCCTGGTCTGCCACTACGTCTCCGAGAAGGGGGACCCTCCTCTCCACTCCGTCAAGTGGTACCGGGGCAACGATGAGATCTTCCGATACACTCCAGGACAACAGGTAATTGTTGAAGAGTTTTAGTATGAAAATTAACATGGTTTGTATACATTTTAAATAAGTACACGCGTAACTTACGTTATCCGTCACATTGACAGCTAAACGTGTTGCGAAAACGCGCGCACTCTCCTTGAAAAAGATCGCCCGACGCGATCGAAACTTGAGTCGGACTGGACTGACCAAATGAAATGATGAAATAGCGGATGAAGGTTTGTAAGGAGGTTTTGTTAGTTTTAAAGCTAAAAACTTGAAACTTATAAAATAAGTACACGAGTAACTTACGTTTGATATAGTCAGTCCAGTCCAACTTAAGTTTCTAAACATCTAACCGATTCCTAAACGCTGCGAACACCCGCGCGCACTCTCGTTGAAAAAGATCGCCGAGCGCGATCGAAACTTGAGTCAGACTGAACTGACTATACCGAGCGTGAAATACCCGTGTATTTATTTAAAATGCCGAAGAGTTGTTAATAAGACAGTTTTTTTTATTACTAGAGGCTTAATCGCCAGCTTACCTCTTTTTTTGAAGGCAGTATAGTGTGAGGAAAGGAGCAGGACATGTGCTTGATGGTAAGCAACATGCCTGCCACATAACATCACAGTGACACGCAGCTATTGGACCATGAATAGTTCAAATCTTTACCTAGCACTGCATTGCGCTCGTCACCCTGAGATCTAAGATGTTATATCTCTCAGCCCTGTAATTTCCTTTAAACATTGTCCTTTACAACGGAATACAGTATGTGTTTGCACATTACTGCTTATAGTACTGGTGTTTTTAAGACGAGAGTGAATCGAGTCTTTGAGATTAGGTTAGGCTTTTTTACTTCAGGCAAGAAACGTAAATCCAACATTGTAAAAAAAAAAACAAAATAATGAAAATCTTTTCTTAGAATAGAAGAATGGGAAGCAAAACTATCCCTTATTAACTTCACGAGGTAAGTAAGCTAAGGTTACTCCATTGATGCCAAGGTTAGCCTCAAATAGCTGAAGGAGTATACCGTTTGACCTTCCATTCAGCTGCTGAAAGGAACCATTTCCCCGCTGCATACAAACAGGTTCTATTCAGCTTTTCAAGGCATTTTAGATAAGGTAGCAACTGTTACGTACACCATAGCGGCGGTCAGGGTTTACGTAGTGACTTCTGCATAAGCTATGGTTGAGGTGGGTCGTGATGAAAGGGTTAAAATTGGATGAAAGGTAGGCCTATTTAGGAAGGTGGTAGTTGGGAGTTTATAAAAGGGTGTTAGTGAACAAAAATGTCTCACTTATAATGTGTTTAAAGGTTTCTAACCGCATTTTATGATAACAATTGAAACAAGAGTTATCCGTTGTTTAATTTTTTCCTCGACTGATATAATTTAAGCATCTTCAAATGTACAATGATTAAAATAATATGTTTTCATTTCCACCTGTAATAGTTTGGAATAGATTATCAAATTTATACTACAAAAATAAAAATCATTTTATGTTACGAAAAATAATTTTGCTAATAAAAAAATATCAATAGGCTTAATGGTAGAGTGTAAGACAGAATAAACTTAGTCGCAAACTCAACATTTTTTTGTTATCTGTAGTTATTTCCTTCGCGTTTCAACGGCCATGGTCGTAAGAATCAGAATCAGACTTTTTCGCGTAAACTGTGAACAAAGATGTTACACAAATAAAATATAGAAACTATTGTTTTACCCAGTGGCGTAGCGTGGGTTTTCGCCGCCCGGGGCCGCCCGAAAATTCGCCGCCCCCCTACTTTAATTATAAAGAATTTAAAGTACAAGTATCAATACCTAATTAATATAGCTACATCGTCCATCTTATTGCATTGCAATAATACGGTGACATTTTTTTTATAATTTGGTTTAAAAATGTGTTATACTTTTTAGGGTTCCGTAAAACGTAAAAACGGAACCCTTATAGATTCGTTATGTCTGTCTGTCTGTCCGTCTATCCGTATGTCACAACCACCTTTTACCGAAACTATGATAAATACACTGTTGAAACTTGGTAAGCAGATTATTCTATAAACCCCATTAAGGTTTTTATAAAAAATATTAAAAAATACAATTAATTTTGGGGATGCCACATACTTAGAACTGAAACTAAAAAGTTGTTGAAGTGAAAACTGTTTTTGGCACGCCTACACAGATTTTTCGTGGTTTGTGAATTGAATTTTAGTGTCACGCTCGGGTATGATAAGAGATTTTCGGGTAAACTCGGGATGCTAGAGCGAGAAACAAAATACAGTGCACAAGCGCGTCAAAGCGAGAAAGATAATATAATCCCTGTGTTTATTATTATATTTATGTCTTTTTATCGCGACATTAACTTCTTACCACATTAATTGAACTTGTCACGAAATATTAAATTTGCCATTCACACACAAAAGTTTTTGTTGTAATATCGAGTATATTACATGCAGCAATGGATGTGAATGGCAAATTTAATATTTCGTGACAAGTTCAAAAAAGTTTTTGTTGTAATATCGAGTATATTACAACAAAAACTTTTTTGCAATGGATGTGAATGGCAAATTTAATATTTCGTGACAAGTTCAATTAATTTAATAATAATTAATTTATTACTGTTTTATCACAGCACTTACACTACGTAAACACACAAAATCATGTCTATTTTCATCACAGCACTTACACATACACTATAACACAACATTTTTATGCATTTTTAGCGCAATACTTATAAAATAAATAAATAGCAAATACTAAAAAAATGCTAGTAAAAAGCTATTCGGTCTATATAAGGTTTTTTTTTTAATTACACGGTCGGAACCGTGTAATTAAAAAATATATATTCTTCACCTTCTTGTACATAAACTATGTAGCAATTTAAGTTAGATGTAAATTACTCATTAGCCTAGACTTAATAAATTAGGCTAGATTGTAATAAGTATTAGGATATAAGGAAACTTGGTGAATAACTTTAGAAAAAAATAATCTTGGCCATGAATTCCACAGAGTAAGTAATTACTACGAATTAATACAGAAGTCATGCCGCCGCATGTTATTCTCGTGTTGCTATGCTTACTAGGTATATTCTAATTTTCAATTTCTAAATCATTTTTATAGATAGTTAACTCTTTATTGTGACACAAAACAGGAAAAAAAATACAGTAACACATAAATTATGAACTATTAATTTATATTTAGTTATTAAAATCTTAGTAGTCTTTAAATAGTTAAGTATTTTTATTTTAGTTTTCACTTCTGTTAATCAGTTAATATTTTATAACAATATAGTAATGCCGATAAATAATTAGGTGCCGAATTTTTAAATTAAAAATGTTTTTAAATACAAGCTTTTATTTAAATGTTTAAATCGAACAAAATATATTTTGAATGCAAAACCCCACCATTTTATTAGTGGTTTGTGTGTGTGTGTTTTCAAAAATATTTTGTTAGTTTTTATTCGAGTCCAGATGTGAATTTACATTTTTCCTTCTTCTAGACAGGTTGCAAACCAGTGCTATCGATCCCCATCTCACCGATCTCTACAAAACTCTGTAACTTCAAGAGAGTGCTTGGGACTTCATCTTCAGACTCTGGATATCACGTAACACAAAAGTGCTTGTCAAGACTATTCAAACGAGTTCAAACTCGACTATTTTATCTTGTTTAGTACAGGATTAGTTCCTATGGCCACCTTCCCACGCCATCTCGAGACCCTGGCTGTCATGTAACACAAGAGTGCTTGTCAAGGCTATTCAAACGAGTCTAAATTCGGTGGATTTATCTTGTTTAGTTTAGGAGTTCCTATAGCCACTTCCTGACTTCATCTTGAAATCAGCGTCATAGTACCATTTCATTGCATTGTTGCCGAAGTTACGTAAGTAAACCAAATTTCAACCTAATCTTAACGACGGGAAGTGTTTCTAATTTAACTCGCAAAATTTGTCCCATACTGACATACTAACAAGGCAAGTTAAATAAAAGCTTATAAAATACACAACGAGAGATACTAGTACCTTGGCAACCTAAGAAAATTAAGTATTGAAATCCGAGGAACTCTCTACCTACTTAACAACCTCACTTTTTAATTATTTATCTGTTCGATAAGAAGTGTTATATCTAAGTTTTATTTTTCAACCATGCAACGTATTATTTTCGTTATGCTCCTTATCTACCGCCCCCCTTTCGTGTGCCGCCCGGGGCCCTGGGCTCCCCCTGCCCCCCCCACGCTACGCCACTGGTTTTACCCTTTGCATAGAGTGCCTTAACCATTGTAATGCCATCGAAATATCAGGAGGTAGTTTTTTTTTTTTTTTTTCGTGTTGATGTTTCTCATTTTGTTTATTGTAAAACAGTAACTCAAACAGCAAAACAAGATACAACAACACTTTTAATTTTATTGATAAGATCAGATAAGATAAGTAATTTATTACCAAAAACAAGATTACATTATTGTTATCCTTAAATTAAAGCACATTCTATACATTTTTAACCCAATTGTAGCTCGGCATTTTCAAAACACATTTTTGGCTGTTCCTGTAATGTTTTAAATATTGAGTTTAAATCACGAATAATAAACAAGAGTTATATAAGCATGACAACACAAGAGATACGACTCTGCTTGCTATTTAAATTAAGTGGGGCCCAAAGTTAGGTAGCGATTAAAATCTCTAAGCCCCTAGAAACTACGGCCGCCGTAAAAGCAGCAACATGTGGTGATAAAGAGCTTATGCAGATGCGGATTAAAATAATGGCGGCTCCCGTCAACATGCCACTGTTTAGCAGTTAGACCGTAATTTATGTAGTTATATTAAGTACTTGTAGTTCGTTTATAAGGTCTATAATGATGGACACAGTCACATAAATACAAATTAGTTTCGTTACTTAGATTACTACAAAATTTTGTATAAGTATTTTTTTGTTTCACAAAGAAAAACTGAGGAAGATGAAGTGTTTAGGAATTTCGCGTGACGTCATGGCTATTTACGATTTTATGAAGACATGGCGTCACAGCCCCCCTCTCCTGAAGTTTGGTGATATATATCTTGTCGATTTTAAATAATTTGTAAAATAAAAATATTATGTACTGTAGCTGGAATCGGCGTGGGACGCGACAATGACAACAACTGAGAACTCGTACCGACTATATTACGGATTCCGTATACACAAACCATAGCCGGTTCCACAGACAGGTTTTCATCCAAATACTTTCACTATAAATAAATCAATCGGAGTGCCACATATCGGTAGAATATTGTTCCAACGAGGCACGAGACGAGAGCCTGTGTCCTGTATGTGTCAATTATGTCAAAATCATGATTTCACCTTAAGTGATTCTTACGAAAAACTCGATAGCGCGTTTTAGTTTACTAGTGGCGCCATCTAGTTTGGTTGGGACGATACTAATATTTGTTTAGCACCATATTTTTCCATAATCTACCTAATGAGCTAGTTAGGATTGTTTTTGACACAGTCATCATCCCAATTGCGTTGAAGAATTTGAATCTGATTTTAGCCATATTCCAAGCGTTTACCCAGTTGCCTAGTAGGTAGAAAAAAGGTTCGATTCAAAATCTGATATATTTGAAAACTAGTTGAATCTGTGACTATTTTTCAAAGTGCAAATGTACGAGTTTCTCATCATCACTAGCTTTAACGGCGAAGAAAAATATTTCCAGGGAACATGCATGGTCCTAGAAAAATAGATTACCTTTCGTGGACATGCATCGTCCACCAACACGCTCTTGGCTAGTGTGGCAGATGGTGGTCATGACTCTCTCTTTGTAAGAACCGGCCTCTAGTGGTAAAACAAAACTGAGCTGCTTATTATTCTGGTACCGCACAAGAGAGAAATCATTCTAAAAATGCACGCCCCTCCACAAAACGTGATGATTTCAACATGTGAGAAGACATACTTATGTGTGTGTGTGCCGCAACTTTACTGGAAACAGTCTCTTATCCACGCGTCGCGCGGTCTACAAGTTGTGCGACCAGTCTAATCTAGGCATTTTATGAGTGCGCCCTTTTTGTCTGCGTTCGACTCAAACACGTACACTCCGCGAGGTATAAGCTGAGCTTTGCATTAGTGTCAGTGATCACCAATCAGGCAGGAGCTTGAAATTTTGTCCGCGAGGTATAGGCTGAGCTTTGCATTAGTGTGAGTGATCACCAATCAGGCAGGAGCGCGGCGAGACAGAATGGCGCCGCGCCTAAGGCCGGTTGTCACACCTACACTATCCATGTACACTCACACAAATGCAAAGCTCAGCTTATGCCTCGCGGAGTGTACTAGTTGGCCGACAGATCGGACAGATCCTGCCGTTCCTTTTTCGTTTCTAAAACCGAAAAACCCAACATCGCACCCATCATATGGTGTGATGTAGGCTCCTCCCCACTGTTTTTACGTCATTTCCTCTGATTTTGGGACTTGTGTGTGGAGCGTTTTACTGGTGATTGAACAACCAATGAAAAAGTCCAATGCGTATTGTGTATTTTACACCTTTTTTTCAAGTAAGTGTAATTGCGATGGACAGCGTGCATTTTTAGAATGGTTTATCTTTATACAACTGCAGAATGTATGTCTTTCTTCGCAGCCCACGACCCGGACGTTCAACACCTCCATGGGCGAGGGTGTGACGGGGACTTGCAGCCAGCACAGCTGCTCCATCACCGTGAAGCTGCCGCAGGTCTACAACTCCCGGGCCTCCTTCATGTGCGAGGTGTCCACGGAGGGGCCCAGGTTTGCGGTCGTCAAGCAGACGAAGAACTTGACCGTGGCTGGTGAGAAACAAATATATCCTACTTATATTATAAACTAGATGCCCGCCCGGCTTCGCCCATGGTACATATATAGTAATCAACGTGAAAGAATGACTGAAATCGCTTCAGTCATTCCTGAGAATATCGAGATTTAGAAACAAAGATTAGCAAAGGTTTATATAATCTGTGGTTTATATTCAATGACGCCATCTTACACACATGCCAAAGTACAGTACGAAAACTCTAAAAAAGAAATATTTTTCCAGTTTTTGTTACATTCTTGATTCATGCTCCGCTTCTATTGATAGTAGCTTTGTTTTCTATAGCTTATAGCCTTCCTCGATAAATGGACTATCCAATAGAAAAAGAATCATTCAATTCGAATCAGTACTTCCCGAGATCCTAGCGTTCAAACAAACAAACAAACTCTTCAGCTTTATAATATTAGTATAGATGTCAATATGTTTGTTGTTCAATGACGTCGTAACGTATAACAGAAACAGGTCGAAATTTAGAACACAGATAGATTATAGTGTAGAAGATTACATAGGCTACTTGTAATCCACATAAACAAATAAGGAAAAATAACGTGACTGAGACTACACGGATGAAACCGCCGGGCACTGCTAGGAAACTTATATTTTGTGCTCTGGAAACTTTTTTAAATGTAATATGTAATGTAATGTATACCACTTTTCTAAAAATTTTAATACGAGAGGCATGAGACGAAAAATTTTTTATCTCTCAAATATCAAATGACACTGCAATCTTTTTACTAATAGACTACAGTCCCGTGAACAACATTTATGGGTCATATGATACAGCATGAGACCTATGTAGGATGATAGAAGGGTATACATTAATAGGATTCAGCACTATGCTGGCATTCGAAAGCTGTCCTACGGAACGCAAATTGAAGAGGGGGGTGCGACCCTCACTCTTTCCTTCTTGTCGCATGATTTTTGTACGGCATTGCGGAATAATGGACTAGAACAGGTATTGAAACTGTATGGAACTAATGCCGTACATAATCAAATGGCCAAATTTACCCTGAACATCGTCGGAAAATCATTTTTTAGTTTCAATACCTGTTCTAATCCATTATTTCGCAATGCCGTACAAAAATCATGCAACAAAAAGGAAAGAGCGAGGGTTGGAACCGCCCCTCTTTAATTTGCACTCAGTTGGACAGTTTTCAAAGGCATAGTGCTGAAAATTATTATTTTATACCCTTCTATCATTCTACATAGGTCTCCTGCTGTATCATATGACCCATAAATTTTGTTCACGGGCCTGTGCTCTATAAGCAAAGTAGTTCGTAACACTTTTTCTTTCTTCCGATTTTACTATTATTAGTAAACTGTTTAGTTTTATTTTCCTCCTAAATGTAACTCTTGGGTAAAATAGGCATTTTTCTCTCCTGAAAAAACAGGTTCTACCCAGTTCAGGCTAATAAAATTAATAAACCTAATTAATAAATTATTAATAAAATTAATAATTGTAGCTATGGGAAAATGTTCTATAGTTATGGTCTATTTTTATTTAAATACGTTTTTTAACGGACGCTTATACTCGTATAATATTATAACATATTTGTAATGCCAAAATAAAGGTCTACACAAATAAAAACATTTTTTCGTTCGATTCCAAAGTGGACGCGTTTTTTTTTACTAAGTTAAAATTACTTAGTAAAAAAAACGCGTCCTTTGTTGTTCGTCTATTTTACAACAAACGAACACGCGCTTCTGCAACGAAACAGCAAGTTTGAAGAAAATTTATTTTCATCTAAAAACAACTGCATTACCGATTTCCCTAAACTATAAATGGGAAATTCTGAAAATCTTTTTCAGATTCAAAGGGAAACAAGAAAAATGTTTTCAAAAGATGTGCTTGGCAAATACACCTTTACATAAAAAAAGTTTCTGCCAAATAAAAACCCTACTCTTTTTTGAAGTCCGTTAAAACCGATCAAACATTTCGAGTCATGACTTGTTGTTCCTCAAAAACTAACCAAGTCTGCTATCAGTTCTACACTCGACTTGCGAATGCCCTGACCTGAATAATAGACAGAACATCTAACAGACTATCGTAAGTAGGTAGATGTATAACTTCGGCGAATGTAAAACAACACTAAATATAAAATTAAAAGGTTCCAACGTTAACTGATGAATGTTCACTGTCTAAAGCCCTTATAACACTTGACTATATCAATCAACAGCCCACTAAATGTTCCCACTGCTAGGACTCAGGCCTTTTCTCGCAAGGAGAGAGTTAAGGCCATAATCCACCACGCTGGCCCAGTGCGGGTTGGTGAATGGCACATGACTTCGAAAGGTTCTAGATACATGTCGGTTTCCTCACGATGTTTTCTTTCACCGTTTTAAGTTAGCGGCATTACACACATGACTTCGAAAAGACAGTGGTACGCGTGGCTTTTCCGGGCCGGCAGGCGCCGTTCTACCGACTAGAGCAGCCGTAACTTCTACTTTGCTATATGGAGTCGACTAAATTTAGCCGCTCCTGAATTCAGTGTTGTATAATATCATTCAATTTAGCTAGCAAACTAAATTCAGAAACAAAAATTGCTTACTTCTAAACTTGCTTCTTAATTCAGTCGCTTATCCTTGCTATTATATTCAGTAACTAAATTTCGACAAGTGCAATAAGGGCTTAACTGATGTTGAGGGAGGCTGATGGAAGAAATTGCATCGTTTAAAAATGGGAGAGAAAAACAAATATTTTGCAAATATTTTATAGCTATATTGAAGCATAGGTAATAATTACTAAAACTAAAAAAGTAGTCTATGGTTATCCAAGCAATGTATTTCTTGCAACTTTAATTGAATTCAAATCTGTTCAACTGTTACCTGGGAACAAATATAATATAATCATATTTTCTATGCTTACAAATAGTTAAGTACACAAACATGCTTTTATCTTTTTAGAACGGTATAGTTCGTATAGAGGTCATGGACGTACAAAAAAAAATCGGACGTAGTCTCGCTAAACCAAAATCCGTGTCACTAAAGTCGGCCACATTTGCACGTGTGCGTTGTCAGGTTGTCGCTGATACGCACACATATACACAAGTTGCGCGTGTAATGACCCACTGATGTACGCGTGTCGGCCTGTATGTGACAGCGCATACGTGGAAATTATGTGGCCGACTCGGAACACAGTTTTTGTTTTAGCGAAACCACGTCCGTCTTTTTTATACGTCCATGATAGAGGTGTTTTAAGTTTGATGGGGTTGTGTGGAGTATCAAGATGCTTGGGGATAACTTTTTTTATTTTATTTTTTGTTGTACTTACGTAACACTTTTGTTCATTTGTAACACAATTTACTATTTAATATTTGTAATTACACACAGAATTAAATTCTTAATCTTGGTTTGTTGCTAACTTTCTCATCTGTTTCTCTATGGTGTGTGTCAGATCTGTGTCAGCATACACCAGTAGTTATTTACTTACATGTTGTTTGTCTGGCAGATAGGTTTGCGTTTGACTACCATTTCTCTTGCCGGCAAACATTTTAAGCCATTCCACTGTTTTCCATTTATGAAACACTTTATAATACTTTGGTGATTGCTAATAAAGCAGAAATGACTTTGAATTTCTGTGAAATATTGATTTTATTCTACCCAACTTCAAATAAAGTAATCTTCCACAAGTGGCGTTTATTTGTGTCTAGAAGAGGTGCTATTTTAGAACCAATATTTTAAAAGTTTTTATTGTTAACAAGTTTGCACTTGATCGCTATATGATGTTCAGTGACGATACTGCTTACGACAGAGCTCACTGAATTGGTTTCTTCCTACGTCTTCGCTTAAAATCGGACCAGATAGCGGTCAACTCAGACTAGTAAATCCTCAAAGGCGGTCAAGTGTAAACCAATTGTTTGAATAAAGTATTGCTGCCGAGTCCACTCACTCGTCACAAGTCACAAGTCACTCGTAACCCAAGTTTTCCTGCCGCAGTGATCCTGAAGGAAGACCCGGTGATATCTGGTGTTCCCGGCAGCGTCCAGTTCGGGGAAGACCTGCTCCTCAACTGCACTACCGGCCCTGCCATGCCGCCAGCCAACATCATGTGGTTCATCGATGGAAAACCAGAGAGGGTAATTATTAATAGGCGTGCCGACAGGTCCTGCAATTACATTAAATTATTTCATATAATGACAGTAGCTAAATAGAATACAATTTGTTAGTCCATTTTAAAAGTACGAAATTATTAGAAAATGTATTTACCATTGGATAACGTTTCCTAAACCCAATATTTAATATAGCTACCATATAAACTTTACGCGCGACGCGACGCATATAAAATACGACACTGTGACGTCACGTTTCTGTAGTGATTTGTATGAAGCGTTTTTAGGAGACTAACAGTGATTTTAAAATCGTGATATCTCGGAAAGTTTTTAAGATAACAAAGTAATTATTTCACCTATGTTTCAGTTATTGAGTAGCCTTTTGATGGCACATTAAATAAAAAATGAGTCAACATGCCTATACTCTATGAGTAGTGGTAGGGCTCTTTGCAGAGTTTGCCTGGGGAAGTACCACACCGTTGCCAGTTATTCTGCCGTAAAGAAATAGTGCTCAAATATTACTGTGTCCCGGTTTAAAGGGCAATGTTTCTAGAGAAATAACTGGGCGAAGAGATGAAACACCTTATATCTATCGGCGACGAGTGCATTGCGGTGCTAGGTAATTATTTGAACTCTTCATGATTCCATAGCTGCGTGGCACTGTGCTGTTATGGGCAGGCATGTTGCTTACCATCAGGCACATGTCCTGCTCGTCTTGTCACTCTGTACTATAAAAAGATATACATAAATATTAGTCGTCATTTCTCATACAACACCATCTAGCTCCTAAGCTGAAACTATGTGAGCTAGATAGAGGATATAGCTATATCTAGCTAGATAGCTATACCTACTTATACAATCGTAAATATATACCTATTATACATAGAAATACCCCGATATAGAACGAATATTTGAATTCATCATACAAATATTTCCGCGTGGAAATACACACCCATGACATAGTTACACCAGATCCAACATACATATTGAAAACATTTTTTTTGAGAATCGAACCCACAGTCGTCAGGGCAGACTATCAACCAACTGGTCACTAAACCTGTTAGAATACTCATGTTATTATCAACTGAAACTTCACTGAAGTCAATTTAAAAATATAATATGACTAGCTATCTATGCAAAGTATCCACATTTTAATATCCATAAACTCTGCAAATTCTTGAAAGCCAAAATTTATCGTCGAAATTTACTATGGAACGCGTAAATTTATGAGCATCTAGTAAATATTGGGGCTTGCGTTAAATTGAATACCTATTGGGAAACAATGTTTGCGTGACAGATTGTCTAGTTACTTTAAAATAATATTTAAAATTAATCAGCCCTGTCATATTATTATATTAAATTAAAAGTAAACAAAATTTCACAGGGGTTTGAACAAACTTTTGCAGTGTTTTGTAAACATAATTGTTTACCTCGTTTATTCTTACCTGTTATCACACGTCACACTTCAATATTACAAGGCGTAAGTTTATGAGAGTGTTCTAGTATGTTTGTTACTTCTTCACTTCTAATCGGCTGAAGCGATTTTACCAAAATTTCGTATGGAGTTAGCTGACATCCTGGATTAACACATAGGCTACCTTTTAACCCGAAAAAAAAACCTAACAATGGGAACGGAAACTACGTGAGTAAAACCACGGGGCACTACTAGTAAATAATAGTTCGGAGCAGACGTGACACCGAAATACCAATCACCGGTTTGAAGGGCAATGTTTCCAGAGAAATTACAGGCCTTAGAGATATAACATCTTAGATCTCTGGGTGACGAGCGCAGTGCAGTGCTAGGTAATGATTTGGACTCTTCATGTTCCAATAGCTGCGTGTCACTGTGCTATTATGTGCCAAGCATGTTGCTTACTATCAGGCACATGCCCTGCTCGTCTCGTCATATTTTATTTAAAAAAAAAAAACACTGTTCGTGTGTTTGATATCTTAGAGCACCTACGTAGAAATAAGATTTATGTTTGTGGGTTCTAGCGATTCGTCTAGACAAATGAATGGGCGAAGATACAAACCATTTTATAAATCTGGATTACGACCATTATTTTAAGTTGTCACGGTTGTTCACTACAGTAGTGTAATTAATTACAGAATATTTATCATGATTAAACGAAGCCTACCGTGCTTGGAATGGTAGAGCAAGTTTGAGACACAGAATAATTCAAAATCGCTGCCCTTAGTTATATAATTACAGTGCCTATTGAATTGGTGGGTATTAATTTGAACTTTTCTGATTCGAAATAATTTGAATATCATAAGCTGCATCGAGCAAACAACAGAAGATAAACAGGACTTATCGTCGTACAAAAAAATTAAGCTCAACTTGACGATTCCGTGACCTTTGGGTGTCTTTTTTAACCCCCGTCCAAAAAAAGCAGTGTTATAAGTTTGACGTCGATGTCTGTCTGTCTGTCTGTATATCTGTCTGTCTGTCTGTCTGTATATCTGTCTGTCTGTCTGTCTGTGTGTGTGTCTGTCTGTGGCACCGTAGAGCTCAAACGGATGGGCCGATTTCGATGTGGTTTTTTTATTTGAAAGTTAATATCCGTGCGGATGTTCTTAGCTATGTTTGGTTAATATATATTCAAGATGGCCGCCTCCACAAAATGGCGGACAAAATAATTCTTCACAACCTACCTCAATATGGGTATCAAATGAAAAAGCTTGACTAGTAGAACACTATACACTATAACAAATTTCAAATCCAAGATGGCCGCCACCACGAAATGGCGAATTATATTTCTTTTCACTACTACCTCAATATGGGTATCAAACGAAAGGGCTTGACTAGTAGAATACTTTGCACCATGACAAATTTCAAATCCAAGATGGCCGCTCCCACAAAATGGCGAATTACATTTCTTTTTTCACAACGCCCTCAATATGGGTATCGAATGAAAGGGCTTGACTAGTAGAATGTTGTACAGATAACAAATCCAAGGTAGTCGGGGGTTAATCAAAATTTTTAATTTTGGTCTTGTTACTATTATAGGTTTACGCTTAACTGCCGTCTTTGCTGATGTTAAGTGACGATGCGTTGTACCGTTGTACGACGGAGCGTGCTAACCTATGATAAGATAAGATAAGATAAGATAGCATTTATTGACATATTAAAAACATACATTAGAATTAGTAACAAATTTCATTAGAAACTAATTGCTGAACATAGTATTAATATATCTCGTATGTAGACGAAACCGATTCATTCTCGAATTCAAGACACCAAGATTCCAGTATCTTACCAGCTTAGACATCATTAACACAAAAGTAGTGTCAAACCTCTTCGTTCGACTCTTTCGAACATCAACCATGAAACGATATCTCTTTTTCGAGCTACGAGCAGTCCGATAGAGAAAAGGAATTTATGGATCTGTCTTGGATTAGGAGAAGGAAAAGAAATTAGGGGGAGTAAGGATTATTATTTGTGGCTATGTACGACTTATTCGACTTTACTTAAAGTATTATGTTTTTAATTGGAGTATATTCAACAAAATCGGGATACGACGGTTAATTACGATTTATTGATGTTGATTTTTAATATGAAAACTTCTTTTGGCGCGCCACAGATTTTCGTGGGCTGTGAATTTAATCCTAGCGCCACGCTCGGAAATGATAAGAAATCTTCGGGTAAACTCGGGGCTATGGCCATTGGCCATCTAGAAATGCGTCAGTATTTCCCATTGGCCACTGAATATTTAGATTTGGTATAGATGGCCATGCTCATGGTCACGCCTTCCGGTTTCACCCGCGTAGTTTCCAAAGTAAGCTGTCAAATTCTGAGCTGTGATAAGTTTTCACTTCTACCGGCAGTTCCTATGACTGCCAAATTTTTTAAGGTTCATTTCTACATAGTAGTGAATGTCCCCAGATGGAGCCGTGGCTAGTGAACAACACGCAAGTGTCAGCGGCCGACGAGCGCGGGCTCCGCAGCAGCTGGCGCGCGCTGCGCCTGCGCGTGGCCAGCCCCCGCGGCTCCGTGGCGCTCCGCTGCGAGGCCACGCAGCCGACGTGGCCGCCCTACCAGCGCGCCGCTAACGCGACCGTCATCGTGGCCAGGTCGCCGCATCTCTCCATGTTCACCGCTTCAGGTTGGTATCAGCCTTATAATACGTGCCATTATCATGGCCAGGTCGTCACATCTGTCTATGTTCACCGCTTCAGGTTGGTATCAGCTTTATAATACATGCCATTATCGTGGTCAGGTCGTCGCATTTGTCCATGTTCACCGCTTCAGGTTGGTATCAGCTTTATAATACATGCCATTATCGTGGTCAGGTCGTCGCATTTGTCCATGTTCACCGCTTCAGGTTGGTATCAGCTTTATAATACATTCCATTATCGTGGCCAGGTCGTCGCGTTTATCCATGCTCACCGCTTCAGATTGTAGCAGCCTTGTAATACGTGCCATTATCGTGACCAGGTCGTCGCATCTGTCCATATTCACCGCTTCAGGTTGGTATCAGCTTTATAATACATTCCATTATCGTGGCCAGGTCGTCGCATTTCTCCATGTTCACCGCTTCAGGTTGGTATCAGCCTTATAATACATGCCATTATCGTGGCCAGGTCGTCGCATCTGTCCATGTTCACCGCTTCAGATTGTAGCAGCCTTGTAATACGTGCCATTATCGTGGCCAGGTCGTTACATTTCTCCATGTTCACCGCTTCGGTTGGTATCGATCTAACAAGATGAGCGACCAACGTGACCATAATCGTGACCGGGCGCCACCACGATAAGACGGCACGGATGGAATAGCGTGCCACCGACACGAAAATTATCTTGGCCATGTTACCGCATCTCTCCATGTTCACCGCTTTGGGTTGGTAGGTATAATTTTTTTAATCATTATCGGTTTCCGATTGACCTCCTTCTTGCCAAATGTTAAGCGACAATGCAGTCTACAATCGAGCGTGCTTACCTAAAAGAAATATACTCTCACTCTCATTCATGTTCGCCGTTTCAGGTTAGTATCAATTGTACAACAACAAGTACAACAAGCGCGACCAATGAGACCATCATCGTGGTCAAGTCGCCAAGATTAACCTACGCCTACAAATAATATAAGATAAGATAAGAAAACTCTTTATTAAAAGCCACATAAATACAAAAATAAAACAAAATCACAAAAAAAACTTAAGAATAACTTATGCTAGACATTTTAATTGGTGGCCTTATCGCTTAGAGCGATCTCTTCCAGGCAACCGTGTACGGATAGGATATAAAACAGTAATGCGGCCTTAATAATAAATTCAATACATTAAACAACAAATCGAAATAGCTAAATTATTGTACAACCTAAGCATAAAATTAAAATAATATACCTACTACTTACAATAAGGAATACATTTAAAATACACATACTAATTTACATAACACATATATACATATTTTATACACATATGAATATACATAATATTTATAATATTAGAAGCAAAAAATAAACCTACATAAATTTATAATAATAAACAAGTACCAAAACCTACACAAACCAGATGATAACTTAAGGATAGATAGATGGCAACTAAGTCTCTAAATAGAATTCTTTAATCCGAACCTTGAAATTATCTAGCGACTGGGCGCGCTTTATTTCCAACGGCAGCTCATTCCACAATTTGACAGCCCTCACAGTAAAGGAAGAGGAGGAAAAAGTTGTACTGTGTCGAGGGATATCAAGTGTGAGGTTGTCCGCACTTCTCAATGACCTAGGGAGAAGACATTGACGAAAATTAAAACGCTCCTGAAGATACCGGGGTGACGACGGAAGAAAAAGGACATTGTATAGGAGGGAGTGTATGTGAGCATCCCGGCGACGACGAATGGACAGCCACTTGAGCTTAGCGCGGTAGTTAGAAATATGATCATACTTGCGCAAGCCAAATATGAATCTGACGCAATAGTTCTGAAGGCGCTCAAGTTTAGATAGCTGCTCTTCTGTGAGATCTAGGTAGCTGACATCAGCATAATCGAGAATAAGGAGCAAGAGTGACTGTGCAAGCGCAATTTTAGTAGTGGTCGGAAGAAAATTACGCAATCTACGTAAAGATCCTCCAGATGCAAATAATCTACGGCTAGTTTCCGCTATCTATGGGCCCCAAGACCAATGCTGATCAAATATAACGCCCAAGTTACGCACAGTTTTACTAATAGGGATTATAACTCCATCAAATACTACACGAGGAAGTGTGTTCCAGTCAATTAGGTTAACAATACGAGAACTACCTACAACAATGACCTGCGTTTTTGTAGGATTCACTTTCAATCCAAGAGAAATACTCCATTATAAAATACGTCGCAAATCATCGTTTAAAGCCTCGACAGCTTCCGATAGCCAGCCAAATGCCCAATGGAGCTTGGCAGTATAGTAATTGTAGGTCGTCTGCATACAGGTGGTAGGATGAAGAAAGGTTACGAGATATGGCGTTAATAAATAAAGCGAAAAGCAAAGGAGATAAGACACTACCCTGCGGTACGCCAGCCGAAGTAGTACACCAAGAAGAGAAATTGTCTTCAAGACGGACTCTCTGGCGGCGCCTATACAGGTAACTTTGAAACCAGTCAATTACTGCTGGAGATATGTTAGAAGAGCGAAGTATTGCCAGTAGGATATCAAAATCTACAGAGCAAAAAGCATTACTAAAATCCAGAAGCGCCAGCACGGTCAAGTTACCATTTTCCATACCTAGACGAACGTCGTCGGTGATTTTAACAAACTCTGTGACCGTACTGTGCCCCGGGCGAAAACCTGACTGAAAAGGGTTGAGCTGGTCACTTTTGGTGAGATAAGAATTTAGCTGGTTGTGAACCAGACGCTCTAGAACTTTGGATAAAAAAGGAAGGATAAAAATTGGACGATATTCAGAAAAGGATTGAGGATTCGATTTTTTTGGCAATGGGATGATTTGCGCTTCCTTCCAGGAGGACGGAAACACACAATTGGATATAGAGAAATTAAAAATATGCAGCATAGGATAGGCAGCAGGGGGTCGAGGATAGGGATTATCATGTTACGGCTTATTGAATCAAGTCCAACAGCGTTTGATGAAATAGAAACTATGCTCTTCCTAACATCACTGTCAGTAAATTGACAAAAATCGAAAAATGGCAGGTCAGGAAAAGCACTATTGGAAATCAAATTCAAAGTGCTGGATTTAGATGCAGCATCCATAATGGGAGACGTAGAGAAATGCTTGTTTAATGCATCTATATCCAAGTTTGAAGGAATAGTTTCTTGTTTTGACTTTCCAACTCCTAATGACCTGAGGAATTTCCAGACCAATCAATATAGTAATATAGTTTATGCTTAAACAATAACAATAAGGCAGCATCAACAAATCTTTTTAATCATAGTCGCCTAAAAGATACTACGCAGTAGCTTCGCGAAGTAAAACGAAAAACAACAGAGAGTCCGCAGACTGGCGAGGTTCGCTCGAAGCGTAAACACCGCATAACTCGCGGTATGAAATAGCCATCTCGGCGGGAAAAATACTTTCATCGCCCAGCGCAGATATAAAAATTTGGATGAGATTAAGATTTCGTAATATTTTTGAGGAAACATCATAATATAAGGCATCTGGTTTTTTACGATGTTGTTTTTAACTTATTTCCTGGTTGTTTGCTGCTTTGGGCGCAGGATATTACGAACAGTATCCGGAAATTTCTTCGCAATTCATAAAAATATACCAACTGTCCTACTAATCCTAATCCTACTAATATTGGAAATGCGAAAGTTTGGATGTTCAGATGTTTGGATTTTTGTTGCTCAATCACGTCGGAAAGGCTTAAGGTTAAAATTTAAGGTTTTTGTCGCGGGGAAATTACGGAAATGTGAATTACGCGGGTAAAACCGCGTGGTGCTGCTAGTAATTTACATTTGTGTAAGTTTGCATGTTTGTCTTTCAATGAAGTTGTTAAAACTGAAATTTAAAACATGCATTTTAGGATAGTGTTATGTATTTGTAAAAAGTATTATGGTCTGGAATGGAACAAAATAGTACTTTTTATATTTTTTTCTAAATAAATATAAAATACTAGATGTCCGCCTCGGCGTTGCCCGTTGTACATTATATAGTATTCATCAGGATCCCGTACATATACAACGGTGAAAGAATGACTGAAATCGGTTCAGTCATTCCTGAGATCCTGAGAATATCGCTTTCAAACAAAACACCTCTTCAGCTACCTGCTACGCCATCTGTCGGAAATTGGTTGTACCAGATTTAGAAAAAAAAAAGATTAGCAAAGGTTTTATATTCAAGAGGTATGTAATCTGTGATATTCAATGACGCAATCTTAGACACATGCTGTAATGTGTCATGTCAAAGCACGAAACGTACGAAGACTCTCAAAAAGGAATATTTTTCCCGATTTTGTTACATTCTTTATTCATGCTCCGCTTCTATTAATAGTATCGTCATTTTCTATAGCCTATAGTCTTCCTCGATAAATGGACTATCCAATAGATAAATAACCATTCAATCCGGACCAGTACTTCCCGAAATCCTAGCGTTCAAACAAACAAACTCTTCAGCTTTATAATATTAGTATAGATAAATACTACACACTACGAGTAGCATATAATGTGGTTAGATGCACTAAACCCTTTGTTATAATGAGATAGCCAGGTTTGGAAGTAAGCTATAATGTCATTCAAGCCAACTATTTTAATTTAACTACTGAATTTTCAAAATCCACTGAACCGATTTCGATAAAGTTTCAACGCAAATTTAGAAAACATAACCTTTGAAGCATGTTTAAGTAATCAGTGAACATAAGAGTACATAGTTTTTTTTGTAATTACTTGCTCTTGACTGTCCTCCATCAAGGTTATGTGGCAGACGTGTTGCTTACCATCAGGCACATGTCCTGCTCGTCTCGTAACTCTATTCTATATAAAAAAATTGGTTGCCTGTAAAGTCGTTATACGGGCGAAAGTTTTACGTGACAACGACTTTGAATGGTAAAATAATTTTACGGAAGGGACGCGTGCCTTTCACTTTTTATGTCTGTCTCTCTCGCTCTTAGGCGGGCTAACCATGCCCGAGTGGAAGGGACGCGTGCCTCTCACTCGCTCTCGTTGTGAGCACATAACGTGAGCGGAGCGTAACGCAGTTTCTTGAAGTGTCACCCGGCAAACCAATTTATAAGACGTTGTCACGTCAAAATAGCTATAGAACGCGCTCACCTATAAAATACCGATTCCAAATGCTTCTCCATCTTTAAAAACTCTTATCGCTAACTATATGTACCTACTTTGCATTATTTACCTCTTCAAATAACATTCCACGTTACTACACTCGTCAAAATCTCACAGTTGAATACCATTTACGTTAAATTTTACGCTCCATCGGCATTCATAGTTGCAACTTTGAACTCTTTGACATCGCTCCAATGGATATAAAAACTAGACATAAATAGAGGGCCATTGAAAGCAGTTTCAAAGAATTTTCGTTTAGTAACGTACCGTACGCCTTGAACACAAAGGACGCAATTTCAGTGAACGATTTTTATGAATACGTTTAATTTAATTTTGTACAAAATGTAGCGTTGAATTTGTTTTTATTAACTGGTTTGTGAAAGAGAATATTTTGTTAATATTTACGAACTACGAGTACCTACTGGACCAATTTTTTAAGATATTGCATAGCTTTTATCGCGGGCCTGGGGACCGAATTTTAGTGATCGTGCATCTCTTTCTTATGTTCGCAAGAAAGAGGGATGGAAGACCGTAACGCCGTCCTCCCCACTCGGTCATTCGACTTTGAATCTTATTTGTATTAGCTTTACAGACTTAATGCTCTTAGCAGTGTTGCCAACTTAACGGATTTCCCGTGATGTATTTTATGGTAAACAAATGTCACTTATGTTGATAAAAATGCATGCAACATGCAAGCCCCCGAGTGCCACACTTCGTTTTTTTTTACTTTTATTGTTTTACACTTGATCACCATCACGCCTGATGTTAAGTTCTACGATGCCACGTGCTTACCTAGAAAAACCCGATTCACTCGATTCGAAACGATTTTTAGATAATGTTTTTAGACGCGGTTGAATACTTTTTGGTACAGGGGTAAAATTGGTAAAAAAATCGGTATCTCTCTCTACTTTTAAGCTTAGACTCATAATACATATACCAACAAAATTGCATAATATGTTCATAATCTATTAGCTGCATTCAATACGATTCCAATGATATATCTGTCTTTGGTAGTTTCAAAAGAAAACATGTAGAAGTATTGTTTTTAGTAGCATGCGGGGAATTCGCGCCAAAAACGCGAGGAAGGGCGGGCGCCTTTCTGTCAAATGTCAACATTTGACAGAAAGGCGCCCGCCCTTCTGGCGTGCCAAGCACCCAAGAGGCTAATAAAAAATCTTATGCAGTCGCATCATCGACATACTAATGTAGCGGCACACCCCGGACACTCCACTAAAACTCCATACAAGCGCCGCTGTGGAGTTACCTACTCTTCACACAACTACGCAGTTGCTGTTCGTACACACGCGTGAATGTGTGCGTTAGCGCTAAGGCTACTGAATTATTTTGATGCGTAATAGCAGTATGTATGTAGCTACGAGTATAAAGGCTACGAGGTGACTTATTATTGTGAAACGTTAGTGCAATTTTTTTTTTAAATTCTGTGTTAAAAGTTTTTATTTCTGTCAGCAAAAGGTAGGTGCTACTGTTTTGTAGTTTTGTTAAGAAAATTTAAATAACCCTTGTCTGTTAGAGATCTGGAATATACTAATTAAACATGGAAAAATGGACGTTCAGTTGTTCATTCGGTACACTGACTAAACATTGAAAGATATACGTTTAGCCAGCAGTTTAACGTTAATCACTGTAATAGAGAAATATGGCGGTCCGAAGTTAACTGGGTCAGCTAGTTTGTCTATTTGGGAAACGTGAAAAAAATATTTGTACACCATTTTACTATCCGTGCAAAAGTAGGTAGATAAATAAATAATAAATAAATAAATAAATATTGGTGGACAATTCACACACAACACCATCTGACCCCAAACTAAGCAAAGCTTGTGTGATGGCAGCCAGATAGTTGATAGAATACTTATATAGTTTTAAATACATACTTATTATACATAGAATCACCCAGACACAGTGCAAACATTTGAATTCATCACACAAATATTTGCACTGGGTGGGGATCGAACCCACGACCCTCGGCTTAGCAGGCAGAGCTACTACCAACTAAGCCACTAGGGCAGTCGATACTTGCATACATAGAAACACCCAGACACAGTGCAAACATTTGAATTCATCACACAAATATTTGCACTGGGTGGGGATCGAACCCACGACCCTCGGCTTAGCAGGCAGAGCTACTACCAACTAAGCCACTAGGGCAGGGATACTTTTTACGTAAACGGGGGATTTTATTTTCTTACTCGTATTAATGTAGATTAGTAATGGTAGGACTTTTTGCAGATTCAGGTTGAGAAACTTCCAACATTTTCGTCAGTTATTCTCTTTGAGGATTCCATAGTTGGTCTGAGGTTATTCTACTGCCAATCAGAATCAGAATCGTTTATTGCATAACTGTGTACAAAAAAGATGGTAGGCACTAAACATAATTAAGTAACAACAGTTTGCCAGCCAAACAGTAATATGTAGTGTGTATGTGGAGTAAACATCACTATTTTCCAGTTTAAAAGATATAAGCTATGTTTGTAGAGAAATTAGTAGGCCGAGAAATAAATAATCTTATATCTATTGGTGAGTTGTGATGACCGCGGTGAAGTGGTATACCTATATCGATTTGGATTCTTAATGTTCCCATAGCTTCGCGACATTGTGATATTAAGGGCAAGCATGTTGCTTACCATCAGATACATGTCTAGCTCAACCCGTTAATCTGTTTTAAAAAAAATCATTTTAAATCACCGGATGAAGACGTTGTGCATTATTATTAGTAAGTAGTTACAACTTTTCATGGGTTAAATATCTACAGTGGCCTTTGCAGTTATGAGCAAGCTTGCTGCTTACCATCAGCCGCTCGTATTGCTCAATCACGTGAAGAATATAGAGAAGGAAACTGACTGTTTATTTGAATTGTGTAGAAGAGTTCCATTGGCAGAGTTCCAACCAGTCCAAGATACGAGACATATGTGGATGAAATTGGCTTCGACTACAAGGTTACCCAATAAAACTGTGCAGACAGACAAATATATCTACAGTGATACATTATTATGCACACCAGATTAAGCCGCTCCAATGTGATTAAGCAATATCTCAACTATCAGATTTATAAAGTTAAGGCCGTACCCCGAGAAAATGACCTTGATTATTTCTTACCTTATCGCACACCGCAAGAAAGAGCAAGATATAAACATTTAGGGATTTGTTGCTGTTTTACGCTCAAATTTTAGAATAAACTCTTTATAAAATCAGATTTTTGTTATTTGAAAAAAAAAAACTTCCTAAATGTCCACAATGGAATTGCCTATCCGTTGGTGTTAGTATAAAATCCAAAACAATAAACTCATTAACAAAATAAAAAGAAACTACCATTTTAATGTAGAAAATAAAATAAAATATAATAGTAGGTAGAAGTTTAAATTGTAGAAATTCAATGTATTTTTTTGAGTAGATAGCTCTGAAAACTGAACAAAAAAACTCGTTTTGCTGGGAGATTCGCCTTAAGAGGATTGCAGAGGGGAGAATAATCCAAGCACTAAAGGCTTGTTCGCATCAGGCTAGTAAATTAGTCAAGTAGAGAGTAATTTAGTAGTTAAAATACTCGCCACTATTCAAAAATCGTTCGCACTGTGCTTTAGTGCAGTTCACAAGTGAGTAGCGTTTCGCAACATGAGGATCCTACAACGCAATAAAATAAATGAATGAATAAGCTAATCTTATCGAATCGTAATGGTTATTTTAGGAGAGGTGAATGAGGAAATTTGTGTGAACAATAAAATAAATTATTCCACAGACCATTTCGTATTTGGAAAATTGTTTGAAGTTATTTTTCTGTCCAGACTAATTCGACAAGTTCAAACCTGTTTAGTCGGCGAGCCAATGAGCGCACCGCTTCCAACGAATGCGTGGTGGGGGGTGCTACTCGCCCGTTGAAAATATAACAAAATGGATTGACTCGACTAAATCACTTCCTAAACTACTCGACTAAATTTTCACTGTTCATACACGTTTAGTTGCTAAATGACTTGCCACTAGGCTAAATTACTAGCCTAATGCGAACAAGCCTTAAGAGCAATGGCGAGTAGGTACATACAACATACTTGTGAGCGAGTGCTGATTGCGGAGCTGGATTGTTCACGACAAATACGCTATTGGTACGTGTTTTTCATTTGGATGGGATAAATTAGGATAATTATAATATATAAATGTCCTTTTGAACGTTTTTTGCGATTGTTAATTAAAAGCACTTGCTCCAAGAGAACGTGGAGTGCAATTTTTCACAAAGAAAAAATAAAGATATGGTGTCATCGGGCATCAGGTAGGAACGAAGCTCTTTGGGATATGTAGATATACCACACTTTGTAACAAATGACTTAGTTTTATTATTTATCGTACGACCATCTGAAAAATAGAGATGGCAACACTGATCAGTGATCAAGGGCTGTTTGTACGCGTCAGTGCAGTTATATTTTTTTTTTCGTTTTAGTCTCACATATTTATTAGTTCGGTTGCGCAAAGAAAACCCTATTTCCATCAAGCCTTTTTTGTGTAGGAAATGTCTTTACGCAATGACCACCGTCAAAAAAAAAACAAATAACACAATAGATTCCGAAGAATTGCGACGTTTCGAAAATAATAACCTTTTTCTAATTTCTTGGCGAGTGAAGCTATCTGAAAACACTAGTAAAAAATAACGCGGAAATGTTTTGAATTCTCCCCGAGTAGCTGTATTAAATTTAGTTGAAAGGGACAGTCATTCGGAAACGCAAACTACTTCATATTAGTTCGGGTTGAGATAAACATACCCTTTCCCAACTTAGTTCCGAACTTGCCTCTTTTTGCTTAAGTATCAGTTGTTGGGTTGTACTGGACCCAGCATGTATTAAGTTGCGGTTAAGTAACAAAAACTCTGGAGTGTTTACTTGTGTTTCCACAATATCATAACCATAAGATATAATTTAATATTCTCAGGAAAAACTAAAATCCATTACAGTATAAAATTATCCTCAGATGCTTGATTAAACTTACATTACATTACATGCACTCTTTTTTTTTATAAAGAGTGACGAGACGAGCAGGACGCATGCCCGATGGTAAGCAGCATGCCTACCACATAACAGCACAGTGCCACGCAGCTATTGGAACATGAAGAATCCAAATCATTACCTAGCACTGCAATGCGCTCGTCACCCTGAGATCGAAGATGTTAAATCTCTAAGCCCTGTAATTTCTCTGGAATCATTGCCCTTCAAACCGGAACACAGTAATATGCAAACATTGGCGGGGGAATAACTTCCCCAGGCGGACTCTGCCACTCCTACCACTACAAAATAAATAGGAAACTCTCCTTGAAAAAGGCCGCCGGACGCGGCCGAAACTCAAGTCTGATTGATCGACCATATTATACGTGAGTGTCCCGTTTAATC
The DNA here is from genome assembly GCA_017562165.1 of Ectropis grisescens. Classification (NCBI taxonomy): domain Eukaryota; kingdom Metazoa; phylum Arthropoda; class Insecta; order Lepidoptera; family Geometridae; genus Ectropis; species Ectropis grisescens. The sequence goes on from CM029783.1 coordinate 23,100,128, forward strand.
TAATTAAATATATGTAACAATCACGTTAATTTTAGTTTTTTGGTGATACATAAAATCCGTCACACCAATTAAACAAAATTGAAATGGGACTACCACTGAAGTAAAAGTGAAGTGATTGATTGATTGAAGTAATTTCTACCAAACGAAAAGAACTATTAAAATCGATTCGCTAAATTGGCGGAGCTATCGAATAATATGTAGTGGTACAAAAAAAAAACACCATGCCTATTTTAGTTTGTTGGTCATGGTGTTTTTTTCTTTATACCTATTTCATTAGACTCAGAACACGGTTTTCCACGCGTAGTTCTCGTCTCGGACATCGCCGAAAAATTGCTAGCTTATCGGTTTTCATCGGATACACTTCGGAAAATGTGCAACTGATTTGCACGATCTAATACCACCTTTCCCTTTTTTCTATCAGAATGCTCGTAGCTCGAAAAAGCGACATCGTTTCATGGTTGATGTTCCAAAGACACGAAGAGAGAAACTCTACTTTTGTGATATGAACGTCAAGGCTTTGGAATACGTTGCTTGAGTGGGTTTTATCCGATAGTTACAATCTTTGTGTCTTCAAATCGAGAGTGAACCGGTATCTTCTAGGTAAGCACGCTCCATCGTAGACCGCATCATCGTTTAACATCAGGCGAGATTGCCGTCAAGTTTAAACCTATAAAAGTGAAAACAAAGTTCTTGTTCCCATTATTTTCGTGTAGCAAATAGCCAACGTGCTGTAAATCCATACTTGTCCAGGCTATAATCAAATTGCATTTCGCATTTCCACTTGATCCGTTCAGCTCTTCTGACGTCATTAAATCCGCTATCTGGCTCCCATAGAACGAGCTTTGTTAATTTCAATGTGTGAAAATGTGTCTAGTGTGTAAGAAATCTATACTTCTAAACTAATGTTGTAAAGTTGAAGAGTTTGTTTGTTTGAACGCTAGGAGCTCTGGAACTACTGATCCGAATTGAAAGATTATTTTTCTGTTTATAGTACATTTATTGAGGAAGGCTATAAGGCTATATAAAATTACGTTATTATCAATAGGAACGGAGCATGGGTGAAAAATGTAACAAAAACGGGAAAACATATTCCTTTTTGAGAGCTTTCGTTGCGCGCGCGGATGTGCGCCAAAGTCCGTGACAGCATGTGGCTATCTTTTAAGGTTGCCTCATTAAAACCTAAGCTAACCAAATGTGTACTAAATATGAATAGGTATGACCAATTTTCGATAGGTGGCGTAGCAACATGCGCAGGGTTCAGATAGTAATCAAATATTGACTAAGAAGCCCCTGATTATTCAAAGCTTAGTTATTTTAGCTTACCTTTGAGACTACATAAATAGCTTGCATGACAGTTACCTATTAGTACAAACAGCTACACATAGATATTAGATATATATATTTAGACACATAACAGATATCCGTATTCAATACATAAATATTTGTCTTGGGTGAGAATCGAACCTACGACCTACTGAGGGCAGTTTGTCTCGTTTTTTAAAATAACTTTATCACCGCTAAGGTGGAAATCCCATTTTAAAATTACCTTCATTGAAGAAATCGTTTTCAGCGACAAAACTGCCTATTCTCGCAATAGGCAATAGTTTATTGATCTTATTATTTTTTAATCCGTTTTTGGTGTGCCATTAAAATATCTATTTATCTATCTAAATACGACTGCAACGCTAGCAACGTACTAATCTTGGGATTTAACAAAATAATTTAATCCTTTAACCCTTCGCTCATTACTCTAAAGAACTAGTTCATTGGAACTATTAGGTAATCTGCTCCGACTCAATCTCTCCGTCGAACTATTTGAGTTCGACCAATTAAACCACTTGGTGATAGGGCTGTCAAACGCTACGAAATTGGCAAAAGTTTAGAGCGTCGAGTGGCTTATCTCAAGTCGAAGATTTCAAAGTTACTCAGATCGGTTTTAAAGAAGATCCACTGTAACTCAAAGAAAGTAGTTTGAACTGATGCAATTATTTTGTGGAAGGGTTTAAATTGGATGAATTTAAACTGAGACTAGTGTAAGGAATCCAGTTAGTCGACTAAAGTTAATGCAATAAACGTAGCAGCCCTGTTCGTATTAACTGAAGCTTATAGTGATGCGACTTGTTATGTAGTTTCGAAACTACGGAGCAAATACGGAGATCAGTGGAGTCAAATCTGGTAACTTACTGTGTCACACTGTTGTTAGTTGGGGTAATATTTTATTTAGGTATTTACTTATTATTCCTTTCATTACTTCGTATTAAGTATTGTAATTGGATTTTGTATTATGATTGTGACGCTACCAAGTGATAGCTGTATCCTATAGTCTGAATAAATGAATTGAATTTTTGACTTCCGCCATCTATTTATATATATTAAATTTTTTAGGCTTTCGAGTAAAATTTAAAAGAAAAATATTTGTGAAAGATCGAAGGTAATTTGTATTTTTTAATGTTATTATACAGTATATGTTACAGCGTATGAAGACGTGTATTATAAGGTAGCGGTTCGCCCGGAGACCGCGACACGAAACCGCGACCGGAGACCGCGACAGGTACTTGACTCTATGGAATTGTATGGCCGCCAGTTCGCGCCGAGACCGCGACAGGAGACCGAGACACGTGTCGCGAGACATGTGTCGCGGTCTCGGCGCGAACTGGCGTCCATACAATTCTATAGAGTCAAGTGCCTATCGCGGTCTCCGGTCTGGGTCTCCTGTTGCTGTCTCAGCGCGAACTTGTACCTTAGTATTGATACACTGAAACCGTGCTCGGAAATTATTTAATTCTTATTATTAAATTGCTTAATTCTCACGTTCGTAAATGAAAGAAACCTTCGAGCGAACTCAGGACCATGCCCATCTAGAATGCTAACGCATATCTTACGGTTAGAAACATAGCCATCTAGATGACCATGCTTAGAAGATATATATAGACGAAAATGTTTTGAAGATTTATTCCAAATTAGCAGTACCCTCCGGTTTCACTCGCGTATTTTCCATAGTAAGCTGATATTCTTTGAATCGAATTCAGAGTTATAAGTTAACGCTTAAAACACAGTGACTACCAATTTACTTTGAATTGAAAATTCATTTTGATGCTTTGGATCTTTGGATTTGATTACAGGAACTAGATCAAATTATTGAAACCGTGTTAAAATTTTTGGTCTATGTAATACTAGTACAGTTATCGAAAGCGCAAGTTATGTTAGTCTAAATGAAAATTTCAGATAAGTCTACAAAATATCGTCAAAATGCCGACAACGTGCTTTGTCATTTAAAAAAAATTAAAAGTTACGGAGCGAGCAAAATATGTGTCCAAAAGTAAGTAACACGCTTGCCCAGAACAGCACAGTATCACGCAGCTATAGGATCCTGACGAGTCCAAATCATTACCTAGCACTGCATTCCGCTCATCACCCAGATATATATGATATCTTATCTCTGTGCCCTGTAATTTCACTGGAAATATTGCTCTTTAACCTGGAACACAGTAATGTTTGCACATTACTGCTTGGCGGTAGAATAACTGGCAAAGTTGTGTACTTCGCCAGGCGGACTCTACAAAGAGTCCTACCACTGCACGTTACGTCTTTTTAGGGAACTGATTAGCATATCCGGACCATGTTACGGATATTTTTCGGAGTTTCCATGGAATGCTAAGAAGATCGTCTCTCTTTAGTACCTACGTCTCTCTTTGTTGGCGCCCTGGTATCGACCCCGCTCGAGCGATGACAAAAGCATTCCGGGACCTCGAACGGATAGAAAGAACATACCTACATAAAACTAAGGTTACAAAGTGGCTGCCCTAGTGGCTTAGTTGGTAGTAGCTCTGCCTGCGAAGCCAAGGGTCGTGGGTTCGATCCCCACCCAGTGCATATATTTGTGTGATGAATTCAAATGTTTGCACTGTGTCTGGGTGTTTCTATGTATAATAAGTATGTATTTAAAACTATATAAGTATTATATCAGCTATATGGCTGCCATCACACAAGCTTCGCTTAGTTTGGGGTCAGATGGTGTTGTGTGTGAATTGTCCACCGATATTTAAAAAAAAAAAGTTTGCGTAAACTATTTTTGATATTTTTTTTAGTTCGGTGTTTTTGCGATTTCATCTGTAAACTATGTCTTAGACAGTTTTCGAAACAGCTTACCGATATTCTATGGTTACCAAAGATGTACGCAACATACTTAGATCGTTTTATTTTCTTTGGTGTACAGAACAGATTACAGTCATTATAATAATAGCAAAACAAACAAATTTAATGTGATGTTCTAAACCGTTGTGCGAAGTATCACACTTATCACAGCTAGAATATTAGGGTAGTCTACACAATAAATAATAAATTAAACTATATATCACAAAATAAATCCTGAAATGTCTTTCAACCCTAAAATCTTAATTTCAAACTTCTAGCCAGTACCTTTCTATATCTATCTATACTTATAATAAAACTGTAACGGGTCGAATTCTGTACATCTATACTAATATTATAAAGAGGAAAGATTTGTTTGTTTGTTTGTTTATTTGTAATGAATAGGCTCCGAAACTACTGGACCGATTTCAAAAATTCTTTCACCTTTGGAAAGCTACATTATCCCCGAGTAACATAGGCTATATTATATTTAAAAAAAATTTAGGAATCCTTACTAAAACTCCAATAATGTAACATAAGGTGTAAAAAAATGACCTGAAAAATTCCTTACGTCGCGTGCGCTGCGAAAACTATTGATGATAGAACAAAATCATTTACTACGACTTTGCAGAACTCATCATTATCTACAAAAAGTGTCGCGAGTCAATGTAATAAAATAAAGTGCCGCGCTCGCGCGATCGGCTCCCTACGCAGCGGTCGTGTGCGTGATCGTATGATTTTAGCTTGAAATTTTTTTGAATTCGCTTTAAATTCGTTTCGTAGGTAAATAAGTATATGATAATAAATATTATATTTTAATGTAACTTTTCAAACTGCTTATAGTAGTATTTTATGGGTATTCATTCCTGTTCAAAATTTAAGCAAAATTTAGTAAAGGTAGTTTTCTACGCCCATATTTTTAATTTTCTTTCAATAAGCACCTATTACTTACCTGATAATAAATATTATATTTTAATTATTCAAACAGCTTAGTACTTCATATAGTTCAATAAGCAAAAATTTAGTAAAAGCCTGTTTAATTATTTATTTCCTTCTATTTTCATTTTATAATGCCCTAAAATGCCAAAAGATCAAGATATCAACTTTCTAAACATAGTTCCCAGGCGAGGGCAATAAAAATACGGCGTAATGAGGAATCTTCATCAGAAACTGAAAATCGCCTTGCAAGTCGGAGAGAATACGCGTCGCAATCGCGTGCTAGAGAGTCAAGTATCGAGCGTTCGCAGCGGCTTGCTGAACAAAATTTTATCACTGGCCCAGCAGCTGGTCAACTAGCTCATATACCGAGGATACCGATGATTCCAACTGATCTGCCAATCCCTTTTAAACGACTTCAGTTTCCGGTGAAATCATCTTTCGCGTTAACTATTAACAAGTCCCAGGGCCAAACCTTCGAATTATTAGGGATCGACCTACGAAACGAATGTTTCACTCATGGCCAACTGTATGTTGGCCCACGTGTCGGAGCTCCTGAAAATCAATTTATTTTGCTGCCACAAAATAAAACTACTTCAAATATCGTTTACAGGGAAGCTCTGACTCACTAAAACTAATGGCTTTTTTTTTGTAAATAATATTATATATGTATAAAATTTTAAAATAAAAAATACAGAAAAACATTAATAAAAAAAAATCATAAAAAAAATTCAAACTCCTTTTATAATTTTACTTTTTTTTAAACCCGATACAAAAAAAAGGGTGTGTGTGTGTGTATGTACCCGTGCGAAGCCGGGGCGGGCCGCTAGTTGAAGATATTTTGAAAAATTTTTTTTTGGGGCACTCCATAGTCGATACTGATGGCGAAACTGCATTTTTTTTCTTTTATGTCTGTCTGTCTGTCTGTCTTTCTGTATAGGGATCACGCATCACGCCGAAACTACTGATTCAATTAAGCTGAAACTTGGCATGATTTTAGTTTATACTAAGGATATTGCTGTTGGTTACTTTTGATCCCCAAATTCTGCTCGGTTTTCTTGCGGGAGGGGGTGAAAGTCAGAATGTGTATTTGGTTGTAACTCATGTTTGCGTTGTTTAATTTCATTAATTCTTTTTTTGTTAGAAAGAACACATTTTTTTGTATTGTCCCGTCAAAATTTAAACAATATCGGTCTGTTGGTTCGGAAATTACACAAACATTAAATAATAACGACACGCGCGGCGCGTTCGGTAAAAACTAACTTCTAAGTATTCTGTGTCTCACAGACGATCCACAGAATATCTAGATTCTAGAAAGTGCCCACGTGATCGCGTCGCCTTGGATAACAAAATGATTGTCAAAAATATATTTTTCTGTGGAAAAACAAACATCATTCGGTTATAATCGACTTCAAACAAGGAGGATGTTCTCAATCGGGTTGCATGTTTTTTTTATTTGGTTTTATTTTACGCGATAACTCCGCTAATTGTTAGTTGATTTTGATAATTCCTTTTTTGTTTGGTAGAATATAGGTCTACTTCAGAGGTGATCTTAGATATCGAAAACAGGGAGGTAGTTTTTCAAATATCAACAAAAAACTAAAATCCTCTTAGATTTATCTGTACGACATATGTAGTTATTCTACCTTCTTATAAAATTTAGTCGAATGACAGAATTAAATTACGTACCTGTCATTGAAGTAGATTTTTGTATTTTGGAGAAAACATATCAGCATAATAATAAGTAGCAGCATAAACAACCCATTAAATGTTCCCACTGCTGGGCGTCGGGGCCGTCTCTCGCAAGGAGAGAGACAAGGCTATAATCCACCACGCTGGCCCAGTGTCGGTTGGTGGATGACATATGACTTAGAACTTAGATTATAGGTAGATTTCGGTTTCTTCACGGTGTTTTCCTTCACCGTTTTAATTACCGGCATTACGAACATGACTCTGAAAAGATAGTGGTGCGCGTGGTTTTGAACCCTGGGTCTCCGGATCGACAGTCGCCGTTCTCCCGACTAGGTCAGCTGTAACTTACTAGACCAGCCGTAACTTATTAGAAAACGTATTATTTGAATCCAAATACTGTTTAAAATTTAAAGGTAGTGTTCAACAAGCTTCGGTGACCGAAGCAGACCGTTGTTAGGGTTCCGTACACAAAGGGTAAAAACGGGACCCTATTACTGAGACTTCGCTATCCGTCCGTCCGTCCGTCCGTCCGTCTGTCACCAGGCTGTATCTCAAGAACAGTGATAGCTAGACAGTTGAAATTTTCGCAGATGATGTATTTCTATTGCCGCTTTAATCATGGCGGAACGTATCAAGTGATCGGGTTGAAATTTGAAATAGAATTAGATTACAGTCTGGAAGAACACATAGGCTAAACTTGCCTATGTATAAGTACTCTATGTATTATGTAACAAACATCCAAACAGTGACATTCATAATATTTACAGGACAACGTTGGAACGGCTGAACATATTTGGATGGAATTCGAAACACACGTAGTGTGAACTCAGAAATAGCAAATCGGTTACTTATAGGTTACTGTGACGTAGGAAAGACTAAGCAAATTTGGTAGAAAATTGAAACAGAAATAACTCATAGTCTGAAATAGCACATTTATGTATTTATTACCGATCAACCTGAAAAGAAGCATGGGCCCTAAGGAAACAAATATTGACTATCACGTCAAAACGGCACAACGATATGGGTTGACATACGAAACACATATATTTTAGAGTCTAAAATTTCACCTAGGCTAATAAGTCTACATTTTCATTTAACTCCATATTAATATAAGCATATATTTTCGTCAGGAACTTGATGTGATGGTAAGGTAAAAGCCAAAAAATGAAAAATATATGCACCCGTTTTGGCGTAGATAATATAGGTGATTTGCGTTCACAATCAAAATAACAAACAACATAATATTCTCATTAGAGGGCGCCAATGCCAGTTTAAATCTAAAAGCACTAAAGGCCATTTAAATCGATGTTTTGCTAATGTGGTATGTATTTTTTTTCTTTCATCACTAGGTGGCGTTACTGGTATTCTAAATTGTACTAATAAGTTTTTGCTGCTAAAAGGATTATGATGCCAAATTTGGATTCTTTCGTTCTTGATTTTTTTCTGTGTTACCTACAATTAAATTCATACATTAACATTTCACTAGGACTTGGCTTAGATTTACGGGTTCAACTTGCTTGAATATCATTAAAACTCAAAATTTTAATTATTTTGATTCCACACAGGCTTCGTTCAAAATTTTACGCCGGCGAAGTCGCGGGTAACAGCTAGAAAACAGCTTACGGATAAAAAGAAATAGGTAAGTAGGTATCAAATCATGCACATTAGCTTCACACTTTTCATAATGTATCCTATAAAAATCCTACAATCTTAACACTTGCGGCTATGTTCGATACTACGAAACCTTACTAAGTATGTTTGATTTTGTTTAAAAAAAGAAAGAAAAAAAAGATGATAAAATTAAATAAATTTTTGTGTGGAAAAACAAATTCACTCAAACTCAAAGGTTTTTCAATGACTACTTATCCAAATATTTGACGTACGATACTTCCAATTAATGTATAAGTCAGTAACATCTGCTTACGCGAACGAAGTAGCGGGCTCAGCTAGTATACATATAAAAATCAATGCCAAATCTTTGGGATGGATCGGCTAAGTATCAGCTTGAGGCTCTGGAATCGATCGAGAGGCGTGCCAAAAGACTCATAGGCAAAGACATTCTAGCGCGAAAAAGACTTCAAAGTCTTGAACATCGCCGCAAGATTGCTAGCTTATCGGCTTTTTATCGGATACACTTCGGAGAGTGTGCAACTGATCTGCATGATCTAATACCTCCTTGCCCTTTTTTCTATCGTACTTCTCGTAACTCAAAGAAGCGGCATCGTTTTACGGTGGATATTCCAAAGACACGGACGAAGAGGTTTGAAACTACGTTTGTGATAAGAACATCTAGGCTGTGGAATGAGTTGCCTGAGTGGATTTTTCCCGATAGTTATAATCTTGGTGTCTTCAAATCGAGAGTAAATCGGTTTCTTCTAGGTAAACACGCTCCATCGTAGACCGCATCGTCGCTTAACATCAGGCGAGATGGCGGTCAAGTGTAAACCTTTAAAAGTAAAAAAAAAATGCCACTTTTCGTTGTAAGTAAACACCTCCCAAATGGCTCGACGGATTTAAGTGATTTTTTTTTGTATACGTTTGGGTCCTGCATGGTATAGATTCACAAATCAGCACCACAGATGGCGCTACAGTTGGTATCTAGGCTATTATCCGAGCGAAACCGGAACGGGCCGCTAGTGTAATCTATAAAACAGATGAAACTGCCATGCACATTTTCCTTTCCTATTTGGAATCCGTAAAATTCTGTTGTAGTATTATAAAGTAACCTTTACCTATTATCACATTTTAGACTATCAAATTTCATTTATATTGGTTTAGTAGTTTGTGCTCCAGCGTAACAGATAGACAAATAAAAGTACTTTCGCTGTTATAATATTACAAATAATCAAATATTGGTGATGAAAATCGAGCACTAAACACCCACTACTGTGATTGAGTACTTTGAAACATTTTTATTTTTCTGAAATCGTGTCTATTGACATTAACCTTATATTTTTTTAATTAATTGACTAATATGCTTTGTTTTGTCCCCAGGCTGCTCAGTGATGGAATCCCACGGACTAATGTCAGCGGTCTATCTAGTGGTACACATATTGTCTAAATACAGTGCCTTGAGTGATATAACGAGTAAGTAAGCTAAGATAATGTAGGATTAATTAATGAACGTTTTTAATTTGTGTACAAAAATAGCAAAACATTGACACTATTTTTGTGTTTTGAAATGTTCATGTAAAATGAAAAAATACTGGTATATGTGGCTGGGAAATAGTTAATGACAATTGACGAATGAAATTTGTAGCTTAATTAACTAAGGCGCTATCAAATATATATATATTGCCAATGGCGGCGATAAGGATTTACTATGTGACGTTTTTCTAACAAAACATCGGCTCTACATTTGGTAAAACTGAAAACTATCTTACTAACATGTTTGCATTTCGAAAATGGCTCATTGAGATAAAAGGTTTGTTGACCAGTTGACGACGACAGGCTAATGAAAATGATAACATCGATATCCACTAATATCCAATATGATCACACAAGTGCGTTTCCAACAAATATGTAACGCATGTGGATATTACGGCATCAGCGTACCACAAGAATGCGTTATGGGCTTTGAATTTTAATGAAATTCTCTTGCTACGTGCTTTCGATATACGCCTGAACATCTTGATGAAACGGATCTGAAATCCTCGAAACCGTACAGGTACTGTGTCAGAGAATGGCAGCGGTTTTGTTAATATTTGATATTGCACTTCTATGCCTGAATGTCTACTCTCTTTCTACGAAGAGACGATCTTCTTAGCATTCCATGGATTCACACCGTGCGGGTGCCGGGTCCATCGTGTCGCAGAGAGAGAAAACCCGAGTAGATCCCGAGACTTATATCCCCCTATCTGACGTACATCAACACTCACTTTCACTACTCGTTTTTCTTTCCCTTCCCAGCTAAATCTGATATAAGCCTACTAGCTTTAGATACTCGTTCTAGTATAGAACTTACTGCGCTTCTGGATAAGCCAAGGTCTTTCAGCAGGTTATATAGAGATTTTGCCGGTATGCCTCTCGCTCGCACTTCTACAGCATATAAACTAACTACATAGCCGTTTTCTGTTAATTCGTTTAACAAAAAACGGCTATGTAGTTAATAGAGAGTAGGCAGAACATTTAGACGGACGAAATGACGGATCGAAGTAGAAACGTAGTAGGAAAGTCGCGAGTTTATTTCGAAATTACGTTTTGCGTAGAAAGAGACTAGACCCTGGTTTTGCTACAGAAATCGTTTACATAAAGGAGGAAATCAACTACAAATAGCATTTAGTAAATAATAAATCGATCGTTATATTGCGATTATTTTAAAATGAACCGCCGTATTACAGTTCCGGTATTCTGAAGGAGCACTATTATCAGTTATTTTGCCGCCAAGCGGCAATGTGTCAAGTCAAGTCATGCATGTGGGTATAATCTCTGTGTTCCGGTTTGAAGGGCAAGGTTTTTAAGGTTAAATTGTAGACACGCAGACTGCGTGACATAATGCTGATATAAACTGACGGGATAATTACCATCAGGCATGGTAAAAGAAAATGAATGAATAAAATTGCGATAATTCCAACGATGTATGTTTTTAAATGAATATACGGGTTACTCACGTGATGTACAGTCAGTCTAGTCCGACTTAAGGTTTGGCCACGTCCACACAACATCGGTAAATCACGTGAGTTATCCTTATATGCAATTAAAATGTGTAATAGCCACGTTAGTTTTCAAATTAAAATAGATGTATGTTTTCTTTTTTTCTTTGATTATAATTGGAAATTTTAATTATATTGCTGTCGTATATATATGTGTTTAGTTAACTTATGGATTAGGTGAATGATTTGTACTTTGATTTTTGACATTTGTGACATCAATAAAACTCGACAGATAGATAGAATTTAGTTCAGGCTTATTTCAATATGGAGTGATTTAACAATCAAGACATATGCCTGGTGGTAAGTAACACACCTGCCCATAGAGTCACGCAGCTGTTTGAACATGAAGAGCCTAAATATATAAGATGTTTTCTTTGACTTGTAATTTATCTGAAAACATTGCCCTTGAAACCAGAACATAAAAGTGTCAGGTTTTGTAATACGGCGGTTAATTAAGCAAAAATAAAAACGTTTTTGGTTATGGCGTTCAAAATCTTTATTTTCAGGCAATTGTATGATAGTAGGTAGGCGTGAAAACGGTATGAAAATGATAATTGTTGAATAAGTTTTGTGAACTTTGTTTTTGATAAGAATTCGCCTGCATTGGTATAACTGGTTGTAAATAGTTTGAATGTTGTGTCACATGGTAAATATGGATTGGAGCTATTAATGCCACCATTTTTCAATAATAAGTTTCAAGTAATAAAAGAACTGACTCATTGTAAATGTTTTAAGTGTTGTTAGTCATATGTTACCGAATTCAATTTTCCAATTTGAATAGAAATTTCTGATCGGTGCGGTATAGAAATTTGATGCAAGCGCGACAATGTGTGTAAATTATTATTCCCCATCTCAAAAGTTAAATAAAGCGCCTATAGAAGTTTTCTTTTGAAAAAATCTGTCATAAGTTACGAAATACAGATGAAGCCGAAATCAGTGCGTAAACAATAGACGGTTTACAAAGATACCTACAACGTAACCCGATGGAAAAAACACTATTTGTTCTGTCTTTGCCGTAAAAAACTCCGCGGCTTACATTTCATGTTCGACAAGGCTATCGAATTGATACCCATTGGATGGGAAAAAGTTGTGTTACGCGATTTTATTCGGCTCTACGGAAAATGCGTTCGGAAAAACATGCGAAGCTGGATTTTAGTATTGACTAGATGTTTAGGTTTGTGGGATTAAAACTGTCATAGTACAAACATTGATAAATAGACGGAAGCACTTTGTAATACACAGCAACAATTGACGAAAAATTAATTCGCGCATCTACGTACTATGACGATAAGTTAAGTCAAACCTTTTCGATTAAATTTTTGGAAAGTCAATCATGAAACTATGTCTTTTTTTGAACTACGGGCAGTCTGATAGATAAAATGCCAAACTGGTGTTAGATCATGCAAATTAGTTGCCCATTCACCGTAGTGTATCCAGTAAAAAAAACAATAAGCAATTATTATGATAGCAGTTTTGGACTCACTATAAAACTCGGTTACTGAAGGTTGAACACCACGCCTTTGCCATTGCTCTGAACAGTACAGTGACAGTAGAATGAATTCAAATTCAAATTCATTTATTTGGAGTTACAAAGACTCATACACTAAATACTTAATCATTCATAAAATTAAATTCGTCACATTACATTATAATTAGAAATAATTAAATTTATACATTTTATCATTAAATTTAACATAATTCTCAAAAAATAAATATGCATAATTTCGTTTTAATGTCAAATTAAGGACATAATGCTGCTATCCAATTCAGTCTCTGTGGGTAACATGAAGCTGAATGTAACATGAATTGTCCGAGTATTTTTTCTGGATGGATATGAATCTTGGCGTCTTTAGACCGAAGGATCTTTAGACAGAAAGAAATTCGTTTTCTTTTAGGTACCTAAACACATTTTGTAAACCGCAAGGTCGCGTAACTTCAGACGAGACGATGGTCAAGCGTAAGCCTGCCAAACACAGAAAAAGACCATTGAAAATTCGCGAATATGACACAAAAACCACTGCGAAACAGAATTTGCACCTTTGACCGCAGATTTTGTGCATTTCAGATTCAGAGCGTGAGATGTCCTTTGTGACGGTTGCCTTTGACCAAGAGCTGACAGATAGCGACCGTAGAGTTTCACGCTACGAACGAGTGGCTACGGAATTGTAACAGTGACACAGAATAAGTAGTAACACCTCTCAAACGATGAAAATAGACACAGAGAAGAGATGATGATGACCGCACTGCAAGTTTAATATGATCCTTCAAATTTTTATGTAATGGCAATAAAGAAACAGATAAAAATATTACGATAAATTTACTTAAAACAACCAACAAATCTAATAACCGACAAGCAAGGTATAAATATGCTGGCAGTTTTTGCAAACCTTATTAATCCTATTATCCTATTTCCTACTTAAATAATAAACGTCAATGTATTGATGTTTAGGTAATTGGATGTTTGTTGCTCAATCACGTCGTAACACATGCACCGATTGGGCTGATATTTGGAATACAGTCTCAAAGATCATATTTATAGGCTACTTTTTATCCCGAGGGAGTAACGGAAACATATTACATACGGGTAATTTTGGCTAGGAAATACTAGTTTATCCTAATACCAGGTTTGTGTTAATTTTGTGTTTACAATAAGCCTTATGTATCAAATACTTTACAATTTCATCTTGAATATTCCTTACATTTTCATCTACCCTTTAGACGTAAAATGGTTACATTATTAGGAGTACTTTGTCGTGTAAGCAATAACAAAGAAAAGTGGCTAGCTGCGAGTCGTGTTTTAAAGAAGACAGGTTTAGTAATACTGTTGGACATTGGTGAAATTGTGAGCTATAACAATGTTTCGGCGAATTCTTTTAAATAATATTATTAAGATTGAGTGATGAATGAATCTTACTATAGATTATTATGAATCAATTATTCTATAAAATAGCAAGCACTGAATTTCGATGTTTTATGTCACTAATTATATAATTAAATTGTAACTATATATTTACAAGTCGTTGAAGAAAAGCTAATGCTGTTGAATTAAATGTATTTAGATCTAAATTTTGAAATGATGATGTATAGGTACTTTAATTAATTTGAATGGCTTAATTATTATTTTTAACTTTTAGCACATAAACGTGTAAGTTTTATTGTTGTGAAACTGACAAGTAATATTTAATGACGACACTGACTTATTGCACATAATTCGTCGTGGCTTATGCAAGTCAAGAAGATATGAAATTTTTAAATGTATTTCGAAATTTTGACATTTGTGACGCACGTAAATGTCAAAATGAAATGAAAGAGGTTTACTTATACTTTATCTAAGTATGAAATGGATCAAAATTCATAATTTGAAATACAGAGGTAACATGTTCGTGAAATCCAATTATGTACAATGTACAAGGAATATTTTAACAATATTTTTAGTTAAATAACAAATTTGTGGTAATTTCAACCAATAGTGTGTTATTTAATTGTCATTAAGTTAACAACTAAATTTTGTTTAATTATGATGTGCCAAATTAATAATTTAAAAAATTGTATGAAAAAATGAAATTAAATATTTGTAAAATGGAATAAAATAAAGTTATGTGTAAATTGTAAATATAAACCGTTAGGCTAGAATATAAAATTTAGCTATAAATATATAATTTTAACGAATTGTTTGTTTTTGGAAACGTTTTTTGTGAATGTGTTTTGTATATAAACGTTATTTAAAGCGAAATAAGTTTTTATTACATTTGTAATTAAGATTACATATTTTTTTACCATTTTGTATTAAGTTTGAATTAGTTTTACTAGTAAAACCGTCTTTTCTTTGCTTAGTATGGGTAAATAAGTAACAAGCATTGCCTATTGATATTCAAAATTTGAAGGTAGTTTAGTTCTAATTCAAATTGCGCAAAACAGGAAATTAATTTGAAATGACTAACACTATTACTCAATCAATTTGGTACAATGGAATGGATCCGAGTGAAAATTGAAACGTACATTGATTTAAATCTGGAATATTACATAGGATACTTTTTTATCACAAAATGAAAATATTAGTAAAAATACAGTGTTTTGAACTTTTTTTAGAGTATAACAAAACATTTGTATTTTTACTTGCTAGTTTTTGTCCGCGACGTTGATCGCGATGAGTCAAAAAAAGAAGTTCCTATTACCACGGTAATATTAACTACCAGTATTTCGACTTCATACAAACGGACGAAACGCGGGCTGTACCTACGCGCCTCGATCTCGGGGCGCGCTCGGTACGTGTTCCCAATGTAATCTCTATCTTAACGTGCATGACATAAGGTAGCCGAGTCGTGTAAGTCGCATAAGCCTTATCGTTTGTTTACGTGCTCGCAGCTGTAGGTATGAATTTCAAAGAAACGGCTCAGTTAAATTACTGATAGATAATATTACCGTGGTATTACTCAAGAAACTTTTAATTCGGAATAAAGTAGTAAAGTCCTATTCCAAACTGAAATCTAAAAACGTTGCAAATTTCAGTTTTTTTTTCCGATGTGATGAATCAACACACATACATCGAAACTTACACTTTTGAAATATGAGTCGTTCCTATGATACATTTTTACGAACAAAACATCCAACTGATGGTAAGCAATACTTGCTCTTAAAACACAGAACTATGCAACAGATTCCAAGTCACTGTACTGCGCTCGCTATCCCTAGACGATCTCTCTCCTTGCCATGTAATTTCAGCATTTTCAGCTTGTTAGCACACTACTTTTTGCCAGTTAAATAACTAGCAAAGATTTGGAACTTCTACAATAGGACTTTGCAAAAAAAATATGCACTATATTTTAAAATGAACAAATTAAAATCCAAATTAGTTTAGACCGATTTTCCTAACTTGTTTTGGTCACATGTTTTTGGAAAAAATATATAAAAAATATATATTTGAGTGAATCGGTCCACAATGACCCTATAGACGTATCTTTGCTTAATATCAGGCGAGATGGCGGTCAAGTGTAAACCTATAAAGGTAAAAAAAAGTTTTGTCAAATCAGAAAAAAAAAATTGCATTGGTTCATACTAATATCGAAGACTGTTTTTCACATTTGTTTGATTTATTTAGCTTATAATATAATTAACTGTTCATAAGTTAATAATGTGATTTATATAGTGTAAATATATCTAAGGCACGATTTTACCGAAAAACTTGGCTTTGTTTAAGAAAACTCAATTTTATCACAATAGCAATAAGGTTGAAAATACTCACATGTAATGCAAATGATAGTTTTTTTGCATTAGTGCCGTTGTCAATACGTAGTTTTAATAAATATTTGCTGAGATTGTATGTCAGGTTTAACACTAGCCATTCGATTTATAAGCTTCATTACACTTGGCTAAATTTAGTCAACTGAATTCTTGAAATTTGAAGGCAAAGTTAGCAGACTGAATTCAGAAGAAGAATTACTGAATGCTTACATTTCACTGAATTCGGTGACGACTAAATTCAGTCGACTAAATTTAGCTAAGTGTAATATGCCTTTAAAATATTTACTTATGTATATATATGTTCTATATATGTTCTGATATACAGTAGGCGGAAGAACAAGACAAAGTCTTGATAGTAAGCAATACCAATGCCCGTAATAGCACAGTATCACGTACATATCTCTTTGAGCATTCGTCACTCGGAGATATAGAGTAATTTGACTCTTCCTCCTGTAATTTCTCTGTAAATATTTACCTTCGAATCGGAATCGTAATGCTTATTACTTCATTGCGTGGCCATAGAGTAACTTGCAATCATGTGGTGCTTTTCCAAGTGGACTCTGCGAAGAGTCTTACAAACACAAAGTCACTACAAAGATCTAGCACGAGACAAAACCTTGTCAGTTGTTTAAAAAAAACAATTATTAGAAAAATTGTACACTACACATTTGTACTCAATGTATTCTCAACCTTATCGACATTGTCAAGGATCAAGAAAGTTAACTTTTCTTAAGCCAGCTTTCACTTATTTCGGTAACATTGGGCCAAAATAAAAATAAAAAACATTCAATAAATATATTACTACAATGGGTTTCGGATTCTTTGTGCAATGTAATTTCGATCGTCCACAGTATCTAATAATGGTCAATTTTGAGCACTATCAAAATTTTCTGTGATAAATGTGTTTGTTATGCGTTTAGTAAGATGCCATTGGGTGTCTGATTCTTGATGGCGATAAATATACGTGTGTAAAGAATATTTTATTGTTTTATTTACTTGTAACACTTGCGGCCAGTCCCGGCTTCGAATCGAATCAATGAAAAGCTGTCATAGACAAAGGAACAGCAACATAAAGCTATTTTATCAGAAGTCAAGCTCTTATTTTACACTTGGCTAAGTTTAGTCACTGAATTCAGAAGCAAGTTTGAGGCAAGGTTAGTCGACAGAATTCAAAAGGAAATTGAAGAAAAGCGATGCTGAATTTAGTACGCTAGTTTATACTTCAGTGAATTCTATAGTGACTAAATGTAGCCTAGTATAATAAGACCTTTAAAACTTCTTTAATAAACAAAGAAAGAGAGACCACCTTTTCTACTACCGACATGCTTATCTAGCGGCGTAGCGAAGGAATTAGTAGGAGATCCCGCTATACAACGACCTTCACCGAGCTGTTTATTAGATGAAAATTATTTTATATGTAATTTAATATGTCAATAAATATATAGCAAATGGGTTGCCTAAAAAGATTTCAGTCCAGAATATGATTAATGAACCTTTAAAAAATACTTTTTTTATCGATAAAATTTTAGAAAAAACTGTATTACATAACTTATTATTTTGGCTTTATTACTCAATGCTTACGAAATCTCATTACGAAATTCAACCCCTAAGGGTGTAAAAAACGGGATGGAAGTTGATACATTTTATTCCTTAAACGTATTCACATAAAATTTCGCACGAATTGAGCATGAAAAAAATAATGAATTATGTATTACAGTATTTTTTTAAACTCAACCTCCAAAGGGGTGAAATAAGGGTTGAAAGTTTGTTTGAAACTTTTTATTATTTGAAAATATTTGCATGAGATTTCGTAAGCTCTGAGTAAAGCCAAAATAATAAGTTATGTTATATAATAGTTTTTTCTAAAATTCAATCATTTTAAGTGAAATATTTAAAAAAATAATTTTAAATTGTTAATTAATCATATTCTGGACTGAAATTGTTTTAGGCAACCCATATGCAATATATATTTGTTGACATATTAAATTACATATAAAACACTTTTCATCCAATAAACAGCTCGGTGAAGGTCGTTGTATAGCGGGGATCTTAGACTAAATGCATTACATGCAAGAGTTTAAATATACTACGCATAGAGTTAAATTTTCCGCACGGTTCCTTTGTGTCAATCGTAAGCAGATGATGACATCCATACTTTCTATGACAACAGAGTGACGTGCCGCGACAAAAGTATGACACTTCCACAAGAGCGACAATGCAAAAAAGATGTGTTAGCAACCCCGTTTAAAAGCAAGAAAAAGGTGCATGGCGTGGCAACATCGTGCGACGAAAGCTGGCTTTAAGTAGTGGGTCGAGAGAGAAGGGCACTTTTGCTCCAGACGCCGGCCACGCCGGACATACTGTGTTTGCCTTTGTGTCTTTGTTTGACTAATTGATGATTGTTGTCGTTAAGGTTATATAAAATGTTTTAACGTTCATTTAAATCTTGTTTGCTTCACTCTCCCAATCTTCTGATGTAGATTGTTTACAGATGCTATCCGTGCATTCGGTGTAAAGCGTTTGTGTCAACGCTAAACGTAGTAAATGTAAACTCTTAGGTTACATGCTTTTGGATCAGACAAATCTTGCGTAAAGGCCTATCCAATCCTAAGCGGTAATCGCGGTAGAGAAAACAGAGTGGGTAAGCTGTAATATTACTGTTCACACCAAAGTGGATTTCGATGTCTGCGATAACGGAACGTTTCGCCAAACAAGCAAAAAAACCGCCTAGGTAGGTACGTAGTCGGTACATACCGCTTTCGCTCTAGCCGCGGACCTTCATACAAAATACTGCGCGGATCACGCGCTGTATTTAGTACCCACCTTTTATTTAGGGTCTACCCACAGCGGTAGCGAATACAATTCCAGTTCAGAACAGGCCTTAATAGCAGTATGTATATTGGTAGTTGTACGGGTTACGTTTTAGTGCTATATTAAGGCTATTTAATTCACTAAAAGTAATAATAAGTTAAGGCTGGTCTAGTCGGGAGAAAGGCACCTGCCGATCCAGAGACCCCGGGTTCAAACCTCGCACGCACCACTGTCTTTTCGAAGTCACGTGTGTAATGCCGCTAACTTAAAACGGCGAAGGAAAACATCGTGAGGAAATCGACATGTACCATAATTTAATTTTAAGGTTTTTAATTTGAAAACAATTTTTATTTTTTTCGTAGAAAATTGAAAAATGTTTGTCCTTGCTAATCTGAACTTCCCAATTGACAACTACATTACATTTTTAGGCATTTAGGTAGCACAATTTATTTACTCAAGCTGTGTGAGGAGACACAATAGAAGAGAATTTAGAATGTTATTATTCATCATCAACAGTCCACTGCTTCAATGTTCCCACTGCTGGGACGCAGGCCTTCTCTAGCCAGGAGAGAGTTAAGGCCATAATCCACCACACTGGCCCAGTGCGGGTTGATAGATGACACATGACTTCCAAAGGTTCTACCTTTGTTTTCAAATTAAAAACCTTAAAATTAAATTTCAAATTAAATACACTCAACAAAATTTTATATTTTTTGCGAAATCTTAACTAATATAACGTCGCTTCGGCTTCGTCCAAATACTCATCTTATAGAACGAAAAATGTGTCCATAGAATAATAATAACAAGTATCACTTATGAACTGCCCTTTACTTACCTGAGAACATGTTGCATGAAGCTCAACGCTTGACGTCAAAATATCGGAAACTTGCTAAACCAAAAAAAACACGATAAATGTCCCGTGATTAATAATACTAGGCTTAGATAACAGCATCATTTTAGATAAAGATCGTCTTTAGGCATCATTGGACTATTTACGCCAACACCTACAATTTTAGCGCTGAAAAACAAACAATACCGCTAAGCCAAACCAGCACAAACTAAAACAATCCTACCGAGCGAAGAGCGCAAACCACAATAACCTCAAGTTTCATTGTTGTCCGTTTAAATCCTTTTTTCTAGATTTACATTCCGATTCACTATAAAATGTTAAAAAAATACCACTCTCATGTACATGACCAAATTTTATACACCATCGAAAATCGGAGCTACTATCCGGTTTTACGAACAATACTGAAATGTACCACTTGAAAGCTTGTAGTTCGCTCAGTTGATCGACTGTGAAATAAATTGGTTACAATGTACCTACAATAGTACAGAGCACAGCGCTTGTACCGAAGAAGAGCGAAAGCAATTCACGGGTCGAGAGCTTCGAATGAGGAGGTTTTTGTCATAGAGCTGTAAAGACCCAGTTTTGTTATAGTTATTTTAAGCCGGATGGTTTGGACGGATTTACTATCATACTTAATGTTGTTTGGCTTGCTCTTTGTTTTTTATTAAATAGAGATTCAGGTTTTGTTTTATTAAAAGGACCTATGGCAGTTGGCTTCAAGTTGCTTCTACTGTCAACCAAACGTTGGGCTAGCGTACAAAATGCAGGGTCATGCTAATCTAATCTTCACGTATTCAAGGAGTACGACTACAGAAAATACGACTCGTGTTGCTACCGGTAGGTAAGATCAATGAACAACTTAGAAACCCAGAAGTTACGAGACAAAGAGTGCCTTATATGTGTTTTCCAGGACCGATTATCATTTTGCTTTTCATTTAATATTGATCTAAAACCCACCTGGACCAGTTCTTAGCGTAAAGGAGCTTACAATTCTGGCAGCATTAGTTCGCTGGATGACAATTGTGGACAAGTCGGCGTTGTCATTGCCCTTTTCGTGAATTCGGCGCCGAAACTTGTGGATTATTTGACTTCAGTTCCTAACTCCCGATGATTTCCACATTAAATTATTCATAGCAGATTACTCTACTCGTCAGATAACAGTTTGTCAGGTAAGACAATTAGGACGACGAGTTTCCGGCCACTTTGAAACCATCGATATCGGAGTTTAGCCGGATGTTCGACCCTTCCCTAGTCGTTTTATGTCCTTTAATGGTAGTCTCGTACGCTCCACAATATCTCGTTATTATATCAAAGCGATATTTTTGCGAGAACACAAAAGGCTCGATTCTCATAGCTCCAGGCTGAATGTCGCCCGAGCCTGCAGACCTATCGTTTAAAATACCTTCTTTGTAAATAGCTTCATCATTATCAGCAGAATTATTTACCTAGCGTAATGTAGGTTAAATATTATACACATACCTATTAAAAATTGAAAAAATATTAAAAATTGTTTCTTAGTGCATATCTATCAGTTCTAAAAACAACGCTGTTTAAACCTTCATAACAATGATTATTTTTGCAAATCTACCAAGAGACCCAAAAGTGTATAAAATTTAAGAAAATGCTGCTCTATCTCTAAAGCTCTATAGGAAGCACTGTGACAAACCATTGTAACAGAGATTGTTTTTAAAAAAAATACGAAAATTGTATGGAATTTAGGTACTAAAATTCTACATTCTGCTATTTCTTAATGCAGCACTATCATATATATTTATGTATTTTGGTGGGTATCATATAACATTATATTATTATATTCAGATCCCAACATTACTGTGTTCCGGTTTGAAGGGCAATGTTTCCAGAGAAATTACAGGGCATAGAGACATAACATCTTAGATCTCTGGGTGACGAGCGCAGTGCAGTGCTAGGTAATGATTTGGACTTTTCATGTTCCAATAGCTACGTGTCACTGTGCTGTTATATGGCAGGCATGTTGCTTACCACCAGGAACATGTCCTGCTCGTCTCGTCACTCTTTATTTAAATTAATAAATAAAATAAAGCAGCACTTTTGCAAATTCCATACAATCTAACGATACAAAACTTGGAGTTGTAAACTATCTAAACTCACAAGGGTACTGATTCCCGAGGTAAGTGATACAACCTTTTCCACTTCGTGGTTTTATCGCGCGTAAAGTTTTGGGCAAGTTGCGGCGGGTTCACTTTCAAACGTCAAACTGACCTTTAGTAACAACCAAGTGTTACCATATTTCGTCTGCAGCGGTGTGGGGCACTAAATAAGTTTAACTATTCATAAAAAGTTTGACCAAATGAATAAATACTAAGTTTTCTATAAAACAATAGGTAATTACTCCTGTATTACAATTATGGTAGTAGTGGTTTTTGGTAATAGATTACAACCGTCACAGTTTGATTATATCATGTTATGTAACTACATACTTGTCAAAATCCATAACAGCATCCTGCTGAAGCACAAGACGTTGGCGTAATTGTGCTCACCAAACATTTCACACTAACATAGTACAACTGGATAGAAGCCAGAAACTAATAGACGATGAATCAGATGACATATAATATGATACAACTGACTAAAAGTTAAAAGTGAAAAAAGAAGAAGACTATCAGCTGACTATTATTATCATTGTATAAATTCAGAGCAATGGAATCTGTGTTGCCAGTCATATTGCATGCCTCTAGAAGAAGAGGCCAGTTTATATGGGTCAATTATTAAAATGTTTTGTATCACCTTATCTTACCTGCAAAAAACAATAAAGATTTTTGTTTGTGTATTTGTAAAAATACGTAAATTTCACGAAAACTCATAAATTGAGCATATTATTTGTCAATGTAAGCCACACCAAGGCGAAAAGTAATTTGGCAAAATATAGGACAATTAATCCATTAAAAAAAACTTTAGACATGAACAAAATAAGTTCTAAGAATAAATAGCTCTGGACTCTGGGCGGACTATCCATGATAGTCAATAAGAGATGCGCTTTCCTAAGTAGATGATCTGAAGGTCGGTTCAGGTCAGGAGTTTCTAGGTCTTGAACAGTCGGACCATTCGTTACAAATTGAGACGGCCTAGCGTCAATAAATTATTGATATGACATGGTTACGATTCATCGTCATCATATCAACCGAAGGACGTTCACTGCGGGACGAAGGTCTCTCAAAGATCTCCACATAGACCGGTCTTGTGCCAACCGCTTCCAACGATTCTCGATGCCCTTCTCCAAATCGCCAGTTCAATATAAATTAAGTTAAAAGGTAACTTTACGATTCATAGCCGCAGTAAAATGCCACGCCAAAGGTAACCACAGGTCACAACAAATGCCTTATAAAACATTCAGTCTATATAAACGAATTAAGATAAAAAATCCTGGCAACTCTGCGAGGCATCCTTTCTCCCACGCACTATTCTTCACTCCATTTTATCGGCCGCTACATTGTATCTTTCGATTCTGCTGTAAAGTGGACGCCACAACTCAATTTGTTTTATTACATTAGAACAATTTTGGGTACCAGACCGACATTGCTTATTTAAATGGTAAAAATGTTTTTACGTAATTTGATTGTGAAACTGAACCTAAATATCTCAAAGTTTCAGCACAGCTTATTTATTCATGGAATACTAAATACAGAATTATGTATAGTACCTACATATTTACAATAGGCGTGACGACAGGTCCTGCAATTATATTAAGCTATTTGATATAATGACAGTATTTAATTAGAATAAAATATATATTATGAACTAATTTTATACTCACTTTATGATCATTCAAAGCTGGATGGGCAAGTTCATTTTAACAGTAACAGTTATTAGAAAATGTATTTATCATTGGATAACCCATTCAATTTCAAGTTACTTTTGTTAAGAAACCAGTTTCCTAAACGCAATATTTAATATAGTTACCATGCAAAATTTACGCGCGACGCATAGAAAATACGACAGTGTGACGTCACGTTTCTGTAGTGATTTGTGTGAAGCGTTTTTGGGAGAGTCTAAAATTGTGATTTTATAATCGTAATATCACGGGAAGTTTTTAAGATAACAAAGTAATTTTTTCACCTATGTTTCAGTTATTGAGTAGACTTTTGATGGCACATTAAGTAAAAATGAGTCGACATACCTATTATGTAAAATGCTTGACTGCTGGCGACTTTGTCCACATAAAATTTTGTAAACGGCTGCTCTCCAAGTGATTTTACGCTTATTCGGGTTGTGTTATGTGACACTGGAATAATTCTAGATTATAATTTAACTGTATTTCACTTTTCAGCTAGATTCATTCAGATGCTCCGACGTGATTGAACAACAAACATCCAAATTATTCAATGTCAGACGCTAAAAATGTAGGCAGTAGGAGTTTTTAGTACATTTGAAGAAGAAACCCGCGGTATTACTCGCGTAGCACCCGTTATTTACCCGTTATATACAATACAATACATTTTCATCATCATCAGCCTGTACTTGTCCACTGCTGGACATAGATCGCCAAGATACGCCACTCAGCCCGATACTCGGTCTTCCGTCTCTAACCGCCACCAGCTGCCTTTTGAATATCGTCATTCCATCTAGTCTCAGGGCGTCCTAGACTACGTTTACCAATACGTAAACGTAGTGTAAACGGGTTCTGGAGTGGAGACCGCGAATTGGTAAACAATACAATACAATACACTTTATTGGCACCACAAAACAAAGTTGACAACAAGTAACATATAAAATAACAAAACATAATGGGCACAATATATATGTGTGTTCTTTTAGACAATATTATATCTGTGTTCCAACTTACGACGTGATTGAGCAACAAACATCCCAATAACCAAACATTGATAGATTTGAAGCAATATCGAAATGATTGTTTTTTATGTTTTATCTGAAAAATTTGGAACTTTCTTTGAATTACAAAACTGCAGCAGTATCATTTTGTGTCTATCGTTGTAGAGAAGTTGGAAATTTGAAGGGTGACGTTAAGGGCTTTGTTCGTTAAATTGGGCACCGATTACGTAACTAGACGAGACAACCGTTCTGGCTTGTTCGTGGTGTAGACAACTGCTATGACCACTCAGCGGCTCGAGTTTTGTGATAAGAACGTAGTAGTACGTAGATAAGAACGTCTAGGCTGTGGAATGCGTTGCGCGAGTGGTTTTATCTCCATGGTTACAAATCTCGTCTTGTCTTCAAAACGAGAGCGAATCGGTTTCTGCCACGTTAGCACGTTCCATTGTGAAACGCATTACCACTTAACATCACACGAGAAGACTAGATGACTAGCCCGCTGGTTACCCGTAAAAAAACTTTAAAAATAGGCATTCGAAAGGTTTGCTAAATTATCTTTGCCTGGCACATTGCATCTGAACAGATCCTCTGAGTCTGTGAGAAGAAGCTGGCGTTTGATACAAAGTAGCAGCTGCCTCTCACAGGTGAATTCTACTAATGTTATAAATGCGTAAGTTTGAATGTTATTATGAATATATATATGATAATAATATTCAATATTACTAAAATTTCCTGACTTCTCTATTTAGTTTTCCCAACATGACATTGTTTGATGATTTTTATTATTGCTGTGTTGCGAGTAAATGTATTTTTAATTATATTACTTACTTCTTAATTCTGGATTTAATGTCAGTGTCAAATTATTACTCATTTATTTTATTATTGTATCCTAACTATTTAACTGCAAAAAATTAACAGCTTGCATGCTGACAAAGCGGGAACTGGAGATCCCTATTACTATCTTTGTATCATCTATTTGTAACCCAGGACCACAAGCTAAATAAATGATTTGATTTGATTTGATTATTTGTTCAATCACGTCGGAATGGCTGAACAGATCAAGTTGAAGTTTGAAACACTCAGGTCTAGAATCTTTTTTTTTTTAAATAAAGATAGACGAGACGGTCATGACATGTGCCTGATGGTAAGCAACATGCCTGACACATAACAGCACACGCAGCTATTGGAACATGAAGAGTCCAAATCATTACCTAGCACTGCACTGCGTTCGTCACCCAGAGAAATAAGATCTTATATCTCTAAGCCCTGTAATTTCTCTGGAAACATTGCCCTTCAAACCGGAACACAGTAATGTTTGCACATTACTGCTTGGCGGTAGAATAACTGGCAAAGGTGTGGTACTTCCCCAGGCGGACTCTGCCAAGAGTCCTACCACTACAAACATATCACGTAATATGCTACTTTTTAACATGGAGAAATAACAGGTACTACTTGGGTATAGCAGTGGAGCGCTGCGCTGGTAATAATGTAAATTTAAATGTTTACATTTACTCGTATATTGCAACAGTGACATTTCTATTGTATTCTGCATATTCTATATCAGGGTAGGCGAACCTTTGCGCATCAATATGCCATTTTTTCTAAAAAATTGTTTAATGGGGTCATTGTCGTGCCATCAAATAATTTTGACTTTCAGATTATTTTTTCAGATTAGTTCGATCGTCATAATATACCTACTTAACACATTTTTACACATGTTTTATGATCGGCGACGTGCCTAAAATACTGTGTCGCGTGCCATCAATGGCACGCGTGCCATTGGTTCGCCTACCCTGTTCTATACGTTTATTTATATATGGTTGCATGAATATGCGACCAGTGAAAAATAAAATCTAAAACCTACAACCGAGCAAAACGTTGTAACATACAGAAAATAACTAAAACAAACTCTGACAGGTTTGTGCTCCTGAAAAATTAAACCATTTTACTATCCTGTCTCAACTTTTACGTTCAAACATGGATGTAAACTTTTCTAGGGTATGGCTGTAGTGGCAACGCCCGATGTTCGCATAAAAGTGTATTAGAAATGGTAATGCCGCCAGAATGCTGGGTACGCTTCCGATTGGTAGTGGGCTTGAGCATCTTGATTATCTGTAGAAATTCAGGTGTGCTTAGTGTAAGTAGTTAGTTAGGTATGTAGTGTAGTGTAGTTCTCATTGTATTAAGTTTTGTTAATAAAGGCTCTGCCCCTTTTAAAAAAAAAATTAGAAATACAATCATTACCATATTTGTGATTATACATATAAATTCCTTTTAATACTACAAATGTGAGAAATTGCAGTGATAGGGACAGCCGATACGAGCGAATACTTGGGTATGTATGTTTGTATATATCTTATTAGTAGCGCGCAGCGGTGTTACCCGTGTGGTTCCTGTTCCGTTCATACCTTGCAACGTGATTGAGCAAAATACATTTAAATATCCGAACATTGACATTTATAATATTAGTAGGGTAATTTTAGTTTTCAATCTTGTCTTGTCACCATTGTTATGCTGCATATTCATGGACGTATACAAAAGTCAGATGTAGTTTCGCTAAAACAAAAACTGTGTCACTAGAGTCGGCCACATTCACACGTGTGCGTTGTCAGGTTGTCACTGATAGGCTGACACGCAAACATATACACAAGTAGCGCGATGGTGATACATCAGTATGTGTGCGTGTCAGCCTGTATGTGACAACGCACAAGTGCATATTATATGGCCGACTCGATGGGCACAGTTTTTGTTTTAGCGCAACTACGTCCGATTTTTTTTAATACGTCCTACAAACGCTACATTTTATCTCGGTAAAATTACGAAAATGGGAACTATGGAGATAAAACCACGGGGCTCTGCTAGTACCTACTGAAATAAAAGAGAACCGTGTTAATATTCTTATCCAGTGACGTATGACGCAACCGTGGACAAATGTTTCATTGAAGAGAGGGTATTGTGCCCAAGATGTATCGATTGCTATTGTGGTCGCGGCACTATTTCATTTTTATTGATATTATAGCTGTTACGCGCACACGTAACTCAGTATGAGGAATCGCTCGCAGAATTTATTGGAATGCGATATTATTCATTGACATCTGTCTGTCGATTCTCAATAAGTATTTGTAGATTAATACTTGTACGTGAAGCTTTGTGGCCATTTAAGCAAAAATTGCGCTGAGGGAGAAGTATGCAATTTTGCACACTTTATATTATTATTATTGTTTACTAGATGTCCGCCCCGGCTTCGCCCGTGGTACATTATATAGCACTCATCAAGATCCCGTACATATCCAACGGTGAAAGAATGACTGAAATCGGTTCATTCATTCCTGAGAATATCGCTTTCAAACAAAACACCTCTTCAGCTACCTGCTCGCCACCTGTCGGAAATTGGTCGTACCAACTCAGATTTAGAAAAAACTAATGATTAGCAAAGGGAGGTGTTTAATCTGTGAGCAAAGGTGAGGTATGTAATCTGTGGTAAAGGTTTATATTCAAAGACGCCATCTTAGACACATGCTGTCATGTCATGTCAAAGCACGAAACGTACGAAAACTCTCAAAAAGGAATATTATTTCCCGATTTTGTTACATTCTTGATTCATGCTCAGCTTCTATTAATAGTAGCGTTATGTTCTATAGCCTATAGCCTTCGTCGATAAATGGACTATCCAATAAAAAAAGAATCTTTCAATTTGGACCAGTACTTCCCGAGATCCTAGCGTTCAAACAATCAAACAAACAAACTCTTCAGCTTTATAATATTAGTATAGATGTAGATAAACAGCTGTTATTACGTAAATTGAACACACGTTGATATCTAGCATGTATTTATATCAATCTCTATCAAGTCGTCATTTTAAATATTGTCTACTTACGAGTAAAATGAGATTCCATTAAAACTTTCTTTCACAGCAGCTATTGCAGCATACTAATAACACTACAGCCGCACATTGTATAAAATAAATATTACCAATCTCAAGTCTTTCACTAGCAAGTTGTAAATGCTCTTTTAATAAACACTATATTCATTTAAACCTAAAATTTCGAGTTGGAGTTTTGAACTGACTTTTGATTGGGAACTCGGTGTCAGATTTGTGACTTAGCATGACTTAGCCAGAGAAAACCCCGGCTACGGTGAAAAGGATGGAAAAGCGATAAATATCTCCTTCTCTTTTTTCACATGTAATAGATAATTAGACTATCTCGTTTCCGCAAATTGTGACGTCACTTATTGTGCCCCCATGAATATCGCGTAGTATGTCTATGGTAATACTGGTGTTCGGGCATCGCTAAGGAGAATAGAAGATAGTCTGTGGTTGTTGAGGCTTGACGCTTGAGAAGTCGCAAGGTGCTCGCATTTAATTGTTTTATACGTGATATTTCACTGTTTTAAGTCCCCTAATTGTATTTTGTGTATAAATATAGTGTAAACTCTAATGAATCGTGTTTCGAACCATTCCCTACTTACCTGAGCCTGTAACATTCAACGTTATACATTTTAGATTGTAGACATATTAAGGATAATTAAATTAAAAACGAGTAGTGGCAACATACAGTGGATTGCATAAAATATTTTTGTTGTACAAAAAAGATGTTGGTCTCATTGTTGAACTGTTTTCTTCAACTTTTGTATCGGTAAGCTAGCCAAGTTTTTTCCACAAGTTCTATAATATTTGTGTGTTATTAGGGATAACAGTTTTAATAATCCTGATCTATTCTGTAAATCAGATTAAAATGAAATTTGTAGAGTAATAGATAATTAGAGTAAATCCAAACGTTATCTACCATTTGGTTACCAGTTGTTAGAATTAGGTGTAATAAAGTATTTTGTTTACAACTTTTTTGGTGCCTTCCATATAATAAGTAATACCCACGGATATCGGGTAATACCTATATATGTTTATTTTGGATTAGTATCTGCCTGGTGGAACTGAACCCCGTGGAGGTTTTTGTCGGTAAAGACATCATGTCCGGTGTCGAGTGCAACACCATGAAAAGCCTATTTCCTATGAAACGAGCCTTTTTTTCGGGATAAAAATAATAAAAAACTATAGGTTTTTTTATGCAATACCCTGCTATACTCCAAATTAATTCAAAATTCCAGATTGGGTAGTTAATTAAAATTTTACTTCAGTTCTATGCAACAAAAATCCTTTCTTTCACATCATTAGATAGTTAATCAATTAGCTGGTTTGCATTGTACAAGATTTGTTTATAAAGTTTACGAAATGTCCGCCAATATTTTCCCCAGCGTTTATGTTTATTGCGATGCTACTAGGAGTAATAATAATAAATAGAAACAATAAATTGAGAGGTGTCAAGGGACACCCGGATGGAACGAAGTTCTTGTCGATTAAGGCGGGTGGGTAATCCTCCCTGATCTGAGGCCAACGTTATAAGTGGAGGCAGACACGATATCCGTCGGCGTTACGACATTAGTGAAGGAATTGTAATAAAAAAAATAAGTTATAATAATATTTTTTTATTACTTATTAACAAATATAATGTAAGTACTTAACATAAACTTAAGGAGTAGCGTTGACGTATTATATAAACATTATAACAATGATTCATTATTTATTATCATTCCGAATGTTAGCCATTCATTCGGATTGCATTTAGAAACAGTACTCATATTATTTCCAATGTTGCTTACAAATATTAGTTTTACGAATGAAATTTGTCGAAATATGCGTCAATCACACCAATCGATATTACATGAACATTACGATATAAAATATACGATAGTATATAACGTGACAACATCATTACAATACATTGATGAAATATTACAGACAATAGAATCGAGTGGAAAAACAAGTACAAAATCAAAAATTTTGATTTACCCCCAACTACCTCTGATTTGTAATCTGTATAAACATTGAACTAATTCAAGCCCTTTCATTTGATACCCATATTGAGGGAGTAGTGAAACATATTTCGCCATTTTGTGGTGGCAGCTTTCTTGGATTTGAAATTTGTCATAGTGCATAGTATTCTATTAGTCAAGCCCTTTCATTTGATACCCATATTGAGGTAGTAGTGAAAAAGTAATGTAATTCGCCATTTTGTGGTGATAGCCATCTTGGATTTGAAATCATCCATTTGAGCTTTACGTTTCCACAGACAGACAACAGACAGAGAGACAACAGATAGATAGACACACAGACAGATAGACAGACAGACAGACAGACATACAGACTTAAAATTTACACCACCCATTTTTTGGTTGAAATAGGTAGATGCGGCATAAGCTTACAATGAGCGTAACGGGACAACGAACCAATCACACTATCAGTTCATTACACGCAACGTGACGTACTACGTCTGAACTACGACGTAAAGTGTAATCCGGGATGAATGGAACAGTTTCGTGACTGATGCCTGCAGCTGAATATAGTAGGATGAAACCCATTGTAAATGGAAGAGAATATGACAAAAGTGAAAGAAAATCGTCAAATAACTGTATTTCGGGTTTATTTTGCGGTTCTGAATGATTACTTTACATAAATTCTCAGGAAAAAAAGAACAAAATTATCGTACCGGTAGTGACCTCTCCAGATTTTCTATGACACTAGAGTAGGATACAATCCACAGCTGATTAAATTTTGAGTTCTGCGCCACCTATTGGTAATTATAGGAACTTTGATGTGCAAGTCAATTCGGGCAGTAGTCGTAAATTAGTGGTCTAGCCTCTAACCAAATACTCATAGGGATTGTGCAACGCCATCTATTTTTAAGCGCAAGAGTCAGTTATAAATCGCCAAATATAAAATAGAAAAAAACGATAAAATAGAAACGCCAATAGAAAATACTTAGATTTAAATTAAATGCGTTGATAAGAGGGATCCCTTATAAAAACTATTATTCTCAGGAAAAAAAATTACAAAAAGAATGTTGAGAGAAAAAAGAACAAAAAGAGTATTGCGGTAACTACCGAGACTCGAACCGGGGGCACCTAACATCATAGGTGACCCCATACTTACCAATTGCGCCAACCGGTCAGTGCTAATATGGGTGAAATTTGTTATCGTATTCTAATTCTTCTAATTCTATGACGTCATAGGCACGAAACGTTACACTTTTTCGTGAGAATTTTTTCCGTCTAGCTCCCTTTCATAACGCGCGATAAGGAACTTCGTTCCAATAAAAATCTAAGCAATACATCAGTCGAGACGGTCTCATGCAAATGGTATTGCGGAACTACCATACATTTTTAAATTTATTGCTAACATACCGCACCTTCCTAATGTTGCGGCCTTATTCTGAACGACTAGCATGAAAAGAACCAAGATCGAATCACGTTCACGTTATTAAAATTTTACAATGAGATTAGTGAGAAGAGACATCAAATTTAAATACTTAAAAACTCTTATGAAATTATTTTAAATTGTAGATATCACGTTTGTTTGTAAGTAAAGCAAATACCCATCTCGGGACTAAAATTCCTTTGGCAGATAACAAAAGAGCTTGTAACTTTGAAAAGTTGGAGAGTAATTTCCATAAATTCTTTTTGTTGCTTTGTATAAGGGACGTGAGGAACTAAACTAATTAGTTAGTTTAAATCCTAATTCATTCAAAGGTTTATCACAGCAGTATAAACACCCCACTTTGTGTTCCCACTGCTGAAACTCGAAGCCATCGCTCACAAAGAGTTTTCAAGCCTGGACAGGTGTGAGTTTTTTTTTAAATAAAAAGTGATGAGACGAGTTGATGGTACACAATGGCTATGTGGCAGGCACATGCCTGCCACATGGCTATGTTGATGGCTATGTGCAGTACAGCCTCACGCAGCTATTGGAACATGAAGAGTCCAAATCATTACCTAGCACCGCATTGCGCTCGTCACACAGAGATCTAAGATGTTATACCACTAAGCCCTGTAATTTCTCTGGAAACATTGCCCTTCAGCCGGAATACAGTAATATTTGCACATTACTGTTTGGCGGTAGAATAACTGGCAAGAGTGTGGTACTTCCCCAGGCGGACTCTGCCAAGAGTCCTACCACAAAAAAAATGTTGGGGGACACAACATGTCTTCAAAATATCAATCCCTCCGATTTTCTTACGATGATTTCCTTCACTCCTAAAGCATGTGATGACTTAGAAAAATACACTAAGGTGAAAGCGAAATTCAATGTTACGACCTCACCGGTGATTTTTACAATCATGAGGTGATTGTAAAACCGAACACTCTATTCACTAAGCTATCACGATCAAATACATAGATAGGTAAGTGGTTTTGTAGTGGTAGGACTCCACAGCAGTGTAGCAGAGCCCACCTGGGGGAAGTACCACACCTTTGCCAGTTATTCTGCCGCCAAGTAGTAATGTGAAACATTACTGTGTTCCGGTTTCAAGGGCAATGTTTCCAAAGAAATTACAGGGCTTAGAAATTTAACATTTTAGATCTCTGGGTGATGAGTGCAGTGCAGTGCTAGATAATGATTTGGACCCTTCATGTTCCAATAGCTGCGTGTCACTGTGCTGTTATGTGGCAGGCATGTTGCTTACCATCAGGCACATCTCCTGCTCGTCTCTACATGCTTTATTAAAAAAAGAAGTATAAGGAAGATTAAAACAAGAGCTTAATTGAATAATAGAACACACATTACACATAGAATAACACATTAGATGATTGAATATAAACTATAGCTACTATCAAATCGCTCCGTACTTCATCCACCCCAATTATCAGATAACCCGAAATATAATATCAAAGACGCAGAGCCGTAGACGCGGGCCGACTTGAGCGAGTCGTGACAGTAACTTGATATCGCTTTTAGATCGAGAACTTCCGTAATAGCGGGTCTACATTAATATAATATGACACCTAGCACCGGCCCACATTGAGAGGGACTTGGCACGTTTTCGATTCTATTTAAACCTGCTGAATCGTTAATGTACGATCCCCGTAGGTTGGGAGACGGCGGACATTTTTCTCGTTCGATTCTGCAGTCACAGATTTTGTCTGTTCCGAGGGCGTGACCAGAATGCGTGGTGGATAAAATCTGCATTGGGATTCGATGGGGCTCTTCCTTCGGTTTAGTCGGGTCTCTAAGACATCGGAAATGTGCAGTCTGCTTTATGGTAAACAAGATTTAGTCAATTTATAGTTCTCAAAAAATAAATCGCTTGTTTTGAAATTAGAGAAAAACTGTAGATTGTAACGTGGAACGTTAACTGAACGAAATAATAAATGACTACAAAGTGTTTTTTAACAGACATTCATGTAATTTTTTTCAGGACGCTCCCCTTGCGGCCAAATCTGGTCACGACAGTTAGTACGGCGCGTAGTTAGTCGCGCGTTTCGTCAAAATGGTCATGTTTTTTTATTGCTTCTTATTTTTATTTACATCTTCTTTCAAATGTTGTCTTATAAATTCTGCCGAAGCACACTTTTGAATACAAAATACCACATACAAGTTTTAGGCACGAAAAGAGATAAATAAATAACGATAAATACAGTAGCAATCTCTTCCAATAAACTGTTTAAAACAAACAAAGGACTATTTAAAACAGGGCCGTGGTGTGTAACCTGAATAATATTATTTATCATATTCTTTATTTTTATTTATTAAAATTTGATAATATGCTAGTCAAGAATAGACATAGCAACAGACTTATTAATCTTTCTCGAACAAAATTCGAAATTCCATAGATGCAAAGCTACCTTATTCCCAATGAATATTATAGCTCCTAAGCTACCAAGCTACGCGAGCTCCGCGGCGCTTGTACGTTCAAATATGCATGTTAACATGTGCGGGATATTGCTTGAAGGCTAAACGGGAAGGTTAGGTAAGTGGCTAACTGTGTGAGAGCGGTTAGGCGGTTACACATCTATAGATTTTTTTATGGTAAACAAATGTCACTTATGTTGATAAAAATGCATGCAACATGCAATAGCTTTACCGCTGCAGTCCCCGAGTGCCACACTTCTTTTTGTTAATATGTATTTCGAAAACTCCACCGCTGATTTCGATAAAATTTGTATGCGACCACCGTCCTCTGATCTACCAAACCAAAAAAATATCTACCTAATAAAAGCGATTCACAATTGGGGCGGAGCTTTTATTTGATTGCATTGCTCAAGTTACGGCTGGTCTAGGCGGGAGAACGGCGCCTGCTGATCCGGAGACCCCGGGTTCAGACCCCACACGCACCACTGTCTTTTCGAAGTCATGTGCGTAATGCCGCTAACTTAAAACGATGAAGGAAAACATAATGAGGAAACCGACATGTACCTAGAATCTTTCGAAGTCATGTGTCATCCACCAACCCGCACTGGGCCAGCGTGGTGGATTATGGCCTTAACTCTTTGCGAGAGAAGTCCCCGAGTCTCAGCAGTGGGTGTTCCCACTGTTTAGTGGGCTGTTGATGTTGATGATGATGATGATGCTCAATGTTGGAATGTAACAAAATAAGTATTTGATTTGCAATGCTGTCTGACTACGCCGGTTCGTGCTTGCAATCGGTGGCAGCATAAATGTCGCTTCGCTTGTCAATCAGGCCGGGAACTGTAGACATCGCGTTTTACACCGCTAGAAATTACATTTCAAATTCAGACGGACAGATTTGCAACCCTAGTTTTGTTAGTTTAAGAAGTGTGAGGTGAATGTTGTGGTGGCGTTGCATATTTTTGGGATAAGTAGTAGTTTTATTAGCAGACTTCAAAAAAGGAGGAGTTTCTCAAAACTATTAACGCCTCGCGGTGTTACTCGCGTAGTACCCGTTTCTATTAACTTTCTGTGATAAACAACCTATGTATATTCCATACCATAATGTGAGTTCCAATTTTCAATCCGATCCGCTCATACGTTCCGACGTGAAAGAGCAACAAATACAATAAAATCCAAACATTTGCATTTAAATAGCAGTAGGGTTATAGGGGCGCTAGTTTGTAGTGGTAGGACTCTCGGCAGAGTCCGCCTGGGGAAGTACCACACCTTTGCCCGTTATTCTACCGCCAAGCAGTAATGTGCAAACATTACTGTGTTCCGGTTCGAAGGGCAATGTTTCCAGAGAAATTACAGGGCTTAGAGATATAAGATCTTAGATCTCTGGGTGACGAGCGCAGTGCAGTGCTAGGTAATGATTTCGACTCTTCATGTTCCAATAGCTGCGTGTCACTGTGCTGTTATGTGTCAGGCAGGTTGCTTACCATCAGGCACATGTCCTGATCGTCTCGTCAATCTATATTAAAAAAAAAACTGTATATCTCAACATTTTTAGCAAAGGAAAACATTTTAATTTCCTCGAAATTATGTAATTTATACTAGAATTGAGTAGAGTGGCTGGCACAGTGGAGTGGCTCAATAGTGCGTCCCGATTAAGCCGTTCCGCCCAGCTGTGTCGCGGCGCGTGGTGAAATGTGGAACTAATGAAAGGCACTATTGATGGCTCTGTCACTATGGTTATTACCACACTCAATATCGAGAACTGTAAAATTAATGGCTACGCACTATTTGGTACAAACGGCAATGCATAGCAATGTAGAGTATAGCAATATTTTAGTGCTAAGACTTTGTAGAAGTACCTTGTTGTTGCCACCAGTTACAATAGTTACAATTTGTGTGTCTTCAAATCGAGAGTAAATCGTTTTCTTCTAGGTAAACACGTTCTCTAGTAGACCGCATCATCGTTTAACATCAGGCGAGATGGTGGAGAAGTGCAAAACTGTTTAAGTTACAAAAAAAAAATGTTGCCAGTTCTACCGTTAAGAAGTAGCGTGAAAATATCACTGTGTTCCAATTTCAAGGGAAATGTACCCAGTGAAATTACAGGGCATAGAGATAAAACATCATATATCTCCGGGTGACGAGCGCAGTGTAGAGTGCTATGTTATGAGTTGGACTCGATCATATTCCAACTAATCGTGTGACACTGCGCTTTTAAGGGCAGGCATGTCACTTACCATCAGGTGCATGTCTTGTTCGTTTTTTCACTCTAAAACCCTCTACACACGAGCCCTAAAATCAGAGAAATTACGTAAAAGTAGTGGGGAGGACCCTACATCGCACCATATGATTGGTGATTTGTGAGCTGTAGGCTCCGCCCCACTACTTTTACGTAATTTCCTCTGATTTTAGGGCTCGTATGTAGAGGGTTTCAATAAACTTTAAGCATCCATAAAACGTAAAAGAAAAGAATAAGACCGTTCGATTTCGATTAGATTTTTTTCACGCCATTCTCAGAGCTGAAGGAATTTTGTATACATACAATTGTAAGACACTGTTAGATTACTTTTTATCACGGGAAATACCGAGAACTGGAAATACGCTGAATTTTTTTTTCATATATTTCTAAAGACATGAAAAGGTCACCTTTCGTACCCTTTAGCTCTCTAATTGGTCATCTGATTTCGGCTGTAACCTCTGACGCTTGACCGCTTACAAATCCCAGTGTTACCACAAATTCATAACCGCTGACCGCCGGCGGACTCTTAATTCTCTTAATTAACTTATTTCACCTGAGCTGCGTCCCGCGGGAGACCCGAATCAACACGGTGTGTAAATACAGTGGAAATACGCGCCAGAGTGGAAACTCCCGCTAGCGGCGTCGCGACGAGACAAACAACTATATACAAAATATTTTCTCTTTCTACACCATAAAGTGACGAGACGAGCAGGACATGTGCCTGATGGTAAGCAACGCGCCTGCCCATAGCAGCACAGTGACGCACAGCTATTGGAACATGAAGAGTTCAAATCATTGCCTAGCACTGCACTGCGCTTGTCACCCAGAAATATAAGATGTTTTATCTCTATGAACCATTCCAACCAACTTTGAACTTTCAACAAAGTGATGAAGTGATGTGATGTGTCACATTACTGCTTGGAGGTAGAAAACTAGTAAAAGTGTGGTACTTCCCCAGGCGGACTCCGCAAATAATCCTACCACTATAAAAAGGAAAGAAAGGAAATTCGAAAAAAGAGGAAGTTCTTAATTCATTTCTATGTTAATAAATGTTCGGTACGATATGATGTTTTGATAGCAACTGCCAACTGCCAACTGTGAATCAATTTGATGGTGCCTTTTTGTTTGGTATATCATAATTTAGGGTACTTCTTCGAAATTTCATTCTTCGACTGATTCATCTGGTCAAAATTTTATTTCACTTTCAGCTCTGCCTCACATGTTCATATGTAAAAAAGGTAACTAAAGAACATATATTTCAAAGAGGGACTTGTTTTTATAATGTAGTTTTCAAGATATCTACGTTCAAATATTTTGTGACCAAATGAATCAGAATTGGTATCACAGATGATTCAGAATCCGAAGTAAAAATGAAAAACTTTATGTAATTTGGCTCTTTATTGACGAAAATATCATATTCACACACATTAAATATTTTTTATTTATGACAACAATTATCAATGATCTTGATCAAATGTAAATATCTGATTCAGCTGCACAGTTTCGGAAATAACCCCATAGACGTTGTAGTCCAAAATGTTGTCTTTGAAGAAGTACCCTTTAGAGACCATATTATACATTTCATTGCAATCCGTGACGTGGCAGCTATCCGAACGACTTAGTGAAATGCTTCTTATGAAGTTTAGTCAAATTCCTGAGTTTAAATTTAAATTGAAGTCAGGTTTAGTGCTTTTGGAGAAATAAATTGTCCCAAGTCCAAGTATCCCAGATGTACAAGGTTGTTTTCAACACTAGCTTTAAATACGAAGAAAAACATCACAACAAGAATCATATTCCAAAATTTTTGGGGTTTTTCATCATCCATCAAACCTTCTAATCCAGCATGGTCGATTATGGCTTCGATTGTCTCCTTACGAGATAAAGTTTAGTGGACCGGTTTTGTTTTATGCTAGGGCTCTTTTTTTAATTAATTTACTTATTAAAGAAGCAGCCTATTATATATCACCAGTGTTTTTCCATTTTAAAGTGTACTTGGTGCTAGCAAGCTAATCAATTTATTATTGTACTGGCTACAAGTAAACACTGGCCGAGCAAACAGCCAGTGCTAAAGTTTACACATCGCGGCCGGATTCTCGGTTAATACGGGAAAACATTCATTACTTGTATTTATTTTTCAATACAAATATCCATTTGGTATATTTTTACAGAATAAATATGTTTTTAGTTTGATGTTACATCAACTTAACCCAAGTTCTTACATAAGTAAAACTATTGGTCCACTCGGCTTTACCCGTGGTATATAGTACTTAGGACTTACATACATATCCAACTGTGGCAGAATTCCTGAAATCGGTCCGGTAGTTACTGAGACTAGCGCGTTCAAACAAATGAACTCTTCAGCTTTATAATAATGGTATGGATTATGCCTCGGTATTTAACTTAATTACTGAAGGTAATTGTAGATGTATTTCATTAAAATTTATTCAATAAAATGATATTATACAATAATGATTTCATATACAATCAAACAAACAAACATATTCAAATTACTAATTAAAATAACTTGCACTGTAAGGTATAAATAAATATTGGTGGACAATTCACACACATCACCATCTGACCCCAAACTAAGCAAAGCTTGTACTATGGAAGCCTATTTAAAACTATAATACTTTTATAGTTTTAAATACATAGGTACTTATTGTACACACCCACCCGTACTGTGAGGTATGATCTTAACTTTCAGC
Organism: Ectropis grisescens; assembly: GCA_017562165.1. Taxonomy (NCBI): domain Eukaryota; kingdom Metazoa; phylum Arthropoda; class Insecta; order Lepidoptera; family Geometridae; genus Ectropis; species Ectropis grisescens. The sequence goes on from CM029783.1 coordinate 23,139,876, forward strand.
GGGGATTTCCAGCGGTGGGAACATAAGTTATTTTTGAAATACGGTAGTTTGGTAATCAAAGAGATTACATATACTGCGTATAGAGGAACGCTTTTTGCTCTTGTGGAAGTGTCATACTTTTGTCATGGCACATCGCTATGTCGGCATAGCCAACAAACACCACATCTGCTTACGATTGGCACAAAGGAACCTATTCTTCATCTAAGTTGGTATAATATTTCACACTAAATATTCATAAACGATCCTTAGAGACAAAGTTGGCTTTGGAATGGTCCAGTAAAAAGGGATTCAGAACGCAATACCAATAACTGTATACATATACCGAGCCTGAATAAAGCAGACTTGTTTCGCTAAAATTTATTCCCACCTAGGGACGGATACGCAGAGAAAAACACGAACAGTATAGAAGAATCTAGTGCTTCATAAATCAAAAGTAATTTTTGTGTGCTCTAGAGAAATGAACTTGCGACAGTGAATAGACCGTGAATAGGTAGGTCGCTTTGTGTTTCTAGGGTTCCGTATTTCTAAACCAAAAACGTGTTACATTTTTAGATTTTTGTTCCAGTATAGAGCTACGAGACGAGCAAGACATGTGTCTGATGGTTAGCCACATAACACCACAGTGACACGCAGCTATTAGAACATGAAGAGTCCAAATCATTACCTAGGACTGCACTGCACTCGTCACCCTGAGATTTAAAATAATAAATTTTTAAGCCCTGAAATTTATCTGCCGTTATAGTATAGAGTGAAAGCCGAGCAAAACATGTGCCTAATGGTTAATGGTAAGCAATACACCTGCTTATTGCAAAACAGTGTTATGGTTTTAGCCCCGTTGTTCTTGTTGAAGTTTTTTATTTTCCCTAGAAAAATGTAGGTAGATTATGTGTCATTCCAGACTATGATCTATGTATGTTCTATATTTCAGCTCATATTATTAGAGCAACAAACATCAACACATTCAAACATTGACATTTATGATATTAGTAGGATTATTAAAATTTGTACAGAACCCTTTCCGTGCGAGTTCAATTCGCATTCAGCCGTTTTATTTCTTGGGCTAACGAGTGGGTACGTTAAGTCTTCGCATATTTCACAAGGCCTATTGTAGTAGTTTAAGTAGCTACGAGTACATTAGTATTGTTTTTTTCGGAATCATAAATTACTTAAATAATCCGTTTTATTAATATTTTATTTATTTTAATTTAGATATTTCAATGTTTTTCGCTGGATCAAATCGTAAACGCTAGCGAATCAATGTGAATAATATAGATCTATACTATACTAATATTATAAAGCTAAAGAGTTTGTTTGTTTGTTTGTTTGAACGCTAGGATCTCGGGAAGTACTGGTCCAGATTGAAAGATTCTTTTTCTATTGGATAGCCCATTTATCGAGGAAGGCTTTAGGCTATAGAAAATAACGCTACTATTAATAGAAGCGGAGCATGAATCAAGAATGTAACAAAATCGGGAAAAAATATTCCTTTTTGAGAGTTTTCGTACGTTTCGTGCTTTGGCATGACACATGACAGCATGTGTCAAAGATTGCGTCATTGAATATCACAGATTACATACCTGTTGAATATAAAACCTTTGCTAATCTTTTTTTTTTCTAAATCTGAGTTGGTACAACCAATTTCCGACAGGTGGCGTAGCAGGTAGCTGAAGAGGTGTTTTGTTTGAAAGCGATATTCTCAGGAATGACTGAACCGATTTCAGTCATTCTTTCACCATTGTATATGTACGGGGTCCTGATGAGTATTATATAACGTACCACGGGCAACGCCGGGGCGGACCTAGTATATTATAAAGCTGAAGAGTTTTTTTTGTTAGAATGCGCAAATTTCATGAACCACTGGGCCGATTTCAAATATTTTTAAACCGTTGGATGCACACGTGATTCCTGCGTGCTACAAGATACATATAATGTAGCACAGTCAAAGCTGAGGTGGACTTCTAGTGTCTTAATATGATGGCACTAGCAGCGCCCGAGGGTCTACCGCCTAACTACAACTGTCTTAACTTTGTTATTGATCTCTCTTTTCTTTCTGCTTGAAATGACAGAGACCGCAATAGCAAAGCGAAAGCCGATTTAGTTAGACGGTAAAAGGGCCGGTGGTTTTACCCCCGCAGTTCCAGTTACCTTCATTATTATTTACTTTGAAATAATGTTTCAGAATACATCTTTGGGTCGGCTAAGTATCAGCTTGAGGCTCTAGAATCAATCAAGAGGCGTGCCAAAAGGCTCATAGGCAAAGACACTCTAGTGCGGAAAAGACTTCAAAGTCTTGAGCATCGCCGCAAAATTGATAGCTTATCGGTTTTTTTATCGGATACACTTCGGAGTGTGTGATCTAATACCACCTTGCCCTTTTTTCTATCGTACTTCTAAGAAGCGGCAATGTTTCATGGTAGATATTCCAAAGACACGGACGAAAAGGTTTGACTCTACTTTTGTGATAAGAACGTCTAGGCTGTGGAATGAATTGCCTGATTTGGTTTTTCCCGATAGTTTTAATCTTGGTGTTTTCAAACCGAGAGTGAATCGGTTTCTTCTAGATAAACACGCTCCATCGTAAACCGCGTCGTCGCTTAATCACGCGAGATGGCGGTCAAGTGTAAACCTATTAAAGTTAAAAAAAACACAGGTTTTGAAACAATAATAAATTTACATTGTCCTCCACTCGCCTGATGTTAAACGATGATGTGATTGTACGATCGAGCACGTTTACTTAGAAAAAAAAACGCATTCTCCCTCGACTTGAAGACACTAAGATTATTTTAAAGAATACCCCACTCAGGCAACACATTCTATAGCTAGCTATGCATATATTATATTATTATTACAAAGTAATATCCTTGAATAAAATCAATTATTATTAAACATATAGTCTCTTTGATTAAAATCAATTGTTCGTGTATTAAATGTCGCCATTAACAGACATAACATTTTACCACTAAAATGGATTTTGTAAAAATGAAGCTATAAATATCCCATAAAAGGCGACATATTGAATTCTTTCCGGAATTCCCGCTTTACCTGACAAATTTTATTATCGATATTAATATCGCTACTGTACCGCTTTTATCCTGTTACCAGAAAAAAAGCGAGATTTAAAATCATGTTACGGATGAAATTAGATTTTTGTTTTAATATATTTAAACCTAACAGAACCTTCAATGTTATCCACGTGATTACCGCTCCTGTGGTTTTGAATTCCTCGCAGTAAAATCTGGTTGATGCGATATTCAAATCAAATAAAACCCTTCATTTCCGGAAAACCGGAATTAATTACAGGTCTCAAGAAAAAATAATTAAACGTGGTGTCACTATATCCGAACACGTAAGACTTGGAACATCAGAACATAAAAACAAAACGACTTAGTTACCAAATTTCAATTAAGTATACTTTATAACAACTTAAGTAATACTTGTATCTTGTTATTTTGAAAGTATTTGTGTATTTATTGTACAGGATGTTTATGTATTTTAGCAAATATGTGTGTATAGTATTAGTACGTATATGCTAGGAACCTAAGTTACGACTTTTAATTTGTCATTTTGTTTTTCCCTCACACCCTATCATTATTATATTTACTTTTGTGTTTTACCTTACTCTGCTGGTTGTCTGGAAGAAATCGCTACTAGCGATAAGGCTGCTATTTATGGGACTAGTAATAAGTATTTTCTGTTTCGTTCTACTTTTTAATTTTACTAATGTGCATAGTAAAGTTTTTCTGTCTGTCTGTCTCTATCTATTCAATGTCAACGTCCATAAAGTCAATATGTAAATCATCAACGTACTGACCACTCCAGAGTTTAATATGTGTTCTCAATTTTAGCCCGCTTCATTCACATTGGAATATGATTAAATAACATCTACATATATTTTCGCATTTATAATTATTAGTAGGACTGTTACGATGTCAAAGTTTTGTATGTTTGTTGCTCAATTACGACAGCGCGGCTAAACGGATAGAACTTTTGGAACTCAGATTGTGTATATACAGATCTGAAATATCACAATCTGCACTACGTTCAATACAGCACTAGTGCATATTGTACAAGTAAGAAAAACTGTATTCATTAATATTGATTGTATTTAATATGATTATTGTCTAAAAATAAAATTGGTGGACATTTCACATACGAGTACAACACTATCTGACCCCAAACTAAGCAAAGCTTGTACTGTGGCAGCCAGATAGCTGATATAATACTTATTTAGTTTTAAATACATACTTATTATACAATATAGATATAAATTACAAATGGATTCGTTCTAACAACGTATATGAATATAGTTTTTAAACATTCTTGGTTAAAATTCATGTCCAGAACACAATACGAGTGCATGCATTAATCGTGATATAAAACGCTACTATATTGTTTTTGAATTTTCGCGATTTGAACACATAATATTTATATAGTACGGGGCTTAATCACAAATAATTCATTGTTTAAATACCTCGACGTTTCGGCAGCGTTACAACCGCCGTGATACAGTGATACAATTGATACAATGATACAATTCTTTATTGGCCTGTGAAGACTAGGTTAGTTACAGATATTTGGGTTTGCACACAGTTAGGATCTCTAGCTTCTGCCGTACTTGGCATACAGACTTGGTATTACAAAATTGAAATTAGTTACTTTTTGCTAATTTATCATCAAGTCAACATTTAGTATACACAAAAACATTCCACCAATCATTATCATTTAAGTTTACACAAAAACAATCACCGCAATCACGTACTAATTAAATAGTAAATACCAAACAAAAAGCAAAACAATAAATACAAAAACAAGTAAACATATAGAATTGCGGGTACTCATATGTCATACGTCAAATTTCAAAAATGTGTCTATCTCATTAAAATAACAGTGATGTAATCGATCATAAAATGTGTAATCGATTTGAAGGAAAAAAATAAATTATAATATATTAGCAAATTAGAAAATCAATAAATCACAATACGTACATGTCAGAGATAACAAACAAAAAACAAATACAATGTCAAATATAGGTCCGGTATATGTCAATTAAACTTAGTTTTTTGATTATTGCTTCTCTACCACAGCATTTTTCATTTAAATTAGAAAATAAATAAAAGTCAATAAATCACAATAACATACATGTCAGAGATAACAAACAAAAAACATATACAATGTCAAAAATTTTACGTCTGGTATATGTCAATAAAACTTAGTTTTTTGATTTTTATCTCTCTACCACATTATTTTTCATTTCATTTTATTCAGCTCATCGTCATTTAAAAACATGTCCACAGAATAGTAAGCTTTTGCTATTAACAGATTATTTAACATATTTCTAAAGATATTTACATTTTGTTTAGATCTAATAGATTTTGGTATTTTATTATAAATAATAGGTGCCATACAAAAAACACTTTTATTTAGAAATGTCGTTCTAGACGGCAGGCAATAGAGATTGCCCTCACGTCTACTACCTGCGGGCACATCTCAAAAGGTCTAGATTAGACTTGACAAAGATGCAACTTCAAAATGAACAGAGACGGTAGGGTAAGCATCTTCAATCGAATAAACTCTTTTTACATGAGTCACGTTTTTCAGGCCACAAATTGCTCGAACACAACGCTTTTGAGCTCTAAATATTTTCATACGGTTAGTTGAGTTACCCCAAACATAACCCGTACCGTAAGATAGATGCAGCATGTCCATAATATGCTGTTAGAAGCATTGGCTCATTAGCTACTTTACGAAGTTGGAATAAGGCATACGAAAATTGATTTATTCTTTTGCAAATATTTGTTATATGGGGTTTCCAAGTCAATTTGTTGTCAACAGTAAGTCCTAAAAATCGCGTAATTTCCACTTCTGAGATATTGTCACCTTTATGCATTATGTTAGAGTTTAATAAATCATTATGTCGAATTCTGAATTCCATTAAATTTGTTTTATCAACGTTGATATTTAGATTATTATTACTCAAATAATTCGTTAGTGATGTCAGTGTTTTTTCAATGTCATTTTGTAAATTAAAATTTTTACTGTTGATAAATAGTATAGTGCTATCATCGGCAAATAGTGTGACTGGATGACTCGTAATACTCGCGAAATCATTGAAGTAAATCAAAAACAAAAGAGGCCCTAACACACTGCCCTGTGGCACTCCGTATTTGATTAATTTGGCTTCTGATGAATGAGTTCTAATTGTGGATGTTTTCAGGCACATTCTATTTATCTGTGTTATTTGTTTCCTGTTTTGTAGATATGATTTAATAAGGTTATATGCATTGCCTCTAATACCATAATCATGTAGTTTTTCCAAAAGGATTTGATGATCAACCCTATCAAATGCCTTCGATAAATCCATAAATAAAGCTACTGTTCTCAATTTTTTATTCAAATTTGTCATTATGTTTTTTAGGAAATTGTAATTTGCCATGTTCACAGTTTTCCCATTTCTAAATCCATACTGCTCATTTACTAGAATGTTGCGATGTTCAAAATAGGAGTATACTCTATTATATATAACTTTTTTAAATATTTTTGAAAATACTGGGACAAGAGCCACTTGTCTGTAGTTTTCCACTTTACTTCTATCTCCTTTTTTAAAAAGTGGTTTAACCACAGATATTTTTAGAGGTTCCGGTGTTAGATGGTATATACTCCATATTCCAAGCACAGATTAACAATATGGCTAAGCGCAGGTGCTATAAACAGTGACACGTCCTTCACTATTTTTGTTGTGACTTCATCAATTCCCACGCTATTTGTGTTTTTTAGTAAGCTTATAATTCTGATAAGATCGAAAGGAATTGTAGGAGTCAAGAAAAGCGATTGGGAAAATTGTCGCTTAAATGTTTTTTGAGGACTAGAATTTTGCTCCTTTTTGTCGCTGCCTGCCACGTTAACAAAATAATCGTTCATTAGGTTAGCGATATCTGAAGGATCATTAACAGTATGCCCCTCAGAGTTTTTAATGTCAGTAATACCAACCGCAGGGCAGCTCGATTTACCTTTGTTTATAATGTCCCACGTGGCTTTAGATTTATTTTTCGCGGTTTGTATGTAATGATTATTTCGAGACTTCTGTGTTAACCTTACAACCTTTTTAAATCTTTTCGCGTATGCCTTGAGTTCGTCTTTTGTTGTTGCTGCTTTTACAAATCTATGCCTCCACAAAAGACTGATTTTTTTCTTAGCACAGGTCTTTATACCTTTTGATATCCATTTTGGCTGTGTTTCGTGAAAGTGTCTAACTTTAATTTCTGGAAAGCACAATTTATATAAAAGCACAAATGTTTCATAAAAAGCATTGAAAGCTTTGTTCGGATCATTACTCTCAAATACCTCTCGAAAACTGAGACTACCAATATATTCAGAGAATTTGCGTCTATTTTCATCACTATAGTCTCGTTTCAGAGTATACCAAGACTTGATACGACAACTCTTTTTTACATGAAATTTGAAATATTGAGCCAGATGATCTGAAAGTCCCAATTCAAACATTTCTCCTCTGCCTCCTCGTACATTGTGAATCACATTGTCAATACTTGTTCCGCTACATAGTCGGGTCGGTTGATCAAACTGTAATTTTAGTTTATATTTGGCTAGTAATTCTTCAAACTTTAAAACACGTGGGGTTTTATCAAGTAAATTAATGTTAAAATCCCCGCAGACTATCACCCTATAAGTATTATTTTTACATATTTGAGCAAGTATTTCATCTAGTTGATTGAAAAATACTTTCGCCACATCCCTATTACTTCTAGGGGGCCTATAAATACATAGTATAAACGTTTTGTGATCTACCAACTCTATCGCACTGCATTCAATCACATTTGGAACAGACATATTGTGACTGATTGTATTAAGTTCTTTGTATTTTATACCATTTTTTATTAATATACATGAGCCTCCATGTCTTTGCAACCTACAAAAATGTGACGCTAATTTATAATTGGGTAAATGTAAAAGAGTTGTGTCATCTGTTTTCATGTTGTGCTCCGTAAAACAGAGTATATCTAAATTTTTACCTTCAGAGGCTAAATTTGCTAAACTTACGGTAACCCTATCCAATTTATTCATCAGACCGTCTATATAGACCGTCTATGTAGCCGTGGTCACGAGAAGACTGGAAGTCTATATAAACAGCTACTAACAGCTATTATTATACTTTTAATTATATCCTTATATGCTTAAGATCAAAGTTTGACCAATACTTACGTTCCTTTTTATCACAGAAAACCAAAGCTGAAACAGCACGTATAAAATCGCGGAACGCTGCTACTTTTATATATTGCTAGGTTATTATTTGATTTTTTTATACCTTAATTAACTTAACTTAAAACGGTGAAGGAAAACATCGTGAGGAAACCGACATGTACCAAGAACTTTTCGAAGTCATGTGTCATCCACCAACACGCACTGGGACAGCGTGGTGGATTACGGCCTTAACTCTCTCCTTGGGAGAGAAGGCCCGAGTCCCAGCAGTAACATTTAGTAGGCTTTTGATCAAAATAAACAAATAAATATTGGTGGACATTTCACACACAACACAATCTGACTCCAAACTAAGCAAAGCTTGTACAATGGAAGCCAACTAGCTGATAATATAATACTTGTACTCATTTATTTTTGAAATACATACTTATTATTCATAGAAAACAATCAGGCACAGTACAAATATTTGAATTCATCACACAAACCTAGTGCAAATGTACTGAGTGTGGATCGAACCCACGACCTACGGCTTCGCAGGCAGACCTACTACCAACTAATCCACCAGGCCAGCCAATTGTTGATTGTTTGATACTCACAAAATTGGCAATATGCTTTTGTGAAAACAAAATACATCAGAAAAATGGAAGTAGTGATCTAATAAGAAACCTCGCAGGACAATGTTCTTCCAGACAGCGCGGCGGATAGTAAGTGCGCTCGGTAAATATTTGAGCGCACCGACTCGAGCCAATAAACCTGAATACGATATGGTGGAACCGTCACGGCCGCGACAGGAGACAGATGCTGTATCTACCTCTTTAGTTCGATGTACAGACCAACATACAATGTATCTGTAATATATAGCTAAGCATTTGTCTCACTGTGGATTTGTAAGTGATGAATTGTAAATTAGTTTCTTGTTCTAACAATTAATAGATCAGAGTAGTAACATCAACAGCCCACTAAATGTTCCCACTGCAGTGTCTAAGGGCCCCCCTTCCCTATCAAGGAGAGAATCAGACCATAATTTACTACGCTGGCCAAGTGCGCATTGGCAAATAAGTAACGTATCAGTCAGTTTCTTCACGATGTTTTCCTTCACCGTTTATTGAGTTAGCGGGAATAATCGTTTTAGCTTAATTTGTTTTAGTTTAAGGTATTAATTGGCGATATTTTCCCCTTGTCGCATGTTTTTTGTACAGCGTTGCGGAATAATGGATTAAAAAAGGTACTGTAACTAATATATATGGAACCGATGCCATCCAGCCATACACAATTAAATGACCAAATTCACCCTGAAAATAGCTGGAAAATAAAAATAAAAACGCGCATTTGTAGCGCATTATTTTTGCACGCCACGAATTTCCACTCACACGCATTTCACAGTTTACATGATCTACAAAAGACTGAGTAAAACCTGTTCGTTTGAGTCTTTCGAGCATCAACCATGAAACGATAACCCACGTACCGCACCGGTGTGCACTCGGCCTTACACGACCGAACCAGGGAATTGTTATTACTGATATAGGAACATTTTATGAGTCAATGTTCTAGTAGTTTTGTTTATGAAACAATAAGACTGAAGCAACATTGAAATGAGGCGTTTTCCAGAAGCAGATCACTTGACAAATATAGTTTTAAATTTTGCCAAATGTGGCTGTTTGTTTTTGTGAAATTTCTCTTACAAAATAAAACATTGGCGCCACCTATGGTGAAATTGGGAACTGTCTTTGACAGTACTTTTTACATCTTGAACACGCCCCATTGGTTAAACTCAAATAGACGTTTCTTAAAACTTGCCATGTGTTAATATCGTTTAAAAAAAACAATCCGCTCAGTAAATTTACTACACAGTGTTACAAAAGAATACCTGGATTATAGATAAACAAGGCTTTGTATAATTCTGATTTATCTACCTGGTATATAATTATAAGTAAGAAGTTTCTTCTTATTTGTATTAGCTTAAAGTCGAAAATAGGTTTGAACTTGACCGGCAAAGTAGTCTATTCAATTCAATTTATTTATTCGAACCATTCTTTCAAAAGAACACTTGGTAACGTCACTTACAATAAAATTATATAGTACATAAATAATCTGTGTACATAATAAAATAATACTAAAGAATAATGTCAAATAAAAAATAATCAGCTGTAAAGGGGCCTTGTCATTTAGGTGCAGCTGTAAAAAGGCTTTGTCATTGTGAAAAAACAAATTATCCAAATAATGAACACATACAGTACTTAAACAAATTTACATGAATGTTTAGTATTATTCTACCTTAGTCGATAGTTCTAATTTTGACATATTCCTTTTCCAAATATTGCTGTCCTTTACAAAATCATCTACAGTGTAATCATGTACAAGACAAGTGTACTTTGCTCATTAGGTGGTTTTTTATTTCGGTTTTAAACTTAGTTTCATTGAGACCTTCCACTTGTGCAGATATTAAATTATAGAAGCGAATACCATTACTACAATGAATCATGATTGCATAACAAGAAAAAAAACAATTCACTCTCCAAATTGATAACAACAAAATTGTAACCACCGCGAAAAACCGACATAGGTATATTAGGCATTCTTTCTCATTTTCATTCACATTTCTTTTTTTTTTTTCAAATGCAGGTCTATTCTTGTCTCAAGGCATCCTACTGCAGTAATATGTGACTCTGCCAAAGGTAATTTTCATCTACCGAACTTCACTTCTCTTTCATCTCATCAGTTTCGTCTGATCAGATTAGATTTTTTTTATCGCATATAGGTCCGCGTTTGACCACCTACTCGCCTGATGGTATTATCTGGCGACAAATACACTCTTTTAAAATATAACATCTTCGAAACAAATGCAAAATGGAGTTACTATTATGTATTCTGAACTTTCGTTAAACAACTTATCAACTCCAGAAGCCTCTATGTGCCCAAATTGGCCCAGCTAACGAAATAAGGCTAAGAAAGTGCTAGGAACGGTAGCAAATCCTATTTAAGCTCACCTATGTTACTTAACTGGTTCCCCACACGACCCCTAAGTCAATTAAGGTCTCCTTTAACCGAGAGAGTTCGTTAGACGGGGCCTCTGAGACCCGTTTGCGGGCCCCTGGAGACCTATTTCCCGTGCAATATCCTTGTTTTCCGATATCACCGGGTTTAACCAGTCTTAGCTATCACGCTTCGTGTCTCTGAGATAGCTGGACGGCTCAAGTTTGCAAGATTGAGGTTAGTTGCTCTAAGTAATATGGATGACTTAGTTATTTTTATTAAATATAGTGGCGTTATTAAAAAAATAAAGTGTAAAATGTTCTTTTTTTGGAAAGGGTATAATAGAGATCTGTTGATAAGTATCCGCTGTCTATTCGTCTGTCACCGTGCTGCATTTCATGCCCTGATAGTCAGACAGTCTAAATTTTCACAGATTTTGTATTTTTATTGTCGCTGTAATAAGACATCTAAAACAGAAAAAAATTAGGGGGCTTTTAGACAGCACACGTGATTTTTTTAAAATTCGGTTTTGATAGGTAATGATAATAGCAACAAGTCATTGTTTCAAATACTCACAAAACATTGATTATAGCAGTACCATATCAGCTATCTGGCCGCCATAGTACAAGCTTTGCTTGCTTTGGGATCAGATGATAGTGTCATGGTGTGTCAGAGATATATCCACCAATATTTAAGTGTAAATTCTATTATAAATAAGTAACGCAATTAAAATACAACAAATATCTAAAGGGGGCTCACATATAAGGTTTTTATTTTTTATAGATAATGGTACGGACCATTTCCTGCGTGATTCTGACTCGCGATCGCCTAATTCTATTTAATCACTACACAGTGTAAAACAAAGTAACTTTCTCTGTCTCTACATCCCTATGTATGTTTAGATCTTCGCTAAAACTACCAAACAGATAGTGATGTGGGATTTTTAATTAGAAAGCGTGGTTCAAGAGGAAGGTTTATGTGTATTGCTTTCTCTGTTCCTATATCCCTATATATGCTTAGACCTTTAAAACTACCACACAGATTGTAATGCGGGGTTTTTAAATAGATAGCGTGATTGAAGAGGTAGATTTACACGTGTAATATGCGCATAACAGTAACAGCAACAGTAGAAAAACACTAATAATTTTAAAGGTTTCTAATGTGATGTCATAAATAAACACATTTTTGCGCTTACTTTGCAAACACTGGCTGGATCGTACGAGATGGATCAAAATAATGTACTGCAGTATTGTACCCCTTAAACAAGAATATAATTAAAATTTTTGATTAACCCCCGACTACCTCAGATTTGTTATCTGTACAACATTCTACCAGTCAAGCCCTTTCATTTGATGCCCATGTTAAGAGAGTTGTGAAAAAACAAATGTATTTCGCCATTTTGTGGTAGCGGCCATCTTGGATTTGAAATTTGTAATAGTGCAAAGTATTCTACTAGTTAAGCCCTTTCGTTTGATACCCATATTGAGGTAGTAGTGAAAAAAATAATGTAATACGCTATTTTGTGGTGGTGGCCATCTTGGATTTGAAATGTGTTATAGTGAATAGTATTCTACTAGTCAAGCCCTTTCATTTGATACCCATATTGAGGTAGGTTGTGAAGAAATATTTTGTCCGCCATTTTGTGGAAGCGGCCATCTTGAATCGATATTAACCAAACATAGCTAAGAACGGATATTTACCTTCAAATGAAAAAAACGCATCGAAATCGGCCCATTCGTTTGAGCTCTACGGTGCCACAGACAGACACACACACAGACAGACAGACAGGACAGACAGACATCGACGTCAAACTTATAACACACCTTTTTTGCTCAAGGGTTAAAAAGGTCTACAAAAAAGTCCACAATGGTCTCTCTTTAATGATAATCCACAGTAACCATTTTTATTCGTATTTTTAGTATCAGCGTTGCAGTAGTGCGAAGCCGTGGCGGGTTGCAAGTAGTAATTAAACCATAAACTACGACTGAACATCCACTCGGAACGTGCCAGGTAGCTGAGCGATCTCTGTAAGCAATAAAACCGCATGGCACTAGATGTAAGTCATTGTCTGCATTATTTTGAGAGGATAAACTTTATATTCGAGCCATGAACGTGCTCGCAACCGCTTCTAGCAGAATTCGCCTTTGACGAAAATGTCATGAAGGACAATAGATATCATCTTGAATAGTTAAAACTGTCGTATACCAAACAATCCTTAAGACTTAAACGCTCCACACACGAGTCCTAAAATCAGAGGAAATGACGTACCTAGAAGTAGTAAGTAGAAGCCTATATCGCACCGTACGATTGGTGATACTAAAATCAGAGGAAATTCATCTGATTTTAGGGCTCGTGTGTAGAAGGCATTAAGTGAAAAATAAAAAAAGTGTATGTTTTATGAAAAATCGGTAAACAATTTAATGTACTTAGTTAATAATCCTATTAACTACAGGAAGTTAGCCATGCTTGTATTATTATGAAGCGACATATTTGAAGCAATTTCATGCATCAAGGGGTTGATTTTTTTTTTAATATAAGCTTTTTTTTTTTTTTAATAAAGAGTGACGAGACGATCAGGACATGTGCCTGATGGTAAGTAACATGCCTGACACATAACAGCACAGTGACACGCAGCTATTGGAACATAAAGAGTCCAAATCATTACCTAGCACTGCACTGCGCTCGTCACCCAGAGATCTAAGATCTTATATCTCTAAGCCCTGTAATTTCTCTGGAAACATTGCCCTTCAAACCGGAACACAGTAATGTTTGCACATTACTGCTTGGCGGTAGAATAACTGGCAAAGGTGTGGTACTTCCCCAGGCGGGCTCTGCCAAGAGTCCTACCACTACAAAAAAGCTTACACTTGGCCACCATCTTACCTGGTGTTAAGTGACGTTGCGGTCTACGGTGGAGCATGTTTACCTAGAAGAAACCAATTCACTCTCGATTTGATAACAACAAATATTGTCACCATCATGCAAATCCACTCAGGCAACACATTCCACACTCTCGTTCTTATCACAAAAATAAAGTCAAACCTTATCGTTCGAGTTTTCGAAACGTCCATCATGAAACGATTTCACTTTTTCGAGCTACGAGCATTTTCAATAGAATAATGCTCAAAGTGGTAAAAGGTTATGCAGATCAGTTGCATACTTTTCTAAGTGTACCCGGCAAAAAAACCGAATGAAGTAGTCATTTAAAATATCCAGAACTTACTACCACCATTATGACCATGATATAATTCATATCCCGTATTTTTTTTTTGTTTTTTTTTTCCCGGACCTAATTAAAAATACTAGTGTAGTGAATCAAATGACCATACTCTCTTAAAACAAAATTTGGTACACACATTTTCGTTGGTTTTTGTAAGCATATTATATGGGTTTGTTTTTTGTTTTAGGTATATATACTTTGTAAAACTTTGTATTTTGCCAAACTTTTTTGTTATAACAAAACATATACACAAAATGGAGTTTGACTAGGCATTGTATAATATAGTGAAGAGAATAGCTACGAAATGCTCGTAGCACAATTTCGCTAAAATACTACGCGTAGGATGACTACGAGTTCTCCGTAGCAGTAGGGCTATAAAACTTCTTGTGGTTTTCTATAAGTGCTTGCTGCATAAAGTGCTAGCGGCACTAAAATAAGAGAGAATATTATGCTTAGTTGTTCTGCTCAAGGACTGGGGCCGTAAATCTAAAATGGTAAAGCAGTGTATTCACTTGGGGGCAAAATCAAGCACGTTTTTTTATATTTAACTTTTATAGGTTTACACTTGACCGCCATCTCACCCGATGTTAAGCGACGATGCGGTCTACGTTGGAGCATTTCTATCTAGTAGAAACCGATTCACTCTCGAACACGAGTTTAGGCACAAGTTGCTACTTAAGCAAAATGTAATATTGTTTTGGCAGTTATTATACTATCAAGCAGAAATGTGCTTATATCACTGTGTTCCAGTTTGAAGGGCAATGTTTTAAGAGCAATTACATAAAATAAAAAAAATCTAAGTTTAATCTATGAGTGACGAGCGCAGTAAAATGCTTTGTTATGATTTGGATTCTTCATGTTCCAATAGCTGCGTGACACTGCGTTGTTTTGGCTTTGATGTTGTTTACCATCAAACCCATGTATAACTCGCCCCACAATGTATATATACCAATAAAATATGTGTTTAAAGATCTACTTATTTTATAAATAATAATAAAAAAAAAACATGCTGTTCTATTTCTTAATCTGATGCGATCGCTAAGAAACCTTTATCTTTGATTCTACAAAATTTTATACCAACAATAAAACTACTAATTACTAAAAAATATGAATGGACTTCATAGTTTTAAAAAAAAGTTGTAATAAGACTTCACTTTTTACAGCAAAGTTTTGTTCTAACCCTTCTATAGTTTGCGATGGAATAATAAAATCAAGACTCTTGACTGCATTATAAATCCTTACTTCAGCTCAATTTCCGCCGGACTCGCGAATTAGATTCTATCAAAAGTTTCAACAACGTTTTTTTTTATAAAAACGACGAGACGAGCAGTACTTGTGCCTGATGGTAAGCAACATGCCTGCCACATAACAGCACAGTGACACGCAGCTATTGGAACATGAAGAGTCCAAATAACTACCTAGCACTGCACTGCGCTCATCACCCAGAGTTCTAAGATGTTAAATCTCTAAGCCCTGTAATTTTTCTGGAAACATTGCCCTTCAAACCGGAACACAGTGATGTGAAATCAGTACACAATTTTTTGACGTTGGTCACATCGAATTGTCAATGAAATATCAATAAATCAATAAATAAATAATAACCTTTTCTAGAGTAAAGTCATTTAACCAAAATTTTAAAAAATTTGCAGTCATAGGAACTGCCGATAGAAGTGAAAGCTTATAACTTAGAATTAGATAGCTTACTTTGGAAACAACGCGGGTGAAACCGGAGGGCGTGGCCATGAGCATCAATCAGTATCAGCGAAAAGCGTTTGCATTTCTAGATGGTCAATGGTCATATATGTACAATGAATTCAATTCAAAGCCCACGAAAAATAACAATTACCTAGAATAATCGTTTAAGTATAATATTTGTCACCAAAACATTCTTTCAACGACTTATGCAATATTTTTGTCGAATAGTATATGTTTATTTTTGAATAGGCTGATAGATACCTGTCACGTTGGCATAAGCTGTCAAGGGTTGAACAACCCTAAACTAGTGGTATTTGTTTATTACCCGTTTGAAAAATACCCGTCAAATGTCACACAACAAAGCAATAAAAGATGTCCGATGTGCGTGGCGTTTAACAAACTCAAACCTCATCAGTCAACCAAATCAGATACACATATTGAATCGTAATCATCCAAATAATAAGTCTGCCAAAACATCAGATAATAATAAAATGTGTGTGATTAACCGCACACACAAGAGAAAACTAAAATAAGAAGGAAATATTGAATAATTGTGATGATTAAAAATAAAAGTGATTCCATAATACGCATGATGATAGTAATGATTAATTGCATAATTTCTATTATATCCTATAGGCCTGTGAAAAAAAATTATGGGTCCTATGATACACCAGTAGATCTATGTAGGATGATAGAAGGGTATAAAATAATAAGATTCAGCACTATGCCAGCATTTGTAAGCTGCCCAACTGAGTGCAAGTTGAAGCCCTTCTATCATCCTACATAGGTCTCCTGGTGTATCATGTGACCAATTTTTGTCACGAGCCTATATTCTATTACTTTATTAAACTTACATTCAAAATAGTAGACACAACGACACGACAGGATAGGAGCAGCAGGCTATTTTTCTCGCTCAGGTGTAGTACTTCCCATCAGATACATGGCCTGTTCTATTATAGTCACACTTTACTGCAAAAGGAAAAAAAATACACCGATAACATAGATTCACATCCACATGGGTGTATGTGGATGTGCATAATAAATAAATAAGAAAGATACACTCAGATAATTATATACACACTAATATGCAGACACATCATACAATTAGACAAGTAATCTCCTATTTAGCACCCCTTTACAAATTATTAAATTTTCGGTCAAACATGAAAAGAACAAAGTAAAACCTCATTATATTGTTTACAAATCCACCTCTGTTTCTTTTAAAGCACATTGTAAACAAGATATTTTAATCCGCGAAAATAACAATTAAGAGACCACAGCTCAGGGTCCTGCAGTAAACGTGTATTTCATCCAGTGTCGCATTAAGGTGTCCCCCGGTAAGCACTTGATCCCGGAGTCAAAGCCCTCAGACGGGAGGTTGCAACATGACGCATCGCTCGCCCCGGCTCTCAATCCCTGTGGTTAATAAACATCAACCTTTTTAATCTAATTAAAAGAAGAGAGAGGTTGCCAATTCGAAATATATTTATTGATTTTTTCCTTTGAACATAAAGAGTTCAAGTCACTGCCTAGCACCGCGCCCTTCACCCAGAGATATAAGGTGTTTTATCCTAAGTAATTTCTCTCAAACGTTGTCCTTCAAAACAGAACATAATAGGTAATAATGGTTCCGTATTACTATATCAGCAACCGAATAACTGGCAAAGGTGCGGTACTTCCCCAAATAATTGCCATTTGTAGAGGTAAATGAAACAGGTAAGTAGAAAGGACAGAGGTTTTGCGCCATTCAAGTTCAGGGTCATCTTGTGATAGTAAAACCCAATTTGTCCTTAATGTCTATTATATTATATAGTAGTATTGTATATATTGTCTCATGATATTGTATATTTTTTCGTGTCTTCAAATCGAAAGTGAAACGACTTCGTCACTTCGACTAAGTAAACGCGCTTTATGATGAACCACATCGCCGGCGCGGCCGCTTAAATAGCACGCAAGAAGGCCAGCGTAAAGCCACGTATTCATTAGTAAACATTTGTTAATAAACAGTTTATAAACTGTTCATAAACAATGTTTTGTAATGTTTCATCATCTCTGTAAACAGTTCATAAACATAGGTGATGAAACATTGTTTCTGATACGTGTTGCCGTGCTCCCCCCTACGAGTGGAGAGCAAGACGAAACATCCAGTTTATAAACATTTGTCAACAGGTATGGACATGTTTTGCACGAGTTTATAAACATGATGGTTGTGTGGTCCAACAACCAAATTTCGATGCTCATAGAGCTTTATCACCAACGTAGTATTCTTTGGGACGCCTCAAATAAAGACTATAAAGATAAATAAATAAAAAATGATGCTTGGATCAACATTGCTGCAGAATTGCATATATCCCCAAAAAGAAGTGGAAACAAAGATGCATATTCTACGCTCACTATTTAGTCGTGAAAAGAAAACAATAAAACATCAAAGATCAAATCAAGGAAAAGGATGGAAGCGGTTCCGAGGAAGTGACTAAAAGTAAATAGCAGTGGTTTGAATCGATTTAGAGAGCATCACTACCTCTTCGGGCGACATCCAGTGAACAACTGACAAGTGTGGACGGCCAAGTTTCAGAAACATGTGTTTATTGTAAACTTGTTTAACGCTAGTCATAAACAGTTTATCAACTAATGTTTACTAATGAATACGTGGCTTTAAACTACGATTAAACAAAAAAAAACAGTGGCAACCGAGTTTGCCAACAGAAATAAAGACACAAAACTATCAATATAGTAAATGCGAATATTTCGTTTATTTCCTTTGACACTACTGCTTGGCACTACTGGTAGAGTCATGGGAAATTTTACTTTCCCGTGGTAATGCCACGGGTAAAAGCACATATCCCGTGACACTACACTGTCACTAGTAGTGTCACGGGATATAATATTTCCCGTGACATTACTAGCGAAATGATGTTTCTCGTGCACATGTGGTTATTTTTCACTGACATTTAATGGCATTTGACATTTTTGTATGTTTAGATGTTTCTTGGTCAATCACATCGGAACTTCTGAACAGATTGGATTGGAATTTGGAACACAGTGAGATTGTGGTAGGGAATAGCACATGGGCTACTCTTGTGTAATTGTGTAATTATGATTATAATTGATTGGATTGGAATTTGGAACACAGTGAGATTGTGGTAGGGAATAGCACATGGGCTACTCCTGTGTAATTGTGTAATTATGATTATAATTATTGTAAAGTGACCTGTTTACGGGATAAATTGTAAGAATTGTATAAAATGACGTTTCTAAGTGCACTGTATGTGTTGACAGAATAAAAATGATTTGATTTGATTTGATTTGATTTGATTCTTTATCATGGGAAACGTTGGTAGGGACCTCTGTCCATACCAACCTGACCTGTAATTGGGTATTCACCTCTGTGTCTATAGCTGTAACGGTAATATTGTCGCGAATACCTAATGCTTTCCCCTTAAATATATCATCACACAAGGAAAACACACTACAACACCATAAAGAAAGTAGAAAGGGTATACATGTGAATACCTTGTAAACAAATATCCATGTACCTTAAAAACAAACATATAACAAGCTTTGCTTAGTTTAGGGTCAGATGGTGTTGTGTGTGAATTGTCCACCAAATTTTTAAATATATAAACATAAAAAACAATTAACCACAATAAGAATAATATAAGTACAATTAATAACATACTAACAAATTATGTAATAAGTATCTATATGATTTGTAAAAATGACAATAAAGTACAAACCCCTGATCCCCATGTTAGGGATAATCTCGCGGGCCGGGCCCTTGCGTCCGGACAGAAAAAAATACTTTTTGTCATCAGAAAAAAAAAATTAACTTGTGTTGGTTTACTCTTGATCGCCATCTCACCTGATCTCAAGCGACTATACGGTCTAAGGTGGATCGTGCTAAGTTGGATTGCGTTTACCTAGAAGAAACCGATTCACTCTCGATTTGAAGACACCAAGATTGTAACCATCGGGGAAAACCCGCCCAGGCAACGCATTCATAGCCTAGACGTTTCGTTTTTGGTAAAAACGCACTAGAAGTTTACACTTCAAATAATAAGACACTTAACATTTTTGTTTTAATTTTCTGACCGTTTAATTCCACTATATCCTCATTGCTGACCATCAATCTTCATCGTCCCTGTAAAGCTATTAAAAGCTTCACACCACTGGCTGAAATCCAAATTCATTCATAAAAACCAAAGAGTATCAGATCAATAAAGATACAACTTCGAAAAGCACCATATTTAGTATGGTACTAAATTAATTGCATTTTTTCCTGGCATGTATAAACATAATAAATAAATATGGGTGGACAATTCACACACAACACCATCTGACCCCAAACTAAGCAAACCTTGTAATATGGCGGCCGAATAGCGGATATACTACTTATATAGTTGTAAATACATACTTATTATCCATAGATACTTATTATGGTCGTTTGTGCGTGTTGAAAAAAAAAATAGAGATACCCAGACATAGTACAAATATTTGAATTCCTCACACAAAACATTTGCACTGGGTGGGAATCGAACCCACGACTCTCGGCTTCGCAGGCAGAGTTACTACCCACTAAGCCACGAGGCCAGTCATAAGACATAAGTAGGCTAATAAATGTTCCCACTGCTGGGACTGCTGCGACAAGGACATAACCCAACATGCTGGCCCAGCGCGGGCTGGCAGACGACCTTACCACGAAAGAGCATTGCTAGCTTATCGGTTTTTTATCGGATACACTTCGGAGAGTGTGCAACTGATTTGCATGATCTAATACCACCTTGCCCTTTCTTCTATCGGACTTCTCGTTCCACAAAAGGGCGACATCGTTTCATGGTTGATGTTCCAAAAACGCGAACGAAGAGATTTGACTCCACGTTTGTGATAAGAACGTCTAGGTTGTGGAATGCGTTGCCTGAGTGGGTTTTCCCTGATGGTTACAATCTTGGTGTCTTCAAATCGAGAGTGAATCGGTTTTTTCTAGGTAAGTACGCTCCATCGTAGATCTCATCATCGCTTAACATCAGGCGAGATGGTGGTCAAGTGCGAACCTATTATAGTTAAAAAAAAAGAGCATGTCGATGTCTTATACCATTTTTTTTTCTCACTAAAATAGTACATTATTAACTTTTTAATCTCTTCATAATTATCTTTAGCTGTTCAAATCTTACTAATATTATAAATTCGAAATTGATTATAGATTCGATGGATGTGTGGACGTTTGCTGCTCAATCACGTCAAAACGTCCGAATTGGTTTGAAGCTTTGAACACAACTAGATTTTGGTAGGGAATAACATATGGGCTAATTTTTATCACGGAGTCTGCGTGAGTAAAAGTGTAAAGCCAATTTTACACTAACAATTTAAGTCATTATCATCATCAGGCGCAAGACGTCCACTGTTGAACAGAGGCCTCCCCCCTAGATTTCCATAATGGACGGTCCTGCGCAACCTGCAACCAGCGGTTTCCAGCGACCTTTGTGAGGTCATCAGCAATTTACGTAATGATATTTATTTATTTATCAACCTCATGGACTAGTGTTTAAAAATCTAACTGTAGTTCTCTGAATGTTTTTCTATTTCACAACCCAAACATACGACGCAACTCGCGGAATAAGTGCAGAGAGAACGGTTGGATGGAATGGGCTGATAAGGTGGATGTATGTGATGGCTACATTGTTTGTGTCTCGACGAATGTGCATGATTTTATTTATTCCAGTTTTATGTCCCGAACTGAATTGTGCATAAAATATTCATAAGTTCTAGAACCAACAACCGTGGAGATGACTGTTGTGCAATTTCTGGATTAGGAGATATGTATCCAGGGAAATTACTGGGGGAAGTAATTGCGGAGTCTTGTCGTAGTGCGTTGGATTGTAACTGGTGTGTGATAAAAAAAGTCGAATGAAATTTTGTTTAAAAATCTTTTACTTATTGGCTTAACACATAGACTGCAGTGTAGACGACTGTAGTGGTAGGACTCTTTGCAGAGTCCGCCTGGGGAAGTACCACACCTTTGCCAGTTATTCTACCGCCAAGCAGTAATGTGCAAACATTACTGTGTTCCGGTTTGAAGGGTAATGTTTCCAGAGAAATTACAGGGCTTTGAGATATAAGATCTTAGATCTCTGGGTGACAAGCGCAGTGCAGTGCTAGGTGATGATTTGGACTCTTCATGTTCCAATAGCTGCGTGTCACTGTGCTGTTATGTGTCAGGCATGTTGCTTACCATCAGGCACATGTCCTGATCGTCTCGTCACTATTAATTAAAAAAAAAAACTGCGTATTTTTTATTCTCAGGAGTTTTGTCGTTGTTACTTTCTGGAGATAAAAAGTAGCCTATGCCCTATGCCTATGTATGTATAAAAAGTAGTAGGGATACCCTACTATAATATTTGTGGCTTTTCTCCAAGTTTCCACCCGATACGTTCAGAGCTCCTTAATTCAGCGTTGCATGACTAAGCAAGAAACATACAAACTTTATAATATTAGTAAGATTTGATGAGCTAAAGAAAATAATTCCGAAATTGAGAAGTAGGTGCACATTATAACCGTAAGAAAAAGTCGTGTGATGAAATGAATTGACATTAAATTTTGGACAAATTAAAATATTATAATTATTGGCTTAATAATATATTATACACATTAGTTTTATCCTCAACGTTTTTGTCGTTTCTGAGTCACATTAATTTAAAATTATTAGGAATTTTATTTTATTTTTACAGTCTTAATTTTAACACGTTCACCAACAGTTGTTGTGCCACCAGTCCACCATTAAATAGCTGTTGAATTATTTTTGAAACAAACAATTTCTTATGAGCTCCGGTTTTTTTCAGATTGTTTCTCGTGACATTTCTGTTATCTATATCAATACCTCTATATGTGTAACACCGTGGCGCTTCTAGTAAGCATTTACTTACATAATAAATACTGTGTGTTAGTTTGTACATACCTAATACAAACAAGCAGTCTGCCATCGTTTCTGTAATCGAAACCACATAAGTATGTGCAATTGTGCATTTATGGTATTTTCACTTCTGTCGGCACTTTCGTAGTTGTCCCATATTTTGTATGTGTCAGTCTAGATTTGCGGCAGCGGTCATAAAATGGAAGTAAGGCTGTGACCACGATCTTGTTTGTTTCGGAAATTTCATACAAAAATCGCCTTGCGGTCTTACCCTAGTAGTTTCCGTCATCATCCCGCAATAGAAGGTAGCTGATGAGTTATTACAGAGCATAATCTGTGTTCCAAATTTTGACGTGATTTGTATTGGCATTCCGGTGTGATTGATCGACAAACATTAAACCATATAAAAATGTTTTAAATCTATTGCGTAGCTTTTATCGCGGGCTTTGAGCGCGGAGACCGAATCAATTTTTTTTATAAGAAACCGCTAAGAAAGAGAGAGATGGAAGATATAAAACCGTAACGAAAAAAAAAACCTGCCATCCACCAGGCCATTAGACTTTAAATCTTATTTCTAATACGACTTACATACTATATTTGTATAACAAGCTGTGTTACATACACTCTTATATATTATGTTGCAATAGTTTTACCGCGGCTGTCCCCGAGTGCCACCACGTCTTTTTTTGTTGCAGTGCATTCATTATTGAGGCAACGACCATAAAGTACTGAAGGCTTAACATCAAAATTTGCCTCAATAATGAATGCAGATAATTTAATTACATGTAAATAAATATATTTTAAAGATATTTTACACTAATAAAGACTGCCAGTAGATGTGAAAACTAATGGCATTTTAGTATTAAATATCACTAATGTAGCGTAATATGTCGCCTGTATACTTATTTACAAATATACTGCTATTATGCATGTCGGTGCAGCGAAATCGTAATATTTCACCCATCCAAAAAACGTTTACCTAACGCATTCCCCGTCGCTCCGAAGCTAAGTCCTAAGCCGCCGGCCGATATTAGTATATCGATACAATTTTCCCCTCTAAAAGTGCTCAGTGCTAAGTTTTGATTTAAAAATTCCTCGTCATCAGGTTATATTCTCAACTTTCGTATATATATATATATATATATATATATATATATATATATATATATATATATATACTAATATTATAAAGCTGAAGAGTTTGTTTGTTTGTTTGTTTGTTTGTTTGTTTGTTTGCTTGAACGCTAGGATCTCGGGAAGTACTGGTCCGAATTGAAAGATTCTTTTTCTATTGGATAGTCCATTTATCGAGGAAGGCTTTAGGCTATAGAAAATAACTCTATTATTAATTGAAGCGGAGCATGAAACAAGAATGTAACAAAATCGGGAAAAATATTCCCCTTTTGAGAGTTTTCGTACGTTTCGTGCTTTGACATGACACATGACAGCATGTGTCAAAGATTGCGTCATTGAATTTCAGTAATCTGTGCCTTGAATATAAACCTTTGCTAATTTTTTTTCTAAATCTGAGTTGGTTCGACCAATTTCCGACAGGTGGCGTAGCAGGTTGCTGAAGAGGTTTTTGGTTTGAAATCGATATTCTCAGGAATGAGTGAACCGATTTCAGTCATTCTTTCACCGTTGGATATGTACGGGATCCCGATGAGTGGTATAGTATAATATACCACGGGCGAAGCCGGGGCGGGCATCTAGTATATATATATATATTCTACATTTATATATATATTCTACACAAATCAACCGCCTGATCTACGCGATGTACGTAGAATATAAAAATAAACGTCCTATTTTATTTCAAAATGCTCAAAGTGTCATTACAAATTTCGAAAATTAATTTCTATACTGACTTCATTTCCAATTTTTTTTGGCGCTTGTAATCCAACAGAGTGTATTCTTGTAATATGCAAAAAACATCTTCAAACACGTCCTTACGAAATTTTAACACGTTCACACCCATTGTGTGGTACACTCCTAAATTATTTTTTCTTTTTGTGTCACTGCAGATTTGCGGCAGTAGCCATAAAGCGAGCAGTTAAACTGTGATTGAACGCGGCTTAATATCGCTTTGTCGTTTAATGGAGGGGATTTCCTGGATCTCTCCGGGGCGAATGTAGGTGACACCGATATTTGCCACTTAAAATACTTTATTCGTAGACGAAAAAAGGTCGTCTGCAAAACGAATAGTCATTTTTGAATTTCGAAATAGAAGAGAGAAATTTTCTGTAGTTTTTTAAATTAAAACAGACTTTTTGTATGTTAAATATCCAGTGATTGACGTGGACTTTGACAGCTTTATAGTTTTTTGTGTGTTTTGATAAGTAGACGGCACTTTAAAAAAAGAAAACTGCCAAGCAAAATATATTGCGTGTTTGAATATGTTTGGAATGTTTTTCTTTTCAATTATGAAATATTTTAACCGACTTAAAAAAAGAGATTCTTTTTTTGTTTGCATGTTTTTTTGCGTATGTTACGTGATAGTTTCGCCAACTATGGATACATTTTATGATTTTTTATTTTGTTTGGTTGACTATACAAGAGGTGGTCTCTTAGTAATTATTTTGGAAGCGGCGTAGTTATAAGATGGGGAAGAAAGGTTGTCGAGTGGCGACCACGAACCAAAAGACGCAGTGTTGGGCAGCCTCCCACTAGATGGACAGATGACCTCACAAAGGTCGCTGGAAACCGTAGCAGGTTGCGCAGGACCGTTCGTTGTGGAAATCTAGGGGGGATTATAGGCCTATGTTCAGCATTGGTCGTCTTGCGGCTGATGATGATGATGATGATGTAGTTATATATTTATGCTTTTTCCATTTTTTTACAGTGCTTAGAGAACCACTAGATAAACAGGACATGTCCCTGATGATAAGAAACATGCATGCACATAACAGCACGGTGTTACGCAGCTATTGGCATATTGAAAGTCCAAATAATTGCTTAGCACTACACTGCGCTCGTCACCCAGATACCTATTTATCTTTATGGTCTGTACTTTTTCTAGAGACATTGCCATTCAACCAGAACACAGTGATTTGCACATTATCATTTGAAATACAGTAGCACTCAGATATTTTCTTTATGGCCATCAGATGCGCCACTCATTTATCAAGAGCACAGTCGTAGTGTTTCGTCAGTACGAAGGCGACAGATGACGTCATACGTCACTACGAGATGAGGGATCGGGGAGGCTCGGGTAACATCGTGGGATGCCGTTACTGAACAAATGACTTCGCTGCATAGTCGATCGATGCTGTGATAGACAGTCCATCTTATTAGATTTCGTTCAATTCTGAACTCTGTTTCATTGGTTAAAAGTACATAATATTGTTATATCTATTTTGCATGCTCGAAATAGCTCTATGTAAGTTTTATTTAAATACTTGCGGCGGTTTTTGAAATTAACAAAAAACTAATATTAGTCAAACTTAGATCAAGTATAAGTAAATAATGAATAAATAAATAAATATTGGTGGACAATTCACACACAACACTATCTGACCCCAAACTAAGCAAAGCTTGTGTGATGGCAGCCAGATAGCTGATATAATACTTATATAGTTTTAAATACTTCGCAGGCAGAGCTACTACCAACTAAGCCACTAGGGCAGTCCTCTGCAAATGTATCCTCTTTGGGTCTTACTTTACTTGCACGCCGTATTCGTAGATTTAACAAATAAAAATTGGTTGCCTGTAAAGTCGGTATACGGGCGAAAGTTTTACGTGACAACGACTTTGAGTGGTCAAATAATTTTACGGAAGGGACGCGTGCCTTTCACTTTTATGTCTCTCTCTCTCGCTCTTAGGCGGGCTAACCATGCCCGAGTGGAAGGGACGCGTGCCTCTCACTCGCTCTCGTTGTGAGCGCATAACGTGAGCGGAGCGTAACGCAGTTTCTTGAAGTGTCACCCGGCAAACCAATTTATAAGACGTTGTCACGTCAATATACTTAGGAACAATTTTGTCGAGCGTTAAATTTCATTTTAAATTGAATACTTGGTTTTAGTTTTTTTTTGAAGAAAATTAAATTGTAAATACAAACTTTGTTCGATTCAAAGGTTCATATTCGGCGAGCAAAGCTTTTCGAAATCAATCACTAACGATGTTAGGCTTGCACACTGACGTAATACTAGTGAACATTCTATGCTCATGCAAGATTATGCGAGCTGTTGCTAAAACCAAAACCACTACTCATAACCACTGACGAATTGCGCCACTATCGCAGTATCTCTATTGCACTGAAAAGGTCATATCTACAAAGTTCTTTAATTCAATGTTTTCGTCACAGGGCTTTGGAGTCAAATTCTATAGCCCATGTTGGCTAGACGCCCAGAATTAATCTTTAATACATTGGTTTCGAACTAAGCCTGGCTATTTATGTAACACCTCGTCTGTATTCAGGGTTGTGCAGATTGACAGTACTAAGAACTAAGAGTATCAAAAGGGCCTTCCCCTCTCGTATGGGACAATATCTTCTTTACGTCGAGGAAATGCATTTACGCATACCCTTCCGAATCGTAAGACGGTTAGGATAAGTGAGATTCCATACTTTGTACGGACATGGTTCCCATGCCGAATAATACCTCCATAAGGTTCCAGTTATGATGCTTACTGTGAGAACGCGAGCACTCTTGCATTCTTAACAACTTTGCGCCGCGACCGCGACACATGTCTCGGTCTCGTGTCGCGGTCTTCGGGTGAACCGCTACCTTTACACGAACCTACCGTAGCTTGCCCATCTGTGAGCTCTGTTATGATAATAATAGTCAGCTGATAAAAGTCTTCTTACAGTCTCAGTCACAAGATTTCCCCCCAACCAAAAATCGTCTAAAGGTCTGCGCCGACTTAGGTATACGACTCGGCTACCACCCGATAAAAAAAACACTTAAATACGGACTTATATGTTATGTTATGTCAGCAAATCGTGGAATAAATCGACGAACAGTAATAAGTAATAAGTACATATAAGTAGATATATTTTAATTTATGTCATAAGTACATATATTTTAATTTTTGGTTCTTATTTGTACGATACCTATTATCGTACAATATAAAGTTCAATTTAAACTTTAAAAATGTATACTCTTTGTATGCTCTTATTTTGTTTTTTTGACGTGACAACGTCTTATAAATTGGTTTGCCGGGTGACACTTCAAGAAACTGCGTTACGCTCCGCTCACGTTATGCGCTCACAACGAGAGCGAGTGAGAGGCACGCGTCTCTTCCACTCGGGCATGGTTAGCCCGCCTAAGAGCGAGAGAGACAGACATAAAAAGTGAAAGGCACGCGTCCCTTCCGTAAAATTATTTTACCACTCAAAGTCGTTGTCACGTAAAACTTTTGCCCGTATACCGACTTTACAGGCAAACATTTTTTTTATAAAATTGACGTGTAAATTGTACATTTATCAATAAAGAACTTTGACTTTGACTTTGATGATAATAATTTGCAAACGCTACAAAACGTTTCACTTCGTCAGCACATGTAGGCCTTGGGTAATTAAATAGAGTTTCGATTTTGCTTGGATCGGGAAATATACCATTGGATGTTATTTTATGCCCCAAGTAAATAACCTCTTTTTTGTAAAAATTCACATTTCATGGGATTCAATTTGAGATTTACCTCTCTTAGTCGGTTAAGTATGTCCATGAGATTCTTGTTATATGTCATGCACATTAAGATACATATTACGTTGGCAACACAAATTAGCAGACCGCTCGCTGACAGCCTTCTGATAATTTATGTTGTGAATGCAATCTATATATTAACAGGCATGACATAAAGCCCATATTTGAGTG
The DNA here is from genome assembly GCA_017562165.1 of Ectropis grisescens. Lineage (NCBI taxonomy): Eukaryota > Metazoa > Arthropoda > Insecta > Lepidoptera > Geometridae > Ectropis > Ectropis grisescens. The sequence goes on from CM029783.1 coordinate 23,168,698, forward strand.
TATTTTAGGTGGGAGCGGAGTCGTAGAAGTGAGTGCAGACTTTAACGAAAAAGTTCCGTTCCGCTGTACCACCGCGACTGCAGTTAAATAAACATGTCGGTCACTGGAATCCATAAGATATTAAAATAATTGGTTGCCTGTAAAGTCGGTATACGGGCGAAAGTTTTACGTGACAACGACTTTGAGTGGTAAAATAATTTTACGGAAGGGACGCGTGCCTTTCACTTTTAATGTCTATCTCTCGCTCTTAGGCGGGCTAACCATGCCCGAGTGGAAGGGACGCGTGCCTCTCACTCGCTCTCGTTGTGAGCGCATAACGTGAGCGGAGCGTAACGCAGTTTCTTGAAGTGTCACCCGGCAAACCAATTTATAAGACGTTGTCACGTCAAAAAAGTATAACTCCAAGCGGCGTTTTCACTCCAAAACGTTATATATTTCGATCAAAGCTACGAGTCGCAATCACACCGGCGCAGCGGCTAGCGACATCCGTCAACACTGAGGACGTCGCACTGTGGTATAGTTGTTAGGTATTGGAATTTTGTGGTTTTATTCTGGTCAGAATTTCACCCTTTGGTTTTAGTCTGGGGCTAGATTTTTGAAGTACAAATTTTACTGGACGAATACCAGTGTGTTTGAATTGTCTTTGCGATTGTGTAGGCGCTTGAATTCTAGTTCTTAGACTTTTTTACAATATTTATCGATTCATGATAGCCGCCTCCATAAAATGGCAGACAAAATATTTCTTCACAACCTACCTAAATATGGGTATCAAATGAAGGGGCTTGACTAGTAGAATACTGTGCACTATGACAAAATATCAAATCCAAGATGGTCACTACCACAAAATAGCGAAATACGTTTCTTTTTCACAATTCCCTCAATAAGGGTATGAAATGTAAGGGCTTGGCTAGTATAATGTTGTACAGATTACAAATCCGAGGTAGTCGGGGATAAAACACAATTTTTAATTTTGTTCTTGTTGCATATTGGTGGCCAAATTGGTGGCCAATTCACACACAACACCATCTGACCCCAAACTAAGCAAAACTTGTACTATGACGGCCAGATAGCTGATTTAATATTTATATAGTTTTAAATACATACTTATTATAAATATATACATTTGAATTCATCACACAAATATTTGCACTGGGTGGGAATCGAACCCACGGCCCTCGGCTTCGCAGGCAGAGTTACTACCCACTAAGCCACGAGGCCAGTCACGATTGTGTTGCTTCTATGTTATCCGAAACTATGGTATATAATATTATACAGTGCAGCAGTAAATACATTCTTATTCTATTCTTACTGATTTCACTAAATGTATTAATTTCGTGAAGAGTCTGGGTTTAGCTTTACCAGTTTTACCTAAATTGAAGCCAGTGTTTGATTTTTAGGAGAAAACTAAAATATTATCCAACGTTTATGCTGTGACATGAACTGAAACAAAAATGAGACAAGTAATGAATTAGTAATTGTCAGCTTTTCACGTCTGAAAACCGCATATATTTAAGTATCTGTTTGTATAAAAATTAATGTGTGTCTGTATTTCCTTTATAGCATTGTAAACTATGTCTTTGATCATGTTCTTTTCATAGTAACTTCTATACAGTGTCAAGATGAGTAGGACATGTGCCTGCTGGTAAGCTACATGCCTGCCCATAACATCACAATGACACGAAGCTATTTTAACCTGAAGAGTCCAAATCATTCATCATGATGATGATGATGATCTCTTAGATCAGTAATTTCTCTGGAAACATTGCTCTTCAAACCGGAATACAATAATGTTTGGGAGGAAAATAACTAGCAAAATGGTGGTACTTCCCCAGGCGGACTTTGCAGTGAGCCTATCTCTACTAAATCTGATGAATAAAAAATGTGATAATCTTTAGCAAAGTTATTGTGCACGAGCCAAAGAAGGTCTCTGAGTTGAGATAATTAAATTAGATAATTAAATAAATATAAATAAATAAACATTGGTGGATAATTCACACACAACACCATCTGACCCCAACCTAAGCAAAGCTTGTAATATGGCGGCCAGATAGCTGATATAATACTTATATAGTTGTAAATACATACTTCTTATACATAGAAACACCCAGACACAGTGCAAATATTTGAATTCATCACACAAATATTTGTACTGGTTGGGAATCGAACCAGGCTCACTGCAAAGTCCGCCTGGGGAAGTAGTTAGTTTGGGGTCAGATGGTGTTGTGTGTAAATTGTCCACCACCACCACCAATATTGTACTTAGTTGTTCTTTCCGAATGAAGTAGGGTGTTAATTGATGTGCCCCATAAAACGGTCTGGAGACTGATAGATGAACGTATAGGCGATAAAACGTGGTCGAACATTTTCAAATATTACTTCGATAACAGGAAGAAAATAATTCAAAACAAAAAAAGAAGGTCAATTTTTTTCAAAGAAAAAAAAACATCAATGACTGATTTGTCGATAAAATATATGAAAATTTGAATGTTTGTTGCTTAGTCACGTCATAATATCTAAAAGGATCAAGCTCAGAAAGGTTATAATCTGGAATAATACATAGCTTATCTGTTATTGGAATCCCGAAAAATCCCGGAAAACATAAATGTCCGAAAAGAATTCCGTTCGAAACGTCCGAAAGAAACATCCGTTCTTTTCGCGGATGACATTTCAATTTTGACATCATGTAAAAATAATTCTGATCTAAATAAAATTTTAACTGACATATTTAATGGTATAAATAATTATCTGACTGACCACTGTCTTGACTTAAATTTTGCAAAAACTAAAATCATACAATTTAGACCCCCACAAAAAAAACCTCTTGACATTGAATTTTGCTATAATAATAATAAATTAGATTGTGTAAATTCGGCGATACTATTAGGTTTAGAGCTTGACACGCATCTGAATTGGAAAAAACACATTAACAAAATAAAATTAAAATTGTCTAGTTTTTCTTACGCATTAAAAGAACTACGGCGGGCGTCTGACCTAAATACGGCAATAACAGCATACAATGCGTTTGCTTCATCATGGCTGAGATATGGTATTACACTTTGGGAAAATAGCGTGGATGCAGATAATCTCTTCGTGGCCCAGAAAAAGTGTATCCGTATCCTGGCCAATATAAAAAAATCCCGATATAAAAATAGAAAATTTTCACAAACCATACTTTATAAAATTTAAAATACTATCTCTCACTTCATTGTATATTTTAGAATGCTGTAAATTTGTTAGAAAATACAATGAATTCTTTGTAAAAAATTGCAGATAAACCTCGGCAGACTCCATGGAATATCAGATCTCAATATAGGCACAAAATAATAGAACCTAAATCCCGGTTAGAAATGCACAGCGCTGGCCCACACTCAATGGCTGTAAAAATATATAACAAGTTGCCAAATGACCTAAAGGACTTGGAACAAAACTACGATTTTATTGAATGTCTAAAGAATATATTAGAAAAGAAATGTTACTATAAACTACACGACTTTTTTAACGACAAATTTGACGACTTAGAAATGGAACGTTCCGTTGCCACTTTTGCCATGCCCTTATAGGTCCATATGTAATAATCACAAATAGCTTTAACCACACATGCATGTATTGTACATATGACGCAATAAATATTTGAGTATTGAGAATAGCCATTCCTTAAATTCGAAGCTGCCGAATTGTTAACTATAGCATACTGCCTATCTCATTAATAATGGAATTTAAAATAATAGCACCAATACAGTGGTTAGTGTAAAACGAGTAGAAGTAAAACAGCCATCTATAAAGCGGCCATTAAGCATTGAACAAGCTAATAAAGTACACAGAACACACCCCAGTCGAGTGAGGTACCATCTGCACACTATAGTTTAAACTCCGCATTTGTAACTCTTGGCAATTTTAAACTTAAATTATATCCCCGCTCGCCGGCCGCCTGTGTTAACAGATTAGATAAACAGAGAGAAAACTACTCCAATTTATTTTTTATATCTACAGCATACGCCCACTAAACGTTCCTACTGCTGGGACTCGGGGCTTTTCCTCACAAGGAGAGAGTCAAAGCCTTATTCCACCACGCTGGCCCAGAGCTTGTTATAGGATGGTGCATCACCTCTAAAGATTCTGGAAATATGCCTGTGCATCGTTAAAATAAATTTTTCAACATTATAAAGTTATAAAAAAAAATGTGGTGGACAATTCACACACAACACCACCTGATCCCAAACTAAGCAAAGCTTGTACTATAGTTAAAATAAAATAAAATAAATATTGGTGGACATTTAGTTGGTGGTACTAAGTGCATGACTTTAAAAAGTGATGCGCGTGGGTTTCGAACCAGGGTCAGATCAGCAGTTGCCGTTCTCCAGAGTAGATCAGCTGTAACTTTCGCACCTACCTACAGTATTTGATTTTTATTTGATGTATGCCGTGGATGTATGATATTTCAGATATGGACAAATTTTATAGTTTCAAAACCGTGTTCAGATACAGCAAAGTAAAAAGCCTAACTTTAAACATTTCGCAGTGTTAGGACTTTTTACAGAGTTGTCTGGGGGATACAATACTTTTTCACTGTCATTTAATTGCCCAGCAGTAATTTGAAAAAAAAAATGTGTTCTGATTTGACGTGTTTCAGATAAATTTAAGGTCAAAGAGGTTATTGATGTTAGATCTAGAAGGAGAAGAGTTTAGTGTAGTGCAGTGCAAGGGACTGTTTTAGGCTCTTAATATTCAAATACCTGCGTGGCTCTGTGCTAATGAAGTAACTGACGGTAATTTTCAGAAACATGTATCGTCATGTCACTATTTCTAATAAGAAAAACCCCTGTATCTCTGGTTTTTTACTTCAAAAGTCGCAAATATCGAAAATAATGTAAAAAAAATATGTGTTAATATGAGATTTATTTGTTTTTTAGTCAATATAATTTGTTTGTACGATAGCTTTTTACTGAAAAATAACTGACCTAAAAAAAAGCTTTTCTTTACTTTTAATATATTTTTCTAATTTCGATTTAATAAACTGTTGAAGAATGAAAGTTGGAACAACTCAGTTCATTAAATTTACAATTTTAATAATATTTGCGTCACGTAAAGTTGTAAAAACTGTCATATAATAAGCTAACGACATCTAACCTGACGCGTGAGATTATAATCTGACGCGTTAGATTATAATCTGACGGTTCTGACAGTTATACGGTGCCACATACATTACATATTTGTCTTCAGCTACTCCAAAGTGACACATCTGTTCCTTACATATTTTGTAAATGTATGTGTACAGTGTTACTTGGCAAAGTTCTGAGGAGGTGCCTGTTTGGATTGTGGTTATTTTTGTCGAGGAACAAAATGTATTGAGAGTTTCAGTTTGTGAAACTTTGGGAGTTAAGTTTTTAGGTTATCAGGGTTATTTACTGCAGTTCTATGATTAACTAGTATTTGCCTGCTACTTCGACAGCCTAAATTTACAAGATAAACTGTTTATTACTTGCACTTAAGCCTTAAGTCTTAAGGGAAACATAAATTTCATTTGAAAAAAATATTAATATAATTTATTTTTCCATTTAGCGCTTACATTTAGAAATTATCGTTCAAAGCAATCTCTTTAAGGTAAAATTGAAAAGGATAACAAAATAGGAGAAGAAGGGAGTTTACAAACAAAAAGTAAATATTTGCTAACTAAAACTAACAGTAGGTTTTTTTTTGCCAAAGGTGCAATTCACAATTTTGAGGTAAAAAGAGTATCGATTCCAAAAAAATACATGTTATCTAATTATGATGGAGCAACAAATACCCAAGTATCTTACGTTCACGATTATTACGTACTAATATTGTTTTTTCTTCTATCTCTAAAATGTAAGTAGAAAATATATATGTGCATATATGTCACCGTGAAATTGTAAAAAACCATCAGAAAAATAATCTAACGACGTAAATATATAAAATAAACTAAAATATAAACTACTGGCCTAGTGGCTGACTGGCCTAGTGGCTTAGTTGGTAGTAGCTCTGCCTGCGAAGCCGAGGGTCATGGGTTCGATCCCCACCCAGTGCTAATGTTTGTATTCTATGTATAATAAGTATGTATTTAAAACTATATAAGTATTATATCAGCTATCTGGCTGCCATCACACAAGCTTTGCTTAGTTTGGGGTCAGATGGTGTTGTGTGTGAATTGTCCACCAATATTTATTTATAAAAAATAAACACAATAAACTAAACAGTTCAAAAATATTTGTTCAAATAGGAATCCAACTCACGATTAACGGCTATTTAGGCACACCGTGTGGATCGGTATCCACCATAAGGTCAGTCAGTCAATCAACTAATTATAATTGAAAGCTCTAATCATTTCACCCTTTGAAGACCGTTCATCTTCCTTCCTAAACTTTATCTGAACTGGCTAGAAGAAATTGTGGGATAAATTTCCTCTTTTAATTATCGCTCATTTATTTTAAAAGTGAAAAAGTTAAGAGTAGTTCAAATTGCGGTACTTGAGTGAAATTAATGTCTCAGCTTTAGTGAATGAGGCAAAAATTGCCGAAAGCTCTGTTGGGAGTTTCTCGTCATTTAGATCTCAGGTTTTGGAGTGATAAGTATAATAACTTATATTCTAGTTCAACATCAGCCCACTGCTAAAATCTATACCCACTAATCTTATAAAACTGAAGAGGTATTTGAAGGCGCTAATCTCAGGAATTTCTGAACTTTAAAAAAATATTGCAATGTTGCATATGTACGCAAACCTTGAGTGCTATAAACTATATTTTTGTTAAAATAAAGAGAGACGAGACAAGCAGGATTGTGCCTGATGATAAGGAACATGCCTGCCACATAACAACACAGTGACACGCAGCTATTGGAACATGATGAGTCCAAATCATTACCTATCACTGCTTTGCGATCGTCACCTAGACATCTAAGATGTTATACCTGTAAGCCTGACGGAAACTCACATTATTTCACACATTCAAAAATTTTACAGCGCACTTCCCGCTTCACTGCTCCACACCCGTTCGGACGTTACGTCGCTGTACCGCTGCCATAACCGCCGCTCGATATTCGGTGACCATGGCGGTGACGGGACCCCATAAGACTTTCCCTCATCATAAAGTGCTCAAGCAACCAAATAACATATCACTTCAAAAATAAAGAATAAGGACTCTTGGCAGAGTCCGCCTGGGGAAGTACCACACCTTTGCCAGTTATTCTACCGCCAAACAGTAATGTGCTAACATTACTGTGTTCTGGTTTGAAGGGCAACGTTTCCGGAGAAACAACAGGGCTTAGAGATATAACATCTTAGATCTCTGGGTGACGAGCGCAGTGCAGTGATAGTTAATTAATTTGACTCTTCATGCTCCAATAGCAAGCTGTGTGTCACTGTGCCGTTATGTGGCAGGCATGTCGCTTACCATCAGGCACATGTCCTGCTCGTCTCGTCACTCTGCGCTATAAAAAAAAAGCAAATGGATCAGGTTTTTCCACACGGTTCTTTTGTACCACTTGTATGCAGATGAGGTGTATGTTAGCTACGGTAACAGAGTGATGTGCCGCGACAAAAATATGACAAGAGTGACAAAGCGATCGACGAAGACAAGAGCGATCAGACTCATGCTTTCGGTGTTAAGCGTTTGTTCTAAACTCTATACGTAGTGTAAATATGTATGTAAACTCTTTGAAAAAATTGGTTGCCTGTAAAGTCGGTATACGGGCGAAAGTTTTACGTGACAACGACTTTGAGTGGTAAAATAATTTAATTAATTTTTTTAAGGGACGCGTGCCTTTCACTTTTTATGTCTGTCTCTCTCGCTCTTAGGCGGGCTAACCATGCCCGAGTGGAAGGGACGCGTGCCTCTCACTCGCTCTCGTTGTGAGCGCATAACGTGAGCGGAGCGTAACGCAGTTTCTTGAAGTGTCACCCGGCAAACCAATTTATAAGACGTTGTCACGTCAAAAAACACTAAATTATAAGGGATTCCAAAGAATTTATAATCTAGCACGTGAACAAAAAAAATATGAGTACAAAGAAAGACCTAGCCAAAACGAACTCCAATTTTCACCAGAACAAATTTCCTTGCAAATCGAAACATCGTTAAATATTACGCGGTAGGCGTTTTGCCGGATAATTTTATAATTAAAACAACTAGAAAGGTTCTTTGAGAAGAAAAGTTAACGCCACTTAAAAGGTCATTTCATTATGTATTTAATTAGTTTCGGCCTCGTTCTCGGCTCTCGCCAGAATTAAAGGTTATTGAAGAAATTTCCCATTAAAAATTCTCCCCTGTCTTCACCTTTTGAAGAGAGCGGTGCCTTCACATTGTGGACGAAAATTAACTATGGGGTGGTATTGTGGGGTAAGTAAGTACTTCCTTTTATTTTCTAGCGATAACTAGTATCGACCAGCGGTTTTACTTGCGTTAACTCAATCTCGTTTCGGAAGTTTCTCCAAACTTCCAATTTATCTATCCACTAGCGGCCCGCCCCGGCTTCGCACGGGTACATACACACACACACCCTTTTTTTTGTATCGGGTTTAAAAAAAAGTAAAATTATAAAGGGAGTTTGGAATTTTTTTATGATTTTTTTTATTAATGTTTTTTATATTTTATTTTAAAATTTTATACATATATAATATTATTTACAAAAAAAAAGCCATTAGTTTTAGTGAGTCAGAGCTTCCCTGCAAACGATATTTGAAGTAGTTTTATTTTGTGGCAGCAAAATAAATTGATTTTCAGGAGCTCCGACACGTGATAGGCCAACATACAGTTGGCCATGAGTGAAACATTCTTTTCGTAGGTCGATCCTAATAATTCGAAGGTTTGGCCCTGGGACTTGTCAATAGTTAACGCGAAAGATGATTTCACCGGAAACTGAAGTCGTTTAAAAGGATTGGCAGATCAGTTGGAATCATCGGTATCCTCGGTATATGAGCTAGTTGACCAGCTGCTGGGCCAGTGATAAAATTTTGTTCAGCAAGCCGCTGCGAACGCTCGATACTTGACTCTCTAGCACGCGATTGCGACGCGTATTCTCTCCGACTTGCAAGGCGATTTTCAGTTTCTGATGAAGATTCCTCATTACGCCGTATTTTTATTGCCCTCGCCTGGGAACTATGTTTAGAAAGTTGATATCTTGATCTTTTGGCATTTTAGGGCATTATAAAATGAAAATAGAAGGAAATAAATCATTAAACAGGCTTTTACTAAATTTTTGCTTATTGAACTATATGAAGTACTAAGCTGTTTGAATAATTAAAATATAATATTTATTATCAGGTAAGTAGTAGGTACTTATTGAAAGAAAATTAAAAATATGGGCGTAGAAAACTACCTTTTACTAAATTTTTGCTTAAATTTTGAACAGGAATGAATACCCATAAAATACTACTATAAGCAGTTTGAAAAGTTACATTAAAATATAATATTTATTATCATATACTTATTTACCTACGAAACGAATTTAAAGCGAATTCAAAAATTTTTCAAGCTAAAATCATACGATCACGCACACGACCGCTGCGTAGGGAGCCGATCGCGCGAGTGAGCCGCGCGGCACTTTATTTTATTACATTGACTCGCGACACTTTTTGTAGATAATGATGAGTTCTGCAAAGTCGTAGTAAATGATTTTGTTCTATCATCAATAGTTTTCGCAGCGCACGCGACGTAAGGAATTTTTCAGGTCTTTTTTTTACACCTTATGTTACATTATTGGAGTTTTAGTAAGGATTCCTAATTTTTTTAAAAATATAATATAGCCTATGTTACTCGAGGATAATGTAGCTTTCCAAAGGTGAAAGAATTTTTGAAATCGGTCCAGTAGTTTCGGAGCCTATTCATTACAAATAAACAAACAAATCTTTTCTCTTTATAATATTATAATAGTATAGATGTACGAATTTCTTATCCAGATCTCTTCAATTGTTTTTGCTTGAATGATTTACAAACATCCATACATAAAAACTTTCGAATTAACGAAACTGTTGTTCAATTACGTCGAAACGACAAAACGGATCGGACTGAAATTTGGAACAGGACAGAACAGGAAATTTGGATCTGGACAGTCTATGTCCTTTTCAAACATATTCAGATTAAGCGCCCTGTTGATCGGGCATGAAATGAATCTGCTTAAATTCATAAGTCACCAACGGGGGCGCAGGACGAGGTAAAAAATCGCGCTGTGATAAGCCAAATATACATTATACATGTCACGTGGCACTACTTTCCACCAATGATTGGATAAAAGGAGATATATCGCACGTTCGGGAACAAAGGGTAACTTCTGCATGTTTTCCAACTTTACAGAAATAGCATTTTTAGTTTTATTTTGGCGTATTATTTTAATAACTTTTTACTGCTTTGAAGTTTTAAGAAAATTTTGATAGCTTTATATTGTATAGTTTTACACGTATCATCGTCGCAAATAAAAATAAAATACAAGATGGGGTTTGGAAGAAATAAGCCATAAACGGAAGGAAGGGTACCAAAAGTGACTTTTTGTTACAAATCACTAAGTGTTGTAATGAAAAAGTGACGTTTATAAAAAAAATAACTCATGAAAGTATTATTATATTATACTTTACATTTATTTTATTAAAAAAAATAGTTTATTGGAAACAAATAAAAATTGAAACAAACTAAATAGTCAGTAAAATTCTTTATTTTAATTGAAAAAATTGTGTTTTGAAATTATGGCACAAAAATAAACAAAAAAAAACCTTTTCCAAAGAAATTACAAAATAAAGTGGCTGTCATGTTACTGTATCTGACAAAACCTTAGTATGTACTTATCTATCAAAAATTATATTGTTATAATACTGATAAAATGAAAACGTTTTGCTTATTTGAGGTATTAAAAGAATAAACTACAATTGCTTAATTTTGTTAATTTGGTACCTACTCAATGACATTTATACAGGACAGTTTTGACCTTCTGTGATAGGTGCATCACAGAAGGTCAAAACTGTCAAAAATTAAGCATTTCCACAACTAATAATCTTAAACTAAATCAGTCATCATCAGTCTTAGAAATAAAGTATTTGTCTAATTAAAGAAGTATAGCAATAAACTTTTAAATTGACATAACAATAATTAAGTACCTTAATTTTAAACAGTCTCATTGTATAATGATTATGTTCATAACACAAACATTTTTTTATTGTTACATAATATTATTAAATTACCTACTTTAATCACATTTTCACAGCACTAATTATTATCACAGACTAAGTAGTACACTATTATTATGGACCTTGATATCCAATTAGGAACATTAACTTTGGTAGATTAATTACAAAGAGGTTACAAATCAACGTTATAAAATAAAGAGAAATCAAAATAAGATTACTTACAAAGAGGTTACAAATCAACATTATAAAATAAAGATAAATCAAAATATTGTATTGTAAATAGTTTCATAAACTTTTGGTATAATGTTCGTATCTATTAAGTTTTGAATATCTGCCTTCTTTCGAGGCGCTAAAAGAATTTTACTTTCATAAGCCTGCTTTAATGCTATTCTTTGAGGTGGCTGGACTCTTGCACTTCGTGTTATGGTTTGGTTACAGTTGACTTCAATCCAATCGCCGTCGTATGTAGTTTTGAAGTAATAAACATCACTATCCTTAATAAATTTCAAAAGACTTATTTCAGTCACTTTAATAGCTTGTCCATTACTGGCCTTGGTAACTAATAATCTATAACTAATATCTTCAGCAAGACTTTTAAGATTATAAAAGTCGGTGAAATTCATTTCTTTTAAAATGAAAGGGTTTCCTGTCTTTTTAGCTCATCTTATTAATTGAGCATACTGGGCTGGGATGTAAATGAGACCAGATTTTTTGGCCCGTTTGATAGTTTTTTCTATGACAGAATGGGTATTATCAGCGGCACTTTGTGTATGCCCTCTAATAAGGAATTTATGCTGGATAGAGTTTATTTGCAGTGTATTTACTGCATAATAATATAAGTTGAACATAAATCTGAAATAAAAAAAAAATCGATTACTCAAGTACATAAACTCTCACAACAATAAAGTATTGTCGCTTGATGCATTAGTGACGTTTTGTTTCAAATATAAAGTTAATTTTATTGCTATAATGTTATTTATGCGATGAAGTGACTGTTATGTTTCCAGCATACAAATACAAGTTTGGTAACAAAACGTCACTTTTATTTAGAAGTAACATTAATATTGCAATATTTACGTAAACAAATAAGCATTACTTACCGGTGTGCCTCTGCGTCGTAGATGCACAATATCACGCCTTGGCTGTCAACACACTACTGGCAAATTGAGCCGTTTCATTTCAAGGGCACGGACCAAAAGCGAATAATAAAATAACGACCTCCCTTCCCCCAAAACTGTATTTTTCAAGCGATTGTTACCGTTTTTGGTGAGTATATAGAGTCGATAATCGCAGTTTTTTCTGCATTATTAAGTCATTTTTATGAAAACTTGCAGAAGTGACCCTTTGTTCCCGAACGTGCGATATGTAGTTATGCAAACTTCTAAGAACAGAGCATAGGCGCTGTTAGTCTATCATAAGTATGAATATCATCATCAGCCGCAAAACATCCACTGCTGAACATAGGCCTCCCCCCTAGATTTCCACAACGAACGGTCCTGCGCAACCTGCAACCAGCGGTTTCCAGAGCATTTGTGAGGTCATCTGTCCATCTAGTGGGAGGCCGTCCAACACTGCGTCTTCCGGTTCGTGGTCGCCACTCGAGAACCTTTCTTCTCCATTCTTCTTTACGTTTTTTCAGCACAGCATTGCCACTGAATTGCAAAATTGTATCGCAAACGTAATTAAAACATAACTTACAAATAAGGCAGGCGTGTCGGGTTGTATAAATACGTTATAATTATCTACGTACACACTCAATACTTAATTTACGTGTCCAAACTTTCCCTACAAACAGAGCTAAATTATTTAAAGCGGCAACTTTGCCCAACAGCTGAAAATGTTGCTCAACAACGTATTCTCACTGAAAGTATTCTTTATTTTTTGTGTAGCAAGGTTCAAAGTTTTTTGCGAGTTGGAAAGTAAGTTTTGCACTTTCATTTTCGTCGTGGGTATGCGAAGCTTTTAGCTGTAATGTTTTTATTGGTGCGGGGACCCCAAAAGTGTTAAGGATAATGTGTAAGATGGAGCCCGAGCAAGGTTTTTGAATTATGCGGACGTCAGTCCATTTATGATATGACGCTTGAGATGCTTTCATAGTTTTGTCGCTAAAAGGAGATAGTGTTTGAGAAGTAACGGTCATTGTTTACGTTTTAACCTAGGTGTTTGACCGTTATCTCCCTAAAGTTAAGTGATTAACGATATATAGCTGTTCACGATCCTACTTTCTACTTAAATTAAGATACTCGTATAATACAATGGATGATGTTTGGATACAATTTGGTACATCGATAACTAATGGTCTGGAATAATACTCGTACGTAGACTATTTTTGATTTAATTGAACTATGAGGAAAAAACTGCCGGGCCCTGCTAGTTTAAAATATTTTGTTGAACGCAAAGAACGCTATAGCTGTTTTTTTGCGATTTCAGGGTAGATGAAAGTTCAAGAAGAAACTATCAATATATGTTAACTAGCTGAACCCGCTACTTCGTTCGCGTAAGCAGATGTTACGGACTTATACATTAGTTGAAAGTACGTCAAAATTAACTAAATTTGGATAAGTAGCTATTGAAAACCCAAGTGAACTTGTTTTTATACAAAAAAATATAATTAATTATATCATCTTTATTATTCTTCTTTTAAAATCTAACATACTTTAATAAGTAGGTTTCGTAGTAATGAACACAACCGCAATTGTTATGTTTGTAGGATTTTTATAGGATACATTATGAAAAGCTGTTGTGCATGATCTTATACCTACTTATCTCTTTTTCTCTAGCTGTTACCTGCGACTTCGCCCGCGTAAAATTTTGAATGAAGCCTTCAAAATGATTAATTTATTTGAGTTTTAATCTTACGCAAGCAAGTTGAACCTATAAATCAAAGCAAAATCTAAGTGAAATGTTAATGTATAAATTTAATTGTAACACAGAAAAAGAATCAAAGAACGAAAGAATCCAAATTCGGCATAAAAATCATTCTAGCAGCAAAAAACTCATTAGTACAATTAGGAATACCAGTAACGCCACCTAGTGATGAAAGAAAAAAATACATACCACATTAGCAAAACATTGATTTAAATGGGGTTTAGTGTTTGAGATTTAAACTGACATTAGCGCCATCTAATGAGAATATAACGTAGCTTGTTATTTTGATTGTGCATCCAAAGCACCTGTATTATCTACGCCAAAACGGGTGCATATATTTAATATAATATGGAGTTAAATTAAAATATAGACTTATTACCCCATGTGAAATTTTAGACTCTAAACTATCTGCATTTCGTAAGTCAAACCAATTCGTTTTGTCGTTTTAACGTTAATATTTGTTTCCTTAGGGCCACAGATTACATACCTCCTTAGGGCAAATGCTTCTATTCGGGTTGATAAGTAGTCTATGTGGTATTTCAGACTATAAGCTATTCAACTGTTTCATTTTTCTACCAAATTTGCTTAGTATTTCTGACGTCACAGTAACCTATAAGTAACCGATTTGCTATTTTTGAGTACAAACTAAGTACGTGTGTTTCGAATTCCTTCTGAATGTGTTCAGCCGTTCCCACGTTGTCCTGTAAATATTATGAATGTCAATGTTTGGATGTTTGTTACTTAAGCATGGCGGAACGTATTTAGTGATCGGGTTGAAATTTGCCATACAATTAGATTATAGTTTGGAAGAACACATAGGCTAAGCATTGCTACTTAAGCTTAGCCAAGATATAATGTGTTTCAAATTGTAACTCAATACATTCAGCCGTTCCAACGTAATTGAGCAGCAAAATTTTTACATATTGGCATATTTGTATAATATTGGTAGGATAGGATTTTACAAAATTTTAGAAAAAATTAAACCGGTCAAGTGCAAGTGGGACTCGCGCGAAGGGTTCCGAACCATTAGCAAATAAACGGCTTTAATTGTATGGGAGCCCGCTTCATAATTTATTTTAATTAATTACATTTAAAGAGAACATAAAACTAAATATTATCTGAATAGTTAAAGCGTCTGTGACAGGCACGTTATTAGTTATTAGTATCGAGCAAGAAACGGTAAAAATATGACGTTGTATGGGAGCCCTCTTAAATAAATATTTATTTCATTTTTAGTATTTTTGTTAAACCGGCAATAGAAATACATCATCTGTGAAAATTTGAACTGTCTAGCTAACACCGTTCTTGAGATACATCCTGGTAGCAGACGGACGGACGGACGGACAGCGAAGTCTCAGTAATAGGGTTCCGTTTTTACCCTTTTGGTACGGAACCCTAACAACGGTCTGCTTCGGTCACCGAAGTTTGTTAAACACTACCTTAAAATTTCAAACAGTATTTGGATTGAAATAATACGTTTTCTAATAAGTTACGGCTGGTCTAGTAAGTTACAGCTGACCTAGTCGGGAGAACGGCGACTGTCGATCCGGAGACCTAGGGTTCAAAACCACGTGCACCACTATCTTTTCAGAGTCATTCGTAATGCCGGTAATTGAAACGGTGAAGGAAAACATCGCGATCAACCGAAATGTCCCTAGAATCTAAGTTCTAAGTCATATGTCATCCACCAACCGACACTGGGCCAGCGTGGTGGATTATAGCCTTGACTCTCTCCTTGCGAGAGAAGGCCCCGACGCCCAGCAGTGGGAACACTTAATGGGTATTATGGCTATTTATTATGCTCATATGTTTTCTTCTAAAGAACAAAAATCTACTTCAATGACAGGTAATTTAATTCTGTACAGATATATCTAAGCTGATTTTAGTTTTTTTGTTGGTATTTGAAAAACTACCTCCCTGTTTTCGATATATGAAAGTCTCTGAAGTCCTCTGAAGTATTTTCTACCAAACAAAAAGGAATTATCAAAATCAATTCACAATTAGCGGAGTTATCGCGTAAAATCAAACCAAATAAAAAAACATGCAACCCGATTGAGAAAATCCTCCCTGTTTGAAGTCGGTTATAACCGAATGATGTTTGTTTTTCCACACAAAAATATATTTTTGATAATTATTCTTTCATTCAAGACGACGCGACGCGATCACGTGGTCACGTTCTTGAATCTAGAATCTAGATATTCTGTGGATCGTCTGTGAGACACAGAATACTTAGAAGTTAGTATGTACCGAACGCGCCGCGCGTGTCGTTATTATTTAATGTTTGTGTAATTTCCGAACCACCAGACCGATAATGTTCAAATTTTGACGGGACAGTATTAAAAATATGGTCTTTCTAACAAAAAAATAATTAATGAAATCAAACAACGCAAACATGAGTTACAACCAAATACACATTCTGACTTTCACCCCCTCCCGCAAGAAAACCGATCAGAATTTGGGGATCAAAAAAAGCCTACAGCAATCTCCTTAGTATAAACTAAAATCATGCCAAGTTTCAGCTGAATTGAATCAGTAGTTTCGGCGTGATGCGTGATCTCTATACAGAAAGACAGACAGACAGACAGACAGACAGACAGACATGAAAGAAAAAAAATGCAGATTCGCCATCAGTATCGAAAATAGAGTGCCCCAAAAAAAAATATTTCAAAATATCTTCAATGTACAGAATTCGACCCGTTACAGTTTTATTATAAGTATAGATTCAGACTTTTTTATAATACAGAGAAGCAAGACTAACAACGTATGCATCCAAGTCATGGAGTACGGTACTTAGACGAGCCCAGCACAGTATTTTGGACGTCATGTTTCAATTGCTGCTGCGCAAATTGGCACTATATTATAACAGGCCGCGGCGGACAACAGTTTTAAGCGATTTCAAAAAAGGAAGAGGTTTTCAATTCGATTGTGTATTTTATGTAAGCAGGTACGTTACGCGATACCTCCGCTAATTGTGAATCGATTTTGCTAGTTCTTTATTTGATTTGTAGAAAATATTTCAGACGTGGTCTGACCATATAAATTTTATCAAAATCGGTGTGACAGTTTTTGAAATTTGAACAAACCTTGAAAGTTGCTTACATTTTTGTCTGGACGACTTAGTGATACTTAGCTTCTTAGAAATGTTGTCGAATACCTGAATTTATTTTTTTTTTTTTTTTAATAAAGAGTAACGAGACGATCAGGACATGTGCCTGATAGTAAGCAACATGCCTGACACATAACAGCACAGTGACACGCAGCTATTGGAACATGAAGAGTCCAAATCATTACCTAGCACTGCACTGCGCTCGTCACCCAGAGATCTAAGATCTTATATCTCTAAGCTCTGTAATTTCTCTGGAAACATTGCCCTTCAAATCGGAACACATATCAGACCATACTGACTGGCCTCGTGGCTCAGTGGGTAGTAACTCTGCCTGCGAAGCCGAGGGTCGTTGGTTCGATTCCTACCCAGTGCAAATATTTGCTTGATGAATTCAAATATTTTTACTGTGTCTGGGTGTTTCTATGTATAATAAGTATGTAATTACAACTATATAAGTATTACGAGTTATATATATATATATATATATATATCAGTTATCTGGCCGCCATAATACAAGCTTTGCTTAGTTTGGGGTCAGATGGTGATGTGTGTGAATTGTCCACCAATCATAATTTATTTAAATATCCTTTTCTCGGAAAATCCAGCATATCATTGAATATCAAACACTGTAGGTATAAATAACAAATTGGAGTAAAACGAGTAAGGTTTTCATCAAAACATGTCCTCGGGTGCTCCATCAAAGTGATGTAATCAAGCAAATGTAACGGATCTCTTGTCCGGAGCCATTTGATCGCGTCACGACCTATTCCAGTAATTAACGGCCTGTGGGCTCCGCCGCGGCGACTAATACAGCCAATATGGGAAGATGGGAGACGCAAGGAGCAAGATCGACGCGATTAATATTAAGTTCATATCCTAAGCCCTTACATTAAACTTATGTTTTGTATTTTTAACCCCCGACCAAAAAAAGGGGTGTTATAAGTTTGACGTCGATGTCTGTCTGTCCGTCCGTCCGTCCGTCCGTCCGTCCGTCCGTCCGTCCGTCCGTCCGTCCGTCTGTCTGTCTGTCTGTCTGTCTGTCTGTCTGTCTGTGGCAGGGCTGCCATTAAAAAAATTATTACTGCCGTGTTTTGGAAATCAAATTGCCGTGTTTTGTGGCAAAATTTAAGAAATTGCCGTGTTTCAAATATATATTTCTTTTATAGCGTATAGGTCCGCGTTTGGCCACCAACTCGCTTGATGGTAAGCGACGGTGTGGTCGAAGATGACGCCCGTTGACCTAGAAAGTACCTATTCACTCTGACCTTGAAAAGTTCTAGATTATATCTCTCGGATAACAAGGAGGACGGCAACTTATTCAAACCGTTTAGTACGGATTTTGGGAATATCCACAGTGTATGTGTGGAAAGGGGAAGGCAATATTAGGATGTGTAACTCCGATGCACACTCTCCAAAATGTATATTGTAAAACACTGTCAAACTAGCCACTTTTCGCCGATGTTCTGGGCTTAGCAGTTTTTTAGCTACTATGTCTCTATCACCTATTAGTCGAACAGCGCGCCGTTTAACCGAGTCAAGAGCTGGTACTATGCCGATCCATCCCATAAGTAGCACCAGTTTTCATAAACTATGTATTTTGTAGCTCTACTGTCCCTAATGAAAGGTTAAAGAAACAAAAATAAATACAAATTGCTGTTTATTCATTAGAACCATCATAATATAAATATCTTATGTCACTTAAATTTATTTCTTCTTCTTCCTCTTTCTTTAGTTTGTATTTTGAACTGTCTTTCATGTATTTTAGCATTTCTTTAGTTGGCTTAAAATTTGTACAATTTCCTTTAGACTTAATGTATTATTTGGCGAGCAATGTATTGTTTATAGTGGATGTGATCATTTTGTTACGAGATTTCGTTTTTTTAAAGTATGTTGCTCTGATTGCCGTGTTTTATGATACGGCAATGAAAGTTCTGCCGTGTACCGTGTTTATTTGCCAAGCAGCCCCAATTGCCGTATAACACGGCAATTGCCGTAGCAATGGCATCGCTGGTCTGTGGCACCGTAGAGTTCAAACGGATTTGCCGATTTCGTTGCGGTTTCTTTTATTTAAAAGTTAAAATCCGTGCGGATGTTCTTAGCTAAGTTTTGGTTAATATCGATTCAAGATGGCGGCCACCACAAAATGGCGGACAAAATATTTCTTTACAACCTACCTCAATATGGGTATCAAATGAAAGGGCTTGACTAGTAGAATACATTGCACTATGACAAATTTCAAATTCAAGATGGCCGCTTCCACAAAATGGCGAAATACATTTCTTTTTTCACAACGCCCTTAATATGGGTATCAAATGAAAGGGCTTGACTAGTAGAATGTTGTACAGAAAACAAATATGAGGTAGTCGGGGGTTAATCAAAATTTTTAATTTTGTTCTTGTTTAAACCAATAAAACGGCGCGGAACCCATATGGGTACGGCGCCAGATATGACTCATCATGTGAACAATAGAAATGAATCTACCCTCAAAAATGTTGAGCTTAGCTTAAACAAAACAAATCATAAGTTTTGAAGGTTTATCAATTAAAATTTTTTCGCTGTAGCAGATAAAAAAAACTATAAACTAGTGAAATAAATTAATAGAATTTGTCTTAAAATTTGGTTTTAATCACGGGCTTAACTTACGTTCAAAATTGAAGAGGTATTTGGTACTCAATTAGGTTGTATGTTTTCTTGCATGTATGTTAACGTGATCGTGATTGTGAATCGATTGCAATGTTTTTTTGATAGATTATTCTTCAAAACTTCCATAACTTTTTTTATCGAAATCGAAGAAGCGGTGTTGATGTCTAAAAAAATATTTCAAATCAAATCAAATAAAAAATTTAAAAAGTACCCAATGTGTTATTCTAGACTATATATCTACGAACCAAATATCATCCATGTAGTTTTTCTGAAAGAATAACAAACACCCTTCTATTCATACAGATTTTCACGTCTATAATACATTTTTATGATTACAAAAGTTCTTAGCTTTCTAATACTTTGCTTGGTTTTGGGCTGGATTGAATTACGGCTTATTTTTTTTTAAATTAACGGGCTCTATACAAACGGTCCCTTGACATGAGGGGGAGGGAGTCGGAAGTCAAAAGGTTGGCTTTAAATCTTTATAACCTAAAACTTTCTCCGCTCCAGCTCATCGCTTGGAGGTAGTACCCCAGACTTGCAAGTGCGGCACACCGGTGCTGATTGGAGCCCGTGTTTGTGCTCTGCTAAGTGTGCGGTCGCCTTCAGGGAACCCACCGCCATACACACCTATCCACGGTATGGCCTAAATATGGCTCCCTATACGGCCTGTGACGGAAACCCTTTTGTACCCGCAAAGGGTATTCCGAGAAGCAACTAGATAGGTACGTGTTTCAGTTCATTGAATTCGATTTATAAAAAAACAAGAAGAGTAAAGAGTGGTTTAAACGGTGTAGTTTCCGTTACCATATTATTTTCCCAACAAATTAGCAAGTAGCCTGTGCGCTAGTGTGCCAGAATAATCTATCTGTGTTCTAAATTTCAACCTAATCCATTCAGCCGTGCTGTTTGTTTCCATTCATCCGTGCCGATGTGTTTAAGGAACAAATGTTTGCATTTATTTATTTTACGCTGAAGACTAACAAATCCACATATCAATACACAAACATGAACTTTCGCATTTATAATGTAGCATCCTACTAATCTATTATTTAATATTTTGATAGAAAATTGGTACGGGACAGTAAAACTAGCAGAGTGATTTTGATAAGACGATAAGACCTTGAAGATTTGATTGCGTCACGAAATCGCTTATAATGTTGCAATTCATGGCTCTTTGATTTTAACCAAAAATTTGGAGAAAGATAGTTCATCTTTAGTTTTTTTTAACTTCTGTAGCTTTACACTTGACCGCCATCTCGCCTGATGTTAAGCGACGATGCGGTCTACGATGTAGCGTGTTTACCTAGAAGAAACCGATTCACTCTCGATTTGAAGACACAAAGATTGTAATTATCGGGGAAAACCCACTCAGGCAACGTATTCCGTAGCCTAGATAGTTGGCAATTTACAATTTTAAATTAGGGGGTTAGTGAATGCAAAGTCATTAGTGTACTGAGTCACGCTCTCCGGCGTACCATCGTGTGTTTGACATGCTCTCGGCAAAGTCAAACGGTCGCTGCCGCAAATCGCCGAGCTGTTTATCCGAAAAGTAGCCAACGAGATGGTGAACTGGACGGCATTATGCAGCATGGGAGGACGGACTTAGGTCGGTTTACTCCGAATCTGACCCGCTACCGGGTTAGGTAAGGAACAGCAAAGTAATATTAATTTTCATTCCCAACCTAACCCTTTTCCTACCCTGACCCGAAATGATGTTCCAAACCTGACCCGCTACCGGGTTAGGTTAGGAACAGCAAAAGTGATTCATTTTTTTCATCACGAACGTAACCCTCTTCTAAACCTGAGCCGGAAGAATAATGTTCCTAAGTTATCTCGAATCTAAAACCCTACCTAGTAGTTATAATATTAATGAAATAAGTGTTTTCTATTTATTCTACAACCTACGAGTATTTATCGCATTAATTCCTATGTCATTTCAGTGTATGCGATTATAATTAATTGTGTTTTACTTCTATTAGGAAGAGAGTTAGGTTGGGAATGAAAATTAATATTTTTTTGCTGTTCCTAACCTAACCTGGTAGCGGGTCAGGTTCGGAATAAACCACACCATGGTTTTCGGGTCAGGTTAGGACGAGGGTTAGGTAGGGAATGAAAATTAATATTTTTTTGCTGTTCCTAACCTGACCCGGTAGCGGTTCAGGTTTTCGGGTCAGGTTAGGAATAAACCCTTAAGCCGGGGGCTGGGGATTTGTTTATCTTTTTATTTCATGTAAAAGACTTGTGTGAGCGAAAACGCTCACAATTTTAAGTTTAGAAAACAATATTTTCTTTAATCGACCGAAAAAAAGGAGGTTCTCATATCGGTTTTGTGGTTTTTTTGTATGTATGTTACGTGATAGCTGTATACTGATTGAATACTGACGATTGACGATATAGGGAGATTGTGAATCAATTTAGATGGTTCTTGTTTTTTTTGGTTAATCGAAATCGGTGTTGTGATTGTTGAAATAAGAACAAAACTATTTTATCTACCTTGCTAAAAACTATTCGGTCGAGTGTCTAAATTTAATTTTAAATTGAAGCCGGCTTTTGTTATTCGATGAAAATAAATTAAGTATTGGATATCAAAAACTGTTTTTGATGTGTGTAATGGCCAAATGAATTCAAAAAACCACAATACATGCTAGAGAAAAAAATAAACATATTTGTTACACAAATATTGACGTTGTGTAGGAATCTAACCAAAGCCTGATATTACATTATTTTATTGTAATATTTATGTTGTTTGAGTCTTGAGTCACAATAAAAAGTTATCTATCTTTTCTATTCAAAATTTTGTCAGGTGCACCAAGAGCGTATCGTATTGTCAAAATAGGTGGATACTATATTACTTTTTTAATTTAATAATAAAAAAAAATATATCCTATCATGGGACACCAGGTAGGAACGAAGTTCCTTCGTATAATATAAAAGCAACACAATATGCAAAAAAAAAAACATTTTATTATTCATGGTACGATTATTCGAAAAGTAAAGTTGGCAACACTGGTCACGGGCAGTTTTTACGCGTCACTTGCGTTGTATGTTTGTCTTACATTTCCAGTCTTTCGTTTCAGTTCACTTCGCAGTAAACTTCCCGTCTCCTCCAAGCCTGCCATAAAGACTTCGATCTAAAAATATTTTGAATTTAATGAAATTAATTGAATGACAATGTAAGAATTAACAAAGTATAATTTAATTTTAAATCAAAAAAATCTCATAGGCAATGACGCTCTTGCGCGTAAAAGACTTCAAAGTCTTGATCATCGCCGCAAAATCGGTAGCTTATCGGTTTTTTATCGGATACACTTCGGAGAGTGTGCAACTGATCTGCATGATCTAATACCACCTTGCCCTTTCTTCTATCGGACTTTTCGTTGCACAAAAGGGCGGCATCGTTTCATGGTTGATGTTCCAAAAACGCGAACGAAGAGATTTGACTCCACGTTTGTGATAAGAACGTCTAGGTTGTGGAATGCGTTGCCCGAGTGGGTTTTCTCTGATGGTTACAATTTTGGTGTCTTCAAATCGAGAGTGAATCGGTTTTTTCTAGGTAAGCACGCTCCATCGTAGATCTCATCATCGCTTAACATCAGGCGAGATGGTGGTCATGTGCGAACCTATTACAGTTAAAAAAAAAATTAATAAGTTTTTCACAAGCGGTGACTAGTCCTGAATATTTTATCTGGTATTTGACCTGTTCTCTGTATTTCCTTCAATGCCCTGAATACGTCCACCTTGCAGTCAGTAACGGTGCGATTGTTATGTAAATTCGTAATGGGCAACAGTTGGCCCCGGCCGTCGGATGTCGCGATTAGGCCCTGCCCGATTTCACAGACAATCGCTTAAATTTAGACCACGAACATAGAATACTTTAAATTCAATTTATACTTCTTTTGGCGCGTTATGGAATAAATATAAAACTGGCACCCCGAAGTTAGCTAGTTAACATTTTAGTTAGCTAGTAAATATTTTAGTTAGCTAGTAAACATTTTAGTAACTAACGTGACTTGACTGACCTCGTGGTTTAGTGCATAATAAGTAACTCTGCCTGCGAAGTTGTGGGTTCGATTTCCATCCAGTGCAAATTTGTGTGATGAATCGAAATATTTGTGCTGTGTCTGGGTATTTCTGTGTACAAAAGGTATGTATTTACAACTACATAAGTATTATATCAGCTATCTGGCCGCCATAGTGTAATCTTTGCTTAATTTGGGGGCAGATGGTGTTGTGTGTGAATTGTCCACCGATATTTATTTAATTATTTAACTTCAGATTAATACATCTTGTGCGTTGAAGATATTATTATCTGTTCTATGGATAATGTCAGGTTTCGTAGCACGGATATAAAGAGAATATGTATTAACTTCTTGAGTGTGTACGTTTGTATACACATACTTTTTTTTACATGATTTTTGAACTTATGGCTAAAATCAGTAACTATGTCGGAAGACTCCATAAAGAACAGATGTTGACTGCTTCAAGGAAAAATACCACGAAATACTAAAATAAACAACTTTGCTAAATAATAACACTATTTGCATTCGAAAAAAAGTAAAAAAGAAAGTGTATTTGCCATTTCAGGGATATTTTATCATTCAAAACAGGCAGGCAGAAATAGAAAGACGCCGCGCCGTAAGATGCATAGAACAACAAATGTGACGCCCGAAAATATTAAGTTTTATCGCGCAAATGTTATAGATATTGCAATATATCTATATTAATAATTTCGTAAAGGGGACGGTAGACTTGATCGAAACCTTATATGTATAACAAAACAAAAAAGAATATTGATTTTGAGTCGACCACATATGTATGTCCACAAAATCAGATTATGGATCTTTTCGTTAAATTCTGATGGCACTGAAAAACAAACCGCTGTCACCATCTTTGGTGTGAAGCACGTTCCGTTCCATCAATCAACACATTGCGTGCGTCCGTCGCGCCAAAAACTATCCATCACAATAAAACTGTGATATAATATATGTGACTACGTAAAACGAAACGTCTTGCCGCCGGACCGAAGTTTTATTAGTAGGTACTTATATTTAGTATCAGCATTGCACCCGTGCGAAGCCGGGGCGGGTCACTAGTTATGCAACATTTTCATACTCAGGCAGAGCCCTTTACACTCGTCAAACATCAGCAAAGATTGACAAGTAAGTAATATTAAGTTCTTGAACTTCACCATCATGCCCAAAACTCCAGCATTCAGCTGTGTAGAACGAACAGTCGCGGCGCACTGAGTACTCCTGGTCCAAAGACCAGGTCTGCAACGGTCAGAGACTGAGACCGGCCTTTCTACCGCCTAACTAAATCGGCCTTAGCTTTGCTATTGTTGTCTTTATCTATTCAAGCGAAAAGAAAAGTGAGGGCAACATCGAAGCTAAGACCGTTTTCGATAGGCGGTAGACCTCCGGAGGTCTACGACCTAACTAAAATTGTCTTAGCTTTTATATTACAGTCTTTTTTTTTGCTTTTTTTTTTTTTAAATAAAGAGTGACGAGACGATCAGGACATGTGCCTGATGGTAAGCAACATGCCTGACACATCACAGCACAGTGACACACAGCTATTGGAACATGAAGAGTCCAAATCATTACCTAGCACTGCACTGCGCTCGTCACCCAGAGATCTAAGATCTTATATCTCTAAGCCCTGTAATTTCTCTGGAAACATTGCCCTTCAAACCGGAACACAGTAATGTTTGCACACTCCTGCTTGGCGGTAGAATAACTGGCAAAGGTGTGGTACTTCCCCAGGCGGACTCTGCCAAGAGTCCTACCACTACTAAATGATAGAGACAGCAATAACAAACCCATAGCTATTTAGTTAGTAGACGGGCAGGAATTGTTAGTAGACCGGCTCTTAGATCGTGACCACAATCATACATACACGTCCACAGTGATTATACTTCTAGTACTATATATAGGTACAATACAGCTGGTGTGCATTGTTTAAAAGAACTGGTTTAATAAATTCAAATTCAAATTCAAATTATCTTTGTTGCTGGAATATAGGTATTAGTTACAGATTTAAAATAATAAATTTATGAAAGGTATCACTACATCCGCCCCCATAGGGCGTGCAACATTACACATAAATACAAATAGTCTCAATTATAAAACGCCAATTATACAATAATAACTTCATTAATTTCTTTACAATGTCAATATTCATAATGTCAATTTAATTGTCAATTTTGTCATTCAAATATTCAATGATAGTATAATATGCTTTGTCAATTAAAAAAAATCTTTAGTTTCGATTTAAAAATATTAATATTTTCAGCCTCCTTAATAGATTGAGGTATTTTGTTATAAATATCAACATCGATTACAAACACGCTACCAAACAAAGAAATAAGAAATAAAGAAACGCTACAAAACAAATATAAGGCTTATATACTAAATTAATATATATCTAACACTTGAAACCTATCTATAGGATAATTTTTATTATTGTACGAGTGAATGTTCATTTTAATTTAATAATACTTACTATTTGTGTAGTCTGACTTACTTTTTACTTACTGAAGAATAAATTATACTATAAACTATTTTCGTACAAAAAAATAAACCGACTTCAAAACCACAAATAGGCACTTGTTAGAATCTGTTAGGATTCTGTGCTGTTATTACCCAATTTATGTCAGGATAGCCTTAATTCTGTGAGCTTAGATGTGTATGTGCTGTTATTTACTTAAAGGTAGTAGGATGAATAGAAAGAACCAATTGATAATATTTGAATGTTGTTTATTCTTAGTTCATCGTTATATTACTGATAAACCCCAAGAGGGTATTCTCATCATATTAAAAGACTCTAATGCCACTTTCGGTAATCCCTAGACGACAGAGAAAGAACGTGGCCAAGAAAACTCTGCGCCATCACATACATAATCTGTACACAAATAAACCTTAGATAATAGTTATAATACTTATCTTTACAATGTGCCCACCGTTGGAGAACAAGAACAGCAAGAAATAACAATAAATACAGCATAATAGCAAGAGCAATAAGTAAGACCAAGATAATAATATACAAGAGGGCCCGAACATATTTTTTTTTTTTTTTTCTATGGCAGCTGGCCGCTAGTCGCCTTTACTACCGATCTGACTATTCGGGTTAGCGCCGAGGGCGCAGGACCCAAAAGGAACCTAACCTATATAAAACCTACTGGTATGCTAGCACTGTAGCATGGGATGATACCTGGGACGCGTTACGGCTGCTAGCTACGAGGGCGCCTCAGACGGCTCGACCACGGCTCGGGCTAGTGCCGGGGGGGCATAGTGTTTGGCACCTCTTGGTGCCCTAGCGGAGTGGGGGGAGAGGGCCCGAACAGAGGGAGAGGGCCCGAACAGAACGACGTTCGCTTTTATACTAGTCGTGATCAACCCCACTCGCCAAAGTCATAGCGCCGCCCCTCCAACTACACAATAACAAGTAATGGCGGAATAGGCGGTGGATTTGACCACGTTGAATTACTTACTCGTTATTAATATACGTTATACAATATTGTTTATTACTTACATTTAACCTTATTATTTATAACAATATTATACTTATTATATGATTCCGGAAATACATCAATTCCTTTCTTTTTACATAACAATATCATATAATTCTCGATTTGATCGATAATAAACACACATTTATTCACTATTAACGTTAGGTTAGTGGTTCATTGGAACCCCTAATCTAACACACTCAAAAGCGAAAAATAAACTAAAATCATTCTTATAAGCGCTTCTCACTTATCTATTTGAAGTCGGTCGGATCGGAGGTCGGTTAAAAATAGTATAAACGAAAAGTTTGTAGGTATGTATGGATGGATGTTTGTTACTATTTTACGTAAAAACTACTGAACCGATCAGATTGAAATTTGGAACATAGATAGATTATAGTCTGAATGAACACATAGGGTACTTTTTGTGCCGAAATCACAGAAGCAACTGGAACTACGCGGGTAACACCATGGGACACTATTTGTGTTACATATATGAACTAGCTTTAACCCGCGGCTTCGCTCGCGTTCAGTAAGTTTTTAATGTAGACTCCTACTTGGATAATAACATGAGCGTTGAATATAACTTAAATAATGATTGTCTATAATATCCCTAAAGGTAGGCTTTTGCGTTAATAATTATGTAACTTTAATTCTCTATTTTACCATTTCAAGGTTTGAA
Organism: Ectropis grisescens; assembly: GCA_017562165.1. Taxonomy (NCBI): domain Eukaryota; kingdom Metazoa; phylum Arthropoda; class Insecta; order Lepidoptera; family Geometridae; genus Ectropis; species Ectropis grisescens. The sequence continues at coordinate 23,196,629 of CM029783.1, forward strand.
TTTTGGAAAACTCACGTTATAATACGTAGCTCATTATTTTTGCCATAGTCAATTAATTACATTTTCTTTTCTTTTTATCTTTTTTAAGTTGTAACTGTTTGTACATTTACACTTTCCCGCCTTCTCGCCTGATGTTAAGCGACGATGCGGTCCACGATGGAGCGTGCTTGCCTAGAAAACGCTATAATACATGCCTCATGATTTTAGTTGAACTCAATTTATACGTAATTTCAAGCAAATATGTCCAAGGAATAAAAAGTTTAATGCAATCGTTCATCCCCTAATTCATCGCTTTAGGGGTTCAATTTAGAGAAATCTTCCCTGGCTGCGTACGGTATAACAATAACATATGTGTGAAATTTAAAATGTGTCCTAAGGGTTATATATAAATATATAAATATAAATATCGATTTTGGCCGTATTAAGCGCCTAAGAAATTTGATGTAAATATGTCCAAGGAATAAAAAGTTTCTATACAAACTTTCATCCCTTATTTCATCCCTTGGAGGGTTGAATTTTGTCAAACGCTGTAATACGTGTCTCATGATTTTAGCTAAGCTCGATTTGTATGAAATTTCATGCCAATATGTCCAAGGAATAAAAAGTTTCATACAATCATTCATCCCCTATTTCACTCCGTTGGCGGTAGAATTTATCAAAATCCATTCTTAACGGATGCCTACGTCATAACATCTACCTGTATGCCAAATTTCAGCCTGATCCCTCCAGTGGTTTGGGCTGTGCGTTGATAGATCACTATGTCAGTCAGTCAGTCAGTCAGTCAATCACCTTTGAGTTGTATATATATAGATACAGATAGATCTCAATACTCTACTTGGTTAGGAGAAGACCCATGCCCTGCCCGTGGTAACTCTACGATGGGTTCATACGGACTCTGACTATCTTATCTTTGGAATGAAAAGTTAGTTAGTACCTGGAGTAGATGAAAAAGAAGTCTAGATAAGATATAATCTAAAAATCAATACATTGTTTTCATGAACCGCAACCCCGCTCATAACTCGGGCGAGTAGCTCGAACGCTCCAGTTACTCGACCCAGTGAAAATTATCTGCTCGAGGCTGAGCAAACAACCGCAATATTCAAAAATTCGCTTCGATTGCCAGGAAACAATTTACTGGGTTGTTTTGTTGGGACTCTTTTGTGGAGACGGAGTTAAAGCGAATTTAGATAACTTCGGGCGCACTATGGCAGGGGCTATTCCTATCTGGTCTGTGTTATGCTAAATATCTGCTCTATTGTTCTTTTTATAGTATGGAGTTCTGAGACGAGTAAGATATGCGCTTATGGTAAACAACATGCCTGCCACATAACAACACAGTGACACGCAGCTATTGGAACCTGAAGAGTCCAAATCATTACCTAGCACTGCACTGCGCTCGTCACCCAGATATCTAAGATGTTTTATCTCTAAGCCCTGTAATTGCTCTGGAAACATTGCCCTTCAAACCGGAAAACAGTAATATTTGCACATCACTGCATGCCGATAGAACTGGCAAAGTTGTGGTACTTTCCCCAGACGGAATCTGCAAATAGTCCTACCACTACAAACATCACCATGACTGTTTATAATAGCTTATCAGTTATATACTTATCTGTTAATTTAGAGTGTAAGCGTGTTGCTATCTTACTAAGTAATATCATAAAAGCGAAATTTAGGAGAGTTTAGATGTTTGAATATTTATATCACACTGCAACGCCAGACCGGAATCCAATCGGGGTTGACATTTGGAACACAGATATATTATAGTTTGGATTAACACACGAGCTACCTTTAATTGCGAAAATATAACAGGAACAGAAATTACGAGATTGGACCTCGAGCACAGCTAGTTATTATATAAAAATATAGTAGTTAAGAACATATAAGTTAATAACCTATATCGCATAATGCATAATTCTATAACATACTCGTACTTATTGAGTTGCGAGGACTTGCTTCACCATAATATATAATTATCAAAGAGTTTACATACAATACGTACAGAGTTAGATCAAACGGTCTGCACCGAAAGCACAGGTCTGATCGCTCTTGTCTTGTCGCTCTTGTGGAAGTGTCATATTTTTGTCGCGGCACATCACTCTGTTGCCATAGCTAATATACACGTCATCTACTTACCAGTGGTACAAAGGAATCGTGCGGAAAAACCTGATCTATTTATTTACTTATTCTGTATCTAAGATAATTATGTATAACTACTTTAAATATCCTGTAATTTACAATATAGCTTAGATCATTACCTGATCACTTAAAACAATGTGGAGTTCTGTCTATACAAATAAAAGTCTTAAATAAAATTGAAAGTCTGTATGGAATATCAAGTTCTTTACTTTTCACTAAGTTCAAACAAAAGTACACACGGTAACATACGGAACGGAAAAAAACATTTTTTTGTCTATCTGTTCGTTTCTTCAAGCTAATCTCCGAAACGGCTGTACTGAATATGACGGAGCTTTCACTAATAGATAACTGATGTTTTATTGGATAGTTAAAGCGGTTCTTACCTAAGGAAGAATAAACTGGATTTCATGAAATACGCAATAGAAACTCGTAAAACGCACTTGAAACAGCGACCATAGCTAATAAAAACGAAAATTCCTTGTCTAGCCCCATTAATTTTCCACGAGCTGAGCAGCCTGCTACTGGGCTATTTATTTACTAATGAAAATTAGAATAAAAATATCAGAAGTATATAAAAATGAACGATTATGCTGATCTACAATCCTAGAGCTTTTTCAAACCCAATATTAAAAACTATTGACACGTATCACCTCTGTCTCTTTATTTGCGATCACTAAAAGCTTATTATAGGAGTATTATAGTTCAATATTTTTGTCACAATGCTGGACTATTGGTTCAGGCTTTAGATTTATTCTGGCAACCGCGTCGTCCGTCACAATAATCCAGCCAGCTGGTAATAAAACAATAGTAATCGTCCTCCCGAGTCGAGACTCAATGGCGCAGAAAACCGAATGGCCTGAAAACCGAATGGCCTATCCACTGCAATTCCACAAATAAATATTAATGTGGTGTAAGTCAGGCCTGATCACTTTAAAGGTAAATAATATTTAAGCTAAAATGGTTTTAGTGTTTTACTGCCGCATTCCATTTAGGTATGTTGAAGAGCAAAAAAAAAAAAATTGGTAAATTAAAAAAACCCGACTGCAAAAAATCAAAAGATAAGAAATCATCATCATGTAATACTAAATACAATCAAAATCATAAAAAATCATGTCTTCTCATCCAAAGTACGTACCGCAATTGAAGAAGGTTACCCAGGCGGGTGCAGTGAAGTTATTCATCCCGAGTACGTACTGTTTGCCGGCAGGCGCTGATTAACCGGCGGCTAATTGAGTAACGAACTACCCGACTTGCTAAATAGTCGACGGCGCGAGCGCGGACCAAGATGGCGGATGTAGCGAGAATGCATTTAGTCTAGAAGATCTAATAACTTTACATTAAAAACCTGACTGCAAAATATTAAACCTTTTCTGATACAAATATACTATTTAAGGCCATTTAGGTGATTGAAACAAATCTAGCGATATATTAATTGTCAAAATAAGCCAGCCGTTTGGAAAATACGTGGAATAAATATATTTACAAACATACATACAAGATACCCGCAACAAACCTAACCCTTATTTCAGTCGGGTAAAAAGTTTACACATAAAACCGGGTACGTAGTACGTACGTAGTTTCGAATGACGTTGTAGCTACAGGTCGTTGTGGCGAAAAACTTTTAGCGTGGTACGCTGGAGCGAAAAGTCTTTGAAGCGAATTCCACCAAGGCGAATGACACTGCAGCGATAAACATTGAGGCAAACAATGTTTGAAATTACTTATTATACATATATATGCTAGTTTAAAACTATAAAGGTGAAATAAAAGACATAAAAAGAGAAAGTGAAATAAATGTGTATGTCTACTCAGAGGGTACCAAGAGTTGAAATTGCTGTTGAAGTGTTTATATAGCCAAAAATCTAAAATTTAATTTCGGTTTCAAAGAGCTTATCCAGAAAATATACCAAATTGTCTACTTAAAAGACCTCTGATAAATGTAATAATCGTACTATGATGACAATGTTAAATATTTCTTATATTGCTTCTTCTACAAAAACTAGGCTAAATTAACGGTAAAGCTTATTCATTGTGTTAGATATTCTTAAGGGTTTCTTCTTTTTAAGAGAAACGATCTTCTTAGCATTCCATGGATTCACCGAGCGGGTGCCACCTTCACTACTCGTTTTCCTCTCCCTGCCCAGCTAAATCTGATATGAGCCTACTACTTGCAGCTTTAGATACTCGTCTCGATCCCGAGACTTGTGACTTTTAAAATTTATTTAAGCTCTTAAATAGCCATTTTATACCGTTTTGGTAATAAAAACACGACGGTCCTTTAACTTGCACCAAACAAGAACCTCACTATCCGCGAGTCTGTGCAAATTCGTTATCACTGCTATTCTTGCTAAATTTATATTCAGACGCTAATTGTGATTACGTTTCCAAACGTAGCTGCTTGATTCAATTACACAAATTGAATTATTATCTGTCTCGGGAACCAATAGAATGTATTAACTCATCGCCCGTAGCGCCTGTCACAATAATTACATCGATACCGGCTCATAAAGGGCTTTGGGGCGGCATTACCCGCAAGACACACGTATAGGAGTGCAATAATATCTTTTATTTGTAGTTTAGATTTTTTCGCGCGTCGGTCCGTGTTTGACTACGAACTTGCCTGATGGTAAGCGATCTGAGGGTGTAGTTAAAGATGACACACGCTGACCTAGAAGTTATCTTTTCACTCTGACCTTGAAAAGTTCTAGTTTGTCTCTCTCTTAGGGCTGAATGATGTCGCGGCAACTCATTCAATTCTAAAGCTGAACGTATGAGAAAAGTAGACTCAAACTCAAAGTCTCAGAAAAAAAAACGACAGCCTAGAGAAGTCCAAAGATGTGAAAACTTTTAACTTAGAATTTTGGTACTAAACAGGACTAATAACGCAAATACGTCGTCAGCTGTAACTATAGTACTGATAAACCAACTGTTTTTTCCCTCGGGCTTCTCGTAGCTCGAAGAAGAGGCATCTCTTCATGGTTGATGTTCCAAAGACACATACGAAGAAGTTTGATTCTACTTTTGTGATAAGAACGTTTAGGCTGTGGAATGGGTTGCCTCAGTGAGTTTTTCCCGATAGTCATAATCTTGGTGTCTTCAAATCGAGAGGAATCGGATTTTTCTAGGTAAACACGCCCCAGCGTAGACAGCATTGTCGTTTTATAATATTAGGGGAAATGGCGGTTAAGTCTAAGCCTATAAAAGTTTAAAAAACTGCTGTTGAATAAAACTTACTTCTATAATACGCCAATGACACATAACAAACCTCCACATAGAACAAAAAAAATTCAGTAACCATATTGGAATTATAATTGTGGAAGGTTTGAATAATTGTTGCTCAATCAGGTCTAAAATCACATATTAAAACTGTTGGACGTTAATAGAATCTGAAAAAAATATTACTGCAATTAAACTGATAGCATTAAACCATCAAGCTTATTACCTTACCCCATCCTTATTATATGATACACTAATACTACCCCTCTACTAGTAATTCTTACCCCACATACATATATGCAGACATTACTGCAAACTTAACTATAAGACAATCGTCTTAAAATTTGATATTCAGAAACTTTACTAACAGATTTTGCGAAGCGTTTCACAAAATATTCCTTATCTATTTCTCGAACAGCTTATAAATTCTAGGTACTTCAAAATCGATTTTAAATTTTATAAACATCAAGTATTGTAACTGTATCAGGTAAAGCATTATAACTACAACGGGGTATAATTGCATTTTCTAGTCAACCCCAAACTAACTCATAAAATGGGCTTTAAACTATTTACCACCTATACTTACGTTACTACTGCGAGATGTAAGTACAAATTCAATTTATAATCTAATTTTGACCAACTTCTACTCAAGGAACGTGTGTTGTATGTTAAATAGAACTACAATAAGCTACAAAATTAATGCTAAATAAACGGAAGAGTGTTGTTGTATATTTTCAACAACTTTATCTAAAATAGACTATAAAATCGTCATCGCCACTTTTCACGATGAATTTACAAGCTAAGAAAATTAATATACCTACCTTCTTAATTGATTCGATCTAACAATATCTAGGTTAATGTTAAGAACTGTATTTAAATCGTAGCAATAAAACAAAAATTAAGTAAAAGACATGTTATCTCGAAAACCATTAACCCCACTTTTATTACATACCAATTTTAGTTTTGTGAATAATCGTGATGTCCACTAACCGTAAGTTAAGGATTATCCACTTTCTACGCACAATCTGTATGTAGAGTCCATTTTGAAATACATAAATCTATGTAAAAATTTGAATATTTTTGGTTAGAAATGAATTTCACCTGAACCTCCAACTGTTTCACCGCGATGATGTACAAGTCTCTCATCGCCAATGGCTTTAAAGGTGAAACAAAACATCTGACCAAACCAGCACGTTCCTATAAAAACATGGAAGAATTTGGCCAACGGATCATGGCTTTGACTCCCTTGTGGCAAAAATCTCTAACTCTAACGTGTGTGAACAAAAAGTGGGCTGCTTATACTTGCGTAGTTTTAGTGCTGATACTAAACCTTGAAGTACCGAAATATCTATAAACAAGAACTGTTACATTAAAAACCAAAAATACTTAGTCGGGTAAAAATAACAATACAACACAGCACAGCACAGTACAATAAAGTACAGTACAATACAACTTATACTATAAAACACTTTATTATACCACAAAACAAAAAATAAATAAACATTATAACATAAGTTGCTCCATGTAGAAACACTCACAAATTGTTTTAAAAACTATTAATTTAACGCATAAATATGTATTTTATTTTTTATACATTCCTAAGTTCTTAAGTCAATGTTATAGTTTGAATCTAGAATATCTTCATCAATTTACCATCCATTATCAAATTTAGATAAATTATACCAATTTGTCGAAGAGTTGAAGTTGAGATAAGGCAACTATAAACCCGACTGTTTAATGCTAAAAGTTTTGTTATAAATTTAATGTAAAAATAAAATTAAGCCTAATTTAAGTGGTAAGCTAGACAGAGAGAAAGAAATCAGTTGCTTCTTACGCTTTTTGTGTTAGCCCAAAATTCAGTAAGCAGTAGAGGCTGCTTGAGGCTATCTGTCATAGATTTCTTTAAAGAAAAAAGGAAAATTTACAAACTGTAACGGAAGCATCATGAGCACGGTGCTCTTCCACTAAATTCAAACATATCCGTGACATAGCAGGACTCCTCATGACACAATTGCAACACACACACACCCTCACTCTTATACACTCTCTCACACACCCACATAGAAGAATGAAGTTGAGAGTGAAGAAATGGTTCATGAAGATGTATCGAAATATCGGAGATTCGCTCCATCATATAGCGGCAAATATCCCGTAATTAAAAATACTGGTGTATAATCCCGATCGTTATTTATCAGAAAGCCTCTCAAAACGATACAATAAATCGAATCGTTCCGTCCGCTTGGCAGCAATATTCGTCGACAGACGGGCTCACTTTGTGGATGCACTTTACGTGCTAGGGTAAAGGAATGGTGGATGCTCCCGGCAAAGGTTTGAAGCTATCTTTATTGCACTTTGTAAAAGTGTAGTGTATTTATTGAGTAGCCGAATAGCGCGGCAAACGTCTTTATTGAATAACCTATTTGTAGCTGTGTTGTTATGGAGTCTACCCTGAAGGTTGTTGATGTAAAGCTTTTAAGATGCTAATAGACCTAAGTTTCCTATTTCACCATAGATGGCACCAATATTTCATTTTTAACCCCAATTCAAAACCCACAAAACGACGAAATGTGAATATGACGTCTACATACATGTGTTTGTGTGGGTCACAAGTGTGTCTGTGGCATCATAGCTCCCAAACGGATGAAGCGATTTTGATTTTCTTTTATTTTAAATGAGAATTATTCGAGAGTTTTCTTAGCTAGGTTTGATGAAAATTTGTACAATAAGGCCGTTTTAATCAATACACTAACTTATAATATCATGATACTATCAAGTTATTTTAATACGAAGAGTCTTAATCGCCGCCTAGCACTGCAATGTACTTCTTATCAAAATATACAACATTAATTACATCACAGCACCTTATGTTTTCAGAGAAATTACAGGTTGTTTGAAAATATGACCTTTCAATCTGAAACACAGTAATGTTTACGTGTTAGTACTTGTCGGTGTAGTAACTGGTGGGGCACTTCCCCAGGGCCATTTGGGGACTTTGCAAAAAGTCCCAATTCTACAACAGATTCTAAGTTTTTGGTATAAGGTACATTGTTTGATCTTATTTATTGGGTATATTTCATTGAAAATATAAACAAAATGCAACGGTATCCTCGTAGTTTTCTAAAAGCTATATGAAATAACATATAATTCCGCTAGCGTTGCAAACGGCGCTATGTTAATATAACGACGCGATGTTAGCGCGTTTCTAACGTTACTGCGCGCAACGATCGTTTTTGTTATTGGCGATGGACCTAAGCTTTACAGTGTACATTGTACTAGTGTATTCCCGCGAATTCTCGTGGAAGAGAGAAATCCGTGAGGATGTAAAAAAAAAATGTTTTATCCACTCCACAGACTCCGGGTTCCGCGACCTTTGTAATTACAATGACCTACATTTTTACATATTTATTGGATTAGGAGAAGAAGGGGAAAACATTTTAAACCTAAGTCTAGTATTTACTAGTCAGTTGGATTTCGTCTGTTGGAATCCGTAAGGATGATGAGTTAAAATTATTTTTTTGTTTATTATAACATATGTAGAGTGCCAAGACGAGCAGGGCATGTGCCTGATGGTGATCAATGTGGGTCACGTGTAGAGATACAATAAATCGAGATTAGATTTTTAATTTTACGTATACAATTTTAGGGGGGTCATGTTATTCCGGACTATAAACTATTATGCCTACTATCAAATTTCGTTGGCATCCAAGCACTTTCAAGAATGGGTAACAAACAATCGATCGTTCAAACTTTCAAAATATGTAAATTAGTAGCACCTATGACTTACTTATGTTAAGTTTTGTTTCCCCAATTTGATGAAGAGACTAAACACAGTACAATGCCCAATGCAATATCAATTACAATCTCGTTTCCCATTAACGATATCCGATTAATGTGGTTGACACGTCCCAACCTGTATAAACCGCTTTAAACTGGCACGGACTGGAATAATCCCGAATGGCGAAATAGTCAAAGAGACAAAGATGTAGCCCATCACTCATAAATACTACTAAGATACAAAAATCTCTGGAGGGAAAGGAAAGAACTCCTTCGGATTTAAATGTGGCATACCTATTAATGATGATTAATGATCTATTAAGGATTTATATGTGGTATATCACTTGTAAAAGCGTTTTGATCTCCTGAAGCCAAAGTAACTGTCATTATCATACTTGGTTCAAAAAGATTAAACCATTAAAACTATTTAAATACTCCCCATTTTATAACAGTTTTTTTTAATTTACCACACAATACCTTTTTTTTAATCTGTTGATCAGATGTAAGTGAGAAATATTTTTTTGGGATTTCAAAACACATTCAGTGGAAACAGTTGTCATTTGAACATCTTTCTAATTCCACGCATGTATTTAAATGGCTAGATAAGTATTTATATTATTTTAATTAAATGTATGCAGGGTACAACTAGTTACTAGATTTCAAACTAGGTGTACCTTAGTTTGAAATCTAGTTACCAAATTTGGAAATCGTATGTACAACGTAAGTCAATATTATTTTAATATTTTAAAGCTACTCATTAATTATTTATTATAATCGTCAAAATAGAAGCAGAGACTCCTATACCACGTATAAAATATGCATAATGCGTAATAAGTACGAGAAATAGTAGTAGTGTTAGTAAGAAATAAATACAGTGCAAATTCTATATAACGACACTGAAGGGACTGTGCATTTTATGGCGTTATAGAGACTTGTCGTTAAATGGAGTTAAGAAAAATCAGAATTCGAAAAAGAAAAGTTTATTTAAAAATAGTGTTAGTAGTTATCTAGTAGTTACGTATATAAAAGATAATCTTATTTGAACGCTATTGCGTATAGTCTGTTATTTTTGTCTGGCGTCTTTTGCTGTACCAGTAATCATTTTGTATTTTTTTACTTATTTTATTCATATCTTGCATTATTGAGCCATCTTGGCGACAAAGGAAGTAATTTTCCAATAATTTAGCTGCTTTCACTTATCTTCTCTCCCGTCTCTATTGCGCGTATCAGTAAAACTTTTTCGTTAATACACAGTGATTTTCCTTTAGTAGCCATGTTTACAGTTTAAAAGTTTGTAAGCAACTAAGAATATGATAACGTAAAGATAACTCCTACTTAGTCATGGTCAATAACAATCTACACGTACAAGCAATCCCAATTTGTAACCAAAAGAACGAATTTCTTAGAAAGTTGTTACATGATGCCGACAGTCGAATTTATTGCAGGCTAGGATAATAAAGCGACAAAAAAACGTACACAGCTGCGCAGATTTTACTAATTTTTGCAACAAAAGGTACTTTTCATTACTCAATTGTGGTCGTTATGAATAGTGGCTGTAATGCTATGTAGAGTATATTATTGTATGGAAGACAAGCTAAACCAACCAGAGCCAAATGATTTCGACGCTTTAAGGAGTTTGGCGTTAAATCGAGTGACGTTAAGTGGAGTTTACACTGTAATTAGTTTTTTTATCTGCTTCTACAAATATAGTTGTTTTTTAATGATCTACAGAAGTTAGTAGTATTAAGCATAAAACAGCAACAGCGGGTTTCAACAAAAAATGTCTGTGTCATTGAACCTCGTCTCTGATGTAAAGTAATGTAATTTATCATGAACTTCCGTACTATTTGGCTCTGCTATTGGCTTTACTCTTGTTGCAGGCAGCATGGATTCGACAATGCTCTGGTGATTGGCTGCGCTTAGCGCTCACGATTTTACACTAGGGATTAATAGAGAATGTTGCTGATTTTATTTTGTCTGATCAACTGACACTCAGCCGCGAAATTTATCAAAAAAAGTTGTAGTGTCATGGAGCACCAGAACGACGTTTCTTCAGATAAAATAGAAGCAACCCAATAAAAAAAAAATGTTGTTCAATTATTACTTATGGTATGATCATTTATTTTGAAAAATAAAGTTGGTAGCACTGGTCACTGGCAGTTTTTACGTGTCACTTCCGATAAATAGGTATTTTTCTTTAGTCTCACATATTTTTTTCAGTTTGGTTGCGCAGTGAAATCCTTATCTCATTCAAGCCTGCTTTAATTAAGAAACTTCGTTAAAATTACAAGACTTGCTCATGTTTGTCGATAAATATTTTACAACTTCTGGCGTAATTGAGCAGTTAAGCTTATTATTGCATAAATACATATTTCTTTTAATTACAATATTAACTAAATGAGTCGATGGTTAAGAAGTTAAGATACAGTTTCAAGACGGACCGCAGCTGCAAGCTGCATGAGACATTTATTTATATTTATGTATGTTTATTTTTTTTTTTATTTATTACGTGTATTTTTATTTTGATATCTAAATAATATGTGTAAAATAGTGAAGTAGTCTATTTTTTTGTTTGACTATCGGTTTGTTGTTATTAAGTGACGTCACATTAATTATTCACGTGACAAAGTCTAATACATCAATGAACGCCATCTGCATGCACGAAAAAGTGTCCCGTTATGTCACGTTACGCTCATTTTACGCTTGAACGGTTGCCGCATCTATCAATGTTTTGTTATGACGTTGTTACGTTAAACTATCGTCCGTAAACCAAAACGACTTTACAGACAAAGCTATTTTTATTTTGTGAATGTTTTATTTTGGCACAATAAACGTTTTTATTTTCAATGATAATAATGTTGATACATTACTCACGCCATGACAGAGTACTTGAAATCATACGTGAAGCCATGAGCCTTTCAGTAGCTAGAGCCCAAAAGGGATTGACGAAAAACAAAAGACAAATTAACTTTGTAAAAGAAGGCTCAACTTCAAACTCCAGGCACAACCCTTACTCAATCCTGGGTACAGCACCTGATTGGACTATTTTAATGGACACGTATGAAAGGCACTACAGGATCAGGATCAGGCTCGTGTTAGAGGATGTGGGTGTTTCGTCATCCAGACCGGACATTTTCCTTTTTTCTAGAGCTACGAAATGCATAGTCCTTGTAGAACTTACCGTACCGTGAGAAACTAATATACCTAAAGACCACGCGATGAAACAAAATAAGTATTACGACCTCCTAAACGAATTAACAAAAAACGGCTATGTAGTTAATTTATACGCTCCCACCAGCGAGAGGTATACCAGCAAAATCTCTCTATAACCTGCTGAAAGACCTTGGCTTATCCCGAAGTTCAGTAAGTTCTATACTAGAAAGAGTATCTAAAGCTGCATTAGTAGGCTCATATCAGATTTGGCTGGGCAGGGAGAGAAAGACGAGTAGTGAAGGTGAGTGTTGATGTACGTCAGAAAGGGGCCCCTTAAACCTGCGCCCGAGTCACAAGTCTCGGGGTCTACTCGGGTTTTCTCTCTCTGCCACACGATGGACCCGGCGCCCGTACGGTGAATCCATGGAATGCTAAGAAAATTGTCTCTGCCTCATATGTATACAACAGGATTAACATATATAGACAACTATTTAAAGTTTGTGGAAGCCGTGGTGGTGTAGTAGCGAGGTCATCCGATACCTATCAAGAGTGAGGTCATAGACTCGAATCCAGCCTGCTCCTCCGAAAATTTGGTTTCAGCAAAATCAACAATTAAATTGTGATATATCGTATTGTATTGCCAAAAATCTGTTCAAATCTGAATAATCATCTTCGTATTTAAAACTTTTAAGAAAAATGTTCTACGACATATTGTCTACAACGGCAAAACTATGCATATAATAATAATAAATAATAAATATTGGTGGACAATTCACACACAACACCATCTGACCCCAAACTAAGCAAAGCTTGTGTGATGACAGCCAGATAGCTGATATAATACTTGTATAGTTTTAAATACATACTTATAATTCATCACACAAATATTTGCACTGGGTGGGGATCGAACCCACGACCCTCGGCTTCGCAGGCAGAGCTACTACCAACTAAGCCACTAGGGCAGAATGCTGTGTTTTAATAGTCGATTAGTCTTCAGATTTAAAATAGTACTTCTCATCAGACCGTCATAGTTTAAAATCAGATACCTACATATATGTTGCAGATATTCGAAGGCGGCGACTACCGCTTACCATCAAGCATAATACTTATTACTCATCTTACAAACAAAATTGTCAGGATCATGCTTTACTAAGACTTTACTCAAAAAATTTACAGCTTTTTGGCTCGTGTTAGAATAAAAATAAAACGCTTAGAGAACGCCGCAAGGAAAAACTCTACAGGTAAGTACAGGTAAAAACAGAAATGTTATTTCATAGAAATTAATTTTCCTAAGAGATATCGGAGACGCCGCAGGGAGCCGATGTCTGCCGTTCGGCCGCAATATTTTATTTTGCCGTCAATTCGGTGAGAGTACGGCAGAAACGTACGGTGCATAACAAAACTGCGGACGATGACGTGTATTGATTCTAAGAAATAATGAGTAATATGACTTGTTTTTAGCCGACAAAATATATTTTTCTGCAATAAAAAAATCTCAATTCGATTCTATGCACTTATATTTTGTTTTTGTGTAAGCATTACGCGATAGTTGCACTAAATGTAATTCAATTTTGATGGTTTGTTTTTATTTGGTAAAGCATAATTTAGGGTTGGCCCTGCAGAAATTTTAATGAAATTAGTGTAGCGAATATTGAAATATCGTCAAAACTTTGAAATTTATTTACTTGGTTGAAATATTCGTTTTAACTTGCTACTCGTTTTTTTAAAATGAAGCTAGTATTTGTATTTTCGGAAAAAAAATCAATTATGACATTTGAAATCATTGAGGGTGAAAAATTAAAAACAAACAAACATTGGCAGCATCACCGAATGCCATCAGGGGCAGCTTCAAGTTGGCCATTACAACGTACAACGGATCAGTTATAGTGACTATCAGAGAAAAGTTTTCCAAAAAATAGACCGTGTAGGTCTATAATAGATAATTTAGCAAATAGTTTGGAAAAAAAATCTTCCTGCATGTAATATACACATCATGTTAATTGACAACAACAATGAAAAATTGAATACAAGAAAGACATGGACTAAGGAGTCCATGGAGATTATTATTTTAAGGAGAAAAAAAGAGATAACGACAAACGTGAGCACATAATCTTTTACAATATTGAGTGACGGCATGAGAAACACAAGCATATGCCTGATGCAACACCACAGCTACATCGAAAGTTGAAGAGTCCAAATAACTGCTCGTCAGTTCACTAGATTTGTTAATCGGGCATAACATGTTTTTTTCCTGTAATCCAAAGACACGAACGAAGAGATTTGACTCTACTTTTGTGATAAGCACGACAAGGCTGTTGAATACGTTGCCTGAGAGGGTTTTCCCCGATAGTTACAATCTTGGTGTCTTCAAATCGAGAGTGAATCGGTTTCTTCTAGCTAAACACGCTCCATCGTAGACCGCATCATCGTTTAACATCAGACGAGATAGCGGTCAAGCGTAAACCTATTAAAGTTAAAAAAAACTTAAAATCCGAATAAATAATGTTACAAAAAATTTATAATTATTCTATACATTGAAGTTCAGAAAAAAAATTCAGCAATTTCTTTCATTTTCGTTCAATTTCTGACATGATAAAAAACATCAAGATAATGATAAACTTCTTCAAAGTTTCCTACGATCCAACGCTAAATCGTGTAGCACGAAAATTTCATCCGTAAATTTTGCTCCAAAAATCTAAAGATTTTTTCGCCATAATACATTTCCCGACGGCTTAGGCCGAGGACCAGAGGCCACTATATTGTAGTTTCGCTTGATTTATGTAGCTTAGTGTCGTCCCGGTGAAATTAAAAGATTTCTCACGGAGATAAATCGACGTTACTAGAAACGATGGTGAGGTGAGATTTGTGGTGTGTTTCAAAGATAGATAAGATGTATTAAGTTGCACGTTTCAGTCGTAGGTATTGACCTATCGCTGAAACCTTACAAACCTTACAAATAAGTGTTCGTAACTTTCATTTAATTTACTCTTTTCAGGACATATGTGATCCATCTGATATATGGCTTGCTGGATTATGGTCTTTATGCTCTCTTTATTAGAAAAGGCCTTGAGCCCTCACAGTAGAAACGTAACACAGCCTCTTTATGTCTATGCTAATTAGAACTGCTTCAAAAATTCCAGACTTTTTCACTTTTTTGTACAGAATTGTAGTAGTAAGACCCTTGGCAGAGTCCGCCTAGGGAAGTACCACACCATTGCCAGTTATTCTACCGCCAAGCAGTAATGTGCAAACATTACTGTGTTCCGGTTTGAAGGGCAATGTTTCCAGAGAAATTACAGGTCTTAGAGATATAAAATTCTTAGATCTCTGGGTGACGAACGCAGTGCAGTGCTAGGTAATGATTTGCATTCATGTTCCAATAGCTGCGTGTCACTGTGCTGTTATGTGGCAGGCTTGTTGCTTACCATCAAGCAAATGTCCTGCTCGTCTTGTCAATCTTTATTTAAAAAAAAAATGTCTGAATTTCTGTTATTTCGAAGTCGCAAGCATAGTCATGATTTGCGGCGCATAGTTCCCGGTTCCCGTAATGCTATTGATCAATCAGGGTAAGAGCATCCGGAGCATACCCTCGTTGGAATTAGGTAGGTAGCCGCCTACTAGCTGAGAATTTAATAAAGGATGTAGCAGCCAGGCCGGCCGGTGACCGATGACTGGGCCGGCCGACCACAACTACGGACCCCATGAGATATGATATTAATAGGACAGTTTTGATAAATGATTACGTAAATTCAACGATTTACACTTTTTACCCACTTCCCACGCGCACCACTATTTTCAAATCGTGGGCGTGATGCTACAACTTCAAAAACGGTGAAGGAAAACAACATATACCTAGAAATATGGCCTTGATTCTCTCTTTGGGAGAGAAAACCCCGTGTCCCAGGAATGTGAGCATTTTATAGGCTGCTTATGGTACATTAAACTGCATCTAAATATCAGGAAATCAACAAAAAAAATATGTTAAATGTCCCGTAATTAATTGTATTTGTTGTTGTTAGTTCTACGATTTTTACTAAATTTTAAATCTAAATTCTCTTCTAAATCTAATTCCTTGCCCAAACTCGTAACAACAAAATAACAAGACATCCGAAGTTGGATCCAATTCTCATAAACCACATCATCGCTTTACATCAAACGAAATGGCGGTCAAGCGTTAACCCATTTATAAAAACGTGAACGCTATTTACCCATTCTTAGTTCTGTTTGGGTCAAACGCTACCTACACCGACCTTACTTTTTACATCCTTCTAATATTTTATACGTTACTTTTGTATTTATTTCATAAAGTAATTTCAATAATAAAAACAATTGCAGTAATCGGAACTAACGTATAGACTTACATATAACTAGGATAGAAGTGAAAGCTTATAACTTTGAGTTATCTTTTTGTTTTATTAAATAAATAAATAATTAATAATATTAATAATATTGTTAATTTATTAATTAACTGACGTGTAAATTGTACATTTATGAATAGAGTATTATGACTTTAGTATTTTAGTTTAATGTTGCACATTACATCATCTCTATAGCTACAGATTTACTGCTTTTCCGCATGTTGGTGACAGGAATTCACAATATATAAATAAATAAACATTGGTGGACATTTAAGATCCAACACCCACCAACCCCAAACTTGACAAAGCTTGTACTACGGGAGTCATATAGCTGATATAATAATACTTATATAGTATAGCTGAAAACACATACAAATATCGTCTGCTGTTTCCGCTCCGATGCTATACTGCTACGCCGTGCTACATTAGAGCGTCGGTGACAAAAACCTAAAAGATTTTCCTCTGCTAAAAATGCTGAACAACGTTAAGGAAGCTTACACTTAGAAAAAATATGCGAAGAAGGTATGGCAGAGAAGTCCTGCTCAAACAAATTACACAAGCACATGAAAGAGGCTTATAAACAAACAACTTTAGATTGTAGCTATTCTAAAAATAACTGATATACTTTGGTCTAAGTATATATTATCTCTCTCTCTCTTTCTTGCTCCATTAATCTCTTTTTGTAGTTTTACTAAAAAAATTAGTAAATCTTTAAAAATGTCAAAGTGTGGTCACCAAAACCACAACTAATTAATCGGAGGGTCGCGGGGTGAAAATTTGAAGGCGGGTGGTGAAACACATGTCCACAGAAATGGCTGACTATGCAACGGAATAGCATTACTGTCGCTAAAAATAGCTCTTGAAGCTCGAAAAGGCGACATCGTTTCATGGTTGATGTTCCAAAGACACGAACAAAGACATTTGACTCTACTTTTGTGATAAGAACGTCTAGGTTATGGAATACGTTGCCTGAGTGGGTTTTCCTCGATGGTTTCAATCTTTGTGTCTTCAAATCGAGAGTGAATTGGTTGTCTCTAGATAAACACGCTTTAGGGTCAATTCACACCGAGACGCGACGCGACGCGACGATACTCAAAGAGGCCAATGATTTCGCGCTACGCCGCGCGTCGTCGCGAGACGCATCGCAACGTCGCAAGGCGCATCTTAAAATCGTAGCAGGACGACGCCTCGCTGCGCAGCGAGATGCCGCGAGGCGCAGCGGAACGTATCTACTAGCCGCGGGCGCCGCGCGGCCCCGCCCGCGCCTCCCGCAGTGGTTATATGTGGTGCACTGAATTATGCACCCAAATACTCCTGTGTGATGTCTTCTTTTTAATTTCATTTTTGTAAACTCCTTCCTCTTTCTCTTCTGCAAGAAGTCCGATTATAACAAGATCCCAGTCTATCATTATATTTTCAATCGAGCACTCGACCGAACTGCATCAATTCTATACGAAGTCTGAACGGAAATAGTAGAGAAGTCGCCACAGCGGCCTCAGGCTGCGCCTCGCGGCGTCGCGCGGCACCGTGAGACGCAGCACCGCTCTTGCACGCCGCGCGTACCGGCGATGCACCGCTGCGTCACGATACGTCGCGCTACGCCGCGAGGCACCTCGAGGCGCAGTGCTGCGTGGTGCAACGTAATCTGAATTCTCACAATGTAATGTGTATCTTTTCGTGTAGTGAATAAAGTATATTCTGAGTCGCTCTATGAAAAATGTGCGCGCAGCGTCGCGCCGCGTCGCGTCTCGGTGTGAACTGACCCTTATTGTAGACCGCATCGTCGCTTAACATCAGGCGAGATGGCGGTCAAGTGTAAAACCTATAAAAGTTAAAAAAAACCTCTTTAAATTAACGTGCAAACACTGTGTTCTAGTTTGAAGGGCACTTAAAAAAAGATCACAGAAACATTCCCATGTTTCTAGAATTATATGGATTAGAGATAAGTCATCTTATTCGAAAAATTTCATTCTAGAAAGATATTCCAAGAATAAAAATGCTCCAGGGGGGTGGATCATCTTTCAACATTCCGCACGAGGTTCTTCTGAAGAAATGAACCTGAGCCCAGCGGTGGGAACATGACCCGTCCGCTTGCGAGACGCTTGCGCTTACTCGGTTTTGTTAACCAACTTCAAAAAAGGAGTAGGTTTTCAATTCAATAGTATGATTTCAGAGAAGGACATAATAATAACAGTTATTTAAAGTCTCGACCAACATCCCAAGAGACTTTCGCTAGACGTTTGGATCAGGGGTCAGATGCAGAAGGCGGTCATTCTCGACACAGCGCGCATCGTCAGGAGGTTCCTTAGTCTGCAGCCCTAACCACCGGTAGCTTGGGCCCTGCCCCGCTACTGACGGCTATCTAGGTTTAAGTTTTTATGATATTTTATATAAATATTGTAAAAACTTAGGAGATAAATAAATACGTGAATAATAGTTATTTATAATGTATTTGTAAGTATATCATGGCAAATATTAAAAGCAGTGGTATAATGAGTACGTACCGTTGAGATTTATTTATTTTCAACAAAGACGACAATAAGACCTTGACGCAAAAAGCCTCATTAGAAATTCCCGCCCTAAGCTTTCCCACACGTAAACATATCACATAATATTACCGCCGAGGGTCTATTACGTCTACTTGTAGGAAGCTGACTTAGTCGTTATATCGCTAGCTTAAAAAACGGTGAATGAAAACATCGTGAAGAAACCATGTTTCAAGAATCTTTCGAGACCATTCGTCACCCACCAACTAACACTGATCCAGAATGGTGGATTTTGGCCTTGATTCTCTCCTTGTCAGAGAAGGCCCCGAGTCCCAGCTGTAGGAATATTTAGTGAGCGGCTTATGATTATGAGGGTCTGTTGCAGAATAAGTACTAACTGTGACTGCAACCGCATACAATACAATACAGCAACTCTTTATTAAAAGACACAAAAACAGAATACATATATTAAGAAAACATACTAATTATATTACTACTAATTAAACATACTTTATATTACTAATTAAACATACTTACCAATTATATTACTAATTAAACATTATACTACTAAATAAACATACTAATATAAACCAAGCATTTTAATTGGCGGCCTACTCGCTTAGAGTGATATCTACTAGGCAACCATGCACAGGTAGGAAACAGGATACCAAACTAGGTCTTAAGTTATTGACTAAATTAAAGATGACAATTAAACAAGAACAAGATTAAAAATTTTGACTAACCCCCGACTACCTCAGATTTGTTATCTGTACAACATTCTACTAGTCAAGCCCTTTCATTTGATACCCATATTAAGGGAGTTGTGAAAAAAGAAATGTATTTCGCCATTTTGTGGTTGCGGCCATCTTGGATTTGAAATTTGTCATAGTTCAAAGTATTCTAGTAGCTAAGGCCTTTCGTTTGATACCCATACTGTGGCAGTAGTGAAAAAAATAATGTAATTCGCCATTTTGTGGTGGCGGCCATCTTGGATTTGAAATTTGTTATAGTGTATAGTATTCTAATAGTCAAGCCCTTTCATTTGATACCCATATTGGGGTAGATTGTGAAGAAATATTTTGTCCGCCGTTTTGTGGAGGCGGCCATCTTGAATCGATATTAACCAAACATAGCTAAGAACATCCGCACGGATATTTACCTTGAAATAAAAAAACCGCATCGAAATCGGCCCATCCGTTTGAGCTCTACGTTGCCACAGACAGACACACACACAGACAGACAGACATCGACGTCAAACTTATAACACCTCTTTTTTTTTGGTCGGGGGTTAAAAAACAATCTTAGCAAAACGCAGTTTTCTAACATAATATTTTCCGTATCTATGGTTTGTTCTAATTAAACTTGCTTTATCATCGACCACATCGTTGCTTTTAAAATCAGGCGAGATGGCGGTAAAGTCCTATCATACTTTTGAATAAAAGTGGTCGGGTTCGCCCATGAAGGCTTCCCTAGCAGCAAGTAACATAATACAAAAGTTCTTGTACTTCGTTGTTACTATAATCAGTGTTTTAACAATAGTCAATTTATGACGTATTAAAATAAACCTACTTACTAGATATCATTCAAACTAATTTTCGTTGATAGTTTACATGGTAACGTATATCATACACTTTTTTTTTATTTTTGTCATTCTCTTATTTTAGAAGTTACAGGGGGGCCACTTTTTACCACTTTGGAAGAGTCCCTCGCGCAAACTATTCAGTTTAGATTAAAAAAAATGTTAGAAACCTCAATATCATTTTTATGACCTAATCATAGATACCCCACACGTATGGTATTGATCAAACAAACATTTTTGAGTTTCAGTTCTATGTATGGGACACGCCTAAAAAAATTTGTTTTTTTCTATTATTTGTATCAAAATCTGAATGCGGTTCACAGATTACATCCACTTACCAAGTTTCAATAGTATAGCTGTGTCACAGCCACTTTTCTCCGAAACTATAAAAGTTTCGGAACTAATAAAGACATACGGACGGACATACAGACAAACATGACGAATCTATAAGGGTCCCGTATTTTGCCATTTGGCTACGGAACCCTAAAAAAGGTGCGTGATTTAATAATAGTGTTCTGTGCCTTCTGCAGAAGGCAGTCCAGGCTATTTGACGCCAACTACCTTAATGCCCATCACCGAGTGGCTCATATAAAAACCTAATCTAGTTTTTGAATAACTTTTGTATTAAAAGTTACAGTAAGTAGTAAGTACTTAGTGTAAAAGTTCTAGACCAGCATCCAGAAGTTAGGGCTGGTCTAGGAGATCGGCTGCTGTCGATCCAGAATCCAGGGCTCAAATCTCACGTGCACCACTGTTTTTTCGAAGTCATATACGTAATGCCGCTAACATAAGAACGGTGAAGAACCTCGTGTGGAAACGGGCATGTACCAAAAATCTTTCAAAGCTGTCATCCATCCCAACCCGTATTGGGCCAGCGTGGTGGATCATGACCTGTCCTCCTTGTCCCAGTTGTGGGAACATTTAGTGGGCTGTTTATGCAAACGTTTTAATAGGGCAAACACGCAGTAGGCACCTATTACCTATCATTACCAATCTTATTAGTATTTTAGTTACCAGTGTTTAACTGTATGTAGTATATCAAGTAATTGTATATCTTTAATTCCGGAAGTCCAGCATGCTGAACACATTACCGACTTGTTGTGGCCTAAGTGCTAAGTGCAAGTAGTTAGTTACATAAACATGAGACGTATCATTACGTAACATGACGATCGTTGCAGAACTTTTTGAGTTTTTGAAGCGTACACAAACCAACATAACATTTTTATATATAGAGATATTAACTAGTGATGTAAACAACCAATATTATCATACATTTCACCATAAATCTTCGATTCCAGTGAATATAAACAGCCGTTTATAATTCGCGCCTTAATTTCGTCAACACCCGGGCTCAATGACGTAAATATATCGTCCTCAGTTAATTTTCCCGTGATGTATTAAAATTATGACGAAAATTACTCCACAAACTTTTGCCGTGTGAGCAATTCTCCGGTTGTTTTGTGCCATAAATTATACTTTGTGGATTAAAATTTGGTATATCTATAGTATTATACGTATAGATATGTTAATATTTGGTGTACATATAGTACTATGCGAATAACTACATTAATATTTGGTGTACCTTCAGTATTATGCGCATAGCTACGGAGGGGAGATCAGATACCCAGCTGAATTGGGGTACATACAGCCGGGTTGTTATATCTTACTCATTAAAACACTCTCGGTAGCCCACTGTGCTTGGAGGAGACAGGGATTTCCGTTAGAACTCCGTCTCTCGCAACGTCCTCTTCTTGACACCTTGCCCAAGGGATCTTCTTTAAGTGATGGATTAGGTAACTACACGGGCTGCGCCATGTTGTTGCCTTTCCTTTGATATGCGCGCTTTCATTGAACGTTAGGCCCCCATGGTGTAACTACAGTATTCTACAGTAAAACATTTCTTTTCAAACCAGACACAGATATGTTTGCATATTACTCATTAGTGGTAAGATAACTCGTAAATGTGTGGTACTTCGCCGGATATATATATTTTTTTAATTTAGGAATACCGGTATAATACGGGAAAGAAAAATTTCCCATGACTCTACCAGTAGTGCCAAAGGAAATAAACGTAATTTATATATATACATAGAGACTACGTCAATTTTATAAAATTATCCCAAATTTTAAATTTAAGCTTTCAAATTTTGATCTTATTCGACTTATAAACGCAAAACTTAGGATGTTTATTGCTCAATCACGTCGTGCCTCACTTCTCACCAGCCAGATCTGCACCTCCGAGTTGAGGTATAATAGGAGATATGTTTTCAGCTTTCCTCAACTACCTACTCAAAATTTGCTTCCAGTTCTCGGAATATAACATAAATAGCTTTGTATTTTGGACGAAATAATCTTTATCTAATCTACCTTTAAAGTAGCCATGTGAACCACAGCATCAACATTAATAAAGTTCACATCAATTGAAAATATTATGTTATAAAATGTTATATTATGTAAATTATTCAAATTTCTAGAGATTTTCAATTTAAATTACATAAGTACAATCGGTTAGTTCGTAACAAAATGCTATAGTGGCGCCTCGTATTAGCGGTCATGAGCAGTGACGCGGCATCTGTGTCTATTCCATGAAATTAAATTTATAGTGAATAAATAATACGTCAGTGTAACACTGCGTTTCTGCAAAAGACCGACTTAAATTTAATGAATAGAATAGAATAAAAAAAAAATATACATTTAAGTCATGTGCGTAGGACAGACACGCGGCCGTGGAGGCTCTGCGCCGGGAGGGATTTCTATCGAAATCCCAACCGGTAGTGATCGGCTCAACAGACGAAATCGGACTGACTAGTACTATCAAATATTCACAACACCCCCCCTCAACTACTTTCCTTTTCTTCTTCTAATCCAAGAAATACGTAAACAAGACCAAAATTAAAATTTTTGACTAACCCCCGACTACCTCAGATTTGTTATGTGTACGACATTCTACTAGTCAAGCCTTTTCATTTGATAACCATAATAAAGGAGTTTTGTGGTAGCGGCCATCTTGGATTTGAAATTTGTCATATGTATGTATGTATGTATATTTATTCATAACCATTTATGTTACATGTCAAACTTAAAATAGGTACAGTAGGTATATGAAAAATATCTCGGTATATCCGAGAATTAATTATTATAACTAAACATTTAACACAATATGTATAAATATGTCAGATAGTAATGTAAAATGTCATATTAAAATAAATTACTGATATCACTCAAATAATAATAAAACATGTCACATCCAAATTAATTAATAATAATAATTAAGTACATAAGTACAATAACAAGTAAATAAGTACAATAACATAGTACAAAGTATTCTACTAGTCAAGCCCTTTCGTTTGAAGCCCATACTGAGGTAATATTGAAAAATAAAATATATAATTCGCCATTTTGTGGTGGCAGCCATCTTCGATTTTTTTTGTAGTTTACAGTATTCTACTAGTTAAGTCCTTTCATTTGATACCCATATTGAGGCAGGTTGTGAAGAAATATTTTGTCCGCCATTTTGTGGAGGCGGCCATCTTGAATTGATATTAACTAAACATAGCTAAGAACATCCGCACGAATATTAACTATCAAATAAAAAAAACGCATCAAAATCGGCTTATCCGTTTGAGCTCTACGGTACCACAGACACACATACACACACAGACAGACAGACAGATATCGACGTCAAACTTATAACACCCCTTCTTTGGTCGGGGGTTAAAAAAAGATAATTGTAATGACAAAGGTCGCGGACCCCGGAGTCTGTGGAGCGGCAATATAATAATTAAAAATAAAGTCATATACGTAATGACGTCAACTTAAAGGCGGCTAAGGAAAACATCGTGAGGAAACCGACACGTACCTAGAGTCTTTCGAGGTCTTGCGTCATCTACCAACCTATTGCAACAATATTTTTTTAAAAAGAATAACGAAACGAGCTGGATATGTGCCTGATGGTAAGCAGCATGCCTGCCAGATAACGAATAGAATAGAATAGAATAGAATAAATTTATTATCAATGCTAGTTACACTCACAAAATATTTATAACTAAACATCCTGAGTATTTCTCAGCAGACTCGTCAAGTAGGTACAAATTTGTAGGTAGGTAATTACATTGATAGTTAGTAATAATTTAAAATAACAACAATAACATAATTAATAAATTCAGCTGTAAAAGGGCTGTGTCAAAGTTTTCTTTTAATTTGTAATAGAAATAATAAATAAATAAATGAAAGCGACAGTAGCAAATATTCTCTAAGATTAATACGATAGATGCAATGATCCAAAGTTAGATCCTTGCTAGTCGATGGGGTGAGAACAACGTAATTGAAATCTGACTTACATACTAATCAGAAGGTCACTTCTAAACAGTCCATTTGTCCATGTCCCTGGAGCATACGAGTAGGATTTGCCTCGCTTGTAAACGGTACAGTGACACGCAGCTATTGGAACATGAAAAGTCCAAATCATTACCTAGCACTGCACTGCGCTCGTCACCCAGAGATCTAAGATGTTGTATCTCTAAGTAATAACATCACATCTCTGTGCTATTTGCAAAATGTCACTTGATATGATAGGAAATCCAGAAGCCAATCAGTAATGTGGGTTTGGTGACATCGTTTAAATCAGGCATGGAAGCTACTCGCTCCAATTTCGCAGGTCCGCAAACACTGAGGGTTTGCTTTCCCAAATTGAGTCGCTTTCAAAACACAGCGCCGAGTCGACGGCCAATGTCATAATTGTAATACTCTGTATGCACAAGCTGACATGAATTTACTTTGCTTTTGTGATTTAGTTTGAAATGACTATTATCTGAAACTAGCACGGGGGATAGAACGATGTTATGGATATTCATCATCATCATCATCAGCCGCAAGACGTCCACTGCTGAACATACTCCCCCCTAGATTTCCACAACGAACGCAGGACCGTTCGTTGTTCGTTACAACCTGTAATCAGCGGTTTCCAGCGACCTTTGCGAGGTCATCTGTCCATCTAGTAGGAGGCCATCCAACACTGCGTCTTCCGGTTCGTGGTCGCCACTCGAGAACATTTCTTCCCCATCGGTTGTCAGTTCTGCGAGCGATGTGGCCTGCCCATTGCCACTTCAGCTTGCTTACTCTTTGAGCTATGTCGGCCACTTTCGTTCTTTTGTGAATATCCTCATTACGGATTCTGTCTTATTCATATCGTCAGTTCGGATTCTGTTATGGATATTATATACCAAAGATGTTAGCACTAGTCAAAAAAACTAAACTAAACACACCAAATATGAATTTGTGACTAGTGTTAATTTTACGATACACGTAGTTTGTAATGATAGAATAATATCGTATTTCAAAAATCACATTCTTGTAGAATTTGATATACCGTAGTAAAATTATTAAAAATTATTTTAAATGCTATGTTTTTAATCTGTTTTCACGTGACTGCAAACACCAAAATGGCTTATTACGTCACTAGCCGTAACACAAGCTGTCGAAGACTGACTAAACTCTTAACTTCTCTGCATTTATGTTCTTTGTTTTCAAGTAA
Organism: Ectropis grisescens; assembly: GCA_017562165.1. Lineage (NCBI taxonomy): Eukaryota > Metazoa > Arthropoda > Insecta > Lepidoptera > Geometridae > Ectropis > Ectropis grisescens. Next base: position 23,222,867 of record CM029783.1, read on the forward strand.
ATAACAGACGACACATAAACTGGACATATAGTCATCATCATCATCATCTCTATAATTTTAAGCGAAAAGAAAAGAGAGAGAGAGAGAGCTATATCAAAGCTACCACCGTTGTCCTTAAGCGGCAGACTTCAATATGACTGACTATAGTTATGACTCTTCCAGAATTTACCTTGCTGTGAAAACTTTTTTGAAATGAAATAATATAATGTAAATGTTGTAGACACATATTTCTAAAACAAAAGGCAGATGGAACGTGCGGAAAACAGATCCTTAGGTCCAGAAAGCAAATATCAAACGCCAAAGCAAATTCAAACTCCAGTCAATACGAAACGGACTTCCGTCTCGTACGGGAGTCCCGTGTGATTTTAAGTTTTGTTTAAGATTATGCCGTCTTGTGTCTTCAAACATGCAAACATTGTTTCCAAAAATAAGAAAAGGCAAGAGGAATATCATTTCATAGGAAAGTTTGAATATTTTTACTGATATTTATATAATTTAGGCGATTTCATTTCGATTCATGAATAGAAACACAACACCTCAACGAAAATTGGTTATTGTTGCTATACTAAATTGAAATTATTTTCCCTAAAGTTAAGGTAAAATATTGATTATGATTTTTTTTTGAAGATACTCGTAGACCAAAAATTGTATTATTCTATTTTAAGCCCTATTTTTATAATCGTAATTTTTTTATTTAATGTGAACCGATGCCTAGCACAAATCCACGTCATTACTAGCGTTTATAAAAATACTAATAGTGTTGATGAAAACTATAGCTATGCAAGTTTTTAATACTTGTAAGTAGGTATAGTGGAGCTTAAAAAAGTAGGCGAGTTCTTTTGAGAAATCTAATCGTTTTAATCAACCTCATGTTATCTGGTCGAGTCAGTAGTGACATTATCGAAGTTTTATACGGTGCTAATTTGTGCGTACATACTTACCCAAAAAAGATGTTGGGATCAGGCCAATCGCTGTTGGCACCACATATACTGGCCTTGCTGCCAAGGTGGGTTGTAGGTATAAAGCGTTGCACTTTCGAGCTCCCCTGTCCCAACAAACTTTATTTTGGTTCTCTGGGTGGACGTGAGGCTACTGTTCATTCTGTCCAGACTTTCTTTGTCCAAAATTGAGGAGAAGGCTGTTAAAGGTGTACGTGAAAAACGCCTTTAATTTGGTTGAACGTAGAGCCCCGTTGTCCGAAGTGTAGAATAAAATTCTTGACTTCTACAATTTTCTTTGGCAATGTTATGGTGGACCCACAAAATTATCAAAACAATCCTATGCTATCTTTCGTTGGCTATCAACTTGGTGAACCTTCGGCCATGCGACCTTCGCCCTGGTCATTCTCTGTCATTTAACGTCTCCAGTCCAATTTAAACGTTTGGGACTTGGACGACGGAACTTTGGGTGGCGATATGAAAAATGTTCAACTGATTTACAAAAACTCTTAGACGGTTTTCGTTGGTTTGTGTCAACATTTTCGAAAAGGTGAAGAATGAAAAAAGAAGGTGAAGGTTTGCGAGACGCGTCCAGATAAATATTGTATAATAAACAAACTAAATAACCTGGCCTCCCAACATCAAATCAGTTGACAAAAATTATCTGCACCTCCTGTGTTCACCGATATTAAATGAGTAGTTGCCACCTTTTGACAAGCATAATATTCGAAATTTAGAAAAAGCTCTGATAGAATACTCAAAATAAACACACACATGACTTTTACTATTATTCGGCATTGTCTTTTTATTCCGAATTTTCTGTACGAATATTCGAATTAGTTGCATGCAAAATCAAAATTCTTAACTTCATAGGATGGAAATAGTAACAACAAGAAATCCTTGCATAATATATAATCGGAGTAATAATAAATTATTTCAACATTATAAAATAATATGTGTTTATTATACGCGAAGATTTCAGAAGCTAAGACTACAATAGTGGGATTTTTTTCTTAAGACTGGGAACATGACACGCTCACAAACGTGAGTAATTTGACAACGTCGGTGAGAGCTGTCACGCATACAAAACTAATTACTGGCCTCACAGTGTCGTTCACGAAGGTTTCATCTGTATAGAAATCTGTGGTTGTAGAGATTTACTACGATAACTTGTCCCGCCCCTCCACGCACCACCACGCATCAGTGCGTACTGCTACTACAGACGAATAATTACAACTACATACAAACTCTTTCGTAAGGATGTGACTACACACATTAAAACAGTAATTTGGAGGGGCGGGCCATGTTATCGTAATAAATCTCTATATATAAATGGATGGAAGATTAGTTAAACCTGAGTAAGTAATAAATGGTGTATCTATAACGAATTTCCTTAAAATATAAACCTTTACTTATAGATGTTTGATTGTACTCATTTCTGACGTCAAACGTCTAATTAATTTGCTGCGTATTGCACAGGTTTCTGCAGATAACCTACAAAGTTAGTTTTGCAATTTTCTTAAACACGTGTGCAGATGTAATTGTATATTTCCATCCAACTTTATATTTGTATGTTATACTAGCAGAAACAAGCAGTTTTACCCGTCTAGTTCCCGTTCTTGTTTTTTCCCGGGATAAAAAGTTTATCTTTAGATATAAGATTCTAATAAGGATTTCTGTGGCTTGTAATATCTCTGCGAACATTGCCCTTCAATTGGAATACAGCAATGCACATTGCTGCTTGGAAATAGAATAACCATCAAAGGTTTGTAAAATAGAATTTGGAACACGGTTTGATTATAGTCTTATAAACCACATAGACTACTTTTTGTTGCAGTTAAAATATATACTTAAGTGAAACTGGGCAAAGCTAGCAAAAAATATAAAATTAAAAAAAAATTGGTTGTCTGTAAAATGGGTTGGTATACGGACGATAGTTTAACGTTGACAACAAAACATTGATAGATGCAGCGCAAGCGTACAATGAGGGTAACGGGACAATGAGCGTAACGGTACATAACGGGACAGACGTCGTCACGTCAAAATAATTCTGCTATTGTATCCCATTAATATTGTAAATGTCAATTGGATGTTACTCTCTCACGACGTAACGTATGAATGGATCGGTTTGAAATTTGGAACACAAATGGAGCAATATCCAAGAATAACACTTAGGCTTTTATCACGGAAATATAAGTAGAATGGAAACTACAACTCTAAGACACCGCGGGGCATTGTTAGTCTATCATAAGCATGAATGTATGTACCTATTTGCAACTACCACCTACTAATATTATAAACGCGAATTTATGCGAAAGTTTGTCAGAAAGTATGGATGTATGTCTGATACTTTGTTAAATTTGTCACATAGCAGTGATAACCTTTGCCAGTTATTCCTCCGCCAAGCTATAAAATGCAAATATTCCTGTATTCCGATTTGAAGGGCAATGTTTTTAGACAAATCACACGGCTTAGAAATATAATATCTTAGATGTCTGGGTGACGACCGTAGTGAAGTATTAGTTACGGATTTGGACTCTGCGTGTCATTGCGCTGTTTTGTAGCAGGCATGTTGCTTACCATCAGGCATATGTCCTGCTCGTCTCGTCATTCTTCACAATGTTATATATAATATTATATACAATATTTTTTTTGTATACATAGTGCTTTCATCTGCTACAACTCGGTCAATAATGTTTTAATGAATGTTCCTAGCACACAATTATAATTTAGGATTTGAAATTAGCATAAACCAATTTACTGAAGTTAACACGATACAGGGACTGGGTTAATTAAGCTAGATGTCGACAAGATAGATAGCGCTACAGATTGGAATAAGAAGAATTGTTCTGAGACTGGAATCTCGGTTGTGGTAATGTAAAATAACTTATTGAAAATGTTTTTAGGAAAACCTTTTTTTAATAAAAGATTGAAGTACAAAAATACTTCAGTCTTAATCATCGCTGCAAACTTGCACTAGGATTTTTATCGGAAACATTTTGTGCGCCTTCACTTTCGGACTGCTTTTAGTTTGAGAAAGCGACATCGTTTCATGGTGAATGTTCCAAAGAATCGAAAATGAAGTCTGATTTCGTAACAAGGATGTCTAGTTGTGGAAAGCGTTGCCTGAGTGAATGAATTTTTGCCCATGGTTATAATGAATCTAATCTTGTTGCGTTCAAGTCAATAATGAATTGTTTTTTTTCAAGTATATGTAGACGATGTTTTATTGCGATGCGTTGCGATGCGAAGCGATAGAATGCGTTGATGCAATGCGTAGTAGACTTACTATGCATTACATTGCATGGAATGCATATTATTGAAATAAATTAGTACTGCAGTGATTGGCCATTTTCAGAAGCCACAAATGTAAATACATAACCGCTGTTAAACATCATTGGAGCCATTCAGCGGTTACGTGGTAGAATTTAAACCACATTTCTGTTAATTGCTAATGTAACTAGAGTTTATCTGCTCAATATCAGTGTTGCCCACCTGACAACACCTTTCTAACTAGAATTAGTTGTCAGATCGAAAAGCAGGACGAGCAGAAAAACAAGAAGCAGGTGTGTCGGACGAAAATGGTAAATTAATGTTAAGAAGTGTTGCAATGCGTTATGTTACGATGCGTTGCGTTTTGCAGTGTATTTTGGTGCGTTGCTTTGCATTGCCAAGCGTTACTTTGTATTGCGTTGCAATGCGTTTCAGTGCGTTGCTGTGCATATATATGCACGATCTAGTTTGACCATTTTTTCTACTTTTAACTTTTTTCTCGTAGCTTGCAAAACCAGCATCGTTTCATGGTTGATGCTCCAAAGACACGAATGAAGAGGTTTGACTCTACTTTTGTGATAACAACCTCAACGCTGTAGAATGGATTGCCTGAATGGGGTTATCCCAACGGTTATGATCCTGGTGTCTTCAAATCCAGAGTTAATCGGTTTCTTCTAGGCAAACACGCTACATCGTAGATCACATCGTCGCTTAACATCAGACAAGACGGCTGTCAAATGTAAGCCTATAAAAGTAAAAAAATATGCATTACTTTGCTTTCCATTTCAGTGTTTCGGTGCGTTGTTGTAAAAATGCAATGCGTTGCAGTGCATTCCTATGCATTACTTTGCGTTGCGTTGCACTGTGTTTCGGCACGTTGCTGTGCATTGCTATGCGTTGTGTTTTGACGCGATGCGTTTAGGCGCATTGCGTTGAGTTGCAGTGCATTAGATTGCAGTAAATAAATTCTGTATTGATGGATATTTTCAAAACCCACATTTCAGTAATTTCTAAAGTAACAAGACTTCATTTACCCAATATTAGTGTTGCCCACCTGGCAACACACCCATTAATAACTAGAATTAGTTGCCAGATAGAAAGGCAGCCGGTGCGGCTCAGTAATTGATATAAATGAGGCGCGGCCGCAGGCGGTGGCTAGTGTTGTAGCAAACGGCCAAATTGATGATGTGCATATATTGGACATGGTCTACAAGGATACGTTGGTCGGTAAAGTTTTCGGGCGTTTGATAGCTTTAAAGTTCTGGGTAACTAGGCTTAATTTAGATCTGATATCGTCGCTGCTTTTTTGAAGTAATAATGTCTTTAGACCCGCCGACGAGAACTTTTTTTATAGCAGCGCAGAGCAGAGCAGAGCGGAGTGGAGTGGAGTAGAAAACTTACTATACTCTTCATCCAAAGATATAATATTAATCTCTATGCTCTATTATTTATCTGGGAAAATTACCTTGAAACCGGTAAATTTCGTTACTGCACATTATTACTTGGCTGTAAAATAACTGACAGAAAGATGCTTCCCCAGACGGACTCTGGACTCTGCACAAAGTACTACAACTAAAAATATGTACAATAACTTCGTATACGGTTTCATTCATACTTAATATTCAATCCTACTACTTGTCTACTAATATTAGATGTGCTTAGTGTAAGTTGGTGGTGAACGAGTGTCTACAAAGTGCAAGTTACAACGTGTGTTACAATGGATCCGCCACGCTTGGCTAGTACAAACGTGGTGGATCCATTTCTCGGTACTGCATCAGCATTCTTCTAACTGCTCATACCGCAGTGACGTGAGGCTTTCTCTCACAAGGAGAGAGTCAAAGCCATTACCCTCCACGCTGGTCCTGTGTGGGTTGGTGAGTGTCGATTTCCTGACAAACTGACAAACTTGTACAATTGAAAAATTACTTGTGCAATTGAAAAATAACTCACAAGTGCAGGTAGGATTCAAACCTTCGACCTCACGATAGTGATTGGGACGTTCACACTACTGAGCTACCACGCCTTATGTCAAGCTTTAAAAGCTAAGAAAACATTAAAATTGGTTTATAAACGACGAAGTTGTCCACGAACACATAAAAAATATAATAAAAATCTAAAATTTGCTTACATAATTTTTTTTTAAATACATAGTGAAGAGACGGGCAGGCATGCCTACCACATAACAGCACAGCAACACGCAGCTATTAGAACATGAGTCCAAATCATTACCTAGCAATGCACTGCGCACGTCAATCTAAGATGTTATATCTCTAAGCCCTGTAATTTCTCTGGAAACATTGCCCTTCAAACCGGAACACAGCAATGTTTGCACATTACTGCTTGGCTGTAGAATAACTGGCAAAGGTGTGGTACTTCCCCAGGCGGACTCTGTTAGGAGTCCTACCACTACAAGTTATATTTGTGTTTAGTTACGTTATACTCGTAGTTAGATTATTTATAGATACTCGTAGATTCTTATGAAATTAGGTCAAGCGTCCGTATCTATATAGGTACGAGTCTATATAAAAGCAACAGGTCACTCATCACGAAATCTCTAAAACTAGAAATGCTAGGAGTCTGAAATTTTGCATGGAAGTGTCTTTTAGCAAGTGGGCACTCACTAAGACGGGGTTTTGCGAAATTCAACCCCTAAGACGGTGAAACAAGGTAACAAGGTATGGACGGTTGTATGAAGATTCCGTAATTTTCATGGTTATAATCATGAAAGCAACAGAACCGATTGGAACGAAAGTTGGTACACAGATAGACTAGATCCCAAAAAAGGACATAGGTTACTTATTAAGAGTATACAATACAATATATTTAATAATAACTCCAAAGTTACATGTCATTTAAAAAATAATAATACAAAATATGATTAATCTAATTGCTTAGATATTTCAATTAACATTATATAATTCTCAATTGTGTAAAAAGATAATATCAGTTAATGTCATTCATAATTTTCTTGTAATTTAATATACATTTCAAAGTTGTAGAACAATGAATCTGATAGCCAATTTCTTAATTTGGCTTTAAGCACCGCGGCGGAAGGAGCATCACGGACGTCTACGGGTAGTCGGTTGTGAATGGCGGGGCCCAGCACGTAAACCGACTTCTCTGACTTCGCGAGTCTGTGCTTCGGCGTTACAAGTTGGTTTTGCCTTTTGTTGCTCCGCAAATACCTCGTCTGATGTGAATCTCTCTTTTGAAAAAGGTGAGAGTTAGTGTGCGTAAATAAGGCCAACTGGTAAATGAGTTCACACGGGAGCGGCAGGATTCGAAGTTCTCTGAAGAACTCCACACAAGAGACCCTATCGGAGACTCCAAATATAGCACGCAATGCCCATTTCTGAACGACAAACAGCCTACAAAAATCTGCGGCTCGACCCCACAGCTCCAGTCTATACGTAATGTTACTGTGGACAGTCGCGAAATAGCAGGAGCGCACGACGTAGCGGGTGGCGGTGGCCGCGAGCCGTCGAAGCGCAAAGCACGAGTGGCTTAGCTTTCCGCACACCTCGCCGATGTGCGTCTCCCACGTGAGCGCGCTGTCTATGTGGAATCCCAGTAATTTCGTACTGTTGACCTGTTGGAGTGGGGTATCGCCGACTGTCACAGAGCACCTGCTAGCCGGCCTTCCGTTAAGGCTGAATGTCATAAAGCAGGTCTTCTCTTTGTTCAGAGCCAACCCATTCACCCCGAACCACCAGTTGAGCCTTCTGGTCACCGTTTTCAACTCATTTTGGAGCTGACCGGCGGTCGGCGCGGTGATCACCACGGCGACGTCGTCGGCGTACATGTAAACCTCCGCACCGTCGATGACCCCGGGCAGGTCGTTGAGGAGAAGGCTAAACATAGTGTTAGATAGACACGACCCCTGCGGAACGCCCATCTCGTTCTCCAACTCGGAGGATGACACCTTGCCCCTGTCACCGACCATGATCTGGGTTCTACTCGACATGAACGCCGTTAGCAAAGCCGCCGCGGGGCCGCGAATGCCATAGTGTTGTAATTTTTTAGCAACGAGAGCGTGGTCGGCGGTGTCTCGGCGCGCGAGAGGTCGCAGCAGAGCAGGGCGACGTGCTGGCCCGCCTCGCGCGCGCACAGCACGCGCCACACCGCCTCGCGCACCAGGTTCGTGTTGGAGCGCCCGGCGCGGTACGCGTACTGTCGGTCCGACATGATATCACGATCCTTCACGAAGTTCAAGAGCCTAGTATTAAGGCCGACCTCGAATATTTTGCTCACGGCGGGGACGAGGGAAATAGGACGGTACGACTTAGGGTCTGTCTTCTTTCCTTTGCCTTTATATAGCGGGCTTATCTTCACTCTTTTAAGAGCCGTTGGATAGGTTCCGTCCCTGATACACATAGAAAACAATATTGTTACTATTGTTACATTATTGTTTTTCTCAACTGGCTAACATAATGCAATGATTAATTTTCTCATGTATATTTTTCTTTGACTTATGTACATAGATTGATATAAGAACGAATAGGACTAATACCCAAAATACAGGTGTTCTATACACCTAGTTTGGGAAATTAGAAATGTAATTATTGTAGAATGTACAGATCTTATTGAAATAAATAAATTATAAAAATTATAAATTAAAATTATAATGGCGGCCTTACTTAACTCCGCAGATAGCCCGTAAACGTCCGTACTTTTTTTTGGTACTATATATTAAGAGTTAAAGGCGTTGAAATGGAAGATGAAGTACTTGCTTCGGCAGTACATACACTAAAAAATGGGGGATGCCAGTTTATATGGAAGCTTGTAATTGTTGAGGATAAAACCATCAAACTTTGTATTTAGACACTTTACGCGAAGGAAATAAATGTTTGTTCTAGCAAATTTTGTAATATCTGACTGTACAGGGATGAAATTGGGGTTCAAATGGGGGAAGAAAAGTTTATGTGGAAGTTCGCCATTATTAAAGATACTTTGTATCTAGACACTTGACGCGAAGGAAATAAATGTTCGTTTTACCAATTTTGTAGTTTCGAACTGTATTGGGATGAAATAGGGTATGTATGGGTCGGCAACCTTTTGGGAGTCATTTGCTACATGGTGAAAAAAGTACACAAAATCAGGCCGCACTTCTAAAAGTTTGTAATTAATTTGCATCCGTTTGTATGAATGTACATTTAACTACTGCCTCAGTTCCTCAGGTCGTGGGTTCGATTTCTACCAGATGCAAATATTTGTGTAATGAATTCAAATGTTTGTTTGTACTGTTTCTATTTATAATAAGTATGTATTCAAAACTATAAATGTATTATATCAGCTGTCTGGCCGCCATAGTACAAGCTTTCCTTAGTTTGGGCAAGTAACTATTTTCTGATCTGTGGTTTGGGGTCAGATGGTGTTGTGTGTGAATTGTCCACTAATATTTTTTTAAGTTACCTTGATATTTATAATGCGCAGAAGAAGTCGCGGGTGAAAGCTAGTTTACTTATTAATTGAAGTCGGTTAAAACTAAGACTAAATTAATACGAAGTCATATCACTTAAATCTCCCTAAAATAAATAATCACAATTCGCAGTCCGCTAAAGACTTTAGTGATTAGCCTTGGCTCTCGAGCCACTTTTTCCATCCGCAATGGAAGTGGGACTTAAGTCGACTAGCACAACGAAATATAGTACTTGAGTATTTAGTTCAAAACAAGCCAATACAATTTATTTGGTTACAGTTTACTGTTTATTTTTTGTTAAAAAACTGCTTATTTAAGTATTTTATTTTGATTGCAAGTATATTGTAAAAGCTTGTGTCATCTGCTATCCGCTCTTGGTTAGTTTAAGCACAGAAATTTAACTACGTAACTAAAAAAGTTTAAAAAATGTTTATGAACGGATAATTTTCGAACCGACAGCCACCGAAGAAACTGTGTTTTCTCTATAGATTCCTTGTTGAGTACGGAACTCTATAAAACAAAGTGGTAAATTTACGAACCACAAAGGCAGCATTTTTTTTAAATTTCTTTCTTTTCTCCAACCATAATTTCTACAAAGTAGCTTACACTGTTTGACCTCATTCCCTATTATCAATTTCTACAAGAAAATGCTTTCAGCTTTATATTTGGCAAGTGCAATGAAGGAAACTAGACCGGATTAAACAAGGGTTTTCCATATGCAGCCGTCGAAATGCGTTTCCCAGCCTTTTTGGCTAAACTTCTTAAATCCCATTAGATTATTTAAAAATCTACGCTAGCGAAACTCGTTAGCGCGTTCAACTGCTCGCTCTCAACAGTTTTCTTTTGTTTATTTCTAAAACGTTTAAAAATGCTGAAATGTTTTTCTTTTGTTTTTTTTATTTACTAAAATGTTTTTCATAGCTCGAGGAATTAGTCCGGGTTTTCGTGGAAAGATAGAAGAGACACGTAGAGTTTGTTTGAGCCTTTATTAATTTCTTTTTTGAAGTGAATACTTCTTCTGGTACAAATATTTTTCGTAAACTGTGAATGTAGCTCAGCGTCCCACTCGGAAGTGAAAGTATTGTTCGGGTGAATTCGGCTCCGCCGAGCGTGCCAGAGCACGACAGATAGACTTGTGCTGTCTGTTTTCTGTCTTTCCCTTTTTTAATTTCGTGTTGCTGTGTTTACTATGTTCAATTTATATGTAATCGTTTTCATTTTTAATTATTATTTAAATTGTTCAATAGTTTTCAATGTTATTTCTTATTTTAATTTTCCCTGCAGACTTGTGGCATACACATTAAAAAAATCGAAATCTATGGGAATAACCGAACAACAACCCATGACAACCGAATCGCATTCAGGGAGGACACTTTTGTGCATCCAGCAGCTTCAGTTAAACACTACCCTCTTACGCTCTCTCACACACCCACACAGACATACATACATTCATCATGCTAAATCATCTTTTAATTTATAATAATCATATTTTTTTTTTCTAATTCAATTTTATTTTAGTTTTTTATTATTTTTATTTGTAAAATAATATAAAGTATATAAAGTTGATAATCTGTTTTAATCTGTGAACTTGAAACGTTTGTAAATGCCTAATAAATTTCATTTCATTTTATTAATAATGTAATAAGTACTAAGATCGTCCCGCGGTTTTACTCGAGTAGTATCCGTTTCTGTCATTTAAGACCAAATAAAAGTAGCCTTTGCGCTGTTCCAGGCCATGTAACTATCTGTGTCCAACTTACAACCCATCTGTTCAAGTGTAGCGAAGTGATTGAACAACAAACATTCATACAAACTTTCACATTCATAGCATTAGCAGTATTATATTTTTTTGTATTCGAATTGGTGCGTGGTACTGTGTTGTCCTGCGACTAGATGGAGTGACGATATACGAAAGGCAGCTAGTGGCGGTTGGAGCCGTTAGACCGAGGATCGCGCTGAGAAGCGTATTATGGGAGAAGCCCATGTCCAGTAATGGACGAATACTAGCTGATGATGATGATAGCAGACATGGTGTAAAATATCAGGAATGTTTTTCATTCATCCCATCTTTTAGCAGCAGCATAAATAGCCTACTAAATGTTCCCACTGCTGGGAATCGGAACCTTCTTTCTCATAATCCCCCACGCTGCACCAGTGCGGGTGTGCGGATGATATAAATATGATTTCGAAAGATTCTAGGTACACGTCGGCTTTCACGATGTTTGCCTTTGCCGTTTTTAAGTTAGACTTTGAAAAGACAGTGCGTGTGTATCATTTCACATTATTTAAGATCCATGTTAAAATACTCATCCATGTTCATGACAAGTAACTCAATATCCTCAGTACAATTTACTTAATAAAGAAGAAGGAAGAACGAGAGCTAAACAAACTCATAATTACCGCTAAGTCCGTAAGATATAAGGTACAAGGTAATTGGGAAGCCGCTTAAGTTCCTCCTTATTCTTAGTAGCTGTAATCCAGGTGTATAGAGGCTCCGCTTAATTGGGAGAGACGTTTTATTTGAGGCGTTGTATAACAGGAATTAAGGTATATATTACGACATTTACCGAATTCGCGTGTAAGGCGCTTGGGAGAATTTTCACATTTTTTCAATTCAATTCATTTAATCCTTGCGAGAATAGGTAAAACAATTTTACATTGTGTTCTTCAGTTTGGTGTTAAACGAACTCTATCTCGGCCCATAATTTAGCATGCAAGTGTTAATACATTCTTGTCATAAAATTCATAACTTTTCTAACAAAGAGAGGTTATGCTTTAAAGGAATTATTACTTATTTAAAAACAGCGTTTTAAAAATACAAACAAAATGACGTCATTAGAAAATTTCAAAAATTATTAAGATAGATTTCAATTAACATTTCAATTAATGTCCGTATCATTTAAAAATTCTTCAATCGTGTAGTAAGCCTTACTTAACAACAATTTGGTTAGAGCCGCTTTAAAGCAACTAATGTCATTCTCAACCCTTAACGTTGTTGGTATTTTATTGGATATATATTTTTTTTTTTGCGGGATTACATAAAAAAATGAGTTACACTGGAAGTTTTAACGAAAGTTGTAGTAAGATAGAAAAACAGACTTGCAGACTTGAATGCAAATAAAACCGGAATATTAAATACCACGCTTGCCCAAGGATGGATCCCAGCTTTGGCTTAAGGGGGGGTCACATAGCAGTGGTCAAGCCACCAAAACTGTGCAATAAGTACATGCATGATTTTCAATTAGTGTGACGTTCAATAATTAAAGTAATTATTGTGCTTAGAAATACAACATCTTAGATTTCTGGGTGACGAGCGCAGTGCAGTGCTAGGTAATGATTTGGACTCTTCATGTTCCAATAGCTGCGTGTCACTGTGCTGTTATGTGGCAGGCATGTTGCTGCCATCAGGCACATGTCTTGCTCGTCCCGTCACGCTTTATTTAAATATATATATATATGTATATTATATCAGCTATCTGGCTATAGTGATGGTGAAATCTACAATGGACTGGGCTCACCTAGAAGGACCGATGACGTAATCTAAAAACCTTGTCTTCTATAAGGCAGGGCCCAAGCGTGTCCATTTTTTAGCGGCGTCAAAATAAATAAAAAATTAAATATTATACAAAATATTGGTGGAAAATTCACACACAACACCATCTCACCCCAAAGTAAGCAAAGCTTGTACTCGCCATAGCCTTCTAGGTGAGCCCAGTCCATTGTAGATTTCACCATCATTTTACATCAGGCGAGACGGTGGACAAGCTTAAACCCATCACTGTTAAAACACAAAAAGAAACGCAATATACAATAATTGCGACGTGATTGAACAACAAACATCTAAACATCCAAACTTTTACATATATTTATACCAATGGATACTGTGATTTATTATTTACGTGTTCTGAAACGTGCGTAACCTCCTAGAATTCTTAACTCCCTAAAACTTCGTGATTCGTGAAACCATAAACAGGATTCCAGACCCTTTTGTATTTTAAAGACAACACAAATAACCTCCTCAAAAAATATACAGAACTTTTGGGGTGTACATGCCCCCAAAATAACGCATGGGCCATAAGTTGTTTATCGGGCCGTGTGCCCTTAACCCTCGCGGAAGGGAAGCTAAGGGTTTTGCAGACCATACAGCTGTGGGAAAACTGAAAACTGCCAAGAGACGATACCAAGCACCTTTATATTTCTGGCGGTGTACAGTTTTGAAATAATTACGTTTGTTATTATTACGCCGTTCGCTTAGCCATTCAATAATTACTGCGAAACAAACACTGGAAACAAAAATTAAATACAAAAATTCACCTTTATTGCATTCGTTCTTGTACTTCTCTTGGATTAACAAAAATCTAACCTCAATTTAAAAACATGATATTTCACAACACAAATAATATGTAGCGCTCAGCAGAATCCAAATTGGATAAATAATGTTTGTAAAGTAAAGCACCTTCGCCGACAATTTGCTAGCCTATCGGTTTTTTATCGGATACACTTTGGAGAGTGTGCAACTGAATTGCATGAACTTTTTTCTATCGGAATGCTTGTAGCTTGAAAAAGCGACATCGTTTCATGGTTAATATTCCAAAGACTCGAACGAAGAGATTTGACTCTACTTTTGTGATAAGAACGTCTAGGCTGTGGAATAAGTTGCCTGAGTGGGGTTACCCCGATGGTTACAATCTTTATGTTTTCATATAGAGAGTGAATTGGCTTCTATTAGGTAAACACGCTCCATTGTAGACCACACATCAGTCGTAGTGGCTGTCAAGTGTAAACCTATAAAAGATAAAAAAAAAATTGGTTGCCTGTAAAGTCGGTATACGGGCGAAAGTTTTACGTGACAACGACTTTGAGTGGTAAAATAATTTTACGGAAGGGACGCGTGCCTTTCACTTTTTATGTCTGTCTCTCTCGCTCTTAGGCGGGCTAACCATGCCCGAGTGGAAGGGACGCGTGCCTCTCACTCGCTCTCGTTGTGAGCGCATAACGTGAGCGGAGCGTAACGCAGTTTCTTGAAGTGTCACCCGGCAAACCAATTTATAAGACGTTGTCACGTCAAAAGTTCCAATGAACAAGTTAGTAGAAATGCAACGATTCAAAACACGATTTCTGAAGTAAGGTTTTTATATTAGGATTTTTGTTCTTATGGTAAACTAATGAAACTTTTAGCAGAGTACGCCTGGGGAAGTACCACACCTTTGCCAGTTATTCTACCGCCAAGCAGTAATATGCAAACATGACTGTGTTCCGGTTTGAAGGGCAATGTTACCAAAGAAATTACAGGGCTTAGAGATATAATATATTAGATCTCTGGGTGACGAGCGCAGTGCAGTGCTAGACAATTATTTGGACTCTTCATGTTCCAATAGCTGCGTGTCACTGTGCTGTTATGTGGCTGGCATGTTGCTTACCATCAGGCACATGTCTAGCTCGTCTCGTCACTCTAAATTATAAAAAAAACTTGGTAACCAGCGGGGCAGGGCCCAAGCTACCGGTGGTTAGGGCTGCAGAGTGAGGAATCTCCTGACGCGCGCTGCGTCAAGGATGACCGCCTTCTGCATCTGGCCCTTAACCCAACCGTTTTAATTCAATAAATAATTATTTATTGTTTTGAGCTAGTGTGAATGTTTCTTTAGGATATCGGCCCAAAGCACGGCCCACTGGTTTTATGAAGGGTTGCGTGAGAGGTAATAATATACATTATGCTGACCTTACACGTCGCACGCTCGCTCGGATTAAAAGTAATGCTCACTGTTTTAGCAGGGAAGTTATTAGGCTGATTAGAAAGCTACTCTTTCGGTTAATGCCGTAATTTAGATATTTTTTGTGTGTTTGAAACATGTAATTAGTTTAATCTTTTTTGTATTAGTAGGGCTCTTTGCAGAGTCTGCCTGTGGAAGTTCCACACACACCAGCTCAATCTTGTTTTTTTTTTTACTTTTATAGGTTTACACTTGACCGCCATCTCGCCTGATGTTAAGCGACGATGCGGTCTACGATGGAGCGTGTTTACCCAGAAGAAACCGATTCACTCTCGATTTGAAGACACCAAGATTATAACTATCGGGAAAAACCCACTCAGGCAACTCATTCCACAGCCTAGACGTTCTTATCGATTCAAACGACATTCCAATAGCGTGTCACAGTGCTGTTATGGGCAGACATGTTGCTTATTACCATCAGGCACATGTCCTCGTCTCGTCACTTTATACTATAAAAAAGAGTGTTGAATGTGGATATACGGCATACTATCATTTGAAACCGTAGTTACTGTGCCGTACCACTCACTACCATATACACTACCATACCATACCGCTCCCTACCATATACACTACCATACCATACCACTCCCTACCATACCAGTCACTACCATATAAACTACCATACCATACCAGTCACTACCATATACACTACCTTACCATACCAGTCACTACCATAGAGTTAGGTATCACGCCCTGCTCATACTCGTACGTTAGGACTATTTGTCTGGTTGCTATCACTAAATATTTATTTATAAGTATTTAGTGACAGCAACCAGTAATACTTATTTACAATACTTATTGTAAGTATTTAGTCTGGCTGTCACAAAATACTTATAAAACATGTAATACTTATAAAATAAGTATTTAGTGACAGCAAGCAGACAAAAATTCATAACGTACAAGTATGAGCAAGGCGTGATTGATTTCGTACTAGTTATATAAATCAAATGTTTCGCTTGTAATTGACACAAGACGCAAAAAGTGTCAACTAGCGCTTAGACAAATCTAAACTATGATATTAGACAAAAAAAAGAAACAAAATTTTATACTTCAAAGTAATGTTTACTTCAATTCTTATGCAAATTGGTTATATTACAGTTTGGTGGTCCGTCAAATCGCAGATTTTAAGTAAATAATAAGTAATCAAATAAAAATAAAAATAATTAATTAGTTAAATAAAATGTAAAATAAAAATAATTAATTAGTTAAATAAAATGAACGCATTCGACTCGTTCTCGAAATCAAATATTTATCGCTAGCTTTTATCTGACACCGACCACAAAAGTATCTACGTTTGCGCCCTACCTGAATCCAAAACTTCTTGCTGATTTTTAGCCGACTTTCCCAAAGGTACGAACGGTATTCCATACAAAATACAAAATAAATAAATAATATAAATAATATTTATGTAGTTAGTTTATACGCAGTAGAAGTGGGAGCGAGAGGTATACCAGCAAAATCTCTCTATAACCTGCTGAAAGACCTTGGCTTATCCAGAAGTGCAGTAAGTTCTATACTAGAATGAGTATCCAAAGCTGCACTAGTAGGGTCATGTCAGATTTGTCTGGGCAGGGAGAGAAAAACGAGTAGTGAAGGTGAGTGTTGATGTACGTCAGAAAGGGGCCCCTTAAACTTACGCCCGAGTCACAAGTCTCGGGATCTACTCTAGTTTTCTCTCTCTGTCACACGATGGACCCGGCACCCGCACGGTGAATCCATGGAATGCTAAGAAGATCGTCTCAAAAGCAAATCGGTGTTCGGGATACCATAAGTAGCTTCATAGGTGAAAGATGTGATACCTACGTTTATCTTGATAACTATTAGATTCGAATTTGGCACATTAACACCTTATAGAGTTACCAGACGTCCCCACAATCCACGCAAAGTTAAACCAAGCGAAAAAGTGTCATTTATACCACAGCGGTGCGGCAATCCCGATATCATCCTTAGATAAACATAAGCAAAGTTACGCTCGTGCCAGCGAGAATAGAACCTTATTACGAAGGAGCAGGGATTGTAAACATGTTTACTTGTAGGCAAAAGTTGTTGGCAGATGGTCAGCTTTGCGTGAAGCTCAGTCAAAGACACAGTTTTAACAGAAGAACAAATATTGTATTCCGTATCTATACTAATAATAGAATAAAGCTGAAGATTTTGTTTGATTGAACGCTAGAATTTCGGGAACTACTGATTCGAATTGAACGATCCTATAAGCTATATAACATAACGCTAATAGGAGCGGAGCATGAATAAAGAAAGTAACAAAAATGAGACAAAATATTCCTTTTTGATACCTTTCGTACCGTGCGTGCCGACGTAACAGCATGTGTCTAAGATTTGCGTCATTACAAACCTTTGCTAATCAACTTTTTTCTAAATCTGAGTTGGTTCGACCAATTTTCGACAGGTGGCGTAGCTAGAGAGAAAATGAAATGAAATGAAAATTTTCATTTCATTTCATTTAATGAAAGTGTATTTAATTTTAATAATTAGGTAATTAAGATATCTAAGTTTCTAGAAAAGATATGTTAATAATATCAATTTATGTCAAAACAAGATTTAATGTCTATAAACTAAAATTTCTGGGCAAAAAAATCTGGACTAGTTTTTATCCCACAAAAATAGCGTGATTGCGAGCTACACGGGAAACCCCGCGGGGTGGTACTAGTCCTTCATAAAAATATTTCATGTCAATAGACCAATATTTCTAGGCATAAAAACATGGGCTACTTTTTATGCCGCAGAATAACGTGATCGCAAACTCGTGTGAAACTCCTGGGTTTTGCTAGTTATTAATAACAAAATTAAAAATTTTGACTAACCCCGACTACCTTAGATTTGTTACCTGTACAATATTCTACTAGTCAAGCCCTTTCATTTGAAACATACCTATATTAAGGGATTTGTGAAAAAAATGTATTTCGCCATTTTGTGGTAGCGGCCATCTTGAATTTAAAGTTTGTCACAATGCAAAGTATTCTACTAATTCAGCCTTTTCGTTTGATACCCATATTAAGGTAGTAGTGAAAAAAATAATGTAATTCGCCATTTTGTGGTGGTGGCCATCTTGGATTTGAATTTTGTTTTAGTCAAATTTTATTTTGTTTTATTCTAATAGTCACGCCCTTTCATTTGATATCCATATTGAGGTAGATTATGAAGAAATATTTTGTCCGCCATTTTGTGGAGGCGGCCATTTTGAATCGATATTAACCAAAGAAAGCTAAGAACATCCGTACGGATATTACTCTTAAATAAAAAACCGCGTCGAAATCGGCCCATTTAAAAAGATGTGCAACTGCCCCCAGTCGCTGTGACGAGCGAGATAACGTCTCATGTAAGGTTATCAAGTTGCCACGTTGCAGAGGACGGCTTACCTCATGTGCACGTTTCTCTTGAAATTGTATTCTCTGCGATATCTTCTGTAATTCTCTACACAGTTATCACCTTATCACTTGACGCAACGAAACGATTTCTTTGTTATACAATGAAACTAGTTTTCCGCGGTTTTAATCGTGCAGTTCTCGATCTGGTCATTTTTCTGGGATAATAAGTAGCCTATGTGCCTTTTCAGACTATTAGCTGTCTATGTGCCGAATTTTATCCAGATCCCTTTAGGAGTTTTGGTTTGAATGAATAACAAGCCTCCGTTCTTTTTCTCATTTTCGAAATTATTCTTTGGAACATCAATCATAAAATTATGACGCTTTTTGCAGCTACGAGCAGTTCAATACAAAAAAGGTGTTTCTCACAAATAACGCATACTTTCCGAAATGAATCCGACAAAAACCCGATAAGCTTGCAACATTAGTGTGATTTGAAGTAGTAAAAAAAATTGGCCGTAAGTGAAAACTTGCCAATTTATTATCAAACAACATCAATCATATGTTAGCTATTTAGCTACAAATATTGTAATTACGGCCATCTAATAAGTGTAAATATATAAAAACAAAAAGTCACTCACACATCACACTCACAGACAAATCATGAAATCTCAGAAACTACAAATGCTAGGTTTCTGAAACTTTGCCTTTAGGACGCCTGAAATTCCTTTTAGGACGTAGGCGTTCGCTTAGAAGAGGTTTTACGAAATTCAACTCATAATAGAGTTAAATAGATCGTTCCGACGCTTCGACACTACGTCCCTAAATAAGCGAGTCGGTAAAACGAATGCGAAGAATTTCCGTTACTAAAAAATAAATCTTCATTTTAAAAATTATAACCATAGACTAAGTAGAGATACTCATTATGAGGCGTTTTCCAGACGCAAAAATACTTGTAAAAGATAGTTCTAAATATTGCCAAGTGTGGCACCACTGTTGGTTTTGTGAAATTTCTCTAACAAAATAAAACAGTGGCGCACCAACGGTGATATTGGGAACTGTCTTTAACAGGCATTTTTGCTTTTTGAAAACAAACTACATTACCAAGGAAAAACAAATACTGATAAGAGCTTTACGAACTATTTTAAACTTTTGTTAGAGATACAATACGTGTAACAAAGAGGTTTTCCATCGATCGAGCAGTAAAGTGTCTTCCCGCAAATCCCAAAATCCCCGAAGTGTTGACCGCTCATACACTTTTATACAACAGTTGCAATACAAGAGCACAAGCGGCAAGCGAGTCAGCGATCGACGCAAAGATACGCGATTAGCGTTTATATTATGATCACTATTTCGTACCACAAGTATTCTATTAATATTATAAGCTGGCAGCCCCTTGTAAGTTACGGCTGGTCTTGTTGGAAGAACGGCGCCTGTTAACCCGGAGACCTCGGCCTCAAACCCCACACGTATCACTGTCTTTTCGAAGTCATGTATTATAATACCGATAACATAAAACGGTGAAGGAAAACATCGTGAGGCCACCGACATGTACCTAGAATCTTTCGAATTCATGTGTCATTCACCAACCCGCACTGTGCCAGTGTGGTGGATTATGGCCTTAACTCTCTCCTTGCGAGAGAAGGCCCCGAGTCCCAGCAGTGGGAACATTTAGTGGGCTGTTGATGATGAGCCCCACGTAGTGCTCGTTTTAGTTTCTGTCCTAAGATAAAAAAAAAACTGGCTGTCATAGGAACTGCCGACAGAAGTGAAAACTTATAACTCAGAATTGAATAGCCTTTGAAAACTACGCGGAGAGCGTGGCCATGAGCGTGGCCATCTAGAAATGCTGACGCACTTCTAGATAACCAATGGGAAATGCTAACGCATTTCTAGATGGCCAATGGCCATGGTCCCGAGTTTCAATCACTCACTCATCACTCATCATTCCCGAGCGTGATGCTAGAATTCAATTCACGGCCACGAAAAACTGTATGTGGCGTACCAAAAAAAATTGTTCCTTCAATAAGACTTTATATGACTCTAGGCTATTATATATATATGGATATTAAATTTCATCCAAATCAGCAGTTTTGGCGTGAAAGAGCAACAAACATACATCCACACATTCATACATTCAAACAGCACTATTGTTGCACATACGTCACCAACTTCTATATAGCCACGGATATACTGCTATAAATATTGGTGGACAATTCACACACAACACCATCTGACCCCAAACTAAGCAAAGCTTGTAATATGGCGGCCAGACAGCTGATATAATACATATACAGTTTTAAATACATACTTATTGTAAATAGAAACACCCAGACACAGTGCAAACAATTGAATTCATCACACAAATATTTGCACTGGGTGGGAATCGAACCCACGACCCTCGGCTTCGCAGGCAGAGTTACTACCCACTAAGCCACGAGGCCAGTCATATATTATATATTACGCATATCTGTGGTGGGTAACGACCTCGACCCTCTCCTTGTGAGAGGAGGCCCCGAGATTCAGTAAAGAGTAAACAAAGTATGCTAGGTAAGTTTTAAGGACAAATTTCAAATTCCTTTCTGTATACATCGACTAATGTAAAGAATGACAAGGCTCTACACTAAGTTTATGCAAATTTACGACATATATCGTTTCTGAGACATTGGTACAAGAACAACTTGTAGCAAGCTATATTTCAACCGAAAGGAGCACTTAATTTCGACTTAATTGTGGCAAATGACAATTGTAAACGTTCTAGAAGCGTATAATATAAAGTTACATTTTGAAATGTTATTACTATCAGAGCTGCTTCCCGCCAAAAGCAGATACGTACAATTATTAAGTGGCTACGATCTAGTTTTTTTACATACTAAAGAGTGACGAGACAAACAGCAGTAATGTCGTCAGAATGTCAGAATACATCGCTGTATTCTGGTTTGAAGGGCAATGTTTCCGGAGCGAGGTAGGTCCGACCTTGTAGGGATGTGGGACAATAGATTTTTTAGAAGTGACCTTCTATGTCTTTGGTTCCAATTTTGACAGTTTTGCAGACAAGTGGCACTATAACTAGACAATAGATTCACTTGACTTGACTAGGTCTTGTAAACGCTTTGCCTCAAAATGTGATTTATTCCTCGAGCTGGTAGCAAATTTTGAGTAAGTTTTGCCTCGCTACTCTCTAGCCAGGCGCGGTCCAGCTTCGAATTTTGGAGGGGGTCACCAGTACGCAGTGTAACGGCTCAGCTGAGCTAACCCGTCAACAATCTCCAAATATTTCAATGATACTATGTATTTAGTAATAAAGTGTGATTTACTAATGTTTAATTGCATTGGTTATTGATTATTGGTTAATCGGCTAAATATATTTCATTGTAATAAAATCTTGATATTGAATACATCTACCAATAATTTAATCAATAGGGAACATACCTTAGAAGATTACATTTTACACCTTGAATTGAGAGTATTTAGGTAAATGTCAGCATCGGTGATAATTCCAATAGAGAGGTGGATTTGTTCCATGTTGAAGTAAATTGGGAATGCAGGAGCCATCACTCTGGTTCCTTCATAGAGCATCAGTTGTAGTCTGAGGAAAAGATATAAACCAACAAAGTTACATTTATTACTTTATAGAACATACAGACAAATGAAAGGGCAGGTTAGTTATAATTGAGACCATTAGATGTGCAACTGGACTTCAATAATAGTTCAAAGAGCTGTAATTGATGCCTCTTATATTTATTCGATTGAGAACATTCAATGCTAAGTACTATTTTAATTATATGAATTGCTCTCTCTGAACTAAAAATACACTTATGTTCTCTCACTGCTATATGTGTAATGGGATTGATTACATAGAGAGAAATACCTAGAGTGGTAGTTTTGCATTTCAATCAGTTTCACATAATTTACTTGATTGGGAACATTTAGCATTAAGTACTATAATAATATATGAATTATTCTTCCCACAGAACTAAAGACTCTAATCATTCATTGTTATGTATATTACAGAATACATGGAGAACATACCTTGTAAAATCACTTCATAATTGAGATATGAGGTATTGAACTTCATAATTGAGATATGAGATATTGAACTTTCACGGGGAAAAGGCTGCTTTCTTGTGCGAAAGATTTCACGGTTAGATTACCTAACCTCAAACACGGACAAATTACACTTTTGCGTTGAATAATTTAAGAGACAGAATATATCTTTCAAGAGCGGTTTCCAAATACCTAACTACGATGTTAGAAATTCACGAAAAATTCACACCTTGAAAGTTACATATTCTACATTATTGACGTTGACAGAGGAATTATCTTGAATTTACAAAATTAGTGAAGGAAAATAATAAAATTTTATGCTAATGATTAAGTTCAGGGGAATCATCATTTTAACCTCAAAAACTTCCAACGAGACGAAAATGGCGGAACGTTCACGAAATCCATTTGGTCAACGAAGCACATATCGTCATCGAAACACATTTGGTCAACGAAACACAAACCGTCAGGAAAGCAGGAATCGTCGTCGAAACACATTTGGTCAACGAGACACAAAACGTCAGGAAAGCAGGTTTCGTCGACGAATTCCATTTGGTCATCGAGACACAAAACGTCAGGAAAGCACAGAACGTCCGCGAAATCCAAAGGGGCGGAGCTTAATAGCTAGACCACTATATATTGCAGTAGAACGGGAGCTCGCGGCATTAGTTCCTGAGCTCTCCGAGAGTAAGGACTCATTTCGGTTTCGTGAATTTTGGTGACGTAGTCCATGTAAATTGTAATTTTTTTTAAATTGTGGGTTTTTGGACTTTGTACTAACGTATACTTCGCAGTGAAGATATTGCTATGTTTTTAATGCAAAGGAACGTTAGCTCATTTTGAAGTCGGATTAAACCGGTACTCCACGTGATTTGGTTTTGAATGTAGCCGATTGTGGGAGTGAACCTTGGTGTCTTACGATTTCAAACTATTTGAGTGTTAAATTTAAATTTGGGGGTAGTTTTGTTCTTGGGGGATATGGACTACTGAACAAACATATCATACATGGTTATGATAGGGGTAGCGCGCTTCACGCCTACCTCATGTAGGGACAAATACTTACTCAGGGTTTCTGAGGCGGCCTGAGGTCGATTTTGCCCATTTTATGGGATCGACAAATGCCTCCGTGTCCGATTTCTGGATTATTGAACCCTAGATGACCTCAATTTTCGCGGGTTAGTCAGGCTGTAAGCTTGCTAGACCAGTTCAATGATTCATTGGCCGGACATGTCTTACGTTAGGATTGGTTGGCTTCTGTTCGATTCCAAAAAAAGGATTGGCTTTGTGTTAGAAGCTGGTTCTGGTTCCCCCCGACATTTAGAATGGAAGCCTGCCCGTAGGGATTGTCAGGGATCATAGGATTTGTCAGTCTGATCAACTGTTAGGTAAATTTAGTGATTCAATGTTAGCAAGGGTTTTGCACTTTATGCCACGACACTTGGATAAAATAAACCCTTTTGTTAGATTTAGATTTTAAATTGAGATCCGCGAATCTCTTGCTATTAGGTATGTATCTCTTAGCTGTTAGGCCATGTAGGCTAGGATGGATTTTCATACTAGGTATAGTCGTTATGTTGAACCTAATACGTATAGTATGTGACGTATTTGATCAACGGAACATAGGGAATCTAGTAATCCTTTGTTTCAGGTTATTAACGAATAAATAGTTGGAGAATAACATAAACTGGTCGTTGACTAGACTTTAATTGAGTTTTATAACAATTTCCACTTACACAATATATTTACAATCTTTTAAAAAAACTAAATTCCTAAATCTGTGTAAGAGCCGTGATCTAGTTTTGGTAATCTGCACAAATAATAATAAAACAATAAAACACCACTTTATTTGAGCGAAAATATACATCACGACGTACACAACGGGATCAGGAATTTAACAAAGTTTCCTGAATACCAATATTTACAAAGATCACATTTTAAATCTTGGGAAACTATCTAATAAACACCTAGGTATTTATTTACAAACCTAGAAATTGTACATTAATTACATCATAATTATGATATAAACCTTATTTACGGGATAACAAATACATTTGCAAATTCAATCAAGCAGTTTAAAACATAATATTGTTTGATAAGCCTCTGTGTTAGGGCTTCAATGTAGCTTCAACTTAAATATTACTTAACCTTATGCAGAAGTCTGCTAATTTATGGACATTCCTTTAAAGTCATACACGTGTTATGCAGTCCAGAGATCTAGCTGAAATGGGATCGAAGACATAAGTTATGTCCTGAAATTATCTGATTGGGTCGGTTGCACCCTAGTTAGTCTTCCCGCATATACAAAGGAAGATCTGACATATCTGCATCGAAATTAATAGCTCGGTAGAAGCTGAACTATCAAAGTTACATTGGAAACTTGACCTATAAGGCATATCTAACATATTGACTAATTATTGTAAAACTAGTAAACATTTTGTTATTCCCGAAGTAACATTTCAATGCTGTCAATCGAAACAGTAAAGTTCTATGTGACTCCAACGACTGACTACATGACTCTGACGTCAACTATAGACTTGCAATAGGAAATGTAAACTCCTCACAACCGTGAATAAATTCTCCACTTCCTTAAATAGCTTAATTTGGCAGGAGAGAAACACGGGAGGTGAAGGTGAGTGTTGAAATTTCGGAAAGGGATCCCTTAAACCTACTCCCGTGTCACAAGTCTCGGGCGCTACTCGGGGTTTCTCTCCCTCCCACGCGATGGACCCGGCACTCGCACGGTGAATCCATAGAACGCTAGGAAGTTCTCTCTCTACAAAACTTGCTATTATAGATACGAATCATGACAAAAACACTATTACGTCGTAAACTATTAAAGCCAAACTATTTTCATACCTACTATCTAAAGCATAATATCTAACATGACACCAAGTACAAATCATATACTATAACTTATTACATTGCGATTATACACTACGGTTACATAGTTTCATTGACGAACTCTGTCTTGCTATTTTAGAAATTAAACATGACAAAATTACTATTACGTCTTACGCTAATAAAACCATAATTTAATAATGCAGGCGAGAATATTTACATAAATTTACTCAAGTCACCTCAAATAAAATATTTACTGTGTCAATAAAAGTTAATTCTTATTCAAATATTGGTAAGTTAGAATTCTTAGAATCATCAGATTAAACTCATATTTTTAGAGGTAGATCAAAGGTTCATTTCAAATCTGTCTGAGTTACAACAACGGTTCACATACGTAGAGCCCTACTACTAGATGATCATTGGCCAAACTAAATAAAAGAAGTAGTAGACGTTAAAGCGAATATAGTTACAAGTTAGGTGCGGTTAAAAATAAAATTTAAAATGTAGTTCAAATTAGTTAATAAAAAGGCAAGATTTTTTTCTTTGGGGGGGGGGGTCGTTACAGCAGCCTCAGATTTTGGGGGGGGGGATCACAAGTAGAAATACAATAAATCGAGTAAAATAAGACTTTACTAGTAGCGCCCCAAGATTTTACCCGCGTAGTTCCCGTTCTAGTTGTTTTCCCAAGTTAAAAAATAGTCTATATACTATTAGATATTTTTAATTTTCTTAGATTTTTAGTTTAACGTATACGGTTTGGGGGGGTTGTCATGTCCCCTGTGACCCTTCGGATCGCGCGCATGTCTCTAGCCATGTTTCCACCTTCGTATTGGGATATACTAGGAGAATTATGTCACAAATTTATTTTAAGCGTGCTTCAAATCATCATCAGCCCGTGTTCGTCCACTGTTAGCTATAGGCCTCTCCTATAATACGCCACTCAGCCCAATCCTCGGTCTTACGTTTCCAACCGCAACCAGCCGTCTTTCGTATATCGTCGCTCCATCTAGTCTCAGGGCGTCCTACACTACGTTTACCGATTCGCGGTCTCCACTCCAGAACCCGTCTACCCCAACGGTTATCGGGTCTGCGACAGATTTGACCGGCCCATCGGCACTACAGTTTGCTAATGCTGAGCTATGTCAATGACTCAAATACCAATCCAAAATTTGCTACCAGCTCTAGAAATAATTAGACATACGCCTAACTCAACATATGCCCCTCCTGACCACGTGGTTCGACTATGCTGCCTCGCTAAAAGATGTCGCTGAAGTTATCCCCAGCTATCGGCGATGGTGAAGACATTCTAAGTTCATCGTCTCTTGTCTTCATCGCAATACACGGCGTGCATCAAATAAAGTCTCCGGTTACCGACTCCGTATCGCGGCAAGCTCTCGGCTCCGTTCACAAAGCGAACTTTCGAGTAGGTAATGACATTACAAACTTCTTGACGGAGAGTCGGGTGCGAGTCACGAAATGAAGACGTTTTACATTTTATAATGATACTACCTGAGTGTGCAAACGTTACAATTGCAATAAAAATTAACGCACAGTGGCCTACAGGTCTCCTGTCAATCCGTTCAGGTGTTCCAATGTGATCGAGCAACAAACATTCAAAATTTATAATATCAATTAGATTTAGAACTAAACATTCGAATTAGTTTATAATATAAATTAGACAATTGCAGTTTAACCACGTAGTTCCCGATTCTGCTATTTTTCCAGAAAAAAAGTAGCTTATTGCTAATCGAGACTATATTCGAACGATGTTCCTAATTCAACCAGATCACGCAGCCGCTCTGATGTAACACATTTTCAAACATTCAAATTTATTTTTGAATGTCAATTCATTTCATTTTTAGGGTTCGGTAGCCAAATGGCAAAATACGGGATCCTTATATATTCGTCATGTCTGCTGTCTTACCATCCGTCTGTCACAGCCACTTTTCTCCGAAACTATAAGAACTATACTATTGTAACTTGGAAAGTAGATGTGTTCTGTAAACCGCATTAAAATTTTCATACAAAAAAAGAAAAAAAAAAGGAAAATTTTCGCAGAGTCTCATAATTAGAAGTGAAAGTCAAAAAAAAATCCATCAAAACTCTACGTGTGGGTTATTTGTGGATAGGTCCTGAAAAATGGTATTAAGGTTTCTAATACATTTATTTTCTAAACTTTAAAGATTACGCGAGAGACTCTAAGGTAAGAGAGACCAAATGGTAAAATGTGTGTGCCCCTGTAACTTTTAAAATAAGAGAATGACAAAACTAAAAAAATTACCATGTAAACTTTTAAAAAAACTTGGTCTGAATGAGATTTTGTAAGTAGTTTTATTTTAATACGTCATAAATTAACTATTGGTAAAACACTGATTTAAGGAAACAACGAACTACGAGAACTTTTATGTTATGTTACTTGCTGCTACGGAAGCCTTCATGGGCGAGTCCGACTCGCATTTGACCACTTTTATCATATTAATAGATTACAAGTACCTACTACCCTGCGGTCATACCACCGCAATTTACGTTCCCGTTATTTTCACGTGATAAATGGTATAAATGGTATGGCGGTGATCATGATCACGTGGTAATGGTAAACATTACCGTGTTCCGGTTTGAAGGGCAATGTTTCCGGAAAAATTACAGGGCTTAGAGCTTAAAATCTTAGATCTCTGGGTGATGAGCGCAGTGCAGTACTAGGTAATGATTTAGACTCTTCATGTTCCAATAGCTGCGTGTCACTATGCTGTTTTGTGGCAGGCATGTGGCTTACCACCAGGCACAACATGTCCTCTGCTCGTCTTGTCACCTCTTATTTAAAAAAAAATGGTATACCATATGAGCTATTCCAGGCTAATATAATCTAACGGTGTTTTAAAATTCAAACCGATCCATTTCGATGCTTAGATGAAAATACAGGCATGAATAGAAAGTTAAAAAAAAACTACTATTTAAAAACGTTGGTCCATCATAATACTACTAGGACTAGGATTTTAACAATTAAATCCGTCAAAATAATTAAATAAAAAGCCTCCATCAGGTCCAACCTTAAGCCGGCCCGTCAAACGACACCCCGCAAGCCCAAGCAACTTCCTCAAAACTATTTAACTAAAAGGTACCCGGTTTGAAAACATTCCCTTAAAGGAATTATTAACTACTTAACTCCGAAGTATGAAATTCTTCTTGCTTTTATACTGGAAATAATAAGCAATTTTCAAAGAACTTTCATTAGCTTTTTCACGCTTTGGGAACGGATCAAGGAAGATTTGAGGTCATGTCTTAGGTTTCAATAGCTTTGAGAACTTTTGCTTTGTCTTTTGGACATGATGACTTAATAAAGTTAGCTCAATTTTCATTCAAAGTATCGATTTTTTCCCCAGGAAGCTCTTAAATTTTAAGCGAAATAAAAACTCTGAAGCTCTCATGCTTCATTTGTTAACGAAAAAATCGAGTTCAAATTTGATCTGATTTATTTGAAAAGCTCACAATTTCTATGGTTTTATCAAAGTCGCATCTTCAGATCTTATATCAGACACTTTCCGTTGGCCGTTTTGCTTAACAGACGCTGTTTTATAGCGTCTGTTAAGCAAAACGGCCGACGGAAAGTGTCTGGTAGTATTGGGCCTGATTTTTAAATATATTGCCTATGAGGTGTTCACGTAAACAACTGTCGCAACAGTGCTATTTCCTAAATCTAGGTTACACGCGCGCCCTAAATTACGTAGTGCTGAGCTAGCATAAGTAAGCTTTAGAATACGTTTAGTTATAAGATTCATTGAATAAACGGAACTGAACCGGCCAACATGTTTTATTCCTTCACCATCAACTCCTAACATTACACCTATAACATACGTGAAAATCAGTTATCAGAAAATACGTGAATTAAATAATGTATTTTCTGGACCCATAATTATCTCAAAATTGGCCATCTAGCAAGTTGGTGGGTAAGCATGTGTTCTTAGTACATACTAACTCTACTCAATCATCCACATTTCATCCATCAGAAAATACGTGACGTCTGGCGACCCTGGGATTTTACTCTAATAAGGGCACTACTCTTTGTGTTGAGTTTGACATTACCTTAATATCTCTCGTAGGCGAAAAGGTATGCGTAAATATATTTCTTACACGTAAAAAAGGAATGTTTAAGAATCGACTACGAAAATATTAAACTCTTTCCGAGTTTACGAGTCCAAACTAGATAAAATATTTTAAAACAATGTTTACCCCTTTCACGCGATCTCGCCCCCACCTGCCAACGTCTCTTGTTTAACCTCGGCTTTCAGCTCGTTTTTTCGCTTTCCCGCTCATGGCCGCTCGTAAGCGCTCGTTACCGAGTTCTAACGTGGAAATAAAGCGGACGAAGTTCAAAAGACGGCTTTTTTCGATATAATAAGACAAGAAAACTCTTCAAAGTTTTTGGTATAAAGTCATTCGAGATTATTATGAGAGTACCGAATGGCAACAATTTTAGGAATCGAAATACTTAAAAGGAAAATAAACAGTTTCTCAGAAAATTCTAAATATGAATACATAAGAAGATCTTAAATTATTAGAAATGTTATACCTTTGGATAACCCATTCAATTTCAAGTGACTTTTGTTAGGAAACCAGTTTCCCAAACGCAATAAATATTTAATATAGCTAATATACAAACTTTAAAGTTTGCAAAACTAAACTTTAAAGTTTTCTATAGTAATATACAGTAATATATGTATATGTAGTAATATATAAGTCGGATATTTTCTATGCGTTGCGCTTAAGCGCAACGCATAGAAAATATCCGACAGTGACGTCACACTTTAGTAATGTTTTTGTATGAAGCGTTTTTGGGAGAATCCCAAATTATGATTTCAAAATCGTGATATCACGGAAAGTTTTTAAAATAGCAAAGTAATTCTTTCACCTATGTTTCAGTTATTGAATATCCTTTTGATGGCACATTAAATGGAAAATGAGTCATCATGCCTATTGCTGTGTTTTTGTCTTTGATAATCATCTGCTTACTTAGCATTGTTTCTTTGGATGTGTGCTACTCCGCGGTCGTAGGCAGCTTTTGTCGTGAGCTCGTTTGTTTGCGCGTCGCGCGAGTGCGGCCGACATGCGATCACGGCTCGCGCGGTTAAGCCGCGGTTCCATTACACGTAGCAGCGAGAATACGGCTGGCAAAATTAATAAGTTTATTATCATAATTTAATTGAACGATGGAAGGACCGATATAAGTGGAGGGGAATTCCGGTAGATTAATTACTCTAGCAATGGAACAACTGAGGTTGTATAAAATAATAATTGAACATCGAACTTTTATTATAATGACAATAATTTATAAACCAAACATTTGGTATAAACCATATTTAGTAAAAATTATATTGTATAAAATTTGGAGCGCTATAATTAAAAACCTATGCGTTATACAATAAAAGTTATAGTATATCAACAGGTGACAAATATTATTACGACAATAATGATTTCTACAATTTATATCGTACGATGCGCGGTTCGCGAGATATTCAATATAACGTGTTTCCCAAGATGGCGGCTGAAGTGACACCCCCCCCCCTTGCCGCGCCAATTAGGATACCGTTGAACATATTTAAAAAAATACCAAGTCCCGTATGTTGCATTACAAACCTGCTTTATTTGCTGCGGCGTTTGGAATTATAATAATTATTATTGTAAATGTTAAGGTTTGGGATATTGTAATGTTTGTTTCTCAAACACGACGTAACGTATGGACGGATCGGACTGAAATTTGGAAAACAGATATATTATAGTTGTTCATTCAAAATAAACATGTTTCTCTAATCTATGCATTCAACCGGAAGAGGTCAAATAATATTTTATCTGTTTTCAATTTTATATCATCTGTCAAGATTCCCAGCCCTCTCTCTTTCGGACGGGCGCTCAGCCGAGACGGTTGTCTCCGCATTCAAGTAATTCACTAGTCAAAATCTTAGTCAACGGCCACCAGGTGGACCGGTTGTGTCCGATCAGTTAATTAATCAATAAGTTTCATTATTCAACCTCTTCTGGCAAGCTCTCAGTCAGGGCGGTTGAGCCAAATTTAATTCAATAAACCAGTGTTAAATACTATTTCAGTGCTTTTCAATTCATATCACCTCAGATCAGTCAGATGGACATAGTCTAGGTCCAGTTCAGGATCCCAGATCATCGCTTAACATCAGCCACCACCGCGTGGACCGGACCGTGCACGCTGTCAACGACAGCCGATCGCCGCTTCGAACCCGCCGGTCATCGCACGGTCGGGTTGCGCACATTTTTGGTGGCCCATGAGGGGAACCACATCGAATCGATCGTCAAGCATCGTGGAACCACATCGAATCAATCGTCAAGCATCGTGTAGTCGCAGAAGGCGAATTGTCGAAATCAGCCATCGACGTACCGCCAGTCAGACACACGTGCCGGTGTCGGCCGTATTTCATCATTAAAACGTCGTTAATTCGTCATCTCAGTGCTAACAGTGTCAGTGCGTACTCGAATGGTCATTTTCGGAGTGCGGGAGTGTATTTCAGTGTATATCAATTCAAAATTCATAAATAATAAACTAATCATTACGTAAAATTCATCAATCAAGGAAAATAACCTGGAAGCCATTTTGGAACAATTCAAGCATTATGCGACCGAAGTCGGTGAAGCAAATCATTCATTCACCATTCACCACGGATCAAGACTGAAGTGAGCAACACGTCACCAAGAACGGAATCATCGAACGGAACTTTATCGATTCGTAAAATCGATCTTCGTAGTCTGTGGACTTAGAGACATTAATATACTGTGGTCATTCACTCAATCATTCAATCGGTCATTCATGTAAACAAACGGTTAATAATTACATTTCATTGCAAATCGCGCTTATCAGCGTAATAAGTTAGTTTCAAGGTATTATTACTGCTAATTAACATGGCGAGTAAGGCTGTAACTCAGTTTGCTAGTCGTTATCGTATGTTAAGTGATTTTGGGACAACCATCCAGAACGCAGGAACGTCCATGGCAGCGTCTGTGGCGAGACGTCACTTCAACAAACATTATCCAGACCTCATTATTGCGTATGAGGCTATCATCGGCGCGGAAGGTCATACGCCGCATGATTTAGAAACATATAGTTCGCAGTTCTCTGAAATCAACCAATTGCTCGTCAAGGTGGAACAGTTGGCCGAGGAACCGGGAGTTCCTGAACGCCAGCAGCTCAATTCGTCAGGGTCAGCACCACAGGTAAAGGCTAAACTTCCATTAATAGAATTACCAAAATTTTCAGGTAATTTAATAGATTGGGTACCGTTTTTCGATTTGTTTCAATCATTAGTTCACGAACGGGATAATATGTCAGATGCTGAGAAACATTATTATCTGCGTGCTTCATTAGAGGGTGAAGCACTTTCAATCATACGTCAATTGCCTGTGGATGGAGGCAATTATGAGATAGCTCTCAATCTACTAAAGAGTAGGTATCAGAATCACCGACTATTATTAGATACTTACTTAAACAGGATACTCAACCTACCAATGTTCCAGGGAACTCATTCATTGAGATCAGAATTTTATGATCCACTTAGAGAATCACTTCAAGCCTTAAGGGGATTAAGGGTACCAGTGAGAGAATGGTCTTATTTACTGCTGTTTATCATATTGCAGAAATTACCTGTCAGGATCAGATCGGTCTTTGAAGAGAGGTACGGTAAATCCCGAGATGATTTACCCACTTTAGATCAACTCATGGACCTGCTAGATGAGCAGTGTCTTCTTCATCAAGCGGTCAACGAGCCAACCTGGGCCAAGTCACCCAGGCAATCACCATCACTGCAAGGAGGGTCAGCTCCCAGGAGGGGGGAGCCGTATCAGCATCTCATTCACCAAGGACATCACATTCATCAAGAGGGTCATCACGTAACGCAGGATCACGTTACACATATCAGGTGACTTCATCATCATCATGTTCCTTTTGTCAACATTCAGATCACACACTATATAGGTGTTCACAATTCAGACTCATGACTCCTAGGGAGAGAAAGTCATGGGCCCGTAAGTCAGGGCATTGCTTCAAGTGTTTGAGGAAACACTATGCTCACGACTGTCACAATGTAAACTGGTGCTTACATTGTAAGTCACCTCACCATAACTCACTCATATGTTTGGAGAACTTAAGACATGCGACTGAGGTTAGCTCAGAGCATAATTCAAGGCAGCCGGGTGAACTACCAGGGACTAAGTTGGGTAGTCAGTCATCATCACCGCGAGCAGTACAGCCAACTACTTCAGAATATCAACCACTGACTCCACAACAGACCTTTAGACCAAGGGTTGGAGAACGAGCGGAGCAAGCTCATGTGCGATTCAATGCGCTTCATTTCGGATCACGGTTCAGTCCGGATAGGGATTGACATAATGTTACTGTTGGTGCCATTAATGATTCATTGCCTGTTACTGTCTGCCCAACAGCCACAGTTTCCATCAGATCAAGCAATGGTCGATATACCACTACTAGGGCATTACTAGACACGGGTTCTAATGTGTCTGTCATCAAGCAGTCATTAGTTCATAAATTGCAATTGCACCAACAGTCTTTCAATAATAAATTATATGGTGTAGGTAATCAGGCGGTCAAATCACCTGGTACTATGGTTAAGATAGTTGTCAAGCCAGTAACCAAGTTAGTACCTATCATAAGTACTAAAGGCGGCGGTGGTTATGTATTCATTAACGGGAAATATTCCTTCCTACCAAATCAATCAGAATAAGGATATCAACTCATCAGAAATAGTCGTAGTAGACACCAGTCAATCACTAGATGTGGATTTAATTCTAGGAACAGATGTACTCAATTATGTATTCAATGGTTCAAAGATTTCAATTAACGCTTCAGGTCTAGCAGCATATGGGACATGCTTCGGGAATGTCGTTATGGGGACACTTCCTACCCATCGTGCAGAGGTCAGCACTCAAGCTTCTCAACAAGAAGGATCATCAGTTCAGCACTACGGGCTACTGGCAACCAGACTCGAGGAGGTACTCGAGAGGTTCTGGAAGGTGGAGGAACCGCCAATGCCACCAGCTTTACATCCAGAGCACATGGAGTGTGAAAGGTTGTATCAATCTACTACTAAACTTATGCCCGATGGCAAATATATGGTGCGGTTACCATTATTATCAGAGAGATCAAACTTAGGTGAATCAAAATCATTAGCTATTCAACGATTCAAGTCACTGGAACGCAAAATGGATAAACATCCAGAGTTTAAAAGGAAATATAAGGATTTCATGAACGAGTATGAAGCTCTAGGTCACATGTCAGAGTCAGACTTTCAATTCAATTCGGAACACTATATCATACCTCATCATGGTGTATTCAAACGAGGGACCGACAAATTAAGAGTGGTCTTCGACGGAAGCGGAAAAACTTCTTCAGGCGTGTCGCTTAATCACAGCCTTCATACTCAGGTTTTGTAAAAACGTCAGATTACCCAAGGAGAAAAGGAATCTAAGTGCAGCTCTTTCAATAGATGAAACGCGCGAGTCAAGTAAATATTGGATAAAGAAAATGCAATCGGATTCATATTCAGAAGAAATCTCATCAATGAAGAAAGGAAAAGTGGTTAGTAAGCCGTTACAGAAACTTAGCATTTTTATAGACAAAGAAGGTCTTATCAGAGTCGGGGGACGACTACGGAACTCATCATTATCATATGGAGCAAGACACCCATATCTTATACCTAAGGATCATAGGTGGGGTCAACTAATTATAGAGTATTATCATCGGTCATATTGTCATGCAGCTACAAATGCATTAATAGCCATTCTACGAAGAGAATACTGGATAACTTCAATCAGGCGCCAGGTATCAAGGGTCATTAGAAATTGTTTGGTATGTTTTAGGTTTAATCCAGCAATTCAGCCACCTTTCATGGCAGATCTGCCAGCCGATCGAGTCACAGCATCACGTCCATTTTCAGGCGTAGCCACTGATTTTGCAGGGCCGTTCTTGGTCAAAAGCAGCTTATTAAGAAATTCCAAATCAGTCAAAGCTTATCTCTGTGTTTTGTGTGCTTAGGAACCAAGGCGGTACACCTAGAGGTGGTGTCATCCCTGTCAGAGGAAGCGTTCATCGCCGCATTCACGAGGTTTGTCAGTCGCAGAGGCCTGCCGTCACTCATAAGGTCAGACCGAGGTTCAAATTTTATTGGGGCTAATAATTATCTCAAGGAAGTCAATCAGTTTTTATTGGATCACGAGGTCATCCTTAAGGAGGAATTTAGGAAGCAGAACATCAGATGGGAATTCAATCCTCCAGCTTCACCCCATATGGGAGGTTTATTCGAGGCTGCTGTCAAAAGCGCCAAAAATCTGCTTAAACGGGAGATCAGGGATACCATTCTAACTTTCGAAGAACTGTCAACTATATTTTCAAAAATCGAGGCGATTCTCAACTCGCGTCCTCTCGTACCCATGTCAGAAGATCCGTGCGATTTAGAAGTACTCACCCCAGGTCATTTCATTACAGGTCAGCCGTTAGTTGCCTTACCTGAGAGTCATTGGAAGGATACCAAAATGTCTCATTTGTCACGATTTCAAGTCATTCAAAAGATGTATCAAAATGTATGGTCACGTTGGCATCTTGAATATTTAAATACACTACAGGCACGAAATAAATGGTATAACCATGTGGATAATGTTCAATTAAATGATTTAGTACTCATTGTAGATGAGAATTCACCACCACTCCAGTGGAGACGAGGTAGAGTTATAGAATTGTATAACGCATCCGATAATATTGTAAGATCAGTAAAGTTAAAAACTCAACGAGGTGATCTTGTCAGGCCCGTTGTCAAGTTGTGTAAACTACCTATTGTTAAGTGATATAGGTTAAGGTTCAATTGTTAACACTTGTATTGTTATCCTAGTCTAGTTCATACGTGGTTATTCATAAGAGTAAATTCAATTATTTAGTCAATTAGTTTGTCAATTTTATTGTCATTCCAGACCAGATGTGGTCTTTCATTCTTTCCTGGCTGGCGAGGAATGTTCATTCAAAATAAACATGTTTCTCTAATCTATGCATTCAACCGGAAGAGGTCAAATAATATTTTATCTGTTTTCAATTTTATATCATCTGTCAAGATTCCCAGCCCTCTCTCTTTCGGACGGGCGCTCAGCCGAGACGGTTGTCTCCGCATTCAAGTAATTCACTAGTCAAAATCTTAGTCAACGGCCACCAGGTGGACCGGTTGTGTCCGATCAGTTAATTAATCAATAAGTTTCATTATTCAACCTCTTCTGGCAAGCTCTCAGTCAGGGCGGTTGAGCCAAATTTAATTCAATAAACCAGTGTTAAATACTATTTCAGTGCTTTTCAATTCATATCACCTCAGATCAGTCAGATGGACATAGTCTAGGTCCAGTTCAGGATCCCAGATCATCGCTTAACATCAGCCACCACCGCGTGGACCGGACCGTGCACGCTGTCAACGACAGCCGATCGCCGCTTCGAACCCGCCGGTCATCGCACGGTCGGGTTGCGCACAATAGTCTGGAAAATGACAATGGCTACTTTTTATCTAAAAAAAATAACGGTAATGTAGATTGCGTTGGTAAATAGTTGGTAAAAAAAAAGAAGTGTGGCACTCGGGGACTGCCGCGGTAAAGCTATTGCATGTTGCATGCATTTTTATCAACACAAGCAATAGGAAGTTAACAATTTTTCGGAATTGCTTTTATTTTGAAGAATAACATTTGTTTACCATAAAAATATCACGGGAAATCCGTTAAGTTGGCAACACTGCTAAGAGCATTTAGTCTGTAAAGCTAATACAAATAAGATTCAAAGTCGAATGACCGAGTGGGGAGGACGGCGTTACGGTCTTCCATCCCTCTTTCTTGTGAACATAAGAAAGAGATGCACAATCACTAAAATTCGGTCCCCAGGCCCGCGATAACAGCTATGCAATAGCTTAAAAGCGTGCAGCTAGTATTAAATATTAGTTTTTTAATATTTGTTTCTCTCTCATTGCGAGAGAAGACCCGAGTCCCAGCAGGGGAAACATTTAGTGGGCTGTTGATGAATATTTGTTACGGGAAAGTTGAGGAACCGGGAACTATTTGCTAGCTTCGTTGTTGTTTAATTTTGAATGAATCAGTTTATTTTTGGACTAGGAAAGAAAGTTGAAACTCATTTTGATAAAACTGTAAAGATTACATTACACGTAAGAAACCTTGCTTAAACTGTGTACTAAATAATGAATCATTCGGTTCTTTGTCGCGCGGCTTTGAGACGTCTGAATCACAGCAGTTCTAACTCACGCCCAGAACTCGTCCCACATAAATTACCGCTGACGCCCTTTGTTTCTACAACTAAGCCAACGGATTATATTAATTAAGAGGCTCCTAATTCTGACGACGTTTTTTTTGTGTGGAACCTAAAAGAAAGCTAAACATTTTGGTAAAGTGTAATAACACTCGGGGCAAAAAAAGATGAAGTTTTATCATCAATTTTCGTTTAAATGCAATGATGTTTTTAGTTGGATCATTGAAATGCAGTTCGCTATCAGCTTGAGAATTCTTTCAGCCTTCTGATCAATTAGCTAAGTTAGGTTAGAGAACCCATTTTCGCGCCAGTGATGTGTGTGTGCCCTAGAGGAGGTGTCACAGATAGGCAAGCCACGGTGAGTTCGCGTGAGAAAGAAAGAGCCCCGCGTTTCTGCTGCTAGCGGCAAAAGTGG
Source organism: Ectropis grisescens (assembly GCA_017562165.1). Taxonomy (NCBI): domain Eukaryota; kingdom Metazoa; phylum Arthropoda; class Insecta; order Lepidoptera; family Geometridae; genus Ectropis; species Ectropis grisescens. The sequence continues at coordinate 23,261,204 of CM029783.1, forward strand.
GACCTTGTGAAAGTTTTTGTCAGTAGGGTATTCGTCGTAGCGCCGAGTCCAATATATCTGGTAGAAAGGTATGCGTAAATACATTTCCTCTGCGTTAAAGGAACCAATAGTCTCCCGATGCGATGTTGTTTCGGTTGTCGAAGGAAAGCGTGGACGATTTTCTATTTACGTCATACGTCGGGGGTACATCGCTCAAAGAGTGTACCCTGAAACGGCGAGAATGGAACGTCTACGCGTCTCTAAAAAAAATATGAGTGGGACTTATACATTTTACAGAGTTTTCTAGGTTCTGATTCAAGGTGACCAGCGCATTCGAACCGCAGTAGAGTACGACAGTGTTCCCTCAGCGCATCGATGTTAAGAGTATCTTATGTGTTAAGGCCTTTAGCTGAGACTCCACCAAAGCTGAGATGTGGGAGCGGAGACGAGATGTTTTTTAACAATCAATAGAATTTCGTTATTCACACATCTCGTCTCCGCTCAGCTCCAGTGGAGACGACTAATCGGTTATATTTGTATGGCACGATGAAAGCGGAGATGTGAGATGTGCGTCGCCGACGCGCTGCGAAGACGAGAAATGTGCGGAGGCGACGACGCGCGGCGTAAGGCACAGCTTCGGTGGAGTCACCCGAGCTGAAAAACGTCGCTTCTCGTCTCCGCTTCAGACATCTCCGCACATCTTTGCTTTGGTGGAGTCTCAGCCTTAGTATTACGCTTGGCATTGTTGACATATTTAGGTAGTTAGATCAACAGAGCCAGCTTGTAGCGACAGGCTGTCAGCCAATCACCCACAACGCCTTCCTGCTACTTATTTACAGAGTGTAACCAACTTATCTCTAGATCGCTCAAAAACAGAACTACTGAGTAACAACTTCTAAAGAACACAAATATCGTCTAATTTTGTAAGAAGTGGCAACACTTTTCGATCGTGGCGCCGTTGTCATACTATACAGATAAGTTGGTCGTACTTTAACAGTATGCTTGCGTGTTCGAAAGAAAAAATAGACGGCAAGCTCAACATTTCTATCTCAGTACTAAACAAAAATTTAATAGCTATTGTTTTTCACATCAAGTAATTTGTATTTGCTCGCAAATACTTTACAATATCTTTGGTTAGTATCATCCCGTGGTTTCATGTGTTTTTCCCTATCAAGTGTTTCCCGGGACAAATGAAGCTTGTGTGCATGTATCGATTATTACATAAAATATGTACCAAACTATATCCAGATCCTTTTAGTAGGTTTTGTGTGAAACTTAAGAGGACTACTTCTTATTTAGACCAATAAATATTTTGTAAAATAATATACAGATAGTTTAATGAAATGAGTTAATTTCATTATCATGTCAGTTCTACATAATAGATGTTATAAATGATCTTATTAGTATAATTTTGGATGTTTATGGCTAAATTACGTAGTATCACCGTCTTGACTGAATGGTTAAAAATTTTGAAGCTAGTTTTAGGTTATAGTCTAGAATAAGTAGTAGATTTCATCGCGAGAAAATTACGACAAATGGGAACATGTGGGCAAAACCACGGGGCGCCGCTACTCTGTAATTAACATGTGTTTCTGTTCAGAGTCGTCATTAGATCTACAAGACTGCTTTTATGCTTTAGCTGTGGTGTACTCGGCTGCTGTGGTTTTGTTCGGTGTAAACGTTTCCATAGCTATGAAATGTATCTCATTGCGGGTAGAGTTTATTATATTTAATTTTTGATCCGCAAAAACGACGGGGTGTGTGTTTTATACTCGACTAGTCTGTCTCTGTATGTAACTGTTTCTTTTGTCTTTAATTTAAAGGGAAATTATTATAATTTATACGGCATTTGACTTTATTTGTACAATGATTTTTGATTACATAATATACATACCACTTGAATAATTCCGCAATATCCACATGTTTTAACATTCAAATAAATGTTTAAAGTATAAAGTTCGAAAAGCCCGCCAAACGCTGTGTCTGGTCATGTGACGCGCGTGACGTCACACGCCAGTAAATACATTACTGTTCTTAAGAAACCGTTTAATAAAGATGGCATATTTACTGGTGTGACGTCACCAGCGAGCGTTGCCATCCTTAACAGTGCGTTTACGTCGAAGATAAAAAATCAGTATTTTTTAAATTTTCATTGGAGTATTTCACAAAACCTACACACTATATCTTTCAAAATAGAGTGAAATATGTTTATTTAATGTGTTATCTAATAAGATTAGCACAATTTATGCTACATTTTCAACATTGTCAAATACCATTTTATTATGTTATTTCTCGCTTACACTTTGTTATCTATGGTTCCATATACAAATGTCAGTTGTAGACAAAATACTTTTTGTAAAGTCTGCCGCCATATTGTTATTTATTTTACCGCCAAACAGTAATGTACAAACATTACTGTTTTTGAAGAGGAAAGATTAAAAAAAATACAGTGCAAAGTAATCGTCTTATATTCACAAGTGAGACAACGTACATATTTAAATGTTAAACTAAATAATACGCTGTATTTAACAGCCATTTACTATCAAGACCGTCTTTTCACTCTACCTCATAAAAATGCTAACAAGAAAATTCGACCCCGTAATCCTACGATTACACAGTGACTACAGTAGAGACTACTCTAGTATGGTTATCGGCTTGTTTGTCCGATTGTATTACGGCTTACAGCCATAGAGTGGCATCAATAGCTCGGTGTAATAAAAACAGAGTGTTTGTGCTGTTATCCTGGATTACCACCTAATAACAAACGGAACCGCACGATTCCATGTGGTTTGGTGCGAGACACGAGAATTCAGCGACGGATTCTACAATATTTTATCAATATATTTCGATCATATTATTATTAGTTTATTAGAGACGATCTTCTTAGCATTCCATGGATTCACCGTGCGGGTGCCGGGTCCATCGTGTGGCAGAGAAAGAAAACTCGAGTAGATCCCGAGACTTGTGACTCGGGCGTAGGTTTAAGGGGTTTATTATTATAAAATTATTTGTGTATTAGGACGTAAAATGTATATTGTTGTATTTAAAATTAATTGTTAGTTATTAATATCAGAGTGTCATTCGGAAGTATCTACGTACTTCTAATTGTACTCTCCAATTTCCATTATTAAGTTATTTTTTACCATCCTACGGTTGCCTGGAAGAAATCGCTCTTAGCGATAAGGTCGCCAATTGCTGCTTTATTCTAAAGTTTGTTTTGTTTCTTTATTGTTTTTCGTTGCAATTTAAGTGCAATAAAGAGTGTATCTATCTATCTATTTTTGCTTGTTTTAAGTTTTAGTGGTACTACTCTTTGCAGAGTCCGCCTGGGCAAGTATCACGTCTTGGCAGTTATTCAACCACTTAACATAATGTGTAAGCATCACTGTTTTGGTTTAAATGACAATAATACAGAGCATACGGATAAAACATCTTATATCTCTGGGTGATGAGCGCAGTGCAGTGCTAGGTAATTATTTGGACTCTTCATGTTCCAATAGCTGCGCGTCACCGTGCTATTATGGACAAACATGTTGCTTACCATCAGGTACGTGTCTTGTTTTGGCTGAGGCCTACGATGGAGTGGGCTTACCTAGAAGAAACTGATTCAACATCGTTTTGAAGGCACTAAGATTGTTATATAATTATGGAATATATTAATGCAAAACCTACTTAGATTACGCGTTCTACCTTGACGTCCTGGTAACAGAAGTAGAGTCAAACCTCTTCGTTTGAGTTTTTGAAACGTCACCCGTGGAAATAAATCTAATACGTTATTTTATGTTCATTTGAGCTTGCTGAAACGTGAATTGAAAACTTCAAAACAACCAGTTATTTAAAGTGCATCGACTAGTTTATAGCACCTAAATACTATTATGTGTATCTTCTTTGCTTCATTGTTCATTTGTCATTGGCATCTATTGTAACGCGTTCTACAACGCGTTAGTTACGACTGGTCTAGGCAGGAGAACGGCTACTGCCGAACGCATGACCCTTGGGTTAAAATCCCACGCGCACCATAGTCTTTTCGATGCCATTTGCGCAATCGCGAAAATTTTGAAACGATGAAGGGAAACGTGAGTAAACCGACATGTACCTATATTCTTTCGAGTGCATGTGTTATCCGCTAACCTGAACTAGGCCAGCGTGGTATATTTAGTGGGTTGTTTTAAATAAAAATAAACATATTATGTTTGAGTTGCGAAATACTTTGTATGGACCTCTGTAGAAGTAATATCGTTAACTACACACATTTCTAACCGTAATTGCGTAACAGGAGAACGCTAATTGAGTTAGTGCAATTCTCGCCTAGCGCCGGCTTCCAAACAATATTGCACGTGCAAGCGTGACATTATTATATGCTTCAATAGTGAAAAACTACATCCAGTGAAAAACGTTTTAAGAAACAATACAAATTTCAAAAGTACTGCAACTAGCACTGTAAAATTTCGACTGAAGTACTTAGTATTTGAGAGAGGGGTATCATCCAAGGTAACCCAGGTTCTCTTACCATCTTTAACATACGCAAATGTGGATCTAAAAAATCCGCTAGCTACCACACCTCGATCCGTGACAAACGCCGTCTCGTTAGCGACGGTAACACGATTTTAACTTTCTCTCCCACGATAAGAAGCAATTGTTCCTATTACGGGAGTTCGGACAAGTTAGGCCGTCGTAATTGTTCTGTACTCATCCGAAAATACGTTATTAACGTTAATGGAAACAGAAAAGTTCGCAACGTGCTTCTGTATTCTTTTATTCGGATACTAGTCGAGAACGCGATTACGCTTACGTAACGTAGAAGGCGTATACGAGTGTTTTTATTGAAAATTCTTTCATCATCATCATCATCATCAGCCGCAAAACGTCCACTGCTGAACATAGGCCTCCCCCCTAGATTTCCACAACGATCGGTCCTGCGCAACTTGCAACCAGCGGTTTCCAGCGACCTTTGTGAGGTCATCTGTCCATCTAGTGGGAGGCCGTCCAACACTGCGTCTTCCGGTTCGTGGTCGCCACTCGAGAACCTTTGTTCCTCATCGGTTGTCAATTCTGCGAGCGATGTGGTCTGCCGATTGCCACTTCAGCTTGCTTACTCTTTGAGCTATGTCGGCCACTTTCGTTCTTTTGCGAATATCCTCATTACGGATTCTGTCGCGCAAAGAGACTCCGAGCATAGCTCTCTCCATAGCTCGCTGTGTGACTTTGAGCTTCGTTATGAGGCCCACAGGGAATTTCTTTATTGTTGGATAATTGACACGTGCATTATATGAAAACAAAAAAATCTGTGAAATAAACGACAGATTTTTAGAGAGAAATGTCTTCCGGGCAAACTTGCGATGAACAACAAAAGTGGAAAACTCATAAACGTAGTGTGTGAGATAAGAAGAAGAACTAGATATAATCCAAAAGTTCCTATTGGGTTTATACTTTTGAATCCACCAAAAAACAAAATTTAATAAAAAAAACTATCACATATACTAATTTGACAAAAGAAAAAGTATTATGATATTTTGCAAATTATGAGACGATTTTCTTAGCATTCCATGGATTCACCGTGCGGGTGCCGGGTCCATCGTGTGGCAGAGAGAGAAAAACTCGAGTAGTTCCCGAGACTTGTGACTCGGACGTAGGTTTAAGGGGCCCCTTTCTGACGTACATCAACACTCACCTTCACCACTCGTTTTTCTCTCCCTGCCCAGCCAAATCTGATATGAGCCTACTAGTGCAGCTTTAGATACACGTTCTAGTATAGAACTTACTGCACTTCTGGATAAGCCAAGGTCTTTCAGTAGGTTATAGAGAGATTTTGCTGGTATACCTCTCGCTCCCACTTCTACAGCGTATAAACTAACTACATAGCCGTTTTTGTTAATTCGTTTAGGAGGTCGTAATACTTATTTTGTTTCATCGCGTGGTCTTTAGGTATATTAGTTTCCCACGGTACGGTAAGTTTTACAAGGACTATGCGTTTCGTAGCTCTAGAAAAAGGAAAATGTCCGGTCTGGATGACGAAACACCCACATCCTCTGGGATTTTGTAGTGCTTTTCATACGTGTCCATTAAAATAGTCCAATCAGGTGCTGTACCCAGGATTGAGTAAGGCTTGTTCCTGGAGTTTGAAGTTGAGCCTTCTTTACAAAGTTAATTTGTCTGTTGTTTGTCGTCAATCCTTTTTGGGCTCTAGCTACCGAAAGGCTCATGGCTTCACGTATGATTTCAAGTACTCTGTCATGACGCCGTGAGTAATGACCCCATTAAGGAGCACCTTGCATCCCACCAATATGTGCCTTGCTGTACATATCGCCTCTCCACAAGTATAGCAACATTTTCAGAGGCTTTTCCCCACCTTACCAAGTTACTCTGGTCAGGAGGGTCATTTGGAATGCATTTAGATAAAATTTTAATAAGGCAGGGGACCAGTCATAGATCAAGGTGCGCCATTTTAGAGCTAATGGGATACAGAACTCACCTATGGTTAACCACTCACTTTGCATTTCTAAATTCATAGCGTGCACTTTGTAACCGTCATTTTCGTCTTGTTGTAGAAAGGTTTTTACCATGTCTCGGTCTTCCTTTTTTTCTCTCACCCAACCCAGCAGTATTTACTTGTGCACCTGCCATAAATTGTTTATGGAATTGAAGTCTAGATTCCAGGTCTGAAGCAGTTTTGTCTTTTGGGAGAGATGTAATTAATTCGTCTTGAGACTTTCCCAAAACATGCGTTTTTGTAACTCTTAGGTGTTTGTAAAGTTCAGACGGTTTCTTTAGTTTCAGCCCAAAACTATTGTGATCCCTAAAAAGAGTAGAGGGATCAGCCGGATGTGCCAATCCGAACCATGACTTCAATATCTTTATGACATTGGCATCTAGCTTTGCCAGGAGAGTTTTACCGATGTCATATACTAGGAAAGGCCAAGTGAGACGTGATGTGAGGTAGTTGTCATATATCCATGCTTTTTTGATATTGCTGATAGGCTGCTGGTCTACCTTATTGAGGTTGTTCATGAAATTTTCAACAACCACCTCTAATGATGGTGTACGTCCTTTGTGATCTATCTTTCTACCAAGAAATTTGAAAGATTATCCTAGTAAGAAAACCGTAAAGAGACCCATATCTTTGGATATACTTATGTACTGGTCGCAGTAATGGACTACTCAGAGCACTTGGCCATTTGTTTGAAATGAACTAGGATAAACTAATGATGGAGATGATGATGTTAAAAAAATAAACAATTCGCAACAACATCTACAATTTACATGTGACGAAGACACGTTCATGAAATATTTTTTTGATTTATTCGCTGACAGTCCAAATTGCTCGCTTATATGGTCGCGGGCAAAAGGACGGACATTTCTAGGTCTTAAAAGACAAAAATAGGACGGGTATTCATTCTCGTTGGAGCATATAAAAGATCACAAAACTACGTGCTGAATATCGTAGTTGTTTGGACCTAATAGAGTAAATAGCACCATATTTTTAACGTTAAATTCCTTTACAAGATTGATATATTAATCAAAATAATACTTCGTTTAAAAAATATGGGAGAAGGTTTTTCAATCACAATATTTGGAGAAAAGATTTCGAGTCCCAGGAGTGGGAACATCAAGTAGCATGTTTGTTTAGTAAATGTCCTGCTAACGAGATTAGATGTTTAGGTGTTTGTTGCTCAATAACGTCGGAATGGCGTAACGACATGTGGTGAAATTTGGAAGACAGATATATTTTAGTCGTGAAAAACACAAGCTGTACTAAAAATATGACATACTGACATACTTTCCCCAAAGTGGTGAATATAATAGGACAGATTTTGGGTATAGATTGTTCGGACAGCACGGAAATTATATTGATTGTTATTGATTGTTCACTGAGTTGGTAGTACGAGTAAATAAAAAGTAAGGTTGTACTATAGATTAGTTACATAAATAAACTAGTTTTTCTAGGACTAAAAAGAGAGGAGGTTTTAAATTCGCGCAATGTTACGCGTAACATTAGGATTGGCAGAGATATCACAATATCTCCACCAATTCTGAATGTAAAAACACACATCAAAATGTGTTTTTTGTTTGGTAGATCATACTTCACAGATGGTTTCTGTATTTTTTTTCTTGTCAAAACCAGTTTTATTTCGGTTTTTATTCAACTTTATCTATTTGTAGCAAATTACATCATGGTCATCGTGGTCTTACCCGCGTAATTCTCATGCTTTTTTATCATTCTGGCATAAAAAGTAGACTATGCGTTTTTCTAGACCAGGGGTCGCCAACTTTTAGAGAGCCATGGGCTACATGGTGAAAAAAGTACACGAAAGAACCGTCGCGGGCCGCGCGTTGGCGACCCCTGTTCTAGACTATAACCTAAGTGCTTTCCAAATTTCTGTTTGTAAGTGTGTTTCTATTTATAATAAGTATGTATTTAAAACTATATAAGTAGTATAACAGCTATCTGGCCGCCATAGTACAAACTTTGCTTAGTTTGGGGTCAGATGGTGTTGTGTGTGAATTGTCCAACAATATTTATTTACTTATTAAGCTATTGCATAGCTTTTATCGCGGGCCTGGGGACCGAATTTTAGTGATCGTGCATCTCTTTCTTATGTTCACAAGAAATAGGGATGGAAGACCGTAACGCCGACCTCCCCCCCCACACGGTCATTCGACTTTGAATCTTATTTGTATTAGCTTTACAGACTAAATGCTCTTAGCAGTGTTGCCAGCTTAACGGATTTCCCATGATATTTTCTATGGTAAACCAATGTCACTCTTCAAAATAAAAGCAATTCCGAAAAATTGTTAACTTTCCTATTTTATGTTGATAAAAATGCATGCAACATGCAACAGCTTTACCGCGGCAGTCTCCGAGTGCCACACTTCTTGTTTATTTATTTATTTCAACCTCCCCTTCTACCGCTATGACTTTACTATTGCTATCTCTATAATTTGAAGCGAAAAGAAATGAGAGAGCAATATCAAAGCTAAGACAGTTATAGTTAGGCGGTAGACCCTCTGATCCGTTTTAACGTTATGCAACAAACATCGAACCATCAAAACATTCACAATTAAAACATTACTAGGATTAGCAGAACCTCGCGGTATTGCACACGTTGATCTTGTTTCCGTAATTTTCCCGAAACGAAAAGTAGCCTATGTATTCATCCAGACCATAATCTAACTATATTCGAAATTTTATCCCGATCCATTCAGGCATTCCGACGTGATTAAGTAATAATCATCCAAACATCTAAATTTACGTAATTAAAATATTAGTACGAAATAGGATTAGCGCTCACGTAGTTTCACACGTATAAGCATTTGTTAAATAGTCTACTTTTTAAATTAAGTTATGAGGCACATTGTTAACCAAAATCGGGAAAAAACTTGACAGTCATAGCGACTGGCGATAGAAGTGAAAACTATTACCTCAAAATTAGCAGAAGCGCGACTTTTGAAACTACACTGCTACTAATCCGAGGTAAGCCGAAGATTTCTTTCATCGACGAACGAATTGAGTCAAATAATTACCCAACCAAAGATCTCATGGATGTGTCCTGGGTAACTTGAAACTGGTAACAAACCGCGTCTCTATGTGTGTCGTAAGTAGTTTACACATAACCAATCTACTTGACCCCTAGAATCGCCAGCGGCGCGATATGCTGTGGTTCTATTTGTTTTGGTTGATGACAACGAATAGTGATAAGTAAAAACGCCCGGCGTTCACCGCTTCCTGCAACCGACTGGAACGGAATGAGTGAGCTCACTCTTCTCAACAATGACATGATTCCGGGCACCCTGAAGTTTGGGAGGGCACATCTGTGTATTGAGCCCAACGGTAAATCTGGATGTAGTTTGCCAAAAGAATTTTTCACATCAATAACGTTACTGCGTTACGGTTTGAAAGACAATATTTTCAAAGATAATCACGGCAATGAGATTTAATATAAATTAATTGGGATTTGAGATTTGGGATATAAATGAAATACAGTGAGACGTAATAAATTGATTTAAATTATTTACGTTTAAATAGCGACGAAGAACTACATTGTCATGAGCAGGTGTATTGCTCACCTTTTAAGGTTGTAATTTGAATTTTAATAATTGAGTTTGTTATGTATTATTAGAATTAATTTATTGACGTGTACTTATTGGAGAGTATGCAACAAATGAGTATTACCATCAGACGTGTTTCTTACTCACATCGACTTCATTTTTTGTTCGATATGTTAATATCTAGTACCAATTGTAGGTTTTGAATAAAAAAAAACATGTTTCTAACCGACTTCAAAAAAGGAGGTTTCTCAACTCGACCGTAGTCATAGTCATAGTAGTTTATTGATAACAATATGAGTTACAAATCAATTTTTCCAAATAATGATAAAGTATTCCATGTCAATTTTTCCAAATAATAATAAATTATACTCTTACTTCTATACAAAGTATTGAGTAAATTAAATAAAAAAATGTCAATTAAATCACATCATAATTAAACATTAAAACACATGATATAATTTCACTGAATAAATAATATAAATCATCTGGTGACTAGTTTATTTAATCAACTTTCAGCTTTTACATGTCATCGAACCTGTAAAATGCCTGTATAGGTATTTGTTTTTATTTTATAGAAACGATTTCAGCAAAGCGAACGAAGCTCTATAAAAAATAGGACAGGAGACAGCAGCCAATTATTTTCCTACATGTTCAAACAGATAGGTATCACAAAGGAACAACGCTTACGAATAAAATGTGTTTTGTCCCATTTTAGTGCTAACAAGCTAGGCCTACGTAAAAGCCCTTCTTCATGCGAAGAGTTACTTTAAATAATTAGCAGCTCCTGGGACTCCGGGCTTTCTCTCATAAAAAACAATACACTCACACGCGAAGGAAAATGTAATATCGTACAGATACTATAAAGTTTAACATGTAATTTTTCATTTTTAACCCTCGACCAATAAAGGGGTGTTATAAGTGTGTCTGTCTGTGTGTTTGTCTGTCTGTGGCACCGTAGACCTCAAACAGATGGGCCGATTTCGATGCGGTTTTTTTATTTGAAGGTTCATATCCGTGCAGATGTTCTTAGCTATGTTTGGTTAATAATATTAATATCGATTCAAGAAAACCGCCTCCACAAAATGGCGGACAAAATATTTCTTCACGACCTACCTCAATATGGGTACCAAACGAAAGGGCTTGACTAGTAGGATACATTGCACTATGACAAATTTCAAATCCAAGATGGTCGCTACCAAAAAATGGCGAATTTTTTTCATAACTCCCTTAATATATTTATCAAATGAAAGGGCTTGACTAGTAGAATGTCGTACAGATAACAAATCTGAGGTAGTCGGGAGTAAATCATTTTTTTGAATTTTGTTCTTGTATTTAACAACAATTTAAAACCAACCACGAACTGTGTCTTCCGTATAAAATATCCTTGGCTTCCAGATACCGTGAAATAATACTCGCGCCTCATTCTAACCGCCCCCAAATAGTGAAGGGAGAAGTTTCCCGTCGGCTCCATCCCGGGACCTGTCACCGACTCGATATCCGGAGATCTGATGAAAAATATCATTCAGATTGGCAGTGACGCGAAAACGGATATACGTGTTCCCAAATCCGGTTATTCCATTCGAAAAGTTTCCGGTATTCTCTGTGAGTTTTGCACTTTTGTTAACAAATAATATTTAAATAAACTGATTTTTATACAACTTAGAATAGGAGTAGGTTTTAAATTCGCGCAATGTTACGCGTGACATCAGGATTTGCGGCGCCATCGCAAATTGTGGATCGATTTTGATGTTGTTTTTGTTTGGTAGATCATACTTCACAGAATAGATGGTTTCCGTATTTTTTTTATCAAAACCACTTTTACCTCGGTTTTTATTCAACTTTATCTATTTATGTAGCAAATTACATTTATTTAAATTCTTTCTTTAGGTTTCGTTCAATCATTTTTGCATCCAAATTTCCGTATGTTTAGTAGATACTATCAGCGCCCCGTGGTTTCACCCGTGTAGTTCCTAATCCCGTAATTTTCCAGGTTTCAAAAATAGCTAATGGGTTATTTCTCTATGTACCAAATTTCAGCTTTTTTGAAATCCCCTTGCTTACTAGGTACAAAACCATTTAAGCGCAACATTCTACGGTGTTTTTTTCTAACAAACATAAAAAAGCAACATTTATTTTTCCAATGACAAACAACAAACAAGGCAACTAGTCACAACAGAGCACTGCCATGAATTTTTAAAAATAAACAATTAGGAGGGAATGTGATATCCATTGGACAAAGGATTGTTCCACCGTGCGCGGTGTAATTCCCGAAAGCTACCTAACTATGCGTCGTAAACATACAAATAATTTGGTGGTTTCATATTGTTTTGATCAACTGGATATCTTTACATACAATAACCACAGTTTAAAGTTAACTACCAGTATAACGACATCTTCGAACTTGCGGTAAATGCCGACAATGCAGTCGGCTGTGACAAATAAAAAATACTTATTGATATTGGAATAAAGTTCCTTATGGCCTGCTTCGAGGAGATAGAGATTTTGCTTTGCGACAGAACTGATAAAATTGTGAAACTAAAACCGTAAGAAAAATATATTAAAGTACCACGTAAAAACTGGCCGTACTGAAACGTCACGCCAACAGAACTGTCAACTTAATTTTTCGGATGATCGAAGCTACCATAATAAAATAAAGCATTTTTTTGGCAAATTGTGTTGCTTTTATAATATACGAAGGAACTTTATTCCTACCGGTGTCCCATGACACCGCGTCTTTTATTTTAATTATTTTAATCATTTATCGTCAACATTGTTAAGTAGGTATAATAAATAATGAATCATAACGGAAACATACGTATTACTATAAACAATTGCTAATGAATAGCAATAATTCTGAGCAAAATAAAATCAAAACTTGCGTCAAACGTCAACCTCAAACCATGCTCCCGAACTGCTAACATTTTCGTGTTCGCAGCTTGGGAGCGCGAGTTCCACGTATCGTAATAATATCGCACTTTTATAATTAGAGTGACTTGATAAACAATGCAAAAACAAAAAAAAACCAGCAGGACTGATAAACCATACATTATGATTGTGGGGTTATACTTAGAGATACAGACACGGTTCGAAGGTTCGAACCTACCATAGGTTCGAACGTGGTGTTTAGTTACCTTTGACCAGGTTTACAAATAATAGACCTGGTTAACGGACTGATAATAATCCACTTCACTACACGTTCCTATTATTAACAAGAGAAAAAAGGATAACATGTACCAGAAGGTTAAACAAACTTTTTAGACAACTTTGCTTGAGAAAACTAGCATTATGACAGCTCCATGTTCTACTTCACATATATATATATACAAGGTATAAGATTGGAACGCTCTGCGGTTTCAAAGTTTGCGGAAACGAAAAGAAATTTCTTGGGACTTTTAAGTTTCTTCGTGTTGTTTTTCTTCTCTGTAAAAGTCTGTGCACACTACGCTAGTAGAAACACTGATATGTGCATCAAAATCATCATACCTCTCCAAAAGTAACACACCAAAGATCTGGAATAGGAATCTATTTGTGTCTGCGAAGTAATTAGGTTTAAAAAATTCCGCCCGTTCGTATTTAACTAAAAGCGTTTTCGGATCCACGTGTGAAAGCTTTCTTTAGGTGAGGGTAAGATGGTGGCCGTTTTAGAGCTGAAGAAATAAACGCGTATATTGAATGCCTTGATGGCAAAGCTATTCCTGTAGTTAAAGCAAAGCTAGCAACGAGAGGTCTCGCAATTTTATTTTGGAGAGAAAACTTCTTTGTACAAGTTGGGCATTGTGGAGAATGGACAATAATAATCAAATTTTCTCAAAAAAAAGTCTCATTTCAATTTAAAATTACACTTAGATACTCGACTAAATTTCATAATTTTATATTATGATATATAATATAGATTAATCTAGATTAAAAGTAAGCGAATTTTAGTTATTGTTGATATTTCAAAAACTACTTTTGTTCATTTTTATGTACGTATATGGCACCAACTCTTAACTATGATGATCTACAAAAAAATCATCAAAGTCAATTCACAATTGTGATGTTGATGTTTTTGCAGCTATTGCGTAAAATATTCAATAAAATAAAATATAGCAAACAACCTCCTTTTTTTAAGACTTTTATTTAGCACACCCCTTTGAATATGAAAAAAATGTTTGATATATAGATAGATAGATACTCTTCATTGAACACACCAAAATAACAAAAAAGAAGTGTGGCACTCGGGAACTGCCGCGGTAAAGCTGTTGCATGTTGCATGCATTTTATCAACATAAGCAATAGGAATGTTAACAATTTTTCGGAATTGTTTTTAATTTGAAGAGTGACATTTATTTTGTTTACCATAAAAAATATCACGGGAAATCCGTTAAGTTGGCAACACTGCTAAGAGCATTTAGTCTGTAAAGCTAATACAAATAAGATTCAAAGTCGAATGACCGAGTGGGGAGGACGGCGTCTTCCATCCCTTTTTCTTGTGAACATAAGAAAGAGATGCACGATCACTAAAATTCGGTCCCCAGGCCCGCGATAAAAGCTATGCAATAGCTTAATAATTTACCCATTGAAACAGAACATTTAAAGTTATTGCGACAGACGGCGGCCTTACCGCTAATAGCGATCAGGCCGCCTTATCGATAATAGCGGTTTGATAGTTATTCCACGACTAAGCCAAAATGTTCATACACTAATAAAGAAGATTTTTTTTAAATATGTGTAAATTACAGGGCTATTAGATGAATCATCTTAAAATATGCTTCTCGATGACGAGCGGTGTGCAGTGCTCATCGGTCGAACTAATATTTACCTCTATAAACAAAATCCCTCCAGGCCACGTGGTTCTACTGCGTAGTTCGATCAATCGAACCATGTGATTTTGAGATTCCTGATAGTTCGATCAATCGAACCACGTGAACTTTTTTTCCAGCTGGTTCGATCAATAGAACCATGTGTTTTTAAGACTCCTGATAGTTCGATTTATCTGACTATGTGGACTTTTTTCAATAGGTTCGGTTTAATCGAACTTAGTCAACCCTTGTAAAATTGCTAAACTTAAATAAATACAACAACACAATAAGTATATTTTAATCTTATCTGGGTGGGGATCGTGGGTTCGATCCCCCACCCAGTGCAAATATTTGTGTGATGAATTCAAATGTTTGCACTGTGTCTGGGTGTTTCTATGTATAATAAGTATGTATTTAAAACTATATAAGTATTGTATCAGCTATCTGGCTGCCATCACACAAGCTTTGCTTAGTTTGGGGTCAGATGGTGTTGTGTGTGAATTGTCCACCAATATTTATTTATATTTTATTTATATCTTCATTTAACCATGTTATATTTTTACTTTACTTCGTAACGTTTCACATTTAACATTATAACTTTATATACAGTAACTAACATTAATAAACTCTTTTTGTACAAAAAATTAAACCGTCTTCAAAACCACAAATAGGCATATACTTAATCCCAAGTTTTCTTGGTCCGAGTTAATTGTGCCTGTGAGTGTACTTCGATGAATCGAACCAGATGAACTCGTCATAGTGGTTCGATAATAGAGTCGAACCACGAGGTCCCGAGAATTAGTAGTTCACGTGGTGCGATTCTAAAATCGAACCAACAGGAAAAAAAAGTTGACGTGGTCCGATTGATCGAACTACGCAATCGAACCACGTGGCCTGGAGGACAAAATCATAAGCAGCCCATTAGAATTTCCCACTACTGGGTCCCGCAACCTTCTCCCTCAACAAAGTCAAGGCAATTATCCACCACACTGACCAAATCCAAGTTGGCCTAGGACATGTGACACATAATATTCTCTAAATGTCTGTCTTGCAAAATCTCAATTTATTTACAACATTTTGTTTAACCGTTAAACCCGTTAATAATAAGAACAGATCTCCAATTATTCACCACAGTGTTAACATGCCTAAAACAAAGAAACAATGATACTGAATGAAAGAATACCCGAACAATGCAATTCATTTAAAAGACTAGCTTTATTTCAAGCCAGCCAGGCTTGCTTGCTTAAGCAAGCTTCTCAGTGGAGCGGATTCTTTAAGCAAAACGACTCGAATTACCCGAGTGCATTTTAAAAGGCAGAGATATCTTTGCACTTTGCCGAGAAGTGCCGGGCACCGTTTTCAGTATTGGCACACTTTTGCCAGTTCCCCGCTAAGCCAGTTCCCCGCTAAGCCAGTTCCCCGCTAAGCCAGTTCCCCGCTAAGCCAGTTCCCCGCTAAGCCAGTTCCCCGCTAAGCCAGTTCCCCGCTAAGCCAGTTCCCCGCTAAGCCAGTTCCCCGCTAAGCCAGTTCCCCGCTAAGCCAGTTCCCCGCTAAGCCAGTTCCCCGCTAAGCCAGTTCCCCGCTAAGCCAGTTCCCCGCTAAGCCAGTTCCCCGCTAAGCCAGTTCCCCGCTAAGCCAGTTCCCCGCTAAGCCAGTTCCCCGCTAAGCCAGTTCCCCGCTACGATGGTACCCCGGCTTGCCAATACTCCCCCATTCCAATACCCCAGCGCTTCTAATTTCTTAGCCGCCGCTTTGCTTCAGGAGTTCTTTCATTTAATTGATAGTCGGTTTGAAATTGGTTTGCCAAGGTGTTTATACTGAGTTTTATGATATGTTTTATCGTGTTTTTACTTATGAAGTTGCTATTTGGAGTAGAAAAGCATGAGATGTTTTGATAATTAGTGTTTGTAAGTACTGTAATAAGTATTGCTGGAATTATGATTATAACTTATAAGCAGTGCCCCGCGGTTATACCTGCGTACTTCCCGTTCCCGTTATTTTCTGGGATAAAAAGTAGCTTATATCGAAAAAAATATGTGAAAACGAAACTTGAGTCGGACTGGACTGACTGTATCAAACGTGAGTTCCCGTGTATTTATTTAAAACTAGCTGAACCCGCTACTTCGTTCGCGTAAGCAGATGTTACGGACTTATACATTAGAAAGTACATCAAAATATTTGGATAAGTAGCAATTGAAAAACCGAGTGAATTTGTATTTCCACACAAAAATTTATCATCTTTATTTTTCTTTAAAAAAAAATCAAACATACTTAGGAAGGTTTCGTAGTCGCGAACATAGCCGCAATTGCGAACTTTGTAGGATTTTTATAGGATACATTATGAAAAGTCTGAAGCTGATGTGCATGATCTGATACCTACTTATCTCTTTTTCTTTAGCTGTTACCTGCGACTTCGGCCGCGTAAAATTTTGAATGAAGCCTTCAAAATGATAAAATATTTGAGTTTTAATGTTACGCAAGCAAGTTGAACCTGTAAATCAAAGCCAAATCTAAGTAAAATGTTAATGTACCTATAAATTTTATTGTAACACAGAAAAAGAATCAAAGACCGAAAGAATCCAAATTCGGCATCAAAATCATTTTAGCAGCAAAAAACTCATTAGTACAATTTAGAATACCAGTAACATCACCTAGTGATGAAAGAAAAAATACATACCACGATAGCAAAACATTGATTTAAATTGGCTTTAGTGCTTTAGATTTAAACTGACATTAGCGCCATCTACTAAGAATATAACGTTGCTTGTTATTTTGATTGAGCACGCAAAGCACCTGTATTATCTACGCCAAAACGGGTGCATATATTGAATATAATATGGAGTTAAATGAAAATATAGACTTATTACCCCATGTGACATTTAAACTCTAAACTATCTGCGTTTCGTATGTCAAACGAATTCGTTGTGTCGTTTTGACGTTAATATTTGTTTCCTCAGGGCCACAGATTACATACCTCCTTAGGGCCAATGCTTCTATTCGGGTTGATAGATAGTACCTATATGTGGTATTTCAGACTATAAGTTATGTCTGTTTCAATTTTCTACCAAATTTGCTTAGTTTTTCTGACGTCACAGTAACCTATAAGTAACCGATTTGCTATTTTTGAGTAGAAACTAAGTACGTGTGTTTCGAATTCCTTCCAAATGTGTTCAGCCGTTCCCACGTTGTCCTGTAAATATTATAAATGTCAATGTTTGGATGTTCGTTACTTAATCATGGCGGAACGTATTTAGTAATCGGGTTGAAATTTGAAATACAATTAGATTATAGTTTGGAAGAACACATAGACTAAACATTGCTACTTAAGCTAAGCCAAGATATAATGTGTTTCAAATTGTAACTCAATACATTCAGCCGTTCCAACGTAATTGAGCAGCAAAAATTTAAACATTGGCATATTTACATCGATATAATTAAAGAAACGAAGATGAGGTATGCTATAATCTAAACAAAACATAACGTGGCGAAAATTTGTTTGATTTGAAAATTGAATTGTCAGCGAACGTACACAATAATTGTCAGCGAACGTACACAACTCCTTGTTGCGACTGAGACTAAATCAGGAGACGTCACCTGATTTTGCTTCGCCATAGTAGAAGCGCGTTTGTCGCTTCTGCTGTTTTTAGGAGTTCGATGCATATTTATATAATATTGGTAGGATAGGATTTTACACAAAATTTGAATAATTAAAACCGGTCAAGTTCTAGTGGGACTCGCGCGCGAAGGGTTCCGATCCATTAGCAAATAAACGCCTTTAATTGTATGGTAGCCCTCTTAATAATTTTTTTTTTTTTTGTTTTTATTAATTACATTTAAAGAGAACATAAAACTAAATATTATGTGATTTTAGTTTTTTTTTGATATTTGAATTCCCTGTTTTCGATATATGAGTTCACATCTGAAGTTATTCTACCGAACAAAAAAGGAATTATCAAAATCAATTCACAATTAGCGGAGTTATCGCGTAAAATAATACCAAATAAAAAAACATGCAAACCGATTGAGAACATCCTCCTCGTTTTAAGTCGGTTTTCCACACAAAAATATATTTATGACAATTATTTTTTCATTCAAGACGACGCGACGCGATCATCTGGAATCTAGATATTCTGTGGATCGTTTGTGATACATAGAATACTTACAAGTTATTATGTACCGAACGCGCCGCGCGTGTCGTATTGTCGTGTGAATTTAATGTTTGTGTAATTTCCGAATCACCAGGCCGATCATGTTCAAATTTTAATGGGACAATATAAAAAAATGTGTACTTTTGTAATAAAAAAGAGTTAATGAAATTAAACAACGCAAATTTGAGTTACAACCAAATACACATTCTGACTTTCACCCCCTCCTGCAAGAAAACCGATCAGAATTTGGGGATCAAAAGTAGCCTACAGCCATCACCTTAGTATAAACAAAAATCATGCCAAGTTTCAGCTGAATTGAATCAGTAGTTTCGGCGTGATGCGTGATCCCTATACAGAAAGACAGACAGACAGACAGACAGAAAGACAGACAGACATGAGAGAAAAAAAATGCAGTTTCACCATCAGTATCGACAATGGAGTGCTCCAAAAAAAATATTTTCAAAATATCTTCAATGTACAGAATCCGACCCGTTACAGTTTTATTATAAGTATAGATGTGACATAACCACGTTAGTTTTCATACCAAAGTACTTCTAGATACATCTTACCGTGTTCTAAAATTAAACCCGTTCATACGTAATGAGCAAAAGATATCCTAACATTGAAATATAGAAGTATAATATTAATGGGATGTACTTTATGGTATACCGGTTTTTGGTCTTGTTATTTTAATAAGCGCTGTTTAAAACGTGTTTTGATATTACATGTATGTAATATTTTTGTATATCTGCTTTCCGCAGAAATAATTTTGAAAAGATGCCAGCGTGGTGGATTATGGCCTTAGACTTCTTCCTTGTGAAATATGGCTGCTTCAAAAAGAAATTAAAGTGCTGGCTTATCGATCAACCTTTTTATAGTTACAGCGAACTTTTAGAGAGTGATGGCAAAGGTCCCATAAAAATGTAAAGAAATAAATTTGATATATGGCTCAGTACAATAAAATTGTAATATAGACAGATTAAACTCTATTTATTATACTTGACAGTTTTCTGTACATTAATATTTATTTATTTGAAGTATACATCGCCACATAATATGTATATGAGTAGGAAACATTTAGTAAAATGCACTACAAATAATGTTACAAATTATACCCTGTAGTTAGGGTGTTGCGATTAGTATTGTACATAGTAGGTGTTTATATAATATTAAGTGTTTATTAATTAAATATTTAAAACTACACAATTCATGATATTGAAACGTTTTTATCTTCTAGGTATTCTTCTATTTTATAATAGCACTTGGAATTGAGTATTTGTTTGATGTTATTTTTAATTTTTACTATGTCTGTTTCGTCTCTCACACTTTTAGGTAAGTGGTTAAATATTTTATGTAACATGTATTGAGGCCCTTTTCGTATTATCTCAAGTTTAGGTTCTGGAGCTGTAATCTGGTTTTGCCTTCGGCCACTGGTGATGAATGTAAATAAGTTTGGATGTTTTTTAACAAAAAAGTTGCTGCTTCTAGAATGTACATGCATGGAACTGTTAAGATGTTAAGTTGTTTGAAGTGGGGCTTACAACTGTTACGTTGAGGGATGTTAACTAATATTCTGATGCATTTTTTTTGCATAATGAGTAATTCAGATGCATCAGTGCTGTTTCCCCAACATATTATGCCATAATTTAGCCAAGAGTGGGCATACGCGTAGTAGGCAGTTTTGGCCGATACTAAATTCGTGTTCGATTTTAAAACTGATAAAGCGTATGAGAATTGTGACAGTTTACTTTTTATTCTTTTAATATGGCTTTTCCAGTTAAGGTGTGTATCTATAGTAATCCCTAAAAGCGTGGCGGTCTGCGTTTCACTTATATTGAGTTTGTTAGTTAGTGTTGAGAGATTTAGTGGGTTTTTTTGGTGCGGGTGCATTTGAATTAGTTTCGTCTTGCGTTCATTCAGGTCCAGGCCATGTGATGTTATCCATAATTTTGCTTCCGCATAAGTTTCTGCTACTTTGTCAAGTGTGTTTTTATCAGTCGAACATTTAAATAGTAGTGAGATATCATCAGCAAATAATATGCACTGAGATTTTATGCTTTTTGGGAGATCATTAATACATATTAAAAATAGTATGCATGCCACTACGCTGCCTTGAGGAATCGACCAATTTAGTATCTGTAACTCTGATTGTATTATCTGTTTTTTTGCGCTGTTTTCTGGATAATAGTTAATTTGCACTAGTTGTTTCCTATCAGTTAAGTACGTAATAATAAGGGTTATAGGCGATTCGCCACAAAGTAAATTCGTCACAATTTGTATACTCCATACATTCAAAGTAAACTCGCCAGAAGTTATAAAAAAACAAATGAACAATGTCACAGGTAAATAAAGTTGTTGTAAATTCGTCACAGATTTTTGTTTTATGTCATTTTTGCATAAAGTAGGGTTAGCAAGTAATATTTAGGGTTATAGGCGATTCGCCACAATTTATTGGGTTAGGTAAGTACTCGAAATGATACAAAGATTTTATAAGTAGTCATTTCAAACTTTGAAAATGTAATGTAAAATTAGTATGCTCGTTCTTTTGTTTTTATCTTTTATGAATTGACGTGTAAATTCTACACTTATGTAGAAGGTACTTTGACTTTGGTTTTGAATCCCAGCTGTGGGAACTTTTAATGGGCTACAAATGCTTATACGTAGTAGAACTACTAGCAAAGGTGCGAAGATAGCCCAGGTAGACTCAGCAGAGCGTCAAAACCACTACAAAAATCTTCAAGCTCAAAACATTTTTATCAAACCACACAAAGTACATAAAGTAGTTGAAATATAGATTAAATCTCCATTACCTAGGTACTAGTCGTAAGCCGCCACAAATTGGCGCAGCGAGACACTGTAATCTTAACTACTGCGCGTCCAATTACAAATGGTTGCAAAAAAGGCGGGTAAAAACTGTAAATGTAAAAAGAAGCGGTTGCTAAGTGGCTGGAGGCAGGTGCTTAGGGCTGCCAACTTGCAAAGTTGGAATATTATTAAATAAATATATATGTGGTAAATTCTCACACATCATCATCCAGCCCCAAACTAAGCAAAGCGTGTACTACGAAAGCCAGATAACAGATTCAATAATTATATATAATATCAATTTTGTAGTGGTAGGACTCTTGGCAGAGTCCGCCTGGGGAAGTACCACACCTTTGCCAGTTATTCTACCGCCAAGCAGTAATGTGCAAACATTACTGTGTTCCGGTTTGAAGGGCAATGTTTCCGGAGAAATTACAGGGCTTAGAGATATAAGATCTTAGATCTCTGGGTGACGAGCGCAGTGCAGTGCTAGGTAATGATTTGGACTCTTCATGTTCCAATAGCTGCGTGTCACTGTGCTGTTATGTGTCAGGCATGTTGCTTACCATCAGGCACATGTCCTGATCGTCTCGTCATTCTTTATTTAAAAAAAAAAATATATATATAATTATTAATTTTATAAAATATGTATTAAAAACTATATAAGTATTATTTCACCCATCTGGCAGCGATAATACAAGCTTTGCTTAGTTTGGGTTCAGGTGGTGCTGTGTGTGAATCGTTCACCAATATTTATTTATTTATTTATACTTTTATATAATTATAATAAACTCTTTATTAAAAGACCACACAGAAAAAAGAAAAAAACATAACAAAAAATTAACTTAGTAACTAATGGGTGAGACTCTTAATATACACATTCAATAAAGAAACACCCAGGCACAGAGCAAACATTTTAGCTAGTGTTGTGTGTAAAATGTCCACCAATATTGATTTATTTATTTGAATTTATCACACAAATACTTGCTCTAGGTGAGAATCAAACTCACAATCCACGGCTTCGCAGGTGACGAGCGCAGTGCGGTGCTAGGTAATGATTTGGGCTCTTCATGTTTCAGTAGCTGCGTGCTACTGTGCTGTTATGAGCAGGCATGTTGCTTACATTCAGGAACATGTCTGTCTTGTCCCTCTATACTTAAAAAAAAAATTACTACCAATTTAGTCACTAGGCTAGTTACTAAAAGTAATATGCCAACGTACAATTGCAATATTCAGTTAAAGTTTTCAATAGTTTTTTCTAAAAAAAAGTTCTACTTTTCGCTAGGAAAGTATCTTAGGCAGTCATATGCAAATCGCAACTGCTTATCGACTATGTACAAATGTTACAGTATTTTTTTCTGGAGACATTATTGTACAATGAGCTAAATTATCTTATAATGGCAAACGCAGTGCAATTTGAAATAGATTTCAAAATAAAATAAAAAATTGAGTTCGCCATAGGAAAGAATACCAAAAATGTTCAGCCAATATAAAAAAGCACTAGTGTGACTACCCTACGGTATCATTAACGCAAAGAAGGTAGGCATATCCATAGTACACGGATGTGGCCAGATGCGTCAAATTACATGCAAACTGAAACTCAAGTTATAAACTTGAGTTGAAATGTTTGCGTGTGTTCATGTGAAAATTTAAAAGCCGTGGCAGCCTATTAGCTGGTTATTTGGTAGGGCTCTTGGCAGAGTCCGCCTGGGGCAGTACCACACCTTTGCCAGTTATTCTACCGCCAAGCAGTAATGTGCAAACATTACTGTGTTCCGGTTTGAAGGGCAATGTTTCCAGAGAAATTACAGGGCTTAGAGATATAAGATCTTAGATCTCTGGGTGACGAGCTCAGTGCAGTGCTAGGTAATGATTTGGACTCTTCATGTTCCAATAGCTGCGTGTCACTTTGCTGTTGTGTCAGGCATGTTGCTTACCATCAGGCACATGTCCGGATCATCTCGTCACCATTTATTTAAAAAAAAAAGAAGCTAAATTGCTCGATTTAATAATTATCAGGACATCGCGTCGGTTCGCATTCCACTGGTACCTATCAAAAATGTTCAAAGGTTATGAAGTCAAATTCACGAAGCTTATGAATGTAAAATGAAGTTTATGAAATACGCAACTATTGGAACAAGAAGACTTCAAAATTATATCACTGTATAGCACTGCATTGCGTTTATCATCCGGAGACATAAAATTTTTCTCTTCGCCTTGTAATTTCTCTGGAAGCATTGCATTCGAAATGGAACTAATGTTTGCACGTAAGGACTTGGCAATACAATGACTGGCAAAGAAATACTTTTTCAGAGAATAGTAATGGACTCTGAAAATAATCCTGCTACTATACCTGCTTATTGTAATATATATCTATGTCATTGCAACAATATTGATCTCAAGTCTGGTTTAAACTACAACATTTATTCTCACAAATACATTGTAAAATGAGAACTGTGTCAAATAGAACCATGTGGATAGTTTTAAAATATACATTTCAATACGGAGCATGTTAGGTCGATCCGGCGCGCAGGTGCCACAGACAATTTCAGGCCGGAATATAAAATTTTACAGCAAATGTGACGATATAAAGTCCGGAATATAAAGTTTACACAACCTCGCGGCCAAACGTGGACTGAAAACTAACTGAGAATAGGCATGCCGACTCATTTTTGATTTAATGTGCCATCAAAAGGCTACTCAATAACTGAAACATAAGTGAAATAATTACTTTGTTATCTTAAAAAACTTCCCGTGATATCACGATTTTAAAATCACAATTTTGGACTCTCCCAAAATCGCTTCATACAAATCACTACAGAAACGTGACGTCACACTGACGTATTTTCTATGCGTCGCGCGTAAAGTTTGTATGGTAGCTATATTAAATATTGCGTTTAGGAAACTGGTTTCATAACAAAAGCTACTTGAAATTGAATGGATTATCCAATGGTAAATACATTTTCTAATAATTTCGTACTTTTAAAATGGACTTGCCCAGCCAGCTTTGAATGATCATAAAGTAAATTAAACTAAAAAAATATCAAAATTAAAATTATTACATATTTTATTCTATTTAAATACTGTCATTATATCAAATAATTTAATATAATTGCAGGACCTGTCGTCACGCCTATTCTGCATTTCTTGAGTACCTACCTTTTATAATATGTGATGGTAGTTCTTTTGTTTTTATGTCACTGCGTAAAGATGATAATAAATGATACTCTGAGTCGTAGTATCGTGGTTATAGGTTTCTTCGCTATGTTATTATTTTTTATTTATCGATAAAAGGTTTTCACTTGACCATCATCTCGCGTTTTGTTAGGTAACGATGCGTTCTATGATAGAGTGCATTTTCCAATAAAAATAACTAATTCACTCTCGACTGTAAGACCTTAGGATTGTTTCTACCAAAAAATATTCAATATATAAGTTCATTATCATCATCATCAGCCGCAAGATGTCCAGTGCTGAACATAGGCCTCCCCCGTAGATTTTCACAACGAACGGTCCTGCGCAACCTGCAACCAGCGGTTTCCAGCGACCTTTACGAGGTCATCTGTCCATCTAGTGGGAGGCCGTCCAACACTGCAATATATAAGTTACGAAACATTAATTAAACCTTCACAGTTACACATTAATTAATAAAAAAAACATCAGTTAAGATTCAATCTGATCATTCTTGCTGGATTTGAACCGCATATACGAATCTTAAGATTTTGTAGCTTATTTCAGTTGTTCTACTGCTGGGCAAAGTATGTTAATAAAAAATTTCATATAATACGTTGATGACATCATCGTCTACTGCAGTGCTGTACATAGACATCTCTCATATGCCACTCAGCCCAATCGTTGGGTCTAAATAAAGTTATTTTATTTTAAACCTTAAAGTCTGATAAATTCAACAATATTAAACTCACTCTTCATTCAGCACGTATATTTTAATACGATTAACTGCACTGCACTCCATTAAAGAGCTTTAAACTCCATGACAACACACGTCCGGTTCATTTTCCATCAAACGAGGATGCGTCGCTGTTTCGAAATGGATTTGACTTTGCTTATTGATTTTTGTTGATGACTGCATCGTACGATGATGTCAGATGTAGTTATCGCCTTTATAACATAAAATTACGTTGTTCGTTGTGTTAAAATATATGTAGAACTAGCTGTACCCTGCCACGCTTCGCTGTGGCACATTGTGATGCAATAATTAGATAAAAACAATCCTTGATGAGGATTATATATCATTCTACAATTACAGCTCGATCGGTGCAGAACTTTTTGAGTTTTTGAAGCGTACACAAACTAACATAACGTTTTTAAATATAGAGATATATGTAGAATAAATACATGCATGAAAACTATATGAAAGTTTGAAAGCGTTTGAAACAGAAAAAATAATAATTGATAGAACGATCAGATACACTAATGTTTGTAGAGTGCCAACATACCTATGTTCTACGTATTTGCCAAGGTTTAGTTTTTTTTTATAGTATGGAGTGACGAGGCGAGTAGGACATGTGGTTGATGGTAAACAACATGCCTGCCACATAACAGCACAGTGATACGCAGCTATAGGAATATGAAGACTCCAAATCATTACCTAGCACTGCACTCATCACCCAGAGATATAAGATGTTTTAACTTGGCTGCCCTTTACCCTTCAAACTGGAACACAGTAATAAAGGTGTGGTACTTCCTCAGGAGACTCTTAGTAGGAGATCCCGCTATACAACGACCTTCACCGAGCTGATTATTGGATGAAAAGTGTGTTATATGTAATTTAATATGTCAACAAATATATTGCAAATGGGTTGCCTAAAAAAATTCAGTTCAGAATATGATTAATTAAAATATATATATCGGGATCCCGTACATATCCAACGGTGACAGAATGACTGAAATTGGTTCAGTCATGCCTGATAATATCGCTTTCAAACAAAAAACCTCTTCAGCTACCTGCTACACCAATTATCGGAAATTGGTCGTACCAACTCAGATTTAGAAACAAATTTGATTAGCAAAGGTTTATATTCAATAACGCAATC
The DNA here is from genome assembly GCA_017562165.1 of Ectropis grisescens. Lineage (NCBI taxonomy): Eukaryota > Metazoa > Arthropoda > Insecta > Lepidoptera > Geometridae > Ectropis > Ectropis grisescens. The sequence continues at coordinate 23,288,018 of CM029783.1, forward strand.
TTGGACATTGGCCAAATTACGGTGACATTACCGAATGGAAACCAAAAGAAAAAAATTAAGTTGACGCAATCTTAGACAAATGCTGTCATGTCAAAGCACGCTAGGAAAACTTTCAAAAAGGAATATATTTTTCCCGTTTACATTCTTGATTCATGTTCCGATTCTATTGATAGGTAGCGTTATGTTCTATAGTCTATAGCCTTCCTCGATAAATGGACTATCTAATAGAAAAATAATCTTTCAATTCGGACCAGTAGTTCCCGAGATCCTAGCGTTCAAACAAACACACAAACAAACTCTTCAGCTGTATAATATTAGTATAGATGTAAGTAAGTACATAGTTTGGTTCATATTTTATGCAGTCAGGTTTTTGAGTTTTTAAATAATATTTATTTTATTTCATATTATATTTTCACGTAATACGGCCTGATAGTAAGCGGTCACTTATAAACACCTTTTATATCAGAGATGCGGATAATGCTTATACAACCCGTAGAGATAGCTATAGTAGTAGTCAAAGGAAGAAAACCTTCTTCATAACGAGGTGATGATAATTTTGATTCAATCGGGTAGCTCTTTTTCTTTTGTAACTTTTGTTCTCAGTACAAGAAAGAGCAATAATGGTGGTCAACCTAGAAGAGAAAGAGTCGAACAAGCCAGTCAGCCATCACAGGGTGGCCAGTAAAGCCGTCACGACGGTCTTTTTTAACTGATTTCAAAGAAGAAGTAGGATCTTAATTTGATATAAAAGCTTAAAAAATAATTTTGACTAAAATAAATTCGTGGGACACTACGAAACGAACATTTTATTCGACGATTGTAGATACTTGAAGTGAGTGCTCGACGATTTTATTTTAGTCCAATATATTTTAAAGCTTTTAGTACCTCCATTTTATCTGCAAAAGTACCATGGCTAAAATAAAACAATAAAATCATATAACTTGAAACTATCTGTAGACCTACAGTGGTCTATGGATAATTCAGGTGTGCTTAGTGTAAGTAGTTAGGTAGGTTTGTAGTGTAGTGTAGTTCTCATTGTATTTTTGTTTTATTAATAAAGACTTAAAACAGCTTTTAGCAGAAAGCTTATAAAAAAATATTTTGACTAAAATAAAATCGTGGGACACTGCAAAACGAACATTTTATTCGACAATTACCTATACTATGATATACGATTACCTTTTTTCGGCCGAGGGTAGCTAATTGACAACACTTAGTTAATTTGCTTATCAGTTTTTAATAATTTAAAATTAATTCTATCTAGTTTTTATCATTAATTTATATGTATACATAAGTGAAATAGAATTTTACCTGCCGGCAAGTGTTTTCCTCAGTTTTTACACATTTTTCAACAGTTATATTCACAAATAAATTTGCCTTTGATTTTTACATCATTACAGAAAATGGAGAGCATTAAAGAATCAATATCACAATTGAGTCACATGTTTAACATGAGATTAACTGATTTTGAAGAAAGGCAGCGGAAACTTTCAACTCCAAAGTCCTCAATTGATGGGAGTCTCTTCGCAGATTTTACTGCTTTCAAGGACTTCACATTAAGTTCACTAAAGGCACTTCAAACGCAAGTAGAACTCCTATCTCAACAGAATGACAATTTGGAAATGCATTCTAGACGGAAGATTTTGCTCTTGCATGGTGTTCCAGAGGTAAAGGGCGAAGATGTGATGGCCGTGACTGGGAAGATGATTAGACAGTCTCTCAAGCTGGCTGACTTTCAGGATAGTGACATTAGCAGATGTCACAGAATGGGAAAGTTCTCATCTGAAGATCGTCCTAGGCCTATACTTTGCAAACTTAGAGAAGTATCCTGGCGTGCTAAGTTGTGGGCCTCAAAAAGAATCTGCGAGGTTCCGGTATAACGATCTCCGAGTTCTTAACTAAGGTTCGTCATGACATATTTATGGAGGCTCGGAAGCGTTTCGGTGTGAAGAACTGCTGGACCTGGGACGGATCGGTCATAGTGCTAGATGCGGACGGCTTGCGGCACCGCGTCAGCTGCTTGGCCGACTTAGAGAGGCTTGGCAATCCGTCAAAGGCAGGTACGAACAGCGTTGAGTCGGCCAGGGCACCTGTAGCGACCGCTGGAAATAGCCCGAACGTAGCCAGGACACTTGTAGCTGGCGACAGGCCTTCAAGACGTGTGCAAAAGCCCAAGATACATAAATAGGCAGTCGGCTAAGTGTGTGATTTTTCTTTGTTTTCGTAAGTTTTGCATTCAGTGTCGCACATTTTAGTGATTCACTATTAATATTGCTACCTGAGTTTACGTTATTTTATATTTGTTATAATCTCGGTTAAAGGTAGACTCTTTACATTATTAGATATAATTGTAGGTACAGCACAAAACTTTTGCATTTCAATTTATGAATTTATGTTTTTAAATTGTGATTGAGAATGAATTTGACATTGACAGTTGTATGTTTTTGATGTTGTGCTTTCTGTAACAGTATTATTTTTTTCTTTTTTCTCTCTCTTGTAATGGTTACTATTTTTAATACCGTGTGAAATAATAATGCACTGAACTTTCAACAATCATACAGCTTAGTTTAATGTATGTATGACAATCTAGTAATTTTAATGCGTTACACTATGCATAACTTGCATTTTTCTTGTTTTCGAACGTATTCCGGCAGGTATTTTAAGATGTTATTAGCCAATTGTGTCATTTGGTATAGTTTTTGTGTTGTTTTTTATAGTTATAAGTTTATTTAAGAATATTTATTTTACATAATTATATATTTATTTATTTTACATTTACATAAGTACTTGTTGTAATGTTAAATATTTTCAGCGATATTTCAGTTGATAGTGACAACTTTGTTTCTGCATCCTCTTCACCACACAATAGCTCTGATAACAGCTTCGTTAATATTCCAACCCTTTCAGAACTCTTGGACACTCAATTTTCTACTGTACCTCATAACCTTAACATTATCCACATAAACGCTCAAAGCATTCCTGGCCATATTGCAGACATTCAGGCATCCTTAGATAACAAAAATATTCATGGAATCTTAGTTTCTGAAACCTGGCTTCATTCTTCTCTTCCGTCCATTGCTTTCTCTATACCCGGGTTCAATCTCATTCGTAATGATCGAGTTGGACGCGTTGGTGGGGGTGTTGCTATTTATCTTCGCAGTCATATTTCCTACACAGTTGTTAGCACATCCCCTCAACCTCCTCCTGATCATATCGGTGAGCATCTATTTTTAGAAATTATTCTTTCTCACACCAAAATTCTTCTTGGTGTTTACTACAGTAACTCTTCTTCTAATAACTATTTCTCATCTTTCGAAACTATTTTAGAAAATATAATTCCATCTTATAGTCATACAATCGTAATGGGCGATTTTAACACCTGCCTCCTAAAATGTGACATACGTTCTTCAAAATTACTGAGTTTAGTCAAGTCTTGCAACATGCACATCCTCCCCCTTGAGGCTACTCACCATTTCCCTAACTCTTCTCCTTCCCTTCTTGATCTTGTGCTAGTATCTTGTCACGTTAGGGTGAACACAAAAAGTCTTTATAGGGATAGGTAAATGAAAAAGGTTAAGGAAACGAAATATATAAAAAAAAAAAAATGAAAAGAAATGAAATAAAAAATTAAAACAGACGTAACTTAAAGATAAAGAAAAAAAAACAGGAACTGAGAGGGTTTGAACGGTAGGATGGTAGGATTCCGTGGCTCGCAGCAGGGATTAGCAGCCCACAGCAGGATCAGTAACCCACGGTAGAGTTCAGTGGCTCACAGCAGGGATCAACAGCGCACAGCACCACAACATCCACCTGGCTTCAGCAGCTCACTCAGTGGCTCGCAGCAGGGATCAACAGCGGTAGTAGCCCACAGCAGTCCACAACATCAGTGGCTCGCAGCAGGGATCAGCAGTGGTAGTAGCCCACAGCAGTCCACAACATCAGTGGCTCGCAGCAGGAATCAGCAGCGGTAGTAGCCCACAGCAGTCCACAACATCAGTGGCTCGCAGCAGGGATCAGCAGCGGTAGTAGCCCACAGCAGTCCACAACATCAGTGGCTCGCAGCAGGGATCAGCAGTGGTAGTAGCCCACAGCAGTCCACAACATCAGTGGCTTGCAGCAGGGATCAGCAGCGGTAGTAGCCCACAGCACTGCAGTCCACAACATCAGTGGCTTGCAGCAGGGATCAGCAGCGGTAGTAGCCCACAGCAGTCCTATTTTCACGTTGCACCTTTCAGGGTATCTTGTGATGCTACTACTTTGAAATCCAAATGTTGACTGCCCATCTCAGTTCCTAGCTTTTACAAGAAGACTTGGTATTCTAATAATGGTATTCAAATCTAAAATGAGAGACAGTTTATTTTATAATTAGCGGCCAGAGAGAATTAGACCTGAAAACTATTCAACCTTATGAAAATGATAGAGCTACATAGTCTCATGAATGATGATTTTAGTAGGAAATGTACGCTTACATATTGTTTAAAGCCAATATGTAACGTTACAATCTTCCCCACAGCATGTTGTAAAGCACGGGCAACTTTCTGCCGATTTCTCATATCATGACCTCATTTTCTTAACTTATAGAATACGTCCCCCCAAAGCCAAACCATTAGTTGTTGTGCAACGCAATTTTTCTAGTATAATCCAAGAAAACATCATTAATGACGCATGCAATATTGACTGGTCGCCAGTAATAAATGCTAACACGGTGGATGGGAAAGTAGCAGCTTTTAACTCCCTTCTGACACAACTTTACGACGTACATGCACCGTTAAGAACTATTAAAATCAAGCATGCTCCCGCGCCTTGGCTCACCGGCGATATTAAAATACTTATGCACAAAAAGGCCGTGGCAAAAACAAAGTTTAAAATTCATCCGAATGGCGTTAATAAAAACAAGTATGTGGAATTGCGGAATCACTGTAACAAGGTGTGTAGAGATGCCCAACGACGCCATATTTTTGAATCAGTTCAAGATAAAGACCCGGCAAAAGTTTGGAAGTTCCTGAGGTCATTGGGAGTTGGAAAATCGAGGCAAGAATCCATTCCTAATAATTTAGACATAGTACATGCGTTAAACAAGCATTTCTCTACGTCTCCCACTACGGATGTTGCTGCCAAAATCAGCACTCTAAATTTTATTTCCAACATTGTACTTCCTGATTTACCTATTTTCAATTTTTGCCAATTTACTGACAGTGATGTTAGGAAGAGCATACTATCTATATCCTCAAATGCGGTTGGACTAGATTCAATAAGCCGTAACATGATTATCCCCATCCTTGATCCCCTGCTTCCTATCTTATGTCACATATTTAATTCCTCAATTTCCAATGGTGTGTTTCCTTCCTCCTGAAAGAAGCACAAATTATCCCATTGCCGAAAAAGCAAATCCCCAATCGTTTTGTGAATACCGTCCCATTTCTATTCTCCCTTTCCTGTCCAAGGTCTTAGAGCGTCTAGTTCACAACCAGCTAAATTTCTATCTCACTAAAAATAACCTTCTCAATCCTTTTCAGTCAGGTTTTCGTCCAGGGCACAGTACGGTTACAGCTCTTGTCAAAATCACCGATGACATTCGTCTCGGCATGGAAAATGGTAACTTGACCGTGCTGGCGCTTCTGGACTTCAGTAATGCCTTTTGTTCCGTAGATTTTGATGTTCTCCTTGCAATACTTCGCTCTTCCAACATATCTCCTGCAGTGGTTGACTGGTTTCAAACTTACCTGTATGGGCGTCGCCAGAGGGTCCGCCTTGAAGACAAATTCTCTTCTTGGTGTGCTACTTCGGCTGGTGTACCGCAGGGTGGCGTCCTATCTCCTTGCTTTTCGCTCTATTTATTAATGCAATCTCTCGTAGTCTTTCGTCATCCTACCACCTTTACGCAGACGACCTGCAATTGTACTGTCAAGCTCCGCTAGGTTGGCTATCAGAAGCCATCGAGACTCTAAACGATGACTTGCGGCGCATTTTACTATGGAGTGTTTCTTTTGGTTTAAAGGTGAATCCTACAAAAACCCAAGTCATCGTCATAGGAAGCTCACGTAATATTAATCAAATTGACTGGAGTTCGCTTCCACGTGTTGTTTTTGATGGGGTCATAATACCCATTAGTAAAACTGTTCGTAATCTGGGAGTTATCTTTGACCAGAATCTGTCATGGGGGCCTCAAATTGCTGAAACGAGCCGTAGACTGTTTGCATCCGGAGGACCTTTGCGTAGATTGCGTAATTTTCTTCCAACTACTACTAAGGTTGCGCTTGCACAATCACTAATGCTTCCTATTTTAGATTATGCTGATGTCTGCTACCTCGATCTCACACAAGAGCAGCTATCTAAACTTGAGCGCCTTCAAAATTACTGCATCAGATTCATATTTGGTTTGCGTAAATATGATCATATATCTAACTACCGCACTAAGCTCAAGTGGCTGCCAATTCGTCGTCGCCGGGATGCACACATACTCTCCCTCCTATACAATATCCTCTTTCTTCCCTCGTCTCCTCATTATCTTCAAGAGCGTTTTCAATTTCGCCAGTCTCTTCTCCCTAGATTTCTGAGAACTGCAGATAACCTTACGCTTGATATCCCTCAACACAGTACATCTTTCTACTCATCCTCTTTTACTGTGAGGGCTATCACGTTGTGGAATGAGCTTCCGTTAGAAATAAAGCGTGCCCAGTCGTTGGATGTTTTCAAGCTTCGTGTTAAAGAGTTCTATCTAAATTCTTAGTTGCTACTACGAGTATCCTTTTAGTTGTGAAGTGTATACCAGTTCTGGTACTTATTCATTATCTTAATTATAAGTAAGTATATGTAGTATATGTAGTATTTCAATGGTGTATTTATTTTTATTCTATTGAAAATTTATATGTATGTATATGTATTTTGTATGCATTCTTAATGTAAGTAGTTTATTTTTAAGTGTAGTTATTAGTTACTTGCTGTTATAATTTGTTGTCTATTTTATATTAATTTACAAACATATTAAGGGCCGCGTTGTTGTTTAAAATCCTATCCATGCACGGTTGCCTGGAAGAGATTGCTCTGAGCAATAAGGCCGCCAATTAAAATGTCATGCTTGTGTAATTGTTCTAAGTCTCTTATGTATTTTTTTCTTTTCTGTTGTGGCTTTTAATAAAGAGTTTTCTTATCTTATCTTATCTTACGAAATATTTGAAGTGAATATCCCACGATTTTATTATTATACATTTATTTGCAAAATTACCATGCCGGTTGACAATAAAAACGTTTAACTTAAAACATTTTTTACTCTTTTTATTTTTTAATAAAGAGGCCTGTCAAATACATCATAGGTGGTGGTTTAGATAATTAATAATGGTACAAATCCTTTCTCATTTCATTCACTAAACTCTGTGTACGGTTCTTTGTACGAAATTCAAATACGCACAAATTTTACTGAGATAAACAAATAGGCAAACACAGCGACTACCGATAGGACAAAAAGTTATAATTTAGAATTTTAGTAATAAGCAACATTCATGTTGCGCAATACGTCGCCAGTGTAACTAAAGATATACTGCTATTACGTATGTCGATGACGCAACTCAACTCACTAGATTTCACCCATTCAAAAATAATCTAACCCGTATATTCAAATCAAAAGATGTGTTCTGAGCACCTTGAAATCGTTAACAAACTGCGTCTCTGTGTGTAGCGTAAGTGGCTTACAACTACCAATCTACTTGACCCATCGAATCGCTAGCGGCGAGGTATGTTGCGGTTCTACTTATTTTGGTTGTTACAACGAATAGCGTTAGGTATAAACGTCAGGCGTTCACCACATCCTACAATCGACTAAAACGGTGAAAAAGTGAGCTCACTCTTCCCAACGATAACATAAATCCGTGCGCCTGAAATTTGGAAGAGCACATCCATTGATTTATATCGATGGTATATTCCACTTCGATGTCGCTCCAACGCTACATAAGCGTGTCAGTGATCCAAATCCATAAGATATTGCCCAAACGAAAAAATTCTAAACATGACTGCAAATTTTCTTTTCAAAAACACTTTTTGGTGATCTATACACCAGAAATACTATCCGTGTCGACGTAACTTCACTCCACGCCACTCAACATCTCCGTTTTCATTAAAAGCGTGTAACTGTGAGATCCTCCATTTCCGCTCCTTTCGCTTTGTTTTACGAATAAAATATCCCGGAAAATAAATTTGTTTAAGATACTATGGCTATTTGAAACGAAAAAATGAAGCGGCCTGGAAAAATGTTGCTCTTTTGCTTCAGAAGGTAATGATTCTCCGAAATGCTTTACTTTTCAGTACGTCTTTTTATAACAGGCACAGTTTTTAGTGAAAAACTTATTATTACAATGAAAACTACAATTCGCTACATACCAGGTTACTTACACTAAGTACATCTGAATCTATACTATCTGTACTAATATTATAAAGCTGAAGTGTTTGTTTGTTTGAACGCTAGGATCTCGGGAAGTACTGATTCGAATTGAATGATTCTTTTTCTACTAGATAGTCCATTTATCGAGAAAGGCTATAAAGTATAGAACATAAAGCTACTATCAATAGAAGCGGAGCATGAATCAAGAATGTAACAAAAACGGGAAAAAATATTCCTTTTTGACAGATTTCGTACTGTGCTTTGACATGACAGCATATGTCTAAGATGGCGTCATTAAATATAAACGTTTGGTAATCAAATTTGTTTCTTAATCTGAGTTGGTACGACCAATTTCCGACAGGTGGCGTAGCAGGTAGCTGAAGAGGTTTTTTGTTCGAAAGCGATATTCTCAAAAATGACTGAATCGATTTCAGTTATTATTTCACGTTGGATATGTACGGGATCCCGATGAGTGCTATATATGTACCACGGGCGATGCCGGGGCGGACATGT